>OX638381.1:85691961-87158990 GCA_951813785.1 Criorhina ranunculi | reverse complement strand
CAGTTCCCATCCCTGATTCCCAGTGTGATGTCGTCGCAGGTATATTGCTGTTGCAGAGGTTGAAGAGCCCGGGGAAACCGTGGTTAAGCTTCCTCATTCTTAGAACTGACGGTTTGAAAGTAAGTTGTTGATAAGTCCCGATGTCTTCAGGCACAGAACTGCTTTCAGTAGCTTAAAGATGAGTCCATTTTTCCAGATGGTGTCGTACACTGGGGTTAAGTCGGCAAAAGCGACGAATGTTTTAAGACTAAAAATTACTGCCACGATGTGTATCGTCAATGGTAGCACCTGGCCCGTACGATTATCCGATTGTAGATAAGGAGTTCGAGTAGTTTATAGTAAAAGCGCTTTAGGAAGGTACTTATCCGGTTCATCGTTAGGTTAACCGGGCTTGATAATAGCCATGACTTTTGTTTGCCTGAAAGTCGTTGGGATTATGCCTTATTCCAGTATGCTGCAATGTAATTTCGCTGGCCATCTCCTTCTGTTTTCTCCGCTTAATGCGAGAAGCTATCGAAACCCCCTACCGTTCCTGTTTTTACTGTCGAAAGAGCGGATGGTAACCTATTTGGGTGTAAAACTCCCTCAAACTGTGATGTGAGGTATTGTTTCTAAGCGCGAAAAATATTAAAAACTTTCCGAAACTACCATGCGAACGTTCTTGCTTTACTAGATCAATGCACACATGTATCCTTGAGTTTGCAATTTCAAAGTCAGATTTTCTAACACATGCCGCCAGTATCATTAACTCACAAATTCCATCAACCCAATATGGATAGAGTAGCATTCTTCATAGAGTAGAGACTCATGCATCAACTCAAAAACCTGCTGTCGAACTTGACTTAAATTTCCTTTTTTGTCGTCTCACAAAACCAGTGTGTGACTTGGAAACGTCTTTAATCAAAAATGCGCACGATCCACATCGATTTGAATAACTTTTTAGGAATCTCAATTTAACCAGAAAGTGACATCTCAAATCGAATGTCATTGGCCACCAAACTAACTTGTTTTATAGCCTCTCATCCCAGTTGGCAATCAAAATGTGGAACACATCTCAAGTCGCATGGATAAAATCGTATCTATACAAGGTTTTAAGAAGTTTTTTTGTTTTGTTTTTTTAATGCGTTTTCATGATTTTTCCATTCTTTTGTGACATTTGAAAAAAAAAAGTGTGGTTCTGTCAAGCTGTGACAGTTTCCTCTATCTCGCTCCATCATCCTTGCACAACGACGAATGACAATTCTTGTGAAAGTCGTTTAATTTGACACATTTGATGTTACAAGTAGGTGTATCTATTTTTAGTGGGAAAAACGATGATGTGATTCCGCTGATTAGATTTAACGAAATAAACCGTTATGAGGCGAATGGAAATTAATTCAAATTTGCAAATTGGTTCAGAAGTCGTAAAATGTGAATTGAAAAAGTTAATTTGAAGTGACGCAGCTTAACGACTGAATTAGCGGTTTGTTTTGCGAAATGTTATGAATTATGTTTAGCCAATGGTCGGGATGTGGCGGATGTTGAACAGGTAGACGGATATTGAGTGTCTTGACAGTGGAGTCTGCTGCGAACGGACAGAAAGAAAGTTATTCAAACAAACTGTCTGTTTGGGCAAGTTACAATCGCATAGGAAAAAAGTTATTGTTTGGTGGTATTGATAAATTCTAGAGTAAAACGCTGTCGTCTAGTTAAAGAAACTGAAGGTTGCATCGTTAGTCAGCTTGCCGCCTATGGACTGTGGAGTTGGCGCGGGCATTTCGTCAGACAAGCTTAAAATGTATTAATCCTTCTGCGTGCCGGGCTTTGCCAGCGTTTTCCAAGCGGAACTCCTTGCTATTCACGCGCTGAAAAGTTCTCCAACACTGGCTTTCATTGTCGATAGCCAAGCCGGTATCAAACCTATTGCTTCAGCCACTTTATCCTCAAAACTGGTAGAGAGATGCCAGAAAGAACTGAACCAATGAGATGCTCGTACCAAAGTCACTCTTATCTGTATCCCAGGTCCCAGGACGCAATGAAATTTACGGCAAGGCAAGAGCTGACGAACTGCCCGAGCTGCGGTGGAATAGGCTAGATCGAGGTCACAGGTTCGAGCCTCAGCAACATCAAACAGTTTTTCGTGGCACCACCCCTTAGCAGGCAATGACAAACCTCCATAAGAGTATAATCTGTCATGAAAAAGCTTCTCAATTCGTCATTCAGAGTCGGAAATAAAACTGCAAGTCCCTTCAATTTAACATGAATGGTTGCGAGAAGTTAGGCCCTGGCTCTCTATAAGCTGTCGCTCCAAAATATTTGTATTCGTAACCAATAAGATCTATGCAAGCCATTTTGAAGCTTCTGAATCCAAATTGGTCAACAAATTGTCATCGCAAGTATAGATTACACCTTTCTCCTGCTTTACTTTGACAAAAACTGATGGCAGCACCTCAAAGAATAAGCCTTTAGCCTTCAGCAGAGATGGTTCCAAGAGTGTTTTTTTCAACAAGCTATATCTTAGCTTTTTCTTTCACTGAAGTGTATTTCAAGCGAAAATAAATGCGATGAAGGAAGCCTTGTCTTGAAATGTAGTATATACTAAGGATATTCATCTGTCAATTGGTTGGGCACTTCCCCCCGAGATCATAGCATCAAAATAGACCTCTTTTGGTCTAAGTGCGCCGCTATAATCTAACTTTTTGTAAACTGATAAGTGTTTTGAAAGTCGATTTGGTATCTTCTATTCTCGGAACGCCTAGAACAAAACTGAATGTCAAAACAGAGTTCTAGAATTAAGTTTCATAAAAACTCCCCCTTTTTTTGAAACACGCATAATTTCCAATTTCCATATTTCAGTGGTCTAATGTCTCCATTACCTCGCCCCAATATCATAACTTGCCATCACGCTGCATCTCGTAGCTCCTTCCACAGCGATAACATTGAAACTACACTTTCGAGATCAGCCCGTCCCACTGTCAAGATCTTAATCGAACAAAAACACAGAAAAAAACGTCTCAATTCAAAGTCGATTATTGGATGCTAATGTATGGAGATTTGAATGGCAACCTCAGTTCTTTTTTGGAGGTTATGCATTTGGACCGTATTTTTGATTTTTATGTTGATTTCTCACCCAGGGAGCCACAATATGACCTCCCCTCGTTTTATTTCCGGACAATAACAAAAATATTTATAACGTTCAAAGTTGATGGAGATTCCCGTTTTTGAAAACTTTCATTTCGCCCGAAAGGTCCAATAAAAAAGGGGGCAGGCACCGATTGAAATCTTTATGACCTATCCATGATTTTTTTGAATTAGTTCATGTCCATAAAAATGTTCACCCAAATTAGAATAACCAACGAATGGACGTAAATATCAATTGAAGACCGTTTTTGTGTGCACTTTTATCTCTTTGAAATGCATAGCTGTTTTCATGCTCTAATACTTGTTAGACAAATGGATATGTACATAGATAGACTGCAGGCACATTGGTAAACGGAATGTTTATGGGGAGACCTTTTAAGTGCAACTTAGACTTTAGGATAATGTGTCTGAGTGGTGTTAATCATCCCACTAACATGTGGGTTAAGGAGATACTTGAAAACCGGATAATAACAGCCACCTCTGGAGAGGTCAGAGAGACAGTTATTGATGGCTACAAGGTGGTGTCCTCTCGCCCTTTATTATGATCTATTGTCATGGACACAACGCTTTGGCTAGTAAAACTCACAGACTATGATTCATCTTGTTCTCTGATTGCAATCAGTTGCCGAAGATTCAACCCAAACTAACATCATTCTAGTAATTTCGTGTGCCGTTCGAATTCACTTCGGAGGGACCCATACCTACGTAAGTGTTCGCAAAACTTTCCCTCAGACGTCAAATCTTTAATTTCAGTGAAATATATCCACTTTGCATCCCATTCAAAGCTTGTGTAGATAATTTGCTTCTTTCCCTGATTCCATACAGCAATCAATTAAATATGCAAATTCACCTACAGACCCACCAGGCAATTCTCATCTTATCTTAGCTCTCCAGGCACACCGTTAGAATCAACGATTCATATGCATATTGTATATTTATTCTCATCACCGCGTGGTTATATTTGTCGCAAATATTTACCTAACGCTTCCCCCATTTGCAATCAAGTCCTATCGAACAATCAAGCCAACCATGGCTTGACCCAATTCTAACAACACGTTGGAGCACCTCTCCGTCCGCCTCCGAGTGCTATCCTCAAGTCGACCCATATACAATCAAGATTTCCGTCAAAACAAGTTCCACTGACATTCTAATATTTTCCTTCTGACCCAATCCCGAGAGCAAACATTCTAGACTCCAGCACCGTTGGTCGGACTCCTTACTCCGCTATAGATGCAAAATATATGTAAGTCAAGGTAGTCCAGACCAGACTCCTGCCATGGGACAGGGTTTTTGAATTTATGTCCCCCGGCTGACCTAAAAACCAAAAATCACAAAGTTACTTGCAAGAGAAAGGATTCACTGCACCCAAGTCCGCAGTCCGGTTGGAAACAAGTTTTTGCTAAGAATCCACACACAACTGGTGACTATCCATAGAACGTTCCATGGGTCTAATTGTGCACTTTTTGCAAATAACCATGTGTAATCGTTCGGATGCAGTTGTGGCGAATCTCTTGGCTCAGTTGGTTATGTGATCGCGAGTCATTGAGGATCATTTACATAGACGATCGGAAGTTTTGCTTTGGTTAGACGATCGCACCCGGTGTCGATCGGCGCGACGGCGGTAAGTTTTGTGGGATTCATGGATACACATGAATATGCGCATAAATGTTAAATAAAAAAATAAATCAAGCAAATAGAAGTGAGAAACAACAATAGTTTTCCATTAAAAGATTTTTTTAAATATTTTATTCGCCACTCAATGGCAAAGATGGAAGCAGATCTGTCTGTCTATTGACCTGATCGCGGAGTGAAAGTGATGTGATTTTGAATGTTTTGCTTTGTTTAACTTTTGAACTTTTTGATCGGAAGCTAGGAAGGAAGTGGATTCCGGCTGAGATTGTGCATTCATCAAGGTTTTTGCAACATGATTATGTAAGGTATGTGATATAAGAGGAACTTGTGGTAGTTGAGTTACATAAAGTGTCGTCGAGAGGATCACTTTGAGTCTCGAAAAGTTGTTAGAGGCCTGCAATGCTTAACTCGTGTTTTCTTGTGATCTTTTCAACTATGTCCCAACTGATTCACTTTTAGCTCAGGCAAATCATTAGTGACGAGGAGGCAATCTTTCGCTCTTTAGTGGTGATTGTCATGGACAGCATTCTTATGAAGTTTGGTCATCTATCACATTTACAATGGATCTACTTTTGGTATAAGTTTACCTCTTCTGTAGAGGACTACTCCAAACTAATTGTCATTGATCCAGCCGATGACCTGGCACAACTAAAACAAGCATCACACAAGGAATAATTCCCCTCTTACAGCCTCAGATTGCTGCGTAAAGGATGGTCTTTCGATGAACTCTAGCCAAGCTGGGAAAATTGAGTCTTTTGACAAAGTTACCCTAAAACCTATAGGCCTTGAGCTCTCCAATAAAATCCGTTATATAGGTGTAGCCTTGATGGGGAAATAACATTGGTACACTCACGTTGTAAGCTTACCTCCCACTGTAGCGAGCAAACGTTTAGACAATCAAACTTTCATTCGTAGATGATGCGGAGGCTTTTAGTGAACTACGACTTCCCCAAAGCAGTTTTACTAGTTTTTTCCCGTACCCACTAACACTAAGGAAGACGTAAGCTTCGTATGCTATGTTATGCTTCATTTCTAGACACATGTCGAAACAGACTAGAGTCCTTCTTCGTTTTTTTTTTCACGGCGCTGCCGCAGAAAATGTTAGTCTTTCTGGGACTCGGACCTTAGCCAGCCATAGCAACCATCTTCATCATAATTTACAGCATAATTCTAGCTTCCATTGCCACCATTCCCTTTAGAGCAGAACTGGAGGATAATTTCGGATTACAACAAGGGTTCATATGTCTCTACACAGAGGGCTCCAAGACAGAGTCGGGAGTTGATGGGGTGTCTTCTCCAAGAATCTAAACCTAAACATCTTCTTCCGCCTGCCGAACCAATGTAGCGTTTTCCAAGCACCGATTATGGCAATCAAGGAGGTCTTATCGTGGTTTTCTTTGATTTCCTTTCACATATTAATGAGATAATCCTTAACGCCAACTCTGTACTTGGTTCTTTAAAATGGTGGTCCAAAGAATTCACCAGCCCATATCTTCGTTTCTTTTGACTACGCCAGTCAAGCTCCTGTATCACCATGTCAATGTTTCGACCATCGACAGCGTCCAGCGCTGTTTTCTTCGATTTGCTCTTCGATGTCTGCCCTGGAACAACGTTTTTATCCTGCCTCTCTATCAACTTGAATACTCTTGAGGAACGCAAAGATGCAGCCGACATTTTCCTCATTCATCGACTCCTTTCAAGAACCACCTACTTCATTGCCGATTTGGCCTAAGCTGAGTCACAAACGCTTAAAGACAGAAAAGACTGCTTATAAGCACCACAGTAAACGTCATGAAAGGACACTGTACCATTCACAGGCTAGGGCTCCTCTTAAATGATTTTCGTAGAAGCTGTATGGAATGGAACTTTTCTGTACGTGCCCACCCATCTGCTTATCTAAGAGTCGTTTTCCTTGACAATCTTGGCGAACTGTCGGATATAAGCATAAATAACCTCCAGCACTTCTTATTAACCTTCAATCTGGAAGTAATCACAGATCCATGTGGTATCAGATAGGACCTTCTCTGGTCTAAGTGTGGCTGTATCAAGTGCAGCCGGCCACCCTTACCTTAGCTTGCGTGACATCTGTTAAGTATAAAGTAGGATTTATGGTCGCTCTGAAGGCACTGAACTCGAATGACAGTTCTAAACGCAAATCTGTGTGGTACAAGTCGCAGTTTGGTGTTTAAGTCAAACGCACCGATTCACTTCAAAGTCAGTAAGAAGCAGAGCGCACCAGACGGACATCCGATCGAGCTAATGTCACTAAGGAATATCCAATTATCTAGCACACCTCGCCGACATTAGAATTGTGGGAACTGCATAGCACCAAACGTATTTTTTAACGAAGACATCTGCACATTTCCCACAATCATTTCAAGGAACACCATACAAACACCTTGCTGTTCATGTTTATTCATCCAATCGCTCCTATTCAAGCACATTCCCGTAGTCCACGTCGATCAAATTTTTAATTTAATTTCTGATCAACATTTTATGTCTCAACATCTAAACAAACAATTACCACATCTGTGCCCCGTGTCCGCGTCAACAAAGCATCGTTTGGGGCTACAGCCAATTTAGTTCATCCAAACAATTATAGTCAAACCGATTCGCAACCTATCCGTAGTCCCGTCCCAAGAGGAGAGTCGTCTCTCTTCAACACCTCACTGCACGGTCCATTGCGTCTTAATTAATTTTTTATGGTCAACTAAACATATGTGCGGCTCCTTTTTGCACACTTCTTGTCTGAGATACATTTGGAGCCAGTGCCGTAGAACTATCTGGACATCGGATCCAGTTTGTGTAGAATAATTGGGTCACCAGTGACAGAAATTGCGATAACTAACTGAACTTGAGACTTGTGCGACAACATTTTGTTTGTGAGTGTGTGCGGACGGAAAAATCAGGTCTCCTGTCTGCGCACGAAGACTAACCGAATTGGCCGACCATTGAATGTTCCCGATGCATCGCCAGTGCAGCGGCATCTATTCGGTTGGTAGATACCGTTTCAATCGATGTGCAACAGCGCCGCACGGAAGCTTAATCGTTTCGCGTCCCGCAAAATAGAAAACGTCAAACCAGTTTGTTAGTCGGCTCTCCCCTGACGTGGTGTCGTCCACCAGGAGGCTCCCTAGTTCGCCTAAGGCTTTCATGCACAGTTGATCCTCGGGTTGGCTGCACGACAGTTATTTTATGTTGCACACGTTCGTGTATATTGTGTTGGAGCAGCGAGCAGCGACTACTGAATGATGAGTTCACGAGATCAGAAACTGGAGCAAATCGCGACTACGCAAAGAAGCTGGTCAATCCAGCTCCATAGGTGGGTCAAAGGCATAACTTCTAATCAAGAAAGATTTACTGCTTTACAAAGAACTGTTATGCTTTGACGCTGGATGCCAGGGGAATTCTTGTTCTAGAGCTGTGATATCTGTTCGTTTGGACTTGTATGGAGACGAAGAGGCAATTATTGCGAAGCGTTACGCAATGGATGCGAATATGCATCAGGAATAAATAATTGAAAATGTGAGGAGAGCACCGATCCGCAGTGTAATCCAGCCATCGATGATGGATTGGATTGGAGTGAATGAAGTGCTGTTAGTTCGCTGAAGAAGTTGGCTAATGAACTTACATAGCTGAGGTGAGCTATCGGAATGAAGATTGGAACAATTATGGATCCATTTGTCAGTTAAGGGACGATTAGCTGAGTGTTTTACAAAATAAGCATTAAATGAGGGCAATTAAGGATAAGTAGCCTTAAGTTGGAAGGCTGTCCGAAATCAAGAGCTTTACTGATGAGAAAGGAGTGTCGTTCATTAATTTGTATGTTGGGCTTGTTGAAAGGATCTGAGGGAAGGGCAACAACCCCTTATGATAGAAGACTGCAAACAGGTTTATAGAAACTGATCATATGACATTGATGCTGGATCTATGACTGGATGAAAAGGAATTGGTCTCTATACTGACGGTTCATCTGAAGGACAATTACTGTCTACATAGACAGCCAGACACCTGTTAAGGCTCTTGACTCTGCCATTATTAGTTCGAGGCTTGTAAAGCATCTAAATGAAATATCGAGGGCCAATGCAGTGACCCAATGTTGAGTAGCAGAGCATATGGATATTCCAGGTAACGAAAGGGCCAATGAACTTGCAAGGGAGGGATCGGCGCTACATACTTCAGAGGCATTCCCTATTGTAAGAGTTCCAATAAGCTCGTTTACACATGCGCAACGGCTAGAACGTTAAAGCCGGCCTATCCTAGGAAGAAATTTTTTTTTTTTTTGGTTAAGCTCAGTCGCCTTGACGCACTGGTCGTCGCCGGTACAATTACAGAAGTCGTCTCATGTTTCCTAGACCGCAATGCCCGGCTATTACACCGACTAGTGCCCGTTTGTGACTTCTTCAGAGAGACAACAGGGTTGTTGTTCTTTTTTATATCGAGCACTGGCCACAAGTTGCGGGCTATGACACATCCACTGGTGTGTTGTTATTGTTCTTCAGCAAGTTTGGTCTATGAACCACGTAGCTACTCTCTGCCAGCCAGTATTTGATCCCTGTCCGAGCATAGACATTCGTTCGCGCGCTTTCCAATGCAAGGACAGTCTGTGCTGCTTCTTCAATCGCATAAATCTCAGCTTGAAAAGCATTTCACTAGTCGGTCAGTCTGTAAGACTGGTTGATGTACTTTCTGAGAAGACTCCTGCTCTTTCTCCATCTTCGATCCATCTGTAAAGATATGTTTAACGACAGCGTTAGACATGTTCCAGTTTGGTCTCCCTAGTATAAAGACTAAAAAGCTATTGAAGTCATACTGAGGTTTCAGGGCGTATACTCTAGGCTTTGTGGCATCCAATTATAGTTCTCTCTTAATCTGAGAGCTCCCTGAATACAGTTGCAAATTGTCCAGAGTCTTTGTTCGAAGGAAGGTTACACGGTATCATACGGTTATGTGCATTCTCTCGATCGTTAAATCCGCCTCCTAAATCATTGGAATTTTCAAATGAAAATATCTGTTACATCACCCCAAGCGGGGAATATCGATTTACGACGCAAAGCACAAGAATTGATCATCATCTCGCGCTACTTCACATCGAATGTGCAATCGTAAGCCAAATGCTCATCTCTTGCGTTTGCAAAATTCCTCAAACAATTGCCAACATTTCAACGCCTAAACCACTTCATTTAGCTTCACGTCGTGATCACTCAAAACAAATTGCGGTGCGCCCGCCAGCCCTTTCAATTTAACCTTCGATATGCACGGACTCTTTCAGAACTATGATTTACGATCACCTTTCATTGTTTCTTTCCTGTTCACAAGGCGCAACACAATAACCTCGCACTCCCACTCGGTAACTAATTACAGACCCTGCAGCCTATTCACAAATCATTTTCATTGTTCTTGACCGATCTTCGAATCCTACCTGCGAGTCATAGTCCACACCAGCAAAACGATGTTCTTCACAATAATGCACCGCGGCGGCGCAAGCGCAAAACGCATAAAACCCAACCAAATGGCAAAAGTGAGACTCTTCTCGACCGTGAAACCGTTTCATTACCTCTCTTTCATATCCGAAGAACTGCATCTGTGCCACACAGTCCACAGTCTTGTACGTACACACCAGCTCATCCTCATTGTGTGCGCTGATCTTGGTCATGAACCTGTAATTCACTACCCCGCCTGACCGATCATAATGAGGCAATATTGCGGTCATTCTCGCGCATATTTTTCCTTATTAACGTACATTTTTGGACCTTTTCAGTGGCCAATTGGGCCTTGAGGAGGCCTCTAATGGTATCTCTTTGGGAAATCGAAAGCTGGAAATATGAAAATGGGTCACGTGCTTGAGGAAACATATTGCATGGAATTCGGGTTAATGGATTACCCAAAAGGCTAAAATCAAGGCGAGTATAGATGGGAAGAATGGTTACAACACTTAAAGAGCCTACTCGTCACAAGTGCCATTCAAAATTTCGCACCTAGGCCTCCTCACGCAAGATGAGATGCTAAGTTGGAGATAATTTACCGCTTAATTAATGGTTGCTTGTTAATCAGTAGGTTGGCAGCTAGTGCGTGTATGGATGGCGTTAAGTCTCTAGCATGTTTGCTAATTTTTTTCTATATTTGGCTGTTTGTTTAGTGTCTGCACCTGGTATAGGCTTTGATGAGTTATTGGCGGATTCTGTGAAGATGACAGGCTGCGGTTGCTTGGTTGGTTTGGGGTCTATCTGTGTACTCAAGCGTAATGCAACTGTCAAAAATTATTGCCAATAAATTTGCCTAGAGATAGTCAAAGCCAGTAACGAGCTTACTGACGTTAATCTTGTGTGGTAATCGTACTTGACGACTTTAGTGCTTAAAATTTTATAAGGAAAGTACTTTTGGTGAGTTAGAGCCTTTGTGACATGACAAAAGATAACAGCTTTCGGGTAATAGACTTGAAAGCAGTTCGTAGTACTAGGTTTCCTTATAAGCAAGTCAGAGGCAGACGTCTAGGCAGAGCTTGACTCTCCAATAAAATAAAACTCGCAACCCATTCTGATGAGAAAAGTCACCACTGAGCATCTGAGAGCGCCGAGAAACCATATCAGCGACCAGTGGCTCCTACGTCGTCTAGAAAGCCCCAATGGAATGACGATAGGAGTACACTGCGGGAAAGGGTGGCAAAGTGTTGAGACGGAAAGATAGAAAATAAAAAAAATAATTCGGCGTCTTCCCAGATCAAGAATTTTGAAGGTTTCCATGATCGTACCTAGATTCGAAGATTTTGTAAGAAGTTGACTTTTTGTCAACGATACCACATGCATGGATCATTGACCTAGTCAGAAGAGTCCATCCAATAAGATGGATGGGAAAGAGTGGATGTACATCAACGTTTCTGACCCGGAGAGTCTCCGAATCCACTACGGAAGGACGGCAACTCAGGTGACGCATGCAACTGGAATGGTACCTCAGCTAATTTGATGTGTAAAACTTGAGGTGGCTAGTTGTAGATCGAGTTGGTTGGAGAAGCTTATTGATTGGCGCAGGTCCATCTCGGACTGTAGAGCCATCATAAGTGTGTAAGTAAGACTTTAAGCCGAGTATACTCAATTACTAATTACTAGGGGACACGGGTCCGTGTAAACCTTGGCTTAAACAAGCAAGCCTCTTTGCGTAGATCGCTCCATAGGAAACTGCCTCTAGTTGCCAACTTCAAGATGGTTAAGATCCCCTGTTACTTGTGCATGCCACTTAAGACTAGTATAGTAGAACTCAAGAAAAGTTCAGTTCAGTTCTTAGGTTCATAAAAGACCGCTTTTAGTCGAATGTTATGGCTCAGCTCTTGGCCAACCAAGTTCAGTGCCACCTATGTATATACTTCCCAGAACAGCTTGACGCAAAATACTCAATATAAAGCGCAAGAAGAGATCTGGTGCTAAGATTGGTAGTAGACCGAAGAGATCAAAAGACGTATATTCAGATTTATGGTGTTTGGTTCAACTCCAATGCTGAGCTCATGGGCAATCGGGCTCAGCATCACCTTTTCCTTGAGGTGGACAAGGAGTAGATTAATATTGAACAACTTGAAGCCAGATAGTCGAAACAAAGTCCAGAAAACAAGAAAAGATATGGGGCTCAAGTTCAGAATGCATGTACGTCGGTATCTTTAGGTTCATCAAAGATCGATATTAGTCGCATTGTATGGTTTAGTCCTCGACCAACCAAGCTCAGTGTCAAATACATATATCATCACAAAAACTGCACGCAAGTGAATTCGAAGTGAAGCCTTATGACGTTCATAAAAGAGACCAAAATTAATGAAGCCTCATAAGGCGCTTAAACATGTTTAATTAGATAAACATATGTACATTAATTTAACAAAAGCTATAACCCAACTTGAACTCTGTTTAATTATTTAAAACTCTCGGTAATCTCCGATGTAATCAATGCAAGTCTGGATATTTCCAAATTTAGCAACGATTTATCCAAGTTCAGTGAAACGCTTGAGTTATTTATTAGCTTTCACTACATTTTGGATTCATAAACATGTGCGCTACTGCAAATGACAGAATAATTAAGAAATTAATGAATTCCACTGCAAAACGGTCCATTTAAGCCACTGACAGGAGTCCAAACCCCCTGTCAAACATTGATTTTGATTCCCACCTCCTAGAGCTGTCATAACTTCCATTCCTCACAAGTCACAACGTTGGCTCTGTGTGAGCTCATGATCCGTCAGTTGCGCAATCTACATGTGTGTTACACACGAAAGGTAATAAAAGTTTTACGCAATATGGTGGCACGTCCCTCCGGAACCGCCCGGTTCCCAAAAAAGAAAATGTGCTTATAAAATATTTGTGCAGTTTTTTTCTTTTTTTCTATTGTTGTTGTTCCTTTATAAAATTCATTAAGTCGCTTGTGTGTAATTAAACAAATCGTTCGACAGTGCTCGTTCCACAATGGTAACACATTTTTATTTGTCAAATTAAAAAACCGTCCAACGAAGACGACAACAACTTGATGCGCTGATGCCCCTCAAGCTGTCAACAATAAAGTCAATTCGATATGCAGAATGCCACTGAAAAGGTGGCTGGTATCTGTGAGAAGAGGGTTTTTTTTTTTCTAATTTGAACACATAGCTACTAGTATTTTTTTGCGATAAAAATGGAAAAAAATTAAAAAAAAAAAAAGTGAAAGGTGTCATCGGGGCTAACGATTGTGATGGCCGCTTCCGTGTTTGGATTTACCTTACGTACGCGGTACGATGGAATTTTTTTTTGTAATTAATACCGATTTTGTACCGTGAAAGACTTGTTACACCTTATTAAAGGTATTTAATTACTCAGATCGGCTTATTAACTGTTGATGTGTGTATCTTATTGAAGTTTTTTTTCGTCGGCAGCTCTTCATTTTGTGAACGATACTCTCGTACAATTGAAAGTCACGGGCAGGTGTTGAGATTTGTTTTCGAATACTTTTATGTAAACGAATACGTTGGAGGCCAATTGATTTGAGCTGAATCGAATTGCATAACAAAAATTATCGTTTAAACAGTTTTACGTTTTTTTTTTTTTATTGATGAGAAAGTCCTAAAATATAAAAATAACAAAAAAACCTTGGATATAGAAAGGAACTGCAAATAACGTTCTTCTTGCTCTTAGGTCATGTATCCCATGTGGGGCACTCATAAGGCGAGAGAGTTGACGTCGATTCATTTATTGTGAGCACTCTATCGACACTCGAAGTAAGACCTAGAAAATAAGAAAGAATATGGGACTCATGAACCTTAACATTCATAAGAGACCAACGGACATAGAATCAGAGTCAAATCTTATGGCTAATCTTCTCTCCGATCAAGCTTAGTCTCACGTACTTCTTCGAGATAACAAAAGAGTACATTGACCGGGAAAAACCTGACGCAAGATAGTGAAGCCTAGAAAATAAGAAAAGATCTGAGGTGCATGTTCAGAATGCATGTACTTCGGTGTCTTTGGGTTCATAAAAGACCGCATTTAGTTAAATTCTACGGTTAAGCTCATGGCCAACCATACTCAGTGTCACCTATGTACATTCCTGAGATGAAAAAGAGTAGATTCACATGGAAAAACAGGATACAAGTGAAGTCGAAGTGGAGCCTCACGAAGGCTCACGTTCAGAATTTATTTATGTCGGCGAAAGATGCCGCATCGCCAAATCCGACTTGTGGTTCACTGTAGCCATAGAGACAGTACGGCTACTTCCTATTACATTTCCCCGCTCTGCCTTTGGAATTTTCCAAGATATGATTAATAACCCCTTAAGCCAAGATTTGACAGGCACATCTGCCCCTTGGATGGTC
The DNA here is from genome assembly GCA_951813785.1 of Criorhina ranunculi. Lineage (NCBI taxonomy): Eukaryota > Metazoa > Arthropoda > Insecta > Diptera > Syrphidae > Criorhina > Criorhina ranunculi. The sequence continues at coordinate 87,144,418 of OX638381.1, read as the reverse complement.
GAACATACACAGATTGAAGGAACCATGTACACCGGTACTAAATGCACCGATATTAAATCCTCCTTTCATCGCCTAGTCTTTTCTTACTTATTCATCAGCCCTTTCATTCCCTGGCATGTCCTCATGTTCAGGGACCCAACAGAGTCATACCTCAAGTTGTGTTTTAAGAACCTTCAGCTCTTCTCAGTAGTACTTGACCAAATGTGATACCCTCTCGTGGTTTTGCCCTCATTACAGTGTCACGGTTCGGACAGTGTTATTGCTCGGACCTCTGTCTGAAAGACCTGGTATGGTTCCAAAGTCTCACTGATTTTAAAATGCCCAACGAGTAAGTAAACGTACCTGACCTCATGTTCACCAATTTTTACTTCGAAGCTGTCAGTATAGACGGCTATAGATTGCATGCTTGATATTGAGAGGGCTCTTGCGAAGTCTAAGTACGATGGTTGCTACATGGCCTAGATGTTGCTTTAAGATTATACAAAGTTCCATTGTACTTGGATCCCAGCTATCTATTTGGCCGGTTCTAAACTGATGATTCTTGTACAAAAAGGTCTAGCGGAATAAGGTTAAGAATAGCCTTGAGTCCTGCCGTTGCAGTGGCTCTCATTGCACTGGCAGCTTCATTGCATGCTAGCCCTTATCCGTTGGTTATAGTCCTTCAGTTGAAGGTTGGTGACTTTCCACCAAACCTGACTGCCATTGGTTATTGTAGGTCTAACGATAGCTGTGTACATTCACAGAATGATTTTGGGACTTGGTTGCCAAGTCTTTCCGAATATTCTGCTGCACGAGTGGAAGCCTATCGTTTCTTTTTTAATTTCTTCAAATTGTCGAGAACACAAACCAAATACCTGGCACTCCAACAGAGAGACTTCTAGTTTGAATTAAGTTGACTGCAATATTTTACACAATTTGCAGAAAGGTTTAGTGAGAAACGAAGAGCATCTAATTGAAGTCAATCTTCTTCCTCGTTAATCACAATACTCCAATGACATTTGAGAAAACATTTGCAGGATCTCAATCCACTAGAAAACCAACAACATTTTGCATCCACAAAAATTAAATGGTTAATTGCTTAAACCGTCATTCTCACCACAACATTGCTCCCAATTTATTCGACCTTGCTGCCCTATAGCCCCCATCTCGATGTCAGTCCACAACCAAAGTTTGATGTAACATCATAATTAGTGAGTTTTTCTCTCTCCATGGGTATCCATTACTTAATCAAACACAATAGTTCAGATAGAGATGCCGAAACTGGGCTAAAACTAATTCGATTTATCCGAGAAGCGAAGATAAAGCACACACACACTCACGAAAAAAAAGGTTCCACATTAAATAAGCAAAAGTTGTCAGAGTCAATCAGTCAACAATGAGACAGATCTCTTCTCACCTTAAAGCGGTAAAAGTGAAGCAAGTAAATTCGCCATGACAAAAGAAAAAAAAAAAGTGGAGAGACCTTCACTTTCAATCTGGAGGCAGCCGGCTTACCTATGGTTAGCGACACGAGCCCTTTTGCATCACGATTGCAAAATTGCACAATTGCTGTGATATGCTTAACCTCAGCTTATTGCAGTTGTGACCTTATAATGTTGGCTATGGGTATAATCAAATAGAGATCTGATGAGATGTCGTGTGTTTATACAGTAGGGGCTTTACAAATTGGCCCCACTAATGACTTGACTTGGGAAGAAGTTAAAGAAGCAGAATGTGATCACGAAAATGAATCAGCATATTGTGAGCATATTGTTCTTAAACAAATCTCCAATTTTAGCGGTCGAAACCCTTTAACACATAGGTAACTAACAGACCACACAAAAAGAAAGTGTACGATTTGATCCCAACCCTTGATTTTGATTATGATTATCAGGACAGCAACCCTTGGAGATTCAGAGCCTGAACTTACACCATTGTGTACATCCTTCACGGTCTCGGGCTCACTGCTTCCAGTTGACTAGACCAACATTTCTAGGGAGATTCGGTCTTCCTTTTCTTCGTGAACCAAGTGGCTGGTATTCAAAGACCCTCTTAGCTGGAGCATTCTGTGCGGTCGACGGATTTTTGCTTTTCAGACTATGTAATTCCACGTGGTTGTACCTTCACCACGCCCCTGTATCCTTTGGTCCATTCGTCCTTCTCACAGAAAGAAACAAAATATTCGACGTAGAACTTATCTTTGAAGGACCCCAAAGTCGTTCTGCTGTCTTCCTTACCGTCCAGCATTCAGTTTCATAAAGAAAGACAAGCAAGATCAGTGTTTTGTAAAGCTTAATCTTGGACCTTCGAGTTAGGAGTTAGGACCACTGTTAGGACAAATTGAAGTAACCTAAGGTTATCCTTCGTCGAATCTCCACCAGAATGATATTTGCAAAGTTGTTATTTTCCTCGAGATAGATGAACTCCTTGCGAGTGCCTTTCAAAAAGGTGAAGGCTTCGCATCTGAAGTGAAAAGCGATCACAAAGCAAATATCGGCAGCTTCTACAGAGATCGGAATACGGCAACTACAATCTACTGACCATCATGCCAGTTCTGGAACATCATCAATCCATTTTCGACCGTTGACAGTGTCCAGGAACTCATTTGAGTTTGATGCAGAGCTGTAGGATGGATTTGAGTCATTGGCAGAGCTTTTCGACTAGACGACATTGGGATACATAACCTCAGTTTGGCGCGACAGCTCGTAGAGAGTCAATCGAGCTGGCTGGAGAGTCTTGCTGATTGAGGTCTTAATCCATTCTGGTCTGTAGCGTCATCTGAAGTCAAGTTAAAAGGAAGCCATCTTCCTCGTAGGGCTGTCCGATTCGCATTCTTCTCTAGATGAGAGTCAAGTTACCTTACAGGTCTACGTCCATTGATGAGATTCCTTGAGTCTAAGGGTCTTTTTCGCCGAAGAACTTCTACAAAATAATTCGAGTGGCAGAATATGTCCAAATCGGCTTCAAATAAAATCGTTTTCAGTTTGAAGGGTGAATTTGACTAACACCTGTGGTGGCTCATTTTACTTCAGACATTCGAAGGCTTCTAGGAGTCTACCACAAAGTTGGTGAATTCTTCAAGTCTATCTATGCCTTTATCAAAGCATTTTATATCAATTAGCTAGACATTCTTTCCTTTGCTAGGCTGTTTTCAAACCGTCAAGACCCGACCACAATCCACAATCTTTAGATGTTCGAATAAAAGTTTTTAAACTTTTGGCGGAATCCAAACAGGAGTCAGTGCATCTTTTTCTTAAACTCTTTCGCTCTTCAATTCATCCATTTCTCCAATGAAGACCATGCACGCTCTCATGACTATCAGAACACATCTATCCGGAAAGAAGAAAGTAGTAAACCTGACCAACTAGAAAGACTTTGTCACTCGAAATCTACATGAACTCAGTACTCTTTGGATAAGAAACCAGTCCATCTGCTTCGGCTCCACCGGGATGTCTCAACTCGAATGGATGATTTAGAGTTTTGAAGATTTGATGTCACTTTTCTACTGGTTTTCCAATTGAAAACAGATACCTGTCCAAGAGGAGGAAAAAATCCTTGGCAGCAGTTGCAGTTTACTCAGTTTGCTCTTGAAGAACCTGAACTAGATGAGTTTGACTTGACGCTCGCCTCGCATTGAAACTATCACCTCGCAAAGCAATCGTCTCCTTAACTGATTCTGCCGTTGCAGCAAAGTTAAGTAAGATAAGCGACAGCAGAAGAACAGCGAAAGGTCATCAAAAAGAGTATCGCTACCCATAGCGTCTCGATCTCCATACGCCTCTCTGCATCCCTTACCATCTTTTCCACTTTCAAGACAATTCGGTGTAACAAGCCTAAATTCGTTTTCTATTCCAGTAAAGTAGCCCACATCATCATTTCTCTACTGTGTTGCTCCATTAAGGTCAGTCAGACGGTCAGACCTAAATCTTGCAGCACAACTGACCTCCAATCAAATCATTCTGTCGCGCGCATCCACAACCGAATTTTCAGTTTTCTTTTGTTTTTATCTGCTAAACTCGCTACAATTACTCTCAGTCACCACCTGCTGCAGGTAATCTGCGTTAAAATGAAGAGCAGCATGAATCTTTTCGATCGTTTTCTTAAGGATGCGCAAATTACTACAAGTAATTTGCCTCAAACTGCTAAGTGTCGGTTTAATTTGCCCACTCAGATGCATTGGTTGCATTTGAGTTTTCCGCAACGCAACACTGGAGTGCACTTCAGCTGCGATACTTAAAATCGTATCCATCAGCAGTAAAGTAGGAGAAAATCGCATGTGGATCTGTGGATCTGTATCGGATGCGCAAGTCGGTCAAATGAAATTGAGTTTTTTCTTGTTTACCTTAGATTTTGATCGCACCCAGCTTAGTTAGGTGCTAAGGTCATAGAAGAGTGATTTTGTCGCTCAAAACAAAGATCACGAGGCGAACAATAAAGTTTTACTTTTGTTTGGGGGCCTTTGGATTGTTTTAAGAACCCAACGATCCAAAATACGGTGGGATGTGGCTTGAAGGTAAAAAAAAACTACAAACGAATAGGCCCGACACCATAACAAACTAATAAATAATATCAAGTGCAAAAGATACGAATATCTTTATTTGCAGACTCACCACTTTCTCTTCATGGTGGATGGTGTGGCAGACGGATGGATGCATGAGGCATTCACACACACACACGTAGGCTGTATGTACATTCTTTAGTTTCTAACCACTTAGCTGGCTACAATTGCGTATCAAATATGAAGTTAAATCCACCATAAGCCACATGGGAGTACATATGTATGTATGTATATGATTGTTCTGTAGACGCATTCAAGCATTTTGTGGTTAAGATGAAGTATCTGTTGGAACTTAAGGTTGATTTTGCTGGTTATGCGGATTCTTTACATCAATCAGTGGACTGTGTTGCTCGGGGGGGACATGATTACTTAATTACAGCATAATTATGAGGAAATGGAAGTAACACAGGGTGTCATGGGGCAATAGTGCTACGAACTAGGTCCTGACGATGTTTCAAATTTCTGATCGAACTAAATTTGTTCGAATCATATTCCGTGAAAGCGAAACTACACTGAGTCGCAATTTGATAGATTTATGATCGAACACCTGTAATTTATCACTTTAAAAAGCATTTATTGTTAAGTTCTGTTTAATAATGCGAATCGAGGTAACCAATTACACGATGAATCGAGGGATATTTGTTTTCATTTTTTGCAAAATAATGTACGAATGATGGTCTAAACGTAATTTATCTTCACCAGCAACTTTGCTCAAAACAAATTAAATTGAAATTTGATGTAAAGCCAACAATTTATGTTGACTGCGGGCTACGTGTTTGCTTCCAGTTTGCTAAGCCGAGGTTACCGACTTTCCACAACTTGTTGTGTTATATTTTAAGGCTCCATCGTGCTATTGGTATTACTTCGTTTGATTTTAAGTGGAGGACTTTCCATTGTATGACATATTTCCAATCCACTGTCACTTCCTTCATCATATTTTGATGACTATTGGTTCCTGAGATGTGGTTCGGCCAGAAAATTACTAAAATATGTACGTAGCTGGATACCTCTTTAAGAAGGTTTGCAACTTAAGACTGACAACCGTACTAAACCCACAAAAAACTTTGTCGATTCTGTTGCCCAAATCAAGTTCAGTTTCGCCTACCGTCAACTGATACCATACTTTCTAGATAAACAAAGCACAGCGACTTTTTTGACCCCCTCCGGCAATATTTTGTTGAGCGTTCGAGTTCCAGAAGCTTATGGTCCTTGTTTTCGCCAAATTTGTCTTCAGGCCTACTCTGCTACTTGTGGCTTCCAAGCTGTTAACCATTTGATGTTAGATATCTGCCATCATCTATTGTAAACCTCGGTTCCGTCAAAGTTGCACGGCTAACATTACTGATAACCACTAGGAATAGTAATGGTGAAAGTATGATACCCTGTCGTAGGTACCTCGCTTTTAACTTCAAAATCCTTCGACATGTTACTTTTGAGTAGCATCGCGAAATGGTTTGTCCATCTCCTAAGCAGATCCTCATTCGAAATTAGAAGGGAACCGTTTAGACTCTGGGTATTACTTGAACCTTCGTCCATTTGCCAGCTCTTTGGTATCGCTATAGAGATAAACAGTCATACATCTGTTTGGTGTATCTTAGCCCTGTATCGCTAATGACATGATGTGGCAACGCTTATCGAGCTCTGTTCTACTTTGGACTGCAATTCGAGTTCGAACTTCTCAGCTGCAAAGGCTATTGCAATCCGAACTTTAAGTTGGATACGCTTTTCGAACTGTTTTCATGTGAAGTGGCTTCTATGTCTTTCACCGACCGTACATAAGTATACATCTCTACTCCCCGGCGGTTGCATCAGCTAAGAGGAACTGCCAGCTTAATGTTTAAGCCAGAGCCACCCGCGCCAGCTCCATTTTTCATTCGTCGTTGAACCACACTGACTTGGAACTACTGATGATTGGACCACCGTTGGTCACTTGTTTTTCTCATCCATTATTTGGTACCCCAAGTTAATTGTTCTGACAGTGCTTGCTATGTGAGTTACATCGATGTAAGAATCTCCTTTTCTTGAAGCTACTGTACCATGCACGTTGAGTAAGAGCTTTCTCAGTCTAACAGCATCCTTTGTAGATTATTTTATGTCTTTGTAGAACCCTTTTTAATTTTCTCTCTTGGCATTCTTCTTTTATATCTGACTTTACTTTCCAAGTCAACTTTTGGCTCATGCTTCCTACCTCATTCGACCACCATGAGGAGTAAAACTTCCAAGTTGAGCCTTACAAAAAGTTGAAGTAAGATATTTCACCACTTTTTCGATCTTAAAGGCTTGGCCTTGCCCATACCGCTGTTGAAAGTTTTCCAGTCGAGTTAGGATTTTCCTTGCCTCCATTCCATCTCTCTCTCTCAGTGAATCTTTCAGATATTCGCAAACATTCTGTTAACAATTTTGACAGTCGCTCGTAACCGACAAATTCAAAACTGATGTAACACTTCCAGCCACTCAATTTAATAAAATAATTCGAGAACTTCAATTGCACAATCAATTTTCTCTTGAAATGGCAAATCTTATGAAATGTCAGGAAATTGACTTAAATTGCAATACCACAGTTGTTAAATCCACATTTCCATACACTTAATTCGTCAAACCAACCGAGATACATCGAATTACCACTTCCAGTGGCGGAAAGACAAATAAAATGTCACTTTCCTGATTCCATTACACGACATTCCTCAGGTTGCGCATTTATGACTCTTTTTCCCCCCACCCTCACTCAACAGAATTATGAGTTACAAAACCTACCGCGGTGCATTAATCTTCAGATCTTTGACACGTAAAACACATTCAATCAATTTTAATTATGCGTACACAAGATGCATGCTTAAGATACGAATAAAAAAAAAAAACAATCATGTTTCATGCTCCACAATTCTCGCACAAAGTGCAAACATCAACAGATACTTTATCACTACACGCACGCATTGTATTATGAACTTTCGTTGTAATAAGCCTCAAGAATTCACATGTATTTCTTTCGTCTCATTTTCAGGAATTTAAATCTCTCATCACACATCCACTCAATCATCGACTGTATCTGACGGTAATTGACTGAAATTACATATGAAATTGTATGCAGATGAACACAGAAGGCGTGCATGTTTTTTTTTTTAAATAAATTTTCCGCACATTTTACTCAATCAATGATGGGAGCAGCAGTCTCTAAAGACACAACAATTGCATGGCAAAAGGAAGGTCGAGGATCGATCATCAACACAATCGACATGGCTGAGCGAATTCTTTCTTAAAAAAAAGAAAAAAAGAAAAGAAAAAGCTTATGATAGTCAAAAAAAAAAAAATAAAAACAACCGTTACAATAATTTTTTAACAATAAAACACAACACATAGGCATAATAATCTGCTGTCGAAGAAGAATATCTCGCACTAGAAAAAAACTGAAAAAAAAAACTAAATGTAGATACAAGATACTCACTCGTACACTGAGACTGAGGACTGAGACTAGAGTTGTATTCTTTTTTTTCTATTTTCTTCTCTACTTCGACTTATGCCAAAGCTTAAACTTTATTACCTCTGTTACGATTTCAATTTACCTGGCCACTTCAGTTCGCGTAGACCATCAGCAAGACGCACAACACAACTCACGCCGGCTGCATAACGTCACAACAATCTAGCACAAGACGATTCAGAGTGATCGTTACTTTAACTAAGTGAAAGAAGGCGCATTTAACCAAAAAAATAAATAAAAATAAAAAACCGACCAAACACTTAAAGAAAGATGCATTATTCAGGCATCGAGAATCGCGGTTAAAGTGCCTTATTGTGGCTCATGTGTATCGGTGGTAACAATCCTTCGTCGGCGGTTACAACTGCCGACAGCCGGTAATGGAAATTCCACGGAAAATGTCTGTAAAAATAAAAACCTTTTGAAATTTTCGCGAAAACTGTCATGGATTTGTGAGATACAATTTTTTATTTTTTTTACCAATTCACCCACACAATTAACAAGTATTTAAGTGTAATCATTCGCATCGAAAAGATAAATAAAATTTCAAGTGAAAGTGGAATCCTATTCAATTTTCCACGTTTATTTTTTGCAACAAAGTGAATCAAAAATAAGTTTTTTTTAAAGAAAACGAATTTTTTTGTGCTCTGGAAACCCCCCCTTCTTAATTTTTCAACAAAATGTGGTAACTCAAAGTATCTACGACATCGTCTTTTAATTGGACGAAGGAAAATAGTTTTTTTTTTGTCTTGGTGCGTGTATTGAAGTGCATATTTGAGAAATAACAAAAGAAGAAGAAAAAAAAAAGTATCTACTAATTGATTTAGTTTTTTTTTTGTGAGAGTAATCAGCAAATAAACATGGTTACGTGCAAAGTGGATACAACTGTTGCTGTACCGAAATTGAGTATTAATAAAATTGTTGGTAGTGGTGGTGTTGGAGGAGCTGTTAGTGATCGTCGTCCCCGAAAGACATCAAGTAATTCATCAGGATTTCGTTTACTCGACGGTGATCATTTGGAGACCGCATCAAGTGTTAGCAGAAATTCAATTTATAAACTAAAAATCGATCTAATGTTTGACGATACAAGGTGAGTGATACAAGGATAGTTATATAGTTTTGAATTTGAAAAAATATAAAAAATACACTGACGGCCATGGGTTTGAGACCACCTTTCGAAAGGTAAAACAATGGAAAAAAGGATTGAAATTAAAAGAATGCCAACAGAAGAAACAAAAAAGACTATAAAGTCCCTAAACTGAATTTTCCGAAAAGAAACCACCTTTGCATTCTATTACTTTTTTCTTTTTTATTAAACGTGGCATTCTTGTGGAGAAAAGTCCACTTTACTTTTTTTAACGGTGGACATCGATCTCGGAATTGTCCTTCCTGTTCAGACTGTGTCAGCCAGATCATGTTCTCTAAGACTTCTTTCGTTCTAAAAATTCCCTGTATAGCTTTGAGGTGTGTTTGGGAATACACGAATGTGGCCTTCCTCAATATCTAGGGAGCTTTTAACAACGTCGAACGAACCAGGGGCAGTTATGTGAGCATTCATGAATCTTGGAAATGAAGCTGATAAACCAGTTGTTCACAAACAGGAATACTAACTCAAAGCACTGCGAGCCAGCAGTTCGAAGGTCTGCAGGTTCGGCTAGATAGGAGTGTGGAGGCTGTAGGTGCAACCCCACTTAGACCAGATAAGGTCCTTTGTGTAACCACCAGGATTTGTATTTCACCAGAAATACTACTACTATGAAGCGCTGGAGACTGCCTATGTTGATGTCAGCCAGTTCACTTAAATTGTTGAAGAAGCTGGCTCCTAAGTATGCTCTTCTTCGAGCCGGGCATGTACAGAGAAGGCAGAGAATCGTCTACTCCTCCTCCTCATCCATGCAGCTTCTGCAGAAGTCGTTGTAAAGGAGGCCTAGCCCATAAGCATGTTTGCCGATGGTAGAGTGTCCCGTAATGACACCCATTTGGCCATCTTTTACGTCTGATGAGACAGTGGGAACGTTTGAGATCCAGCTAAGGCCAAAATTTGCTTGGTGATGAGACAGGTGCTACCTACTGTCCATCTGTGGTTGGCGATATTGATCGCATTTCTATTGAGTAGTAACTTACAGGTGGCGAGAGACATACTTTAATTCCCCTTATCCGGAAAAATTGATAGAGTTGTGCCCTCTCTGGCGAGTTCATCTGCCATGCAGTAACCTGGAATGTCTCTGTGCCCCGGCACCAGAAGGTGTGTAAGTAGGGATAAACCTGGGAGGGATGCGCTCGCCCTAACTCTCTGAAATCTAGTAGAAAACTAGGTACTCTTTATCCCGGAAGGAGAAGGGTGTAGAGACGATGTTGCTATAGCTTTCTCAGGAAAATATTTAGGCACGCTTAGAGATCCTCTACAGATTACTCTCTCCATGGTCTCTAAATGGACTAAAAATATGGATTTGGACTCAATCTCCAAAAAACTGATTGAGTCCTCCCTATACAAGGAAACACAAAATTTTTTCATTTCAACTTTCCTAAATTGTGCGGTAACAGTCTTGTACTCGCAGATAAAGGGAAATATTTGAGCCTCAGTCTATCTGCTCCGTAGGCATTGCAAACCGTTTTTTACGTACCAACGTTTTGCACTTGTGCAGCTGCTGTAGGAGACTTTTTCGGCTGGCTACAAGGCTACGGAATCTCATTTGGAAACCCAACATCCTAGAGTGAGTGAAAAAAGTCACCACAGCAATTGGATGTGAGTGAGTCCGATAACCACGAATATTCTACTTGTTTTACGTATCCATAATCAGCCCAATATTGACGTATGGTGTAATCGTCTGGTGGAAAGCCTTGGATAAAGCCGTCCATCGAAACTATTTCGGTCGAGTTAAAAGATTGGCTTGTACTTCCTTACTTTATTAAGAAGAAGCCGTATCAATGCAGACCCTTTCCTGTACAGCACTTTTTGCGGAACAATTTAGATCTACAGACAAAGCTTGGGTATTGGAGTCTTCAGAGAAATACCCTCTAGAGTTTGGCTCCTCTCGATAGAGCAGGGCAGGTGCAAAGAAGCTGGCTTACAGTTCCTTCCTCTTCCTTGTAAGAGGGGACATGCAATCTAGTGACCGATCTAGATATGTTCGTGAGGGATCCTACTTTCTTATTTATGAACAGAAGTCTCAGATCCGTCTCAATGAAAAACAAGTTAATTGCCATTCTTCTAGCTTCAGTATCAAGTCGAGATTTTATCAATTCTGGAGAAGCAAGGTGGTCGCCGGACTTAGTGGTTAGTGCGTTGGACTGCTGTATGAATGGTTGCGAGAAGCTAGGCCCTTATTTATTTTAGATTCTGACCTCCTCCCTCCTTTGCCAGCTCGAGCTCGTTCGCTCTGCAGTTGCATGGAGCATCCCTGTGTCATCGTATTGTCAGTGATTCTAAGGCTTTTTTGATTGCCTGACTATCTACAAGTATGTGTACCACAGTAGTACTCGGACATCGTGTGTTCTTCAATTTAGAATCAAAACAAGTGGACAAACCATTATTTAGCTAAGTGATGTGGGTTTTATACTGATCTTCGTCCATCCAAAATAAGTACAATAAAACATTTGTACAATACTTCAAGTAATGTGCAAAAATATTAAGCCCCACAGGTGGTCTCAAACTTATGACCGGTAGTGTACACATATTGTTCTATGACCGAGTAGGAGTAGTAAGTAGGAAACAAAAAAAAGAGAAAGAATAAGGTTTATCTTGACATTTGTATTGACATTTACATAAATGCTTAGTTGTTGTTTTTTTTTTTGTTTTTGCCTATTCCTTTGTGATATTCTTTTGCAAAATTATAATTTTAAATTGTGAAAATCCATAAAGATAAGCAAAATAAAAATAATGACTTTGACATACATAGTTGCGAGTATTTTCGTTTTGTAAAAGGTTAATTACTTATTTACAGCTCCAGTGTTTTATTTTCGAATAATTATACACTTAAGTGTGAATGATGTGAAAGATAAATTTGCTTAAAGGAAGTGGGCACTTTGCTATTGTCATCTTGGTTTGGAATTAAGTTTTACCAAACTGAGTTTAACTGACAATTACTGTGTCATCATCTTTTTAGTTGAATGGTGACAGTTTAACAATATTTAAGGATGGCCTAAAAAAAAAGTCAGTTTGCGTGCTACTGAGAGACTGTGGGACCGACCCTTGTACCTTGACTTAATTGCTGGCTCGAAAAATCACTTAAATCAAACTATGACTAGTCTTTGAACACATCCATTTTGATGCAATGAGCATCAACATAAGTTGAGTTTGAGTATCCTTTTCCAGTTGTTGGTCATTAAATGAATTATTTTGACACTTCAAGTTGTTGTTTTTCCGATAACGAATAGGTAATGGTCTCGTAAATTTCTCCTTTAGAGCAATTAAGTGTCAAACAACTTGTCATGCCACTTTCTGAAATCAGAAAACTAGACAAAGTTCGGATTCATGGTCGCGCAGAAATCAAGTCAAATGTGAACATGGTGGCATTTTTGTTGTCATTTTAATTACTGTGCTAAACCACTCAGACACAAAAACCGGGTCCATTGTATTACCAGCAGATACAATCCTTTAAGGGTGTTTTTTCTTTTTCGCCTTTCTAAGAAAGACGAGTAGGTTGGGTTACGTTGTAGAGGTGGCTGCACGTTATAATGTAAAGACTCACTCAGATCTCAAAGGATCCATTGTATTCCTCGGTGTGGGATACCTCCCTGAACCAACCCGAGTTCCGAAGAAATTTAAGAATGGTTTCCGGTGGCTTATTTGACTATTCACCCAGATGATTGAGGAAGTGTTCTCTGAGGGCTGACTTTCTATTTCTGCTAAGGCTTGGGCATTCACTTAGGAGTTGGAAAGTGGTCTCCAACTGAGTCCATTGTACTCAAACGCATTCTTTTTGGATGGGCTGCCAACAGGTTGTGAGTTGTGACCTGTCATAATGCCTATAAGAAGGGATATGTGACTTTCCTTTGTTTTCCTTTTGAATAGGGGACTTTTGAAGTAGTGGTAGCATTGAGTCCATAGTCAGGTCTATATCAGAACCCAGTCTAGCGAGTTCATCCGCCTTATCATTCCCATTAATACCCTTAGGTCCAGGGAACCAATGGAAGAAGTTTAAGTTACCAGCACTCATTAAGTCAGCCCCAGAAATCTGCCACCTGATACGAGCATAGACAGAACAATCACATAAGAAGTGTTTTACAGTGTCCTCGCTTTACCTCAACACGTTAAGATGTTTGCCAAAGGCGTAGGTTCCCGTCATAACGCCATTAAGTTGTCTGTTTTACTGAACTTCTTACAGATGTCGAAAAAATTTCCGTTTAGTCTTCCTGCATCCTGGAAAGTCATGCCACCAATCATCGATGGAAGCCCTAATCGAAGATATGGGCAAACCTAACGTGGGTTCAAGGCCGCAGAAGTTCCTCTCAAGCTCGCTTTCCATAAAGAATCTAGCACCTTTTACTGTTGTTTATGCCGACCACGATCTGTAATGTATCCACCACCAAAGAGTAATGATTCATACACCCCGTGTTTTCTGACAGAGTTGCAAAAACTGTTAAAGGTCGCATTGTCAAAAACTCCTTTTATGTCGATGGTAAAGCCTGTCACGTTTTCTGTTACATAAAACGTGGCTTCTCAGGGTTTTCCGCATTGAAAAGAGTGTTGCATAACAGAGAGGGGATGCAGTCGGAGAGCAACTTTGCGCAAAAGCAGCTCAACAACAGCCTTCCCATGCTTTTCAGCAGAACAGACATCTAAAGATAAATCTTCTGAAAACTCGCCAATATTTCCACCTGGAACAATTACTTACTCTAGAGTCTGATGTTGACCTGGACCTTAATCAATAAGCGTCTCAAACCTTGATTTTTAGCTAGTTGCCTTCAGTTTCGCACCCCTAGTTAGTTGAGGTCCTCTTCCACTTTTGTGAGCCACATTAGTCGCAGTCTTCCTCTATTGCACCGTCCAGTTGTACGGCTGAACGTGCCCTGTTAAGGGACCTAATATTCCACGTGTTTTTGTCCTAGTTTCGTTTGCAGGGGTCGTCAACAGTAGATCAGTTAATATACGAGACGTGTTGTTGCTTTGTAACTAGAAGTTTTTTCCATGGCCGGCTACAACCTTTAATCTGGAGGGCCGATTTCAATGTAGAAACCCCAAGGACGAGAGGTTGGTTAGACCGATGCCAATAGCCCGCTTCGGGGATGCGACTTCTGCCATTGGCCCATTAAGGGCTTATCGGCCAGTATCCCTTTTCCAAAACCCTAGCTGAGACTTGGAAATCCTTATCGGCCTGAACTCCGAATATGTCCTAGTAGCCCAGTTAAGGTGCCGTCTCAGTCCTAGCTTTTTTGTTTCATCGCTGATTCCATCTGGGAAATTCATCTGCTGTCCCGTTTATAGTGCTTCTGGTCTACACTCGCGCTTATACGCTTTCCGGGTGGACATCGGCCAGTACATGAGGTAAAATAAGCCTGGAAGAATATTAACGATAAATCTTAACCGTTTACAAGCCAATTAAATCACCATGTTCCCTTTAGTCTAATTCACCATTTCGCCTACCAACGCATCTCAATTTAGAAGACCAATTCCCCTTCTGACAAATCTGTGTTTGCATAAAAGGTACACATTTACAAATTCTTGTGTCAACCTCAACACATCCAGTTTCCACAACAAAGTCATCTTCTTCTACTCGATCGTTTTCTTAATAAATTCGTTAAACTATAAAAAAAAAAAAACGTAAATAAATATTCAAATATATTAGATACCGTTGCATTATACTCCCTTTTATGTTGACTACTACACAACAGAAACGTTATTGAATAAATTTATTAACCTCAAAACAAATAAAGTTCCGTTCTCAGTCCCTAATTTCCATATGACATACATTTTGTTACCCAAAAAATTCAATAAAAGATACATTTTCGTTAATAAAGTAAAAACCGACAAATTATTGAGCTCAATCTTTTGTGTACCTTCAACACCGAGAACAACCTCCTCTATAGGCACAGAGATGAACTCTTCATTTAACTTTACAGGTTTTAGCTTCTAGTTCCATTGGTTTCTTTTACTGAATACTACCGTAGATACTTGTTTTTTTTTTTTGGTTAATAGATGCAAATGGATCTAGTGTATCGGATAGGAAAAAAGATTAATCTCAAAGTATGAAAGTTGAAGAAGTGGTTCAGAATGTGGATTCTATTGGAAGACGATCTCTAGGTCAAGGGTCTCACTTGCACTTAGGCCAGTCTTCGCCCCATTTGAATTGCTAATGAATAACTGCGATTCTAAGTAACGATCTAATAAGCAGTATTGCTGGTTCAGGATTTATGGGGTGTTGATCTGCATAAAAAGTGGGACTCGACTGGAATCAGGAAATGCAAGTTTTAGTCGATTTAATGAGGCGATGAGGTTGAATGTTCTAAATGAATTGGCACACTTATTTTCGAGAGTTCCAGATGGTGCACTGATGCGCGCATAATAACACGTTTTTGTAGATGTTTCCGTTGATTGTTAAAAGCAGTTTAGATATAGTATTTGATGCCCACAGTTACTGGAGAACTGGTTAATTGGTAAGAGGATGTGCATAGAATCTATTGCTTTATGCAATTTGGATTTGAAAGTTTCGTCATATGTAGTGAAACAACTGAACGTCTTGTCGAATTAATTATACAGTGCGTTGCATAAAGAACTGGCATTTAGAATGCTTTGAAGTTGGATTGCCAAATTGCATAAATCAAGGCTTCATTTGTGCTGTGATTTTAAGGCTTGGTAAGCACTCTTTAAGAAAAGAATGACCGCCACCCATCGTGTGGTGAGATTTCTTCAAACTCGTTTGAGAATCAAAGGACTTGTGTCAACATTGCAGAGAAAGACCAGAAGCCTACACTTTAAGTAAGATAGCGCAATAATTAAACCAAAACCCTGTCTAAACCTGATCTGTAAAGTTGAGATTCATTAAGGACCTGGATCGTAAGTACTATGGATGATGTTGTTGAATAGGTTGACTCGATAACACTTTATTGCAAATGACGCCACGAAAGAAGACTCGCTTAGTTGGTTAATGGACTTTATGAAGCTGCTGATTAGAGAGGATTGTGAGAGGTCCCTGGGATAGGAGTATGTATTTCTCAAAAAAATTTTACCACAATATTTGGTAAGACCTTCGATTTCTTGCAATGAATACTTCCGGCAACTACATTTCTGGGACAATTTAATCGTAAAAGGACCTAGCTTAAGGCAAGGCTCCACTCTCAGGAGGCTTACGGTTGTTTTGAAATAAAATTTCAGATCTTATTCCAAGAAACTGTGTGACAGTGGTTTGGTGGTAAGCTATAAGCTTAGTCATTGCTTTCCATTCGTTGTCCGATGTGGAGTTTGAAGCGTTTTTTGCGATAAATTGATCAGTTTTGTCTAGATCTAGAGTTAAGTTTCCGCCTTGTAGAGTACCAAGCTTCAAGTTTTCTAAATTTGATAAAAAGATGGCGAGTGCTGAATTAAAGTGTACTACAAAACAGCTTAAAACTCACTTCATACGTTACGTTGGACCGAATCGCATTTTAAGACATAGGACCGCATTTTTCTACATTGGATATATAAAGCTAATACTCCAGTCTTTGAGCATCTTTCCTTACTTACTCTTTTTTATATAATGCACATACTCTCACGGCTATCCTTATAACAACAAATCAAAGCGCGGTACAGTTCAGGATGGACAAGGGCTTCAAACTTCAAGCTTCAGTAGCAAGCTCGATCCTAGAGCTAACTGCCTCCAGTATTCGCACATTGATATGATTTTTTCAATTGTACATGGTCCATCTAAGGTGGGGTCTTTTTCTGCTGCATTCTCCCTCTGAGTTGGATGCAAGGACTCGTTTTCTATCATCCAACCGAATTCTGGTTGATGATTGCCATAGGGCCACATCAATACTTCAGTAGGTCTACTGTCAGACTACAAATCTTCTTAATAGCTACTTTCAAATTGAGATAGAAAATTCCGCTTACTCTCCACTTACTGGACTTAAAAACAGCTCTTAGTTGCTTAACTGTCTTAGAATTGCTATCTTCTCGGACTGAGGTGGATGGCAGCTATTCTGGGAAACTAAAACTACGATTTAAGGGGCCTCTTATCTACCTGACAAAGACAAAAAAAATCATTGCGACTTAAAAGATAATTTTGACGAGTAAAGTTTTCCTACAACCGAAAAATGTTGTATGGTGGTGTATTCACATTTGCGGATTTGCTTCGCAGTTTCTTGATCTTCCAAGCAGAGTCGGCACATATTCGTGGGACCTATGTTCAGATGGTTCAGATGGTAGTTGAGTAAGCAATGTCCAGTGAGGCAGTCTGCTACGAGCTTAGCATCACGCTTGCTGAATACAAAACTGCTTGACTTGTCTCATTGTTTGCCAGGTTAGTCAAAATTTGTTTGGTGCTCTTGTGAATTGAGCTTCAACTTAATGTGGCTGGTGGACACGCCACAGAAGGGTTGCTTTGCCTTGTCTGGTGAACTCGTGGACACTCCAGTTGCCCTCAATACCCTTGTGTCCGGAAACCCAGTCGATGGACATTTTGTTGCGATGGTTATTGTGGAGCTCAAAAATTTGCTACCCCTCTTATAAAATCTCCAAATATGGTAATGATCGCAAGACTTTTCCACAGCTTTAAACTAGAAGATCTTTTGATATCATGAACTGTTCTCGCTAGCAGTGTTTTATACTAATCAGGAATTCTGGAGCCCTTTTCAAAAGAATCATTGAAAACTGTTACACAGCGATTAAGAAGAACTTTTCTTTGTGTACTAGACCTTAAAACATTTGCAACTTATCGAATGAATCCTCTGCTGGTTAAAAAATTTGCCCGTTCCCTTCCGTCTTTCCGGACTAGTTAGAAGTGGTCCTCCGGGAAGAGAAACACCTAAGTAGATGAAAAGTAAGTCCATTCTGATCCCTCTTTACAGACTAAGAAATAGGTTTAGTCTTCAAAACAAAATTGGAATAAGTCTGTAGGGCTTTAAGTCTCTAAGCATAAATTTACCGATGAGGAAGAAATATAAGCGCTACGCTTGCAAAATTTAAGAAGAACATAGCTTCAATTTCTTAGCATAACGAAGTCCTTTCAGGATTTTTCTTGACATTTTCAAAAGCTGATGCGTAAGGCAGTATTATTATGAACCTTGTCTAGCAAGTTTATCCGAAAAGGCATTACCCCTAGTGTCCTGTTCGTGGACACAGAAATCTTAAACGCTACTATCTCTAAGATAAAGTTCTGTGTTCTATTGTAGAGGGTTCCATTACAACATTGAAGATACACGTAATTTGTACTTCTACACAAGCTACTTTGTAGTCCTTGAATTCCTGTTTATCGGTAATGACAAGATTACATTGTGATCCTGTAGATGATGAAGTAATATTGTGTTTAGTATTGTAAACGTTTTTCAACATTTCCGCTCTAGAAGTCTAAATCTCATCAAAAACTCTGTTATCATAATTAGGGCTTACAAAAACTTTCTTCAATTTTATTTCTTACTCAAAGTGCATCTACTGAATACATTGAGATATAATTTTACTATCCAATGCCATAAAACTAATTAAACCCGTCACCTTTCCAACCATTCACTCATTTACCATGAAGAAAACTCCATCTATTGTCTTCCAGAAGATTGATTCCCTTAAATGTTACGGTTGAAATTTTCTGAAAAGCATCTTCAAATTTTTATTTCATCACAAAAATTCAATTTAAACAATGAAAAGGGAACGAATAGGTAATATCTGCATCTGGAGTTGGACAATCCATTCGAAGGTATCGTTTCATTTCATTTGTATCTCCAAGGGCGCTCTATCACATTCAAAATTAAACATGCACACTGGAATGCATCTCATTTTGATTTCCGATGGTGAAAGTTCCATAATCAGATCAAAACAGTTCCAAACTGTATCACTAGGTAAAGCCTCTGATCGGATCTGATATCATCTTTTCCTTGTGCCTTAAGAAGTTGGTTTATGGTGTCAAGTTCTAAATGCCATACATTATGACACCATAAATACCAGACTCAGTCTGAGTCTTTTGGGGGAAGAAAAAGTGTCAAAACCTAGCTTATGAATTAATTTTGCAAGAGAGCCCACTAAGCCAGTGACCCATTTCCAGCTTAATAACTAAAAAAGATACTCAAAGTCACACCGGAATTCATTTATCATTAGACAGTAGACACTCTGACTAATTTGTCGGTGTTTGGGGAAACTCCTATTGAGATATCTATCTCAACGGGCTTGGGGCGGATCAAACAATAAAAGATACAAAAAAAGAAGAAAAAGTTACGATGACACAGTCGCCTAATTTGATAATTGTCAACTTAGAACGTTGTTGGCTGAGAAAATGTTCTTCGGTTTCCTTGTTGAAAATCATAACCGTGCCTAATGGCAGCCATTAGATGAAGTTGTCTTGTTGGATTGTATCTGTTAATTTATTTGTGTATCTTGAACATTTTTCTTTCACAAAAAATTAATTTTCTTTCTTTTTTGTTCTTTCAGATCAATTCGGAGCAACCGCTTGGATGATCCTCGCGGTTCGCATCGTACACGTTCCATTATAATGTATGGCCGCAGTGAATTGGCCAG
This sequence comes from Criorhina ranunculi, assembly GCA_951813785.1. Classification (NCBI taxonomy): domain Eukaryota; kingdom Metazoa; phylum Arthropoda; class Insecta; order Diptera; family Syrphidae; genus Criorhina; species Criorhina ranunculi. The sequence goes on along the minus strand of OX638381.1, from coordinate 87,124,768 downwards.
TACGGCAGGGGAGAGTGCAAGATCAATTTTGTTGGAGGAACCAAGTGAACCAAAGGCTATCACAGAATCAATGAAAAAGGATGTTAGAAGAATCAGTAACAGTGTACAAGCACAAATTGAACGAATGTTCACGGATGTGGCTAAGGATGCGACGTGTAGTTTTGCTGTAACCTGCCTAGGATCGTTGCCACTACAGGATAAAGTGACAAGTTTGCAGGGATTACAGAAACCACTGAGAGAATTGTATTTGGCAGAAATTGCTAGAGTTGTAAGTGAATTTTTTATCAAGTAATGGGTTTTTAGTCTTTGAGTACTCTGTAGCTTGTATGAAAGTTCCAAAAGTGTCATTCTGGGGGCATCAGAGCTTCTTTTCCTTAGACAAACAAACTCACAATCAGGAACTACAACCAAAAAGAAATGGAAAATATTCACGATAATGCAAATCGAGAACAGAAGTTGTTCCAACATGGAGCCTTGCGGCACCCTACAATATTAAAAGTTTAAAATGGCCTTTTTGTACATGAAACCGAGATTAAAAGTTGTCAAAGCTTTAGAATATTCTAGAATAAATAAGTTTAGATAGGTGTCCCGTAGGAGACGTTCGCAGAATTTGGTGTACCTGCGTCTGAGGTAACAGTCAAGATAAAGTTATGTTTTTGTTCAGCCCTTTGAAAGGGAATATTCCGCGGAGCAGCTCAAGTCTGGGAAGAGATCTACGGCTTTTATTGCTGAATCCGAAATACAGATTGAGAAGCATCTCATGACAAATTATAGTCTCGGAGGCTACAATTTTCTACCGAGAGGTGGTAGCGTAAAAAGAATGTATTTGGTGATTGTAATTCGAGCCTAAGTCAGCATGGTAAGCTATGGCTGCCACGACAAAAAACTGAATTCACTGAGTCTATAGTTGGAGCATTGGGTCACAAAGAGACTCTAAGAAATGGTAGGCCAAATAAGCCTAGAATTGTTGCAAAAGTCAAGATGTGGCTATCTATGATTTGCTTTCAACAAGACTCCTTCTTTTCGTACCTAGATAGCCTTGTCTAGCTCGTTCATCAACGGCACTGCCCCATAGAAAGTTGACTTGGACATTGTGATGTTTAGAGATCTCGTTCAGATACCCACGGCAGTCCTTCACTGACCTAGACTAACCCTGTGTTGGATACAAGAGATTTGATCGTGTGGTACTGGGTTAATCTTCGGAAATGCGGCAGTCTGTGAATCCGGCTTGACGCGATAGTGATTAGGAAGACTGAAGGAGTGATGATTGTCAAAGTCTTCCTCTTAGGATCGACATAGGCTTAGATCGACTTAGACTCAGAATCAAGCAGCACATCAGATGATTTAGGAAGGCTTCTGTGAAGCAATCGAATTTTGGGCATACCCGCCCTCAAGGCCTCCATAGTGACTTGCTGCATACCATGATTGCCTGTTGTAGTGTAGCATGGCTGCGCTTAACAGCTGTTGAAGAAGTTCGTAGTGCAGGCAAGGAGCTATGTAGAGATGAAATAAAAGTCCCGTAGTTGTTTAGTTACAAAGCAGAATGCTCCTTAAATTGTCATAAATATCTCATACAAGGTTTTTCTTAGTAGATCAGCGGGACTTCCTTAAGTTTTGCACTTACTTGAGTTGCAGATCTTTTATGATGCATACATCTTCAACTCATCTCCAAAGATCTAGATTCATTCTCAACTGTTCTGCGCTACGCATGCCATGTCCGACCCTCTTCTGTCTAACTGGGTGAGTGGATATCATTGTCTCAGCGTTGTAAAATCTAACCGATCCATTGCAACTTCCTTTGTCGTATGGTTGTACCCATTCGTTCCTGACTCATTTGGTCAGAAAATCCTCAGTGATACTTAGATAACTGTTTACGTAGGTTTGTAGCTTTCTTTCGACTTTCTCGACCTATTGTCCTGCAATTTTCAATTGACCGTTAGAGTGTGAAAGGCTCAAGCTATTGTTTTGATAAGTCATTTGGAGTAAGTCAGACAAATATCGGTGCAAAAGCAGCCAAATGTCCTCAGCGTAGTCTAGATTTTCTAAATAAAATTTTACTTCACGGCTTTCCTCCGTCATAGCTGCAAGGATCACATCACTGATGGCCACAAGGAAAAGTGGTGAAAGTATACACCCCTTACGTTCTCCGCTAAGGACTTGAAAGTCTTTTGTGTAGAATGCGAGACGTAGCACCTTCTATGATCTTCTTCTGGAATATCTTTCCTGCACTAGGCCAGCCAAATGAAAACTCTATTCACACTGTGCCTTCTCGAAGTAACTTGTGCTCGACGCATTCCTCTATATCAATCTGCAAGATGTTTATGTGGTTGATGCAGGAAGATCCAGAAAGAAAGCCTGCCTGCTCGACTTTGAGAGTTGAATTAAAACCGTCGTTACTTATTTGTCCACTGCATGAGGAACGCATATCTCCACTTTCCATATTTCATCACGTTACCCTTCTTTCGAAGCTTGATTATCTCCTTGATCCACTTTTCTAGCATATCAGCTGAAATGGCTTCTGATGTGACTCTGTAGAAAAAAAAAACACCCTCTTTCTAAGCTTCCTCCAAATAACGGAGTTGAAACCCGATCCACGACAAGCTACTTAACGTTCGAACTTCAACCGTATTGAGGTGAGAGCAGATGTTGTTGGTCACATGATTTGTTGTATGTACGAGTCCACCAGTTTGAACAGTTCGAAAACCAGAGAAATTCAAAGAGTCTTCTTCCGAAGCTGGCTTAACTGTTCCGCCGACAAATTTTTGAGTCCTAATTGGATCGGACACTTTGACTAGATCGAATGCCATAACTCACTGCTAAAATCGATAGAAAAAGCACATCTTGTTCTAATCTATGACCAGTTAGGTGTCCCGTTGAGATACTGTCTACTGGCCACTCTCTACTTCCCTCACTTTTGCACCTCATCCAGTCGGGTTATTTCGATTTCAAACCGCCTAGACAAGATAGAAATGCTGCAATCGCAATAATTAGTGGAGATCATGTCCAAAACTGGATTGTACCACCTCTCCACCAGAAAATTCAATTAATAAAATGTTAATCCAAAAGCCAATCATTTAATCAAAACAAGGTGACCGAACTGGATTGTTTGGCTGACACAACCAACAAAACTTGATTTATCTGTCCGCCACTTTGGCACTTCGGTGTAAAGTGTGTTCGAAAACTGATTGCACAAATCTCTACTTCCACTTGAGGCTAACTTCAATCGCATCAAAAACCGAAAACGAAACCAACATTAGACTTGCAAAATTTAAACAAGGCTTCCAAGACTCATTTACTTTGCGTGATTCCGCTAATTAGCTCTGTAAATTACACATATTGTCTATTGCTCCAGTGGTTCGTAGTTCTCCTGCTCGGAGGGAGCTCGAATCGCCACAGAACTGTACCAAACAATTGCAGGAGGTTTCTTGGTTGCCATCCGCTTTTCATTTAACATCGCTTACATCGCGTGAACAGTATATAAACACCAAAGTCTTTACTTTACCATGCGTTGCGTTATTGTTTTAACTAACAAATGTCGGTCTTCGTCGTTGTCGGCTTGAAAGGGAAATTCCGCGGATCATACACTCTATTACATATCCGTGTTGCATGTAACTTGCGCACCACACTCACACACAGAAAACACTCGAGGTTATGTGTGATTAACTTTGGTGGCATAATCAACATCAACATTGCATTTAGATACTTTTTTTATTTTTCGAATTGATACTGGGCCAAACAAACATTTTATTTATTTTTTTGTGAATAGAAGATGTAGATTTGAATATATTAACGGGACAAGAAATACATTTTTAATTGGTAAATTGAAAAGAAAGAGAAATTTCCATTAAATAGTGTGCCAGTGAATTGAATTGAATCTATTATGTATGCGTGTGTATATCTTTGGCGAACGGTTAACAAGAGGCAATAGAGATACACAAACTGTGAGTCAACTCTGCCTAATGGTTTTCCGTATAGACAAGGTTTAAATGTTGAAATTGAGGAAATTGTATTCACTAAAGAGAGCACAAGGACTTTGATAAATCAAAATTAAGGCTCCCCTATGCTCCATCGCGTTCAGGTTCTGAAAATATGTCGTAGCTCTGTCCAACTGCCTTGCTTCCTCTTCAACAGTCCTTCACCATGTACTTATGTCTCGTTCAACCCGTTCTTCTTCTGTCCTGGTTTAGTAGATTCCTTTTGAGAAGTATGTATGATCCACCCGCACTTCCGCCTTTAAATTGTGACATCTATAGGATCCTCAACCATTCTCTCATGATTAGGCCAGAAAGTCCGCAAGATGTTTCATAAACATCGATTCAGGATCATTTGCAGATTGACAGGCAGACATTTGCCAGTTGCTGCACCCATATAGTAGCAAGGATTCAACATTGGATCTGAACAGCCGTAGCTTGGTCTAAGCTAAAAGCAGTATTTCTCCATATTTTGGACAACATGCCAAACGGTAGACTTGTTCAGTTGTCCAGTTTCCGCCTCCGCTCGAGAAGATTCTTCCAAGATATTGCAATGCTAGATTCTGAGGATTTGATAGTTCCAAGCCCGACGACGTTTGCTTCCCTATCCACGTTAGCTGTCATTTGGTAGAGGTCCATTATTCTATGCCATAAAAGACAAACTTTGTCGTCAAAGTGGTTTAGACGTGAGAGTCTATCGAGTTCCTCCAGTTAACGTTGGTAAAGCAGCTTGGAAAACATCACTGGAATGCCCGCCCCTCTTTGTTAATACCGTCGAATACCTTTTCAAAATCGAACTTGAAAACTAGGATTGAGAAATCTTTTTGGCTGTAGTATTGCTGTCCATTCGCTTGATGTAGCCAAGCCAATGTGGTCTTTGGTTTTGGACAACATCCACATCTTGATACAGCTCACAGCTTCTGGTCCGTTCACCCTACACAACAACGGAGAATTTTTTTTTCACCAAGGGGTTCCAATGTCTTTTCTGCTTTCTTACTTATCATCGAGCACCCGGAGCTGGTAAGATTATCTAGCTAGAGCATCAATTTTGTCTTTTGAGAAAGAAGCTTTAAACCTAGTCCTTTTGTTAAACCAAAGTAGCAGCAGTTTCGTTTGGTAGGAGTTATTTAGCTTTTTTAATCAGTGCTGGAGTCGTTGACAATGTTAGGGTAACGTTCTGTCCGAAACGTCGGTGTTAGATGTCCTTCATTGCTAACAGCATGCACTTTGTTTGGCCCTCATTAAGTGTCCTTTTTGCTTCATTCTTAATACTTGCGAACGCACTCAACACACATCTCAGTGAGTAACTGCACGGAGCTCCAGGATCTACCTGCTAAAATGCAGTCAAATTGTTGTGTTAAGCGTTTACACAATACAGCAGACACGATCTTATAACCGATTTTTCGAAGACTGTTTCCTCTGTAATTTGCGCAATTTAGAGTCGTTACTGCTATGCTCACCTCTTATTGGTCATTTTGAATTCTTTGCCCGTCCCAACTGGCTTCTGTTTGAGACTTGAAGTCTTGATTTGCTCTTTTAAGCTTTTGGGTAAAACTTTGCAGCAACATCTCTCTATCAATTCGCATCCTTCTCATGTCCCCTTTTCTTCGTTTGGAGTAATCTTCTGTTTTACTCCAAGAAGTCCCGAGTCAGCTCTCTTGCATTTTACTCCATGTGCCGGCTGAAACTCTTCATCAAACCAACGGTTTCGTTGTGGTCACCAAGGACATCAAATGCTTCATTTCTGCTTCCTTACAGCTTTGCCGCTGGTCTTATGCACTTGATGTTGGTGGCATATAGCACTTGGTCTGGGTAGGTCCTAGCAGTCTCGACGTTGAATCTTCTCACAGTATTCTTTGACTACCTTGACCTCCACAGTTTGTCCTCCTGTCCTTTTTCGCTCGCTTAACGTTTAACTATCAATAAACTGAAAGACTTTCATTAAAGGTATTTTAGCTAACGTCCAAACTTGTGTTCTAAAGCCTACTCAAATCTGTTTTTAAATATCTATCAACAAGTTGTCCAAGTATTTAATTAACAGTCTTATTGATGACTGAACAAAAGATTGAGATTGTTTTACTAATGTTAACCTACGCATATGTAAACTTTAACCTTTTTTTTTTCCAAAATCCGTGGGATGATCATGGCCCATTAAGTACATCCATAGACCAAATTGGTCACATTTTACCTTAAAGAAGTTGTAAACGGTGGAATGACTATAGAATGTGGTAAGTGGATGTAGAAAATAGCTTATTTAATCTTGATCGACCAACGTATTGAATGAGTTATGAGCTCAGGCAAGTTAAGAAGACAACTTCTCATCTGTCAATTTAAGACACATAGGTATCTTTGTTTTATTCATCAAAATATATAGGCAACAAGCTCAAGGGGTTTGCTGACTTTCGCTTTAGGAATAATCCCGCGACTGTCATCAACCCTATACGAATAGCGCCTTAAGTACTAAATATGTTGCTAAATTGCCAAAATTAGGGACCGTAAAGCTATCGTCAAATGGTAAAGGTAGCTTTAACAGACGAGACCAAACGAAAGATTAGATGGCACTACAGTCCGATCTTTAATCAAACTGCATTTTCTTTACAGAAATCAAATTCTGGATTTTTGGACATCTGTGCGACGGGGCTTCGAGTGAAAGCCAGTAATAGCAACAGCGATGCCAACATCACACCATTCCATAACATTGCAGTTTGGTCAGCAGTGAAATTCGTCGTGTCCGAAAAGGAAGGCGGTGCAGCATTTCTACCGCTGATAACCGATCCAGAAAACATAGATAAATCCACATTGTTCCAGCCTTTGTCGTAAGTTAATCCACCTTCGTTGTGATGCCTTATCTCATGTATTTTCTTTAAAGCTCCTCCGATCAGCGAAAGATTGCCTCGAGCCTACACGCACCGATCTTTGCTGTTGTGATGCGTTCATCTGGTGTCCCGAAAGTTCTCGAATGCCATGGTTTCGTTTGTAAGAGCACCGAAGATGCAATTGTTATCGCTGCCACACTCTATCAGAGCCTAATGGCTCATGTGAGTGCGAGTAGTCACCGCAATACCAAACGACGAACACCACGCAATCAAAACGGCGTCAGCTGTATAAGCATTGCCAGCAGTTCAGCCCTAACAGGATCTAATTATTTGTCACGATCAGCGGTGGCTAGTGTCTCTGTTGGGCGAAAGAATTCGGTGCGTAGCTCTCATCGTGGAGGACCACCAGTGCCATCGAGAACAGGACGTAAAAAACGCAATACTCCTGGGAGTTCTTTGAACGCCAGCACCGATGTGATCAATGAGAGTGTGGAGACCACCACGGAAGAACGAAAGCGAAAGTCGCATAAAACAAAACGGGCTCCACCCATTCCCACAACGGTGACAGTAATGCAAAAGGAAGGCATGGGCAGTAGGATATCACACAAGGATACAAATCTAAACCAACATCGTTCGAACTCGGAGAACTCGGATCATTGTGATTCATCGTATTCGGGTCCGAAGAATTGCCATGGTGGTGTGGAGAGACGCAACAATAAACACTCAAGCCATCCAACGGACAGTCTATATCGCACCAACAATGGCACAGCTTCCCGAGGTTTCGATACAAACGGCGACATCCTGACTCGAGTGGCAATACCTAGATCCGGTAGCTTCCTTAACACAGGAGGGCTTACACGGTATAAATCTCGTGCTGCTCGCCGTCATTCGGGTGGTAAAATTGGCGGAGGTGGCGGGTGAGTACCGACACCAAGAAATCTCCTTACGAAATGAGTCTGTTTAAGGGAACAGTTTTCCTTTAATTTGCAGATCACCTCTGGGATTCAGCGAACTCTTCAACGAGTTCAGATTGCATGAGAATCTTCATTCATTGGATGACATTTTGAATGCCATAATCGATGCGGATGGGATGTCGTTTAATGACTTGAAACCGATTTATAAGGAGTTTCTCCTTAAATTAGCTGTCACACTGACAAAGGATGAATTATATCAAAGATCGAAGAATATAATGCGAAGGCAAAAGAAGAAGAAATTGAAGAGAAGGAACAGCACAAATTCACAGGTGAGTCTAGAAGAAATGATAGAGGTTTTCATGGGTCGTCAAGGAAAATTATAAGAGGATCCGTCAATGAACGCAGTCATGATCGTCTAGGCTATCTTCCTTTCCTTTATCACTTCCAAGTTTTGATTGACAATTCTGTGACATCAACTTCGAGTCCAACACGAATCGAACGATTGACTCCTATAGAGTCACGATAAGATGACATTTCTTAGGGCCTTGTTTGTCACCCACTCATCTGTCCAGTCCTTCTATCAGGAATTCAACTAGAAAACGGTCTCTCGAATTCCGGACTTGTGGACAGATAGATTGTCCTAGCTAACAACAAAAAACCGACTTGGACCGATCTGCAGAACCTAGACTTCCTCCTAAATTTACGCCAAGCTGGACGTTGTTAAACATATGTTCTCATCTTGTTTCTCTCTTCCTCTTGTTTTTTTTTTTACAGAAAAAACCGAAAACGTTGTTTTTTGGCGCAAGAGGCCTCAAAAAGGTTTTTCAGTTAGGCCAGTTTCGCGCATGCCGCGGAAAACCTCCGAAACCGCCTCGGAATAAAGAGATCAAACATTGCGTCTCTCCACCACCACCGACCGTGACAAAAGCATTGTCCACGACGATAACAAAATCTACACCATCCCATCTGCAGCAACAGCAACAGATGCACCACCATCGAAGTCGTGTAGCAACCAGTGGATCTGATGTATCTGTGGCCAGGAACGAGCACGCGTTCAATGGCATAAATCGAAACAGCTCCAGTGGGTGAGTGTAGAAAAAGTGGAAGATCACCGCTTCAGAGGACTTTGAAGAACGTCTTACATTACACAGCCATTCTAATTTATGTTCTCTTTTTCTTTTAGGTACGTATCATGTTCGGAGTGTAGCTACGACTCGGAAGCATGCACCTGTGTATCCGCTGATCGTTGCTACTGCAGCTTGGGCACCGATCACAATCAATTAAATGAAAAACTAAGAAAAAATGGTCCACAAGCCATCGCCAGTGGCACGTACACGAAAGGTCACCGAGTGCACACAAAGCAGTGTATCATGAAGCCTCCATCGCAGGGGATGGCCTCAATTAATCGCCAGTCGTTGATATCCTGCAAGTCCGAGGATAAGTGTTACTGTTCCATGGTGGAGACGACCAACGGTGAGGAGGAAACCACACACTCGGAGACCACAACCTGGTGTGACACTGACAGTTGTGTCAGCACCAGCAAGTGTTACTGTCAACGTCCGCATCGACGGCGCGAAAGCCCCCAACGGCGAACAACGAAACAGGGATCCACGCAAATGCGTAAACCGTGCGATAAGCTCGCCTTGGACTATGAGTTGTTTACGATCGGCGGTAATGGCAAATCCGTGCAACCACACGAGGCACTGAGCGTAAAGAAGAGCGTGGAGGCGGCGGCCCTCTTTGCCGATGTGAAACTCAGTCAAACCACTGATATCAAGAGCTTGTGTGGCGGTAGCAACAAAGCACCGAACAGCTCGTCTGTTGCTAGTTCCGGCCGGAGGCATTCAAAACGACGAGATTCCTTATCAAGCTCCATCGATCGACACAAACAGAGAACGGCTGGATCGATATCATCATCAGGCGGTGGTCGTGTCGATGGCTCATCATCACAGAAATCCTACTCCGCCGATGATCTGCTGACAAAACTGAGCGCGATTGAGAAGAGTGCCAACACTGGTGGGAGTGGCACCTTCAATCTTAGTGATAAGCTGAAAGATCACTCCACCTCGGGCCACTATCAGTCGATGCGTGCCGTAAGTGCCTCGCTAGAAGATACACTCGGCTATTTGCCATGACGCCACCATAAATGAATTACCAGGCCATCCAACTTGCCTACTGTACAGATAAAATTAGAGTTTAGAGTTTGAGCGGCGAAACGTGTCTCATGTAGAGATGCTTTCCTTAGATACATTTTCCCCGTGCAGTCTTTTTCGTTCGAAGAAGAGGAAACCGTACCACAAAGGAAGACAAAAATTCCACCTAAAACATATAGTTTCCACCGCTAACGATGGAGACGCTTAAACAAGACGATAGATACTCCTCGATAGATACTTTTTTTTTTCTTTAGATTTTACGTAGTGATTGCTATTATTGTTATAAACGTTGTTTTTGTTTTGCATTCGATTTGTTGCCAATGGACGTAGAAGACAAGAGTGAATGTATAGAAAGTATTAAGCGATTAGAGTAGTGGAGTTGTTCGATTTGTCATGTGCCTGGCCAATAATTACTTGTCACTGGAAGAGATCCAAGACACTAATGACACATGACACAATCTCAACTGGAACGACTTTTTTGCAAGACAAAAACATTATTAGCTAGCAATTTATTATTATTATTGTTTTTGTTTATTTGCATTTAATTGGGGAACATCTTCTGGGTAATGGAAATGCTGTTATTTTTTTCTTTTTTCCTTATTTATACATACACACATGTGAAGCCATTGTGACAGTGTTTGTCTTTTTTTTAAATTTTATTTAATCGAACTAAGCTGAGAGTTGGATATAATTTTATTTAATGTGCAATAGAAATTACCATTGCAAATATGATAACGCGTGCAATATTTATTAAAATAAATTCATATACCATACGAATACATATATATATATATTTATTTTTATTTACTTTTAATGTGATCCTTTCTGGATTAAAATTTTGTGCAATGTTTTTATCTTATTTTATTATTTTTCAACAAAATGAATTTAATCGTAATAAAAAGAAAACTAATTTAAACAAAGTTATACAAGGGTTTGTAGTTTTATTTATAACAAGAAACAAAAACGACATTCTTAAAGCAGTCGTGGAAACACGCACAGTTTTGCTGCCAATTTTACAATTTTTTACTTAAAATTAAGACACTCTCAGGGTTTAATAACCATTTCTCTAGACCAGTGTTTTTCAATCTTTTTGAGTCGCGGAGCACAGATAAATCGAAACAAACCACCCTTTCGTAGGTGCCCTCTAAATTTCTTCTCCCTGACCGTGATTCCTTGTGTCAATGCTTGAAAGATATTTTGCCTAATTCTCTGAGTTTGAATCCACTGGTAGCCCTAAATATCATTACTTCTGCCAGGCAGTGGCGGACATTCATGCAGTATTATGTGCAGCAATTTCCCGTCCTGCCGACTGCGTTACTACCAATTTGAGAGTTCCTCGCGTCATGCTTAAAACTTCGCTCTTGAAGAAGCCAATAGACATTTTTGGTGTCATTTTGGCTGCATTTTGCCACGCTTCCACCACCTCAGATGTTCATTCCATTCCTAACTATCAATCATGTCCTTTAGCATTCGCATAAAATCTGTTCTCTCTATCGCGTCGACGTATGTACATAACTAAAAGCTCGATTGAATACTCGCTTGTTTATGAGAAGTGGCCTATAGACAACGTGGGTGCCGTACACAACGCACAAAGTAGCCGAACTCCTAACTTTTTCCTCCGTCGGATCCGCTGAAAGCACTTTCAACAAAGGAATTTGAAGTTTCAATTCATTTCTTGTGGGGATAATTCAATTTTCTGTATTCATTTGGTCACCTCCATCCGTCAACGGATACTTCGGTGTGATGTTGGGAACGGATTCCATCCATAAATATGAAGTCTTCTCACCCTCTGTGCGGAAGCGATCAATCACCGATAAGAGTTTTGTGGTACCTTTTGGTGACTCTGACTCTCTCCCTACCTTCCATGGGCATATCAAGGTCCCTTATCAAGTTTTTCGAAGAATTTGTTCGTAAATCGTTCCACGCTAGTGCCATTTAGCAACTGGGTGTATTCGAAATGTCGTGGTTGTTGCATAAGTCAAGCGGTTGGATTCCCAGCATCACTTCCATCACACATTTTGGTGTCGTGCGAGTAACAAATTCAACAGCAACCACCTTAACAGCGAATATTGTCCCCAAGCCACCAAGCACTTGACCCAAATACGACGGCCAATTGCCCAACACCAACTGACGTCATCAGTATTATGAGATGCCCCAACCTCAGTCCAGCCTATAAGGTACTGGCAGTCGGCGGGTTACCAATAGATTCACTGAAATAATTGTAAGAATAAGAGTTAATAAGGGCTATCTCGGTCTAAGAAGAAAAGAAAAATGATTTTCTCTTCAGGTTCAGGTAATGCGGATACACATGACTTGCGTGTACAGCACATAAGATTCTAATACAGCAGTCGTCATACCCTAATCCTAACGCTTTCTGGATGGTTAAAATTGGATACTCTGCCACCTTATACTGAGCCACAATGAGAGATAATGGGTTATTATATATCCAGTACAGCGATGCCAGGTGGAGGGATTTTCCCCGATTTTCGGGATTTTTCAATCAAAAAGGGAAAAAGGGGACGACAGCTTCGAAAACGGGGAAAATTAAACGCACTAAAAAAAAAAACTTGTCACGTTCACATTTTGCAGCACATGAAGAGCTGAATGCAATGTCGTGATATTTATTCACATTTGAATTGCAGTGCAAAGCGTCAGAATGTTTTCAGAGAGTTTCAAAATGTCTGTAACCTTAAACCGATGGTTGTCACTTCATTCAGCAGTGCAAAGAATAGTTGAGCAATTTCAAGCTTTGCTCCTTTATTTTATGGGAACATTTTTAGAGGACAATGCCAACAAAAATCAGTGTAAAAAATATACAAACTGCTTGAGAAACCCACTACAATTCTTTACCTCGACTTTTCAAATGTCTTCATACCATGTTTCACTAAACTAAATCTTCAAATGCAGTCGGAAGATGTAAAGATTCACGCGTCTTATCAGGAAATTAAAATAACTCTAAAAACAATTGTTGTTGCTACTCTTGGAAATATTTTTGACGTCAATTTGCACAACATTAACAATTTCTTACCGCTCGAGCATCTTTATTTAGGCCCCTTTTTAAATGACAGGGTAAGAAAATGAAGAACGGGGAAAAAAGCGGGGAAAACGAAGCATAGGAAAGGGGAAAAAAATGTTTTTGCATACAAAAAAAGGGAATTTGCTCCGGAAAAACCTGGCAACATTGATCCAGTATGCAACCAAGCACACCACGGGAAGCTCTATTTTCATCCCCATTCCTCCCCGTTTTCTGCTTTCAGGATCTTCTCTTCAGCGTGATAATTTTATAAATAGGAAGCAATACTCGAATAAAATTTCAGTCTTGAAACCTTTCAGCGGTGTTGCCCGCTTTGTACATCATAGAAGAAGTAGCATTAATGATAATAACCGCGATGGATTTAACTCAATTTATCTTCAAAAGTTCAAGGGTTGAGATAAAGATTCTTTCTTTTCCTTGTGAAGACAAGATTAGATCCTCCTTCGTTCATTCAACAAGATAGTACACATCTTAACATAAGGCCAAGAATAAAAATACACCCCCAGCAACGAAAAAACTTCAGCTGCAGTGAATACACCCACCGTGGATAATCCTACCCGGTATGTCCAGATTTACATAACCACAACTTTTTGAATAATAATTATTGGCCCTCGAGGAAATTTAATTCTCTTTTGAAGGGCCATTCCAAACAATTTTGTATCAATCTCAAGCGAATGAGATTAAAGATACGAAGTCTTCCTGCGTAAAACGCTGGGACTTCTATTTTTGTACCGTTCCTCACTTATTTCACGGGTATTCATACCAAATATCTGCTAAAAGTGAATGTGAACTATATCGTTGAACGAAAAAAAAAATGTACCTACACTACGAACAAGTGAAGATACATTTTTGTTTGTAGGTACATATTTCATCTTTCTTTCAACCCCATAACCTGTCGCAGATTTTCCTTTATTTTTTTGTTGATGATTTATTCAATTAGAATTGTTATTCAATAAATTCGTAAGATTGAAATTCAGACTTGAACCTATTGGAGGATTCTTTTAACACTTCTAGAGTACTGAAGATGCATTTCAAACGTACCTAACCCTGTTTGATATGTAACATTCATTCCTTAGCGAAAAAAGGGCGGGCGGAAATCCTCTTCTTTTGTCCTCCACGCGGGCGCCCGCTGGTAATGGCTTCCCGTTTTTTTTAGACGAGTAAGTTCCAGCTAAGGATTTACACGCACGTTCTCAATCGGGCGATGTGATCCATTAAGACAGAGGTGGGAGACAACCCTAAATCTCACTTGTAAAGCCAAGGTGTCGAGGCACCCGTGCCGAAGGCTGCATGACCAATAAGTGAATAAAGAGAATTGGTAGCTAACGGTCCCCTCCGACGCCCAGGCAAGGTCGGTTGTATCAGCGCCTTATTCCAGTATGTCGGCTCTGCTGGGACAGACCCACCCCTTCCGGACCTACTCGTGGGACCAAATAATTAAAAACCAAAAATGAACAAAAACCAAAACAATTCAAACACAGAAAAAATGGATGATGCTGCATTGGACTTAGCTGCGGTGCCATATCCAGGCATGTCATCGGAGGACGAGCTACTGGCTTCAAGTCAAGAAACCATAGTCGGGCTCCTAGATCCTCAGGGTACCAGTCGCAGTACCCCTAATCAACAAATCGACAACAATCCCTCAACTAGTGGCAATGTGGTGGAGGTCAACAGCCATAGTGACCGTAAGCCATCGAAGAAGGGCAAGTCATCGGGGACTCTCTTGAAATGCAGATACAGCAAGGCCATCTTCATCCTCAGCAAGATTGCTAAGAATGAGGCGGCTGGTACTGCACACGAGAGGGACCTTGAGGATAAGCTCAAATATCAAGCCGTGGTGGACGAATACACCAAGCATGTTGCCAACACAAATAATATACCCAAGAGGGATGGAGGCAAAAGAAATCGGTCTCAAGACGAGACCACGAATGCCTCCAAGAGAAGCAAATTTGCCACAGCCTCAGCAACCAAGCTCTCCGATGCCCCGAAACCCAAGATCAACACCAAGATCTCATCCTTCGCTGATGTAGCGAGAGACCATCTTCAGGTCGCACTGATGGATGAGATCACTTCCGACGGCAAGGCAGTGCTGGCTAAGTGGGCCAACATTGAGGACAGGCTCACCGAGCTAACGGTGAACCACATCCTGGACAACCAGACGGGACCGATGCCCGGCTATGACTCTGAGGAGGTCGTCAGAGGTTACCGGGTGATCAAATGCGTGGATCAGCATTCCAGGGATTTTCTTTGCGCGTGCATCGCTAAGATTAGTGATGCCTGGGAGGGCCTTAAGCTTAAGGTCATCC
This sequence comes from Criorhina ranunculi, assembly GCA_951813785.1. Lineage (NCBI taxonomy): Eukaryota > Metazoa > Arthropoda > Insecta > Diptera > Syrphidae > Criorhina > Criorhina ranunculi. Next base: position 87,109,574 of record OX638381.1, on the reverse strand, counting down.
CTGCCAAGGAAATCCCCAGGAAACCTAGAGCCCGCATTTGGTTGCCTAAGACGAAGATAGACGGCGGAAAGATTCTCCAATGTCTGAAGCTTCAGAACCCTGGCGTCTCTATGGGGGATTGGGCGGTCATCAAGGTTGAAGAGCCGCAACACAACAGTCAGACACTCCTGCTGTCGGTTAATGAAGACTGCATTCCACAGCTGGAGAAGGCCGATTTCAGGCTTAGGTTCGGCGTTCGGTACGCCAAACTCAAGATCTTTAGATCAACGAGCCCTGAAGACGACGATCCAGCCATGATCGTCGACGAAGACATCCAGCTGGCTGGGGGTCCAGGTGATCCCACCCAGCAACAACAGCAACAACAACATCCACAACAATAAGTATGCTCAATGTCATACAGTGTAATCTCCAGCACTCGAAGTGTGCATCGGAGAATCTGTTGGTCTTCCTTGGGGAGGAAGACTATGACATTGGCATCATTCAGGAGCCCTGGGTCAACGGATTGACCATTTGCGGCCTCCGGGACAATAATTACAATCTCTTCTACAAAAAAGATACCGGTAAGCCTAGAACCTGTATACTAATGAAAAAACACATCAAAGCCTTTTTATGTCCTCAGCTAAGCACAAATGACCTAACAGTTGTTCAGGTGGCGGGCATAGGCAAACAACAGCTCTACATAGCATCAGCGTACTTGGCACACGACAGACCATCGCCGCCAGACGAAGCTCAGCACATGGTATCGTACTTACACGCCAAGAAGGAGCTCCTGCTCTTAGGATGTGACGCCAACGCCAGACATTCTCTATGGGGGAGCACAGAAATCAATGAACGAGGTGAGTCTTTGTTTGATTTCATTTTGTCCTCTAATCTTAATGTGTGTAATGTGGGCAACACTCCAACCTTCGCGTTCCCGAGCTCGGCAACTTTTTGCGGATGGGAGGAGGTTCTCGACATTACCCTTACATCAAATAACTCCGTATATAGGGTAGACAACTGGAGAGTATCCGCTCTGAAATCCTTCTCAGACCACAGCTGGATACTCTTCAACGTGAGTCTCTCGGTAGAAACTCGTGCGCCCTTCAGAAACCCCAAGCGAATTGACTGGAAGAAATTCAGTCAGGTCTTAAACCCCAAACTTAGAAGCATCCCCGATCCCAGAATCGAATCGGTGGAAGCACTGGAAGCAAAGGCGAGGACCCTCGAAAATGCTATGTCAATAGCTTTCAAGACCTCGTGTCCGGTTAAATACAGCAAGAAAACTCTCCCTCCGTGGTGGAATGAAGATCTTTCCGACTTAAGAAAGGTGACCAGAGACATCTTCAATATCTGCTACAAACACAAATTCTACTAAGCAAAATCCTGTCCAAAGAACATTCTAATCCGACTTTCATCAAACGTTCTGATGGTACATGGACAGATTCCACTGAAGAATCATTGGAACTCCTAATGAATACCCACTTCCCGGGCTGTAAAGATATCAGCTTTAGCGTGCAGACTGCATTGAATACGCAACCTGCAGCCTGGAACGAAATTAACTCCCTTATAACCGAGGAAAAGATTTCCTGGGCCATCAACAGTTTCTCTCCCTATAAGTCACCAGGCCCTGACGGGATCCTCCCGATCATGCTCCAAAGGAACGTGGAGAAGCTTATGCCCTGGCTAATGGCTATATACCGTGGCTCCCTTCGACTAAATCACATCCCCGAGAACTGGAGACGTGTTCGAGTCGTCTTCATACCTAAAATCGGCAAGAGAGGGCATGAGTCAGCCAAAGACTTCAGACCCATCAGCCTTACGTCCTTTATACTCAAAACCCTAGAACGCATCCTGGATATGCATATCCGGGACTCACTCAAAAGATCTCCTCTATCGAAATCACAACATGCTTACCTGAAAGGGAAGTCTACGGAGACGGCCCTGCATGAGGTGGTGCAGACGATTGAGAAATCTATTCACTACAAACAGTATACGTTAGCCACCTTTCTAGATATAGAAGGTGCCTTCAATAATGTGCAAACTGAATCCATTCTTGAATCTCTTACCAAGCTTGGCACAGAGGCTTCTGTCAGGAACTGGATTATATCCATGCTAAAAACCAGGATTATTCAGTCACAATTGGGGAACAGTCTTATAACCAAATCCGTAGATAGAGGTACTCCGCAGGGTGGAGTTATCTCACCTCTTCTATGGCTCCTCGTCATTAACAAAATCTTGACGGAGTTCGATAACATTGGAATCAAGGCAGTCGCGTATGCGGACGACGTGGTTATTTTAGTATCAGGGATGTGCCTCTCAGTGATTAGTGAAATCACAGAGAGGGCTCTGATTAAGTTAAGCGCTTGGGCCACAAGTAGTGGACTGGGCGTCAATCCGAGTAAAACTGAACTGATGCTTTTTACCACCAAGTACAAAATACCGACTTTCACGCTTCCACGTCTTAACAACCAAACACTCACTTTATCCTCCAGTGCAAGGTATCTTGGCGTCATTCTTGACCCCAAGCTCAACTGGAAACTCAACATAGAACACAGAATAAAGAAGGCATGTGTCGCTTTCTACGCCTGCAGTAAGACCTTTGGCAAAAGGTGGGGACTTAAACCTAAGATGGTTCTCTGGATGTACACTGCCGTAGTTCGTCCAATCCTCACCTATGGGTCACTCGTGTGGTGGCCCGCCTTAAGTAAAGCATACAACATCACAAAACTCAGTAGAGTCCAACGAACAGCTGGTATTGGAACTACAGGAGCGATTCGTTCGAGCCCGTCAGAAGCTCTCAATGTGCTCCTCCATATCCTGCCCCTGGACTTGCACATCAAATATATCGTCTCGTGTAGCGCTATCAGACTCAGAGAATCTGGGTTTTGGTCCTCTAAGCCCTATGGTCACAGTAAGGCTCTTGACCTGCTGCCTAGGGATCTGGCCGTGACCATAACTGATTACACGACTCCCACTCTCAAATTCAATAATAAGATTCAAGTTATTTTTCCCGAAAGGTCGGAATGGAACAACAATCTACCCCAATTAAATTACCAAGTATCGATCTTCACCGACGGCTCCAAGATGGAGTGTGGCGTGGGAGCAGGTGTCTTCTCAACGGAACTGAACGTATCCAAATCGTACAGGCTCCCAGACTCCTCTAGTGTCTTCCAGGCGGAGGTGCTCGCGATTAAAGAAGCCTGCAAGATACTAAGTCTCAGCCCTACTACCTCAAACAGCATAGGAATCTTTATTGATAGCCAGGCTGCTATCAAAGCGCTCCACTCACTTACCTCGTCCTCTAAACTAGTTGAGCAGTGTAAGGAAACTTTAACGCAGGCAAACGCTCGGTTCAATATCACTCTTCTCTGGGTTCCCGGCCATAGTAACATAGAGGGGAATGAGAGAGCCGACGCGTTAGCCAGATGTGGTTCTGCCCTGGATGTCTCCCTTGCGGAGTCCGTCTGCCCCCCCATGGGACTCATCAAGGCAAAAATTTTCCAACACTTCCTCGCTATTGCGAACTCTAGGTGGAGAAGTCTACGAACCTGTACCATATCGAGACAGATATGGCCCACCTATGATAAAAGCAGAACGAATGACCTCATTAATAGGAACCGCATTGAGACTGCAAGAATCACAGCAATTAGCACGGGTCACTGGCCAATCGGACCTCACGCTGCCAAGTTGGGCATCCCGTCCAACCCCCACTGCCGAAGTTGCGGCAATTCTAGCGAAATGGAAACCATATTTCACTTCCTCTGTGACTGCCCAGCACTAGCCAGAGCTAGGCAGCGCACACTCGGAAAACCTTTTTTCAAGGAACTATCCGAGATCTCCAACATCAAATTATGTAACATCATTAATTTTCTTAACTCCACAGGATGGATTTGAAAAACACACTCGTAGTCACGCCCATCAACATCCAGGTCACGTGAGTTGTGGTATCAAAACGGCGCATCTGCGCTATTTGTGTCTCTGGCAGGTTTCACCAGACTCAACCACTTCTACCTACCTACCTACCCTAGCGAAAAAGGACTCTGGATGTAAATGAAGACTCTGTATGACATGTCTAGACAGGACTTCTGCTCGCAAAATTACCTTCTGTTCCCAGTAGGGACCAAGTAATCGACCCTGGTAAAAACATTTCTAGAGTCTGACAGCCAAGGAATTGCTTGCAATAAGGCGCAGTGTACTAGAAATAGCTAGAGCTAGGCCTTCCATAAATTAAAATGGTTTTGTTTATTTAATTTAAGTTTCCAATGAAGTTAGGTAGATATATGCATACAAGGTGGCGCAAAAGTCATCATAATTTTCCTTTAATTTTTGCAAATGGCATCTTATGGCATCGCGACTTTGCAATTTTTCGTTGGTTCCCTGGTTGTGTGGCACCAACTGAGGAAACACTGCGTCGTTAAGCCGCTCGCCTCAAGAAAACTGGCTTAACACGGGACAGTAGAAGACGTGGTCGGCCCCGGAACATCCTTGTCGAGAATATCGCAGCTCTGGCTACAGATGTCCAAGATGACCGTTAGATCAACCAGACCCCAGACGACGGACCTCGCGATTGGGCAATAATAGACGGATCTTACAGCAAGTTTTGGTGAAAGACTTGAAGATGTGCCAACAATGCATCAGCTGTTGCCTGCAGACCACCAATCGCTTGTAAATTATAGCCAAGCCCTCATAAACCTCGACCGCGATGAAGATGCTTTTCAATAAGCGACGAGACGCGTTTCTATTTATGCGGATAAGTGAATGCACGAAGAGCCATTACATCTTCTCAAGGCCACTGTTTGGTGCGGCAGCGACGTTAACGGAGGAAGAGTCATTGGCCCATATTTTTTCGAGGACGACTTTGGCAACACTGTTATTGTGACTGTTGGGCGTTACAGAAGCAGAATCAGGTTAGGAGAACATGTGCTTCCAGCATGACGGCATGAGCGATAGTGGACATTCCGCAGCAAGCTTGTCTCTGGCTTTGCCGATTTGCACTGGCCTACAAGATCGCCCGTCAGATACATAAAGTGCTAAGCCACCAGCGAAGGCCTAAGACTTCGAAACGAGTATCTATACCGCCAATCGAAAAGAGCACAATAGGTCAGGGTTAAATATTTTAAGTCTACAATCGCACTTTTCAAGTTTAGAAAACTAAATTTGGACTTGAAATACTGCAGATAAAAGTGTGTGTTTTGTTCGTAATGAAATTGAAGGCTCGACCTATGCCTCGAAGAGATAAGAAACTCACATACCCCCAATGATGTTGTTTTTTAAAAGCCGTTATCTCATATCAAAAATATACATCGTCAAGCGCATATATGATTATATGACGTGCCTAAGCAACGCGACTTAAATAAATTACAGATTCCTGTTTTTCGAATCTGGTAAACACTTGAAGCACGTAACTGCGTCAATGTTACAAAACAATAGACAACGAGATTTGAAGGGCTGTCTTCATATTACGCAACGATTTTATAGTAAAGACTAGGAAATTGAAACCCGAGTTCCTAAATGTTTTTTAACAGATTTTTACTCAAATCAAGTTATTTGAAACCTGAGAGAAGTCTTCGAGTATCTACACTTCTGAATTGGGGTTCCATAATGCAGAATAAACTGCAAAGGACACCAAAAGTTAAAGAAACAGCTAACAGCTTCATTCTAGGAATAGAATATGTATGTCTTTGACAAGTACAGTATCCGGTTCAGGTTTAGAGGCAAACTCAACTCATCCTCAACAGAAACGTGCTATGACAATACAAACTTTACAACCTAAACACATTTTAGTGGCACCACATCACCCAAGAAGAGCTACAAAAAGAGAAGGGTTGTCAGACAAACAAAGATCCTTCATGCGAGAGAAAGTCTTAAGTGAAAATAGGTTAAAAACACTGACGAGCCTTCGTTACAGTGAAGACTTAATGTACTAAGCTGGACTTAGAAATCGAACAAACATGCAAATACGTGGAGGTGACTCCGAACCTTATTCCAAGACCGGCAACAGAGCTAGGTGTTCCTTCTCATAGTCTCTTTCAAGTTCTTTAATTCTCTTAGAAAAACTTAGCTGGAGGAGGTTATGGAGCTCGAGAATGACTATTCCTATTAATAGATACATATGTAGAGTCTAGATAAGTATTTTTACTCCAGAAGATGCCAAGAAGACAAGAAACTTCGTTGGGTTTTATGACAGCAAGCTTTTCCTATGAGATAACTAACTTGCAACCAACGATTCTGTTTCTGAGTTAAAAGAGGGCTAGATGTTAGGAGAGGTCTCTTCATCCTTAAGCCAGAGCCTGCAGCTTTAATCTGCGATGAAGAAATTTGTGCAGGTGGTAGTGCCTCCCGAAAATTCCAATTAGGGATTTAAGGTTGTACCTATCGAATCCAATGGGTAAAGCTAGGCTTCTTTGGATGCTTACCCAACAAAAGGATTTGGGTCCAATGAATAATGTTGATGTGCCGCCATCTTCTCCCAATAAGAGGCTTGTGGAGGTGATCTTGTTCGAAAATCCCCCTGATTGACACCATCAAAGGCACAACAGATAACTCGTATCGCAGTGAGTCGACCCTCATTTAGCAAATTTTCTGCTTTGGCAACACTTGTTGATTCGCAAACAACAATTAAACGATCTCAAAGCTTTTATAGCTTGTTTACATTTTTCTACCCAGTCATTTATTCATTATCACCAGCCAATTAAACCCGAAAGCTTGACACGCCTCAGACTAAGACCGTCAATAATTGAATCAACGTAGGCAAGCTGCCTATAAAAAGCCCAATCTATCTGAATCTGGAGTTGTTTTTGTTTGAAGCACCCAAACACATGCCTTATAGAAAAGCTTCCCTCTTCATTCCGATTCACTAGTTTGGCCGAATAACAAGCCACAACGTCTAAGGTCATTGTCAGGGCGCTCGAAAATAAAAAAAAATAAGTAGAAAGCCTGATAAGATAGCACTAGATCGGTTTGTGCAAATCTTAAATTTGACAGTCATTTGGAACGGATACATTATTACAAGAAAGCTCAACAACGAGTGATCAGAGTCAGTCAACTGGAATAGTTCAAACGCGAAAGATGCCAGCCACAGCCGATAGTGTATTTATTTCCCGCTCTCAGGGCATCTCTGCCGAAGGTGTTCGCGATCAGTATGCCGATGGTAAGGCAGCTAAAGTCTGGGAAATCTTTATTGGTGATAAGCGTTCCCGTACGGATAATTACAAGAAATTTCTAATCGATTTGTTGAAAGCAAAAGGATGCAAGCGCTTGTTGGACGTCGCCTGTGGAACTGGGTAAGTTGGGTGGAGAAAGTTGTGTGAAGTTTCTTAACACACATTGGATGATGTAAAATTTAGAGTTGACTCAATCATGCTGCTCGAGGAGGGTTTTGAAGTCGTGTCAGTTGATGCATCTGATAAGATGTTGAAGTATGCCCTGAAGGAACGTTGGAGTCGTCGCAAGGAACAGGCTTTCGACAAGTGGAGTGAGTTTAAAATTTGTGATTTCAGGATGCGAGTCAAAACTGATTTCTTGTTTCGTAAACAGCTATTGAGGAGGCCAACTGGCTGACATTGTATGACGACATCCAACACGAGATTAAGGATGGGTTTGATGCCGTCATCTGTTTGGGTAATTCCTTCGCCCACATGATGGACTCGTTTGGTGATCAACGCGAACAGAAGCAGGCTGTGGATAACTTCAGAAAGTGCTTGAAACCTGGTGGCATGCTCTTAATCGATCACAGGAATTATGACAATATTCTGGAGACTGGAGCTACACCAGCCAAGAGCTTGTACTATAATGTAAGTTGGATAGTTTGTGTCATCATTCTTTTTACAGAGTTGGGCAGTTTAGTGGGTTAACTCGATCGGTGATAGTGAGTTTTGAAAAATTATAGTTGTCTTATCAAGTTCGTTGTAGATAGCCAGCTTTGTTTCGCTGCTAAATAGTTTTTTTTCTGTTCGAGCTTAAGGTTATCGCTAGTGATAAAGCACACTATTTGAACTCGTTCGTTTGCATAGAGTATGACGTGGGTGGTTAAGTAAGTAAATTAATGGAGAATCAATTTAGAAAAAAGGTTAAACGTAGTTGAGGCAATATCGCTTCCGGAAATCTCATTAAAGTTCATTATTACGACCGACTGTATGGTCTACACGTAACAGTATGGCGGTGCATGGTTCGTTTCAAACTAGGAGTTGACTTGGGACTGCAATTTTAGATCAGTTATTTGAGTTCGAGAGCAACACAAATTTGTTTTTACCTTTTAAGTAGATCCGAGGATATAAGGATTCTAAGGTATCTATTATACAAGGTTCAACTGTCGCATCTATTACAGCTTATTTGGTTCAAGTATTGATTAAGCTTCAATCATCACCTCTGTTCTGTACTTCTTTTATGGTTCATGCTTTATTTAGGCTCAGTTATCTTTACAGCTAAAGACTGCGTTCCCAAGGTTTTTTTGTTTTTTTTTTTGTGAAACTCACATGTTAACAAACTTAAAGCGTAACGAAAATTGAAACGCTTATATTCGCCGCTCAGTACATCAGTGAGTGGCGGTTGAGGGAGGACCGTCGACCGCTCCAGTAAAATTACGATAAACTGTTTAATTTTCTAAGTAGAACTGGGGGATAGTTTGAGTGGTTCACCATTCAGTCAAGGGAGGATGAAATAAGATATTTTCCACGTGTGCCACCACCTTAATCCTTTCTTTGTCTAGTTCTACCAAAATGTTGTTCATAAATAACTATCAAAGTCAATGTCGAGATGAAATAAGCCCGCACTAAGGTGTGCCTCTTTGATAAGAACCGTTATGAGGCGCTCATTTTTATGTCGTCGTTTTATATGCCTCCATCCATCCTCTTCATCTCCCTATCCCACATCTTAAATGACAATTATATCTGCTTTACGAGAGTCAAGGGCCTCCGTGGTCTGTTAGGCGGTTTTATATTCCACGTTTAGATCCAGAGGTCGTAGCTCTTGTTTCGCAGGAGTTGTCATCAGTTAATCCGCCCGTATCTGAGATTGTTTGTTGTCTCGTGACTAATGTTTTTTTTTTTTTTTTTTCGCCGAGCTATTACCCCGACTGCACAACTCTTAGAACCTTAGCTTATTCTCCTAGGACAAGAAGCCGGATAAAACGGTCCTTAAAGGTATGATCCTCGAATAAGCGCGTATAAAGTTTATCTGCCTGACTAGAACTGTAGAGAAAATTCCATCGCTGTCATCTTGACCGAAAGAAGAGTATCTTAATGGAAAAACACTTCCCTCAGGTTGGAACTAGATCTCCAGTTGAGGTTCTAGCCAACCATTGTTCACCGCATCAAGATGAGAGTAGGAGTTGGTATACAGAGATTTGTTTAGGAAAACCCGTGAACGCCACCTTTTTTTGTCTATCCTTCGAGTTCTATACAAAGTTTAATTTCTTTTTTTATTTTCAGACCTCGCACACAGCTGACATTAAGACATCTGTTCTGTTCTATTGTGGCAAGCCAGCCCTAGTCGCGATGGACTATCAAATTGAGGCAAACAATGAAACCAGTGAGTTCCGTCTCTCATACTACCCTCATGAGCTGAAAACCTTCACCGAAATGCTCAAAATTATCTTCAGCGATAAAGCAGATCACAAAATTTTCGGAGACTTCAAAGATTTGAATGTCGTTACGAATCCTGCATTCTACATCCACCTTATCGAGAAAGTTTAAGAATCTTGCCATTTTAAAACTTAGCTTGTAATATTCTTTTTTTAAACTCATTTGTTACTGTTATACCGAAATATATACATATGTTTCGATTAAATGTGTACCGTACCTTAATTTAAAAACAAAACACACGATTAAAAATATGCGAATAATTTAAATTGGAAAAATACTGGCTGCGGTGGAACTGCCACGCACCGCCGATATGAACGGGTAAGGCAGTACAGTAGTATCATGGAGTTCCTGCCGTAAACATTGGATACAGTGAAGTACCTACACCATAATGGCGGTCAATTCATATTTTCATTCGATTTTTGAATATGTGCGCAACAAAATGGAGTTCGTCATGGACGTCGCTGTTTATATTTTGTTCTTTGGAGCAATATTAAATAAATATTTAATACTATAAGCCGATTGAACAATGGATTAACAATAAAATCGAGGAGCGAAAGAAATCTACGACTGATGTTGCACCGCACTGTGGAATATTTAATTTTGTGTTTTTTTTTTCTATTAAATTTGTAAATATTTACAGTTGCAAATGGAAAATATATATTTTTAAGTTTAATTAAAACAATGGTGAAATTTTATTTCGTTTTTGTTTTTTTTTTTTTTACATTAGAAATAATTTACCAGAACAACAAATGCAAATTGTATGGGCAAAGTGTAATAAACAAAGACCCTGGCCTTGAGCAGCAAAGTCACGAAGTGATTTTTAATTTAAACGGAACACTTACAATTTACACAGCGAGATACATAATATTGAAACAGACCACCCCAGTAGGTCCCATTGTCTCTCATCCACGTCTCAATCAGAGGTGCCCTACGAATTTCTTCTCAGATCTTCCCTGACCGCGATTCCTCGTGTTAACTTTTGATATATTACTTTTGCCAGTTATTGACGAATACTTACACCTATTCTTTCGTCGTCTAGACAAAACCTGCAAATTATGCCTGATATTTTCGTGTCCTGCATTTGATTTGAAAGTTCGTTGCGGCATGCATGATCCTTTAACTTCTTTGCACCTGCCCAGCTCTCTCCCGCAAAAGAAATCTTTCCTTTAGGAGCCTTCTACGATAACGACCTAGGGGATCTGATAGACACAGATGTCAAAAACCTCGTATGCTTCTTCAGAAGCTCCATTCAACGAAGAATTAATCCTCCCTGTAGCAGTTAAGCTGAAGAATAACAAAATCGTCGACTCTAATGGCTTACCAGCAGAGCTTTTTAGACACAGAGGTAATATTTTGGTAGGGTGGAAGTCCCAAATCGATCGCAAAATATTGGTGGACGAAAGTATGCCCAGCTCTACAAGAAAGGTGATCCTATGTCTTTCATCAAATATAGAGTCATATCCCTGCTAAATTTTGCTTATAAGATCCTATCCAACGTACCGTGTGAACGTCTGAAGCCTTTCTGCATCTCTACAAGAAAGGTGATCCTATGTCTTAAGCAAACTATTGTCATATCCCTGCTAAATGTTGCTTATAAGATCCTATCCAACGTACCGTGTGAACGTCTGAAGTACTTTTGCAGCACACTAATACCACGTTCCAGTATAGCTCCCAACAATTTCTTTATCAGCTCCCAACAAAACTGAACCAATTGGGCCGCATGACGCTGGAAAACATGCTGTGCAATGTGCAATTTAGAAACAGCTCTTCTGAATTTTTTCGGCAAGGTTATGCACTATCAATCATAAAATAGCGTGCTGGAAAGGATATCTGTCCAAGCGCTGGGATATGCAAACATCATCGACATCATCGGTCGCTCCTGGCGTGCCGTAGCAAAAGCTTTTATTTGGCCTTGAAGTAAATAAGAACAAAACCATTACCAAGTGCATGTTGAAGAAGCATCTGTTCACCGCCTAGGACACAACATCACCGTTGACAACAGTAACTTCGAAGTAGTCAAGGAGTTGAACTATCACGAAGTAACGAATGTATTCACCTCTCCTCATTTGACCATTAACACGATGTTCATTCCTTTATATACGAGTATTCTCCGAAAAAAAAAGTATCAATTTAAACACTGATAATTAGAACAAATTTTAATTTACTAGCTGTAATTATTTGTAATTAATTCGTTTACATAATGTAGCTACCTTTCATTCAATAATCAACACAAAATTCTTTCTAAGCTACTAAACAAATCACATTACACACTCTCGAAAACATTTTGAGTAAGTGCACTGAGAGCGATAGCGAGTGAATTACATAATATTGCATTCGTGAATAAAGCGTTGGAAACCTATGATTCTATATTTTATGCTTATAATTATAAAAATTTAGTTGGACATCACAATTTGTATTAGATTTTGATAAGTTTGCCTTTCCCTTTAGTATATGAATAATTTGGAAGTTAAATATTAAGTCAGAAGGTGCTTGCAGTCTTTTTCCACTGTTCTATGCTAAAGTTCTACATTCTTTAGATTCGATCCCGATGATGTTGGCAAATCAACATCATTGGGTGGAATGAATGTGCCCATCGACTGTACGGATTTATTCTTTTCCGCTAGCTTTAGCATTTCGATTTTAAGTTTATCCAAAATTGCATAGTTGGGTTGATTGATAGCGGCTTTGCTCTGAAGGACTGTGATCTCTTGTTCCTCCAGTTTCTTCTCCTTGAAGGTTTTTATGGAATTATTGCCATAAAGTCGAAGTAGTGAACCCCATGTTTTTATGTGAGGATGAAGGATCTGAAATGAAAAAGGATTTTAAGAAGTGATATCAAGTCATCTGAATTGGGAAAAATTAACTAGAAGTACACCTCAAGGTGGAGTCATCTCCCAACTGCTTTGGAACAGCGATGTCACTGTTGAAAATTACAAATTCGAAGTAGTAGGAGTTCACCTGTGTCAACTCCACAAATGACATCCTTCACGCTGCTACTTCGGTTAAGTAAAAATACGGCGTTCTTGACGGACAATCTTACCAGCCCTATTATACAGCGGCGAGTGCTCGATGTAAGCAGAGCAAAGGTTGAACTTCTTCGAGAGAAACATTTTTCAAAACTTATAAGGTCTCTTGTGTGAGGAGGGCCGTGAACTCTATGATCTTTATCAATATGAGTATGTTATCCAAAAAACCAAGACACTTCTCGGCCACATCAAGCGAATGGTCAACAGCTTCTAGATTCGAGACGTCCGTTACAAAGTAAAAGACCAAAAGATGGAAGGCTGCATACAACAATACTTCAGCCAAGAGAATCTTTGAATCTCATCCGCCAAATTCGGAATGAATAGAAAAACCCGAACCTCCGTTTGAAAATCTAAGTAATTATGGATACTAGAATGTTTAGGCTAGAGAGCTAGAAGCTGCACGCCCGCGATTGAAGAAGAAAGAAGCATACGAGCTTCATTAGTCGAGAGCCTGATAAGTAAGTAAGTTATCACTATTGTGATTAGGAAAGGGACACCAAGACAGTGAATTAAGACAATACCGATCCGTAAAACTTCCTATTCGACAAATTCTTTAATTTACCTGTAAAATAGCCTGCGACGCTAGCTGCTTGCCTTCCTTCTTATTTTTACAGACGACCTTGGCCTCATGTTTACCTACAGTCATTGTAAATTCATTTTTCTTGTTTTTCGTTCGATTGATCTCATAGTTAATTCGAACATCACCCAGACCGAAATTCCTCTGTAAGCATGTCAAGAGTATAGCATGTGGGGAAGGCTCAGTCGTCTTATTACAAAACTCAGCAACACGAGGATCTTCAATTTTAATATCGTCGAACACCTAGAAAACAGAAACAAATTAAGAATTGCAAAAACCTCAAACGCACATGTACGCCTTACAGAAAGGTCCTTATGATTAGACTTCGCAGCTACCTTGTCCGTCTTAATACCCGTAATCTTGTCTTTCATCTCTGGAATGAGAATCTCCAATGTTTCACGTGCCGCATCAGACTTTGCCTGCTTCTTACTAGTCCCATAACCCGTTCCATATTTTAATTCATTTATTGACACAATCGCCGAGTATGGCGTTGCTGCATTCTCTAACTCCTTAAATTCGTAAGTCGGTTGTTTTTTCAACGCATGCTGCACATACTCATGCAAAATGCAAACATAACTCTTGCCATTCGGATTCATAATCCATTCCTTGCGGGCACGTGAATTCTTTGCGGCTTCACCTTGCGGTGCTAGAATGGGAAACTTTATCAGTTTTGTGCCGTCGGGTAGCGTCGGCCTTTGTAAATTCTTTATGTGCTTCCGATTCTTAGTGAACTTTCGACGGGCATTCCATGATTTGAATCTTAGCACACGGATTGTCTTGAAATGGAACAATTTTTTGCAATATTCAGTCAGTTCCTGAGCACTGAGCGATTGTGCTTTAGTATTCTCATGTACTGTAACAATTTTTGCTGCTGGCACTGCTGGTGGCTGTATCGGAGCTCTGTGACTATTCATTCCTCCATTCATCTCATGAACTTTATCCTCACTACTATTAGACTGACTATTTGCATCACCTGCAACGAATGGACACTCGTTAGAGCTTTCATTGGGCAGTGAATTAGTTTCCTCGGCTTTAATTTTGCTTTGTTCATCGGCTTCTTCTTCTAGAAGTGCTTTCCGGTAACCCAGACAAGGCACTGCACTAAGAGGTATTTCATGTTTCTGTGAAAAAAACAAACAACAACTCATGTATGTAGACGATGATATCATTGTGTTAACAATATACTCACCCTCACACTACCAGGACCCAAGAAGTAGGGTCGTGCAACAGAACACACCCGAGATTGCTTATGAAGGAACAATGGCATACCACTGTTGTGTGTCACTTGTACCCATCCTTCGGGAAGAACTTCAAAATGATTGTGGCCTTTCTCTAAACAAAAAGTAGTAGATTTGAGGAATTTGAGTTTCAATTTTGTGCTAAAAATTCTCCTACCATCTAAAACAGTCTTAAATCGTTCCTCATACTTAGGTTTCTGAGGTCCTTTCAGGTCGTCCGGTAGTCCTTCATCTAATAAATTGTCTAATTCGTTGTCGTCCAAGTCTAGATCGGAAGAATCTGGCTCCTGATCGCTGCCATCTTTAAATATAATTATCTTGTGAATTAAGAGCAAGTGGTGTCACAGTGGTGTGGGGTCTATATAACTCGATTCGTACCGAGTTCCCTTTTGGAATTTCATTGTACACTACTCAAAACACTTGATATGTTTTGCTTGACTATAAATATTATATCTGCACGCACACATCCACGCACAAAATTCATTCAACGAGTGAACACAACACACCAAGGAACACAACTTCTAAGTACCTCGGCGTAAACATCAACTCCACAAATGAGTAGAGATTCAATGAAAATAACTGGTGCTACTTCGGTTTAGCAAAACAAGTGAGTTACAAAGCTCATAACAACGGCCAAGGTAATATTCAAAAAAAAAAAACCTTGTTCTGTTGGTTCTACTGGGCTGTTGGACTATAAGCAAATTGGAAGAGCAGATACATGTCATGAGTGACTAATACATAACCGTGGACTGTATGCTGCACCAGGATGTAGGTATAGTCCAAAAAACCAAGAAACGAAGACTAAATGGCTACATGAAGCGAGTGAGCAACAACGTTCCAGCCAAGAAAGTCATGTCAGCTGGGTGAAGACACCAAGGTAGATCAAACCTCCGTTTCAAAGAACAGACACCTGGAGAAGGCATAAAGGCCCCATCAGTGTGTAGACCGTTCCGTTTGGAGAAGTCTGTTATATCTCACTCGACCACGAAGGAATCTCATTTCGGCAACTTATATCCGCGATCTTATTCTTTCACTAACTACGCAGATTTCACGAACTTCACCGCAACTATTCACGTGGGTTGCCATTTCGGAAAGAACACTCAATTCAAAGCGAACTTAAATCATAAAAAAAAGACCCACGGTATTCGATGATAAACTTTTGAAAAAAAATAAAAAATTCGATCACCTCTGCCATACATGAACTGAAATAAAAAATAACACAAAAGTTTACTAAAATACTACTCGAGTGAAAAAAATTACCAGTTTCATCCGATCCAGATCCCACTTCATCCAGCACCTGGAATTCTCTTAGTTGTTTGCCCAGAATATTCTCCTTCTTCACTTCCACATGCGTTTTCATCTCTTCGATTGCACTCAATGAGAATCCGGCAACTTTCATTGCAACCGCACACTCCCTGATCGCATTTTGTTCAGCATCCAATCGTGGCATTTTGCTTGGTCTCTGTTCGTCCCCCATCTTCGAGCTTATTCTTATTCACTCGCGAATTTTACTAACGATTTTTATTTAAATTTTTTCTATAAATTAAAATTATACAAAATGTCTTTTGTTTTTGTGCTTTTCTATTTTTGTTTGTTATTTGTTAAGCTGTCGTTTCTGGGTTCTTCTAAAAAATATCCAATACTGATTGAATCCAACTTTTGTTGTTCAAAATTGGATGGTCACATTGGTTATTTCAGAAAACCCAACACCACACACTTTTTCTTTTGTTTTTGTTTTTTTAATGCCAAAAATATACTTTAAAATACAATTTTATTGATTTTTATTTCTTTCTTTTGTCCACAGGGACTGGGATCTAACCTTACCCGCTCTAAAAAGGTGGCGATGTGGTGAGGAGTGCCTTTGAAGTTACTTTCACAATGGATTCTTTAGTTTGTATAGATTTTTCATTTACAAGAAACCACAGCAAAAGGACTTCTTTTTGGAGGGTGTTATGTAGATATTGTAGCGAATGTTTAATTTACCTAATAACTTATAAATTAACTACTTTAAGGTTTGGCTTTGTGTGCTTGTAATATCGATTTTTGTTTGAGAATAAAATAAAAGAAATATCTAATTGAAAATTGTGCCGACTGACAGATGTTATTTTGACAGTCGTCATGCGATAGTCGAATATCCCACTGGTGACTGCAGCGCCATGAAAATGAATCGAGAATCGAAGTTGAAGGTGGAACTACAAAAAAATCTGTTTTTAAATTTAAATAAAATAAATGGAAACGGTCAGTGTGTGATGGAAATCGATGCGAAATATTGAATTAATTTAAAAATTTGAAAAAATGATGCCTGCGATTTTCATCCTGGCAGATGCACTATCGACCAATTATTTACACTCAGAATGGTGTTTCAGAAGGCCTGGGAGTATGCCAAAAACACTTTGGATTTAGAGACGGCATACGATCGGGTTTCTCGGGACGAACTCTGGAATGTTTTGCAGCAGTATGAGATTAATGGTGCCGCATTAAAATCCATTCAATCTTTACCTACAAACTGCAGGAATTGTGTTCAAATAAACAGCGCTTAATCGATGCTTTTATACTGTGGCCGTTGAACTCCACCAGGGGTATGTTTTGTCACCTTTCCCTTTCATCATGGATCAGTCAGGAGGATCAGTCGTCTACTTTTCGAACTCCAGCAGCACTCGAAAGGCTTGTAGTCATTTATTATGATGCCTTATAGAAGGTAGGCATGACCTGGACTTGAAAGCGGAGGCTACTGGAAAAACAAAAAGAATAGACAAGATGCTGTCGCAGATTCTACTTCTTAGGCACCCTACTTTGCAGAGCAGCAGCGATAGACCATCAGGAGTTAGTGGTTCCAGGCAATAGGGCGCAGTAGTCACCGATATAAGGGACGTTGAGTACAAGGCTTATTACAAGCATATTGTTCGCGCTATTTGTCAACGACCCTTTCGAGCATGCCAGTGAGTTTGGATGATGAAGAAAATAAGAAGTGTGCAAAATGGAAGTGCGTAGAGCGACAGAGAAAAAGATAGAGGGATGGCTGATAAGGGCGAATGGCGTCACTCTCATGCACGCCAATATTATGTCCATTAATTGCTGTCCTGAAAACCTAAAAAGAGACACCGCTGGGTTGGAACCAATCGTATGGAGATAGAAATTTCAAGAGGTACAATACCAAGAAGTGACTGCCAAGAGTGGATTCTCTTTCTTCTTCAACCCAGCAGCTTCCGCAAAAGTCATTACGATGTACCAGACGTGAATGTCAAAGGGACTGACTTATTTCTCGCAGGTTCATCAGTTCTTAGCTTTGGAAACAAAACATTATATATCGCATCAAGAATATAAGCATAGCTTTCTATGCCCACAATAGGACTTTCGGTAAAAAATTGGGACTTTAGTCATTAAACGTTCGTTTCTAAACTATGGCGCCATTGTTTGGCAGCCCGCCCTAAGTAAAAATTAATATAACACCAACGAAAGTAAAACAGTCCAAGGAACAGCAAGCATATGCATGACAAGTGCGATGAGATCCTGCCCCACAGACGCCTTAGATCTTGACCTACCTAGGTGCGGCTTTGTGGACACCAAAGACAGCTGGCCTAGACATCAAAGAAACGGTTCTATGCAGTGCAGTCTGGCTCGGGGAATCCCGGTACTGGACCCCTAAGTTCTATGGCCATAGCAAAGTCCTGGAGGCTTCCCCGAATGGCTACTTAAACCCAAAGCTAAACTTTTGGAAACGATTTTCAGTAAGGCTCCCAGGACAGATAGGAAGAACGTTAAGGTGATCATGGATTTTGATACGCTTATCTACACGGACAACTTGATAATGGACTGCTGCTCAGACAAGCTGAAAACATCGTTATCCTTCCGCCTACCGGACTTTGTCAATGTCTTCCAAGAAGAGCTCTTTGTTGTCCGCGCAGCTTGCCACGCGCTGGCACTCCAGCACTCATTTACAACACTGCTATCTTTATCTAAAGTCAAACCACCATCAAAGCTATTGATTCGGCCTCTATATCCTCAAAACTGGAAGAGGTGCACACACGAGAGTCACTCTAACCTGGGTCCCAGGACACAGTGAAATCGAGAGCAACGAAAAAGTTGACGAGCTGCCAAAGATCAGCCCTCAACGGAGACCTTAAATTTCCCTGATACACATATGTTTTTGTCCTGGCACTCAGCATAAGTGAACATTGAATTGCTCTATCATCTCGTTAAGAGATGACGGGCAACCTGGAGCTTCTTTTAAAGTTAAAAAGAGCTGCTTGGCTGTCCGTCAATATGCTAATATTCCTTGTGGACATTACATAACCTGTAGGTCAAAACGAATAGAAAAAAACCAGGCGTTTTCCTGGTACCTAATAATTTATTCAATTTTAGTCGCAATACTAATGAAGAATGGCGGCTCATTATTACGTCCACAAGTTGTTCAAAACTAGACGAGGAAGTTGATGGTGAATCAGTGAACCCAACATTAAAACTTATGTGCAATGTCTATCGCTTACAATGCATTATTCATTCCATTTTTGCAATACTCGTACATATTGACACGTACTTTCATAGCTATGACGCAGTAAACATATGTTTCAAAGAAATAACAATTTTAATTGTTTTTTAAAAGCATTATATCAGTTTGACTAGTTAAATTAATTATTTCTTTAATTAGGTATTACTCATTGCTAATCGCTGTAGCGCAAAATCACATGAGAAAATTACACTTTATGTACATGAATCCGGGAGAACTTGGGATTAATTATACTTTTTATTAGAATATTTTCGACATGCTTCGGTGGTAAACAATTGTCTGGACTAGTAGACTGCATTGGTGCACACGAACTTCGAAGCTTTGTTTAGAGAAATTAGCTCAAAATGTTTCCATACACTATTTCGTAGAAAATGGAAACACAAACAAAAATAAATAAATAAGAAAATTGAACATGTCGATAGATATGAAGGTGTAACGGTGTCTGTATGTGATTGATAAGATAGGGGTTCCCGACGAATAATATGATTAATCGACACATTCATTACCCACTGCAGAAACTTGTTAGTTTTACTAAGAAACATTTACTTAGACGTGATGTGGCTCATAAATGTCCCGATAAACTTTCTAATCTCAAAACTTAAATATGTAAACCTGTGTATGTTGGAGGAAGATTGTAGTCAATCTTAATAATCGCAGTCACTCCCCTAACCTAGAGCTAGAGTTAAACAGGGTTAATATACTCACTTCTATTCTAAACGAAGCTGTCGTCAAATCATGTCCCATAGTGCGGAAGAAAAAATCCAGAAGCTCTTCGATGCAAAAGCAGAACATATGAAAAAGTATCTTGATCTGCTAGTAGACACACTTCCCTGTCGTCACAGCTGATTTATTTGCTCTGGACAGCTCGATGTGACCATAGACTTCAACTGATTTGATAAGTGTGAATAAGCTAGAATGAGCAGTTTGCAGTTTCAAGCCATACAAAGCATTAGGATTCGAGCCAACTTAAAAGAGCCTTTTTAGATGTCAAACACATTTAAGCGAGCGATCTAGCTCTTGGTGCAACACCCTGTGCCCGGATTGAGGTAAAGGTAATTTGTATACCCAAAGCTGGTAAAACCTCACTCAACGCACTCCTTTAGGATTTCAGGCTGCTTTCCATAGAAAACTCTGAAGAGAATTCTCGACCTCTATGTGACTCTCAGATCACAGCAGTGTTTTCCCGGCAAAGGTTCTAAGTAGCAATGATCAGAGACGCCCAATTCGTGTCAAAGCTAACAGTATTAATGGAGGATATAAGATTAAGATAGCCAAGCATCGAACCTTATAAAGTATTCGTGTGAAGGTTCTTGGCATGCATGAATTCTTAGTCACAACAGATTTCAGCCCTAGACCGACAGCGACCTGCAATCTTAGAGCTAAATTCGTACAAAAATCCTTAACAGAAGTAAATAACAAGCGGAAAATCATTAACCACCTGTGAAGCATCAAGAAAGTTGTGACAAAGCAGAGACCAACAAACTTCTACAAAAAGACAAATAATCGCTGTCAATACTGATAATGGTGCTTATCGGCCACAACATTACATCTGAACAATGACGACATATGCAGGGGATGCGGCGAATAGGAGATTTATGGGAATACAACCCATTTTCTCTGTCCGAACCGCTGTCAAACAAGAAATATAACCCTATCCTATGGTTAACCGTCAGATCGTAGAATCCGGATGGTTGGCACCAAGGAACCAAAACCACATGCTAGGAAAACGCAATGGTCTAAATAGACCTAGTCTTTATCAACCCACTAACCTAACCTATATTCATCATAACCACCATCAAACGGATGTGCTGTGGTTTAAAGGTGACTAAGGTTCGTGGATTTGCTAACATTTTGTGTGTGACACAGGGATGTTACATTTAATTATTCATGAAACAACAATCATCGAAAATTCTTCTTTTCATTCTTAAAATGTGTTTAAACCAGAAAAGCACAATAATTATTCGCAAATTCTTATAAATTCATCAAAACAAACTGCAACTACGTCGTTAAACTTTCTCATTTCCAATCCCCCTTTCCATACATCCACAAACGCTTCAAAAAGCACCCATCGGGAGACTCTCAAACTTGCAAGTTGAAACTGAAAGCCTCAGCTAAGAAATTACGAGTATTAGTCGACCTCAAACGATCGTACAACTCGTATCATTACACAAACAAGTCGCGCGGCACTTGTTGACGGTTCCAAGTTTTATTTTTGCACTAAGATCGTATAGAAAGTGTTTTCAATTTCAAGGTGTTATTAGATACAACAACAAGAAAAGAGGTGAATTATATCAGCCAAAAGAAATTTATGTATCTAGCGCTATCGCGGTTTCATTTCATAAAAACGTTTCTTATTACGTGTGGTAAAGTCACATCAAATTTGGTCAATTAATCGTTCAGAACATACAAATAGATCAACAACATTGTGACATGAGTACTATGTAATTCTATCTAATAAAACAAAAGCTTAAACAACAAAGTAAACCGAGCAGCGTACTATACAATTTTCGGGGGGGAAATGTTAATTAATCCCCGCTGATAGTTTAATCTTTCGAATTCCCGCCTACAGTTGAACCGACATAAATTGGTGGTGAGGACAAAACTAATTTATCTAACCATCAATATCATATGAAAAATGATGAATTATGCTTAGATAGTGTGTTACATAGATAGTTAGACGGACTTTCAACTTATCACTAAAAATAAAAAAGCCCAACCCAAAACAATTTGTCGATAAGGACTATGTGTATGAAGTAATCTATTATTATTTACTTGTAGTTAAAAAATTAAAACAATTTTTGATGAAATTCGTTATCAAGATGTCTAGAATTTATAGAAGAAATAAGGTGGTAATCAATTTTGGGGTTGCCAGTGAATTGGAAGATTAAAATACTTAGTATTTAAACTTTTAAAGGACAGAGGAAGAAAGAAAAACGTTCAAATTACCCAAATAACCTGTTTTCTATTTAACAAGCTACCTGAGATCATTTAACGATTTTGGGAATACGACTTATTTGCAAAAAAATGGGTTTTTTATTTCGTGCATCCAATTTAAACTGAACAATGGAGATAATCGTACGCTTACGTTACGTACGTACGATTTCTGTTATTGTATAGCAAAATTATTATTTAATACTTAATTGATAGAACAAAGCTTAGAAATTTGTCATCATCAAATCTGTTGATAAAAATGTTTTGAAACTCATAACAAGAATTCACTTCGACTTGATGAGTGACTTTTATTTTTATTCCGTCGTACTTTGGTGGAGAATTGCAATTTTAATTATACACGACAGGTAAAATGAACGCCGTAATAGAAACATCAACAAACAAACAAGTTTAACTAAATCTACATTATGAAGTACCAGTTACAAAGTAATACTGAGAATTATCAATAAAGTACTTTCCAACCGTGACTTATTGCTTTCATTTCTAATTGTTTATTTTTCGAAATCATACCGCTATATGCATTTCATTGTTTTAATGTTTTTTTTTTATCTATACATGTTAAACACGAAAAGCAGGGTCTTATAGATTGATTTTGTGAGTTTGAATATTAACAGGTCAATGGAAAACTATCGTTAGATTATAAGGAAATATTCTAAGAAATTCCTCGATACTGTGGATTGCGTTGTTTTCCAGTTTTTGATGGAAGGTTAGGTTAGGTAAGAGTGGCAGGCTGCAATTGCAACCTCACTTAGACCAGATAAGGTCCATTGTGTCACCACTAGGATCTGTATTTCGCCAGAAATACTACCCGCAGAACCAGCCGGAGCTTACTATGAAGCGCTGGAGACTGCCTATACTGATGTCAGCCAGTTCACTTAGGTTGTTGAAGAAGCTGGCTCCTAAGTATGCTCTTCTCCTAGCTGAAAGGGCCGGGCATATACAAAGAAGGTGGAGTATCGTCTCCTCCTCTTCCTCATCCATGCAGCTTCTGCAGAAGTCGTTATAAAGGAAGCCCAGCCTATAGGCATGCTTGCCGATGGTGCAGTATCCCGTAATGACACCCTCTAAGGTGCTTATTAGCAGTCTATACCGTCTGATGAGACAGTGAGAACGTTTGAGATCCAGCTTTGGCCAAATCTGACTGGTGATGAGACAGGTACTACCAACTGTCAATCTATAATTGGCGATATTGATCGCGTTTCTATTGAGTAGTAATTTGCAGGTGGCGAGAGGCCCCTTATCCGGAAGAATTGGTAGAGTTGTGCCCTCTCTAGCGAGTTCGTCCGCCATGCAGTTGTCTGGAATGTCTTTGTGCCCCGGCACCTATATCAGGTTTTGACGGAAAATCAAAGAACCTTTTTGACTTAAAAGCGGTTATCGTGGGCTTAAAAGTGTGACACAACTTTAGTAAACAATGAGGACGAAACTTTACAAAAAAAACTCTCAAGAGGAATAGCTTTCGAAAAGTCGACCCCATGAACGATTGTCACATCATACTGGTCAAGCAAGAAATGTTCATAAATTGACCCTTACACCTACTATCTTCAGCCATTTTCATGAATTACAGGAATCCTTTCCTAGAACACCAGTTTGAAATGTTTTATGTTATGTGTGTTAACAGCCCTTGTTATTGCGGTCTTCAGACTCCTATTGCGCGTTCCCCTATGAATTATAGATGAGTTTTTTTCCTCTTAAGAGGATGTCAGAAGTTAAAAAACTTTTATGTGTGGATGGCAGCAAAATGTTCCTTGGGAGTAACTTCGCCACCAAGGATTATCTTTCTAAGGTAAAACAGGGATATCCCATTTACATTTATAGAGAAGTCTTTTCACTCTAAATGCTGGTCTAGAGCTTGTATATCCTGCTAGATTTATGCGATGTTAGCGGCGGTATCCGCCGATAATTCCAATTAAAGGATGCCTAGAAAAAATGAAATCAAAGTTTGCATCTTAAACTTAAACCTCGATTTCAAATGCCACCGATGAGATAATTTAACGATTTAGGAATGCAAGTAGAAAAAACCTATAAAACTTGCATAATTCTGGAATGTTACTTTAAACCAGTTTTGCTTAAATTTATTTATACCACGTGCCACAAATAAAGATCAAGTTTGAGTGCTATAAGCACGCCGGTGACTTTATTTAGTCATTTTAGTTGAAACCAACAGGGGAGAGTATGAACCTTGAAAAAGTTGTTGTAAACTCTTTCGACGGGCAGACGGGTCTACAGGTTTTCCCAAACTAATCCCCCTTCACTCTGGGAGCGCTGGGTGCCAAGAACCCAAATTGGGAACAACAAACAAGAAAGGGGGGAAATGTTTCTACCAAAAAAGTCTTTCCTCCAGATGGCAATGGAGGCATTCTCTAGACAGTGGCGTCTAAAGTTCCAGTTAGTGCGAACTATTGTTCAGTGAAAATCTTATACAGACTATACTTCGACTTACTCGGGCTCAGGTTTAACTTTCTTCTAAACAAAATGTTGCCATTCGTATTTGGAGTAAGTACCCTCAGAAAGTGAGAGAAATTTTTTAAGAGGCCTCTTGGAGGCAAGACATACAGGGTGCCAAATATTTAAGATCATTCTAGACAGAAAGCAAAATCACTCCAAACTAATGAACTAGCAATGAAGAAACCTCTCAATTCGCAGTTTAGATTCGACTTGAAAAACTTTAGGTCCATAGCACATATGATTGCAAAAAGTTAAGCTCTATAGCCATAGGGGATGCATCGCCCAATACACAATTTTTTTCGAATGCTTCAAAGGTCAACTAGAATGGTCTCAGTTCCCATAAGACTGTTCTCATTGGCACGTTTCTACTACAATTTTATAAATATTATGGTCTCCATTATTAGTAACCCTCATTTGCAATACCTACTTGCATCCTGAATAAAAAATGCAGCATCAATCATCCACAACAGGTTGACATTGAATCAACGATAGCCGCTAGCTAACAATGCCACGCGACTTGATACTTAATTTTAACGTTGGAAGCTTTGATTAGAATACTAGACTTGACTGTTGCACCTACACATTGCGTGCAAGTGATATCTACAGTTGCAGTGTGTTGCATTGTGCATCTAAAACGAGAAATTTGCAATTCAAACTTTCAAGCAGACAGAGCAGAGCCAGAGCCAGAGCCACCAGCTGAAGTGTGTAACAATTTTGTGTTGCATAACTTTTGTTCGAGATGCACACAGTAGTGGTGAAGACTTAAAATTTTTTTGATTTGGAAGCACTGGTTCCATTGCACTCATGTACATAAATGTAGTATCGCAATCTTTTCATAAGAAATCGATTCACAATAAAACAATAAAACACCAGTAAATTGAGGTAATTGATCGGAGAATTAATTTCTTCACTTTCAGGTTAAATTCAATTAAGGCCGTCGTTGTCGCATTCTAGCATAAATGCTTTGTTTCACATTGTGTTGGTATTGGTGCATTCAAGTGGTTGTATAGATAGTATAGGAGAGTAGTACGGATTGAATTTTATTGGCCCCTTTATTGGCGAGTAGCTTTAATTGCACTTTTATTAGTTGGAACTAAGGAAAAGGATGCAATCATTCTGGAAATGGACCAAAAGAAGGGATCAGGAGGGAACACAATAGATCCTACAATATTACAATCAAGTTTTCTGACATCAACAGTTGCTTAGTTAGACATAAGGTAGTCCACAGCATGATGGTGGACATCACAATCGGTCCACATTGACCTAAGTGTGACAGGGGAAGGACTTCCTTGACATGTCAACCCTCCTACCTTCTTAGCACCACATGTAACAACTGCCAGCATCGTTGATCTATAAAGCCTCAACATTGTTAAAAGCAGGGCTTGGAACAAGTTGTCAATCTACGTGTCCTTTCAGAAGTTTATATTAACGGGCTCACCGAACTGGGGAGTTCACTGATACATACTTTTGAGGGCTCTATAGTCCGCAATAGTCCCCGGGCCCCAATCAACAGACCTCTTGCGCCAGCCAGCTAAGTGGGGTCTTCTCTTGCCGCGCTGTCCATTTGCAGTGGACGCTAAGGCTTTCTGGGCCGATTTCCATGATGTCTACCAACAGCTTCTTCAAAATGGTTGACAGTGACATTTTATCATAAGCTTAAGCCAAATCGACTCAGTTGGTCGAACTCTTATCGACTAAACCCTTTCCATCTTCACAGGAGAACCAACCCCGAAACTGCTTCTTGCATTACTTCAAGGTGGTGCCGCTTTTCCTCCTCTTTCTGGGCTCTAATCTTCACTTACTCAATATAAGAGGAGCACATTTGTGTGATTCGGCCTACTTTCGTTTCTGGTCTCCGTTCCTTTGCAGCTCTTTCGGACTCAGATAAGATCTGCTCATTGGTCATCATTTGTGCTTATCGTATCTTGGTCTACCTATACCTCAAAGATAGTGGGGATCTGTCTCCTAGTCAACAGGACTATCTTTATCTTCTCTATTGCTAGGCTAAGTTCATGGTTTTGTATCCAGAATTGAACGCTTCTCATGAATTGGTTAAGTCGTCTTCAACCTTCTAGATAGCAGACATTCTCTCATTAATCTCCCATGTGTTTTTTTTTTTCAGAATTTCCTCAATATGAGTGATCCAGCTACAAGTAATGAGCCATCGTGGCTTGATTCGGACTACGTTTTAAAAATCATCACCAAATACTCTAAATCACCCGTGAGAGCAATCAAATCCTTCACAAAGGAGCCAGCTACCGCTAAGGGTGAAAACTATGCCAGTGCGATGGACTTACTTAAAGTAGACTACGTGACAGAGCCGGACGGTGCAACGCAGTCCATTTCTTTGATCGTCAAGTCCCGTCTAGATAATGAACTTATGTCAGCCATAGAAGAGGATTTCAATACTTTCCAGAGGGAAGCACAGGTCTACGATGTCATAATGAAAGAAGCCGAGAGTTTATTGCGAACAATAGGTGACGAAACTGTCTTTGGACCAAGGTAAGTCAAGTCAAGTCGATATCAAAAGGCAAAAATAGATTCAACATTCGTCATTAGAGCTATTTATGTCGACGAGCGCGTTATTGTCCAGGAAAATCTTAAACTCAAGGGCTATCGCATTGTTGACGTAAGGGAAGGCCTTAATTTTGATCAGATTGCTATGGTCTTGGAGAAATTAGCCAAATTCCATGCAACCAGTATGGTTCTTTACAGAAAGGTTTGACACTGTCTGTTTCCTTTCACCCTTGACACACTGACACTGACACAAATTTGTTTCACCAGAATCCAGAAATATTCAAATATCACCTCATGGGTAATGTGACAGAAAATCCTACACCGTTACATGACGTTTACATCAACTGCATTCAATCGACCGTTGATTATTGCAAAACCAACGTTAACTTACAGCAATATGTACCAAAACTAGAAGAATTTGGAGCCAAAATCATACCGAAAATGATAAACGTATTCAGTAGGAATATAGCGGATCGTTTCCATGTCCTTAATCATGGTGACATGTGGGTGAACAATTTGATGTTCCAATGTGATCAGGATGTTCTTTTTGTAAGTCTAACTGAACTTGTGTCAATCATTTCGATTCAATTTAACGTTGTTTTTCAGGTCGACTATCAAGAAGGTTACTTTGGTTCACCAGGAATCGATTGGAATTGGTTTATGTTTTCATCATGGCCCACGGATGTGTTCACAAATCAACGAGATGAACTTATAAGAATTTATCATACAACTTTAGATAGTGTCTTGCACAAGTTGAACTATGACCAAAGAATACCAACAATAGAAGATGTTAAGAGGGAAATTATCAATAAGGGATATCATGGTAAGTTTTGAACGTCATGTTTGTGAGGTTATGTTGAATTTGTTTTGTTCCTTTGTAGGACTGTCAACTGCCACAACTATGTTGCCAATTTTAATCAACGAACATGAAGAGCTAGCTGATGCAATGAATTTTCTATTGGATACCGATGAGGCTGTAGAGAATCGACGAAAAGTATTCAATAACCCTGCGTACGGAGAGCGTTTGACTGTCTTCTTAGAGTTTTTGAGACAAAATGGAATTTTATAAAACACCGAAATGTATTTTAAAACATAGAAGACGTATTTTTTTTTGTTAAGGTTTTCGAAAGAGTGAGGTGATCTTAAAGAAATTTAGTTCAATAATAAATAAAACAATTTTGGTGCACGAAATTTAAAATTTTATGTGAACATTGACGGATAACAACATGGAATGTATCTTGAGCTAAGTAAGAACCGGCTTAGCAGCTGCTTATTGAACTTGAGGCTCGTAGATGGACAAAGCAACACCACGTTTTGTTTGGTTTTAATGGATCTTTGAAGGGCATCCAGCTAGATAGTCGAGGCTTATCCAGAGACTGGCTACTCACGGATGGAAACTACGATGATCAGTGACGGGTTCCAAAAGATACAATTTTCTTCCTACTCCCAAACGTCATTTCCAGCCACTGTGCTATTCGATGACCAGAGACCAGAGTTAAAGCAGATTCAATAATTTTGAAAGAAGCTTCAGAAGCAAAGGAGAAGAAGATGACGTTTTTGGACTAAGGCATACTTTTACAATAACCTCAGCGATCATGGCACCGCTTGTACGGCTTTTAAGGAGAAGGCGAGAAAAATGGAACCCTCTCATGTAGTAGTAGCACAAAGAATCGTCCTCCTCAAACATGCGAATATAAACCAACAGTCCTCTTACTTACTTACTGACTTACATAAGTACTTAGGTGGCAGTACTTAAGGTGGCGCTGCAGTCCAAGGTGAACCTAGGCCTAGTTGGTGATACAGTATGTGTTAAATCAACCAACAAGTCTCTGCAAACAGCACGATTCTTCCCCAGTTGTCTACAATTTCATATGCCAAGTTGGTTGTGGTCACACTTAATTTGCGCACGCCTCATCGAATTCCTCTTCTGCGTAGTCCTTTACGGAAGGGACTGCAAAGCGAAGATTCTTGGGACTGGAGTATCCATGGATTTAATCGCGGCTTGACCATCGGTAAAAATTGTGATATCTCGTGAAGATAAATACATTATACCTCAACCACGATAGGGCGTAGACCATGATACAGCTACGTGATGGTGATATCTTGTATAGTTGTATCATGGACGTAGGACCTTCTTTAAAACCCGAATTCGAATGTAATCCCACCATAAGACTATTCCTCACCAAATACATCAACCACGTACCACTTATTCACCACACAGCACTCATTTTGACACTTGTCTCACCCATCATTCCATTGTGAACCTGTCCCAATGCCATTGTGTCAAGTCAACCAATTGAAACGATTGAAAGTGAAGTCCGTCTACCGTCTCTTCCAAGCAATCCGTTCAACTTTCGTTGAATTTCGCGAGCGCGACACGGTTGTTCGATCAAAATCAAATTCACTCAAATCAGACGAAGTAGAGGCACAGGTGACAAAAGAAGGTAAATTTCGCTTGTGTAATATTTTTTCAACTTAATTTTTTTTTCCCAATTTGTTTCCAATAAATATCATATATACATGTGTGTGATTACGATAAAAACAAAACGCAATCAAAAATTTGACAATTCTCCCCGAATAAAGTGCCCCCAAAGTGAAAATTCTCTAAATTCTCTCACTCACCCCCAGAAAGTCGTGTGTGTGTGTGTGTGGAGATTTTTCTTTCATTATTCTAATTACGTTTTCTCCTTCGTTTCATTGTGTACAGAAATTTTCCTCAAATGTTTTTCCCAGTGATTTGACACTCAAAAGTGTGGATGTGTGTGTATGTGTGTTCATTGCTGGAGAGCGAAAGAATGAAAGGGAAAACGCCGTGAATATGAAGTGTGTGCTTGAGTGATTTTCCATTGTTGTTCTTGTTGCCTTTCGTTAAATTGCTTATTTTTGAGCATTAACTCTCGAGTGTGTTGAGTGATTTGTCCTGTTCATTTGTTTTTATTTGTATTTCTCTGTAGTTGCTTCATTCGTCGCTCAACCGAATGAGTGTAGTTTTGTCGTCGGATCAATATTGGTTTCCCAATCCCAGTTCGCTTCGAAGTCGAACGAGGAGAATTGTTTTACATTTACACACATTTGTCGCGTAGACTAGACGAGGTGATACCGAGTATTCCTCTAGTAAAACTTCGTCGTCGTTTCAATTTTTTTTTCAGTTTTTTCCTGTGAGTTGGTTGATTGTTTTTTTTTCTGAAAATTTTAATTGTTTTCTGGCTTGTGTGTGTGTTTCATGTGTGAAAAGAAAAATTAGAAAAAAAAAACCGTAGACAGGAAAATCTGGTATGCGTTCATCAGAGAAGAAGAGTTAAATAAAAAATAAAAAAAAAATTATTTTTCGTTTCTTATTGTTCAGTGTGCCCATAAAAAAGAAAAAAAAACCACAAAAGTGAGAGTAAAAAACGCGAAAAAGAGAGAAAAAAAGAAAAAAAATATTTTGTAAAGGAAATCCCGCAGTGTCACGCAATGAAAAAATAAGTGAAGTAGGAGATAGAGAAATTGTGCGGTGGAATCATAAGGATTCGCTTCCCCCCCCCCAACCCTCAGATCAGGATCTGCTTGGATCCTTTCACAACTGCAGAGAGAGAGTAGATACCAAAACGAGAAAGGAGTGTGAGAACAAGGTGGGAGGAATTATTTAACTAAAAAAAATTTAACTATTCAATTATTCAAATTTTTTTTTTTTAATCGTTGGGGGGAAAATTACTATGCTCTATGGATCAACCAAGTGTTGGAGCTTGGGAGGGTTGAAAATATTGTATTTACAGGGGCGGAAGTTGTCAATTTTTTCACTCGTTTTTTTCTTTCTTTATCTCCTTCACTATGCTCACATGAGATTTAGTGGAGTGGACTTTGTATTACATTTTTATTCTCCTCTTTTAGTTTGGTATTGCCAGAGGTGGTCTTCTTTTTTTTTTTTTAGAAAATAAGGGTACCGAGAACTGCATACATAAGTACATGCATAGATATGTAATTTGAGGTGTTTTTCATATATTTTTCCATCGATTTACAAAGTTGCACCCAACTGAAAATGGTACCCAATTTGAAAAAGGATTAATTTGACAAGGGAAACCTAGAGATTGAAAGCTTTAGGTTAGGATGAAGTAGCCGCCAGTTAAAGCCAACACACTTAGACTTATGATAGGTCGATTCTCCTTACCTACTCGTTAAACCAATTGGAACTTCTGATGAACCGTAGAAGGTTTTTGACATCTGGTTTATCCGATTGCCATAGTGGAGCCTTCTGCTGCGGGAGAAAGCTGGGCCGGTACAAAGAAGGTGGGTGGATTCTAAAAAAATCGTTTAAATGTCCCCCAAGCCTTGTTGAAAACTTTAATTCGATTCAAGAGTGATTAGTTCTAGAGACAAACTAACTTTATAGCAGAGCACTGCATCCTAGGCAGACAAGTGAAGCTATTAGGCATGGAATCCGACGACTTCGGCAGGAGCTGTAGGGACTACGAAGACAGAATTTACCATTGCTAACGATCTAATTTAACTGAACACTGGGGAGTGGTTTCACGTGTAGATTGGTGTTCTTAACCTTACCACTCACAGTAAAATGCTCTTTATAAGACCAACAGTCAGTTATAGAACATCAAAGAAGGTATACTTCGTATTGTTCCGGTTTGATCCGGATAGTGATAGTGCTAGAGAATAGCTGCAATCTGTCCCATTAAATGGTAAGGAGTAGTAGGATTCACATTCATACAGGATTGTCGGTCCAAAGATGAGAATCGTTCTCACCAGTGTTTTGCAAACTCTTAGAATAAAAAAGCTGTCTTCTC
Source organism: Criorhina ranunculi (assembly GCA_951813785.1). Lineage (NCBI taxonomy): Eukaryota > Metazoa > Arthropoda > Insecta > Diptera > Syrphidae > Criorhina > Criorhina ranunculi. The sequence continues at coordinate 87,077,974 of OX638381.1, read as the reverse complement.
GGCAACAGTCAGGGTACTGTATAGTTTTACCTACATTTGGTCTAAGTGTACACCTTTCCTAGAAGACCACTTCAAACCAACTCTTATCAGAAGAAGTGGTTTGTTGATCGAAACCTCAGGCTTAAACTACAATTCGCCGTGATGGTGTACTATCATTGGCATCGTTCTTATAAAACAAGATAGTGACATACATATGTGCATAGTAGAAGTCCAATGGATTTTGTTTCTTCTTCGTTTCCACAGCTCCTGCAGGACTACTGCTGATGTGGATAAAAGATATGTAAGAAATCTTACACAACCCTTCATGAAAAGCCACAGAAAGTCCACCTATGATCGTAGATACTGTTCAATTTTCTTATCGCTGATGCCAATAACCGACCTCATTGTCTTCAATTCTTTATATTTGCTATCTATTCTACGGGAATCTGACTGATAGCACTTATCACTAAAATTCAACAAGTCAGCTACAGTCGTAGCTTTCTCTTGGATTTTTTTGTATACAAAAACCATCCTTTCAGGTCGAAATCCCTCTAAATGGTGTCCCGTAGGCATGCGTGTTACTTGCAACTCATGTGGTATTAGCTTTCAGTCTTATCTCCGATGCCGACTACAGTCCGGTGTCTCCGATGCTAATGTCCAGAATTACTGGGGAAGATCACTGCGATCAACTCTTCAAGTCATATGGTCACTCTACTGCCAGTGTTATGCCGTATGACATCTTGGGTTTCGACTTTCTTGAGATCAGAAGTTGAACCTTGACCACTTGACTACGGTCACCCCAGTTAGCGGAAAAATACAAATATTCGGCGCAACAGCTCATAAAGTGCCAGGGCGTAGCTTCTGACACATTTTTCATGCGACTTTAATGGACCTACCTACAGTTTCTGTTGCCAATTCCGAACGGCGGATTGGAGACGGATTCACGACAGATTAGAGGAAATCGAGTGTTTTCCCCGTATTGCCCGTGTCACTTTCTTTTGCTTGCAAAGATTTCTGCTTAGTAGACAGTAAGTAGTCTGAAAGGCTAAAGTTTTTATAAAGTCTTTCATTCAGCCTATGCTGTTGTATTTTCGGTAGTATTCTCCTTCCCGACATAAGACTCTTGATTTGACTCTACAGACGTTTGATTATTTGTCTTTTCAATATCGAAATGTACACCTGGTAACACCGCATTTCAATTGTAAATTTTTGGCTGTGACAGCATCCACTCACGACACACGATAGCAAATAATTTAAATATTTAATCAAAGCCCCCCTTATCATTAATTGGACAAAAAAAAAAAAAAACGTTTGTTCCTTCTTTTTCTCTTCTTTTCGTTGTCCACTGACAATTGCAATTAGAAAGAATATGCATAGGCATAGAGACAAGGGAATATCAAACAATATAACACCAAAGTTCTAGCAACATTTTTACAACTGAGCATGTGCCTAGAAGGTGATTATTATTATTTTCCTTTTCATACTTATTTTATGTAAATAAGAGACCCACCAAGAGAAGGAAAACAAGAAAAACCCCACAACAGAATGGGGATAGATGTACAAACGTACAGAACAGAGAGTGTATCCAATGAATGTGCATGAAAATGAAAACCAACTCAATTTTGCTGTCATCTCTAATTTACTTTTGAGTGGTTTGCCCATTCTCAGTATTCTTCTGTTGGTGTGTGGGTGGCCTGGTGGACAAATGGTTGGGGTTTGGGTTTGGTCGCTGGTTTCGCTCGGTGTACAGTGTAACTGTGTGAGGTGAGCTATTGTTTGCGTTCATTTTCCACTCCAATCGACAACATGAAAGAAAATAAGGGTAAAGAGATAGGAAAACAAAAACAAAGACCCTGTGGTTTCAGTTTCGGTTTGGTTTGGTTTGGCTTGAACTGCCGCCAGCTAAAAACAAGAGAAGAAGAAGAACCAGAAGAGTTGAATAATAAAACATAAATAAATAAATGATAAACAATATTGTAATTGCTCGTACACTGCACTGATGGGGTGCGGTGAGAGTGAGAGAGAGAGAGAGAGGGAAGGTGAACATGTGTGGCATATGGCAAAGTGGATGGCCCCAAACATTTATCAACAGTCGTTGTCCTCCATGAATTTTTCTCCTTTACACTGCAGCTGATTGCATTTGCAATTGGAGTGGAGGTAGAGTACTTTTTTTTCCGAGTCTTTCTCCCCCGCTTTAGTGTATAAATTACTATTCCGAGTGTTCTATGAGTGTAATGGTATGGTTTCTCTCACTATTGGTATTGGTGCGAATAAATTTGATTAGAGGAATTGGTTTTTCTTTTACTTTTTTACTTCTTCCATTTTATGCATATTTTAATCTTTTTTTTTTCCCCTTGTATTCGGTTCCATATGCTATGTGTGGAAACAAAGTTGCGATGCGATATCAGATATCGACACACTATGGGCGTGTGTATGGGCGTTTTTTTTTTGTTTTTGTTTTTATAGGTTATCTATGCGGATAGGGTTTCCTTCACTTCAAAGACGAAAGAAAGAAATAAAAAAAAAAAACGTGAACAGCTTTTACTTTAGCTGATAAGATTGATTGTGGAAAAAGAATACACTGAAGGACTGAAGAAGATAAAAGTGTGTTCTCCTGGAGTTTTTTTGTGTTCTCTTTTGATTTTATGTTTTGTTTATTGTTGAAGTGGCTTTTTCTTTAAAAAAAAAGTCATAAAGTTCCTTTTTTTTTGTTTATGTGTCTCTTGTTACTTTTGTTCAAAGAAACGAAGAAATTCGATGATTTAATGTCTACGTCTGGCTTTCTTTGTGTTCCGAATAGAAATGGACAAACTTCTAGAGTTCTCCTTCTTTAGAATTAAATGTTTGATTGGGATACACAACTTTTGAAATGGAATTTCTTAGCTTTACCTATGTAGGTAGCTTCTACCGAAAATAAGTTCTCCGATGAGGTAACCAGACAAGGTCAAGGAGCTGAAACCACGTTAGGTTTGTCCGTAACTTCGGTTTTGGCTTCTATCGATGGTTGAGTTTCTAGCAAACACACGATTCCAGGATACAGGCAGATACTTCCGACGTCTGTAAGAACTTATTGGCGTTATTACGGGATACTACGCCTTTACCAAACATCTCAATGTGTTAGATTTAACTGTCTGTCACTATCTGTGACGCTTTTGAAGCGGTCGACGGCACTGTGGAATACTTCCTATATGATTGTCCTGCCTCTGCTCGTATCAGGTGGCAGGTTTCTGGGGCTGATGTGATGAGTTCTGGTAACCTAACTTCTTATCACTGAAGCGCATACTCGATTTTCTTAGAAAGACGATGAAAACACAGTAAAAGGATTGTAGGCACCTGCTGGTAGCACTATTGACCAGTTTTTGTGTCTGAGTGCTACACCTGGACAAAAAAAAAACTGCTCGCCTAGGTAGGTACTTATGATGGCGCTACAATCCAGAGCTTAGCAAGGTCTCAACCAACAAGCATCTCCAGCCATTTCGATCGTTAACTAGCTGCCTCCAGTTTCGTACGCTAAGTTGGTGGAGGTCCATTTTCATTTGCATGCACAACTTGAGTCGCGGTCTTCCTCCACTGTCACTTATTACCTCAAAGTTATATCTGTTGAGGGTGACATTTTGTCCGAAACGTCGGTGTTGGGTATCTTTCTTTGTTGACGGCTGCGATGAGGGTCGTTCTTATGACGCTGGTTATGCTGATGCATGCTAATTTCTTTAACTTATGATTTGTGGCATAATCCGTAACTGGCCACCAGATAACTAAGTTAGAATTGCCATCATGATGGCCGTATATATCCTTTATTGTATGTGTGCCCGTTCAAATCTAAAGAGTTAACATCTAGATGCGACTGCATACCTTCTTGCATGTGAAGTAAAATCTTTTGGCTCGTTGTCAGCCTAGTTGATGAAATTCAAGGGTCAATACCTACATTCCCATTCTGTAATATTATTTCAAACATTATTTTTACAATGTATCGTTGGGAGTCTATCCAATACTTGCATAAGAAATTGCTCAGGCCATTGGCCTATTTACTTTAACAAACATTCTTGTCAGTCGGTAGATATGTTCGATAAATATTTGCACATGTTGTAGTAAGGAAGAAATTTTCAATTTCAAAACATTGTAGGTACGATAAACTGAGGTGTTGGTTACTGTCAAACAATGGTGCAATATGCATAATGTGGTATCAGTTGATAGAATGTTTATTCAACTAACTAGGTATGTAGTTACCATGCATTCAGTAAAGGAACCACAAAAAGGACAATATTTCTTAGAGACATTGCAGCAAGATAATACAAATTGAGTGTATGATTGTGATATTGATCTTTTTTGGAAAGTACCTTCTCATGGCTGTGTGTTTCGTCTTGGAAGGAAAATAGTCCATTCTGGTTTAATGGATATTATTGCACTTTACTCCATCCTCGAAAGACTAGTTCGTCATTATATCTCAAAATATTCAGCTTTACTTCGAGATCAAATGATTTTTGCTTCAAAAATCATACAATAGAGGGCACAGCTAAATAAATATGCATAAGTTCACTTAGGAGATCTCTTAAAACGCTGAGGGAGTTAGTGCTAGTATCATTTCAGACGACTTCACCCTTCTTTTAGTCTCCCTAATCACTGTAGCAACTTTTAAGCCGAAGTCAAAGCTATCCGTCACCTGAAGATGAAAATGAAACGACCCGGGCGAACTGTCAACCATGCCAGCGAAGGACATTCCAATATTTATACTGGTTTCAGGGTGGGTAAGGAAAGCGACCAAAAGATAACAAACGTATCCCTTTATTTCTATACAGGTACACATATGTAGGATCCCACAATGGGGAACACAGTAGATCCATTCAGATCCAAGTGAGACGGCGCCTTACAATTCTATTGCCACTGAACGGGTAACTGCATCTCATATGATGCCTTTACTCGGATCTCCACGGATCCATTGTGTTCCCCTAGAGTGAAAAAGAAGACAATCGGCCTCGATTGGCCTCCTTAAACCATCCTGAGTACGTAATGAATTTTAGTGGATTGCTAGAGAGGTTGCCCAGGTTGTCGAAGTAATATTCACCAAAGGCTGCCTTCTGGTTCTGCGTAGACTGGAGTATTCGCATGGAAAGTAGGCTGTGCTCTCTTCTCATTCCATGGAAGTCTCCAGCTGACGAACTAGCCAAGTAAGGTTCTCCAGGTACTGACAACAGGAATCTTGTGCATGTCAAAGCACCTAATAATGCCGTTTGTTAAGCACCTCATTCACGCTCACAGATGATAGCAACATTCCAAGCACTCAGAGTAGTATCACAATCGATCAACTTTAAGCTAAGTCTAAGTGTACCTACATACGTCTTTTCTAATTTGGTTTTTTGACAAACTCGATGCCACATTGACCATATTGAAATAAAGATCTTTTACCTTTCAACGCTGATACCAATTAGATTAGGTTCTGCTCACTTGAATAACGAAATGACTCCTCAATTTCATATTTAACGACCCCACGTCACAACATAACATACCGATAGCAATAGATTCCATAACATGTGTCTCATCCCCAACTATTACGAAAATGTATGACCTCAACTAACTGTAGATACACATAATACCCATAGAAATTCCGTCGCCCTTTCATTTACTTCACCACAGAAAAAAATGGGACACAAACAATTACTATATGTATATCGGACATCCTATGCCCAAACTCACGCTATCCCCAAAAATTAAAATAGCATAAATATTTGAAACCCTTAAACGGTACCAAAAACCCAATTTCATATCCTTGTTCTGTCCTCTGCTTCCATTTAATGTTGTGGTTCGCCTACAGGGTAAGACGGCGCATAACATAAATTCTTTATCAGTTGTCCCTGGAGCTAAGTAATAACCTATTGGCAATTTCCACTCAAGTTTTAAGTATGATAAATGGCCTCTTCAACAAGGAAGTAACCACTTTTCCAAGCTCCTATAATACTGACAAGTATGAAATAAGTACAACTTCATTATTTTAGGTAAAAACTTCAACATTATTCATTTTTGTCATAAAAATCTGACAAAACAAACATCAAAGTGTCATCATTTTGAAACGTCAGACGAAATGTCAATTCAACACAAGACAACTCATCAAAATTCGAAAAAATATTGATTAATTACTTAACAGAATGCTTGCAGGTCTTTATTAAATGAAAAATCAGCAAATACCTATGCGTTCATCTATAAAATTGAATATTTTATATAATTTTGAAGGTCCCGCTAAGAAATGTTAATTACATGTCATAAATCTTTAAACAAAATGTGCGCGAATATTTACATATGCTGGTTAGACCAATGACGGTTTTCTTTCTTTTCTATCTTTCTATGACGAAACTTAAGACCGAAGCGAGATACTTAACTGAAGAATGTTAATAATCAAGTTCTTCTTGTTAATCTATATGTATACATACTTGTCCAAGTTGATATCTGATGGTGTATTGGAATCTTGCTTGTAAAATTTTCAGTCGATTTGGACGACTTTTGAAAGTTTTTTTGTCAGTCGTGGCATGTATCGATGAGTAAAAAAGTTCAAAGGAATGGATATCATTTCAATTAGGTGTACACCACTTCTTATCACAATGTGTCCCGAGCGAAAAACCAATTAGATTCCTAAGCCGTATACACATATTAGTCTACAAACATCGAGCTGTGCACAGTTGGTCTTAAAGAGGAGTCAGTGTGAATAGTTTTACATGGTGCAACATCGAAAGACGGAGATGTCAAGTCAAGCAGGTTTCTTCTATTTACAAAAGAAAAGCTTTAATTATTCACTTAAGTTCGTAAAGAAATGAGTTGTCATCCGAAAAGATAAATAAATCACCGAATTCAGGTCTTTTGCATTGAAATTAACTTAATATTGATCTGCCTGCTGTCAGATTTGGAATTATGTACTTTGAACTTCGCTTCTTTCAATTCAATTCGTTTGTACTCGACTCTTCAATCGGACTGGAGATGGTGAGCTTAAGTGCAAAAAATAGGTGGCGCTACAGTTCAGGGTTAACCTGAGCCTGAACCAAGAATCTTCAGTTAGCCCAGTACTCAGTTAACTGCCTATGGTTTCGCACTTCAAGTTGTTTGAGGTCACCATCTACTTCTGCGAGCTACCTTAAACGGGGTTTTTGTCTTTTTCGTAGTTTTCGAGTAAGATTCAAAGACTCAAGGCCGGAGCATTGGTGACCAGACCATACGATCTACATGTCCTATAGCCATCTCAAACCGAGTGTTGTTTTTTGCATCAGCTTGCACAGACAAAATACCATGTAATTTCTCTAGCCCTGTCGCTTTGGGAGCCTTTGGCTCAGTGCAGCGGTTTAGGTAACAAACTGGACTCGAAAAGTGTGTTGAATTAAATAATTCAGTCACAGGAGGACTAAAGTTAAGCTTACTTTTTATAGAGACGGTTCCATAACTCAAACTGAAGTGGGAGAGGGTGGAGCTTAATTTGAACACCTCCTTTCATCTTCCAGACTATATAAACGTATTTCTGGCGGAAATAATGGCAGGAGACCCTGTCCTGGCTTAAATGTAATGTAATGCTTATCAACGATATTTGCATCTTTACGGGCAGTAAAGCCCTTGGGATTGTGCCCGTTAACTTCTTAGGTTGCTGAAGATGGCTGAGCAATTCAATACCCACCTATCTTGGTGTCTGGCCATAGAATATTCCACTTATCCAAGCTAAATGCATTCAGGAAAGCCAACGATAGATGAGAGCATGGCATGACTTGTTAAGTGTTCAGACAAAGCCAAACACTCTTATTTAATGCTAAAACGACCGCAAACCAGCTTCTTCATCGAAGTCCTCACGGAGTACTATCCTATAGGTTCACATGCTGCAAAGACATGAAGGAGAAAGAAACCATCATTCAGTTTTTTTGTACCTGTTCAGCTCTGTCCAAAGGAAGATTGCTCCTTTCTTCGATTATCTCAACGATCTTGCGGATATTGACGTCCGCTTTTTAAGAAGCTTTGCCTGATTCAATTGTCCGCAAGTAGGCAGAATAGTGATAGATCCTGTGGTATCATAATTGGCAATTTTTGGTCAAGTGTGCCTGTACTTCAGCAAAACAGTGGTATACCACACGGTTCAGTCTAAGGACCAAGAGTTTACATAAAGACGTAAAACTAAGTTCAAATGATAGGTATTCACAGGAGGCTTAAAGATAAAAACCATTCTTACAGTTTTGCCCTGAAGATGCAGGTTAACAGTGCAATTTCACATATCATCTAGGTAACTGCAGTCGAATCCCTCCAATTTGAACTTTTGTTAACACTTTCCTTCCTGTTTTCTTTGGGTTTCCATACAAAAAGACATCTTCCAAGTCGAAAACCCCCTCAATTGAATTTATTTTGGTGTCTCATGGAAAATCGCGTACCCTGTGTCAAACCAAGACAACTGAAGACTTCTAATGACTCTACTAAACAAACTGTCCCAGTTACTTAATTCCTCAATGGATATCTGCTCTGCAATATTGAGCTAACATTCGCTCTTCAACTCAAATTATCCTAGGCAACCATCCAAGTCGCTTAATTCCTTATTCCTTTTGGTTAAAAGACAAAAAAAGAAAAAAAGATTGCCTTCCTTCCTACAAACAGGCTCCATCTATCGACTGCAAAAGGATAATCGTATCGTAATACAATTTCTTAACTTTTAATTTAGAAATAAAAATAAAGTACCAATGCTATATCCTAGCGATCGAAAAGCGCTCGTCTCTACCGCACTCATCCATCGATTTGTTGTGTGCGCGCCTGAAGAAGCTCAAAATTAAGCCAATTTTATTGCGCGTTAGAGGAAGTGAGATAGACAATCAAGATGGATACACTTATCCCAGAAAGGAAAAGGAGCGTGTTCAGTATTCTCCACAAACCCACACACACACATGTATACACGCTATAAACAAAGAGAAGACGAAAAATGGAAGGCAAAAGTCCATAAGCATTTGTTATTATGTCGAGCGTGGTGTTCGTTTTGTTTACATTATGCTCCCTCATGCCACAAAATTTAGCGCATCACCAACACACTACCCACACTACACCCATCTCTAGCAACATTGCCTGGGCTTCCAAAATCAGAATGTAAACGTTGAGGGCGTTTTATGCACACCATGCACGTACACACAACAAACACCCAAAGAATCTCATGGATATGTGAAGTTTTTTAAGTGCCTTTGGGGGGCTGCCAATCATCATCCCTTGTGCGCCTCTAATGTTTTGTTGGTCTTGTGTACTGCGTCTCCATCTTCTTCTTCTTGTTTTGTTTTTGTTTCTTCTTCTCCGTCTTGGTTGTCGTTGTCGTTGACTTTTTACTGTAGTACTGTCCGCCTTTGGGTATGAATCTTTCCCCCGTTCAGCCCACTTCCGTCGCCTGCTTACAGGGAGTCTATGCGGTGGACGGGTTAATCTCTTTGATTCCCAACTCTACTGATACACACGGCACACACGTACTGATGACGTTGATGGGAATGGGACTGCTCTTCCCATTTTTTTTTTTTTTTTAGTGTTCTGTGTAAATTCCTCGCCTGTGTGAGTCTATGGCAGCGCCTTGCCTGTCGTAATCTGCTTCACACCATATTGGAATTGGTAAATAAAGTGGAACTTTGTTGTGAAGAGGAGCCAACTTCGTGGTTAACATTAGAGAGTCGGAGTCGGAGTACGACATGAGGAAACAGAGTCATAAACGCTCATCCCAACTCCCCAAAGAATCTTTATACACCGATTTGGTTAACTACTCATCGTTGAACCGAATTGAACTCGTAATTTTCCTCACTCTCTTTTCTTCACGTTGTTCTTCACTTTGTTAACTTAGTTTGTTGCCTCACCACACCACCCCGCCCACTTGGTATTTAAGTATCGCCTTGGCTGGCATCTGGCAAGCAGAAGCAAAGTGCATTTTTGTGGATTCGTTGATAATGAAGACAAACAATGTATGTATGCGGTTTTCAAATTGTTCTCTCTTCTCATTTTCTCTTCTTCTTTTGACGACGCACGGGGCTGATACGATGAGAGAGTGTCTTTTGGTGATTACGAGACATTGTCGTCTTTGTCAACTATGACTTCCTTTCAATAGGTATACAAAAATGCATAAAATAAATGAAAACATAAAAAGTAACGAAGAGAAGTTACCTACATATGTATGCTTCTGTTTCTGTCGTCCCCTTCTCGTCAGTGAAGAAGAACATAAGGAAAATGTTGACGAGGAGAAGTACCTAACCTATACGAATGAGGTCGAACATTGAGTAAAGAAATTAACTGCATTCGAGATAATGGCTTAAAAATTTTAAGAGATTTTTTCTTGCTCTCAAAGTACCTAATGGGTTTTGCTTAAGGGCTCTATCTCTGATGGCGTAAAAATAGGGATGGAATTTTGGTAGTAGTGGTTAATTTGCACAATTATGTTGGGGGATATAATAAATGTAAAAGAGGAACATGAAAGTTTTAGGCACCCTCATAAACAGGGATGAACGTACAGTATAACCCCCCCTTATCAGCACAATGGCAGCAGCACATCCTTTTTTCTCGTATTCCATGATGGCGGCAAGGACAACGAATGTGATGTGTTTATTTTGCTGACCACACATACCTACAGTGTTGCCAGAATTGGAAAAGAAAAAAAAAATTATATTTGAGGAGTATTATTACCCAGAAATGACACTTGGGTTTTACGATCACTATCTACTGGACTGGACATCCTTTGTTCAGGGAAAAGGTTTGGAACTTTTGAATACGCTATTCCCAGCACCTATTGCAATGGCTTTGATGTTCATTTACAATTGCTTGGATAGATAGGGTGCGTTCGGAATTCCATCGGTACCTTCGGGTTTAAATAACAGTGGTTTGAGTAATTGGCTGACTGACGCATGAGTCACTGCGACCTATAAGATCTATTGTATCGATAGCCTGTTACACAAGGAGATCCACGATCTTCTTAATAAAATTGTGGATGTCTCCAGTCGTGACGTTTCTTATGATAGAAAAAAGGGCCTCCTAATGTAGCAGAAAGCCACACACTCACACAGTACTTGTTCGGCTGATTTGTCTTCCTATAGACAAAGTCGACCCTCAATTCCCTGAACTGCAGTGTCCGGAGAGAAAACTGGCAAGACTGGTTTGGTTCAGGGGTCAGATGACTCTTTTTGCCTGTGTAAGTCCCTAAATGTTATCCCAATAGGACGAATAGTTCCGTTTTTCTTTTGTTCTAAACGTGGAATTAGGGATGCCGTTCGGCACATATCTACCTTTCAGCGATTTCATTGCCTTCAATGCCTGTGTGCCCTGGCACCCACAAGGGTTTAATTATTTTTCGTTTAGATAGACCTCAGATAGCATTGAGTTGCAATAATGAGATCTCAGTGCTATAAGCACTGCTGAAGTATCGGTGCAGAGTCAAGATTGATGTTGGCGCAAGTATGTGTCAATGGTATGCAGCTCGGCCTAAAAAACACTGGAACACATTCCAAGTGCTCTTGATATCTTGTGATTAGGACCACAAATACCGACTTCAACCCTGGAGTCCATAGTTCTCTAACTACGATAGTGTGTACCCGGTATATAACCTGGGCTGTAAACCAAAGGTTTTACCGTATGCACAACGACATACCCACATGGTATTTCCAATTCCTTAATTTCCGTTCATTATGGCTATGCATCGTGGCACATTTGGTTCCATCAACCCATTTCAAGAAAAAAAAAAAAAAACACTAAAGACCGGTTGCTGTGTCTGCGTTGCATTCTCATGACATTCAAATGGAATACAATTTGTTTTTAAATATCCATGAACGACATGTAACTGACGCATAAATTCTACTAACTTTTGACATTTATACTCACGCAATGTTCCTACTCACGCCTGAACAAACAAAAAAAAAAAAAACTTGAACAGCAATCATCATTTTAACATTTCTCGCAATTACCATTTTCCGTGCTGTTCTCAATTAAAATTAGTTAAGCTCCATTCTGGATCCCATTGAGCTTTATTCTGAAAGGACAAATGTCAAAAATGAATATATTTCCCTTTCACTTACAAAATGCTAATCAAATCAATGCTTCTTCCACAGAAAATCACAAACGTCCCACACGGTAATTTTGCCTTTTGACACATCAAAACTCTAAAGAATTTCATTTCACCTCTCTCTCTCTCTCTCTCTCGTCTTCATCTGTATTTTTATTGCCAAAAGAAAAAGCGAACCTCTTAGGCGGTGTACACTTATACTTTTCACGCTGCGTGCATAATTTTTCATTCTTTTGCATGAGTTTCCGACGAGAGAACTCATGAATATTTCAATAAAGGAAATTAAAAATTCCCTTTTCAACTTAGTCTCTCATTTTTTTATTTCTTGTTCGGTAACATTCCGTTAAGAACAACCCAAAAGGTGGTCGGTTACGCGCGTGACTTTTTGAATGACGGCTGGATCTTCCGGTCGCCACAGTGACCTCTCAAATTCTCTCCACCAGTAATTGGAAACGAAGCGAGGAAAGAAATTTTTGAAAAAATTGTATATTCGTCATTTCCAATTGGCATGTACGACACGAAAATACTGAATGTCATCATTTCCAAAGTGGGAAATCTTTATGACAATTCGCTGTCAACAAACTTTTGACATCGACTGTTGGGTAATAAAAGCAAAAAAAAAAAGTGTTGACACATGCTCGTACGAGCTGCGGTGTGATGGCAACGCTAGTAATGTGACATTTGTTGTTGCAACTGACAGCTGGGTGAAACACTGTCAGGCAACTGTGCTGATAAGGAAACAAAAACCGCTAAAACATGCAAACAAAAACCCACCAGCACAGGGCCACCACCCTACCAAACGAAAAGATAATGAAAATGTTTTTTTTTTTTTTTTTTATAAATCATGACAAAGGAATTAATTTCGAACTCTTTGCGGTTGAGTGTACAGAGTGTGGTGGCATTGGCTTAGGCACAAAAGCCCCGTCGGGTTGTGCCATTGGTTGGACCGTCGACTGTCGACTGTCGACCGCCGCCGACGCCCGCATAACTTTAGCTTACAATCAATGATAGGTACTCCTCCGTGGCTCATTAAGCGATATCAAAGCCGAAAAAAGTACTCGGGGAAATGTATAAAACTGAAAAAGTTCCGAAATCCTTTCGGGCAGGCATATAAATCTAAATTCCATTAGGGTGTGGTTGCTGCACTGAGAAAGGAATGGAAAACATAAAAAAAACGAAACGAAACGAAATCACCCACGATATCGCTTGGCGGGGGGATTATGGACGGCTACCATCATCATTTAGATGGCTTAAAGCGTCTGCTACATCATCCCCTATCTTTGTCATACATACATACACACAAACGACGAACCCTTACACTAAAGTTGAGTTGAGTTCTTTGGTAATCACCACGACAAACAGAGAAGAATCCGGAATGTGCCACCTCCTGCTCCTCAGCCCAGCCATATGCGAGTGGCTCGTGCCAAAAAAAAACTTTTTTTTAATGGTTTCCTGATAATCAAAATGTTCTTCCTTTGAACCAGCTATACTGCTTCTTCCTGATTCGGTTTTATTTTTGTGTATTTGGCAACGAAACACGCAAAGGGAAGGTTTTTTCCTTTTTTGTAGACCAAATAAATGTGTACTAAATGGAAAATTTACTGTTATATGCCACCTTCTCTTCATTTATTTAGCATTTGGGCAGTGTTCCCAATTAAATGCAAATGGCACAATTTCTAGGATATAACCCGCGAGGTATTAAGAGTATAGATTCGCTTAACGTGTCAGAATGATGTGCCAAATTGAGAATGGGATAAGTGTTATCAGAATTTTAGAGAGATTGTGTAACAAAAAGAGTAAATCATCATTAGGTAATAGGTATAGCAAAAGAGTTTTCCCTGAGTTCTTAAGGCTGTAGGTTTTGCTATCATTCTAAGGGCGACAGCAGGCTGGGAGCGCCTCATGTTGAGCATCAGAAAGTAAAGAAGTTTGTAAAAAGTAGTTAGTCCTTTCAGTGTACCAGTGTTGACACTTTTTTGTGACATTTCTATAGTGAACTCAAACTTTTGTCAAGTACATTATGTGACAAAAGGTGTAAACACATTTGATTTTGTTGATTTCAAACAATTCAATTAGTATTTATAATTAAATTATTTATACGCCGCCCAATCACTTATTTATTATGCTTGTATACATTACAGTAACCCAATTTTTTTTTTTCAAAATTAATGACATAATCCACTTAAGGCTGCTTTTCCCTCGAAATGCATTCCAAAGTAAATTGTCCATCAACCAAATTAATGTTTAGCTGATTGATTTCGGAGGTCAAAATAAATAGATTTCATCAATAGTTTACTGTTTTAACTGCTAACTTCAAACCTGTTAATTTTTATGATTTCTCTAAGACATAATGTTCATGGTTTTTACGACTTTGGTGCATGGTTGTGTGAGGTTTGTAAGCTGTGCACTACACGTTAGGGTAATAATAAAACAAGTTTAATCGTATAATCAACCACTGATCCAAGATGAATAATACGACTTCTTTTTGACATTTAAAAAGTGAAATAAAGGTTGTTCACACTTTTAGTAAACACGTTTACATGTGTTTCCTGGTCCTCAAACAACCTGTTAAAATTGAAATGGCAAGTGAAGTCTGGTTGGGTCACTTAGTTTATCAGTTATTGTCAAAAATGAATGCAATCGACATGATTTATTGTTCTGAGTGACGTTTAGCTTGTGCAGTGAAATGTCAAATAAAATTTTTAAATCAAATTTATCTTTTCATTTAGTTTGACTTAAGAAGGCTTTGGGTCTAGTTTACGTTGGGCGTGGTTCAAATGATATATGTATGATCTTTTCTCGCAGATATTGCATTTAAGAAACAACGACCACTGGTTACGCCTGTCATGTGTTTAAGAGTGTTTCTGTTTAAGTTCACCAGAAACGTCAATTTATTTTTTGAGAAAACAAGGACTTGAGTGCATTTGACTTTGTCAGTGATAAAAGGGTGAAGCGACTCTGCAGAATGGCTCAGGGATGATAAAGGAGTTTTTGATTTCCCATCTGTATTTTGTGAATAAGAATCTAGTCCAGAGCGCCTTATTAGACTTTGTTAGTCTCAAGCTATTTGAATTTGGATTTATACGATGGTGGAGCAAGTTAAGTTCGCAGATCGGGCGTCAGACATATTTTACATTGTGGTCGCCGTGACTCAGTAGTTAGAATAGTAGACTGCTGAGCTGGCTGCTTTCTTGTCCCAGAAAGACGAAAAGGGACCCAACATTTGTGGTCTGTTTTGAAAATGTTCATAACACCTGACATTAGTCATTGCTTCACCATGCGGTCTGTGCTCAATATTTTCTGACAGATTCCTTAAAAGTCACTCAAATTTGACAGTTTCACGAACTATCCTCGCTAGATGGAACTGACATCTCTATCGACTTTACGAAACACGCAGTTGTATTATTTAACCGTTGAAGAACCTACATTATACCTATACACATTAAAATTCAGTACCACACACACAAAACTACGCAATTGCTTTCTTAATTTGAATAAAAAACTACAAAAAAACTTCTCGTATGCTTATGAAATTTCAATGTAAAAACCTTGAAAGGAAGAAACAGAAAAAAGGCACTTTGTGTGGTGAATAGTGTAGGGAAGGTACTCCTCACAATAGTAGTTTGGGCTACATGCAGACGTGTTCTGTGTTTAAAAACATTTAAAAATTTAAATACCTACGTAGCGATGCGAGAAATTGCATGATAATATAGTGTTACGAGTTGAGAATTTTTATATTCAAGTTAAGCGTTCTCATAATTTATGGCCACCTCTCCTGGGCTGCTGCTGCTGGGTTGTATCATTTAAGGGATAGATGGATGAATGTACAAAATCTCTCCATTAATATGCTCCCAAAGGACATAAATATTCAAAACAGCTTGCGAATTATAATGAATTTATATTTAAAATTGAATTACTACTTTTGCTTGATCCTGGAATAAGAAAAAAAAAAAAAAGGGAATTCATTAAAATTATACCAGAAAATAAAAAAAATATATAAAACAGATGTTATGTATGGGATTATAAATGTTTAACAGTGCTGTCACGTAGTTAATATGAGAAATGAGTTTAATACCGTTAATTTGTATATATTGTTGAGTTTCTTTTTGTCCGTATATCACTCGTACGTTGTGACTACATGAGCGATTTAATAAAACGTTACAGGATGTAGGTTTTATATATTTTTTTTTTCGATATTTTGTAATCACAGAGAACGTTTTAACAACTCACGTATGTGACGACTGACGACATGTAAAAGGGCAACGGCCGAAAGAAGAACGTCGTCGATTTCTGTCGATTATGTATGTATGAACGTAGAATGAGTGGATACAAGTGTTGTTCTGTAAGAAGCTAACCCGTAGGTGATTTAGCTAGCTTCAGGAAATAAAACCGAAGGTAACATTTGTAATACACGTACGTTTATGTTCCATAGAATTGAATTATGTAAAACATCCGCAACTGAGGAGAGACCTTGAAGTGAATGTGCTCGAAGCTAGAAGAGACTTCAGTCGGGAACAAATCAAGTGGACTATGGAGTTATGAATCTTCAATGTGATTGCAAATGTCACAAAAAGCTGTGCCACTCATTGTTGGACTAGTGAAGGGCAGATCATTTTGCTTTTACTAAAACGTGCCTTTATAGGCTGTTTATGTGGCGTGAAAAAATTAACTGTGAATGCATTTAAATCCTTCTTTCGGAGTCGGCAATAAAAACTGTAAGTACTTTCCATTCGTGCGGAAAATAAAACACACACAACATGAATGATTGCGATAAGTTAACTCTAGGGACTGTCATAACAAATACTTTCGGCGTTTCAACATCTTTCACCATGTCTTGGGTTTTGCTCTCCAAAATAGGTGTCCACGGATGCGGTGATTACCTTGTTCGATGAGAATCACGGTCCTCCGAGGCATACTCTGAGGTTTGATATGAACCTGGGCCTCAACCGACAAGCCTCACCAGTTTGTCTGGTCCTTAGTTAACCGCCATCAGTTAAGCGTTCCACGTTGGTTGAGGTCAACCCTTTCACTTGTGCGCGCCACCTTAAGCGAGATCTTCCTCTACTGCGCTGTCCCTCCGGGTTAGTGCTGGTGCCTATTCAGTATAGTTTTTTGACTTGGTCGATGTCGCTGTACTGTTCGTATAAATCATCGTTGAATCTCTTTCTCCAAAGCCTTTCAACACAAACGAAACTGAATATTTTACAAAAAAAAAAGTTCGCCAAAAGCAACCAAGGATATCAGCGCCGTTGTGTGGAACTTTGACGATTAAGGTCTTGTACAGAGTCCCCTTAGTTCTTTGGGATAAGACCCTTCTACTCAATTTCTTTCTCAGCCCAAAGAAGCAGCGGTTGGCAAGATTCGTTCTTCTTTTGATTTCTAATGAGATGTCGTTTTCAGAAGTGATAGCAGAGCCATCATAGATAAAGTCCCTAACTATCTCAAAGTTATAGGTATCTAATGTAACGTTTGAGTTCAAGGAACAGAAAAAGTCTCAAAAGCCCAGATCTTTTGAATTCTGTGGATGGTCTATCGTGAATTTCGTTCATTGCGACCGAAGATGTGTAAGACGAAACCTTCGGAGCAGGTTCACCCTTCGTAACCCACTGTTTTCATTTTTCGTTCTTAAGAGTGTGAATCGACGGAAGAAAATCGACTCGTTTCGTCTAAATCCCTGCAACAGGGCCCTGAAAATGTTCACTTAAATATGTTTTTGGTTCAAAGCGAGCAAGGGCGGCACCCAACGCTCAAACAACTCTCTCATGCTCAATTTTTCACGCAAAATATGTCGAATGAATTCAACTCTCTAACCTCGATTTGACGATCATCCAGTATCGTTTGGTGAACTTTTTCAATGCTGTCGGTGGTGATCGCAGTTCTTAGCCAACCCTAACGATTGTCATTGAACATGCTAGTATGACCACTGTGCTAGATAACGGAGCAGGGTCATCATAAACAGCGTCTAAGCGTGTTGTCTTTCGAAATTGTTTAAATTTTTTAACAAAAAAAAAAACTGACAACTGGCAGAATGATCCCCAACTACTGTCAAATAACAACGAAACGTCCATAATGGTTGACATTTTCAGGTGTGTTTTTCAAAGCATGTTCCGTACTAGAATAGTTTTGACTTCATCTTAAGGTTAAGGCTCAAAACATTTCAAACGGCCCTCATATGGTAAGCTATTCAAGTTTTTTTTTCTACTATACTTGTCAACCTCATGATCTCAATGGATTTCCCCAAGGAAACTCTACACACTTGCTTTCTTTTCTTTCTTTCTATTTCATGTTCCCACTACATTTATCCAATTCAAAGAACTACACACGTCTTCTTATGTCATTCCATGCTCATCCATCAGACAACATTAAATTTTCCTTTCATCAAATGATAATTTAAAAAAAAAAAATAAAATCACCACATTGCTAATTTTTGATCTCTGACGTATTCAAACTAAATCTATCCTCGGCTCCTAAATATATTAAAATCTGTTTTTAAAACAGCTGACACGTTTTTGTATTTCAATTTATTTGTATAACTTTTTTTAATATACAAAACAAATGTCGCACATTAAATTCCATTGCACAGCCCACACAAGTTTTGCGTGTATGTTCCACGACAAGAGAAATACAATTCTCAAATATTGTATTTTAGTATCCAGTATGTTAAATTTATTTTAAGGAACAGAATCTCTATAAATAGTTTTATATATGTACAATAAGAATAATGTTTTTTTTTTTTTTTTGGAGACAAGTAAAAGAAAATAAATCATTAGCCATGGAAGAGAAATTATTATATCAACAAGAAAAAATTGAAAAAAATAAATTTTATTACAACTCGTGGGTAAACTTACGTAGGTTTTTTTTTTAAATAATATTTAAGCAATTGTTTATTTACACAGCGCTTTGATTTTTAAAATAATTTTTTAAGAGCTTTTCATATTTTTAGAGGCCGTTTGGGAAATTAAATGTTTGTCTATAACTTTAAGAGGAATTTGTTAGTTTATTTGTTTAATTTGTATGTTTCACTCGAACAGATCTGCGACTGACGCATGAGGCACTGCGACCTACAAGATTTATTTTAACGGTAGCTTGTTAAAGTAAGACATCCTCGATCTTCCTAATAAAGTTGAGGATGTCTTCAATCGAGGCGTTTCTTATGTCCTCATGGGCCAAGATATCCTTGAGGAAGAAGCACCTCTTGATGCATCAAAGAGCCACGCACTCACGCAGTACATGTTCCGCTGATTCGTCTTCCTCTAGACAAGATCGAGATTCAGTTTCCTAAACTATATTTAGTGCAGTGTCCAAAGAGACTGGCAAGTTATCTGATATCACCCTATTTGTGATTCAGAATGTTTTCTGTCGTTTCGTTTATGGTGGGATGACCCTTTTGCGTCCTCTGTTATCGCTTCCACTCCAATCTGCGCCTTTTTGTCGCAGATGTACTTTCTCTCTCCCGCAAGGAGAAAGAAAGGGGCCACTCCTGCGACTACGAGAATGGTTCGGTTGCACAACCATACAAGAGAATGATGTGAGTAATTGTTTGTAGAAGCCTAAGTAGGGCTACCTACATGGGTTTGCCATTAATCTCAGCGATACTGTAACCTACCCAGCTCGTTCAGATGCAGACTTTATCTGTTGGCAGAAAGTGAGCTTCGTATTTATAGCTAGCCTGAGGTACTTCACCACTTCCTTGCTGATTATCATTTCAGACTTAACTTGAAAATCGACGATAGTCGGAATCTTTTTCCTATTCAGAAGACCTTGTTCTTCCATCCAGGGATGTACCCTCATGACCTGGTTGAGTTTTCTTTGCTAGCTATTGATGTCTCTTGCCGTAATAACTGCGGCGATATCGGCCGAGAGTGTCTTCGAAGAATGCCATCCTAGGAGATCCTGATATCAGGCCTCAGGATCAACCCCTGCTCTGCATTAGCAGTAAATTTCTTCGCCTGCCTGCTGTGTTGTCGTATAAGAGCTCCCTCTTTCCATGTAGTTAAGTTGAAGGCATTTCGCACGTTCAGAGTTGCCAGCAATAATTGGGCGAAGTTATCGTTAATGGTAAGGACTAGGTGACCAAGTTCACTGAATATTTAGTAGCTGAGGCAAGAGAAAACTGAAAAATTGGTATAGAAGGATTGTCGGTGACCTTCACCAGACGGAGCTCCAGGACTTGATCTTTTCTGAAACCTCTGTACAAATTTAAGTCGAGAATACAACAATAATTCAATGTGGTAGCTGGCCATTATTGAGTCGCAATTAAGCTTTTTGTTCAATGTGGTGGAATGTAATTGAAAGAGTTCACATTTGACTGAATCTAGAGGTGGTCAATCGGCTAAAGTCCTACGCCGCACGTAACTTCTAAATTCTAAATGAATAAATTATGTATGAGGGATAAAAGTTGTCAACCTTCGTCGTTTAGTCCACCCTGTGCAAAAGTTTACGGTCAAGACTTATTGACCAATGCCCCATTTTTTTGTTTTTTTTTCCAGTATGACATCATGTCACATCTTTTATTTTCCAGCTGTGTTTTCCGCTTCGTTTGGATTTCCTTTTCCCTTTTAAAATAAAAACGAGACCTGAAAACATTATTGCGAACATCTGCGTTCTATATTCAAAAGCGCAAAAGAAAAGCAAAAAAAGAGAAGATTTTAACCCACCGATTTCCAATTCGTTTCTTCTTTGTGTTGTTATTATTCCCCCCCAGTTTCCAATGAGTTTCTTAATTTTTTTTTTTCTTCTCCCCATTTTACTATCTGTCATCGTGACATCTGTTGATACTGCTGCACACAATGAGAAATGAAAAAAAGCAATAATTACACACACAATAGCAAGGACATGGTCGGTTGATCGGTGTGGTAGGTCTTTTCCTCTTTCCCCATCAGAAGGGCGTATCTGTTTGGTTAATAACTCACCACAAAATTTTGGACGTTTTTTTATTTAATTTTGTTTATTGATTCAATACTCAACGAAATCATCTGTCAGTTTGGCACATATATTGCTTGGTCGCTACGCATATAGCCCCACTGACATATGGAATGTGTTTGTGCGTATTTAAGTTTTTTTTTTTTTTTTATTTTAGTCCATAGAATGGAATTTAATTAAATCGATGATTGAGTCTGTTATTTGCTCTTATCCATTGGAGGTGAATTATTTGAAGGGAACGTGTCAAAACGAAGGAAATGAGTGAGTTATTCATTTTTTTTTTCTATCGTAAATTTTTTTCGAATCCGGTAGTCCCGGCCAAGATAGGAAATAGCCCCCGGAGGTGCCAGATATTTTATAGACGTCTTTCAATACAGTGTCTGCCAAAAGTGATGGTGTGACTGTGATGAATTGCAGATTAAAACACTTTAGATAAGAAATCAGGTGTCGAAAGTTGTGTTTTATTAGCTAAATTGTGATCTTTTTTTTGGAATTTAAGTTTGAAAACATGTTTTGCATATGAAAACTGTTTTTGGCACATTAATCACTTATTTCATTGGAAATGAGCCATTAAAATGTACTGGCAGCACACAATGGTTATGAATTACCATCGTGGATTCCTAAAAGGGTATTTCTTACTGAAGGTCACTTATGTAACTAATCTTTTTATTATCTTTCCAATTTGTTGAAACTGTTGGCCATGATGCAGTGAGTTACATGACTGAGGGTACATATAATTAAAAGGTAGCTGTACAGCTCGTTGAATCTCCTCCTCATAAGCCCGTCAACGCAAACAGAACTCAAAAACTTTTGCTAAAAACGAGCAAGATTGTCTTCATTGACTCATCACAGAGAAGAACTGGGATGACAGGTCTTTTATAGAATTTCTTTAGTTTCTCTGGATGGAGCCTTATTTCACAATTCCTTTCTAAACCCAAAGAAACAGCGATTTGTAAGAGTTATTCTTCTGGCAATAGCTAGCAAGCACTTCAACCTAAACTAACCTATTCTTCGTTTGATTTTTGATGAGATTTCTTTGTCAGGGGTGACAGCAGAACCAAAATAGACCAGCTCTCAAAATTACAGTTGTCCATTGTAAAGTTTCGTCCAATTCGTCGAAGTTGGGCAAGAACTTGGTTTTTCCCTTCTTCACCATCAGTCCGTTTCTGCCACAACACCCGCGAAAGCATTAGAGACAGCTCGCTAAGTTCTACCAATGAAAGTAGTTTGACAGAAGTCATCTCGATCTTTGCTTGATCCCCTATTAGCATCAAAGGTCTTCCTGCGGTTATTACTGACCTTGATGGATACTACAAAGTCATCTGTACCTGCTTTGAATAACTCAACCGTTAAGCTGTCAGATCCAGCAGTTGGATTTTAACTTAAATGTTGGTATCATCACTTGTTCTTGACCAGGTGGACTGACGTTTTGGCAATCGTCGTCTAGGCTGACAGGAGGATGTTGGTCTTTGTCGCCTTAAAATAATTTTTCCATATTTTCAGCACCGATCATGAGCGTTCCCTTCTAAATCTCTACAGGTTTGTACCTATCCAACGCTATTCACTAGAAGTAGTCTCCACTTGTGTGCATTTTTCTTCGACATCCTCGATGACCTGGTCAATATTGACGTCAGGAGCCTTCTCTTCCACAAAATTTTCGGTTTTCTAGTCTAAGTGCATCTCTGCATTAACAGTCTTTCAAACTAGATTTTCTAGATGTCTAATTCAAAAGTCTATTCCAAGATGACTTAGCTTTCTCAAAAAAGATGCAAATGGGTTTACAACTTGTACCTATTCGTTTAAAACTTCCCTCATTTAAATGTTCGACTTCCATATAACAATTCCACATTACAGGGTCTAGGCTCAACACATAATTTTGTAGCTCAATTCAGTAAAAAATGAATCCTCCTTATTCCATTCTGCACGCCATTCGTGGGCTTTCTCAAAACTACCTCATTAAACTGTATCTACAGTCGAAATCCCCCTTAAAACAACCTTAAATCCTATTTCCCACTTAACTAAGTATATCCCATTTCAAAAACTCCTTTAGATTATCAGTTTTTAAACTTTCTGACGGATGGAAACATTTAAAAAAAAAAACGAAAAACTGGAAAAATAAATTGCAAATGCAAATCACAATCAAAACTTTGTATTCTGCACCATTTTGCTCCTCCTGGTCCCATTCGTTCATCCATCAAGTTGTTTCATTTCATTCTTCCTTCTTTACTTTTTTTTTCTTTGTTTTGTTTGGTTTTTTTTTTATTAAAGTTTATCATTAGTTTTGCCATCCCATTTCATCTCTCAGTCACGCACAGCGATTTTAAGAAACAAAATTTTTGTTTATTCAAATGGCAAACGAAATATGTATGAGCAGGCGGGCCCCCTTTACCTTTCCCAAGCTCTCCTGTGCCCACAAAAAAAGCAAAAAGCATAAAAAAAAAAGAAGTGCTATCTTTAAATAGAATGCGCGAGAAAAGAGGGAGAGAATACAATAAAAGCAAAAGCGGAAACACAAGCGAAATAAAAAATTCAGAGAAGACGAATATATTTGTTCGATGATTACCCACTCTCTGTTGTATAAAGTACGAGTATCTATAGGCGGAAAAAAAACGCGCATGCAGACGAAGAAGATAAACAACAAATAGACAAACAAAATCCCATAACAAACGAAAAGAGAAGATGGAATCAGTTTTTTTTTTATTCAAAGTATAAACAGATAAAACGAATCAAAAAAAAAAGAAAAACGAAAATCACAACTAAAACAGAAAAAAAACCCCGCTCTCCATATAGATGTTGTAAGTTGCGTTGCGACCACCTCAGCCACAACAAACATTGATACTCACTCAACCTCAGTGTTTACCAGAGTCTCGGTATCACGCTTTATATCTCCATATTGCCAAAGTTCCCGCTGACCTCTCTCTAATTATGGCTGCAATGAAAACAACAGTATGGTCAACAAGATTATTGTCAACCTAAGGACATTGTATGTCTAAGACTTTCGTCAATCACCTTGACGCTGTAGGCACATTAGTTTTAGCTGAGCTTTACTTATTTCGAACCTAGTACCAGATATCTATGACGGGTCAGCTCTAACATCTGTTCAGACAGGATTATCGACCTTCAAGTTACTAAAAGTTGGGAATCGCTTTCACAGCCAATTTGTCAGCATTCCTCCATCGAACCGAAATGAAATGTAAAATCTCAGGTAAAATGTTTCCACTCCCACAGACCAAGTTCGGAGCGATAATGGAACAGGACGCTCCCAGTGAGGAAGGTAAAGTTTGGCGGAGTCAATGTTATTTATGATCTTAGTCTACCTATTGACGGTGGTGAGTGCGAACAAGATCAAGTGATTGCTAAGAACAGTTGAAGAATGAACTAAAGAACAGAATCTCAGTCACTGGGGGGGCAAGGATGTAGCCATATCGCTTTCTCCACTTTCTCCCGACGATGAGCCGGAGCTTAGCGATGATACAGAACACAAACTCAAACAGCTTGGGTTGAAGTTTGCTGCAATGTTGTCTCGAAGCCTTAAAAGTTGTTGTGACTCTGGTTTCGGTTTTAAGCCATCGACACTAAATTATGCATCACATCCTGATCTAGCTGTGTACTAGTTCTGAGAACATAAGCCCAGCTTGTTGAGGTGACAGTTGAGTGAGCAATGCCCAGTGATGAAGTCTGTTGAGACTTAGACACCACGCTTGGTTAGTGCTAGAATTTATTGACTTGTCTCTCAAGTTGTGTAGTTAAGTTTCATTTGGAGAGCTTCTCTTGGTTCTCCCATGGGTTGAGTTCCGACCTAATGTGGGTAGTAAATAGCCCGCAGAATGTTGATTGAGTTCCTTGCCTGGCGAGAGCTCATCAGCAATCTCGTTGCCCCCATGTCTCTTATGTTCGAGCACTCAGTAGATGGATTTTTAAAGTACGTTTTGTCCCAAGGCTTTACAGCGTAACTACTTTGAGCTTTTAGCTCTTGTCGATGTAGACACGCACCGATTACTCTTCTCTGCATTTGTTAGCTCCAAAAAACAAAGGTCCAGACCTATTTTAATTAGAAATCACCGGCACGTCTACAGAAACTTTGGAGAGCCTTTTCAGGATCCAAGTTATTTTAAAAAATTTGTTTATATTCGAGTCTTGAATGCAGAATTGAAAATGGTCCGCTTTAACCCATGTCCCGTCAACACAGAACTCAGATGCTAGTCGTGGAGCAAGATGGATGATCAAATGTATGCCTTCCCAATAGTTGAGCATGTCAATGCTGGTCACTTCAATATCGGGCTTACGGAGCTGCCCTATTCCAGACTTATGATTTGCCAACTGAAAGATCATGCATTTAATCCAAGTTTCAAACCAGCTGTCAGTTGCTTGACTTTCTTTGTAAATTCCCACCCTACAACCGTGGATATTGCACGGGTCTTCCCTTTAAGTAGACAATCTTCTTTTTTTTTCACTCCAAGTGCTTGTCCTCCTGTCTGGCTCCATTCTTCATCGTATCCATTGTGTTTCTCGTTAATGATGAAAAGCCCTACAGACACGCGAAATTTTTCATTTCTAATCCGTCAACTCAAATCAGTCCTGTCCTGAGTCGGGCCAAAGTTTCGCCGGACGACACATAAAAAAACAAGCGACGGATTAATTTCGAATGTTTGTTGTTTTTTTTTTTATATTTTTTATCACCACTAATGCAGCTGTTGACTTTTTGGTCTCATGGCCTCATGATATCATAATGATGGACCCAAACTGCGACGGAGACAAGCACAAAAATAAATGATTCTTCATAATTTTAATTGCGAAATGAAATCGCTGACGAATGGAGCACTGGAGGATGACACGCTTAATTTTCCAGTTTCACTTTAGGGTGGCAAGATAAAATGGTTTTTGTTTTCTTATTCTCATTTCAAAAATACTAATGAAAAGAAAAAGCAATTAGCAATTTTCTTTGAATGGAAATCTTTGAGCGAAAGCATGATTTCATTCGTCACTTTCATTTGCCACTAGGAAATTCGTATTTCCTGCGATTGTGAGCAGCACGCAATTCTAATTCTGGAAAAGATGCGAATTTTAATTTCTACATGACATGCATGCTACTTCAAAGGGTTTTTTCTTTTCTTTTTTTGTTGTTGTAGTGTTAGTAAATGGAGTGAGATCATCGACTAAAATAGGTAAGAGTGGTGGAAATCCAAAAGGAAAAGCGACAGAAATTAAATAGAAATTGATTTATTGTCCTTGGAGTTTCGATGACTAGCTTCTTTGGTATGACACCAATAGGATGCCTACTCCATTTCACAATCTGTCCTATTCGATTTTTAAGGATTATAACCTCGTAGGCGTTTAAGGTAGCTACGGTGCTTTATTTTAAGCTGTCAAAACGTAGATCAAACCTGTCAAACTTTTCAATTTCTTACTTCTTTTCACTTCGCACTCAGAAAGGTAGTTACACAATGGACCTGCAGTGCAAAATCTATGTACCTTCTGTCTATGTTCATTTGGAAATCCTCAAGATGGTTCGAAGTCATCTATTAACAAATGATTGCAGCTTGTGAGTGAAACGTTTTTGAAGACAAACATTTTTGAAGTGACACTTCTTTAACGACGGTAGTGTACATAATTTCGTTGATTAGAAAATCGAGGCGTTACAAGAAGTGACACATTTATTTTTTGTCACATACGCGTAGGTGTGACCGATTCAAGATATCGACTCCGTCTCGACAGTGAAGAGACCTTTCTGCATATCCTAACGAAATGCCCAGCGCTCTTTTCACTCAGAACGAGAATCCTTGGTAGCGCAGTTGTCCCAATGGAACAGAGAAGCTCCTGCCTGACATCTTCTAGAGTGAAAAAAAAACGTAGCTAGAGCACACAAGAGAAGGCACAATAGGGTTCTGGAGAAAAACCACTATGTCAAGAGCCGTAAACGCAACATAACATATTTAAGACTTTATCTAGACTTACTTACTTATCAGGCCAGCAACCCTTGGAGGATCTGAGCCTGAACTAATGCCGCTTTCCATTCTTCACGGTCCCGGACACGCTGCTTCTAGTTTACTAGACCAAGGTTTCTGGTGTCCGCGATTGCCTGATCTTTAAACTGGAGGTTCGGTCTTCTTTTTCTTCGTGAACCAGGTGGTTTGGATTCAAAGATCATCTTAGCTGGAGCATTCTTGTCCATTCGCTCGATGTGGCCGAGCCAATGCAGTTGACGGATACATCCACATCTTTGTGCAGCTCGTAGAGTTCGCGTTTATATCTTTTCCTTCATTCGCAGATAGGACCAAATATTCGACGTAGAATATTTCTTTCGAAGGATCCCAAGATCTGCTCCGCTGTTTTACTTATCGTCCAGTATTCAACTTCATATAGCAAGACTAGTAAGATCAGGGTTTTGTAGTACATGATTTAAGACCTCCGAGTTAGGAGTTTGGAACCTAGTTGTTTGGATAAACCGAAGCAGTGGTTGCCTAAAGTTATCCTTCGTCGAATCTCCACTAGGGTATCATCTGTGGAATTTATGTTTGCCTCGAGGTAGATAAACTCCTTCACTACTTCAAAATTATAGCTGCCAATTGTTAGGCTTTGACCTAGACGGTGTTCGACGGTTCGGTTTCGTTCCTCGTTCATCGTGAGACCATCTCGTTGAGCTTGTTCTTGTATTGCCATAAAAGTCTCAATAATGGCACGCTGGGAACGGGCGATGATGTCGATATCGTCTACGTATACCAGCAGCTGGATGGATTTGTTAAATATAATGCCTTCTATGTTTACACTGGCCTTTCGCACTATCTGCTCCAGCACAAGATTAAAGAAGTCTCCTTGCCGAAATCCGGTGCATGTTTGCAATAATTCGGAAATTCCGTTCCCAAACTGCACGGTGCATTGCGAGAAAAAAAAAATTATATAAATTTCGCATACCAAACCTAGATTTGAACCAGAAAAGATCGACCCTGCTTTGACCCTATTACTTATAACAAAAGACTTTGACCTGGATTGCGATATAAATTGCAGTCAACACCGGTTTTGTTATACATTAGGCTTTGTTTCTTGTGATCTCTAGGTGACATTATTCTTTTCACGATTCCGATGATATCATTCGAACTTCCGAACTGGTGCAGACCTAATATTCATGTAAATCACTTATATTTTCCAAAATTGAGGCCAACCACCCGAATTTTATGAAAAAAAAAAAAAAAATAGTCTCATATTGTAGCCACCTGTCAGGGCACTAATGAAATTTTTCCTACTCCTTGCCAATTCGTGAACTTATTGATTAAGTCATCCCTCTTCAGTTTATGGTGTCTCAAGTCCTTGATTTCCGTAGAAAAAAAAACCAAATCCAATCACATCAACGTCACACCCGCCCTTCAATGAGATGCAGGAAAAATATTTTGAATTCATTTCCTTTTTTTTTTTTTTTTTTCTTAACAAATAATCCTTTGAAAAGCGCCTGCTACTTCAATAGGAAACGATTGATTTGCCTTCAGGAGAGAGGAAGCGGAAAAAACATTTCTTCACAACAGAAGGCGTTCATTTCGAACAGTCAGTGAGGCATAATAACTCTATTCAGTGGTAGACATACATAGGTCATAGTGATACACGGACTAATCTATAGGCCTACATCCAGCTATCGATACGTCGTCGCTCATTCTGAACAAAGAAATTTAATATCTTGCCAAAGCCAAAGTCGAAGCTGTCCTCTTATCACTCATCCGGGTGTCCATCGACATGCTAGTTTGTTGGAGTTTTTTTTTTTTCTTTGCCGCTGCAGTTTATTGGCCTTTCCCATTATGGACTCATTTAAAAGGAAGGTGGAGAGGGGGAACAAAGTATTGAAAACCCTTACTTCATAAGAATTTCCGTTCAGTTCGATGAATTTGGATCCTTTTTTTTCCATTTCTATTGTATTGCATTCATGGAGACTAATACCAACCGAATGATGGTTGGAAAAGAACGAATGAAGAACGGTAGACCTTCATAAAGGATTCAAGGTAAAAAGGTCATTCTACTTTCAATCTACTTGTCTGTTATGGTTTTCTCTTCTGCTACTCCGATTTCTCTCCGATGTGGTGTAGTGGGAAATAAAAAATTAACAAAAGGCCCAACAAAATTTCGCTTTCTTTCTTCTTTTTCCGAATTTTTTTAATTTTTTGTGCCTTTATATTTGGCCGCAAAATTTTCGACAAAAAAACAAGATTACAGGCCAGGCCAGACGGGGTCTGGATTTTTTTGTTTTTACATTTTGTGGTTCCAATGCACGCAAAGAAGAGAAAACTGTCCAAAGGCATTTCATGGATACCTGAGTATTAAAATGCAAGCAGGAATGCTTTTTGGAAACTCTCAAGACTGTTTTTTCTCTTGCATTTGCAAAGAGGAGGAAGTCCTTTGTCTTCTTTCTTTTTGCGTATAGTTTGTGGTCAATAAACCCTGTAGAGGGTAATCGGAGTAGGTCTTCGAACAATACACCTTCTTTGTTACCAAAATGTGAAAATTTTAAGTGTATACACTTACACAAGCGAAAAGTGTAGGTACTCACATTTCATAATACATACGTTCCCCTAAGTTTTCACGTGCAAAAGAAGAGGTTTTTAGAGGTAATTTACCTCATTTAAGACACTTATCATTATCGAAACCTTGTTTTTTTTTTTAAAGGTTATTCAGGTTCAGTGATAATTTTATTCTATATACCTAGTGGAACTTGTTCTCGAGCAGATGTTTGTACCTAATTATCTTGTTTTTAACATTAACATGTGTTTTTTTGATCGGTCAAATTTGTTTAGAAGAATATTTTGAATCGGAGTGAATGTCCTTGGGAGTTATGAGAAAGGTGAATAATATATTACTTGTAAGCACATTTGGACAATGAATATTTATATATAATTTAACTGTACAATTTATAGCATCATGATACTTGAAAGTAAGTCTTTGAACTTTTGCTGCAATCGCGTTTTTTTGAAACGAGTATTGAGAAACCAAGTGAAAGGTCAAGTTTAAGAGTTAATAATTTTTGTTGATAAATGTTCTTATTATGATGTTTTGTAGGGTAAAGACCTGGTAATACATATATTCAGGTCGTATGACCTTTTAAAGACGCCATGGAATGCGTTTTTTAGTTCATGTCTTTCCTCTCAAAAATTTGACAGATTCATGATATATGGCTGTTCCCTAGGGTGCATTCTCGACCTAAACTGACATCGTCATTCGCCTTATACGCGTGTAGTCAAATCTTCCCTTAAGAAATGGGGATCTAAACCCGCAATCATCCACTGGATGTGTACAGTTATTGTCAGACCTATCTTAACTTATGGCTCCCTAGTGACCTGGAGAGGAAAATACCACAAACCTCAAGGTATTTACCAAAATCCAATGACTAGCAAGCATAGGGATCACTAGCGCCATTAGAACCACTCCAAGGGCAGCTTTTGAAAAAGTACTCGCTCTGATTCCAATAGACCTGCACCTAAAGAAAACAGCCGCTGAAATGCCCTGCGTTTAAAACAATCCAACTTCTGAAAAACGAGCGATAAGCGTCCATCTTGGATTATGCACAAAAACAATCATCCCCTCAAGAGATGACTGGGCTAGACTGGATTTTCACAGACGGGCGATAACCGAAGAAACAGTGGGCTCCGGGATCAATTCGCTAGAATCCGACATTACCCGGTCAGTGGGACTAGTGTGTTTCAAGCGGAGGTTCTTGGATACCGAAACCAAATGGCCGATGAAATAGCTACGATGAGTTCAGAACAGCATCTATCATTGTTCCATCACTCAGTACTGGTCGTCCTTGGTCTTGATTTTCAAAGACAAACTGACGAGCGTCAGAGCCGTATCTAGAAAGAAAAATAAAATGAAAACAAGGCACATTCTTGCGCCTAATAGATCAAACTTATCACAGGCCCCAATCTATTTGCAACCCACCTTAAAAGAATGCTTTTATGCAGGCGATACAGACGTAGAAGTAAGCACTGCTTAATTCATATGCAGAATCAAGAAGGCGTCCCTTGGTGAATACTACTTCAACAACCGGGGCGACCTGTTTAAGAAACCACCAGAGAGCATTCAGGAAGACCAACCCATCACCAACAAATTAACATAGACCTTTCTTCTTTGTCTTCTCTTTCCGACTGGTCTTTACACACCAGCGCTGTGTGAATAGCATCATAAGGGTATTCATAACCCCTTTAGCGCTAGTGAAGTATAAAAAAAAATAAAAAAATTATCTATGGAGATCTGAGTAAAGACTGCCCCCTTCTTTAACCTACCTACCTACCTAGTCAAATTATTTGTCAAACTGCTTGATAGTTCTGTCCAAATAAAAGAAAATATGCGTGTAACATCTTTAAAATCGCCTTGCTTTTTTCATTTTGGTCTTCAAACGTTACCCCTAAGTCCCAACGCAGTTCAGTTAATAAATTGACAAACACATCGACATACACACTCGCCGATTCTCGCAAAAACATTGACATACAGCTCATTAGCATCTGTACGGTACGATTCCGAGAAAAGTACACAATAATACACCCTTCCTCGCATAAAACTGTTTGTGTATGTGCGCACAAGCGGTATTCATTCTTTACGCAGTAAACATGATGAGGGGAAAACAGAACGGTTCACAACGACAACGATAGTGTTCCGTTCTTTTCTACAGAACCTATACATACTTTGCATCATAGTGTTTGTGTACGTGAACACCCTCCGATTCTGAATAGAAAAAAAAACAAAGTATGCATATGCGCGAAACATACGATACGTTTTAGTGTTCTTCAGCATTTTGTGAGTGTTAGACTTTATCCGAGTTTTATTTCGTGTTCAAAAGAAATAACAATGCCGCGACCTAAAAATGCCCTTTTACATGATCTATTCAATAGAAATAACTTGGACGAATTCATTTGCAAGAACGGGAATTGCAATGGAAAAGTCTTAAATAAACATAGTGGAAACTTAGAAAGACATTTAAAAACAGTTCACCCTAAAATGTACTCGAAATATTTAGTCAAAAAAACAAGTTCAAAAAGTAAAAGCAAGGACAAAACAAAAACGATTCCATCTAAGAAAGTGAATAAAAGAAATATTGAACTAGCTATTGTTGAATTATTTACAAAAAATGAACGACCATTGCAAATGGCGGGAGATCGAGCGTTTAAAGTTTTAGTTCAACCTGTTTTCAATATGCTGAATATAGACGTAAACGAGCAAACTATTACCGAACAGATCATATCCTTTTCGAATATGCTGAAAGCCGAAATTGTTGCAGATGTTAAAGGAAAACTTTTATCTTTAAAAATTGATGCCGCAACCAAAGAAGACGTGAATGTTCTTGGAATTCATTTACAATACGTGGAAAATAATAAAATCACAATAAAAACATTAGCTATCCGACAACTTCGGTCAAGTACCACAAGTGAGTATCTAAAATCGATTGTTCTCGAAGTGCTTCAAGAGTATTCAATTGACGTGAACCAAATTCTAACCATAACAACCGACAATGGAGCGAATATGCTAAAAGCAGTTAACAAACTTAATAATGTTTTGCAAAATTCTTTGGAAGAAGATCAAGTGCAAGATGACTTAAATTTAACTGCAGAAAGTTTGGACGCAATGAGAAACAAATTTGCTTCGTACAGCATCACCAGTGTCCAGTGTGGTGCACAGATATTGCAACTTTGTGTGCAAGATGCGCTCCGAAAAGAAGAAATTAAGCAAAAAATTGATAAATGTAGGATTGTTGCGAAAAAACTAAGAACCCTGACCTACCTAAACATACTCAAAAGCGACCGCTCCAAAAAACCAATCATAGACTTCAGTACAACATGGAATTCAACATTTGATATGCTGGAAAATTTGTTAGCAATCCGAGAAACAATCGATTCAATGAGCTCTGAAAATGAAGACTTGCTTATGAGTAATGATTTATGGATTTTTGTGGAAGAATTTATAAAAACTTTTCGACCACTCTACACTGCTTTAAAGAAACTACAATCTGAACAATTGTGTTTCAGTGAGCTGTATGTCATCATAATGGACATAATAATTCAAACTGAAAATGCTTCGTTTAAAGAAATATCAATTCCACTGGCAGAAGCATTAAATAAGCAAAAGTCCAAGTTATTCGAGAACGAACTCTTTAATGCATCTGTATTTTTGGATCCAAGATTGAAAATTTGCTTGGATTCGCATCAAATCTTAAGAGCGGAGCAATATGTAGTTTCATTACATCAGCGAATTGTTCGTTTAAGAGGTGAGAGAAATACTTTTATCTCAATTTCAATTGATTGAAACATAATTTATCTTCAATAGAAAATTTAACAACTTCCACTGATATTTTACTTCAACCAAAAACGGAAAGGATAGACGAACCATCGACTAGCAAGGTTGCAGTTTCTAAAACATTTTCGGAATATTTACAAATGCTGGATCCTATCGCGACAGAAGAGCTGGTATCACCAGTAGAAAGTTTGAAAACTGACATCTTTAAGTACAAACGTCAACCGAGATATCCCATAGACACGAATATTTTAGACTTTTGGTTTTGGCAAAAAAGTTCACTCGCCATTGTAGCAAATGTTGTATTAGCAATACCATCTACACAAGTTAGTGTTGAACGGCTATTCTCATCAATAAATTATATTTTATCCGATGAGCGGGATGGATTGTCATCTACAAATTTGGAACACATTTTATTAGTCAAGGCAAATGGAGAATTTAAATACGAAGATTAAATAAACATGTGCAGAGATTTTTTTTGAAAACTTAATTGTTTTACTGCATTATCCTTTCTTTTGAATGTATGATTTTCAGAACAGAATACAAAGGTAGTAGATAACAATAAAACGTTCAGCGTTTCATTCGAAAAATGGAATGTCGGTACACAAACCCTGATGCGAAGTTGAGTCTGTGTAGGAAGAAGAAAGAACAGAACACCATCGTTGGGTACTTTCCATTCTCTCGCATGGTGTTTACTACGTAGGGAATATCGTCGTTTGTGAACACATACATATGTGTATATGCAATATTAATATTTTGAGAGAATATAGTGTTTGTGTCCCTCTTATGCACGGTTTTATGCTTTTTTCGCACTCTGGTTTCCCATTCTTCTCTCTTTCTCTACTCTATTTGCGAGAAGCATTTGCATTGTGACAAAACTGTTCACATGTATTTTTGTGCTTCTCGCATCGGCTCGCTGTATCGCTTCACTGTGTGCGAATCCTTTGTACAGTATGTATCTCGTTTACATGTAGAGAATTGAACAATTTGATTCAAATTCCATTTGCGTTTTCGTTTCCATAGAATTCAGTTTGACACTAGCTACTTTTGGCTTAGACTTAAGGCCCAACCACAATTGCAATAGGTATGCGATAGCTAGTGTCATAAATGAACGAAACGCTGGAATATCCATAATTGCATGAGGTAATCGCTACCGTATGTCAAATTGTTTTGCCCGCCTCAGTTGAATTGTCCTTATCTGTAAAAAGGGGTTTCATTCGCACATTCCGTACGGAACCAAAACTGAGCGAGAAGTCATTATGGGTGCAATATACAAATTCTGAGTATTCACATAATTACGTATAGCAATTAGGGATGGGCCGTTAGGTACGCCAAAAAATGTACCCTCATTCGCCATTGTAGTAGTATGGGTTTTACAGATTTAACGAGTGTTTCCACCCGTATTTTTCTTTGAAAATTGTTTTCATTTATCTTTCGGTAAAGAAGAAGCAATAGAAGAAGACTTTGAAAATGTGTCTCCTGGCAATACTGTTGGTAAGGTAATTAGAGTAAAACAAAATGTCATTGCTCTCTGATGACACAGCGAGGAAAATTCTTCCCAGCTTTCTCATGTTGTCATACAAAATGTTTCAATCTGCGTTCAATTCGATCTGGATTTGCATTACACTTTCTTCAATAATAATACAGTACTCCCCGAATAGATGGCTTGAGAGTTTTTCTATTTTATTGGGTCGCTTAAGAGGGGAAGTTACCTATCAGTACCCATTTGCATTGCTGAACATTTTTGAAGCCTAAAATATTTGGTTAGCAATGCGGGCTATGCTACTAAGCGGAGGAGTACTTATCTGGGAATTACTGTATGAATGTGAGCAGAACGCTGGAGTTGATTCCAATTCCTTCATGCCTTAGGTGCTGTTAGTCCCGTACCTGCATAGACCCAAGGATCTTTTGTCGAATTCTAGTTAAAGCTAGTCGTTAACATAGGATGTGTTCCATGTTTGATTCTTCTTCCGCGCAGTTTTCATAAATCCCTGAATGCGAATCAGTCTCCTTAAATCGATTTAGAACCTTGGAGGTGACTTATACTTTCGAACAAAGCTGTAGATACCTTGATTGATTTCCTAGAACAAAACCATATTCGTTTGAGCTGCATTTTGTGTCTTTGTTTCTTCTGAAAAGGTTTCAGAACACAGTAAAGCCGACGTTAAAGTGCGAACAAATTTCTCATTATTCGAGTAGGCTCTCTAAACGCTCTCTAAAATTAGTTCTTGTTTTAGGTAGGTTTCCGTAAGTCAATTTCCAAATCTTAAATCGATTTTTAAAAACAATTTCCAAGTTAATTTCGAAAGATACATCGACCTTTCACATGTTAAGTGCTAATGCATGAGGCAGGTATACTACCTTAATTGCCAGTTGGACTTGTAAACGTGGTTGCATTTCGTGACAAATTTATTATAACGATTGACTTAAATTAACGTGTTTAGGTATGCATTTCTTGTAATCATATGAGACTTGCGTTTGTAAGTTTATTGCTCTTTGTCAGGCGATATTACTTCGTTTGCACTATAGGCCAGTGCAGACTAATTGAAGGCATCGTTTCTTTTGGCACATGTCAAAAGTAATAATGCATTTGGTCATTTGAAATTTAGTTGTTCAATATTGAGAAATTGATTTAGTTTTATATTTTATGCGTAAATACACCTAGTTACATCTGGTCCAAAGGAATCTTGCATATCCACTTTTATCTCTGGTGGTACGTCCCACATCAAAGAAACAAACAGTTGGTGGCATGCAACGAGTTTATTAAAACCACTTTCGTCCTTTAGCAAATGCGTTTTCTTACATCTTTAGGGTGAGATGAGCTGTTTCCTAATAACCTCTAACACTTAGAAAAAGTATTTTCAGTTGTTGGTTGAACTTTGCTCATAAAAAAACGCTTACATCAAGTTGGTAATAAAGGATTTTAAAATTCAATAAAATACGAATACACGAATGCCAACCATTCATGTAAAATAAAATCGTTTAGATGATCACCACTGCTTCACTAAGTGGCGCGCATTTTAAAGATCAAATCTTTGATGATCTTTTGGCGTTAACGACGATTTAAAGTGGCAATTTCACGTCGTATAGCTTGTCTTTTTCGAATTGTTCTTAAGAGCATTGCTAATAAGAACATAGGCGAATGATTTGACGTAAACTAACACAAAAACATCTAAGAGAGTCAACGTCACCGTTGGCTTTTAGGAACCTTTTCAAACAATAAAGCGATTGTTTCGCCACTTGTCTGGCACATAGCACCGTCTTGTTAAAGAAAACTTGTCTTGAAGGTACTTACTATCAAGCATAATCCAATACCTCATTCCATTGACGGAAAATGCTTAGCTTCCATCATTCTTGAAGAAGTAAGGTTCGATGAGGCCTCAAACCTACAATCCGTTCAGTAACTTTTCTTAGGTGTATTAAACGCTTCAAAATCTCTTAAGGATTGTTGTCAGCCCATACATATATCGTAATTTGATTCGTTTGCATATCCAATGAGTCACATTGTTTTGACCAAAATTCGAGTCAACTTTTGAGCTGCTATAAATTCCAGCCAACGAATTTACAGGATCACAAATGGTCAATTGAATTGAGGTCCCATGTTAACTGGATCTTTAATGAGTGGGGGCCAAATCTTTGCGCAGGTCTTGTACACAACAAGGAATCGAGAGGTTCGGACCATTGCAGACGACAGCAATGTTCCCGTTGGACAATCTATTCTTCTTATAACAGCGCTCAAGTTCAGGTTGAACCAGGCCATGAACCTATGTGTAGTACGATCATTTATTAGCTTTCCGCAGTTTCAAACGCCCAGCTGGTTGAAGTCGCCCTCCACTTACGCAAGCCATCGGAGATGAGATCGTCCTCCCTCAGGGGTGTAATTGTAGAATTTTCGGGCTGAACTTCTCCTCGATCTCTCGATTCTCATGCTCGTTTTTCTTTAAGCTTTTCGTCTCTACTTTTCAGCTTGAAGAGTTGATGAGCGATTCTCGTCTTTTTTTTTACCGCGAATCTTTATAAGTAGCCTGTACGCGTTCGGCATCAAACCAGTAGATGGAGAAGTGAAATCTTGCACATCAGTCGCGTATTTTCTGAAGGGTTGCTAGTTTTTTTCTTCTTTTTGACTGGTTAAGTTGAAGTTTCTTCGGCATGAAACATCCTTATCTATGAAGATGAATATACAATTCAGCCTCAGATGAAATGTCATAAATTTCAAGATCGTAGTATCTACACATAGACTATCTATTTCCTGTTGTTTACAATCAATATTTTTCTTTGATATAAAATAAAAAACATACCTATAGGTTATATTAACTTTGCCAAACAGCATAGGTGCTTACTGCCTTAAATCCCAATCCAAATAGAAAAAGATAGCGTTATCAAAAAGCGTTCCAACAATATATCATATTCTCACTAAACATTGAATAAATATTGAATTTTCTGCGGCAATATCTGATAAAGTTTTTGAAATATTTCCTCTCCCATCAGTATTTACACATTTTCCATACCGACAATTTTCCATATTTGTATTATGCGCTGCGCATGAGTGTGTAATTACATTCCTCATCTAAAATTGGAACATAAACCGAGATAAGAAACTCACTTACTAGGCAAACTACACACTCGACGTTAGGATATCAGCACCAAAGACCCCATGCGGAATGAGGTCGAAAAAATAACCCCCCCGCACCGTTAACGAACGTAGGTTAGGTACACACACTCGCATAGAAAATGAAAACTCTGGAACACCCATAATCAAAATGGGAAAATGCATTCCCACCTTTTTTCGTGTCCTGTGCTCCTTATCATGCATATGTTACCGACTGAAATCGCCCTTCTTCTCTTCTCTTCTTGACGATGTAAAATTGTAATTTATGGTCTGTAAAATGGACGCAAATTATACATGCGGAGCAGTGTATGCATGCATACAGTCTTGGAAGGAGGTACCTTAGAATTTTTTTTTCAAAAGAAATAAAATACTTTTAGGAAAGCAATTTTCTTTCTCCAAGTGTGGTCGTCACATCGGTTGATGGGAAAAAGTGTATGATGAAGGAGAACTCAGACTCCAATGTGGAATCGAAAAAAGAAAGAAGAATACGAACCTTTTTTTTTTTTTGGTCGAATAAATGAGATGAGTACCTGTAACCTTACACCCAACATCTGTCCAAATGAGTGAGCACTTTATACATCAGTCGGTAGGGATATGTGTAGGAATACACGGTCTCAAAGGAACAAAATCGATAAGAAGAGGAATACCAAAACCAAGCCCTGAAACGTAACCAGACATTCAAAGGACTCTTGGCAATATTTATTTTTTGTTCTCTTTTTTAATGTACAATGTGCGTGTGTGCCTGATGGCGAAGAAAAAAACATTTTAACTGCTTTAATAAATATAAATACACATATACATCTATATATGATCATTATTCCAAGGAAATACGGGTTCAAATGGGAAAAAGGACACGTCACACATGCACACGAACGTCGTTTCCCGTCTTAAACACTCCAAAAATCTGTCATTGGAACTGAAAATCTCAGATAAGTAGTCGACAGACGAGGTCACGCATTCAACACAAAAAATAAAAAAAGAAGAAGAATTGTGTAAATGGCGAAGACACCGAGAGACAGAACGCCAATAGAGAGAGAGAGAGATTGAAGAGATTTTCATGTGCGATAAACGTAGTTTTTAATGAAATTTTGTTTTTATATATATACGTATGTATAAGCTATTTATTTTTGTTGAACCTCAACAACTAAAGAGAGACATACATACATAGATAGAACGGGCGGAAGGAGAAAGATTAGAATAATTAAGGTTGACTGGTTTCGCCTTAAAGAGGCTAATTTAAGTGGCATTTATCTCTTCTTATTTTTTTTGAGAAAGATTAATACATACAAATAGGGGTGGAGGAATTTGAAGAGTCTTAAGCTAAGAAAATGGATTAAAGGAAGATTTAGGGGAGAAAAGAAATTCGATTAAAGAACTTTCTGCTTCAAAGGAATACATACACACATATTCGTATAGATTATCTTTGAAGTAAAACTTCTGACCATGCTTAATACCATCAATGATCCAAATGGCCTATCCAATGGAATTCAGTAGACGATATTCTAGGAAACATCTTTAAGAAGTCCTTAGATCGAAAAGTAAATCCATATCACCATGAATATCTCGTGCAATTTATCACAATAATTGTACAAGGGTCGTTTAAAAAGTTTTGAGTCTCCTTTTTAGTCAACACACTTTCTCCAGTGACGCTTCAACCTCTTTAACCCATCCTAATAGAAGGTGGCGTCTATGGATGTAATGACCCACCTCGTTTGATGAAAATCTCTATCCTCCAAGTCAAACTTTGAGCTTTGAAAACAGAAAAAAGTCTCAAGGGGCTAAATCTTGAGAATCCTGTAGGTGGTTAATCAGTGAACAGCACAGATTTCTTCTTCGAACAAAGTTTCACGAAAAAAAAAAACACTTGCCATTACCTTTCCTGCCGGAGGAGATGTTTTCGGAACCATCTTGGTTCTTTCCTTGCTGTGACCTAGCGCAGCAAGATGCCAAAAATCTAGTTCAGTTTATTAAAAGCTTCCACAAATAGGCGAAGGAATTCCTTCTACATCCTGAGGTATCAACGAAGCGCCAACGAATACTGGGATCCCTGTGGATATCAGATCTAAAGCAACTAGACAGCAATGTGATCGGTGACATTCTGGAATTTATCAAAAAGACAAGAAGATTTTCTCGACCTCACACAGCAGCAATTGTCACTCCACAGTTTCCCCATAATCTAACCGGAACCACAAAACCTTTTTCCAACAGTCATCTGAGGGGAATTACAACGGGCCTCGTTTCATTTTAGAATGACTATTTTGCAACGACTAGCGCAGGCTGTTTGTGGTCGTCGTGGCTCAATGGCAGATTCAAATCTCAGAAAAACAATTAAACGTCTTTTCACATGACCACAACAGGCAACGACAAATCTCCGAAAGTAAAATTTGTCATGAAAAAACTTCTCAATCCACCGTTCGAAGTTTGCAATAAAAGCCGTTCGAAAAATATAACACGCACAATGTAAATGATTGTGAAATTTTAGGCTTTGAACCTCTACAAGCTGTAGATATCCAGAAAGTTAACTTATATTCCCTCTCGTTGAACATTTGTCACCGCTATTTGAAGATGATTGTGTTTTTTTAAACTGGGTCTCTCAACCTCCTTTTTGACAAGTCATACTGACTTTTATCTGTCATTTCTGCAACAACAACAAGTTTCTTTCCTTTTATAGCCTATCGCCCTAGTTCAGTGTCTATATCAATTGCTCCAATGGCATGACTTAAATAACAGTGATGCCAGTATGAAACCTTGTGGTATCCCATCTTGAACTTCAAAACGATGACAATTCTCTAGTGTTATGCGGTAAAAACTTTCACGATCCATAAATAAAACCATGACATTACCCACTCAGTCTTGAAATATTCATAGACTCATCAAATAGAGTCGTAAAAAAAATAAATTAAAAAAAAACCTCATAAGCTCTACCAATCTTTTAAATAAATACTTCAACGTTCTCTTTTCTAAGTTTTACCACCCAACAAAATTTTAAATTATACGAGTACGAGTAACTCGTCCACCATCTTCTTTTCGCAATAATTCTAACATTTCCTCATTTTTTTTTACGCTTTTACTTCAAGTTGGGACTGTATGTTTAATGTTATGTGACGGCATTGATTGCACTACGTATATTAGTTGAAATAAAAATCACGAATCACTGACCGTGCCAAGGTCAGTTTTATAAGTTTCAAGCTTTCAATAGGAAGTGGTCATTTTGTCTAGTTTAATTGAGATTAGCTTGATGGAACGAATCGAACGACGTGTCTACATAAGTTCTCTCATTTATGTATTTATATTTTTTTTAAATTTCTTTATTTCGTTTCATAAATAACTTGAAGTTCAATGTTTATTGAGATAAATGGGTTCAATAGAGTAGTGTTGCTCTTGAATGAAGTAGAAAATGATTCAATTTTTTTTTAAAATATGAAGGCAATTGTTATTAAGAGTGGTCTGAAGTGTTACTCTTGAGGCACACATGTAAATGTAAATAAAACAAACACTCTATACAAAATGTAATCTTAACAAATATTTCTAGATAAATCAAGGTTTCTCTCCCTAGAAGTCCCCCTATCATCTTTTAATTTCTCTCAAGTGTTGCACAACACATTCACACACAACTCTCACTTGATTGCAATATCTAGATTTATATAAAT
Organism: Criorhina ranunculi; assembly: GCA_951813785.1. Taxonomy (NCBI): domain Eukaryota; kingdom Metazoa; phylum Arthropoda; class Insecta; order Diptera; family Syrphidae; genus Criorhina; species Criorhina ranunculi. Next base: position 87,036,534 of record OX638381.1, on the reverse strand, counting down.
TTCGATTAATTTTGATTTATTTCGTCATAAATTTCACATGAACAAAAGCATACAGACAAATTTATTTAATCAATAAATCAAGTGAAAAGAAAAAGAAGTTGTTCCTTCCAATCAAAAGGATATTAAAATTTATTCAGTGTTTTTCTCCACGCAAACAACAATTCCCCAATGGAATCGACTTTTCATAAGTTAAATCGCAGAAGAACTGTGTAAATAATATAAAATTTCCTCATTGCAACAATATTGTTTGAGCAATTAATTATTAAGCTGAATAATCAGTGTTGTATAGTATATTATGGTTGATTCGAGTGTGAACAAAATAAAATTAAAAAAGCAAAATGACTGGCACGATGGCGCACCCATCTTTTGAGAGATATGCATTAAAAAAAATAATGGAGAAAATTTATATTAATTGTTTTGCAATTGAGAATGGCCATATTGGGTTACTTTGTACACCCTGTACCCCCGGATTTGGAATATTTATTTAGTTGATCAACTGATCATTTGTTACAGTGAATTCTTCAGAGGTTTGTAGATAACCCGAGTTAGGAGCGGTGTACAGTTCACCATCATTTAAAATCAACTTACTTACTTATCAGGCCCTGCCTTCCATCCTTCACAGAGCCGGGCACGCTGCTTCCAGTTTATTAGACAAAGGTTACTAGTTTCTGCGATTGCTTTGCCATTGAACAGGATGTTTGGTATCCCATTTTTTCGTGAAGTAGGCGGCTAGGATTCGAATATCATTTTAGCTGGAGTGTTCTCATCTATTCGCACGATGTGGCCGAGTCAGTGCAGTGGATGGACTCACTCTCCACCCAACCGACAATGCAAGCCCGAACTAAAGACGCTGGCAACTCAACATTGATTCAGGTCGTGAGATATTGTCTTCTAAACCTTGTCTAGCAAACTTAACAGAGATGTCAATTCCATTCTGTTGTGTCCTGAGATTCAAACAAGATTTGGTAAGACTCCTGAACGAAATCGAGAAGGTTTTGGATTCTTGAACCATTTTGGAAGCCGTTAAAGGATTGAGCGAAGCCTTATGCGCAGACTGACCTATCCTTGCAGCGATCCCAAAAGTTTTGTGTTTTAATACACCAATCATCACGTCATTCTAAAGACTTCTTTAACAGCGCCACAAAAATAAATTAAGATCCTGATCTCTTTGTCAATTCCATTCCGGTACGCTTTATTGTTTGTCTTTTTTACGATAGATGACGTCGAGGATGAAATAAAGGTTGAAGCATAGAAGATTGTATAGATAGCAGCAAGGATTTTTGTAATTTCTCTCTGTCTTAAGGACTAACAGTTTTCAAATTTATGCTTAAATCGTGTAAAAGCCTTCTGCTGAAGTATTGATTGTAGCAATTTCCCTACAGCAAAGAAAGCACACAACATGAATGGTTGTACTGCCATTCTACTATATCTGTCGCGACAAATATTTATTTATTTTTAAAGAAATTGTGATAAGCTCCCGTTTAGTTTCAGCAAAAAAAGAAATTGCAACTTAAACAATTCCCTTGCGATAGTTTACAAAGTTTCAAGTTGCATTGAAAATAAACAAGTTTAACCAACTACGTACCTATATAAACGAAACAGGTCTTCACTTTATAAAATAACCCCAAAAGATATTTTTACAATTCCTAATAAACTCGTTGAAATAATAAACTGACCCTGGATTTTTCTATACAAATTATTACATGTGCATACTTTCAAAATTTACTATTATGCATCCGGAACAATGCAAGCTCCGGGGTAACCATACCTACATAAACTTGACGTTCCCCTTTTCAGTTGTGTATTGTTGTCGACCTCTGAGTGAACTGAGTTTTCATATCTACTGAATCCATTTTCCAGTCGCGAACTGACATAATAGAGAAACATTTTTCCTTCTTTTTACAAGACAAAAGCTAGGGTTCAACCTGTAAAACTGGATGAAATGGTAAGTCTGAGGGATTTCGCATGAAGACAAGTTTAGCGTCTAGAAATTCAAATTTAATTAAATTGAAACCAGAAAAATGAAATCAAAGAAACTTTAGTTTCAATATGACATCCCTGCTTCAAGCAATTCTCCCCGCTGACTCAGTCGCAATCACATCGCAAGGCAACAAAGACGAAGGTTTCCGGATAAAGTTCTGTAGAACTTCTTAAAAAAAAAAAAACTCAAAAAACCACTCGACGGCATGACTCAAGTGTGAGTAATAAAATTAACCTTTTCAGCTATTTACTCGTATATTTTTATTGTGATTCAACGTTCACCCAAAGCGATTCACCTCTCTCTCTCTCCATTTCCATTGAATTACCAATGCCAGGGGTATAACAAAGCAAGGTGAAATGAAATATGTACACAAACAGCAAAAAAAAAACGGAAAAAAAACTGAAATTCGCAACTCATTCAACACAATTACGTATTACCATCCCGTCTGTGCTCCGATTTTCGACATTTTCGATTAAAAATATTCCATGGACACTTCAGCACCAAAATACAGCCCTCACTTCAGTCGTCGGCCTGAACAAGGGAAAGTTGTTTAACAAATTATACAGGCTGTTGGCAAAAATAAAAGAGGAGGACTATTTCTTGTCCCCATGGGTTGGATTGCATTTAAATTCCGAAACCGGATGACTGGGCTCTTTCTTGACTTTCGATCAGAATAAGCGAAATTAAATTAAAGGTTTACTCGTCGTCGCATCCATTGGATGAAAGTGAAAAATTAAATTTTGTTGTGTTAAAAGTGTGTTACAACATATTGTTGACATACTTCATAGATTACCTCCATCCCACCCGACCCGACCCGGCGTATCTATTAATCTTTTTAACCAGAAACAACAAGTGATTGGAGTGCATACCTATATGGCTAACGAATGTGACGACAAAAAAAGTGTTAAGTAAAATATGAACATTCTTTGTGTGCTTTGTGTGTTTATTGTGGAACGTGCACAATTACATCATGCCACGGAACGATTCTAAAAATATACAGATGTGCCATAGCCATAGTCTCTATTGTAGTTGAGAGTGCAATCAATGAAATCATTAGTTCGAGGAAGGAGATGAAATAAATGATTTACGTGAAATTGAATAATTGTAATTAGATTTGAAATTGAGTTTTTTTTTTTTTTCTTTATTTCCAAAGTGATTATTGTGTTCAATAGAACAATAGTCTTGTTAGATTAAGGTCATCACAAATGATCAGTGGAACGTGGCATGTACATTCCAGTTTGGCATACCACAAGGAAGTCATTTCGGATCAGTTATGTTTTTGGCAATTTTTCATCTTTATTGGAGATGTTTGAACTCAGACAGTCCAAACTTGTCTAGGGCTGTGTACCAACTCGACTATTCGAATCTTTTCACTTTTCGTTAAGTTGGGTTAGTGCAACACCTTTACGAAGGTCGTTTGAAAACAAGTACTTTTTCGGTCAAATTCAATTAAGTCGATATACTTTTTCCATCGATATTTCATCCATCCAAATACTAGTTGACGTCTTACTCTGCTGAATAGGCGTCTACGGATGCGATTTTCTTCGTATGCAATGAAAATAAGTCTCCTTTGAGGCAAAATTTGAGCTTAGAAAATAGAAAAAGTCACATTCGGCCAGATTCGCATATGGTCGGCGGTCTATCAGTTCGAACTGAAATTTATGAATTTTGGACACTGTCGAAATGTGACATGGTGCATTGTCTTGATGGAACAAAATTTGTTGGTTGTTGAGATTGTAGTTGAGTCAGCAATATCCGATGAGGGAGCCCGAGAATTTTTTGACTTTCCATTACTGTTTACTTATTAGATTGACGAAATCCAGTAGTTGAGTTTCACTTAGAGAGCTTCTATTTGTACTCCAACTTAATTTGACTAATGGATAAGCCCCAAAGGGACCTAAAAACGATGATTCAGCTCCATGGTCTGGCGAGTTTATCAGCAATCTTGTTGTCCTTGTGACCGAGAACTCAATAGATGATGACTTTATTATGAGCAGCTCATTACTTGAAAGTGTTTAGACAGTTTCAGACAAGTCTTAACTCGAAAAGATAAGATCTATGATCTTTTATCGCTGCCTTAGTATCGGAAGCTATATCTTATTCATTTTCTCTGTCTGAGAAACAGAAAAGGGTCAGACTAAAGCACTAGAATAGTTTGTTGGACAAGTAACACCTTGGATTCAAAGACCCTCTTAGCATAAGCGTTCTCTTCCATTCGCTCGATGTGCAGTACAGTTGACAGATTTTTTTTGATTTCCGGACTACATCCACATCTTTGTACAAAGTCGTAGAATTTTTCTTTTGAAGGATGCCAAGACCTGCTCCGCTATCTTACTTATCGTTCAGCATTGAGTTTCCTTAAACAAGACTGGCAAGATCAAAGTTTTTTAGAGCATAAGTTTGGACCTTTTAGTAAAAAGTTTGGACCCAGGTGTTTGGTTGAATCGAACCAGCAACGGTTGCCTGAGGTTATCTCTCGTCGAATCTCCACCAGGGTTGCATTTGTGGAGTTTATATTTGCCCCGAGGTAGATGAATTCTTTCATTACCTTAAAATTGTAACTGACTATTACCACTTTCTGTCAGCGTGGACCACACGCCATCCATAGTATCGTCTACCTCCTTACAGCAATCCTGCACTCTATTGTTACTTTGTCTAGATTATTAGCTAGATTTAAAGCATTAACTCGCACACCTATGTTAAATCAAACTCCAAAAATTTCATCCTATTCCTACATCGACTTCCGGTAGTATTATGTAAACGGAAATAACAACTCATTATCTCCTGCTTTAAATAAAAGGACCAATTTAGCGAACTGTTGGAAATCTTTTGTAATAATTATCATAAAGTCCTTTTAGTGTTCTACATATGTATTTATTATTGGAAGTCATAAAAAAGATCGAAAAACATATGTGAAAATAGACAAAAAATTTAATATTACCTTGTAATTTTTATCACAATTCCTTTTACGACTCTGTTTAATTATTTTTGTAAATAGATAGTTTTGTAGTGGAAAGTTAAGACCTCTGTTGTTTACCATTGAGTAACTTTTCTAATAATCAAATAAAAATATGTCTTTCGTTAATATGTTTTGTCGTGAATGTCGTATTTTTATTTTTATTCGATATTTTACGGTTTTGTTAACATTAAATAATTATTTTTAGTACCGTACAAGTAAAACTATCCGAAAACAGTGTAATTCCACTTCGATTCACTTCATTTGAACAATAGAAATTAAGGAGCCATTCAATCTTAAAGTAATCGAATCGAATCGTGTTTAATATGTGGCGAAGTTAATCTCTTTCAATGTTGTTACATGAAGAGATGTCTTTATATGACGCAGGGCTTTGGTTTGGGATAGGGTCAACTTGCGCTGTGATTTTTTTTTTTTAATCAGTAAGCTCCTTAGGCATTGGATGCCATTATTTATCGCATTACTATATCATTTTGTTTCATCAAATCCAAATTTATAACTTTGTAGAATCTACTCGTTGAGAGGTTAAACTAAATTGGGGATTTAGATAAATGGATTTAGAAACCCATAACTGTGTTGTAAGAAGAGCACAAAATAACATTGCAATTTATAAAACCATCTTTAACACTGTGTTTATTATGTGGAATTTAAGAGGCCGCCTAGCTTTCACCATGGAATCTAGTCTATCAACCCTAGGGAGTCTTCATCCATGCAGCAGTGTTAACTACATTTTATTAAAACAATCACCATCTTCAAAAAGAATCTCATTCTTCTTTTAAGAAGTTCGTGAGTTTCTTGCCATTTTTCAAAAACTGAAACAGATGAAAATCTAAAGGCGCAATAACTCGAGAAAATATGGCGGGTGCTGCCAAATCTCCCACTAAAACTCCTCCAGTTCTTGCAGCATCTTTTGGGCGTGTGGCCTAGCATTATCGTGATGGAGGATGACGCCTTTCTGATTGGCCTAAACTGGATGTTTTTCTTGAAGCTCTGGAATCCCACCAAATGCCCAGTAATACCTTGATTGGAGGCAACCTAGCTTTTGCAACTTCACCTACTTTTTCCCAAGTCTTTTTTTACTTAACATTGTTGTACAAAACTAACTTTTCGTAGCCATCTACCACTCGATCCAGGAAAGGCTCTTTTTCATTACGTGCAAGGAGAAGAATGGCCACATTTATGCGGTTCAGCTTGTATCTTCAATCAAGAACTGCTGCATCATTCATGTATCGGGCTTGGAATTGTATCCAAGCTTCTTTAAACTGGCACATGACACTATCACTTTTTCAGTGCATGCAATATGACCAAACAAAAAACATCAAAGCTTCACCATTTAAAAAAAATGTTGCTCCGTGTATGAAAATCGGATACTCACTTATTCAATCATATATGTCTTTTCGGTACCTATCCCAGAATACCTGAATTAGGCTCTGTTGGGGGATCCTACCTATCCTCACGGAGGTCAAAAAAGCATTGTCGAGCAAATTTCTCCTACAACTGGAGAATGTCGTGACCTTAAGCAAGATTGAGGAATCTCAGAACCGTGCTTGCAGACCAAGTCAGGATTTCCTCAAAGTGAAGCCTTTTCATTTTCATTTTCTGTCATCCGAACTAAAAATCATGTCTGTATGTCGTAAATTACAATAGATGGCACTGACAATAAGTTATTGTATCACAGTAAATCATTGTTTACTCCACAATTGTGAACAAAGGTTTAGGTATGTGAATAATATTTGACAAAAACTCATAACTAAATTTTGAATAGCAAATTGATAGTTTATTATTAATTGCATTGTTATTCCGTTAAATATGCAGGAAATGATGTGCATTTTTCATCGCATGGCATTTCAAAACGTCACAAATGAAAACAGCATTCATGACAGTCATCGTTACTTTGCATCACAATACAGTAACTGTGTGCATAATTTTGAACGTTTTTGGAATTCATCCACAATTCCATGCATTCGTTATGAGTTGATGCAACAAAAAAAAAAGTTGTAGGATCTATCTATTGCTTTGTTTCTATGAATAGCTCATTTGAATTCGTCTCAATTGTTTAAAATTTGTTTTAGACCTTTTTAGTTAATCTTCATTTAATTTTAAAATGACAAGTAATCCACTAAAGAGCCCTGAACTGTAAGAGGTTAAGAGGTTTTTGACGTGAATACTTCTATTAATAATTAGCTTTGTACTGGGAGCATAACAGGAAATGCGATGATAACGAAATCAGGGGATAGAGTTTCGTGTTGCAACTCAAAAACTGTTGTTTATAGCAAAAATTAAAATATATCACGTAATAGTTTAAGACACAAAGAATTTATTTCACTTTGTGTGGATTGTGATGTCATGCGTGGGACGAAGTGGATTCGTTCCGTTGCGTCTGAAAACTTCCGCCAAGTATAACTTCAGACTCGGACGAACTAGGAAGGTCTTTGTGGTCTTAAACGACAGCTCTCATTGAAGTCTATCGATTTCATGTATAAAAAAGTCAGTGTCGATTGGTTATGGTACAGCTGTATGGAGTTGAAGTTGAAAATCAACAAAAGTCAGTACAATGTAGGCCTGGACTTGTCCAAAAGCCAAGTCGAAATACAGAAATCCTTTAAGGTTGGAAAGAGAGCCTCGCCAGCAATCCAGTGATACCCAAAATGCCCTATATGAGCTAGTCGAGTGTTGTAGGGAGGACCAAAAAATCGCAGCGTGAGACGTGAGACTAAATCTTCCACTGGCGCATACTTTAAGGAACACAATTTCACGATTGATGCATAGTTTCAGTTGCTAATAAACTTTGAATTTTTTTTTTTTTATTGTCGAGCCGTCTGTTCTTCCCGATGCCAATGCCAATAAAACGATCTCTTGGGGGACACAGTCATATTTCCGTACCCCCGACACAGACGGATCCGCTTTTTTTTTTTTTTAATTTTCCCATAGCTGATCATTTATGTACATCTATATGTTGTAGCGGCACAATTATTATCTTTCTTTTATGTAGACGCTGTATTAAGCCTTGAATCTTTCAAACAAACAAACTCAAACTTAGCAATTTTTTTCCGAAGAAACGACACCATGTAAAGGTAAGACTGACTACTTTTTTCCCACCAATCGGGACATGTTACTTGGACAAGGCATTTGTTACTTGTTACCTCAATTAGATGTGCTTTTTAAAACGTAAAATAGCACCGATAATAAGGAAACACCAATTAGCATGTAAAATGAAATTCTCGTCCATAACTCTCAGTGAATTGAAAATAAAGTTGGAATTTTAATTTTTTTTTTTAAATCATCACTATGATAATTTTCTACGTGCACATGCTTTCAGGTGAGGGCAGTGTCTCATTCTAAAAAATATACTTTGTAAATTCTGGAAACTAAAAATGTTTGTTTACACTATGTACCTACTTCCTGCCGCCTTTTGTTCTCTCAATTTGTAGTCCATAATTCATATCATTATGCATATTTCTTATTCGTAACAATTCTATAGATTTAGCTACTAACATAGACTTTTTCATTCTGCAAGTACACGGTATGTATGTCTGTATTTCTGTTCCCTCTAAATGTATTCGTTTCACTTTTAATATAATTTTTTTCTGTTTTGTTTTGAGCAAACGTTATTAGAATAACAAATTTCTTTTTTGCGCTATCGCATACGAAAAAAATTATATATACATATACATTCTTGATTGTGTTTGTTTTTTGCGTAATCTTAGAACCGTTGAAAAAATAAAAAATAAATAAATAAGACTAACACACATTTTTACTTGCACCAATCAAAAAAAAAAAAAACCTCATTTCCACATTTGCCATTTTAATTAATATCTATATATTATAATGTATTTTTTTTTATTTTTCTGGTTTTTTAATTTTAGATAATGTTTGGTGGTTTGGTATTTTATTTGTGAAATATATATGCTCTCATGTAATCTACATTACAAGTATAATCAACAAAAAAATAAAATAAAATAAAAACCTTCTATACCGCATATTTGTATTGTTATTTTTGTTTTAGTTTTAAAATTCTGTTTTACCAAGTGAATAATGATAATAATCATATTTAACCAGTTGTTGCCATTATTGTTACTATTCACTATGGTATAGCTTTTCCTTTTAGTTTTTTTTTCACATTGAATTTGTAATTAAAATTTAAAAAAATATATATATATATATGAAAAGATATAAATATTGTATTTTAATGTCCTACAATAATAATTAATAATAATGCAAACATTTTTTTCTACTATATATTAACAAAACATAGTTGTTGAATTGATTACTATTTATTTTTTTTTCTGTATCTGCATTTACATTTGTAACATTGTATAAACATTTTGGATAATAGTGATATAATTGTATTTTTTTTTTTTTTCAAATCTTTATTTCATTTTTCTTTTCTTTTTTTTTCTCCTGAAGAGAATTGTATTTTATATATTGTATGTTGGCTTATTGTGTACATTATTCATTTAATTTGTTCAACAAATAAAATAAAAATAAATTATATATTATAAATATACTCATAAATGAAATAATTGCTAAAAAAAAACTATTTATATTATATTGCATCAAAACATAGTGTTTTATTGGTGATATTCGTACATTTCCTCCTATTTATAAATTAAAACAAAACACATTTAACTTATTTAGTATTTTTGAACACATAAAATTAACACAAATTCCAAATTCGCCATCAATCTAGCGAAGAAAAAATTAAATATACATATTTTTTTCTCCTCATTTCTTTAAAAGAAACAATTAAAAAAAACCAAAACACCCTTACTATCTTGCATGGCTTTAAAGAAACAGTATGAGCTGACAAATTAATATAAAAAAAAACAAATTTTAGTTTTAGTTTCTATTACTCTGTAAAAATAAATAAATAAACAAAATACAAAATCTTATATTAATATCTCACTATCCACATAAATATTTTTAATTCATTTTGTAACCTGCATTTGTTTTTGTTTCTTCTTTTAATTTTATTGTTGAAAGTATATTATTTTGTTGGTAATTATGTATGAAAAAATTCAAAAAAAAAACAAATTTAATTGAATAATAATAATAATTATTTGTAATTTGTTTTGTAGTTGGTAAATTAAATTAAAAAAAAAATATACATATATAAGCAAATAAAAAGTATTCTTATTTTAAAAACAAATGCTGTTGTGCTGTGTTTCACTTTCGAGCTGTGCGCTGCCGTATACATATATGTTTTCTTTTATTGGGCTAATATTCTTTAAAAAAAAAAAAACTTTTTTTTTGGGTATTGGATTTGTTTGTTGCTGTGATTATATTGTTTAAAGATGAGTACATACATACTTTGTTTTCCTATTTTCATTTGTAGAGTTTTTTTTTCTGTCTTGTAACTAAAAAAAAGTCCATGGATTTTTTTTCTTTTCTATTGAAAAAGGATTTTTTTTTTGTTTTGTTAAATATTTAGTGCACAATATAATGATATTGCATTTAATAACACATGAAGTGGCAAATGGTGTTTTAAAAAAAAAATTATTAGTGGAACATTTTTGTAAGAGCTTTACGTGTTTTGTGGTCGATGGTAGCGCAATTAAAACAAAGGAAGCATGATGGTAGAAACTATGTTGAACATCAAAGGTTTGTGGTGCAATTTGTACAGCTAAAGCATTTAATTTGTATCCTTTCACTTAAATATTATTTTTTAATTTTAATTTAAAATATAAACGAATATATGTAGGTAGGTTTTAAGGTATGTTTGGGAACCATTTAATAGTATCTGTTTTTATCTGATATATTCCAACAAACCTGTAATCTGGAAAGATTTAAAGTTATTATCTGTAGTCTCTTCTATACAATTTTCTCCCTTCCTGCCAATGGGTTGTAATTAACTTAACTCTAAAGTGTTTCAGAAAATTATTACACAAAGCTGTCATATTTTCCAATACGAATACCAAAGGACTAATTGCTTAAACCCTTACATATCTACATACAAGGTTAATGTGGACGGGTTAAAAAATAAATAAATAAAAATACAAATATGCGCTGCTGCAGTTACATACCTATGGTTTTTCATCTGACATGTCCTAATTTCTTGTCGATCAAAGTAAATTCCGTGTTATGCCGAAGACAATTCTGCCTACATATGTATTGCTGAAAAAAGCAAAGGCTTTGCGAGATTATCTCATGTAATAAAATCCTGCAATTGTATAAGAAAATCCTTTCCTTCCCTCAGTCTATATACTGAGATATCCTGGATGACCAGTGCAGAGGATGTATTGATGAAGAAGTGCATAAAGACAGTTCCCACTTTTTTTTTTTTGTCGCTATCAGGCAAATAAGGTCTAAAATCCTAGAAGATATTTCCTTTACGATCTGAAAGAACTATCTAAAAAATCTGTTAAATCTGTGCGACTTTATCCGTGCCTCAAGCTGGCTTAAAAATCCATAGTTTCCTACAGTATGGGAGTTGGAGTTGATCTAAGTGTGACGGGGGAAGCATTTCCTTGACTTGTCAACCCTATAACCTGACCAACCTAACCTATGGATTAGATGAAGGAACTTTTGAACTGTATTGTAGTTAAATTAGAAAAACCTCTTGTCTAAATAACACCTTTCTGTATCGATCGAAGTATCCTATTGATAAAATTCCTTACAAATGGCAAACTAGCTAAGGGGAAAAACAATTCGAACGCTGCCTTCACTAAGACGAAAGTGGAGACTGTTAGCCTTCAGGGTTTCCATATGTAATGTAGATTATCATTGACTAAAACCACTTGAACAGTGGGAAAACCACAACTCGAACACTACTGTGCAAATGGTATGTGGCATCAGCAGTGACGACAAATTAAGCTATCAAATACGCTATCCGGAGAACACTTCAAGTTGTCATCTTATATCATGCTCTTCAAAATCTATTCATTAACAAAATTACCGCTAAAAACCCGGAAGAGATACGGTTTCAAAGTAATCACCTCGGTGGTTGATATTGATATAGAATGTAGATAATGTTTTCACTATATACCTATATCCTATATATTTTTATGGTTTATTTCCAAATAATCCCTCCCAGGCTCGCACCAAATAGTTAACGTACCGATGTTGATTCTCGGTAATGTTTGTATCACATGCAAAGGATATATCAGCAGGAAATAATGACATTGGGCCAATTTAGCAGTTAAATTTAAATGGGTTTTCATGTGAAAGCAGTCAAATGGTATTTTCAAATTGATAGCTTTATTTTGTTTGAGCTTTATAACTTTAATAAATCGACATTTGGAAAATTCTTTCGAATCAATTTTGTTGTTTTTTTTTAAACTTTTTTAAACTCATTCATTCTGTACTTCCGATAGAGAAGTTTATACCCGTTGATTCCTCCTGTTTTAAACAAAGGCTATGAAGTATTATTCAGCCATGAGCAAAAGCTGATTACTTATCACAATTAGTCTTGTGCATATTGTTTTCTACTTTGCATACAAATTTCAGCAACTTGTTTTCAGTATCACAAGTCTGGTAACTGATTTTTGCAATAAGTTCCATGAAAAGAGCAAAAGTTGAACTTTTAACATAAATCTGAATAGAAAAAAACCTTAAACTCAAATTGCTTATATTTCAATTTATTATGCCACACTATACTAATTATCACTTATTTGATAAATTTAGCACTTGTGATTTCATTTTTATTTATTTTTTTTGCTTATCCGCCTCTACAGGGTAAGTAAGTACAACTTACGTTAATTTTGTAATCTCATGGTTTTCATTAGAGAAACTAGTTCTGTTCTGTGTACTCATGCAGATTACAGACGATGCAAAAAATGATATACTTATGCACATATTTAAATGGATTTTCATTCCTACAAACTTGGCTGTGAGAAAGCATACATTCCAGTGTATATTCGAATAAAAGTCGCATGTTTAGGTTGAAATTGCACCAAAAAATTTGAATTTACTCGATCGTTTTCAGGACAAGAACTTATCGGTGATCAATTTCAGGAAAAACAGAAATGTGAAACAACTTCGTCCAACATTTTCATCTTTTATTCTCTAGTCTTTAACTTTTATCCATACCCTGTCGTACACTCCATCAATTTCCTTTACAGGGAAGTGCAACTTCTGCTTCAAATTTGCTTTCAGATTTCTGCCATCCCCAAGCTCTTTAGCCTTGATTCAAAAGAAGTTAAGAACTGCGATCTCTTAAGTGAATCAATAGGCATAACACTGGCAGTAGGGTAGGCAATGGCTTAAAAAGTGTTGATCGTACTTATGCCAGCGGGATGTTCGAAAGAAATACTGTGAATTATAAGCAATGGCAACAGTATCAATAATTCTCCCCAGTCATTCTGGACACCACCCTCGGAGCAAAAAGACTGAAACCTAATACCACCTGAGTTTCAAAATCACTACACCAACACTAGCGCTGTGCGAATAGCATCATAAGGGTATTCTTAATTACTTTAACGCTAGTGAATTATAAAAATAAAAATAAAAAAAAATACAAACGCCGGACCTAACCATAACACATACTGGGCACAGGCAGTTTCATTGTTCTCAAATTTGTTTTGTCCAACCAGGGCCCCTACTCTTAATTCCGATTCTTAAGTTCCGATCGTCCGAAAGCGGAAATTTTGTATGGATTTTCTGAATTACGTTTCGAATTGCCCATACATAATTTCCGCTTTCGAACGATCCGAATTTTAGAATCGGAATACAGAATAAGGGTCTAGGTTAGGCTACGTTAGGTCACCACATCAGAGATTCTTCTACGACACAGGTCAGTAGAAATGCACGGATATGTCGCTTTGATTGTATTTCAATAGCAAGGCGACTTTGTTCCAGTTATTGCCTTCCATGTCGATACCATCAATAAAAACACGTCTAACCCAGTGCTAGGTTAAAAAAAAGAAAAATATGCAGCGAATCTCTTTGCCCAAATCCGGTACTAAATTGCACTGGTTTTCCATATTCTTCAGATTCGGATACAATATCGACAGAGAGCTAATGATAGACTTAAAACTCACTAGTCCTTTCCGAAACTGCTCTACCTACGGTCATGACATGACCTTCAGCATGAGTTGATCATTTGGTAAATAAAACCTACGGATGCGTCACCTGTAGTTCTGAAAGGCACTTACATCAGATAATTACCTTTCAAACTGAGTTAAGAATTTTTCCTTCAGACTGGACTTGGGTGTTTAAATTGTTGCTTCTTCGATTAAATGCACATTTACCACCTGATGGACAGTTCGTAAAGAGCCAAGGCCTACGTTTAGCACGAATGGAAGGGATTTATAGTTTTAATTGCCGACTCTGTATGGCTTCTCCATGACAGGTTTCTTATTTCCTGCCGCGAAAAACTGTTGCTAAGATTCGAACTTGTGTCAACCCGCTTAGAAGTCCAATTCACTAACCACTAAGCCACGGCGACAACAAATGTCTACCACTCCATGAAAATTGATTGGGAAATTTCTTTTGGCCCGAAAGTAGTTTCTTCTCGCTATGTACTGTACTGACCGTGCTTAAACCACGAATTGGTCACTGTCGATCTTTGCCGCCCTGAACGCCCGCCCGTTCTTCTACAATATAATTTTTTTAAATCGCAATGTCTGCCTGTCTGCCTGTTTGTCTGTTCTCCTATAACTCGAGATCCACTGAACCAATTTTCATTGTATATTTTCTAACTATAGCCTTGTTACTCGTGCTTATCCAGGAGTCAAGTAGTTAGCATAAAAGTACAACAAGTCGAAAAAATCCCATTAAAACACAACAAAAGTCAACGTACTGCCTTAACTAAATAGAAAATTAGAAAATATATCAAAACAATATACATGTGTACATGACAAATATGTTTGTGAATACATATGTATCTTTATATTTCATTTTAAATTCCAAGGTCAGACGTTAAATATTGTTGGTGTTGAATTTGAGTGAACCGTGATTTTCAAACGAACAACTTTTTGTTGCGTGATTACGTGTCAGTCAGCAATTTTAATTTTGTTGCTCCAAATGAAAAACCAAAATTATGGTTCTCGATAAGAGAAGCTCTTTCTTAATTTGGCCACTGGGTAACCTCTCTACCCAGCCTTGTTCCAATTGATGCAAGTTAATCTAAACGAAAGCCCTGGAGGTTGTACTTATCGATGATTACCGATTTCACGAATATAATTTTCACTTCAATGTTGAACCAGAACAATAATTACGAGAATTTTAACAAAAAAAAATTAAAAACTCATCTTACAGTGTGGGATAGGTGGTGAATAAAATCATTAGTTTTATGAAATTTTTAAGAACAATTGAGTTTTGAGTGTTAAACAAAGCATAAATGGCCAAGTACGTGCCACGCAGTCTTTCGCGTATAATTTGTTAGGCACAAAATAAACTACGCATATCTGCGGTAAAACCCTTCGTTAATTAATTTATTCAGTAGGTTAAACTAAAGTGTGCGTTAAACGCGTGCTTTTATGCCACGCCATGCCAAAACGAAAACTTACGTCATTATAATAATTATGAATATCAAATGGAATCTCTCACCCGAAAATATACGCAGTAAATGATTAATTTAGAAATGAGAATCAGTTTAACTTTATCACAAGTAGTAATTTCATGTCTATCTACTCTTCGAATTGATTTAAGTTCTCCCCTTAGTGAGAGATACATCCCATACAAGTACTCGTAGATACATACACATATACAAACTATTACAACGTTCCAACTTATAGTATTACACTCTACAACCGATCAATCGATTAAGTTCACATTGAATTTGTATTCATCAGATGAAATCCAATTGAAAGACAATTTAATCTAAACTACGTATGATACAATCTGATTTAATTCTGCAACGAGTATCTAGATGCAAAGAAATTTGTCTTGGTGATGCTCCAAATCGAATAGCAAAACGTAAAGTAAAATTTTGATTACTAAGCAAAAATGAACAACTATCTTGCACATTTTTCGATGTCACTTTAAGGTATTTTTTCGGTTTTAAAGGTAAAAATAGAGAAGAAGAAGAAATATCATATTGCTGGTGCTATAATTTTATGGACCGGGTAATTATAAAGTAATTTTCTCGACCAAAATTAGAGGCCATGATGTTTCTTTTCCGTTATGAAGACATTTATCTCTTAAAAAGAAAGATATAAAAGATATACTCATACCTAAAAGGTTTGTATATTGCGCATGTGCTCTATTAAGATAAATTTATAATGTGTGCCCACAATTATTGTATCAGGTCAGGTGGAAATAAATGTTAAGAAATTTTACTGTGCTTCAGATACCCATACGTACGAGTATACGTATATGTGGTGTATGTTTGGGACTAATTACGGAATTAAATTTTGAAGATGTATCGGAGCATTTTATAATGAGATTAGGTAAACGATAAGGTAGGCGGATGCAAAAGAGTACTGTTCGAAGTTTTATGAGACTGTGAAGAGGGACTTTTGAAGACCATAAGTTCCGCATATAAAATTGAAAAGATCTCGAAAGTACTTGTATGTGATGTATTGAGTTAATAGCTGGATTAGGGCTGTTATACAATAACTTGGTAGGTACTGTGAGGCTGAGGTTAAAAGTGAAACTAATGAATGATATAATTGGGACAGGGAAAGTGTATTATTGTGAATGACTCCCGCCAATCATCATTCATTAACGATGAGCCAGTATGCTCTGTATCTATCTATTACTTAAGCGTTATTTGCGATAAGAAACTCAGATTTAGTTTCCACATTTACCACATTATCAACAGAGCTAACTCGACTCCTAGGTTTATGAAATAGTGATTTTAAGAGTGCTGAGATCTGTATATCACCAAATCCTTTTGCATAACCTACATGAATATGCTTGCCAAGTACGGTCACCCTATTACAGTAATCATACAAAACGAATCAAGGCTTTTCAGCTTCAGTTCATACGATTTATTTTGCGTAGATTCTTTTAACCTATCACTCTATTTGAACCGTCTTATCAATCAGTGATATACTGTCTACTGAAAAAAGACGAGAAGTTGCCGATGTGCCCCTTATCCAACAACTTCTAGCCGGCAATATCGAACTCCCTCTCATTGTTACAAGTGATATTTCTCAACACCAATCCGCCTATCCTTAGATCTGCTCTATTATTTCGCCTTAACTCTACAAAACCCGCGCCACGAAAGCAAGGATCGTATCAATTAGCATAGACCGCAACCCGATTGGCTCACAGGCTGCTAAGTAAGGCATTTCCTTTAACACTCATTGTTGTAACTGAAACGATACACAAGAAAAGGAAATCCCTACCCCACTTTCTTAAGGAATTATCAGAGATTTGTGACATAAAATGTAGCTACATCAGTAATGTTCTCAACTCTACAGGATGGATTTGAAAATGTCCCCTGTTAGTCACACCCATCAACCGCCAGGTCACTTATCAAAAATAGGATTTACCAGACAGTCACTTCTAATAACGTTCCTACCTTTACTTGCAACATTTATTTAGTAATCGCGGGCGTAAACCTGCTGATCCATCGTATCCCCCTTTGCTACGATTTAGAGATGAGCAGAAGCTGAGAGCAATAGTTCTCGATTGGTCATCAAAGACGAATCTGTATGGAAAACGTTGCTTCGTCGTAAGAAAAAAGTGCAACTGTACAGCACAGTACAAGCAATAAACACTTCAGCAACAATAGATTAACTATCTTTATACCCCGATCTAATAGAGCACAACTGCTCTGCCTTAAATAAGAAGTGTAGGAGAACAAGCCGACAACAATTTAACCACTTAAACAAACCATTCGAAAGAAAAATCTAACTTGTTTAGAATTTATAAAATAAACGTTTGTCTGATGTCATATTCCATATATGACTCCCACGTATAAAACTCTAAATATTCGTAATTTAGAGTAATCACCGATACAAGTTGTAAGCCTTCATTTAACCCACCCTGCACCCTAATAATACGCCCATACAATTATATCAATTTAGAGCCAGAAGCTTCAAATTAAAAGGCTTTTAGCTTTTCTTCTTCAACCGTCCGCTATTTGTCCCCGCTATTGACTCATATTTAAGTGCTCCACTAGGCACATGGAAAGCAAAATAATCCAAAAAATACTTATTTGCAAAATTATATATGAAAAATTAGCACCTTAATTACACCGTGACCGTTTTTAAGCTCTTACCTACGAAAAAGTTCAATACAGAGACTGACAACGTAATTTAATTGGGACTGCTCTAGGCTTTAATCTAAATAAGTAGCTTCATACGCTTTGGACAGTAGCTATAATGTTATAAAATCCAAATTGTACACTCTACTTAAGGAATCTGTACATGGTGCTAGTGTTGTGTATTTGACACTTTGATACATGTATTTTCCCCTAAAGCTGTCTCATGAATATTAATTAATTTATGTTGTAATATATAACGTGTTGCTTATAACTGATATTCGTATTCAAAATAGAAAAAAAAACCCCACCCATACAAAGGTAGCAGTTTATGCAATCAAAAATGTTATGACTACTAGATCTTATGATGAAAGGACTAGGTATTGTTTTCTTGTTTACTATTTTTTTTTTTTTTTAAATATTATTCTTTGGTAAACCCTTATACTAAAGTTTTCTTGGTTTTCTTTTTAACTATTTTCAGTTGAATTCAATACCCCCCCAAAAAAAAAAACACTTTGCCACAGCAGCAACTTCCATTATTATAACCGAAGAATTGTAAACTCATTCTTCCAGAGTAAGATCACAACGTGATAAACAATCTATTAATTATAAAACGAAGAAAAAAAAAACCAATTAACCTCTTTTAATCTAGAAACGACTTGTAAACCTCTTCACATAAAGGAGCAGGCGAAGACAGAAGTAGAAGGACGATAACTAAGGAAACGCATCGTCACAAAACTGAAGGAATCCCATAAACACAACTTCAAACGAGCATTTAAAATATCATTTCGCATAGAAATTACCAAACGAAACACCAACCATTCACCACCAACAACAGCACAACAATCTACAAAATGCTTAATCCAAATCATCCCGGATCATCAAGACGTCCGTTCTCACGGAATGCTCCTTCCCGAAATCATCGTGGTCGTATGCTATTCTCTCCGCATCCACATCATTCCCAAAGGAATAACAATCACAATCATGGTCAGTGGTATAAGGACATGGATCCTTGGAATTCACTTGGGTAAGACATTTGTTTATCGATTTATTTTCATCTCTTCAAATATATATACATACACACACCAAAAAGATATTAATGATTATAATAACAAATTTATGTTATTAAATATATTTAAATGTGATATATGAATCCTCAAGAAAAAAAAAATATATATATATGTCCTTATCCACCACTACCACCACAACCACCAGAACCCTACCAAAAATTCCCTCAATTCAGTTGTAACAAAGTAAATTGTAGTACATCTTCCACTACTGCTTTCCATCCTATCAATTCCTTTTAACTAAAATTGAAAATCAAAAAAAATCAAAAAAAAAAATTGCTTTAGGTTAAAGGGTGAATTTTGTAATTAATAAATAAAACAAGAAACAATAATAATTAATAATCAATTAATAATCGTACGTTGTTCCTTTATTTGTTTCGTATTTGATTACTCTCATTTCGTTTCCGTTTGTTGGTTTATTTATTTTAATTGGCACCATCGTAATATATATACATTTACATTTTTATATACGTTTTCGTATTACTATTGCTTTAAAAGTAAAATTAATTTCATAAATTAACCCATTCACTGTGGTAATATCGTTAATTTACGATATTGGAATAAATTAAAAGAATTGTTTTCATGATTTCTTTTATTTTATTGTTTTGTCTTTTTAGTGCACACATTTGTAATTGTAATTTTATTTATATTACTTTTATTTATTAAAATATTTTAGTTTTTGTTTTTTTTTGAGCGAACTTTAAAAAAAAATCAGTTATATAGACACAATTAAGCGGTGTTCATTTTTCATTTAAATTTATTTATTTTTTGTCTTTCGTGTTCATTTAATTATTTTTATACATAAACTAGAGGAGCCTAAATGTTGAAATCAAGAATGTATTTGTTTATCTGTCACCAATTGTTGAGAATTTGCAATAATTTTTAGTATTTTCTTTATATTTAAAAAAAAAAAACAAAATACTAACCACTAATAAAAACTGGAATTTTAGTTTGTAGTAGGTTTGCTGCTGTTATGTGTTCCTTCTACAAATAAATATATATATGTATACATATATATAATTTTTTTGTTTTTTAATTTCAAATGCTTAATTTTTGTTTTAAATAGGTACGCACTGAAAAAAATTTATTGTGAATATTTGTAAAAAAAAACAATGTTTAAACTTATATGATTTATTGTTTTGCTTTTAAAATTTGCTATTATGTATTATAGAGGTGTAGCAAAGTTATTTGTCATTCGACCCGTGAAGAAACTGTGTTATTTTTGGGCACAATGCTTCTAGTTCTTTAGACCAAGCTTTCTGGTATTGATAAACTTTTGATTGTTCTTCAAAATAGATGTTTCAGCTCGCTTGCCGTCTCGTACTTGATGACTTTGGTTGATAAAGATTGCAAAAGGAATGCATTTTATTATTTAACATAATTTGTTCTATGAATATTAAATTAAATTAAACACTTATATAAGTTTTGACATTATGTACAGAATACGATATCGGTCGTCCTATTTTTCATCATATTTTGGCATGTATCCAATGTTATTCGACCGATTTCGTCACGAATGTTGTTTTTCAGTTGGTCGACTGTACTTGTCTTGTTGAAGTAGACTTTTCCATTTAGGTATACACAAAGAAAGTAACGGATTTCCTAACGGCTATTGGCAATTTAAATTTTGAGTTAAACGCATTGGTTCTTAGAAGAGTTCGAATGTTTTTATTTCATAACAAAGTTGCCATGATAGGTGGAATACAATCTCTTGCAAATGTCTGCCATGGCTTGGTGTACAGGCTTGTATTTTTTTGGTCCAATTTCACCAATGATGGCACGAATTTCGTCTTTTAGCTCTGACAAAGATCTTTGACTTTAAGTTTAACGGTGTCAAATCGCAAATACGAGCCCGTAAAATAATGTCCATGCTCTGCATGATGAGATGAGACAGAGAGACCTCGTCTGCAATAAGTCCAATGTTTCATTCAATTTATGGCAGATGGCATCATCCTGTTGGAATCACATGTCGTTCAAATCCATACCTTCCAATTCGGTCCACAATCATAATCATCTCGCGGTAGCTCTTACCGTGCTCGGGCTTGCTTAGTTTCAAACAAGTACCGTCCAATAACTCTGTTCGCCCAAAATCCAATCCAGCATCCAATCTTGGATCCCTAGTCGATTTTCCGTGCACCAAATTCGGCAGTCTTGTTTGTTGACATAGCCATCAACTGTCTAGTAATAGTTCTTCATGATGAATATGCGTTGTTTGACCTCTCCAACGTTGGTGAAAAGGTCGGATTTGTATTTAAAGGAGAAGCCATACAGCCTTAATCCTATTTGATGTAGAATTTCATACAAAAGGCTATCAAAAAGAGTCTTCTAAATTATGGATTGAAACCATGGTGCTGTGATTTTTTTTTTATCCCAATAGATGGAGTCCTTTCTTTTTTCTTTAGTGCAGCCTTTAAATTTCATAAGCTTTTAAGGATTCACATTGGAAATTATTCCATAGTCATAGATGACATTTCAATCAGCAACTTTTAGCATATTTCAAAATCACTTTCAACTATGGATCCACTATAATTTAAATCTTCTACTGCTGCTATCACGTTGTACACTCTTACATCTTTTCAAATAGATTATCGTATTTTGCTTAGACTGCCTTTTTTCTTTATTGGTTTGGGTGTATGCATGCCTCTATTGTCGTTGTCCTCTTTTACTTCCGGACAGTGATGTAAGCCATAAAGATACTAAGCACAGATATCTTATGGACTATAATATTAAGCTTTCGTCAAGTTAGTTTTAGATTTTTTTCTATTACATATTTAAAAACACAACTATTCACAATTTTTTCTTTTTAGTGTGTAACTTTTACATAATATGAACAGACATAATAAAAATACGTTAAGCTATGAATTAAAATTTTTATTAGAATTTATTTTTAAGATTATTTGCATCATACCGATAAAAAATAAAACAAGGGTTAGTCAAGCAAGCATACATATATTTTATTTTTTGTTACATAATCAAGGAAAAAAAAACGTACTCGTAATATTTTAGAAATCACATTTACCTTTGCTTTTAATGTTTTATATACATATACCTACATATTTCCATTTTTTACATATTGTATACTTGTTATATATCTTTGGCTGTGATTAAAACACATTCAAAATGCATCAGCTAACCAAAAACGTATGTTGTTCTATCTCCTATTTATTTATTTTTATTTTTTCATTTTAATAAACTTTGGGTCACGTTTTTTGTGTATAGTATGTTTTAGAGGAAAATAAAAACAACAAAATGCTTCAACTTAAGTAAATAGTAGCCATCATTTAATTGTTTGCACTTTCATTTGGAAAGACTACAAAAAAAAAACAAGAAAGAAAAAATAAAAAGATTAAAATTTAGAAAAATATATATAGTGAATTGATAAATTAACGATTTTCTTATTTGAAGTGTTATAATGTGGGAAAAGCTTAGCTGAAAATATGAAATTTTAATCAAACTTATGGAAATCGGTAAAATCGACGAGGCAATAACAGGTATACATCAGTCTTTTCTATTCCATTCCTTAGTCCAACTAAGCTTAAAAGATATAAATTCCAAACGGAGGTTTACTTTTATTATTAGTGTTAAAAGACGTTGAGGTTTGTGGAAAACACTCTTAAATTACGATCTAAAAAAGTTTAATCCTATATAAGACCCACCTCATGCAAGAATATAAAATTGGATCTTGCAAATGCCTTGCTAATTTTAGTGGGTAAAATAATTGCGTGATGATGATTGAATGTTCACTGTTCAGTGTTCAGTGCCCGGGATGAGAGCACGTTTGCTCAATTGGAAAAGTTTAGGTTTCTTTTCATAAATAGTATAGCCTTTCTATGGTGTCAAATACGCATAGCTTTTCCTGTAATTCCTAGAACTTGAACTCCATCTTTAGGCGGCTAGTAATTTTTTAATTGAATTATTATCTTATTGCTATAAGCCAGAAGGCACCTATTCTGTAAAACCAGAATTAGGTTTTAATGCGCTTCTTACGTACCTGGCAGAAACCACTGCGACCTAAAACATATTTTGTGCCGAGCAAATTTGTTATCCTAAACAATCGAGGTCATAGAGTAACCTCAGGATCGTGCCTGCAAATGAACGGTTTCCGGGGAAGAGTTTTTACTAAGCTAGTAGGTAAGCCACGGAAGAATTCAAATTTGAATTCCTCTTCAACGATATTAACACTGTCATTACGGCCGATCTAAATTGATGGTTCATTATGCTGGTCATTTTATTGAAATTGTCCCATCTTTCCATTTTATTACTCCAGTAATAAAATACTGAGGCTATCAGCTCTCGCCAGGCCAATAAGAATGTTTCGAATAGTATTGTCGTCTCCACAACAAAGTCCGTTTCGCTGAAAGCATCGTACATATATGCCCAGTACATAGAGGTTTTTAACAAAAGCCCAATGACCTTGTTTGAATCGCGGTATATGGCTGAAGCCTATTTTGTTAAGAGTCAACGAAAATTCGAGAGATTTCTAAGAACGCCAAGAAACATTTGACTCGTTCAAAACATGCCAAAAATCATTTTCGGTTTGTGAATTACATTATTCCTACCACTTGAACGTCGGTTTAAATTAGAGACCCTTACACCGTCAACCCTAGAACTTCGAACAGCATAAAATATTCTTTTCATTTTATGAAATGATATTCATGCGACATCAGCAAGATGATCTTCTTTTTTTCAGAGAGCTAACAGAGCAATGTTTATTTTACCCTATAATCTAACTAATCCGCGCCATCTACATACATATAAAGAATGTTTCGACCAACATAGGTTAGGTATACCAGGTCTTGAAAATAAAAATATAAAATGAGAATACATACAAGCTATGAATTCTAGTTACTAACTTAACAAAATACAGGATTACAAAAGATAAACAAATTATTTAGTTTTTTATTAAAAAAGAGATTCTTATTTAGACTCCTCCGTGATATTATTTCGACAAAAGTATTATTATTTCCTTTAAATTTCAAATTTCGAAAAGTTTTAACCAACATCAAAAATAAAGTTTACAAAATTTCCTCTTTATCCATAGATTGTAATGATTTAAAAAAAATAAAACGATAAATAAACTGATTCAAGCAGTTAACTAAAAAACAAATAAATTTAAAAATAAATAAGTTTTAATAATAGATAAATGAATCTTGAATCACTTTAATTTTTCGTTTTAAAATTTTGCATTTTGCACACTGCGGCTTAGAAAATATGCGTTTTAAATATAAATTTTCTTTTTTTGTTTTTATTTATCTGTATTAAATCAATTTAATTTAAAAGTAAATGTAAAAAGAGCATTTAATAATCTTGTCTGTGCTTTCGAAACCAACAAAACAAATTGAATAATTAGTATTTCTTTAATTGTTTTAAATTTTATATTTTGTTTTACGCAATGGAATCCATTTATCTCGATGTGTGAGTGCGGCTGTTTTGTATAAAAATAAAATAAAAACTTACTATTATTATATTTTATTTTATATTGTCATACAATTTTAGTGTGGTTTCTTAGAGTATTTATTTATTTTTATTTTTACTGAGTGGTGAACAAATACTCAATGTTGGCATGATTTGTATATTTTTTTTTATTTTATATTTGTACTGTGCACATGGTTTACATAAATTTGATGTAAAGAAACAAATATTCTGTTTAGAACTTTTTTTTTTAAATTAAATTGCCTTCACATGGAAATAGATTTGTAATAGAAGTTTTAATTTGTTTATGCAAGATATGTAAGAAGTCCGGTGTTTAAGTTTTAATGAAAAACAATTTCAAAACAAAATATTCTAGTCATAAATTAGTAATGTTGCAAACATTTTGCTAGCCTTAAATCAAGTTGAACATAGCAAGGCATTAAGTACCTCTTGCATTCCACTCATTCATATTAGCTGGCCAATGTCCACTGTAAATATAAGGTTAAATGAGAGAATTTAGGCCAAATTCCACAAATAAGGAGTAAAATGACTTCATTTTAACAATTGTCAAGCCAAATGAGATCAATGCAGTAAGAACACTTCGAAATGAGTAATCGTAAACAATTTAATTTGACATCAATGAAAGGCACGAGCTCATAAAACATCAATTTACATTTTCTGTTTTGATTTTATTTTCGTTTTGCAAACAAAAGACGGTATTGTCAATAGAATTGACAGACACACTATGCAATTTCTCTACAGATCTGACCGTTGTATCATTAGCTATTTAACCATTAAATTGCTTGTGTAACTGCCAATTTTACTGAAGCACATAAAGCTAATACTCCCAGTTTCTATAAAATGCAACAGCCTTCACAACTGTGCCATATCCAAAATGATGTGGGGCTCCTACAACCCTGCCAAAACAGTAGAACTCAAAAACACTAGCCGGGCAGGTACGTATCACCAGAGCTATGGCGAACCGCACAGGCTACTGGCTTCTGCAGAAATGTTGTGTTGAAACCAAGCAGGAAACTATTATTTTGCTTCCTGTAACGGAGTCCACAGCCTCTCCAGGCGCACTCTCATTTGAATACAATAATCAGTTTTCTGAACCTAAGACACCCTTTACATCAATTAACACAATTCCAAAGTTTATAAAACAGCACAATTGCGCTTATTGGTTTTCTGATCAAATATTCTTGACCCATATTTCTTTCCAACTTCCTGATGTCATCATCACTACTCAGTACCATCAACACTTTAAGTCATAAGACCACCCTAGTGCCAGTGCTATGCCTATAGAGTAGAGTTGACGTCAGCTTTTTTCCCAGTTGGTCGACTTTCTTGACATAAGAAGTATGACAAGCGTTGTTGCTAACCACTGGCAAGATATAAATATGTTTTAAGATTCAGAAGAAGATCCGAAACAGACAAACAATCACAGCGGCTTCTGAAAGCATTTTGCTGATAACGATGTGTAATATTCTATCAAAATAATTCGGTATCTGCCTTTGCTAATGCTCAACTTTTTCTATGCCTTGTTTTTTCGTCTTCCATTTTTAGCTTTCTTAGGCCTTCTTCAAAATAAATCAACACTTATTTGTACTTATTCACCGGGCTTCCGATTTCAGCTTAAGTCGATGCAAACATTTTAAGCCAAATACTTCGTAAAAAATATGCCATTATATTGTAATACAAAAAGCGCCACCACGATTTTTAAAGCACAAGTTTAAATATCAAAATTGAGCAATTATAAGACTCTGCCCATAGCAGCAAAACATGTTTTTCGAATTTCCCATGAAAATTTCCCTCTTTGTAGAGTTGTTTTTTGTCACTGTCGTTTAACTATTTTAAATAAACTACTTTTCAGCTGCTTCCTGTAAGAGTGAGATTGGGTTTTTGTCTGGGAATTCCTCAAGGGAAATTCGAAAAAATCAAAACAAAATTTTAAGAAAAAAAAAACGCATTTTTATACGATAAAAAACAGCATTTTTCTCTCAGCCCGTAGTGTGCATTATTTTGAAATAACAAAATTAATTAAAAACGTATTTGAGAATAAGTATTTTTCTTTTTATTTCTTTGGAATAATGAAATGTAATTGTTCTTAGTGTGCGTGTGTAAATATTTTTAATACCTCTATATATACATATTAATATTTTATACATATAAATATTGCATTTTGGCATTTATTCTTGTTTTTTTCTTTTTTCGTTTTTTCTTTCTTCTTCATTATGGGTTTGTTTAACCACTGCATATTTGATTAAACAAAAAAAAAAATTTATTACATATTCTATATATTATATATATAAATACCCTGTAAAACAGCGATGTACAAACAAACAGTAATAATAATTTAAACAATAACAGTAATAATAATGGAAGTTGTCCTAATAGCAAAGAAAATCTATTCCACAACCACCACCACCACCACCACAACCACAACCACAATCACAGCCAAATTCACCACAACAATCATCTATTCCATCATCAAAATCCTTTGTCACCGCACAATTTCCATCATACCTCGATACAATATCCAAATCATAATCCAAATCCACCTCCTACTTCTTCTTTATCCACGAATTTATTATTAAATTCACCACCTGCCGCCCATCAACAACATAATCATAATCATTACCATCCTGCACATTCACCAACATCTAGTACAACCATATTATCCCCGCTAACAAATCTTTCAACAACATCTACTACTACTACTTCTGCTACTACTACCGCTTCCAAAATGCCAACAATAAAAAATTCAACAACTACAACAACATTGAAAAAAATCCTTACCACCAATCCACAACCAACACAAAATTCCCCGCTATTAACAAGTAGTGGTAGTGGCTTTATTGGTAACACTACTGATGTTGTGAATGTAAATTCTTGTACTGACATAATTCCAATCAATAATCGCCATGCGCCTTCACCACAATTTTTTCAACATCAACAACAACAACAATGCCGACATGAATTGCATCAACAATTTCAACAACAATTTCATCAACAATTGCAACAACAACAACCGCTATCACCTCATATAAATATTAATATTAATTTGAATAACACAATAAATGTTATCACAAATAATGTTGTTGTTAATTCAACACCCGCCACAACATCATCAACAATGTTCAACAACAACAATATTAATAATAATACAAATTCACTTGTACCTGTTAGTAATAATAATAATAATCAAAGATCTCAACAAATGATACTGAATAGAGCGGCTGGACCGAGCCATTTAAATAACAATAATCATAACAACAACAACAACAACGGTATGAATATGATTAATCATTTAAACAACAATGTGGTTGGCGATCATCATCAAAATCGTCGTGGCAATATGATGAACAATAATGTGCCACCAATGATGATGCAAGTGGATCACCGTCGTCACGGTGGTTCAAATAATTTCAACAATAATAACACCAATATTTTGAATAATGGCAACATCAACAGCAACAATACTAGCAATAATAGCGGTAACGCAACAAGCTCAGGGTTATTTGATAGACATAATATGGTGAGTAAAGTTATCAATATATTTTTTGAATTGTGGTGAGCTTTGAGGATAGTTCTTGGCTTGATAGTTCTACATCTTTTGCCTGCAAATGCTTTCCAGAGATTTGGACTCAGTTTAAGCATAAGATTGAACAGTGAAATAGACCAAGCCAATCTGGAATTGGTAATTCTTTCGGTTATAGAATTTGCTCTTTAGCTTCAGGCTCACTAAACTTCACAGTTGTCATCCTTGCCATCAAGAATTGGGAAAAATTTAAACCTCATACATCATAACGCCGAACTTTATACTCGTAGTATGTCGTCTGGAAAAATACCAAAGACTGTCATGCTCCAATGTTTCAACAAATGATAAGTGACCTCCTCTATAGATTTGTATACATCTTTGTACAAATGGAAGATGAAATGAGCATCCATAGACTCTCTTTCACTCTTACTTCTTACACCTTTCTCTGCTGTTGTAAAAAGTTAATTTATCTTTTTCATCACCAGACAAAATTCCTTTGATGTATAACAACATTTCTATCATCCACAATGTGAGTAAGTTTTACATTCACTTCCAGATAGGTCATGTCACATTTAATCATCTTAATACAATCAGTCCCAAAATGTCTAAACTCCTACTCAGAGTAAAGAAATCTGACTACCAACAGTCACTGGTGCATGCATTCAAGTAATCAATTTACGTCGGTGTATGATAACCCAGGTTTGCTTTGTCTATCTGTTGTACAGCCACCACAATTCATATTTTCTTTAAGACTGTCCGGTGAACTTTGCCATAGAAAAGTCTGCGTTTTATAATTTGATTTGATCACCTCAGAGCAATATCTACGCATCAAATGACTTTAATTGCTCAAAAGGAAGTTTCATCGAGCAGCCCTTCAGACATATTTCCTTTGTTTATTGACTTAATCTCATATTCTATTTGCAACCATTTATAGCATTTTGAGAGTCACGGAAACTCCAGAAACTCGGAATTACATATTGATACCAGATCAAGCGGAATGATGGAAAGAAACGGAAATAACAATAACAATAGAATCATCAGTCCACAGCAACAGAATTACCATCATAATAACAGCAACAATAATCAAAATATGAATAGCAATAATAGTAGTAATATCAATAGTAATAGTAATAATCAAACACCAAGTCCATCGTACTGCCCAAACAACAGCACCAACAATAACAACGCAAATAATTCTAATAACGAGCATCCCCACTCGAGTGGTGCTGCTGGTGGCTCAAATGGCAACAATAATAGCAACAACAACGGCATAAAGTCCGATAGTCCATCCAGAAAACGTAGACGTATATCTGCGCGCATGCCTAGCCAATCGCCTCCTGCTGTGTGGGAGCAACGACGTTCGCCGCGCATCCAAACGCATTCGCAACAACAGGTGAGTGATGTGAAATGTATCATAGGGAGCATACATTCATAAATTGATTAAAAGTTTTATCATTCGCAGGCTCAAATGCAACAGCAGGGCAGTCCACCAATACGTCGTCCAAGACTTCGTGAGAATCAATTGCACCCGCATCCACACCAACATCCACATGCAGCGATGCATCATCAGCAGCAGCAACAGCAGCACCATCAACAGTCGCAGCAGCAGCAGCGTTCTACATGGGAATTGGTGCAACAAACGCCACCACCGGCACAGCCACATCAGGCACCACCCCCACCACCACCATTGATGGTGGATATAAATCAAGTTCCTGTTAGTTTGCCACTAAGGCATGATCCCATATGGGCGTACTCGTCCGGTCCGCACACATCAATATGTGCCTACCCAGCGCCACCGCGTCTGGCACCGTGTCAGGTGGTACATCACATTCAACACTCTTATCAGTCTTAATCTTTCTAAGGCAATCTTTATTTTTATCTTACAGGTCCACAGTGTATACTCGCAACAGTTTGCTCAAACTTGCAATCTGGGTAACCATCAATTTGGTACGTTCTCCTCAAGCGCTCCACCGATAGCAGTGCCACAACCGCAACCACCACCGCCGCCAACGCAACCGCATCAAGCTAACTATCATCAAGCTCATATCACTCAACAGAGACCCGATAGCATTTCCCTAGAGTCACTTGATCATCACGGACCACATGGTCCACATCCTCATGCCCATGCACACCCACACCCTGCTGGTGCCGCATCATCGATTCACATTACACCGATTACAGCGGCTGCCGCACACCATATGCATTCCACAGCACAGGTGACTCAATTGTCAGCAGCTCCACAGCAAATATTCATCTCCACCGAGGTGAGTTAAAACACTGAACTAAAAAAAAAAAATATTGAACACCTCACATATTAGCGTTTCCTGCAGAGCCATCCAAATCAAGTGGAATTATTCCGTCAGGCCCGGCGTACATTCCCACAGCGACGTTTCGCTAGATTCCATTGGCCACCAGGTGCTCATCCACATCGTCATCATGCTCTGCCACATCAAGCCCTCGGAGGCCAACATCCCACACCGGTGCAGATACAGGCCGGAATTATCAATCCCGGATTTTTACTCAACTTCCTGTAAGTTTAAACAACTTATTCCCTGAAATATAGTCCTTGCTCAAAATACATTAACCTTGCAGTGCCATGTTCCCACTCTCGCCATATGGGCAACACGAGCTCAGCTCACCAGATTCCAACGAAACTGAGAACTATGAGGCCTTGCTAAGCTTAGCCGAGCGACTGGGTGATGCTAAACCCCGCGGTTTGGCACGAACGGAAATTGATCAGCTGCCAAGCTACAAATTTAATCCAGAAACTCACACAGGTAAATCTTGCTATAGGGTGAAATTGGACACAAATTCTTTAAATATTTCTTTGCCATTCTTTTTAGGTGATCAAACATCTTGTGTGGTATGCATGTGCGATTTTGAAGTCAGGCAACTTCTTCGTGTGTTGCCCTGTTCGCATGAGTTCCACGCTAAGTGTGTCGATAAATGGCTGAGGGTGAGTCGAACTGTAATTTTGTTTATTCTTGTATCATTTACAGAAGTTTAATTGAAGCCACACATTTGAATTGATTCGATACAGCATAAATTGAGATGAAAAATAAATGGAAATGTTAAACCTGGAACAATGATTTGTATCCACTTGTACACTGTTCGAGTGGTGTTTTTGGCTTACAAGGCACTGAACTTGACTTGACTATTTCATCTCCACAAATGCATGCTACTTACTTGTTCGTCTCCTACTTCTATAAATTTATTTATCTTTCAAGCATTCGACTTTGTTACTTTGTTGGACTTAAGTTTGATATTATGCTATTCACCTAGTCGTGGTCGAATGGAGTAAAATCTTGACCATCGTCGTCCAAGCGGAATATTGGTCCCCGTTTCCATTCAAGTTGTTAAAACAATTCTAATCAATATCGAATTTTCAATAAGCTCTATCTCTACACCAAAACATAATATCACAATTACTATTGTTTTTAATACCACAATTATTTTTCAGTCAAATCGTACATGTCCAATCTGCCGTGGCAATGCATCTGATTACTTCGAAGCTCACGAACAGCACTAAGCGACAACGATCCCACTTTTTGCTCCCCCGCTACAGCTCACTGTTTTACAAAAAAGAATGATAATGCCCTATGGAATAGGGTATAAAATTAACTTAAGCCCTCCTCCGTGTGATGCCATGCTTAAAGAAAATTTCACCAAATACAAAACAAAAAATCAACTAAATTTACCACAAAAAAAAAAGAAAAAAAAAAGAATGAACTCACCACATATATGTGTATGTATTTTAACACTGATTTATATAGGTATATATTCGTAATGTTTAGTAACTTTAACTATATATATATATATAACAACGCCTCTACATAGTTTTTATCGTAAACAAAATAAAAATATATATATCTATATATATATTTCTAAAAAAAAAAAAAACGTTACGCTACATAGAATCAACAACAAGGTGAAAAAAAAGAAAAACAATATAACTTAGCACTATTTTAACAATTTTAATAGAAGTTGTATATGTAAATGTATATTTAAAAGCAATCTTTCAACAAACAAACAAAAAAATAATGATATCGTGACAAAATTTAGTTTACAACAAAATGCCAATTTACTATTACTATTAAAAAAAAAAAATAAAAATAAAAAAAAAAATACAAATAAATATCGTTGTTGTCGTCTCGTGTAATTTTTAACAAAAATTAAATTAAATTTAATTAAACAAGAAAAGAAATTTTTAAAAATAAAATATAACTTTGTATAGGTGTACAATATATAGTATCTACCCAGAGAAATTATGCAATATACAATAATTAAAGCAAAAACAAACAACAACAAAAAAACCATTAAATTAGTAAAAAAATAAAAGTCTCGCCCCTTCCTGCCCTCCGCGCACATATAAAATACAAGTACACAAATAAAAAAAGAAAATACTTAGAGCTCTTTCCAAAATAAACATTTTCCACCCAAAACTAAAATAAAATAAAGAATTCAATAATAAACATTTTCTTATAGACTTTTTAAATAAAAATAAAACTAAAAACCAAAAAGTTATAAATCTTGAGAATAGATATAGAATTTTCAAAATATTTTGTGCATTAATCAGAACAAATATAGTATAGAAGTAAAAATTATTAAAAGAAACAAAAACAAGAACTAAAAACTTTATGCAATATATCAATATGTGTGGAAATTTGTCTGTAGTCGTGTTTGAAGTGAGTTTTTTTATTTAACACAAAAAAAAAAACAAAAAATCATGCTTATTTCTTATGCAACAAACCTAATCGAATAGAGATGATAAAAATGTAAAATATAACCCAAAGAATTTTTAAGTTCTGGTTGAAAATATGGTCAGTGAATGAAATAATTAATTTGTTCTTCCAACGAAAACGAAAAATATACATATTAGAATGAAACGTCATGCAATGTAATAAGTATCCCTTACACTTTTCAATGAATGTCTTACGAGTTTAATGTATAAATATTAAGTGGCAGCACAAACCTCGAATAAATTGTCCTCCCTCCTGTTGCTAGCCGATATTGTTCTCTTGCTAAAACACCTCGTTGAGTGTGGTTTCTCTTAGGAACTTAAGAACCTGTATTGAGTTTAGGGATGAAAGTTTTTTTTACCTCTGTCTGGTACTATTTACTTTGCTCCGTGTCTGTGACTCAGTTTCTAAGGATGTGATCTGGAATTTTCCCCGTTTGTTTGCAGAATCTAGACCTTACTTCCGAAAAGGTTTTTGGAGCTTATAGGGATCCGTAAGGAATCCTGTTAGTGTTCGCAACTTGCTTCTACTGAGGGTGGTGCAGGTTCTAGATCTTCTGTTATTGTAGTCTCCTAGGATTGCCGCAGTTTGGGCAGTTCCATAAAGAGTTTAATTACGATAATGGTCATGGTTAACAAAGTTATATAAAACGTTATAATGCAATCTTGTCCGTAGTCCTGTGCAGTTTTTATCAACTACTATACAACCATTTGATGTTTTTTCCTTGTTTCTAGGAAAACTAACTGCCACCTCTTTCTTGACCCATCTACGATAAAAACAGAACGAATGACCTAATCAATAGAAACCGCATCGAGACAGCTTGAATCTCGGCAATTAGCACGGGCCACTGGCCAATCGGTCCACACGCTGCCAAGTTAGGCATCACTTGCCAGAGCCAGGCAGCGCATAACATAAAATTCTGCAACATTAACAATTTTCTTAACTCCACAGGATGGATCTGAAAAAACACACTCTTAGCTACGCCCATCAATAACCAGGTCATGTGAGTTGTGGTATCAAAACGGCGCATCCGCGCTACTTGTGTCTCTGGCAGGCTTACCAGTTTCAGCCACTTCTACCTACCTACCTATGATGACGGTAAGAAACGCTAGGGTTTCTCAAAAGAAGTATGTGCATCTTTGGTATCCACGAAGCCGCACCCGAAAGAAGTACATACTTCCATCAGTTTCTTATACTTTAGAAACTTGACGACTATTTGGAGTAATCCTAAAGTCTACAAAGCTCCACATGTTTTCCGCTGCAACATTTTGTAAACATCGTCGTTTTCTAGCTCTGAGTTTAGTATTTTCTTAGCTTGCATCGCCCTGTAAAAAATCCATCACGGAATAGTGCAGAATCTGTAAGTTTCATTATTATTAATTTAGCCGCTACACACTGAGGTATTTTCTGAGCTTACAATGTCCAGTTATCAAGTCCTTCAATACCAAATTCTCCGAAAAGTGTCGAGTTTATTGTGACATAAAGAGGTAAAAAGGGTTCGCATTTGGAAAAGCTAGTTTTCCTTGATTTTTTATTGGATTTCGCTGTATATGCTAACTATCGTTAACTTTTCAATTAGGGATTGAACTTAAATTAATGGAATGAAATTAAATATATTTACACACGTATTAGTTAACGTCCATGAAAGTTGGTTGTGTCTCCTTTATAGGGTATTAAGGTTTTATTTAAAGAAACCAACTATGTCTATTTGAAGTTAAATTTAGCCATTCTAATCCATCATTACATGGTCTAGATCTTGTTGTATATTTTTTGTTCTTTAAGCATCAAAGGGATTTGCAAACAACATATTTGTTACAAGCTGACGTATGTATAATACTTCTTTACAATTCAATCACTGAGTTAGGAGGCCTTTCTTTTCCATTCAAACAAATAAAATGCCTTTTTTTAAATTTAACATGCATATAGTTTTGTAAGTTTGTTTGCCAAAAACTTTTACACATGTGTGACCAGATTTTAATTAAATTCATTTGTGGTTTTGTTAAGCTTTAAATACATTTGTTTTTTGTTTTTTCTCTTAGTACGAAACATTACCTTAGTTCTTAAGTATACGAAATATTATTATAAAATATACATACATACATACTATGTCGCTTTTTTGTTAATAACTTTTAGTTTTAATATAAAATTGTAGTGCCTATTTTGTTTCTTCCTTTTTATAATCATTTAACGATACATACATACATTTTAATTAATATGAATATTTAGCCTAATTTGTTTAATTTTTATTATTTTTTTTTTTAATTTTCTATCAAATATAATATACAACTGAATTTTTTTTTTCTAATAATGAATTGCTTTGTTCTGTTTTTAACTAAAGATCGGGAAGTGATATAAAATGAATTTATTTGTTCACACTGTATGATTGTGTTTGGTTGCTGTGTTTTTACCTTTAAAAAAATAAAAATAAATATAAGATGTGCTTGTGGTGTTGTTAACGTAAAAATAGATATACTTCCAATTTATACAGCAGCATAAGTGTTTTTTTTTTAAGCAATTAATAATAAAATTTGTGTGTGCAATCAAAACATTATATTTGTAAGCTGAGTTTGCAACTTAAGCAAAAAGAAAACAAAAAACAAAGAAATCTTATCATTTGGGTTGTTGTTTTTTTTTTACAATTTTCATACATATTTGCATTACATTAAACTTAAACTACACATTTGTTTTTTTAATTCCTTTTTTTTAATTTTAAACATTGCACCCGCGATCTAAAACAAAATTTAGAAAACCAAAACTTTGCAAAAAAAAAAATTTACTTTTTTCAAAGTAAAAATAAAAAATTTAAAAAAAAATATCGTAAATAGTTTGTATGATAATTAAAATTATAAAATATATATAAAGTTTTGCTGTGATGTATGTTATATATTAACAATTTAAAATAACAAAATAAATTCTTAACAACAAAAAAATAAATAAAATTTAATTAACAACTTTGAACTTCCTTTCCATTTTAGTTTAGTTATTTTCCTATTTCTAAAAACAAAGCATTTTTTTTTTAAATCAACTATTTTTTTATATATGTATGTACTTCTGGGTGATGAAAATAAATGTATAATACTGAAAACTAGTTTCTTTTGCTTACATTGAGTTAGACCTATCTTCAGCTTTATTTGGAAATATCAATTGTTTAAGTGATAGGAAAAAATGTCGGGCAAAAGTGTCTCAAATTGTTTGAAGTTTTAAAAATTATAATAAATGTTCTGCAAGGTGCAAGGTCATAAGTTTTTACGTGAGAAATAAGTCTACAATTTGAAAATGTTAAAAAGCCTCGTTCCCCCGTTGTGTAGCACCACAATTGCAAAAGAACTAGATATGCACATAACAAATTATTAAGAACATGTACTAACTAGGAGAATTATATACAAAAGGAATTCATAAAGAATGTGTGTAAAAGTTGACCATCAAGATATAGAAATGAGTTTCTGGATTGTTAATCACCCCTATTCTTCAACTCGAATGCCGAGTCGTATTTTCTTTCGTATTAAGAGTCGTATCGAAATTAAATTCCTATTCTTCGACTCGTATGCGATGCATACGACTTCTTAAAATAACCAACGTATATCATCGCAGTTATGCAAATGTCAAACTAATAAAACGGAAAAATAAACATTAAGTTCGGGGGTGAATGATTTAAATAGATTTTCTTAAATATATATTTATTTCTTGCTGTTCTTTCAAAAGTAGTGACTGCATTTTTATTTGCTCATTTAGAAATTTCATTCTTTCATCTTCAATAGACATCGATGATTTGTTCTCTAGCAGAAACCAGCCTTTCAAATTGACTACGATTCGTTATTTTCCTACGATTAAAGCACACAAAAATAAAAATGTATATATTTTTAGCAAAAATACATGTATTTACATATTTTTTTCTTCCATTTTCCTTCACTTTCAATCTGAGTCGTAGCCAACTTTGTATGCGAGTGAAATACGAGACAAATACGACCAATAAACGACCAATTGAATACACCGTAATAGCGAAAAAATCGAGAGTCGTATGCGTTGCGGTGCATACGACTCCTGTCAAAATTTACATACGAGTGTGTTCGTAAAATACGACTTCGTAATAACTAAATGCGACTATGGTCACATCCGACTGTCGTATCCGAGTTGAAGAATTGGGGTGAATATCACAAAATATAAGAGTGCTGATTCAATGTCCTTCAAAACTTGGCTCGCTACAAAAGAAAGTCTACCTTTGGTGGGTAGAGATTTAAGCTCCATTCTACCCATTGGCCAAAGATTTCGAAGAAATGACAAAACATTCATTTTGAGACACGAAGAAGGAAGTGAGTTTTAATCTCCATGAAAGCATTAAAGGTACAAGAACTACTGATCAGCTAGTCAGAAAGGGTTGTTCGGAGATCTACTTAGGGCCCTAATTCTTATTCAGAATTCCTGATTCCACGTTCAAATCAGGTCACCGAATACCGCCGACGCACTTAGACCAGAAGTTCATTAGGTTCATTGTAATACATCAGGATCTGGGAGGACTCCTCCACTTCGTTGAACCATTGGGGGGTTCTAGGTTTTTGGCAACTTATTGTGCTAGGTAACCTACCAAGATTGTCAAAAAATATGTCACCGAGATGGTTCTGGCTTTTAAGAGACAGAATATAGAGAACTGATTTTTCCTCTTCGTCCCTGCAGTTTCTGCAGGAATCATTTGCGAGGAGGCCTAGTCGAGAAGCATGTCTTCCTATAAGACAGTGATTCTAAGAAGTTTTTAGTTTTTCGAAATCCATCTCGTGAAGCGCTTTTGGTCTATTAAAGGCCAGATTAGTCTGCTAGTTTGGCAGTTTGTACCATTTGACTATCTTTGATTGGTTTCGCTGATTGAAATCCTTATCTCGCAAGGGACTATTTCACACAGTAAAGCTTTGGCATGTTGTATTGTGAACTTTTGACGTATATTTTCGTGCGTGGATCATAAGTCCATCAACTTTCTTTTCATATTCTGGGGTAAATGGGCACCATGCAACAAAAGATAAAAACTCCCTTCTGTCCTTAGATCTACAACCCGAGCGGCGCCGGGGAAGTTCTGAAAAAAATCGATGGACTCATGGACGATTCTTTACAAGAGAAAATCTTTTCATTTTGCATGTTTATTAAATGCTTATTTGAAACTTCATATTTCTTCGCGTTTATCGTCTTTATGAATAAAAAAGGGCTAAACCCATTTTAAAGATGCTCACGAAAACCCATACCAATAGATGTTTCCAAAGTTATAGCTTCCAATTATTGTTACCATTATTTGTTTACAATTTTTCTATTCATTTAGAGTGTTTGAATGGTGTTGGAGTACTTTTGCATGAACATATTATAAACAACTTTTTAGTGATCTTTTGTGCTTTTGTATTAAAAAAAAAAAAAAAAAACAAATACTTTCCTTTTTTAGTTCCTTTTAAAAAAACGAACTATTCTATCTCACACTCGATCTTTTTTATACTTAAAAAAAATTTAAAAAAGCTACATAAATGTCTCTTCCATTCCAAAGCAAAAATACACATTTATAAACTTAAAAAAAACGTATACTGCTAAACAAAACAAAAAAAGGATTGTAATTAAAAAAAAAAAGAGTTATGTTTGTTAAAAAAAATGATTGACTTCCTTGTGGTTTTTGCTTTAGTTGTCATAACAATTTAGAATATACACACAAAAAATGTTAGTTGTTCTTTTCTAATGTATTATTGTTTTAATCTCTGATTTTTAAAGCAAAAAATGAAAGTTAAAGATTGTATTTTCTAATAAATAAAAATGAAAATAAAAAAAAAAACAATTTATTATTGTTTGTATCTAGTGGGTTTCACAAGTTTTTTTATTTTTACTTTTTTAATATCCATTATACAAATATAATTATAGCTACCATTTATAACTAACTTGAATTAGAGTTTTATTAAAATGCAACTGAAAACACAAACATACAAACATAAACAAAATAAATTTTCAACTTCTGATGGAGTGAATTATATATATATACATAAAGAAATAACAAGAAAAAATGAATAAATAAATATTTTGTAATAAAAATAATTAACAATAAAGCTCTTATGAAAAATAAAGTTGTCGTGTTTTTTATTTAAATTTTTAAGCATTTTTTATCGACTTCAAAGCTTTCTTTCGTTAATTGAGTAACCTAGGAGTACCAACCATTGCATACCTACCAAACTCGACCGATTGCGCAGGATGGCAATGAAGAATGCACGCTGCTCCATCAGGTCGGTAAAGACGTCACTCAGACATTTGATGTCAATGAAGGATTTAGACAAGGATTTCTTTATTTCTTTTACATCGTACCTGAAAGAATTGTGCCAAATTCGCACGCAAACACCAGAGGCACAATCCTTCATAAGTCCATGCAATTCCTCGCATACGCCGACGCAGAGACATAGACTTTGTCAAAAATAGATGTCCTCTCTTCGCTTTATGAGAGGAAAATGTGAAAGAGGTAATTTTCGGTCCCGTCTGCATAGACGGTGAGGAGGAGAGAAGATACAACGACGAACTGGGTCATGTAGAATGGATGCACACCAATGTTCTGGTCCGAAAAGTAGTAGAGGAAGACCGCGACACAGATAGCACACGAAAATGGAAGGAGACCTCAACAAATTAAGCATGGCGAAACTGGAGGCAACCAGTTAAAGATCAAGATGGCCGGAGACGCTTGTTGGTTGAGGCCCAGGCCCACCCTGGGATGTAGCGTAACTTACGTAAGTACGTTAGTAAGCATTATCTGTCCAATTCATAAGAAAGGAGACCGCCTCATCTGTGACAATTATAGATACATAAGTCGTGCTGAACATTGGCACCTGAAACCATAGGTCGACGAACTGGTGGGGAACTACCAGTATGGTTTTAGGCCTGAAAAAAACGACGACTGACCAAAATTTCACTCTACGTCAAATCTGGAGAAGACTCAAGAGTTCCAGATCGATACTAGTTATCTATTTATCGATTTCAAGGCCGCATATGATAAAAAAGATTCGTGTACAACGAATACGATGGCTAGGTCATGTAGAACGGATTAACACCATTGCCCCAGCCCGAAGAATCTTCGATTTCAACCCTGAGGAAATACGCAGAAGAGAACGAATTCATCTCCGGCGTGGGCAAGTGGAGGGTAACCGCAACTAACTCGGCCTACACAACTGGATTTAGCAGACTCATTTGAAATTGTCAGATGTGCGAAACCTATGAAATTTGATAATAGAATTATTGTCAGTTGTTTTTGCTGTAATTTCAGTGACATATTTTTGCATGTTTGGAGTTTGCGTACTTGTCGTGAAGATACAAATTGATAGGAGCGGGAGTTAAAGAGATTTCGATATCAGTGGCGAAGAATTGGATCCCAAATTTAGGCCGATAGACGTTCAATTGCTTTCGCAGTCGCCAAAAAAGTTCTGTTAAATGCTGTGGCTGACAACGTCTGGCAATGGATCTGCCAATTTTTTCGTGAACAGTCATCTACCAACCGTGTAAACTGACAATTTTTCATCTGACAACGTTGTCAGAGAAAGCATGGTCGGACCAACTGTAAGAAATTGGGACAAAATCTTACAATCGTCTGAACTCACAATTTAATGTTTCAATGTTTGTCATTGTCAGCTCATCGGCAATTAATTGTCACCACAACCGTTTGAACATAGTTTAAGATCGTGCTGGCTAGAGAAAGCTGTTGGCACAGAGAGCCTTTTTGAAGCACGCCTCAGCTCTTGTCCAATCCACCATGCACAACCTGTCCACAAACAAAAATCTCATCCCTGCAAGCTAAGAGAAAAGAAAACCCACATACCTGGGATGGACGAAATAGAAAGAAAGTGAAGCCCAGAAAAAAAGAGAGAAAATCGAAACTACTACTATCTTTACCGACATCATCATAACACGTATTTTATTCAAATCTCTATAAGTTGAAAACCAAAAAGCTGTTCAAACATTTTTAGTTTCTGAACGTGTCCAAAATTGCACTCAAATGCAATGAAAATTTTCAGATTTCCCTCCTTACTGTACCAGTGAACATTAAATTTTGTCTCTTTTTAACAAGTTTATTTGTTTAGTATAGTTCCCTCCTTCTCTCGCATCATTAAATCATGTTCTCCTCTTAACGACACTGAAACTGAACTCAACGAAACCATAATCGCTACTCAATTTGCATAAAAGCACTCAACATGATGAATCGAACTCTCATTTCGATTTTAAGTTTGTTCGAAAGAGTTATGGTATAGTTGTTCGGAGAGAGCGTTTTTGTACGCCACATTTGTAAATTAAGTGATTTCCAACAAAAAAATAATAAATAAATAAGTAAATACATATATAGTCTACTTCTATATTGTATATATATATGTATATTAAATAAGCATAAGTGTGTGAAAGAAAAGAAGCATATTTCAGAAAAAAAGCGAGCTCAAGCCAACCAAAAGAAAGTTAAAAAAAAAAAGTTATTTTGTTAATTTTTTTTCTGTTCCATTGAGTGAATTTAAAATTGAATGAGAATTATTTATAAAAATCTATTAATAAGGAAAAAAAGAAAATCTTCAGAAAAAAAAAAATAAAAATATTTTCTCTTGTGTAAAAAATCATTACATAAAGAAAAGGAGCTTTCCCCCCAGTGAGAGCAGAGCGCGCCTAAGGAAACGAAAATCCTTTTTTTAAAGTGTGAGGAAATATAAGCAAAACAAAAGCCAAAAGGAAAGAAAAAGCTAAATAAAAATAAAATTTCCCTGTGAAAAAAAGAGTGATTTTTTGTGTGCAAAACAACGGTTTTTTCTTTTATTTTCGTTCAATCCATTTTATTATTCTTCAAGACGACGGGGTTTTTTAAAAGCAAAAAGTAAGTAACAAAAATAAATATTTTTTCCACTCAGTCAATTTCGCCTTGATTTCACCTTTTTTCATGCATGGATATGTATGTATTACAAAATTTGTTTACCTCAACATTTTTTTTTTGGCAACGTCCACCACAAAACTGTTTAACCTTAAAAGGCAATCAGAAAGTCGAATGGAAAACTACACTACATATAGTAGGTATTAGAAAACCAGCACCAGGCCAGTTTGAATTGGCTCAAGTTATGAGGAAATTATGACAAAGAGTTTTCAACTCGCTTTGAGCGCCACATCATCCATCCATAACTACTCCATGGTGCATAATTAACACACGTCGGAGAATGGAGAATAATATAAATAAAGATTTAATTACACTAACCAAGGTGTCATGTTAAACTTATAAAAGATGTTATGACGGGTTAAAAAAAAAGTTACGCAGTGTGGTGGGGGAAAATAAATGAAACATGGCAACATTTCAATGAAAACGCAATGATGGAGGAAAGAGAGAGAGTTGTTTTTTTTGTGCTATTTTTCGAGTGTCAATTCTATTCAGTTGGGAAATACATGTACACTTCTGATTTGAAAAATATAGTTTTGGAATATATACACAGAGCCCATGAAAACTGGCAACAGTGGCTTTTTTTTTAACTCAACATGTACACATATTTTTTCACTCAACGCGAGTAAGAAATGAAAGCTCTCAAATAGCTGCGTTGCCAGGTTTCCTCCCCAATGGTAAATAACAATTGTTATTGCTTTCCCTTAACGTGATTTACGTCAGAATCATGAAGGTGGGCCCAGATACTTAAATTTTGTTTATGAAGGTGTAGTTAAGGGTTTTTATGAAATCTAAATAAATTTCCTGTAATTTATGAGTGGGCAGAAGGGACTAAATATTCATTTTGATAGCTGGCAGTGTAAGGTTTACCTTTTCTCGCTAATGGCTAAGCAAATGTACTTTTGGAATTATGTCCTTTAAAGTTTGACAAATTTTGTGATGGAGCGAAAGGAATGGGTATGGAGGAAAGTCAAAGAAGATAAGGCTTTAAAGCACTTATAAAATGAAAGAGGCAAACAAGCAAGCATATCAAAACGTGCAGAAACACCAAGCTATTACGCGTTCACCAGTCAGTCCACATACTTACACGCTTGTGATGGCGCTACAGTCAGGGGTGGACGTGGAACTCAACCATCTCCAGTTAGCCCACGTTTTTGGGTCCCTTTCGTGAGCCACCAGAGTCCTGGTCTTCCTCCTCTACGTCGGTCCTCCGGGCTGGTTTTCATATACTTTATATGT
This sequence comes from Criorhina ranunculi, assembly GCA_951813785.1. Lineage (NCBI taxonomy): Eukaryota > Metazoa > Arthropoda > Insecta > Diptera > Syrphidae > Criorhina > Criorhina ranunculi. The sequence goes on along the minus strand of OX638381.1, from coordinate 86,993,589 downwards.
GCTTTGTATTTGTAATGGCCCCTTCCGTCTAAATGCTCACTAAATTGAAACATTTTAAAGGAGCTCCTGTCTTCTGATTTAATTTCAATGTTGTTTTACAGATCGTAGCCAAGTTTCGGAGTGAAAACCCGCCTCTAATCCTTCTTATATTGAACATGGTTTATTTTCTCAAGCGATTTAAGATCCAAAATCATCTAATGGGTCTTCCCTTAACATCTGTTTGCTATTTACAGAAAAAACTACCTACCTGAGCGCTTGTTTCATTTAAAAGGGTCGGCTTTGTAGAAGTAATAAACAGCATCGGAGATCTTTTACGACCTGGTCTTTAAACACCAAAGTATGTAGGTACCTAATGCCAAAAGTAAACGCCCTGATTTGGTTCCTTCAATATTGTAAACTTAAGGTTTTACCCTAATTAATTTCACATCAATTGCTTCTATGGCGATTAAATCACATGAGTAACATGAGACATATTTTACAAGCTCATTTTGTTTTCATAATTTCGATGTTTTTTTTATTACTTGCACCACGGGCATTTAACTTCACTGATGTAAGGGCGTTTGTCAGATGTTTCTGACAGCATATCCTGAATAAAAGATAATAGACGTTATTGAAGTTGGAAACCTGATGGATTTGCCAGGTCTAGGGGTTCCTTAGGGTTAACTTTTACCTGTGCAGCTCTCATCTCGGTCGGTGAAACTCTTCAAGTCACTTGCGATTTGAACCAGTAAAACGATACAATTCCTCTGTAACTAAAATTTGGTGCCATTTGGCATCTATGCACCGAATTTCGCCAGCAAACTGTGGAAGGAGTGCCCCGATTTCAACAAAATGTGCAACAATCTCTTTTACTGCTTCTTGAATAGTAGATTGCCAAGCCTCTGTGGGAACCATTGGTTGTAACTACTGTGAAATTGGCATCAAAAAATGCACCAAAAAGTTGTACAATCGAAATGGCAGTACGAGCTTGGTATGTTCATAAATCTTTTATTCATCACATCAATGACTTTAAACCATGACTTGGCTCATGCAATGCAATTGCGATTAGCCAAACAACTTGAATTGGACTAGGTGCCCCAATTGAATTTATTTATTTTTGTATCTGATATGAATGCGAGCAATTGTGTTTTTAAAGCAGTTCATACCAGGTATTTACTCTAAACTATTTGAGAAGTACAAAGCACGATTCTTGGTCGTTTGATTAGAAAAAGTCTATCTGATTTGAGGCCTGTGGCTGACAGAGGTTCGAGACAGCAGAAACCTTCAAAAAGTTTTTTTTTTTTTTGCACCACCACTTCTTCTCGGCAGGCAGGCATTGACAAACCTCTCCATAAGCTATTCGGAGGCGTCATTCCTTTCCTTTCATTCGCGCGAAAAATATATCACCCACAACACGAACGGTTGCGAGGAACTAAGTATTCGTTCTCTACGAGCTGTCTCGTCATGTATTTCTAAGCATCATAAATAACCTCCATATATACACCCAAGCAGTGGTTGTATTTAATTTACAAAACCCGTCGGTTGCTTTGACTAGACTAATCTTCAACTTCCTAACCCCAAACTCAAAAAACAAGGAAGCACGCAGGTATGAGATATTCAAATGCTTTACGTGAGGCAGCGACTACTGTTAGAGCATATTATTTGGGGAGGTAACCTACCTATCACTTTCCAAAAACAACTAGGTACTCTTGCTTGAATCGTACATATGTGTCTCATAAGTATGCAGTTACTTTGTTTGAAATGGTCCTTTAAGAAGACACTTAGACCAAAAGTAGGTCCATAGTGGTACAACTTTGAGTGCTAAGAATGGACCTCAGTTTACTTCTGAAATTGCTTGCTGTGATTTTTTTTTTGTGAAGCGTCAATTCTATGCAACTCGTATCCACATTCCATCGACAATAATGTATTAATTTCCATCGCCCTAGTACCTAAAATTACCCTAAGAAGAGAACTAAGTAGATTCATACCTGCCTATATATGTACAAGGTGACGGAAAAGTCATCACCCTATCGAAAGATGCTATAATTTTTGCAAATGTCAATTATTCTACTTTGGCATTTGTGAAATAAACAGATACAAAATACACGTCAACAAGACATGAATCGCAATACTCCTAAAGAACGCGGAATAATTGTTACAATCGGCGGTCTTTACAGATGTTCGCTTACAAAATGCAGACAGTGCACCAGCTATTAGCTGTTGGCCGCCAAGCTAGTGTAACCTATGCTCAAGCCATCGTGAATCTTGGCCACAAGGGAGACGACTTTTCAACGAAAATCATCATGAGCGACGAGGCCCATTTCCATCTGTGGATATGTGAATAAGCAAAATGATCGCTTCTGGCGCATCGAAATGACGCTTGAAGCCCTCAAAGAGAATATCCGACAAGAATGTGAGGTCTTATAGCCGGAAATTCTGTCAAGAGTGATGCAAAATGTCATCAATCCGGCTTGAATGGTCATCAATTCTGGCGGCGGCCACTTAGCCGATATCATTTTCTCGACATCTAAGACATTTAAGACATCAAACAAACATAATCCAAAAGCAAAACCAAAGTTGTTCATTCATAAAAAAAAAGACAGCCAAAGAACATCGGGTGACAACTTATGCGCCACCTTGTATGTAAGTAGGTGCATAATCGCCTAAACTACTGCCTTAGTAAAAGAAAGTAGGTACCTATATCGGTGTCAGAGTTAGTAGGTACATTATTTGAACTAAGATGTCGAACGTACATATGTACCTAACACTTTAGGCAGACAGATAGGTGTGTACTTAACGCATCACAAAAACCATCCTTTACACATTTTATCAGCATATTTTCTAAGGTGTGACACACAAAAAGGTTATTTTCTATAGGTACCTACCTGCCTACACGTTATCTGTTTCCGGATTCACGTAGTCTGGGAAGTTCCTTGCCGAAAAACTACACAATGACGAACGAAACAATGCTCGTCATTGACAATTGTGTGAAAGTGTTAAATTTTTAACGCAATTGCATGAAATTGCAAAAATCAAATTGTCTCAAAGCATGACTTTCCGATAAAAATCAACAAACTGTGAAACTTGACAACAATGCATAGTTTAACTCCTTCCCACCACCCCTTACTAATCTATGATTTCTTCATGATGTTTATTGCAAGATGTGTACCTACACAGAAAATGTTTCGCAAAAGAAAGCAAAGTAAAAATCATCTACCGTATAAGTGGGAGCAATGAGCTTTTATTTTTATTTATTTTCCTTTTTTTCTTCTCTGCAAATTTGTATCAAAATAGTACACACTATCTCACTACAACTTGTTATAAAAAAAAAATCATAAATAAATACGTCATAAAAATAATTCACACCAGCCATTTTGAATTATAATTGTTTTGCTACCACTCTTCGCATAAAATCACACACACGTACACACCAGAAACACGATTTGAAAACAAAAATCGACTCTTCTACTCAATGCGTACAGGAGTAAAAGAGATAGATAGATCAAAATAAACACACCACCAACTCACTCATATCTGATAAAAATTCACCACACCACCATCATTCGATTTCGAGTTTTGTCGTTTAGCTCGAAATGAAAATCACTCATACGATCATTTGGTTCGTAACATTCATAGAGTAAAGACGTGTTCTTTGTCGATCGATGAGTAGTAATAACGGTTCACGAAGTAACTCGAAGTTGTTGAATTTTTTTTCCAAAAGAAGAAAAAACATGCAAACATCATCATACTAGCATTTAAAAAAAAAAAAAATATTAAAAGTGACGAAGTGTTTTCCTAGTTACGCAGAAAAATAAAAAAATATTCAAATATAATTTATAAGGTGTGTGTTTTGCTGTCAACGACTAGCTATATTATTTTAATTTCTATTTTGCTTTACATAAATTTCTTCACATCGCACCAGGAAATGTTTTTTTTTTTTTAACTAAATAATAATTCAGTTCATTGTCGTTGTTTGAGTAAGCAGAATTTAGATTGTTCTGGAAATTTTCGTAATTTCTTTTTTAATCCAATATTTTGTGAGGCAAAGAAGTTTAGAAGTTTCCGATTTTGTTTATTTCTTCTCGTATTTGCAGTGAGTGAAATTTTATTCTGTTTTTTTGTGAAAATGTGTGAAATTAGATTTCCCGTACGATGTTTCGTTAAAAAAAAAAATTTGTGTAAATTTTTTTTGGAATTTTAAAAGTGACAATTTAACGACGGGAAATTAATTTCATTTATATATTTTTGAAGTTTTAAATAAAATGGCTGCTATGACATTTTCTTGTGTAAATTTTCAAAATCTAGAAATTGAGCGCCTGTTCCAGTTTCTGTACCACGAGGAATTTTATTTTTGGATTAATCCCCCAGCTGTCATTAGGAAATTCCCAGCCCGTAGAAATAACTAGCGTTTCGTAGTAAACCAAATCAGGTTTGGTGATTCTTTTTTTTTCTATTAATCTGTAGGGATAGTTGTATTTTTATTTGTTTGTAGCCAACTCTGAAATCTTTAATACAAAGGCTCCAAGGAGACTTGTATCATAGTATCTGAATTTTTGAACTAATGAATTTTTGTGATTCATTAGATCATAACAAAAGGAGAAAATGTGTTTGATGAAACACGTGTTAAATTTGCCATATTTGAATTAAAAAAGTGCAACCGTCGTGTTTTCTATTTGACCATTTCAGATGGATGATGGTAGGTAGGTACTTAGATTTGAGTTTTATGTTTGAAAATTGTTCATTAAATCACAGAAAAAATGCTGTATTTTTAAAACTAGGCTTGGCTTCGATAATGGTCGATGCTACACATTTACCATTAGTCGTGTAAACGTCTGACGGGGAAAATATAAACAGGATAAGCTTAATGAAGGGGTATATGTAATCACTAAACGCCAATTAAATGACCACGTAGAAATTTAATTACAGATGAATTTTGTTCTGATAAAAGAAAGTTGCCTTTCCCGGGGAAATTACGATTTCCGTGGCGCCAAGATCTGATGATTAATTATGGTAGATTTCGATGTTCTAAAAAAAAAAAATTAAATATGTAATCCTTAAATCGACAATTTTTTGACAGTGAAAAATCTGAGATAAATAGACTCTTTAAAGTTCATATTTAAGGAAAGAAGCACGAAATTGTAGAACCTAGTGACTAGTAAATATATATATATTCAGCTTAGACATTTCATATATGACTGCCTGGATAAAAAAATTAGAATAATGTGTTGTATTGTGAGTTGTGATGATATTGTGGATATAAATTGCTAGGGTGATGGAGCCAGTAGTCGGCCCCTTAACTTTTTTTTACGTTTAATTTGCTTTTAAAAATCCGTTATTATAATAAAGAATAGAATATTCAGCATTTCTGATTAATTGGAATGTGGTAATTATGAAATTCACGGCATTTTTAGTGTATTTACTACCTAAAACTAATTATCTACAAAAATGTTAATGAAAACCTCATTTTTGAGTAGCCGGCCCCCTCTACTTCAGAAGTCGGCCAGTTAAGTATTTAGTAGTCGGCCCCAGTTTTTATACCAGACTTTAATTATTTTCACTATTTCACAGGGCGGCCGACCTTAGAATCACACAAAAAAATGTCTTCTTAGGTCGGCCTCCTTTCTTTTTACTTTAAATAACATTTTTTTTAGATTTGTGTTCAATAAACAGTAAAAAGAATCTATTAACCCATTTATTACCAAAGACATTTAAAACTAAAATTTCAAATTTTTGGTTACATAACTTTATTAAATACCGTTTTATTTTTTTTACAATAAACTGTACGCCTACTTGTTGAACACATGTCAACGAACAAAAAAAAAACAAATTTCATCAAAACAAATTTGAAGAAGGACAACGGTAAAATCATAATGTTGTTCAATTTTCTGTACCCAAGCGGGTACAGTGGTAGTAAATGGGTTAATAAGATAAATATAATAATATAACGCAGTTACTGTCAATATTTCACTGATTTTAAGACTTTTTTGTAAATCACTTCCACTATTTTTTTACTACTAAAAACCAGACTTTTCACTTCAGACAAGAAGTTGAATCAAATTTTAACAATTTTAACGAAGAAACTAGCAGCTGCATTGCAACAACCTTTTGCTCACAGACAGGAAAACCGTTAACCTTATGGAAAAAAAAATTTGCATGTGTGTTTTACAAACGCATAAACTTTAACGCATCATTTTTTGGCGCGGCGGCCGACTACTAGAGGGGGCCGACCTTACATGCCATCACCCTATATTGTGCTGGAAGTAGTGTGTTTGCTTATGGCCCGATTGGTGCAAGTTCGAGCTCAACAACACTAGCAAGGGGTTTGCGTCTGGTGGTTCATTTCAACATCAGCCAAAAGAAGTTTTCGGTGAAATAATTAATAATTCGAGAGCAAATATCGCCATTAATGTGACCTCACGCCCATTCAAACAGCACGGTTTACAGCCGCTCCGTATCGAACTGAATTCCATAAATCCTGTCACGCAGAACGCGCTTTGAATTTAATGCGGTTAACATACAGATAATTTATTGTTAAATTGGCATTGAAGTTAAATTTTAGGAAGATGCATTTCCTGTAGTTCTTCAAAACATTGTTGAGATAGGAAGGTGAAAATAAAAAAAAAAAAATATCTTCGTTCTCCCGACTTTTGACAAAACCGGTAGTATTCTCGTCCATACCTATCCTTTTTCGAGAATTATTTAGGTAGCGTGAGTAATCACAAAATTTCTTCCGAGCTACTTGACATTTTGTCAAAGAATGAGTAGGCATATTGTTTCTATACAGTCTAAGTTTGACGTTAAAGTGAGTTTACCGCGGCGTTGAAAACGCCTTCTGTTTAACGGAGTCATTATATCGTTTGGTTAGTTTAATACAAAACCATAACCACTTTGAAAAGAAAGGATTTTCTACATTTTTTTATCCCTTAAAACTCGATTACTGCAGAAGACAACATATTTTTTTTTTTTTTTTTTTTTTTATAATTAGCGCGCGCTAAAGGGGATATGGCTACCCTTAAACTATTGGACTAGAGCACGGGCGTTAGGGAAATTAGAGGAGAGAGAAAGGAGGTACCGGTGCACGTTGGTTTTAAATGCTTGAGGGTTGTAGTGATGAGGAAACACAGAGCTATGTAGATTATTCCACATTCGTGTGGTACGGCTAAAGAAAGAATCTCTATATTTGACAGTACGTCCGAAAGTAGGCTTAAGGGTAAACTGATGTGCATTCGAAGCTTGACGTGTATTGCGGGTGAAATTTTGCAGGGGCGGAATGCAGCTGGCTATTTCGCTAGAGCACTTTTTGTAAAAGAATCGATAAAACAGTGAGAGACAGGAAACATTTCTTCGGTGTTCAAGCGAGTCTATTGACTTCGCAATGTTTCTGTCACCTATTAGTTTTATCGCGCGTTTTTGAATTCGATCTAGAATGTGCAAGACGGTTTTAGGCGCACCAGACCAGATGTGAGCGTTGTACTCAAGCTTAGGGCGAATAAACGCCTTGTAAATTGAAGCCAGATCAGAAGGGGTAAAGTATTTTTTGCATCGTTTAAGGAAACCTAAACATTTCGCAGCGTTCTTGGCGACATCGAATATATGGTCATTCCAACGAAGATCGTTGTTAACACACATACCGAGGATGGAAAGTTTTTCAGTTTCGGCGATGCAGGTACCATTCATGGATAATGGTTCGAGATTAGGGTTTCGCTTGAGAGACAGTAGGCAGCATTGAGTTTTGGAAGCATTAAATTCCACTCTATTTGTAGAACCCCATTTTAATATGCTGTCAAGGTCGGAATTTAATGAGTTTAACATACGTTGCCGCTCCACTACTACATCCGAAGAGCAGGGACGTGAGCTAGGGAACGAATATGAAAAACTGAGAGTACTGTCATCGGCGAAGGAATGAATTGGATTAGAAGTTGCAGACAAGAGATCATTTATAAAAATGAGAAAGAGAGTCGGAGACAAAACAGAGCCTTGGGGGACACCAGCATTTATATGGTGGATTGCAGACTTGAAACCGTCCAAAACAACTTGAATTGAACGGCCCGAAAGGTAGTTTCTAATCCATTGAAGAAGAGATACATCGATCCCATATGCACGCATTTTCGACAAAAGAGCTTGGTGCCAAACTCTGTCAAATGCTTTTGAAATATCAAGCGCAACAATCTTACTTTCACCGAGGTGATGTAAAGATTCGTTCCACTTCTCGGTGAGATAAGCCATCAAATCACCCGTGGACCTGTTGCTACGGAAACCGTACTGCCGGTCATTGAGGAGTTTCCGTGAGTCGAGATATTTCATAAGCTGACGATTTATCAGCGTTTCCATGACCTTGGAAAGAAGGGACGTAAGTGCAATGGGTCGGTAATTGGAGGGAGAAGAAGATTCGCCCTTTTTGGGCACGGGCTGGACAAATGCAATTTTCCATCTACTCGGAAAGAGACCTGAGGAGTAGGACAGATGGAAAAGCTTACGCAGTGGTTTTGCCAGGGTGGAAGAACACCTCTTCAGAACTATGGGTGGAATACCATCTGGACCAGCGGATTTGTGTATGTTGAGACCTCTAAGTACTCCTGCTACTGTACGAGTGCGAAAGTGGACTTGTCCCATGGAGAATTGGACGCTCTCGAGTACAGGTGGAGGCAACGCACAATCTGGGAGCGTTGAGCTGGCTGCAAAGTGTGCAGCAAGCAGATTGGCCTTGTCTGAGGAGCTGACAGCTGGAATGTCATTGTAAATGAGCGTTGGAATTGACGACGAGGCAGAATTCTTGATGTTTTTCACGAATGACCAAAAATTTTTACTACCCTTGGGACATTGTAGTATTTTTTGCCTCAATTTTTGGTCATAAAAGAATTTGACACGTCGAATGTGTACATTGCAGTCATGTCTGGCTTGCTTAAACTTTTGACGGTTTTCCTCAGAGGGGTTGGCTTTAAAATACCGAAAACAAACCTCTTTCTTCCTAATAGCCTCTTTGCAGCTCAGGTCAAACCACGATTTTTCCTTTGGTTTGATGCTCTTCATTCGGTTGGGAATAAAGGAGCTCATACCAAGGAGAATGATGTCAGTTATCATATCAGCGGCGGCATCCACATCGCTATCGAGGAAGCATAGCGACCAGTTAAAACTCCTAAAGAAGCTATTAAGGCCGTCCCAATTGGCTTTCTCGTATCGCCAAACTTTTCTTTTGGGAGTTTGTTCTTTAACTGCGTGGTCGGAGTACGAGAATTTAGCTGATATGACATTGTGGTCTGACCCGCCTAGAGGCGGTAATACATCAATGGTGTATTTATCAGGGTGGGAGGTAAGAAACAAGTCCAGTGTGTTGGCAGTATGACCTTCAATGTCAGGTATACGTGTAGGCTCATTTACAAGCTGAGTTAGATTGTTAATCTCAGCGAAGATTTCAACATACCTTCCTTCGGGTGTTGTCTGTCCAGAATTGCGAAGCCAACTAGAATTGTGTATATTGAAATCGCCCGCAATGACGATTTCAGTATGAGGATACAGGGAGACAATTCTTAAGATGGAATCGGACAGCGCATCAAACTCATTATAAGTAGAATTGCTGTCCGAGCTTGGGCTTCTATAAATAAAACAGTAGTGGATAATTTGCTTGCGGACGATGAGTTTAAGCCATTTGAAATTGAATTCCGGGTTGGAACAGTGGCCATACTGAGAAGGAAAGAAGCAAGCTACGTCACTACGAACATAAATCGCGAGACCGCGATGGGGAAAGAATAAGGGCTCTAGGCGATACCCAGGTATTTGGAGATCCGAATTATCCGAATCTCCTACCACCTGTGTTTCGCATAAAGCCAATATAGCTGGTTTGTAAATTTGAGTGTGGGCGTAAACGGCAAAGAAATTCGTTCTTATGCCACGAATATTAGAAAAATCTACCCTAAGTTCACTCATCACTAAAACACAAAAACACAAAAAACACAACACCAACGCAACAAGCGAAACCGCGAAGTGAAAATCTTACGTTAGTTTACCAAAGCAGATTGCCGCAGGTGTTATGCCCAAACGACAATAAGTTTTGGTGCACCAACACGATTATCACTCACAGACCGCTGTTCGCCAGTTGTTTACATTTTTTCACTCATCACCGATGCCACTGCTCGTATGAGAGTATACGACAACGGTACAAGTGATGAGTGAAAAATTGCACTACAGTGATGGAGTGGGAAGGGGAGTGAGGGAAGCCCGACACTGTAGGTGTTAGATTTTATTTTTAATATTTTATTGTTTTTATTCTTTTTTTTTTTTTTTTTTTTCCACTACACTTCACTGAAGTGGTTTTATTCGCGCGCGCTTATATATTGTTTTGTTTTGATTTTATTTTTATTTTTTAAGGTGGTAAGGAGAAAACAAATCCAGAGCTGACCCGGAGCGAAAAGGCATGTGCATGCGTCGGTAGGCAACACGGTACTACTATCAATTTCAACACAGCAATGACTTTTCAGTTTGAAATATCAATAAACAATATCCAACACACATTTCTACATTTAAATTCTAGAAAAATACTAGTTTTTCTGGATATTATTAGCTTTTTAATCCGAATTTATAGATAACACATTAAAAAGTTGAATGTTTATACCGAATGTTACTTTGGACACACTTTTTCTTTAGTGTGGATCACTGAATACGACAATTTTTTGACAGCTGGAAATTGACAAATTTTTGAGGACGGACATCATCATTCAAAGCTGAGAATTGCTTTTCCGCAGACAATTTTTTGATCCCCATAGCATTTTTGAAGCGTGGATTTAATGTGAAAAGAAATTAAGTGTTAGTTATGGATTGTAGTAATCCTCTGTAAGGTTCTAAAAACCTGCAAAAAGTGGAGTGTCTTAAAACAGTGTAGCGTTCGTTTGCCGAATGTTAGTGCATTTATGTGATAACTCAGTAATTTCAGTCCTCAAAGATGGTATCAGCTCGCAACTATCTTGCTTCCCTCAAATGTCCAGTCAATCACTGCGCGGATACATATGAAATTCACGGGATGTACGTGCATGCAAGTGGTTGCCGCCGTGTCTCAGTAATTAGTTAGTCGCGGACACGAAGCAATCAGAAGTTCTTCAGGGTACCATCTCCTGGCAGGCAATAACAAATCTGCGATAGTATATGTATTTTTTCAGGAAAAATCTCAATTTGCCCTCAGCATTAAAAACTGTACGTTCCACGTACCTACAACATTCCATTACGAGTTGTCGCGCCGAATATTTGTATTTCAAAGCAACGCCTTACGTGGTGCCAGAAAGTAAAACCTCAAAAACAGACATAGGGTGATGGAGCCAGTAGTCGGCCCCTTAACTTTTTTTTTACGTTTAATTTGCTTTCAAAAATCCGTTATTATAATAAAGAATAGAATATTCAGTATTTCTGATTAATTGGAATGTGCTTATTATGAAATTCAAGTCATTTTTAGTGTATTTACTACCTAAAACAAATTATTTACAAAAATGTTAATGAAAACCTCATTTTTGAGTAGTCGGCCCCCTCTACTTCAGAAGTCGGCCAGTTAAGTATTGAGTAGTCGGCCCCAGTTTTTATACCAGACTTTAATTATTTTCACTACTTCACAGGGCGGCCGACCTTAGAAGAATCACACAAAAAAATGTCTTCTTAGGTCGGCCTCCCCTCTTTTTATTTAAAATAAATTTTTTTTTAGATTTGTGTTCAATAAACAGTAAAAAGAATCTATTAATAAGATAAATATAATGATATAACGCAGTTACTGTCAATATTTCACTGATTTTAAGACTTTTTTGTAAATCACTTCCACTATTTTTTTACTGCTAAAATCCAGACTTTTCACTTCAGACAAGAAGTTGAATCAAAGTGACAATTTTAACGAAGAAACTAGCAGCTGCATTGCAACAACCTTTTGCTCACAGACAGGAAAACGGTTAACCTTTTGGAAAAAAAAACTTGCATGTGTGTTTTACAAACGCATTAACTTTAACGCATCATTTTTTGGCGCGGCGGCCGACTACTAGAGGGGGCCGACCTTACATGCCATCACCCTATAAAGATAAAACCAACCATAAGGTTTACCTGCAGAATATTAGTTCTGCTTCGCTAAGCTAATTTTAAAACAGTCACAGATTTCCAACGACTTAGTCACGATCTACCCTTGCAGTTATAACTGGAATTAAGAGCAATTTTGTTATCTTAAGTTCATTTCATACCTAGTCTGATGAAAACTTTATTATTGTTCACACTAGTCATCGATAATCTCGAGCATAGTTTATTGGTGTAAATTATACTGCTTCAGTAATACGAAACCAGAACAAAATGATGCCAGGTATGTCTGGTTTATGACTATGAAGTAAGACGAACAAAAATTGTCCCTACCGAAGGGTAATGTTTGGAATATGGTTATAGTTCTCGAAGTATGGATTTGTATTGGAGGCTATACATTTTAAAGTTATAATATGACCATGTGAATTTGCATCCAAATCGCAGGGCACTTTCGGTCCATTGTACTCCACGCCCTTATTTGGTGTAGAGTTTTGTGGCAGTTGGTTTGCACAGTTCGGGTCATAAGTAAACATACTACACCATCGCTCCCACGAAACAAGGATGTATGTTTTAATGTTGAAGGGATATTGACAAACTCTTGCTTACACGTTCCCGGCTTGTCCATTTAATATAAAGTGTTGCATGTGTAATTTTTTTTTTATCTAAAAAATTTCAAGGAAATTCAGAAACACGCCTTGCTTATATCAATGTTGAAATTCTCGGAACTTGAACAACCTCTAATAATATTAGCTATCGCAAGTATAGGTTTCATTTTTCTATAGAAGCTGTCCATAGGTTTTTCTCAGAAGAAAATTACTCTTCTGTTCACCAACGTATAAATTGTAAATATTCACACACTCTAACACACCTAGGTGCTCGCGCTCCATCATTGCTACAATTATTCCTTTTATATTGTTCTGCAAGAAAAAAAAAAAAAATCCGAAATCCGAAAAAAACATAAAATTTACAATTGCAATTTTTTTTTTCTTTCTTATCTTTTCCCCTCACTAAAGGACCATCGATGCAGAAAATAATTGTTAACCAAAAGAATAATAATAATAAATATAAAAAAACAAAAAAACAAATCGACAGACTGATTACCATATATACATAAAATAAATAAATATATATAAAAAAATAAATATTTATATATATAGAGGCAGTTGTGAACAAAAACATTAAGAAAAAGAAAAACCAGAACTCTTAATGGAAATTAGTATTTTTTCGTTGATTTTAATTACTTGTGTGTGATATATAAAGTTAAGTAATTTTAAATATAAAAAACAAAATAAACTACATAATATTAATAAAGAGAAAGAGAAAGAAAGGAGCAGAGAAAAGCTGAAAAGATGACATACTCGCACAATAATAATAGCAGTAATAAAATGTCGATACGATATGGCGGTAGTAGCAGCAGCAGCAGTACAACATCATCAACATCAACAACATCATCATCATCAACAACAACAAATCATTCCAACAGTATTGCCAGCAGTACAAATTTAAGCACCTCACCCGGTTCAATGTCGTCCGGATCATCGTCCAGCAGTCTATCATCCTCGTTAGGTGGTAACTCGTCAAGCAGCAGTTTAGGCAGTTGCGGCATGGGTGGTGGTAGCGGCGGTGGCGGTGGATTCTTTTCCGCACGCAAAAACAATCATTCGCCCCGAACTCATGGTGGCTGGCAGCGTCAATCACCAGGAGGAAATTCGAGTCGTTGCTCTGGTGGCAATAGTCTCCTAGCATCTCCCGGTGGTGGTGGTGATTCATTTTTTAACAATCGCCATCATCGCCAGAATCATCATTCGCATCAGAAGCACGGTGGTGGTGTAATTGGTAGTGGCGGTCCAGGAGGCGGTCACGTCATTGGCAGTGGCAATTCACGCCATAATTCGCCAGCAACAATCATTGGAGGTGGTGGCGTAGGTGGCAGTGGTGGAAGCAGTGGCGGAAGTGGACGTAAATCCAATCGCAACCATAATAGAAATTCGAGTGGCCATAATAATAATAACAACAACAACGGTATTCATATCCTTTTATCGTCGTCGAATATCGGCAACGGTGGAAGTCAGCGCAATGGCGGAGGTGTCTCTCCGACAACCCTTATACCAACGAATTTAACCCACTATGCTGGTAGCAAATGCTTTGATGCACCAGCACCAACAGCTTTACCAAAGCCACCGCAACATTGGACAATGGGCGGTAAGGATGTTATGCTAAGTACAAACTCGATCATCACCGACCCCAAAATGGTGTCGTTTACATCGCCGTCGTCAATGCTGGCATCGGCCGGAGTTGTTGTCAAGTCTTCAAAACGCAATCTACTCGATGACTTTAATACGCACAATTTGAAATTGTTGCTCAATGTGCAATCGTAACCGCCATTTTTGTCTCTTACAAACTAAGTTCAACAACAACAACATCAACCAAACAATAGCAACAAGGAAATTTCAAAAAAAATTTTTTTTTATTTTTTAAAACCGCAAATCAAAATATTAAAAATTAAAAATAGTTTTTTCGCAAAAAAAAATGGATGCACTCATCGTCATCATATCTCATATCTCACCCCCTTCCAGACAATTTTCTAAAAATGCAAGCACATTCAAAACTAAAAAAAAAAAAAAAAAACAAAAGAACAATAACCAACAATAAACAGCGACAACAACTTGTGGTTTTTTAATAAGAAAAAAACAAATAAACGAAAACTTTTTAGTGATTTAATATTAATGATAAAAAAAACAAATTGAATCGTGATATATAAATAGACTTTGAAACAAAATAAAATTGAAAAAAACAAAAAAAAAACAATTACAACCAATAATTGTAATATTTGTAGTACCTAAATAAATAATAATTAAATATTGTTGTTAAGAAAACCGAACGACATAGAGAAAGAAAGATAAATAACCGTTTTTCTTCTTCGTTACATTTTTTTTTGTTTCTATTATTTTTGTTTCCTTCAACTTTTTCTTCTCTTAATTGTAAATGAACTAAATTCTTGTATATCCACCCACCAACCAACTTAAAATTAAGTTAAGTAAAATAAAATAAAAAAAAAGAAACAAAACAAAATAAAAACAATGAAAATGAAGTGTGATAAAAAAAATAAACAAAAAACAAAGCAAGTTTTACGATAAAGAAAAAAATGCAATAACAACAGAAAAATGTGATTGAAATATAAGAAAAACTATAAAAAAGGATGTGTAATAGAAAAAGTGCGGAAACTTAAGACAAACAACTGTGTTAACTTGTAAGAAACCAGCCAGCCAAAGCGGTAACAATTTAAATTTCTAAAAAAAAAATGCGTGTGTGTATTTGAAATAAAAAAAAAACTGCCAAAATTCAAGTGTGTAATATAACGTCGAAAAAGCAGCAGTAAAAATAAATACCTCAACATTATTTTTTATTTTTTGTTAAACAAAACACCCCCATCTCTATACGAATGTTACCAGTAAAAAACAACAAGCACGACGAAATATCTTGAAACATCCATTAAACCAACAAAAAGACATCGGAAATCAACAACATGCTGCTTCAACAAACATTTATGTGATCCAAATTATGTTCCTTCGCATCGAGGTGATACATTTTTTATTACTTAGAAACTTAAAGCATAGAAATTTATTCTAATTTGTTTAACAACCAAAAAAAAAAAAAACAAATGTCATCAAGAACACAACAACCAGCTACACTTCCCCTCCCTAGAACATGTATATTTTTTTTTAAATCAACATCTATGTGGAGAAAGTGAAAGTGGCAACAGAGGCAATCAAACAAAAAACCAGCATGTTATGGATGTTACAGTGCACAACCGCGTTCAACAACTAAATTTTGTTATCTTACATCAATCATCATCAAAAAAAAAAAATACTCCTCTCCCAAGACATCAACAGAAGAAGAAACAAAGTTTATAATTATTACTATTATTATTATTTTTTTTTATTGTTAAAACTTGCCCGTACCGCATATTGTTAAAAAAAGAGAGCTACCTAAATTGTTAGTTTACTATTGCTTGTTGAAAATTAAATTATTGACAGCACAAGAAATAAGAAACAAGCTAAAAATGCACTTCATATTGTTTATTAAGTTTTTTTTCTTTTAAAGAAAACAACACCTCCCAAGTAAAAACAAAAAAAGCAGCGCTTTTAAAAAAGAAAATACCCCCGAAAAATTAAACAAAAAAAAAAAAACCAAAATAGGTCTCAAAAGAGATAGAGATTTAAAAAAAAAAAAAATTCATTCTCATCACTGAAAAACAAAAAAATAAATTGAAATTGTATTTTTCTTAATTTTTTTTTTTAACTGTATATCGATTAGTTTTGTGTTGAAATTTTATTTAAAAAAACAATCACAATTCTATGTTTTAAAATTAATTATAACTTTTCTTTTTTTTTGTGAATAGAAATTAGAAAGATAAAACCGAAAAAAAAAACAAAGCTTTAAAGAAGACTTATATACCTTTATAAAAACGTTTATGTATACATACAAAAATACTTCTATTCGTGTATAGTACATAAAACAAAACCAAAATCCTTTGTGTTTAGCAAAAAATAAATAAAAAAAACAACGGCAAAATGATAGAGAGAAACAAGCATTTTCTAAAACTAAACAACAATTTTAAAATTTTCTTTTTTAAATAAAACAACAAATTAGTTTTTAAATAAACTATAGCTATATTAAACTTACTCCTTTACTTTGCAATGTTGTGTGATAATCGAATTTTGTTAAGATTCCTTATTAATTATATGTATATTATATTTTTATTTTTTTTTTTATTATTATTTTGTAACTCTAAAAAAAGAAAACGATAAAAATTGTATTATTTTTGTAAAAATGAAACGAAAAATCCATAAAATTCAAAAAAAAACAAATTGGAAAAATGAAAAAAAAGATAAAGAAAACAAATTTGAAAAAAAAGAGACAAAATATAATATATTTATTTTTTTTTATTTTACAAAATTTTTTTTAAAAACAAACATGAAATGCTTTGTGTTTTTATTTCAACAAAAGAGGAAAAAATTTGATTCAACGAGTGTCCATAGAATTTCAGAAGACGGATGATGTGCAGCAGAGGAGAGCTGTAAGATACTTTGGGGACGCAGTTGCATTCATCTGGAAGGGAAAGGGGTGGATAGAGCAATTTAATTGGAACTCTTTCTACACCCTCTGTGAGGTTGACTTTTTTGCATGATTTAAAATCATTTTATGTTTTGTAAGTGCAACTAGTCTGACAAAGGAGATATGTAAGAGAAATGACACATTGAAGTGAAGAATTGGCAGGTCTGTTGTAGCTATTCTTTAGGTATGAAGGTATCATGGATATTTTTTTTTAATTTTGCGGTTTTATATCTAGTTGAAACAAAAAAAAAATCCCCTTTGCATTTAGTTTTTAGCTAAATCAAGATTGTTTTGGAAATATTCGAACACTGAAAGTTAATAAAAAAAAATAGTGAAAAGTATTTTCATATTATGTTAGCAATAAGTCTAAAATCTTGCATTCATTGAAAGTTCCATTCATGCACACTCCATTTTCTAAGTTCAGTTGCTGTTCTGATGCGGAAGTAGTGGCTAAAATTTAGCTCCCAATAAAAGTTTTATTTTCAGAAATTCAGCACAAGCTGTTCGACTAATTATTTAAATCATTTCACAGGAATACAATGTTCTAAGTAGGTTAGGTAAGATAGGTGTCCAGAAGGGGAATCATTTACGCTCAAAGACCATTGTGATGTCTATGGAGGGAGAATTCTGTCCGTTGAAGCATTTAGAGTTGTCAGAAGTTTATATATGGGGTTTTGGCTTAAGCCAGTGTTATCATTGAAGTGATAGTGACTTAGAAGTCTTCTTCTGTTGTGAGATAGAACTGGATAGTGGCAAAGAAGGTGGGGTTGCAGTTTTTTCCTCCTTTTCTTGACAGCTTCTGCAGAAATTAGAAGAAAACATCTATTCTCCTAGCGTGCTGTCCTATTAGGCAGTGGCCTGCAACGGCACATGAAAGCCAACGAAAGTTCGTTCATGCACCTCCATTCTCGACAGTTTATTTTAGCGTAGAACGAAGTAGGAAGCAATGTATTAGTAACCGAACGACAGCTCGTGCAAATCCAGTTAAACAAGTTATTAAATTCTCGTTACGTTTTTATGGATAATGAGTTTTTGGTCTTCAAGATTACATCAAAGCCAAAAACAGTTTCAGTAATTCCTTTGCCAAGAAATAATAATTGCCTTAGTGGTGGTGATTACATCCAAAGAACTGCATAAACCCTTCTAAAAATGTAAATATCTTGCAATTTGCTTGAAATTAATGTCTTAGATTAGAATGGCAGTTTTTTTCGACCAGCTAGTGTAAATTTTCCGTGGGCTTAGAGCTAGTTAGTGAATGATGACTTTTGACTATTAGAGCTAAGAAGTGGAAACATCTCACATTAGACCAACTTACTAAAGGATTGGGTTACAGATCAGACTGACATTCTCACCGAAATTGCTAGCTAGACAAAATTCCAACATTTAAAGTTCGACAAGTTTTAAGATGGTGTAGCCATACATACCCCTTTGGTTTGCATAAATCAATACAGTAACCTAGTCTTACGAAACTTCTCATTTGTTAGAATACTAAGCTCTCAGCATTCAAACATTGTGTAGTAATCCCGAAAACAAAGTTAGCTGTTAAGCATCATCAATTTATTTTATTTCTAGTCTTTTATGGTGTTATTTTTTTTTTATTCCTATTATTCATCTTAACCTTTCTGTATTGTAAAAGTTTTATTTCCCTTAAATTCTGTGTTTTAATGATGCATGTATACGTAAGCCTGTAATTTTTTTTTTCTAAAGGCTTCAAAGTGCAAGGGAATAATAACTCTTTTGAATCACGTTTTAGTGATTCAGAAAGAGATCTCATTATGTAAGAGAAGATTATTTAGAAGAAATTGTTTAGAGCCCTTTTCAAATTAAAGGATGTCAATGCAAAAACAATTAGGGATCTATAGGGTGGGGACAAATTAGTTGACTTATTAGACATACATTTATTTAAAAGAAAAACCTAAGGATTTGTAAATTTTTGAACGTTGATATGGAATGGCCTGTGTCAGGAGTAGGTAAACGACGTCTGGATTTGTAAGTTTTTGAGCTTTGATTTGTATTTTCTGTGTCAAGAGTAGGTAAACATTATCTTATCCATGTTTTGATTGTTAAGACCAGTGTTTCTTTTTTTATATAAGTTGTGAGTTGTTAGCTTTCTATTGAACTTATGTTCAAGACCCAGTGACTTAGAGCCTTTTACAAGTTTTGTAAACGCAAGGGAACATCTTTCGTTGTTAAAAATTAAGAAAAAAGAAAAAGAAGTTGCGTTTTGAAAAGAATTCTAAATAAAAAAAAACAAAAATAGTCGGTTAATGTTACAAGTGTGCCTAAAATGTCTATGTATAGCGATGGATGTACAAACACATGTATTTGCTTCAAACTTTGTAGACAAGAAATCGAAAATTCAGTGCCTTACTAACTATTCTTTATTGTTATAGCATGGTATACTGAGTTTTTGGCCACTTTTAATGAAAAAAGCGAGCCTGCAGAAATTTGGTACATATATTAATGAGATGAATCTTGCTCAAAATTTGTACATAAATCCACAACTTTTAGAAAAAAAAAATCACCGGTTTTGAATAATCATTTCTGGAACAGGTAGTGTTTGAAAACATGAAAAGCATAGAAGATGACAGAAGTTTAGTGAAACAAGTGCAAGGGTTTCAGCAAAACTAGAAATGTAACACCTTAAAAAACGTTGGCTCTTTGAAGGATGTTTCTCGAAAACAACAGGAGAACTTTCAAAAGAGTAAGTGAGTGAATTTAGAAACGCATCATGGAGCATCAACAAAAGTGCAAAAAAATTGTCACATCTAATGCACACAAGTCGTGCAAAAAAACAACAGAAAATGTAAGAAAATTATGTGTTTATATTTGTATTCGTTGTTTGTCCGTTGAAAATCTAAGCAAGAATCAAACAAAGTGTTCTGAAATGCAAGTAAACATTACAAAAGTTTGTCATTTGCATCAGCAACGCAAACAAATAGTAATGCCGCATCGACACATAATTTCTGAATTCACTCCATAGCTAACAAGCCGGTTCTACATTTCAAAACTGGCTCTTCATGTAAAGAGCTCAAAACTGGGTGTAACCGTCATCATCAAGATCAAGGTTTTATCCACAGCCATGACAAGACCTTCTTTTAGCTTTAAAATTAAATGTTTACGGGATTTTTCTACTTATCACATTTTATATATCTACCTAGTTAACATTTTATTTATATTTCTCTGAACGATTTGTATTCATGCTGAGATTAATAACCCTTAGAATATGTTTATACAAAACATTCAAAGAAATATAAATCCCCCTTTTTTATTTAAATAAAATTCCATCACAAAATCAATTTATAAAAAAAGAAATTAAGAAAAATACAAAAAAAGATTAAAATCAAAAGTAAAAGAACGAAAAAAATAAATAAATCACGATTTAATATAATACAATTCGAAAAAAAAGAAACAAAAAATGAAATTAATATTTAAGAACCACAAGGTTAAAAGTAAATGGCAAAATATTTTAACCAATTTGAGTAAGAAAACAAAAAATTACAAAAACAAGCTACATATGTAAAACTGATTCTCAACACACACAAAGAAAATAATAATACAAAATAAAAAAAGAAAAGAAAAGGAAATCACTGGGCCAGAACTCTTTCGAAAGAAACGTTCAATTGATTACACTTTTTTTTTTTCTTTTTCTTTTTTAAAATAAATAAGTCCTTTTAATGTTTTAAATTATCTAGACATTTATATATATACTTTCTCATGTTTTTATTCAGTACCACACAATAAAAGAAAAACAAATTTTAAACACACGATGCCCCATTCTCAAATCACTTTGAATACAAAAAAATAAGAAAAAAAATTATAATTTTTAGTGAACCAAAAACGAGAAAAAAAAAATCATAAAAAATAACAACATGCTATATTTAAATATAAATTATAAAACTAGTACTTGAATGTGATCTCATTTTTATAATGAAAAAACTATTTAGAACAAGAAACTTAAAAAAAAAGAAAACAAAATAATATATATTATTTGCAAAAATAAAAAAATCAGCAGAAATAAACATATTCAAACCGAAAAGGAAAAGGGAGAAAGAACAAAACAAAACAACCAAAAGAAAAAAAAACTATTTTAACTGTGAAATTTCCACCATCCATTGTAGTTTTTTGTTAAGAAAAAAAAGAAATTAAGGAAAAACATTTTAACAAGACAAAATTAACGAAAGTTTATATATACTATATCAAAGAAAAACAAAAATCAGTAGAAATACTCTCTTAAAACAAAACAAAACAAGCAAAAAATTCTAATAAACATTTAAGAAACAGAAAATCAATATAATTAGTGTTTCTTTATTAAATACTTGTTTGTTATTACAAAATAAAACCGAAACTCGAAATTTTACCTAAAGTCTTTCCGAAAATGTTTAAGTCTTTAGAAGTGTTAAGAAAAAAAAAAGTTTTATAAAAAAAATACGCATATTAAATGGGGATGTTTTCAAAGTATCTGTTTCGATTTAGCATTTTTTTTTTTACATTATATACATTTTTAGAAACTGGATCTTCTTACTTTTCACGGTGAGTTTCATTTCAATAGTTCATTAGTAATAGTGTTACTTCATTAATACAATTTACAGTCGGTATTTTAGAGCAGATTTTAAAAAAAAATGATAGTCGGGGATCGTGCCATTGACACTTGCGTGAAACCGTCTTTGTCAAACGATGGAAAGATGATTATGATAGTTTGAAATTAAACACAAGTTACAATATAATATATACACTCCGATTTACTTCGACATGCCGTACTCACTCACTCTAGAGATGACCCTTTGGGCTTGGTGTATTCGTTTTAAAATGCCCTTCCAGTTTACATAGTTTGTATTATATTTTCTCCTCTTATACGACATTGTAAAAAATGTTAAAAATTCTATTCCAATCGTACTAATTCACAACAAATGGTTATTATTCGTCGAAACCCTTCTAATGAGCATTCAATCACGACTATAGGATGACTAAGTCAGAAGTTGTTATCACTTGAATCGTGCAGTGATGTCATCCTCCGCCCTCTCCGCACACAAGGGCCGCGCTGTCTGTCTGCCTTATTTAAAAAAAAAAATAGTCTGCTCTATCCATAGATTCCATTAGCTTTTTCATATCAGTTATGGTTTTCAAAATAAAAGGATCTCAAATGACTCCAAACCGGAGTAAGAACTTTTTCATCAATTTGAAACGTGACCTTCATCTGAAGAGAATGGTTTTTGTCCCAATGAAAGCTTCTAATTTTGCTACGAATAGACCAGGTTCCAATAAAATGAAGGATGTCTTCTCTGGTTCTTTGGTTGGACAGTATACATACATTCATCAGTTCTATAAAAAATAATTGTCAAGACATCTTGAAGTCTGAACGTAAGCGTTAACTGAAGTTCTCCAGTTTCGAAGTGCCACATGTATAGTTTGGTGTATTTTCTGGTAGTCTGAACATTTTTCTTTTGCAAAACTATTTAATAAAAAAAAAAAAAAAAAATTACAAAATGAACAGAAAAAAAACCAACACTTCCATAGACTTTAACAATTTTAGAAACTTTTAAATAATTCTATTCTTGGCATAAAAAATGTCAAGATATTTAGCAACAACACATAAACATACTTTTGAAAGTTTTTTTAAAAATCTTCGCTATGAAACAAACAAAAATCTATTTCGTTCGCTTCTTTATAGTTTTTAAGTATTACATTACAGCATGCAAGAGATTTTCTATTTGTTTAACAAAATAACATCCTTGAATTTTAATTTAATTTTCTGTTTTCAAATTTTTCTTTTATTATTTAAGAGAATGACAGAAATTTATTTAAGAAATGTCATTCTCTTAATTTATATAACTAAAGATTATAATAAGAAAAAAAAAAACTAAAATGTTTGCTTTAATAATGAGGAAAAACAAAAAAAAAAATATAAGAAAAAAGTTCAGGGATGTATAATGGTGATTCAAACGAACTGTTTTTTTTTTCTCTTTTAAAATGTTAAACAAAAACTTAAATAAAAAAAGAAATAGATTATAAAGAAGCAATTTTTAGGGAAACAACAAATACACCAATATAATAAACTAAACTAAATAAGTAAAACAAAAAAAAAAACCGTATGAAATACAATTGTAAAACGCAAATAATATGACAAAAAGGATGTGGAATGCATTTTTTTTTTATATTATAAGAAAATCAATCTATCAGAAACCAAAAAAAAAACAAAAAAAACATTTTAAGTGGAATGTCAAAAAACGAAAAAAGAAAACGTTGAAACAAAAAACAAATACAACTTAAATAATTGATGCAATTTATTTTCTTCCTTTTTTTTCTAATTTTTAAATTAATGGAAAAAAATTATTATAAACAATAAATAAAACAAATTATAATTAAATATTAAATAAAACAAAAATTTTAATTAGAAATATAAATAAATATATATTATATATTCTCTGTGATTTTTGTATTAAAAAAAATAAATAAAAAAACAAACAAACAAAAGAATAAATAAAGTAAACAAAAAGCGAAATAACAACAAAGAAAAGAAAAAAAAATATGTGTAATGAAAAAAGATTATTATATAAAGTACCTATATATGTATGTATGTTTATTTATTTGAATAAAAAAAAAAAGAAAGAAAACATACAAAATCCAACGGATCAATTCTCCTTTTTGAAATTTTCAACTTAAAAAAAGAAAATCAAAACACACAACATCAAGGGTTAAGTTTACTTGATTGTACAAATTAATTATTAATTGTCGTAGGTTATATTAAAAAAAAAAAAAAAAACTTCCGGAAATTTTTAAATTCTAAAACTAATACATATTCAGTTGGATAAAGATTTGTAAAAAAAATAAAAAAATTGGAAAATGTGCAAACAAAAATCATTTATCGTCAATGTTTTTCAATTAGAAAATATAAATTAAAATAATTAACAACCGAAAACAATGAATTTAAAGCAACAAAATTATCGAATGTTAAATTTATAAAAAAAAACCCCCTCCATTTGTTTTACTTTTAAATTATTAACAACCAATGTGTACTTTTGGCATAAAAAAACACAAAGTTTCAGTTCTTTTTTTTTTTCTTTTCTTTTTGACAAAAGCGTTATTTGTGAAAAAAAAAATCATTTAACAACAAAGCAAACAAATTTATTGTGATTTAAATATAAATTTAAAGTAAATGAATAAATAAAACAAAAAATCGATTTATTCCTTTGTAATACAAAAAAACAAAAAACAACATGAAAAAGTATTGTATTTACATTTATATAGTAAATGAAAAGTAAAACAAACAAAAAAATAGTAAAACGAAAAAAAGGAATACAATTTTTAGCAAAAAAAAAAATAAAAAATCTCAAGTTTGCTTGAGTAAGCCAATCCCCCGACCCCCGATTTAATAATAGAAATCCTAAAAAAACCTTCAACTCACATACTCATTGTCAATTTTCTTTCTTAACAAAAGAAAGAAGATTGATACCTAAACCTTTAATTCCCAATCCCATAACTATCCCGTCTTAACTCCCACATTCCCTAAATATTTATATTTAAGAGATACCACAATCGATTCAATATTGAATAAGATAAATTGTGCTTTTCAGCGCATTATCTTAAAAGAGAAAGTTAAAACGGATTTTTTTTTTTTAAATGCATGTAAGTATTGGAACAGGGGGATGTTTAAAGTTTTAAAGAGAATTGATATGAGTACATCTCCTGGATCAAAGTAAGTAGACTTACGCTGTTTATTTTTGAAAGGGGTAGGTAGGTTCCTACCAGAAACACGAGTAGGGCGGATGCGCAGTTTTCGTACCACAACTCACGTGACCTGGATGTGGCTAATTAAGTAGTTATCAAACCCACCCTGTGCAGTTCAAAAAGTGAATGATGTTGCAGAATTTTATGTCAGAAATCTCTAATAATTCCTTAAAGAAGGGTTTGCCAAGTGTGCAATGCCTGGCTCTGGCTAGTGCCGGGCATTCACAGAGAAAGAGCAGCTACGGCAATGAGTGTTAAAGGGAATGTTTAACTGAGCAGCGTGTGAGCCAATTGGCATGTGGTCTGTCTTACTAAGATTCTTGGTGTCGCCGTGCTGGTTCTGTTGACCAGCCAACAGGCCATATCTGTCTGACACAGGTGACTCCGCAAGAGAGGCATCAAAGGTAGAACCACATCTGGCTGGCGCGTTTGCTCTCTCATTCCCCTCTATGTTACTGTGGCCGGGAATCCTGAGGAGAGTCATATTAAACCGAGCACTTGCCTGTCTAATAATTTCCTTGCACTGTTCTTCTAATTTGGAAGGGGAAGTCTGGCAAATATGACCAAGAAAACCTGGAAGTTGGTCAAGAGTGCAAGGAAGATCATGTGGTTGTCGTAGTTCAGTGGTTAAAGTCTAAGTTTCTCCAACCACTACGTTAAAAAAAAAAGAGTTTCCGTTTGGTCGTCCAATGGACCGAGGTCGAGATTTCGAAATTTCATTTTCAAAAATAGAATTCTTTCCCAGCACCACTTTGGAAAGAGACGAAAGTTAAGTAAGTAGAAGTAGCCGAAAAACAAGTAGCGCTTGTGAGCCTCATGTGACCTGGCTGTTGATGGGTGTGACTAACAGGAAATTCTTAGTTGGGGTTAAGTTGAAAGAGACGCGTTGGTGTGGAGGCTTGGGCGGAACGGAGGGAATCAGTGCGGATCAATGCGTGAGGGGACTGTGTCGGGTAAGTGAGGAGGGAAGGCTTAAATTGGGGAAGATGTTCGTTTTGAAGCTCCAGTTAGGGTCGGGTATAGAGCTGCGCTTAATAACAACTTGTGTATTGTTGCAGCTTACGGCAATAAGTGTTGAAAGCTTTTGTCTAATTGCTACGATTCTTACTCTCTCGTTCTGTTGATTAGGTCGGGCGTCTAGGAGATTTCTGGCTGCTCCTTACTCATGTAAAAAAGCAGTACCAGATGGGGCGTTCAGCTCGTGCACTGCAATGGTAAGACCGAGCCTTACTAATGGTAGAATGGTTTGCTAGCCGGTTCTAGAAAAACAAACCGACATAAAACTCCAACACCTGCCTCAGCACTACAGATGCGTTGAGAACTTTTCCAACACCTACGCTTCAAACAATGTTTCACTTATTGCCAGTGGACATTTATGGTATATAGCAAGCCTCTAACGCGACCCTAAGTCTAAGAGAAACTCACAAATGGTGTGAAAAAACCGATGCGCGATTGATTCACATCAGTTTTTCCAAATCAACTGATATGCCGCCCCCAATGAAAATGACTTCAATATGGGTTACAGGCTCCCAATATCGGACCGAAGCGCCTGGAGTCAGCGCGAAGTCCTTTTAAATTAGTCTATCTTTATCTTTATGGCCGGCACAAACCACCCGAAGGAGTCGGTGCCGGTGTCTTTTCAGAAGCACAAAGTGTCGCCTGAATCACACCGATGCTCTGTAGAAAGCAAATCAAAGATGACAACATCTAGACTAGGCTAATCAAACCTGTCCTCGAGACTAACTAACATCCTAACGGAGTATTGCAACGATTTCTACAGGTGCTGCATAGATGAGGAAGAAAAAATATCTCTAAGACAATCAAGACTCTTTGCCTTGAGGTTTGTTTTTCTTTTCCGAAATTTATTCATTCTGACACGCACATCATTAGATCCAAGTACACTTGACATTGAACAGAAATACCAGCACCTTATCGAGTCATCTTCCGTCGAAGCTTAGCTCCATCACGGAAGTATCGTAACAACTCTTCCTCATTCGTTATAAAAAAGAAACTAGTTTTCCATGTACCTACCTACACATCTGCAATAAAAATTGTAGATGCATTCCAATTCTAACTGAATGAAGTGTTCTCGTTTGAACTTCAACGTTTGAATTGACTTTCAAGAATGTCTCCATTTAATCTTCTTCTTGGACTTTTATCTTAATCCACAATAAATCTTAAAAATCTAAATAAATCACTGACAATGTCATAGTTACACGCCCACTTTTACGGTATTTGGTGACATTAGAAAAACCGTTGTGCAAATTTCTTTGTCGAATTCATTTGGAGCGATATTTACCAAATTATCTTTTGTTGAACTCCTTCCATTCAGATACACACACTCTTTTACGAAATATAACTTGACTGTTGACTAACCCACTTAAGTTGCGAATAAATATGCAAATCTATTCGTATTTATGGTTTAAGTCGCATAGATACACTCCCATCATTGCCATTGAGAGTAGATACTTTTGTATTTTTCTGTCTCCGCAGCACAAACTGTGATGATGTTTAAATGAAAATGTTTATTTAAATAATTTAACAATAACAAAGGTAATATAATATAGCACATAAGAAGAAAAATAACAATGGAACATTATTGCTGCGTACCCTCCCTGGCAGGCCGGGATCAAAATTCAAATTCACCATACAATGGATGGTTATACCTTCGGCATCGTTGTCGTCGCCGGCTACTGTGCGAAATACAATGCAAAACTTATATAAAATTTTATCGTGATTATGTACAAGAGTTATGTACATATATGTATGTACATGCTGAAGGAAAAAAAAACTTTCGACAGCCTAAACAAAATACCATTTCATCAATTTATTATGATTATGACGGAGATGGCGGCAACGGCAACGACAACGACTATGACGATGACGATGACAAAAAAAAACAATAACAACGTCGACGTCGTCTACCAATTTGTGGTGCGAGTTTGCAGAAGCTGGATTCGCAAATTTATGGATGGTTGGCCAGCCCAAAGCGTACGACCCATCGCTACCACTTTGCCCCAGCTCCATACAAGGTTTTCACTTTAAGTGTGCGCATAAAATAAAAAAATCTCGTGAGCCGCACACCTCGTACCGCGCGCTCTGTAATAAAACCACATCCCAAACCATTAGGTTTTGGTAGACTAGTTTGCTCATGGCTGGCTGAATGGTTAGATGCGGTTTTGAGGAATGAAATACTCGTAACAATCTTCAAATCGAACAGATCGAGACGCGAGTGCAACCACGAATTGAATTTCATTTGTAATGCGTTTCGATTGAGAGACGTGTGCATTTGAGGCGAACAAAACGCACCCATAAAGGGCATCACGCTTGAAAGTGTATGAGCATTCGAAAATATCACAAGCATTACTAATTGGAATAGTAGCTTGTTTCTATTGAAACCAGGGAAGATAGGAACAGTGACGAATACAAGTATTCTATCGCAATAAATTTAATGATAAACAGATTGAATGTAAAAGATCTAGAGTTGGCTTCTGGGCATATTAGTCATAACAATAAAAGAGTTGCCATATTTTCAGACTGAGTGAGATGCCAGAATGAAGATCTCCTACCTACCTGATGGAGACCAGAGAAGCATTAAGATCTTTTGTGCCAAGCAAATTTCTCTTACAATCGGAGAATTTCTTATCCCTAATGGAACCCCAGCTATTGCGGGACATTAGCACAAAATGCGCATCACAGTTTCTTGAGCAGAGTCGTAACACCTTCGAGGGACTTATGCCCAGGAACTTAGGACAACACTTGATTACTGCAAACATTTTTGACTTCTCTTAGTGTTTGAGCTGTGATTGATATTCATTTCAAGAGTTTTTCTTGGTGCTTCCATGAATTGAGATCCAAGTTAATGTTGAAGATGGATAAACTACAGAAGGGCATTTACATTTTGACTGGGATCCTTGCCTGGCGAGCTCATAGGCAATCTCGTTGCCCTTTACATCTTTGCGTTAAGAAACCTAACAAACGGTGATTTTGTTAGGAGCACCTAGCTACTTATGGGTGTTTAAGTAGCTCCAAGAGTGCTTTGATTCGAAACGGTAAGACTCTCATCTCTCAAAACTCTTATCGCTGCCTAGCTATAAAAAAAGCCTGAAAAACAGATGTGGAGCAACCAAGAGGGAAGTTCTGACAGTAGAAACCCGCGCGAGCTCCGCTTTCGGTTTTCAATCCGTCAACACACCACTCTGCCTGGGAATTAGTGGTGTAATGGACCACTCTTGTTTTATTCAGTGCGTCGAGAATTATGGGGTTCAAAGTGCTTGTAAAGCTTATGCTCTAGCAGATGTAAAGTAAAGCAAATAGCCGACTCACATAGTTCATAATGTCCAACACTCTTCCTTATTTTTGTGACGTCGCTTGCATAAATTATTGCCAAGAAAAACTAAGAGGTAGCAGATAACTTTGGTGTAGCCATCTTCTCCAATTTACTTTGTTGGTTTAAGAATAGACGGGCAAAAACCATTTTGGCTTCAAAATAGCGATTTTTTTTTATAAGAGTTTGCCATAAAATCAGCACATTAGACTTCGTATACCGTTTAAGTGCCCAACGTTCATGCTGGAAGTCATCGCAACCATGTTGCAATTGGCATTCAGTGCAACAAGACAAATCAAATAGCTCAACCTATAACCGATGGATGAAGGCAAAGACGGAATGTTTTATGACTTATACGATGAAGAAAGAAGCCCTGGCGGAGCTAAACAGAGGCTTAAAACATCAATCCCAATGAATAAGAAAAAGAAAAGAAGTCGCTAGCAGATCTCCAAAGACCAAAACATTTGTTGATGCTCTAAAATAACACGACATCACTACAGATACTATAAGCATGGCTTTCAAGTTTCTATTGCTTACTTCGAAATTTAAGTTTTGGCTTGGTTTCCGTTTAAAAAATTTGCGTATGACAAAGGGAGACGTCAAATTCAAAAGTTTAGCAAACTCAGTCGAAATTCACATACAAAAACGTGAATTGGTTAAGGATGTCCTGAATGCTAAAGAAAGCATTAAATTTAGTGCCTTTTTGAGATACAACACTTCTGACAGTTGGAAATGGAGATTAAACTTGACTTTATAGGAAACTTTATTGGCAACGTTATGTTCTCATAAAGTTATTCTCACCTTAGCAACAAGGTTTTCTGATATTGTTTTGTTTGTTTTGAAATGCCAACACTAATAGATTATTACTTTTAATCGCCACTGTTTACACGAAACGTGATAAATGTAAAAAGAGAAACGAGGACAAAATCATAAACAAAAGGTGATCGAGTGCAAATGATTCGACTAGACAGAGGTAGGTCTTTTATGTTTTTATTCTCTCTTGAACTAAAAGATAAAAAAAAAAAAAAAATAGTTTCAATGTCGATGGGTGGTTTTTCTTTAAATTTTCAGGTTTATCCAGTGGTTTTGGGTGACATCGCAAAGATCTGTGCTAATTCTCACGTAAAGTTTAAAACTTAATTGATGATATTTTAATAGAAACACGAGCTCTTTAAAACCGTCGAAAATAAGATGGATTACTCATCTCATGGAAATCAAATACAATAGCCTTCCCAGTCAGTTTTGCACGGCTTATTGATGATTGCGGTCGCACCGTTTAAGGCCTTTCTTTATGGCGCAGTTTATTGAAATGAAATCTTCTATTATTTTCCAGAGACCTTTTTGTTCACCGCTTTACTCTTCTGCTGTATCAAATACAACTATTTTATATGATCATATACATATGCATAACTTTGTGATGAATTTAATTTGAATTTGAAATAATAATTCCGGGTATTTAAACATGACTAACGTCTATAAAGAGGACGATTATAGCGACCACCACGTTTTCTTTTATTTTCCATTGTGAGAAACAGCTAAGCTGTTTACAATGTTTTTTTTAAACTAAACATTTGTTTTTTGAATATTTTAGAAAGTTCAAACTATTTAATGGGCAACATTGTACGTTATTAAAAAGTCGGTACCTATAATTAATATGTATCTACCTATATACAACATACTGAATTTCTTTTCCAACAAAATCGATTTTTTCATCAAACAAATATGCGTAACTCAGTGTAAGCTTGTGTTTTATTCGATTTTAATCGTTCATTTGAAGACAATTAAAAGAACAGTCTTGACAGTTGAACTTTAGGAAATAGCTAGTTATTCGTTGTTTTCTCAACTAGCATGCATGATAACGAACGAATTCGGGTTCAAATCACAGCAATAAACAAACTTTTGAGGTTCGAATCTCAACAGCTAATAAGCGTTGCACCCCCTCTAGGCTGAAAACTACAACTACTAATTTGGAGAGTATAATGACAGTCAGGGGAGTAATAAAATTTCTGAGCTCTTACTGTTTCAGCTCAAACCTAGCTTGGAGTTGCATCAAAAAGCTTACAGCCCATACGAAAACACCAATGAGAAGTCAAAAAATTCTTATACTGAGCAAGCATGATGGTTAGCTCCTAACGAACTTCCTAACTGAGCATTTTTTACTTAACTAGATACAATTTTAACAAACTAAGCATAAGTCCTACTGATGTTTGTCGACTCTACTTGAAAGATTAAGAAACTGTGGAGCAAATCTTCTGAGAATATCCTGTCATAGCTCGAAGGATGCAAAAACACTTCAGTAGAGGATTCATCTCCCCATCCCGTCATCCGCAATGACGACTTGAAGGTTCCATTAGAATCTCAATTTTGTTCGGGATTACATCATTGTCTGATTGTAGGAAGACTTTTCTTTAAAGTCACAGAGGTGTTCTGGTCTCCGCCAGGTGGATAGGTTGTCCCTATTTGCACACGAAAATCTCAAAAGAAACTGCTTCTATTTTCATTGCACCTTTTTGTCGCAGATGCATACATAGACGACAGACGAACTCTTTTCTACGGTATGTCACACATTGTGGGTGGATATCGGCTAAGAGGCTATTTCCTTGTGATCAAGGCCAAGGGAGATATCAAATGTTGAGAGGGCTGGCCATACTGTCACCATTGACATCTGACGTGTTCCAGTATTCATAACCCCTTTAGCGCTATTAAATTATAAAAAAAACGAGACTGACCTGTGAAGAGGAGCGAGGAGAGGATGCTTAGATTATAGATTTCGGTGTATTTAGGTTAGTTTTAAGTAGAATATGCTTAGGCTAGGGTCTTAGCTTAAGATTTAGGTTAGCTTAGGTTAAGGTTAGGTTATAAGGGTTACCTTACGTTTTTTTTTGTTGTTATTTTACCCTTGTATAGGCACAGGTCCATTGGTGTCTTTCTTTTTCTTTTTCTTTCTTCCTTCCTTTCTATTTGAAGTCGGTCCTTGGCCTAAATAGAGTTTTAGGGATCCTCCTCTTTCTTTTCCTTTAGTGTTTGACCAGGTGGTATATAAGTGAATGGAGACAAGAACTATTCCCATCTGACGAGTCCGTGCAACTGCGTCCTCCTCACCTATATCGAAGATGGCTCCGTGGCCTTACCTAGGCTTTTAACAAGAGCTGTGTAAGCATAACTTAAATGTTCCACAATGCATACGACAACTTACAAACGAAAATGGATACACATAGACAAAGCTGTACGTAAAGGTAAGTATTGTTGATTCAACTTAATATCCAAAAGCCTTGAAATGAATTCAACCAAAAGCAATTTCATTTAACAGATACAGACAAGTACATAGTACATGTGTATGTACATATATTTATCTATAAAATTCGCAACAAAGTCATCGTTGTTTGGTTATCGAATCCGCTCTGCCATCCAAACAGTCGACAACAAAGTAAATGAAATCAATACTCGTTCAGAAAAAAAAAGAAAATAATAAAAATGCAAATGATTACATGTATCTATTCGTACGTGCAACTACGTAACCACGTTACATATCGAAAGCCAAAGCCTCTTTTAGACAATTATTGATTTTCTCCCCCATTTAATCCACAAAGCACCCTGTATTTCTGTTCTGTGCCGATTAGGGTGACAACAACAGACACCCACCCAACAAGCGATTAGGTATTTCCGATTCACACCGTAAAAAGGTGAAATACATCTAAAATGTTAGTCAAATGTATATAAATATCTAAAACCTCGTCGTGAATCATTTTACATAAATATTTTTTGCAATCCAAACAAAATTAAATAAAAATTTTATGTGTCTGCAGATAGGCCTACGCAAGTTTGATTCAAACAAATACAAAAAATATCTTTAGTAGCTTTTAGTAGGCTAATAGTAAACTTGACACGAGGCGAGGCCAGATTATAACCAAAAAATAATCAGCGTAAACAAGATAAATACATAGAATGGAAAAATTAATTAAAATCGTTAACACACTTAGCGTTTTACGGAGGTTTACGATCCAAGGAGAGTTGGGGTGGACGCGTAAAAAAATATGTTTATAAACATTGAATGTTGCGTGCGACATGTAAACATGGTTTTATTCGTACAACCAAAACCAACTGTTTGACGTATTTTCACTTTTGTAATTGCATTTTTAAAAACAATTTTTTTTTATCAATTTCCTATGCAAACAATTAAACAAAGTCACTGAGATTTTTTGTCTATACACACTCAAGGCTTGAGTGAGTAAATTTATTTCGGGGGTTTACCTTCAAAAGCACGTGGAAAAGATTGCTCATCGCTGAACACGTTTTTTTTTTCCGCTTGACACACTAAAATTGTTGTCTTTGTTGCTATGCGACAATTACCCATTGGAGGTCATTTTCGAATTTTTGAATATGAAAGACGGGTACCTTCAGATTTTATGACTGCCTAATGTCTGGGAAGTTTGTACTTGGTAATACATAGTGTATTTTATTTGGCGGGATCTTGTTTTTTTAGGTGACACTGACGACACGCTACGTTGTTTAGATGAATAGAGTAATTAAATTACGATTTCTTTTGTTTAACAATTTGTGTGAATCAACAGATACCTAGTTATGAGATTATATTTAAGGCTCGGCGATTATGACGTGCGTTGAGATTGTTCTTATCACGAGGTCGCAGAAGGTGGCCGTCGAATGTCGGATTTTCCAAATCTTGAAACTTGTTTTAAAAAGAACTTTGACTTACAATTAAGACATCCGATGACATTTTAGAAGCTATTTGTGTTTATCTATGTACGTTGTCGAGACGACTTTTTTTTAGATTAAAAGTCGCAGTGTCTGTGGAGTTCAATCTAATTTTGGATTAAAGATCAAGTATAAGTGGAGTTGCTTAACAATTTTTTCAGTTGGACAGGCTATTATCTTTCACCGATGCCTAAAAGGTGGACTTGTGGTGTTCCTTCGAAAACCATCTTCGAGAGATCGAAGTTATCAGAGTATCCTTTTTTAAACGGAGACTTACAGCACATTATAGGATTATCCAATGTTTTTGGTGTGGACACAGGTATCTTTTGTACAAGGTGGCGAAAAAGTTTTCACTCGTTTGTTGTTTCAATGGAAAATTATCCTCATTGCGGTCGAGGTTTATTTTGATTGAAATTTACACGCAAAAGCTTATGCACTGTTTGCCCGATTGCGTTGCTCATCGTTTGGTTACTGTTTGAGAGTTCTCTTGGATATCTGCAACCACAGAAGCGAACGGTTGCTCTGTTAGTTTGCCCAGTTGATGCCACACGTGTTTTCTGCTTCTGTTTACTTCACAAATGTCAAAGTTGTAATGACATAAGAGGCCATTTGTCACAATGAGAGTATCTTTCGATAGGGTGATCACTTTTGCGCGACCCTGTAGAAAGACGGGTAGGGGTTTCATGGATGAGGACCTCAGTTTGTCAGTACTCATCATGTCCAAAGTGAAAATCGACTACTTGATCCAAGCAAAGGCAGTTGAGTCCAGTCTTCTGCAGTTTCATCGCATTCTCAATAAACATCTGATATTGTGGTGTCGCTTAGACAACAGGCTTAGAGAAAGCATAGCGGTCCGTAAGGGCGCCGGTATGAAATTTGCAATTTTCTACTAAGAGGCGCTACAAGCGCTTTTTTTTGCTCCTTGGAAACCCAGTCGTGAAGTGATTGATGCCCTATTCGATGGTGCTGGTAAACCCATGAGGAATCTTCTTCTAAGAGAAGATCATCAGAGGTTTCGTTTTCCCTCAATCTGTAGTTTCATTGGATCCAAATCATATTCAGCGCTAAATAAGAAGCTAATTGAGTGCTCTCACACTAGTTATTGAGCATCAATGAGGACGGTCTTATGAAAAGAGTCGCCAAAATCTATGTTCGGTTTGGGGAAGTTATGTCCTCCAGAGAAGCTTCTAAAAAGTTCGAGGGAGTACCTTGGACAAAAACGCTCGGATCTATTGATAAATCAGCTTGTTCATCTAAGAGACTTTTCATTGGTCAACGGCTTCAAAAAGACTAGACGTCAGACTAGACCTACTTTCAAGTCTCTAAATATCACGATTCTAAAGATTTTCAATCTAGATGTGCTGGCTATAGCTGAAGTGTCTGTAATAGATATGTAGGTATGTAAGGATAAGTTATTCACGAAATGCATAGACGAGTGTACAGTCACTGTGACCTGCTGCTTCATGATCCTGATTCCAACTTTAAATTCTAGATGTCCTTTAATCCTCTAGTTCTCCAAACGGCCCGTTTCCCATCCGGTGAATATCCCGCCTTTCTCACTTAAGCTCGAAGCAGGAAATAAAGCTGTAAGAGAGGCCAACATCGATTTCCTATATTCAAACTGAGTTCCACTTGTCGCCAGAGTTGCTTACGATCACGACCCAGAAGTAGTTTTACGTGAATATGTACAGCAGAGTAGAGCTCATTTGGATTTAATTTGACACTTTGTTAAAGCTTATCAAATTCATTTTGGAACCTAGAATTTTGGATACATTTCCCTTCAAAAATGCCGTAATAAATAGCATTCACATGGTGTACCACCTTATTATGTATGTATATCCAATTTCCATGATCTTATTACGGAAGCTCTTAAGCCCCTAAAACTGCGTCAATTGCTTTGTTTATTCACCTTGGTAGCTTATATACTTGATACTTAGATACTATTAAAAGATTTATGGTTCATAATTTCAAACCAAATATGTTGGTAGGTACCTGTGGACAAATATGTATAAAAAGAAGTCGTCTTGACTTAAATAGCCTACTCATTCAAGGTTTAGTACAAAAATTCTTATCAAACTTTGCTTTAAAGTAAAAGATCTCTTATCAACACTATAATCATAGAACTAATTTCATTTTTCAAAATCAAAAATATACAAACAAACACACATAAGTCAATCTATGCTGTCTGATAACCCTGACCTTTATTTCGTCGAGCTGCTTCATAAACTTTAAACGCGCATCGAATGTAACGGAAATGTCTTTACATCTCTTGTCTTGAGTAACCGAACAGAATGGAAAATTTCCAAATTGCCGTTTTTTTTTTTTCTATTTTTATGAGATCAGAGTCGTATTAGAATGGAGCACCTCTCAGAAGGGTTTTAAATTGTTCGGTCTACGTGACGACAGCAATGTCAGCACGATGTTCAAACGAACAACTCACCTTCAGAGAACAAAAAAAAAAAAAGCAAAAACAACAAGTTTAACTGTCTGATAAAATATACGTTACTCATAAGTTTTTTAATTTTGACAAAAATTGAGGTAACTAATTTAAAAAAAAAAAAGTTAGACGAAGAGAATTCATTTTGGAATTAACAACTTTACAAACCACTAACTGACAGACCTTTCACTTATTTTTTTTTTGACATTGTATGTAAGTAGTACCTACTGCAGGCTGACCTTCTGTCATAAATTATTTAAATGAGTTAATGTGCAGGTACTGCCGAAATTCGAGATAGTAAAATGGAACAACTACAACAATGAATTGTTTATAGAAAGGTACGTGCTATGTACATTGTACATGAACATGTTTTAAAGACCAGAAAACAGAAATTTTATTCACATGCAACAATCATGTCAGATGGCCTACTCTCTGACAGGTGGTATTATCCAATGACAGTAAGTAGGTTTCAAGTTTGACGTTTGCAAAATGTTTCTGTTTTTGGTTCCGTTTTTTTTTATTGATTTGCCATATAAGTGTTGTAAAGAGCGTACAGAAAAAATATCAAAAATTCAACGTCAATGGAATTAAGCAATCACTAAAATGTTTAACTCGGTTTTTCTTTACGTCTTTTTTCTTTCTTTTCTCGTTTGCTGACCTTTTTTTCGGTGTGGTTTACTCATGTAAATAAAAAAAAATAATTGTGTGTGTATGGTTATGTGGTGTTTGTTCCTGTTAAATATAAAATGACGGCGTAACACATTGAAAGGGGGAATTTCAAAATAAATTTTTT
The DNA here is from genome assembly GCA_951813785.1 of Criorhina ranunculi. NCBI lineage: Eukaryota > Metazoa > Arthropoda > Insecta > Diptera > Syrphidae > Criorhina > Criorhina ranunculi. The sequence continues at coordinate 86,956,458 of OX638381.1, read as the reverse complement.
GGGGTAATTTTGACATGCACTTTGGGTGTGATTGTTAAATTTGGAATGAAGACGTATCAGTAAGAGTTTTCTGTGAATTCTTACAAAAAGAACGTGTCAGAACGTAACCTATAGAGATGAAGAAGAGAACTTCATAGAGAGTCAGTGCTGAGAATTTGGGAAAACCAGTACTGTAGACTGTACAATGGGGACGAAGACCAGAGACCATTCCATTCCAATACAATGATAGCCCATCTTCTCTCCGTCTGACCAAAACGAAGTGCATAAAGGTAGCAATATCTAAACTGAAATCCAACAAGGCTGCTGGAGCAGATGGCTTACCGGCAATGCTATTTACCTAAAGCAGCCGGAGATGTCACTTGGTAGAAAACATACATCAACTCATCTTCAGGGGTTTAGGTTAGGTTAGGTTGAGGTGACTGCCAGCTGATTGCCAGCGCACTTAGACCAGTGATAAGTCCATTCAGGGGCTTTAAATCACAGCATCGTTTGCCAAATCCATAAGAAAGGAGACCACTTCAACTGCGTCAATTATAGAGGCATCAGTCTCCGGAACATCGCGTGGTAGGATCCTTTTGGCTCAATTGGCTGAACGCCTGAAACCCCTCGTCAACAACCTGGAATCTGGAGAAATCCTAACCTAACACACCAGGTCTTAATCGATTTCAAGGAAAAAGGGACCTCAACTAACTTGGTGTGTGAAAGTCAAGGCAGCTAGCTAACGATTGAGCTGCCTGGAGACGCTTGTCGGTTGACTTCTCTTCCTACTTACGTGCGCTTCGTAAGTCGCAGTCTTCCTTGACTGCGTAAGGAAGGACTCTTTCAATCGTTAGTCGACAACGTAGGTGTCGTGTATTTTCTCCTCCTGAAACTGCAGATCACTCCAAAAATCTAAGGAAATATGCCTCTGATCTGTAAAGCAGGACTGAGATGATCAGAATCTTATGCAGTGTCACATTAGTTGTACGGAAGAAGGTTTTGCCATTTAGACGGCTTCTTAACTCACAGAAAAAGGCGTCTTGCTGATTTCTGTACTGCGTGTCATTAGATTGAATGACAGATAAGTGAATGCAATTTTGTCCACTATTTCTTGCCATGATCTCTGTTTCTTCTGTTGCCGAGTCACCGAGGCTTCTTCAATGACAACCATTGATGTTCTCCCTTGCGGAATTGTAAGTGCAATCGACAAAAAAATGCTGGTGATAAAGCACCGCCCTTCGGCACTCCATCTGAACATCCAAGAAGCTGGGATATCTCTGTGAGCCTATTGCAAGTGTTTTTTATGAGGCACTTTAGAAGTATGTACTTTATGTTCACATCAAATGAAATCAATAAAAAGCATCTACACTGGCGACTGAACTCATTGCCCAATGATCACTCGCAATACGTATGTTGATGTCATCGACATACGAAGATAGACTCTTCTTTTTTTCTTTTTGTTCACGATATTCTTCTAAGGCTGCTGATTACATGTATACAATATTTCTTCACAAAGGAGAAGAAGATAAAAATAGCTTATGTTTCAAAATCTTAATGAATCACATCATTAGAGAGGAGCTCCCTACCGACATTATCCATTGGTAACATGTAACATCCATGTTAATGTTTTTCTGTTTTTTTGGAAAGAAAATAACATAAACAGTAGAAAAATACAAATTTTTGTGTATGAAATGTAGGTTTCGTACATTCATTGCTTGCAAGACTTGCCAGAATTTCAACATACTTTCACTAATAGTGTTTACAATTATCTATTTTATGGTTGAGATATCTAGAATGGTTTTTTTGTTTTTTTGTTTTTGCCCCTTGTTCACTGGTTGTGCGAACAAAGAACTGCGTAATAGGTACATGTACATGTACTTACATACTATGTACGTAGAAATAGACCGTGGAAGCACTCCAAAAGATTAGATAACTAATGCTGAACATGTTTGCCTTTCTTTGTAATGCTTTCATATTTTCTAAATTGTTTTTCCAGACTTATGGGAAAAAATTGCGTAGTTTTACGCAATTGTTTACAACACCTACCATAATTAGTCAAATTATTATTGGAGTCTGCTAAGTGGCTGTTAATATGTTTTCGTTATTACAAATGTAAATATTTGTTGGCTTATTAGGTTAACCTTGGAGAAATCTGTATTCACAACTGTTTTTTTTTTTTTTTTTTTAATTTTACATCTTGGACCTTTTGGTACGTTCTTACCGAATAGAATGCAAAATTTCATGGAAAATCTGCGAATGGAACTTGGCCATGATTTCAATAGTCATCATTCAGACTGAAGGTACGTACGACTGGTAGGCGTAGGCGCAGGTGTCTTCTCAGCGGAACTGAACGTGTCCAAACGGTAGCGTCTCCCAGACTCTTCGAGTGTTTTCCAGGCGGAGGTACTAGCGATTAGAGAAGACTGCAAGATACGTAGTCTCAGCCCTACTACCACAAATAGCATAGGAACCTTTATTGACAGCCAGACTCCACTCACCTGCTTCGTCCTCTTAATTAGTAAAACAGTGTAGGGAAACTATAAAGCAGGCAAACACGCAATTTAACATCACACTCCTCTGGGTATCCCCTCATAGTAACATAGAGAGGAATGAGAGCCAGATGTGGTTCATCTAGCCAGATGTGGTTCAACCCTTGATGCCTCTCTTGCGGAGTCAGTCTGCTTCCCGATGGGACTCATCAAGGGCAACAATTTTCAACACTTTTTCTGTATTGCCAACTCTAGGTGGAAAAGTTTAGAAACCTGTGCCATATCTAGACAGATGTGGCTCGCCTACAATAAAAACACAACGAATGACCTAATCAATAGAACCCGTACCGAGACAGCAAGAATCACAACAATCAGCACGGGCCATTGGCCAATTGGGCCACACGCTGCCAAGTTAGGCATCCCGTCCAACCCTCACTGCCGTAGTTGCGGCAATTCTCACGAAATGGAAACCATATTTCACTTTCTCTGTGACTGCCCAGCACTAGCCAGAGCTAGGCAGCACACACTCGGAAAACCTTTTTTTCAAGCAACTATCTGAGATTTCTAACATAAAATTCTGTCACATCATTAATTTTCTTAACTCAATAGGTTGGATCTGAAAACCACGCTCTCGACATCCAGGTCCGCACTACTTGTGTCTCTGGCAGGCTTGCCAGTTTCAACCACTTCTACCTTCCTACCTACGACTGGTAGGCAATGAACCAAATGCACCTGGTGTTCGATGCAAAGGACAAGCATACATTTAGGTCTACTACGAGTAGATGGAAGCTAAATCCCCAAACCTCTGCTTCCAATACTCCATCACTCCCAAAGAAGAGTTCATTATAATTTTTCTCATAGCCAACATTCACCTACCCTGGTCGAAGTAAACATTGAGATCACATTGGGCAGCTCCGTTCACCGAGTGAGGTGGAATTTTAAGAAACCGAAGTGGCTATCTTTCGCAACATAGTCCGATGCCAATGTTCGCTGGACCCCGTCAAATCCCAAAACTTTGACAGATTCATGCGTACAGTAATTGCCAAAGCAAAGACGACCAATCCAAGAGGTTTAAGGAACGAGTGCATACCTGGCTGGAGTGAAGAAACAAGAAAGTGACTGGCTCTACAAGAAATTCTTAAAGAGCGGTGATGACGAAATCGCAACTGAGCTTCTAGTGTCGCTACATAACCCAAGAATGGCGAACTGGAGAATCACTACCAAGAAAATTAGTTTTACCCATTTCAGCTCTAAAGCATGGAGTCTTTTAAGAAAACTGGACGGCAGTGGCAGGCGACAAACCAAAAGCAAGTTCCAACTCAATTGTAAACCGAATCGTCAATAGGCAGCAGTAACAAGCCTCGTCCAGCACTTGAATAAGTGTACCTTTCAGCTGAATATGCTGCTTCCTACTATAGCCGTGTTTTTTTGTAAACTATACTCACTTCAGTCAAAAAAACGATTCATACTCAGTAGCAGCCACACCAACCAATTGGTTAGCGGCTCGATTTCTTTTTTTTCATTTGACAGTTTGTAAATGTCAAAACCGAGGAAAAGCAACAAATACGATCCGCTAAGAGCTAATTTATGAGATTTTTCGCGCTCTGGTAGTCAACTTGTGTAGTTCTATCCTCACTTGCTGCTACTGGGAAAGTTATCGCCACTTGGTGTGTTGTTATTGCTTTGTGTGTAAATTTTTACTGGGCTGGGTATACAGCTCTCAAAAAAACACGGCTTATCTAATCTGTTCCCATTCTCATTTAATGCTACAACGAAATTAATTACGGGAGCCATTAGATCAACACTAACTGACTTGCTACCAACTAGGCACTGATTAGATGTACAAAGACCAATTTCAAAAACAACCCTTCCAGTCCATAAGACATTCCATAAAGCAACTCGTTCTCAATTGCCTTCTAAGCCGGAGGAAACAGCAAATGGCCAGCGTCAAAGTCCTTGTTTACCTCAAAGTGGTGAAGCTCTGTCCAAGTCGTCGATGGTGGACATTCTTTTTGCGTTGGCACCCATTACTTAGTTTTGCCTGGTTCACTATAAGGTCCATTTTCGCTGCAGCATACACGAGTTCCTGTCTAGATTTTTGAAAGATCGTACCTATGGTGTTGACTGGGTTTGAGTCTCATACAATTCTCTCGAGAATGTTGTTGGAAACGTCTAATGACAGCACGTCGCCTTGTCTTAAACCTTTCTCGACATTGAAAGATTCAACAAAATCATTACCGAGCTTGATGGAACAAAGAGCATTCTACACAGATGGATGAGTTTGGCAGGGAAGTCAAAAGTATTCATAGCTTTGTATACTTCGTCCCAAAAACGCTATCATACGCCGCCCTAAAATGGATAAATAGATCTTCTAGGCCTTCATCAAGATCTGCCATAGTGTGACCGTGCGCTTTCATGACATCAAACCAGAAAATTTACAAAAAGTACTAGGCGTTCACACTATATGGCAGAAAAGATTTGGTATGCGATCTTCAGGTGACTCTGCGTAGTTTCTTCCAGACGTTTCGCTATATGCAACCTACCAGGTCATCTCTAGATGCTTAACAAATGTAGGTGGTCCATTAAGTCCGAAAATTTTGTTGATTTTCAGTTTCAGATTTGCTGCCTTCAATTTACTACGGTCGGGTGAGCTTAAGTCAATTCAAACCTTTATGGTAGTTATCTAACTTGGTATACAGCTACCACCTGTTACGTACATCCTTCGGGATTCAAGGAGTCATACTTCAATAAAAGAATCACTTGTTTAAGTCGAGCACCAAAGGTTTATTTTCACAATAAATTAAAAATAGTCTTTCTCCTTTTTTGGAGAGAAAGTGCCATAAGAACTCTGTCTGGATACCGGAGATTGGTTTCCAGATGAAGTGCTTGGATTGCTTAGAATCTCTATCTCCATTTTAGAAATAACTTCAAACACCTTAGCCTTGGCTATAGCTTTCTCCCGTAGTGGAAAGGATTTCACAGTCGTTACGATACCAGCAAAGAACTGTTCAATGTCATCCGTGTTCTTTTTACTGTCTAAAATGTATTTCATCAAGGCGGTACAAGATGAGTCTTGACTTGTGGATTTCTTATGTAAAATTCTTCGTTGGCGTTTAGTCGTAGTTGTAGATTTAACTGGTATGTTTAAACTAGATCGATCTGAAGGTGCTTCGTCTAACTGATGATCCGGAAGAGGAATAGAAATTTCAGAATGTACGCTAGCATCATGATCGTCTTCATCATCGTCTTGAGTTGTAGTTATAGAAAAAGTAGACCTTTCTTTCAAATGTGGTACTAGAAATGACATCTCATTTTGATACTTCCATTTTTTTAATGATCGATTTAATCCTTGTCCACCCTTTGCTTCCTTTTGTTTTTTAATAGCACGCCTAAATGAGTCGCGTAATAAGCCCCAGGTTTTCTTGCAATCTTTAGCTGTCAAAAGAAACGTCAAAATAATTCAAAATGGCAAGTCATGATCAAGCTGTCACTGGATGAGATGAAACCAAAAGAATCTAGGAACTTACCATGAACTTTGAGTTTCTTTGCGATTTCCTTCCAAGCTGCATCCTTTTTTTGGTTGTCACTGTATTTATTATCATTTAAATCGTAAATGAATGTGTATTCCTTAACAAGTTCTATTAGTTTTTCATGATCCATTGTTGATGTGTAAGTTTACACGCAAGAGTACTTTTAAAGCTTGTGTCTACACTCGTTGGGTAATGTATATGCACTAGTCGCACGGATAAAGAAAGCCAAACGAAATGCATGAGCCACAAACCACGTTCCAGCACCGACGAACTAGTCGTTTATACTCGTACTCTTTGGAGAATGTTCTGCTGTCTGTGTCTGCACGTGTCTGTGGCGTGCGACTGCGTTATGTTATGCCCTCATGCATGTGTGTATTACTCACTACACATTTACAAGCACGTAACGAACCGAAACCGACACAAAATATTATTCGTACGAAAGCGTCAACATCAACCGGCGACGAAACAGCAACGGCGGGCGCCAACAATCAACGGTTGAGACGGTGGCATTAGTAGCAGAAAACTCCAACCGGCTTTTGTCGTTGAATTTCCATGAAAAAAAAAAATGTATCTACAAGTAGTAGATAGATTCGTGAAGCTGTTTTGAGTTTGCATATGAAAGTGATTCCTCAATTTTACACACGCCCACTTTGATTCATTTTCAAATGATTTACGAAATAACCTCACTAAGTTGTTTGAAGTCCCTACCTATCTGCGTGCGGCACCGGAATCGCGGCCTTCCTCTACTACGTCGTCCCTCCGGGATAGATTCGAAGATTATCCGGGTCGGAGCGCTGGTGTTTATCCGCTCTACTTGTCCCAGCCATCTAAATCGTTGTACAGTAGAATCCGGATATAGCGACGATCAAGGAACCGGCGACATTAAGTCGTTTTAACCGGACGACGACGCACAAAATGAACTGAAAATGTTAACATTTTTATTGTATGCAAACCCTAACATGTTGTTGTGTTTACGCCGCTAAAAGCAGTAAGTCGTTATAAGCGAAGTCGTAGTAAACGGATTCCACGGTATTAGGATTCTTCTGACTTCTGAGCCCATACAGTTCGCCATTGTATCTTCTCCTCCACTCATCGTCCACCCGAAGGATTTTTCTCTCAAAACAACTTAGGTCGACTTCATCCATTTTTGACAAATTCCATGGCTTTGCGTCATACAACCGGACTGGGATAACAAGTTGTTCGGGAAAGGGCTTTGCTATTCAATTGCTGTCTTAGCCCAAAGAAATGGCGATTGGCATGAGGTATGGTTATCTTTACTTCGTCCAGGTCGGTGGGTGGAATTGTTGGCCTGACAGCGGAATTTGATCCGTCATCACTGGGTGTGTTCAAAATTCTCGAATATCTGACATTTCAGATAAAGAGAGCGTTCTCGCAAAAAGTTGTCTTGCTCATCTGTCAAATTTCGAGCTCTCGTCCAATCGGAACGCTCCCTTCATCTGAAATTGCAGATGGTTTCGAAATTTGAACGCCCCTTCAATTATACCGTCTTCAGAAATAATCTTTCTAAATCTTAAGCATCGACTGCGACTCTATTACTATGTCGTTGACTTTTCTGTCGGTGCATCGCTCGATGGTAGAGGGCATATTTTGGTTATGGGTCTTTTCAGCTCTCCATTTTGTGTCCGAAGATGGACGACGCGAATTAGTCCGTCTGATGTTTCCTTGTTAATCTCTGTAGGCTTCGGTTCAGGCTTTTTGTCCTTGGTATGTTCTTTTGGTAACACTTCCTTACCTCAATCCTGGAGTTGCAACTCTAAATTTCCTCTTTTTCATTCTGAGAATCTTGTGTTTGTCTTTACTTTTCTGCACGTAGAGCTCGCTAGCAGCTCTGGTTCTTTTATGGACCACCGCTCTGTATCCCTCGTGTTTCGCTGCATGTGCTTGCTGGCATTCTTGGTCAAGCCACAGCCAGGGGTTTCGTTATGGTGGCTGAGAGAAACACAGCACATCAGTATGAATAAGCACGTATAGCCATATAAAGGGTCTTCCAATATAGACTTCCGAACTTTGACAGTTGATAGCGGCCACATTGTTGATCAACAATCAACGAAAAATCATCTTCAGCGATGAGGCCCATTTTTGGATGAATGGGTACGTCAACAAACAAAATTGTCGAATTTGGGACGATACCAATCCACATGAGATCCAAGAGCGTCCAATGCATCCTGAGAAAGTCACTGTTTGGTGTGGATTTGGGCTGGTGGCGTCATCGGTCCATATTTCCATCACCGAGCGAGCGCTATAGGTCGATGATTATCAACTTCTTTTGGCCTGAATTGGATGATATGGACACCAATGACAGGTGGTTTCAATAGGACGGCGCTACGTGCCTCACAGCTTACGCCAGATTGGAAATTTTGTACGATCAATTCAAGGGCATGGTCATCTTACGTGGAGGTAATGTGAACTGGCCACCGAGATCGTGCGATTTGACTCCGTTCGACTTTTGTTATGGGGTTTTCTGAAGTCGCAGGTCTATGCAAATAAGCCCTCAAAGCCAACATAAACCATGCCATCGGTCAAATTCAGCCTGATTAATGCGCCAGAGTCATGGAAAATTGGACATTTGGGATGCGCGCCACTCAGAGAAGCCGCGGCGGACATTTGAGCGATGTTATATTCCATACATAATGGAATCGATAGGCCTTTGAAACGAATAAAAAATGTCGATGATATCTCACACACTTTGTTTTATTTAAATTTAAAGATAGGCACGCTTAATGAAAGATCCTTTCTATGTACATATGTTCATAAGCCTCACACAGTCCTTAAAAGAAAAACTTTTCAAAAAATACAAAAAACAGCACTTGAAAAGCACCATCTGTTGACTTTTTCACTTAACTACAAATATGAATATGACTACAAAATGTTAAAGGCTTATCGGATATGGATCTACGTACCTATGTACATAGGTATGTATGAAGGTACATACGGATACGCTTCTGTATACCTTATCGTAAGAATTTGAAAAAAAAAAATTAAGCTAAAAACGCAAAACATTTATATGCATGCACATGTTTCGCACGCTGCACTTACGTAACGAAATAACGATCCATTAAAAAATTATATACATTTGTACATACATTATGACATACATACATACGTATATACATCTATACACCAAATGTTTTCCGTTTAAAAGCAAATTTATCCAGATAAAAATTAAAGAATTTACTGCGAACGCATAAACAAGTTGAAAAATTTATCTCTACATACATATATTTATATGTTTATGTTTGTATGGATGTATGTATGTATGTACATAATCATTAATTTAGCTGGATCGTTTTTTTTTTATTCTTTTTTTGCCTTTCGTTTCGTTCGTAAACAAAACACGGAATCTACGCAGTTGTTGCAAAATTCGCATAAGTATGGCATTTTGAATTTGTTTGCCGTTGGATTGTAACAACTTCAACCCCTTTGGATGGTTCTAATGCTAATATTATCAATTTTTTTTTATGGACATCGTTATTTTTCTATTCTATTTTTTGCGTCCGAAATTAGAAAGAAAACAGAATCAGAGATAAAAACAGCTCAGGCAAATTGAATTAATTCTTGTCATTGTGTGTACTCAACTCAGCGTGGTTATGTTAGGCCCGGGTAGGTACACAAATTTATTTATTTTGACGAAGAAGCTCAAAGCTCACATAATTAATGGAATTAGAAATGAATATAGATATTTTTTTTTTTTATAAAACAAAAGATTAAATTAAATAATTTTGTGAAGGAGAAATGCGATAAAGACGAGAGGTTAACCCTAAAAAGATAACCTACGTCGATAAGGCGTGTTCAATTTTGAAAAATTCATTATAATTCATTCGTGTCTGGCATCACTGCGTCCTAGCTTTAAGCCAACTCAGTCGATCAAAAGATCTTTCAGGAGTGGGGAGACACACGTGTCGATTTGGTAAGTTCACTACAGGACATACCTACATAAACCTATAGAAAAAGATCGTATACGTTGAAGTGTAGGTTATCCTTCGTGTCACTTCTTGTGTTTTCTTAGTTTTTGTGAGAAAATATACAATATATTTGTGAAAACTATTGTTTGGTTTTTGTAGGCTTAAAAAAATAAAATGGCATCGGAAAACCGTTCAGTAGATGCACAGATTGGCAGAATACTGGTAAGTGACGAGGAAATCGAAGAATCGGATAGTGAACCAGAACAAAATTTATTGAAAGATGACGTACAAAGTGATTTCGAAGATGATGAGGAAAATGACTTGAGTACTGAGAAAACATCGCAAAGTACCTCATCTGGGATACGGAACTCTATTATTATTTCGCAACATTCAACTCTAAAAGGTAAGAACGGCCATCGTTGGACTTCTACAAAAAGTAAGACAAGTAGCAGGACATCAGCTTCCAATATTATCCGAATCGTAAGAGGTCCAACTCGACTAAATAAAGGCCTTTTAGATCCGATTGAGTGCTTCAATATCTTTATTACCGACGAAATTGTTGAGGAAATAACAAAATGGACCAACGTAGAAATCCAAGTAAAGATTCAAAGGCCAAATGTTAAAGCAACCTTCAAGCCTACAACTTGCGACGAAATTCGGGCTTTATTCGGGATATTGACTCTGACTGCTGCTTTGAAAGACAATCACTTGACGACAGATGAGCTGTTTGATTGCTCTTACTCAGGAAATAGATACGTTTCTGGCATGAGTAGAGAAAGATTTGATTTTTTGTTAAGGTGCTTGCGTATGGATGACAAAACTTTGCGACCAGAACTAAGAGCTACTGATACATTTGCACCAGTGAGAAAAATATGGGAAATCTTCATAAGCCACTGTCGATCTAATTACATCGCGGGACCCGATATAACGATAGATGAGCAGCTTTTAGGCTTCCGAGGCCGATGCCCCTTTCGCATGTACATGCCCAACAAACCCAACAGGTACGGAATAAAAATAGTAATGGCATGTGACAGTGCCACACGATACATGATTGATGCAATTCCATATTTAGGAAAATGTACTCAAACACAAGGATTGCCTCTCGGAGAGTTTTATGTGAGGGAACTTACAAAATCGATTCATGGGAGTTATAGAAATGTGACATCTGATAACTGGCTTACATCAGTTCCGTTAGCACACCTTTTTTATCCTTCAGTGCAAGGACCCTTGGCTTATTCCTTGACCCCAAGTTTAACTGAAAACTAAGTATAGAACACAGGGTAAAGAAATCATATGTCGTTTTCTACGCCTGCAGTAAAACCGGTAAATGGTGGGGACTTTAACCTTAGATAGTTTTCTGGATGAACACTGTTTAGTTCGTCCCAATGTTACCTTTAGATCGCTCGTTTGAAGGCCTACCTAAGGCGAAGCCTATAATATCACAAAATTAAGCAGAGTTCAAAGAACAGATGGGATCGGAGAACCACTGGATCGGTACGAACGATCAAGTCCTACCGAAGTACTTAACGTGCTTCTAAACATCCTTTCCATGGACCTGTATATCAAATATATCGTTATATCCTATTCCGTTGTAGTGCAATTCTACAACCACTGGCACAATTTGCCGCCTGCTCTATTGACGAATCACCATGACTCTTCAAGCACTAGCTTAACTTTCAGAAGCTAGCAACGCAAAAGTGAGTGAAAAAAACGTCAAGGAGAAGTTTGAAGGAAGGAGGACTTAAACTTAGATACCTTTCTGGGGAGGAAATTTTGCAGGCCATTTGAAACAGTCGTTGTTCAGCTTCAAGCGAAAGTTCATGCAATTGGAAGGTTAGTCTAGGTATATACATATTTATGCATGTAATGTGTGTTTGCGAGGGTTGTTTATAGCCCTTGGCACTGTGGTTTCTCTTCAGAATCATAAGCAATTATATTTATTATATGTGTATTGAGCTACTTTTCATGCAACTACGACGGAATTTTGTGACTATCCTGATGACATCACCTTGGTTATCGAACTAAGGACGAAAGAAACAAGAAGAGAAGAAAAAATGATCATCAACTTATAGACTCTGTGCTTAAAATACGATCAGCGGTTTTCGAATGATCTCGGACGGAGCTGCATATCCTATAGCCGGAATGGTTTTCATTGATAGATATCCTTGCGGACAAGAAGTTGCTAAGGTTCTCACGCCATCAAGACGCAAATGCAATCAAAAGAATCAAGGAAGAGGAAGAAGTAGCACTACACTACACTGCAAAATGCAAGTGATGGACCCTGATTATCAAGGTCTGGACAAACCGAGTTTATGGGGACTACTGCAACTACCATTCTGACTGGTCACTCGATAGCTCATCATTCTGCCTAGAGTATCCAGAAAATACGGCGTTACACAGAACTTCTCTTAAGCCATTGCTTTGTTCGCATCGAGAGCAATTCTTAGTTTTATTGACCCGAGTAATAATGTCTTGATCCGCGCCACTTTTGACCGTTTAGACGCTGCCTTGTTGGGTCTAAATCGGCTTTGAAAGTGCTTATTTATGCTAAGTGAGCTCAGTTGATCGGTTGTTTAAAGACCAATGTGTTTAATATCTTGAAGTTATTTGAATGGTGACTTTTCCTTTCCAGAGTCGTTTTCAGGACTTTGTTGACGGCAAGGATAAAGAAAGAAACGACTAGTTGTTGCACGTCAGTTTTAATATTCGTTGACCCTGAAAGAATTCCACTGTAAAAGACTTGTTGATGTTGACAGTTTGTCTGGAGTTTGATAATGTTTTGCAATGTTTTATAGCGTTTTGAATGAATTGCAGTCTAGGCTTACCTAAGCATGAATAGTGCTTTAATATGTTTACCAGTGCCTTTAAATGCTGTCAAAGTTCATGGCGTTCTCTCGTTCCACTAAAGTCCAATTTACCAGCGTATACAAAATAAATTTACATATAAACGTATCTCCTTTGCTTAATCCGCTGAAACGTATTCAGTAAAGCAAATCATTTCACAATCTTCATGTGGGCAGATCTCTTTTGATTCCACGAAACCTATCCTAAACTGGAAATAAATATTGTCTAGCTAATTTGCAATGGTAAACGTACGTGTTGTAAACGGCGTAATTGACTCTTTCAGTGACTACTCGTACTTTGACGTCATTGGTACCCAATTTAGTGTTTTGCTACACACGACTTTGTAGGTGGAGTCTTTTGATTTGTAATTAAAATGTCATTTGCATATCCGTAGATACGTCATTTGTTTATTATAACAAAGAATCAAACGAATGAAACGTTTACCAATTGTTGTGGTTTGTCTCTGAGATTGCTGACAGCACAAAACTGTCAAATCATTTGACATCTAAATTTGACAGTTCAATTAACTACCTATGACATTCGAAAATATCATTTTGACTGGTGTTTCGGAGTACCATTGAACTACATAAATGAGGAAATAAATGACACTCAACCTCAATGGTTTATTCAAGTTAGGTTACCCAACATTTTATTCGATTACAAAAAATGAGATTACATGAATGAATTACGTGTACAATTTGAAGAAAAAAATAAATGCTATCAATTTAATTTCAACAATAATTTGGCATCTTATCTTTCGAATTACGACTGATAAGTCTCTGGGCGGAAGTTTACTCTTAAATTAAATGCTCAGCAATTAATTCTGATTATGTACTTCAATGTGGATTGCTTTTGTTGAGGTAGAAGTAGACGTCAGGTAAATATGCACCGAGTCACGAATTTCTTTTTAAATATACACAAATGTATGAACGTGACTTGAATGTCATTAATTGACAATCATGGCGTCAAATTATGTTGAAATCTTGCTTTGTTCTGGGAATATTAAATGACACATAATTTGTAGAGTCCATCGTTTACGTTCCCGATAAAAAAAAAACAAGCTGACGTGGTAAAGTTGCAACAATGAGATTCACATGAAAGTTCATAAGACTTTGAGAAGAACATATGACATGCTCTAATATCGCATCCCTTTAAATAACTACATGACATCACAACTAACAACATTTCAACGTCAAAATTGTATGATATGGTGTCAGTTTGACAGCTTTTACTATTGCTGGTTGCATTTGACACAACCTAGCGTGATTAATGTGCATTAACAACGTAGTAAGAATCTTAATACACAGCTAGATTCGTGACTATAACCAAGGTCGCTCTAAAGACTATCTTTAAGTTTCCAGTTCACTTAATATAAGTTGATGTTGAGCTGCCTACTACTTATAACTTATAAAAACAATCTGTCTGCCCTCTTAATCGAGCTAATAAATAATTAATAAAAAATTAATCTAATTTATGTTTTTTTCTTTCCCTAGAAGATCCGTTTTAGAATGTCTCTATTGCGTCAATACATTTTTTTTTTAGTAACATACAAACTACAAGACATGAGTAGGTAGCAGTTTGATGTTTTGTTTTCTTAAATTTTCTTACAGTGGTGAGCAAAAGTTCAACTAAATTTAGCGGTTCAGTTTCCAATTTAAAATTTAACTTTTGTCGGGATCAAACATCGGCATGGCCTTAGATATGTTGTGAGTGTTCCGACTTCTGCAAAGAATGTTAACCTCAAACGTACTTTTCCTTACACGTCTAGGTTATACGCCCCGCATATATGACTTCCGTATGCTTGCAACAGTAAGGATGATGCGTCAAAATTTGTGTTTGCAGATTGCACAATCATTTTAATCGGACGATGTCAGACTTGTCAAATCACCAGTCGTTTGCTTGGGCATGTATGCATGTGCCTTGTTTGTGGCCTTTTAAGTCGGGTTGTGTTGCTGGGATGGCAGCACTTTATACCGTACCGCTTCAATCAGACCACCATGGTTCCCCTTGTATGGTGGAAGATTTTTTCTTGTTTTGAATAGTAACCGTAACCAAGTTCCCCCAGTGTGTCGGACTTTAACCGATAAAACCTTTCCATCTTCAGGCAAAGCAACCCCGGAACTGCTTTTTGCATTACTTCAGGGTGGGGTCACATTTCCTAGCTTTTATGGGCTCTACTCTTCTCTTTACCTTCAGCCTCCACTTCGATGTAGGAGGACACTCGGTTTTAGTTTTCCTCACTCGTCCGTATTGTCATAACTTTATTGTCCGGTGTGATTCCGGCAACCTCCGTTTCTATTCTTCGTCTCTCTGCTAGCCATCTGGTCCTTTCTAAGAATGTGTGTTTAGCACACCCTAGGCTTGCTGTTTTCCCCATTTCGTGTAGATGAGACCCGTGTCCAGTAAGGAATTGTGTAAGATAGAAATTTACCTCCCCGCTTCCTCGCCTCGTCCAATCCGCGATGTTTCCGATCAGTCTTGAGGTCCATCTATCCCTGCTCCAGCGTTTTTGTCAGCAAGAGCTAAATCACCCAATCAATCATAAAGATTTTGGTTAGGTTATGTCACAAATGTAGCTCTTAAAACTCGCCTCCTAACGAAGACTGTGACAGGATTAGCATTCAGATGGCCGTCCTCTTTACAACACTTGTCTATCCATCAAAACCCTTGCAAACTTCTTACAAATGACCCGTCCACTGCTCGTTGAAATCCTAAAAAAATATGTTAATTTGTAATTTCCGGGAAACTCAAGTGCAACTCATACAGTATTCTTGAAACGAACGTAAACCTACACCTTAACTGTGAACAATTTAAATCGATATTTACTGCTGGTTTTTGATTATTTCCGCTCCCTTGTTAACTTCCGGTTGTTAATGGTTCCTCTACCTGCCCTTGAATCAACTTAAAACTGCCTTAACAGCTGTTTTGAAGTATCCCAAGAACTATTCATGTTCTCCATCAATCAAGGACTAATGTGTGCCTATTTGGGGATCAGTCCTTGAGTTCTGTGAAGATCTCTTTTCGATCCTTATAAGCGTCTGGTTCTGCACATCTCTTTGTGTTTTTAGAAACTA
Organism: Criorhina ranunculi; assembly: GCA_951813785.1. Classification (NCBI taxonomy): domain Eukaryota; kingdom Metazoa; phylum Arthropoda; class Insecta; order Diptera; family Syrphidae; genus Criorhina; species Criorhina ranunculi. The sequence goes on along the minus strand of OX638381.1, from coordinate 86,940,619 downwards.
CCCACGTCATTGGATTTTTTTTTTTTCTATTTTAACAGACAAAGATCGACCTATCTATCCACCGAATGTCATAGAGATCGTGTCTTTGAAAAGAGACACTCTTAGTACAAAGTGACTCACAAGAGGAGTGGTGGTGGTGGTGGTACTTTTTCGTATCATATGTTCTCATGACAGCGTGTGTGGTGGTTTCTTTGTTTGGGTTTTTGTTTCGTAGATACTTTTTGAATTTGAATTTGAATGCTTCTCATCTCTGTGCTTTGTCACGTATGCCATCGAACGAGCAAGCACATTTCATGTGAATTATAATCTTGAAGAAGTTGCCTTGGTGAGTTGAATATCGCTCCATGGGTCGGTCTGGGTCTAGCTTTGGCCAAATACAAAAAAAAAGAAGACAACTGATTTACTCTTTCAAGTTCAGTAGTTTTTGTTCATCGAAATGTTTGGACTGAGGGACATAGTCGTCAAATATTTCATCATTTTTGTCACACAGTTAATAGTACTAATTGTTATCGTGCCTTTGAAAGACATGTTTTGTGAAATCTTCCAGAACAACGTGATTGTCGTGCGAGTTGACGAGGTGATGGGACACGATGGTGTGAATGTTGGATCACGCTAATGTAATTAATTGTCAAATTTAATAGAAAGGGAGTATCGCACAGGTTTGTCGTTGACGCATTTGTTGGTTGTTGGTGAAGAATGTTCACGGGTTTCGAGCCCCTTGAGTAAGTTTGTGAAAAAATTAAGTAAATAGTTTCCATCGACGTTAAATAAGACTTTTTATGAATCAACCAGTTGGATACTTAACATATAAACCTACTTCCTAGCTGACAATTTTTTGTTTGTGACTTTTACGTTTATAGATACTGCTCGGCGCCCTAATGAGCCACCTGAGACATTGCTTGATGGATACTTGGAGTTCTTTTGATAGACTATCCTACTCTTCTATGGTCTTGACTTGACGGATTTTATATTCTGTTCTCTTCCCTTTACCTTCAGCACTTCTTCGATGTAGGAGCAAACTCGGTTTATATTTTCCTGACATGTGTACATTACCGTTATGATATTGTCTAGTGTAATTCCGCCTAACTGCGTTTCTCATCTTCGTCTCTCTGCAAGCCATCTTGTGCATTCGCCATATCTATTGTGTTGATAATCGTTGAAGCCGTTCGTCCAGTTAGAAATTGTGTGAGAGACTTCCCCGTACCTTTCCTCCGTCCAATCCACGATGTTTCCGATCGGTCTTGCAGTCCGTTCTCCCCTGGTTTCTCTTGTTTTTGCCAACGCTGCGTGGCTTCCACTGCTGCCGATCTCTTCCCAACTTCTGCTTCTCCCTCGTATATGAACTTTTTCTTTGTCACCAGGAAATCAATGGGAATTACTCCCGCGACCACACAAAAACGATTGGTTTTGATACAGTTTGGTAGGAGCTCGCTACCCGGAGAGCTCCTCTTCGCTGTACCGCTGCCATTTGCCGTCTGTATTTTTCTTGGTTGAGCGCGTCGGCCCGGAACTCACATCCATAAAAAAAGATAGAAGGCGTGACTGTCATAAGAAGTTTTCGCCGACTCGCCTCTGGTTCTCTCAAGTTCACCATTTATCTGCTCAATGCCGTATTGATCTTTTCGACACAAACTTGACCTGCTGCCAATATGTAAGCTTATATCCAACCTCACTCCCAAGTACTTTACTGCATCTTTGGTGGTTATTGACTCTTAGCCTACCTGTTCCCCAAAGAAAGTGGCGATCTGCCTCCTAGTGAGCAGAACTATCTCCGTCGTCTCTGTTGCTGGGCTAAATTCATTTTTTTTAAATATAATTCACTAGCGCTAAAGGGGTTATGAATACCTTTATGATGCTAAGCACATTACGCTAGTGTTGGTGTAGTGATTTGAAACTCAGGTGGTATAAGGTTTCAGTCTTTTTGCTCCGAGGGTGGTGTCCAGAATGATCTCGTATCCAGGATTGGAAGTATCTAATGATCTGGTTAAACCGTCTTTGGGCATCTTCGGCGCCCCGTGTGTTGATCAAGATCCTTGAACCTTGTTAGTTTGTGTCTAACAAGGAAGAGTAGGATTTATAACATCTAACCTTGCCTTACTCTTCTCTCGGTGTTGAACGGAGTGCTTTTGGGGACTCTGAAGCAAACTTTGCAAGGCGCATCCCGATACGATTCACGGATAAGACAAACAATTGCATCCGGTTCAGCAGAGTATGACAGTCGACCAACTCGAGGTAGAGTTCCATTTCACACACTGGACGGCTGATGGGCCGTTTGTGTAAGCCATTAAAAATTCTCTCAAAAATCGTTTCTCACAGTATAAGCATACAATTTATTTGACAAGCAATAATAAATCCAATAAACGTCATCCATGTCCATATACATACATATGTATATACATTTTTCTTTAGATACATATGTGCATATGTATGTATAGTATACCCTTTCAAGCAAAAGGTGTGTAAATTTATGCTTCACAGCACACAAGAACATCTGCCGCTTGTATCCGTTTTTATTGGTTTTTTTCCACACACAAGCGCTCTCTGATCGGTTATTTTTGCTCGATCGTTTCGCCGCACCGTGTGTCAGTTTATTCGCCTATGCTGCGCATGATCAGCGTGATTCTTTGTTATTGTTATGCTTCTGGTGAGTTCTTCGTGGTGGAACACCCCTTTATTGTCGATGTCTCCTGGTTCGATCCACTGCAGAGGAAACAATGATAATGATGATGATTGTGGCCTTTTGCCACGATGCAAACAAAAAATAAAAAAAGATCGGATCGGATCTGACCGTATACACATGTTGCTGCGTATTGATTGCGATTTTACTAGACATTTCTGTTTCTCCGTTTGTTTATTGTTTTTTTCTTAATTTCTCTCTTCTTTGTTTGGATTTTACATATAAACAACTGAAACGACCATGATTCCAACGAATGGAGTTTTGGGCGACTGGTTTTTCGTACACGATCATCATAAATTGAGAATTAAAAAGTTTGATTGGAACGAAAGGTTTATAGGTATTCGTTTCTTTTTTCAGCTACAAAACGAATCTTGAAACGGATTTGAGTTCCTTTTTTGATGGTTATTCTTTAAAGCGCGTGGTTAAGATAGAAATCTGAAAAAAAAGTAAAAGTAGGTAGGTATCTACTTTCTTCAGATTGTCTTTCAGATTCGAAGGTAAGAACACTTCATGCAACTACCTGTGGCTTTTACATAAGTATACTCCCTTCCTCTTGATCTTCTGGATTGTATTCGAAACACTGTCCTATTTATCAATGGTGCCTGAATGTCTTATTATTGAGAACAGGGTTTTTCCATAGAAAGTCCTTAATGAATGGAGTTTTCCATTGACTTGGGTCGAAATAAAAATTAAAGATTTGGGTTTATTCTATTGAATGCTGTTGCTGGGTGGAAAATTCTTAAAACCCAATGTGTAACACCAACAGATTGAGTCCTGTATGGTGAGGTTTTTCTCTTTTTAACTAGGTACCTCGGTTTGGATGATACATACCCATCAGTAGGGACTAAAAATTTGTAGTTTCATCCTTAAGTGGACTCCGCAAACACCTTTTTCAAAGAATCATGGACCTTTATCTAGTGACAGCAGATATACATAGGACTTTATGAGGGCTAGAGGTAAGCACTGTTTAAGGTGCATTCAAAGAAACTCAATCATTGATGGAAATCTGGTAGAGAAAGTAGAGAACTTCCAATATCTTGGAAATATTGTCTCGTTTGATGGTGGACATTGTCAACCGAATCAGCAAATCTACAGAAGTCAGATTGTGGAATGTTTCTTACAATAAAGTGGAGCAATGCAACTACCGAAAAGACTTCGTAACGACTGTTCTGCTTCAATTTTCAGTTCGCACTGGAAAAGAACCACTTCAACCGAGGGTGTTAGAAAGCGATAGGCACAACAATTCAATGACGGATGTGGTTCTGCGTCGGTCATCCACTTCCAAAAGGCAATCATTTCACAGCTTATTTTGTGAGGCAGAAGAGAAGGTCTACTAAGGAGTGGTACAGAGATCCTGCAAATCTGCCTTTTTTATCATCCTGGAACCCACAGATTGACAGATATATTAGCAGAGCCACTAGGTAGTACAACCTAAGATGATACTGTGGATAATCACGTTGGTTATTCCGATAAGGGAGGACTGGGAGCAACACAAACCAAAATTATTACCTTCTGACCTCGTCTGGTGTATGGATGGTACCACAGGCAATATTATTTAAAGCAACCCACGTCGTCTCGACAACCAGCCAACTAGTTTCTTCCTCTGTCCAGCCAAACTGCAATGCTGACTACATAATATCACTCACAAAACAACAGCCGCTACTTTAGCCCGTGCTAAGTGCAGACTTTGCATTAAAACACAAGTAACCATTCCATGTTCCATGTGATCATTGATTTAATCCGACAAATCATCTTCAGGCGACATACCAGACAAGTTTCCTTGAAAGGCACTTTCCTCATCCACCTTTCAAATGGGAAACTATGTACTTATACACTGGTTTGGATAATTTGATCCTCTAGCTACTGAGTCAAACCGCCCCAAGGAAAAACATTCACAAAGTCAATTACGTATCTTTCTTCACAGAGATTTCTTGTTTTTCATTAAAAAAAAAAAACGACACTACGAGTATAAAAACAAGGAAACCTGCTTCACCAGTGACTGTCATCTTTATTATTCCACTTGGTTACCTCTGCTTTCAAGTATCGACTTCCTTTCGAACCCTAATACCATTCCAATCTACCGATTCTCCATGCATATCTATCCATCTAACAAAGAAAGCCCTTAGGCCCTAAACAAAAACAAACCTCGATCAGCTGCTCTTCACTTGATAAAAACTGGTTCAAGAGTGTGCGCACACATTCGTTCCTCCATATCTATCGTCGTGTCGTCGGTTCAAGGGGAACCGATTGCCTTTCACGATCACCATTGACCACAATCAAACAAAAGCAATGCTTCTGCGTTGCGCATGCGCAGCATATAGAATTGTTAAAGATTTTGTGTTCAATTTAATCCTCGTGTACGTACACTTAACGAAAAGCTATTTCTTCGCGAGTTTTATGGCATAATTCATGCCGAAGGATAGAAGGCTTTTAGCAAAGTACATGCGGGTCTTTTCCTGAAGCCAGAGCCATCTGTTTCGCTTGTAATTTTAGGAAAATGTCACACAAGACTTCCTTCGAAAATCGATTTCCGATTTTTTTCCTTCGATTTGGTTGGGAAAGTATCGAAAATTGCTTTTAGGAGACAGCCATGCTCAACATAGGGAGTAATAGGGGCGCCCCCTTTCAATTGATGGATGGGAACGCGTTCCGATTAATTGATCAAAGAACACATACTCGAATGTTCATAGGGAGGGTAAGGTTACATTGTAATTTCCCCCTGTTACTAGATTTTCAGTTAAAGGCGACGAAAAATGAGGGTTCTTCAAGGGTTCGCTTTTATTCCTCGTGCCGTGGGTTATGAATGTTCATTGTGTCTATCAGTGGTTGACTATCAAATGAATGCGCGCATTTGTGCTTGGACTTAGGGAGATATTCTTGTAACGGAAATTAGCGAAACATTTTGTGAGCAACACATGCCGGATGGAATGCGCGTATTTTCATTAATTTGACAGTTTCACATGGTAAACCTTTGATGTGGGAAAAAACTAGTTTTCACTGTCGTTGGAGAGACAACGGAATATGTTCGTGCTTACGTAGCAATTTCTGTGACCGTTACAATCAGACCAAAGGATTGCAGGTACCTCTTAGACCGGACATCGATATTAGCCGTGTTTTTTTGATAACTATACTCACTTCAGTCAAAAAAAAACGATCTGTACTCACTTCATCAACAGTAGCAGCCGCACCAACCAATTGGTTTGCGGCTCGATATCTTTTTCTTCATTTGACAGTTTGCAAATGTCAAAACCGAGGAAAAGCAACAAATACGATCGGCTAAAGGCTAATTTATGAGATTTTTCGTGCTCTGGTGGTCAACTTATGTAGTTCTATCCTCACTTGCTGCTACTGGGAAAGCTATCCCCACTTGGTGTGTTGTTATTGCTTTGTGTGTACAATTTTACTGGGGTGGGTATTCAGCTATCAAAAAAACACGGCTATTATTGAAAATCACACTCACCCGATACAAGGGCAAAAAAGGTCTTCAACGTAAGCCTCGAGGTACAGACCAAATTGTTAAGCTTTAGCGAACATTAAAGTTCGATAGTAAAGGCGAAGGAACTCCACATTTAATCAAAGGTACTCTTTACTCCAACGAAGATACTAAGGGTGTGGCACTTTTCTGTATCTTAAAAAAAAGGCGTAAAAAAAGGAAAGGAGAATACTCGCTGCTCCATCAAGGTTGGTAAAGAACTCAGCGAGACCTTTGATGCCAAAAAGGGATTTAGACAAGGTGACGCGCTGCCAGGTGACTTGTTTAACATTAAACTTGGTTGAATTGTGCAAAACTCTCAAGCCAACACCAGAGGCACAATCCCTCAAAAGTCCATGCGATTGCTCGCATATGCCGACGATAGCGCGTTCATGGGTATTGAGACGAAAGCGGGCAAGGACATGCTGTCAACAAACAAAGACACCTAACACCGAAACGTCTTGGGCAGAAAGTCACCCTTGACAGATATAATTTTGAGGTAGTTAAGGACTTTGTCTACCTAGGTTGCGCTATAAACTCAAACAACACTATGATCAATGCTGAGATCAATGGAAAAATAACTCTTGCCAATCGCTGTTACTTTGGGCTAAAAAGGCAGTTGGGTAGCAAAGCCCTTTCTAAAAAAAAAAACTAAAGTCACTGTACAGGTACACAAGACCTTAAATATTCCAGTCTTGCTCAATGGCGAATAAGTATGGACTTTGTCCAACGTTGATAAAGTTACTCTAGGTTGTTTCGAGAGAAAAATTGTCCCGTCTGTATAGATGGTGAGTGGAGGAGAAGATACGACGAACTGTATGCGCTGTACAATGACATCGATCCAGATCGTGATTCAGGTGGCACACGCAAGTGTAAAGGGACCTCAACCAACTTGGAATGCGAAATTGGAGGCGGCTATAGCTAACGATTAAGCTGGCTGACGCTTGTTGGTTGAGTTCTAGGTCCACCCTGGGCTGTAGCGCCATCAGAGATAAGTAAGTTCCGCTTGTCGTCAAGCACTCCCCACACAGACGTAGTTATACTACGTGAATATATGCAGCAAGTTGTGCTGCTTTGTCTCACAACTCTGCCTAACCTAACCTAATCTATGTATACCACGTGCTTGCTCCTGATAGCTAACATTTTTGGAAGTATTGCATCATCAAATAAACATTTTCAAACATATTTTGCAGTCACGTACATACATATGTATACTAGGTACCTTCACATGCTTTTCAATCCAAAAATAAAAAATAAAACACCACCTCACGCTTTTGTGAAACAAATAAATTTAAAAAAAATACTATACTCGCTTTCGGTTTCAAATAAATATCTATAATTGGTCTTGAAAGTAAAGTCAACAATAATAATTTTTTTGTTTAACTCAAGAGATATTTTTAATTTTTTCTCAAGCAATTGACGTCGATAAAGTGTGTTGGTGTTCGTTAAAAGCCGTACAAAAATATTTTAATTTTATTTATTTTTTTTGCGTATTTGGCAATCCATGGTATGATGTCGGTAAATAAAATGTCTTATCAAGTAATTCGATCAGGATCTGGAGAAAAAAAAAAGAGATGAACAGATTCAGGTCAATTTGACCCTTTTGAAAAGATCAAGTAACAACAATGGCCGTCATAGGATATCCTAAATTTAACAAAAGAACAGCCGAGGTACCTGACAAGATTTGTTCACCATTGTTGTCTTAAGTTTCATCAGCAACTGAAAATTATTTATGAATCAATTAGTCTATCGGTCGGCTGGTCTTGGTTAAGCATTCATTCCAGGTGGTCTGTCTGGAAACAGAAACCACGTTTACAACCATTGGAGCTGTAACATTTTGTTGACAATCAAAGATAAATCTGGAACAATGGGAACAATTAGATAGTTTTGCTGATTTTATGCAGAGCAATAAACTTAATGATTTGTGGGTGTAATCCTACCACAAAAGATTGTTGCTGCAGATTTATGCGATTCTTGGAAGTGAGTGTAATAAAAGCATTTGATTTGCATTAGGCTGGATGTCTAGGAATTAGTTGAAGTAATGATGCCTATAATGCGACACTGGAAGCTGGACTTGATGTTGTTAAGTATGGACTAATCCGAATGCTAATGAGCAATGTAAAGTGTTATGATCAGCAGTTTCGTTCTTTTACTAGTGGTTTCCATCCTTTACAAAACTTTTGATCTATTTGGTGCACCGCGACCTATAGGTTAGGTTTGGTTAGGTAAAAGTGGCAGGCTGCAGTTGCAACCTCACTTAGACTAGTGTGTTACCACCAGGATCTGTATTTCACCAGAAGTACTACCTGCAGAACCAGCCGGAGCTTACTATGAAGCGCTGGAGACTGCCTTTGCTGATGTCAGCCAGTTCATTTAGGTTGTTGAAGAAGCTGGCTCCTAAGTATGCTCTTCTCCGAGCTGAAAGGGTCGGGCATGTTCAGAGAAGATGGAGGATCGTCTCCTCCTCTTCCTCATCCATGCAGCTTCTGTAGAAGTCGTTATAAAGGAGGCTCACCTTAAAGGCATGCTTGCCGATGGTGCAGTGTCCCGTAATGACACCCACTAAGGTGCTTATTAGCAGTCTATCTGATGAGTCAGTGGGAACGTTTGAGATCCAGCTTAGGCCAAATCTGCCTGGTGATGAGACAGGTGCTACCAACTGTCCATCTATGATCGGCGATATTGATCGCGTTTCTATTGAGTAGCAATTTGCACGTGGCTAGAGGCATACTTAGATTTCCCTTATCCGGAAGAATTGGAAGAGTTGTGCCCTCTCTAGCGAGTTCGTCTGCCATGCAGTTGCAGTTGCCTGTCTCTGTGCCCCGGCATCCATATCAGATGAATTTTGAATTGCTCAACCATCTCATTAAGAGACAGCCGACAATTTGGGGCTGTTTTGAGTTGAAGGCGACAGATTCCAGGGAATTTATCGCGGCCTGGCTATCAGTAAAGATTGTGATATCCCGAGAGGATAGTACATTATACTTCAGCCACGATAGGACTTCCTTGATTGCCATTATCTTGGCTTGGAAGACACTGCAAAAGTCAGGCAAACGGAAAGAGATTTTTACGTTCACATCCTTAGAGAATACACCACTCCCGATTCTGTTTTGGAGCCATCCGTGAAGAAGCAGATGGATCCTTTTCGTTGTAGCTCAAAATCATCCTTCCAATCACGTCTGGAAGGGACAGTGGTAACCAAGTTTTTATCAAATAGGAGTCGTTGAAGGGTGTAGTCGGTGCTTTGCGGAAGACTGCGACCTATGCATGTATATCTATTGTGCCTCTTATTCTGTTATCCGAGGGTATTCTCGAATTATGGGATTTCGCTTTCCTTAAGAATTGCAATGTTTGGAGTAGGTTTAGTGAAGGAAAGCTTTCCTCCCCTATCTGCTACGCCCTCAGACTGCTGAATCTGATGTGATTGAGGGCACCACATTCACCTAGACTGTATTCAGAGATCTCCGCAGCCTCATTCCAGACAAAACTCGGCTCTTTGTGATTTATACACTAGAAATAAGTTGCACTAAGACAACTGATGAACATTTTAAAGTTTCCGTTGAAATCCCATGTGCAGATAACTTCTGGTCATCCCAATTCACCCAAGTCTTTCTTTTATTATACACATCCAGTAAAACTTTCGAAAAACCTACACGAATTCCAAATTTATAAATTGAAAATAAAATTCTCACTTTAACGTCCATCCAAGTTGAGCCAGGCCATACTGAGATTGTAATTGATGATTTTTCTTGTATTTCCGCCTCATTTCGATCGCTGTAATCATGCATGCGATCCCATAGATGCAGAGTACCATGACTAAATTGCCAACTAAAAGTAGCTAAGACAGCTGCTGTTGCAACGGCCGGCGCTCATCATGAGATGTACATATCTGTATACATAAGATACACGATCAAAAATCTGAAATTGCGGATACCATGACATAGCGTATAAGAAGCAAAGATGTGTTGGCTGCCATTTCTGTTGCAACAGCCCATATTTAAACTTTTTTTGTGCAAGGGAAAGCGAACCAGTGACATTGTTGCATGAATGGGCACATTGTGTGTTGTGCCCACACAGTGATCATACAAATTGTGATTATTAAAATTTCTGGCTCCTCGTTAAAATGGGAACTTGCCTCCGAGACGTAAGTTTATAAGGAAGGAATAAGTGTAATTAAAGGAGACAATTAGGTGGTAACGTTTTGTCTGTCGAAGATCCGTGTGCACTAAGTGATCCTCTGGGGTGAAGAATATGAGCTTGACATATGTACATCCTCCTTTTAATGCTTTTATGTGTACTTTGTGATCAGTGATTAATAGTTGGTCCATTAAGTCATGGTAGAAGGTCTACTGATCGGTGCGTCTGTTTCTACAAGTTTACTTGCTGGTTTGTTCCCCGACGCTGGATTTCTTCAAGCCTCTGTCATCCTTTCGACAATTTTTCTGGTATCTACACATCGATGACCTTCTTTATCTTGTACGTATTTATATACGTGTCCACAGATTGGTGTCGATATCTTGTTGGGTTCGTCGGATTCCACGGTGGTGCTGCGAAAAACTTGAGACTCAAAACCTAAGTCAGCTTGCTACGAAGACCAATGTTCTTACTACTGAGCCACTGTAACGATATTTCTCTTACTCAAAATCTTTTTCGTGGATGCTAGCCCTCGGCTTTGCCCCGAGCGCCAGCGAATGTTAGTTGAACTCAAATTGTTTCTTCGATTTAATCATCAACTTGAGTGTAAAAACCAATTCTTTCTCTCACAAACTTGGCTACGATCTATAGGCGTACATTCGTCTGAAATTCACACTATTTGATGGATGGCCTGAGTTTACACACAAACACGTCCCACTTTTTGTAGACAGCTTGGTTCTGACTGGCAAGCTCTTGGATACTCCAGGAAGACACGACGACACGATGTATATTCAGTGGTAGACTCTGAAGCAACAAAGGATGGTGAGTGCTGGTGGCCTTAGCTCCAATGATAAGCCCTGAGAAGAAGACACGGTAAAAGGGTTGTTCCTCCCCTTTGTCTTTGTTTGGTAACTTCACGATGATGTCTTTGGCCATGATGAGGTGATGTAAGGTTTTAGGTTTCCCGTGTCTGCTATTTATTATCGTTATGCTTGGTGAGTTGATTTCTATTCCTATACCTGATTCTGCCTTCTACGCTTGGTAGTTGTTACTCCCGTATTCAGTGGCATTACTGACAGTTCTCATCACCGGTCATAAAATGCCTGAACTCCTACTTCACTGTCCAGAATGAGTTTCACAGAAACAGCAACCTCCAGCCGTCGGCATAGACAAGGAAGATAAGGTCAGTTGTAAACATAAGCACACCAGGACGTCGGCAGTATGACATATCAGAAAGTGCTAAGGAACCCGAAACAAGGTGTTTGAGTCCATAGCTGGATGTTCCTGGCGGATGGATAAAGTGATGATACTCCATCTGGACATGCATCAAATATCGGAAACTGCCTAAGATCCCGAAACAAGGTTCTAAAGTCTATAGCTGGAGACTCTTGGGAGATAGATAAAGGGACGATACTTCATCTGGACATGCATCAAACATCAGAAATTGCCTAAGATCCCGAAACAAGGTTCTGAAGTCCATAGCTGGAAGCTCTTGGGAGATAGATAAAGGGATGCTATGTGCCACCTTCAAAACCATCGAACACCTCAACTAAGCAACACGAACTGACAACATTTTCAAGCTTGCCAGAATGTGGCCTTGAGAACCATCAGCAGATGGCACCTTATGTTTCATGAAAATCGCCCTCACACCGAGACGAAGATGTTGTCAGTACGGGACCATGCCCTCCAAGCAGTTCCTGTAAAATTAACACCTTCAACATCACTCCAATCATTCGCTGACTACAGTGAAGCAGCAGGCTCCTTGCATTTTTTCTCTTTCTGCAGGACAGAGCGACCTACTTTCAATGATATTCTAACGAGCTTTGACAAATTCCTTGTTGATGTTGTTGATGGTGTCTTCAGACGGTAATTTTTCATGTGCCACCTAACAAATTGTCTTCTTTTGTTTTATTTCTATAAAATCTTCGTAAATCCTTGCTTCGGGCGGGCGGCTCTACGAATTATTGCTTGTTCCAATTTCAAAATACGACAAACATTCTTTGAAACAAAAAAGCGGAACTCTCAAACGAAAACATAAATTTCTTTATAAGTTTGTGAATGAATATATGTATATTTTCGAATGAGTTTTGTTATTTTTATTTTTTTTTCTGGTGTTTCTCCTTTACAAAAGCTAATAAAGAATACAAATGATAATAAACATTTAAAATTGAAAAAAGAAAATGCGTTTCTTAAAGAACTTCTTGCGAAGATATTCCAATGAAAAATGAAATTTTCATTTTAGTTTTAACAATTCATGTGTGGGTGTGTTGTATGCAAGTGTAGTTAATTATAAGAGATAATAATTAATGGTAAATTAATTAGAAAAAATTTAAAGTAGTAAAGTTGTTGCATCGTCTATGAAGCGACTTCTATTTCTGCTTCAACCAGCATCTAGGGTTGATGATGATGATGGATTTCATTTGTTGTTGCATCTGTTCCTTTTTTTTATGTTGCTCCCGGAGTGTGTAGGCGAGATGTGGACAACGACAACGACGACAACGGATGATAGAAGAAATTAATTTTGTGTTTACATGGGTCTTCCCATGCCCCGACCAGGAGGTTTACCATCACCAGACTTAGGACTCCTGATTGTCTCGTCGACGGAAAGAATCATACAAGCCGCCTCGCAGGCAGCCGTCAGAGCGTTAATTTTAATTATGGACGGTTCCCAAACGCATGCTTCCAAATTATCAGCGATATGCTCCTTCATGATGTCGACACCGTACCAGCAGCTGCCTGTAAAAGATGAAAAATAAGAAAAAAGGTATGTTATTGAGGATCTAAGCTTTATTTGAAGAGCTAAAAGTTCGAAATTGAAATGAGTGGCGTCAAGTATTGGGACAATCCAAAATGTAACAAACGAACAAGAAGTACATATGTACTTTGATGTTATAAGTTTTATCGGGGATTTGGGTGTGATAAGGAAAACTCGAAGGGCGCGTCTTTCCGGACAAATCAGTTATGAATCTAGCCTACCATCGTCATTGGCGACAAGTAAAGACTTGTGTATCAAGTTGATGGGGACGCGCAAAATATGACTTAGACAACGGATGGAGTGATTTTGGATTATAAGGAAAACTGAAAGTAAACGATCAATGAGCACAAAGCCATGATGATGATGATCCCCTGGTACACAGGATTGATTTTCTCCTGACTCTGAGCCGAGTAGAAAACTAAGTCGATTTTTCACAGACGGCTCTGTATGACGAACAGTGGATGAACAGGATGGATTCTTTGCGTCTGTAGCAATAGCAAGGCAGCGCTTAAGGCCGTGCTCGAAATACAACTAGTTTGCGTTCCGGGACACAAAGGCGTTACTAAAAAGTAATAACTTTTCCGACCTTGAACCGAGGTCGACGTAACTTAGTGCATTGCACTGCTAAGCGAGAGGACACAGTTTCGAGCCCCATTCCCTTCGATAAATCTATGCCTCAGCACTATAAAGTAGTAATGGGACGATTAGAGTCTTACACAGAGCTTCCTTAGTTGCTTGAGAGAGGGTCCAGCGAGTTTAAAGAAACAACCGTTGGGCAAGAGTTATTCTTCGATTGATGTCGTTGTCACAAGTGATAGCTGAGCCAAAGTAGAAAAAGTCTCACACTTTACTACCTAGTAGTTATGGCTGTCCACAGTGATTTTCTGTCCGATTTGTCGATGGTGACCGCAAATAGGGACTTGGTTTTGCATTCGTTCGCCCAAATGACAGCCCGCTGGGTTCTAGCAATGATGTCAATATCGTCCGTGTATACGAGAAGTTGCACAGACTTTTCAAAGATTGGTTGGTGAATTTTGCATGCACTGTTCAAGTGTGATGCTCAAGAAGTTACATGGTAACACGTCACCTTGTCTTAATCCTTATTTGACATCGAACGTCTCGGTAAGGTCGTTACCGAACTTAATGAAGCAGCGAGCATTCTCATTCTGCACATGTCAAAATTAGTAATGATACTCGTCTCTATAAATGCTGTCATAGGCGATCTTAAAATCGATTAAAAGTTTGTGGGTAATGATTTGGACTTTATGGATTTTTGTTCTAGTAGGGCTTGTTTGAGTAGACGGCGATTTATTCTAACCACTGTTTCCGCCATCCTCCAGTTGTTTTTCTTGCCTGTTTTGTGGGTTATCATCAAAATTAACTTGTGTTTTTCTAATCGTCTACCAGTGTCATGTAACTGTTTATTTCCGAGGGCGTTTCATTACTTTTCTTTGGAATTTATTGAGCAATAAAGTGTTAAGGCATCAGAAATTGCCTCATTTAACTCATTTACAGCTCTGAGTGGTGTTCTGCCACCCCACTGGTATTTGCCTGCTTTATTCTTTCGTTTTAATATGACCGCATATTTTACAAGAATGATCCCATAAATATTTTTTTTAAAAAAATTCCCAATCTTACTAACGTCTTTCTTGTTCCGACACACTGCAACATTTTTAATTGCTCAGCCAAAGTGAGAAAAAAGAACTCGTTCACAAAATGCTAATTACTCATAAATAATTAAGAGTGATGGAGAAAAAAAAATATTTAAAAAAACGCGTTTTACATATTAAATGACATTTTTTATAATTTTTTTTTCTTTTTAATTTACATAAGTCTGCAATAAAAACCAGAAATCTGACAACGTCGAACTTTTTCGTTTGTTTTGTTACAAAAGCAAAACAATAACAAGACATAAAAAGAGCGTCTAAAAATAGATGTGGAAGAAAAAGTGAAAAAAGGAATCACAATTCCATACACAACATTCATTTTGCTTTTCTTTTCTTTTGTATTCTGTTTCTGATTACCATTATTTGAGTGCGTAATTTCAAATTTCCCATGCGTGCAAGCACCCCAATGTAGGGGGCCAAAACTCATAAAGTGGGTGACAGTAAAATACTTTTCCAACGACCATATGTATGTACGTCTAAATTTTCTTTTTTTTTTTAGAACTTTTGACATTTCACAGTATTTTATTTATGTCAACAAGAAGACAGAGGAAGACCGAAGACGAAAATATGTATAGACAAGACATAGAGAGAGAAATGATTAAAAAAGTGTGTTGTGTGTAAAATTATTTTGAGGTTGAATCACAACAATTGTTGCGGTTAATTGTGAGAAATTTGCTAAATAACTTACAAAAGAAATGAATGTCATGACAATTTTAATTGAAATATTTATGTGTGCGTGACATTTTTATTAATTATTTTTATGTGAGATATAGAATATATTGAGGAAGATTGGAATTTAAGGAGCTGCATCAGTAAAAATCACTTTTTCTCCAACAATTTGATGGCATTGTGCTGGCAACTCTTTTATGTGAAGTATCAAAAAATGTTTGACATGTTAAAGAGTTGCCAGTACAACTTTTGTGAAAAATGTGAGTTTTTTTTACAAGCATTCTTTAAAAAAAAAAAAGATTCTATGTTTTCCACGAACTAACGAGGCATATTTCTGCAAAAGATCTTGCCCAACGGCTTTAGCCTGCCTGTAGTGTGGCTTTCGGGCCTTTAAATCGACCGCAGACCAAATTTTCATGGTGAGGCACAATGAATTTCAAGTCGAAACTAGGTACCTCTTCATTCATTTTAAAGTTGCAGACGATAGCAGCATTCCACGTCTTAAGCTCTTTACGATGGTGGCTGAACTCGTGAAAACTGATTCTAAGGTTTCGTCCAACTCATTCGATGCTCATCTGAACTTTTACGAACATGCACTGGATTTTGACAAGGAGATGCGATTTGATATGTATGACTCCATTAATATTGTGTTGGAGCAGATAGTTCGCAGGGCAGTTGATAGCATGAAATATCCCATCTTACACAAATCCGCCATCAGCACGCCGTCCAGAGAGCCTTTCGCGACAATTGAACATAAAGCTTAACGAGCTGGTCTTGGAGTTAATGAGGCTAAAACTTTGTTTATATTTTTAACAAACAAAACAGTATGAGTCCACGGCGTAGGACGTCATTGTTGACAACTACATATAACTTCGAAGTACTTGAAGAGTTAACCTATCTCGGAGTAAGCATCAGCTCCATTTATGACATTCTCGTCAGTTGTCGTCTTGAAATCCCGACTCCCAGATTCAAGAAGATACGGAAGACCCGAACGTCCGTTACAAAGATCAAATGATCGAGAAGAACTGAAAGCAGCGCGTTCGGGATCGAAGTTGATTGAAGGCTGAAAACGGATGTGAATCTTTCATAAGAATTTGTCTCCTTCAATTGATTTTCAAATCAAGATCCGCAAAGCAACACAAAAATTAGAAATAAATTCAAGTTCTGTATGCAAAATAATTTTGTCCATACTCGTCCAATCAATCAAACCGTTAGCCCGTCCCTTTTTACCATTTCTTTTGGCTAAGTTTCGTCGTGCTTCGATAAATATCACTCACGTTGTGAATGTTATTTTGAATTGCTAATCTTCGTATGCTGTTTTTGTGGTAATCAATCAGAGGTTAAAGACATGAAGAAAATCGTGGACGTAGATGGATCGTGTATAAGACATCGTTGCTAGAATATCTTTAAAAGATATGGAGTAGGTTTGCCAAGAGGTGGTAGTTTGGTTATTATTTTGCCAGTTTAACAGTTTTAACATTTCTAACGTCATCAATTTAAATAATTGGTAGCTTGTGATGACTTTCGTGAAATTCATATTTCGGATTTGAAGAAGCTAGGTATAGAAGACTGACGTCATTTCTGTCAAATGGAATTGGAGAATGTTCTGCGATATCCCTTACGCTTGGGATTGTTCTTGACGAGTTTGAGTTGAGCACATTTCATGATCACATGAATACTCATTCTCTAGTCCTATCAACTCTACTCAGAAGCATCAAGATGATGTTATGTTATGTGCGTTCGGGAAGGTTGTTTACAGCCCTTGGCACTGCCATCTTTCTTCAGAATCCTATCGTGCCTTCTCTTATATGTTCTTGATGAGTTGTTTTTTCCAGAAGATGTCAGGAGGTCAAAAAAACTTCTCTGGATGGATGGATCGATTGGGACAACTTCGCCGCCAAGGATTCTCTTTCCGAGTTGAAAGAGGAATAGTCATTCCGTTAGGATGTAGAGAGGTCTCTTCTGCAAGATTCATGCGATGTAGATGTTTGTTTAGGTGGCAGTGTCCGCTGGTCATTCCAACTAGGACTCTAAGGTTGTTTCTATCGAGATTCACAATGAAGCTAGATTTTCTTTGTGGGGTTATCGGAATTAGCATACTTGTGTTAAGCCATTCTTACAGGGAAAGACTTTTTTCATAGCTTATCCTACAAAAGGGTTTGGGTTGGATCTTTTTCGCTTTGGACAGGAATCCAGTTAAGGATGTTTCTAGCTAGGATAACCCAGCAGATTTCTAGGACTAGCTTGGATTTGATCGCAGGCCGAGTAAAGCGCTTTAAGAACAGCTTGACTGTTTGAGAAGATAAAAAGAGTTTTCCCCAAAGTGCAGTTGGCTTGATTAAGTCTTACACACTGATCGATGGCAAAAAAAACCTCGACTTGAACTATGGACGAGTATTTACCAAGGCTAACTGAGAAGTTAACGTACAGTAGTTCTTCAAAAATCCGAATCCAGATTCTGTTTTCGTTTTGGATCCATCCATATACCAAACGAGGTCTGAAGGTAATGTCTGGGGTTTGTGTTTTTCCCAGTTTTCCTTTAACAATGATAAAACACATAATTTTTCACAATTAGACGCAAAATTTGATTTCCTTGACGTATCCTCAGTATTAACGTCCATAAATTTGTTGGACTTCATGGTCGATGTTTGGCATGTCTTCTTGTTAAAATACTGATAACCACATCAAGTCCCAAACAAAGAATAAGCCGCAAAAACCATTTACCTTAAAGGATTAATCAAAAACATTGCAATTAAAGAGCAAAAACCATTACTTGCCTTCACGTCATTTTAACGCTGTAAAATGGCAGAATTATTACGCCATTAAATAGAATTATTTACACAGTATATGTACATTAGCGCCGTGTTATTAACAATTTAATAAAAAACCCTCCTACGGATGTGTCTGATACTCGCTGTGTGACATTCCTAAAATAGAATCCTTTTGTTCGTTCTGGTCGAACAAGAGAGCCAGCCGTACAACTCTGACATTTACGTGCATTGCATAGATTATTCCTATTTTTGACATTCTCGGTGTTGCGCGTCACTGCCGAACCTCTTGTGTTCAACAGTTTTCATGTCACTTTTCACTTTTTTTTTGTATTTCACACCTAAACACACCTCGAACATAAACACGCAACAATAGCGAAATAAAAACAGCTCCCTTCAAGCAATTAAAGAAATCTTGGCACGTTTCCGTCGATTCAACTTTTTTGTTTTTGAAAATATCTTTACGACAGAAAATAAAATAAAAACTGTCAAATGAAAGAGCAAAAGACACGCAAAAACTAAAATGCAATTATTAACTTGTTGAAAATATGACATTTCTCAGAACTGTCACTTTGTTGAATATTTTATAAAGTATTTGGTCAATTTGTATGTGGTGATTTTAAAAGTTAATTGTATGTAGCTTGGCTTATGGGTGCCATTTTGTAGATTCCTCAGCGGATGTGTCACATTTTTTCTTAACATCTGTCAAACATTTGACATGCATATTGATTATTTATCAAATGTCTAACTTCAAAGTTGCTATTCAGAACCAAAAGGTTGCAAATAAAGAGGAATTGGCTTTCTATACTGAAGCCTAGGAGTTAACCGTGTCCTTCAAATTACTTGTGAGAACGATATCGTTGGACGGGTAATAACTCTCTACATAAACAGCAAAGAAGCCCTTAAGGCTCTGCTGGATTCTGCGATGATTAGATCGAGGCTTGTAAGAATCTGCAAACGGCATCTATAATGAGTTATTTAGAGCCAATGTGGTGACCCTATACTGCGTACCAAGGCACATGGATATCCCAGCTTACGACGATGATGGATGATGAACTCGATGCTGCATATTCCACAAACCCTCCCATCGTAGTCAGATGAAGCCATCAGTCAAACCAATACGCGCCGAGATATGGCTGGCCTATAACAAGAAGAGATCTCTTTCTTTGGTTAAATCCGGGTCTTCTCCGTCATCATTACTGGGCCCTGCGCCATCGGTATTAATGCCAAACGTCTCAGTGTACACCACAACGACCATTCCAAAATCTGTAGGGACGTGGAAGAAATTGAATCTGTCCGTCACCTTACTTACTTAGGTGGCGCTACAGTTCGGGGTGAACCTGTCTTGTCCTCGCGGACAGAAGTACAAGGACTCTTGGCAGTTGCTGTTGCACGGAGTTGGAGGGCAAATGTAATATTGAACTGTGAGACCTGGGTGGTTCTTAATCAGCAGTTTTTTCTTTACAAGTTCTCGAGATCCAATTGTTGGTCTACGTGGTCTTGTGATCAACGTCACTGGTACCTAACTTAACCTTCATCATCAGCTTAGGTAATTGTAAATGTCACTTGGATGAAGTGAATATTGTTAACATGTATGCAACAACTTCGTTTGAATGCAACTTTATTTCATCAACTTTAAACTCGTTACTTAACGAACACATCCTTTATGATTGTAACCTAAAATTAGCATCAACCGTGAATCATAATTTCAATTGTGAAAAGCTGTTAGTTTTGACATGTCTCTAAAGTCGTAATGAAATTGCCGTAACTATTTTTGGAGAATTCAAAATTTTGCGAAATTAAAAATGCTGACAAGTTGGATTCGATGAGCTACGAAATACTGGAGAAAGGGTACCCACAGGACCAAGTCAAAAGTAGAATTCAAGCTCTTGATCTCTGGGTAACCTTTCCTCGCCTAGATTTTATTTTGTGTACTTTTGTTCATATTGGACTGCTTAGATATTTGTTTCAGTGACTACACTGTCTACAAGCATCGTCTCCTACCTAAGCATCGTTTGAAAAGATCAAATACGATATTGCAGTGCAACAGCAAACTATTAACGTCACTATCTGATTGGAAACAAAGAGTATTGGCCGCTTGACAGAGCCATCTCACCTGAAGCAACTTGAAGGTTAAATAAAGCTGGCCCAAAGCCAAGAAATGCCAATCAAAACAACAACATCCATCCATACCATAGATATGTTTCCCTCAGGGACATCCTCGATTGTGTTACGAATTTCTAAGAATTAACGACGCCACTTAAGCTGTTGGATGCAATAAGTTTCATAGAATAAATATCGCTTCGTGACATGAGCTCTCAATTACTTTCGTAACAATTCATCGATACGATTCTAACATGAGCACTCTGGGTAAAACGATCTCTGAAAGTAATGCGACTAAATTGAGTTAATTAACTCCTAAAATGACAAATCACTTGTGAAGTGAACCCGACATAACGACGAGCGACGTTCTAAATCTCCAATTTGGATAGAATCTGTTGCCTTTCACGTGGCAGTGGCTGACGTTCTCTTTTATTTTCACGAATCTATGGAGTGGAGGAGCATAATTAAATATGGAAAATTCTACTTTTTCACGACACGACCACGACGATTTTAATCGTGTCTAACACCATTTTGCAACGAAAATACACAGAAAAACGAATCCGAGAGATAGAAACAACACGAAGCTCTACATTTCATAAGTAAAACAAGAGCTATCCATCTATCTGTTCGTCTGTCTATCTAGCTCGTTGGCTGTAGCTTTGGTGTGTGTTGTGTTAACAACAACAACAATCTCTAACAACTTGGAACGTAAAAATATACCAACCTATCGCTTGGATAGAATTGCGCAAAACTTGGTTACTCGAGTGCACTGAACTTTATGCAAGTCAAGCAAATGCTGCTGCTTCTGCTGGAGGAGAGCGGTTTCTGTTTCTGTTTCTGGTGGTGGTGCTGCTGGTATTGCCTCGCCAAAAACTCAATACCCAAGTGGGACGGTGCGGCCTTTCACGAACAGTACAAGGTGGGATGGAGGGCAGCTGAAGCACAGCAAACAGCATCAGGGAACCGTACCAAAGTTGGCTCTCCTCTTCGTTTCTGTTCTTTTTTTTTCCTTTCTATGTGTAGTTTCGAGTTCGGTTTGTTATCTGGGCCGCAGTAAATGTTGATCTACGCTACCCAACTACATCGATGGTGGTGATGCTGCTGCTTCTGTTGTTTTGCGGGATTTTTATTTTCTAGAGAAGCGGAGGCGACAATGGCGTTTGAATTAATTGAGGGAAAACGTTTACGGCAATTACCCCAGAATCAGTTACGTGGTGGTTGTCGAAGCGGTATAGAAGCGACATCAACAATACTAGGCAAGATGCGCTACCAATTCCTTTGTGACCAGATATTTCTCTAATTGCAACTGGCGGTATCAGCGCAGTACCCGAAATCCACCGGAGGTATGGGTTATACAATTTGACAAGAAATTCGAGACCAAATTAGGGAGAACCAATTAGTTCCGTTTCAATTAAGGTTCGTAGATGAGTGACGTGTCTGAAGTTGGAACTACAGTGGATGACCGATGACTGGTCTCTTGGTGCTTAAAGGGACACAATTCAGTTAAAGGCGGTGGGTGTTTCGATTTCCTTTCAAAGTGATTATGTGCGACAGTTAGGGGATGGTGGGTTGATACTTTTATAGAGACGAGAAATGCATACGAGTTACAATAGGTAGTTAGAGTTATTTGCCAAATTGGAGAGCAATGCTGAAAGCCTTTAAGCGAATGAGACTAATTTTAGGGCGTTCCTATGCACTCGTTTTCTTTCAGGAGATGCAGACCAGGTAAAGATGGAGAAAAATTCGTTATCCCTCATCAAATAGTTGAACCATCAACGAGATTGTGGTCCCACTTTGCTGAATTCAAAATCTTTTGACGGATGAGGTGGATATGCAACTATCTGTTGCAGATTCCGATGCAAGACAGCAGCTCAAAAACTAATGAGAGCTTAAAAACTACCAGCTCCCAGGGTAAACATATCAAGGCCTTTCTCTCATACATTGGCGTGGACTATGCAGGGCTAACCAATATTCGTCATTGTGCCAAATTAGGCATACCTAGTGGTCTTCATTTCTTTAGCAACTAAGGCAGTACATATGGAAGCGGTAAGTGACTGGGAATGACGAGGAATCTGTTATCAGATTTACAGTGAATGTGGCACCAACTTCGCGGGAATCGAAACAGCACTTCTTCGCCATTTGAATGGAGTGGAGTGGAGTTTCATTCTCCACAGCTTTTCCCCACTTTGTAGGGTTTTGGGAAGCGGGAGTCGAAAAAGTGTTGAGGACACTCACTTATGAGAAGCTAGCCACGCTTTTAAATCAAATGGAAGCACGATTATATTCGGTCCCCGTTTTTCCCGTACCAGAGGATACTCACGACTTTCAAACACTAACCCTGGCACACAGACAAGAACTTGTTACAGTTCCAGAACTAAATCTGATTCTACGAAGGCAGTTGCTAGCCTATTAAGAATATTGCCGATGAGCCATACGATACGTGGCATAACCTCTGCCATCATCTCAAAACATTCAATCACTCACTCGATCACTGAAGCTGTACGTTCCCTGTCTATTGTTTAGGTTAAGCTTATTCTTAACCATTGTTTAGTGGTTCCACATTCTTCTTTAAAGTTCTAAGGATTTTTAGTACATTTTTCACAGAAATGAGTCTCCTTTTCTCTATCGAACAGACAAGGTTGAATTGGGAGTTCATTGGAAATTAGAAATATAACCAACGTCCACTCTCTATTGAAGTATCATTTTACTGCATCTTTTCCATTCGACCAACAAAGACTGTGTTTACTATAATTTCTAAACAAACTAGGTTAACCAAATATTGAGTGCAAAATGCTGTTGTTTTACCTTATTTCATTTTCTATACTTATGTGCTCAACTGTGTATCCAATAACTCTCAATCTGTATGTATTGCGTTTGAATCAATAGTATAAAGATAGTGAAACAAGTTCTATTTTAGGCACATCAATGATTGTTATCAGCAATAACTCAATTATTACTTTTGTTCACTTATGCACTCAGACTAATTGCTAAAATAAGATTAAACTTATGAACTTTATTCTCTTCTGGCATTGCGATAAAAGGGGGAGGGTTTTCAGTATGTTGTCACCACAAGCTTGCGTTGTGGTAGTGACAATGGGCTAGGACGTCTTTTCAATGTGTTTCGGTTGAGTTTGATAGATCAAAAGCTGCACGAGTTAGATAGACTCAACTAAGTATACCCTTCTTGAAATAAAATGGAAATCTCGAAGATGGGACCCTTTGTATGAATCCTTGCTATGGTCCGCCGACAGTAGGTACTCAGCGATGATAGTTTGTATGTATAAGGATAGGCCAGGGAAGAAAAAATCTCAGATCGCGTCCAGAGGGCCCTAAACCTAGTTGCTGACTGGTGCATAAGTACATAAGACCGTTAATCCTAAGAGAAGTCTCCCCCACCAATACCATAAACAAAGCCAGGATTTTATATGGACCATAGACTAGCAAAAGTCTGGATCCTAAATCCTAAATTTCCGCTGTGGCTATGTACGTCAATAGCAAGACATGTCGTCACTTATGCAGTGTCCGTATGCTAACAAAAAAATGTGCAAGCTATGCTTTAAAAAGTGGCTACGGGTGTCATGAAAACAGTCCCAACTGTAGCTTTAGAAGAAATTCATTCAACGTTTCGATTGCTTTAACTATGAGAACATCACAGCAAACCCATCTATTGCCGCAGTGATAAGGGGCTAGGTCCCACTTCAATATTTAATCTTATCTGATCTGATGTCTCATGTAGAAAATTTCTAACGCAATAATGCAATTGTTTGACGGCTTGGATGGCTCGTAGCTTGGAAGTAAATATTGCTCGCGTCCAATTCAGGCCGTAACCCTTCACTATTTTTGAAAAAAAATAAGCGTCGATGACGCTGCCGGCTTTAGAACTATACCAAACTGTCACGTGGATGTGAATGAATTATTTTTGACAATTTTTCTTGGGCTTTCGTACCTATGAAGGTGGAAATAAGCCTCACCACTTAGGACGTTTTTACATCTGAATGTAATTCCTGCGTCTCTATGTTTTCAGTTGGCCTTTCCACTTGGTCTCTACATCAGTTCGTTGGCCGATGTGCTTAAATTTGCTGAAAGCGATATAAGCGATCAAAAACGAGGCAAATTCGTAACGTATGTTGTCCTGTAGCTTTTTGGCAAAGACAAGTGACTTGTTATAACCGCATTTCATCGATCACGAAAAAGTAGGGTCCGATGGTGTCTCCAATCCACAATCCGCATTAAGTAATAACTTTTTCTGGGTTCAATGGGCTCTTAAGAGTCTCTTGTGGATTGTTCCTAACAAATTCGTTTGTATGGGCCTTATCGTTGAAGATAATTTTTTGCCCGAAATTCAGGTCCATTTCGAGCTGCTTTACAGCCCAGTTAACGAACATTGCAACGAATGGTCTAGCGTACAGGCATCTTTAGGTGAAAGTAGGTATTATCGTGGACTAATGGAACCAGTCGGAGTCAATATCCGCTAGAGGGCTGAGATCGGCAAAGGAGCTCCCTGGTGGAGCAACTTTGTTTATGACATAGTTGGACAGGTACTACAACATAGAGGAATGATTCTTCCTTCTCTTGGTCTCTGGATTTATTGCAAAGTTAATTTAAAAAGAGATCTAGCCTTTTAGCACGATTTGCTGTCGTTTAAGCACTACCAGTCCGTTGGACTGTTTTTGATTAAGCTTAGGCCAGATCTATCTACACACTTGACATGTCGTGCCATGATAGCATTCAGCTTGAATAAGTGTAGCTACTTTGGGAAAATGCTGCGGGTAGAGCCTTTTATGGCTAGGTTTGAGCCTGAAAAGTTTCTATAACCAACCAACCAGCATACGTCAATGCCATCTCCGAGAGCGATATAAGTTGGCACGATACCAAGAACTTAATTGCTGCATAGCCCCATTAAAAGGCAAATATCGTTGATAGATATTGTATTTGATTTAGGACGGGTTTCCTTCATCACCATGGTGGAGCCTTTTTTGAGGTGTCAAAAGAGACACATCACTGTTGGAAAAGCCTTTAGTTTTATCTCAGAGGGCAAGAACCATTCTGAATTACAAAATAAAGGGAATGATCCATGTGGCCTTATCTTGTGGTGCATTGAGTGTTCTATGATCAAATATCAGAAGCGACAGTATTTCTCCTTTCGTCAAAATCGGGATCACGGTCTACGAATAGAAAGCCATTTGGACACCACGATCATATGGCAAACATCCCTGGTTATGAATACCACAAAATGGCAGAAAAATCTTTTCTTAAATGGCCGCCAAGTTTAAATACACAAATGACAATAACTCGGCTATCAAAAGATGGATCGTATAAGATGTCATCTGGACCAGTCTAAACTCGTTGGTTATCCATCGCATTTCATCTTTTCTTTCCACACTTTCACTAAATCCAACCGCCTACACACGATGACTCCCAACAAATGAAAACATTTTCATTTCAATAAAAATCAAATCAAATGGAAAATTCCACTCGAGGCACACACACATTCCATCCCTATCCGGTCTTTCTTTATAATTGTTCATCTGCTTCACCCAAAAAAAAAAAGAAGAGAAGAATCCTGCACAGATCTCAATGGAACAACCATCAGATGAAATTTAATAGTTCTATGAATCCAGAAGAAGAAAGGAGGCAACAAACAGCAGGTACTTGTACACCATCGTTCCAGTATTAATTCTCAATTACGGATCAGATATCCCATAAATCCACACACACACACATACACACGGTGCGGCATGCACTTGATAACACCATCATTGTGTTAAGAAGCGATTATCCTGTATTCCTTGAATAACAGACATCATAAACGGAACCTGCTCCATCACATTTTTAATAATTTCAACTGCATGAGGGCGATTCCATGTGTGCATCCTAACAGCACTAAAGATACACTCAATCCAGCCAGCCGCTACTGATGATCGAAATTATCCAGGGAAACATTGTAAATTGTGTGCGTCTTGTTTCTTTTGAAGTATAAAATACGCATGTGGCCAAGAACAGGGATTTATGCCTCGTTGTGTATTCCTCTTTGAGAATAAAAAAAAAAAGGGGCGATGTCTGACTGATGCAACGCGCACATAAAATGGAAGACAGGATGGTGGCCTTATTGATTTTTTTGTTTTTATTTTCCTGCAGACAGAGTCTTATGTAGTACTTTTATGGTTTGACAGATGTGTTTTTATCAACCGTCGCTCATGTCCTGTGTTTCTTCAAGCGTTATTCCCTTGCTTGCTTGTGTGCATCTATTCCATGGAATGGTGAATGAAGTAGAGGAGGCTCTGTTGCCTTTTTAGGATGAAAATAACCACATAAAACAAGTGAAATTGAAGCTCTTTTCTTGTTTGGGGTAGACATCATTTGATACAGTTTCGTCTGGACAAAGGATGATCACTAGCCCGCAACTCAGGTGAAAAATAAATGCAAAATCAAACCAAAATCATGCTGTGGTCGGTGTTTGCAACAATGTTAGCGGTGTGGGATTTGTCTTCTAAGTCAAAATTAAGACAAAGATTGGGTTTCTTTCATGGCTCTACCTGAGACAGTTCTATTTTCCATTCTCTGTTCCCAGTACTCCAGATCGAGCTATTTGGAATCCGCGATGGGTTTGGGAAACAAACCATCAGGACTAAGGCGACATAAAGATACCTAGGAGTAGTGCTCGACAGTCTGAACTTCAAAACGCACGTTGAGTACTCTAGCAAAACGGTGCCATAGATGCTCGGAGGATCCTGCTATCAGCTCAATCCTTTGGTCGTGGCGATGGCACTTATAACGAAGAAAGCTCTTGTCAGCAGAAGCAGAACAATAAGCGGTTTCCACACAATTTTGGACGAAGCGGTCTGGGTTATGGTCCCCATCGACATTCTTCCCAACAAGATGCAAAGGGTTTACTTTAAGTGAACCGGTAAGAAAGGACAAAATCTGGAGTATTGCGGCAAGTCAGGTAAGATAACACGGCAAAAGGTAGATGGAACCACAAACCATCAAGGTTTGGACAAAGAGATCTGACCGGACAAGGCGATTAACGAAAATATCTCCACATATTTGGACACGATAGCTAGCTCTTCTTTTAGATGAAGAGAAAGACTCGACGCACTTTGCAGAGGAAAAAGTAAACCTCCCAAGTATGCAGCCATTTGTTGAGTTCAGAGGACGCCTGGTTGTGCATCTGTTTCTTCATAACGATCGCACGGAATGAATTGAGAAGAGTTGAAGCGGCAGAAGCAGATGACAAAACATAAGCTGCTAGCCAGCCCCGAGATGTAATGCCTAACGCCAGTCCTGCGGGACGAGTGTTAGAAGAGTGCAGAGGTGTAGTTAAGAACGTTCGGAGAACCATATATTCGTGAATCTTGCATGCCAGCTACCAGATTCCACATCCATAGGGGGTGTGCTCATGGTCGCTCAAGATCTCAAGACGACTAATATTTTCATCTGCGGCTTTGAAGTCGATGAAAGGGTAGTAAGTCGTTAGTCTTTTCCTAGATGTGCGTCTGTGTAAAAATATGGTCTATGGTCTACACTGTTACACGCCGGTCAGTGTGCTGCAAAAAGGATACATTTAGCAGGGATATGTCTCGGCAGTTCTCGCATGACGTAGGATTGGCTTTGTTGAAGGCGGAGCATACGATTTTGGAGGTGTGCAAACAGTCATCAAATCAGACAGTTGTCAGCCTTAAAATTCCCTTCGCTCTGTCTCTGATCACATAAATCAATCAAAATGTCACTAGTCTGTCAAGTGGGGCGAAACAAATAAACTTATATTTTGTCAAGGGGACCTTGTAGCCAGCCGCCCAGAAAAAATATACAAGCAAACACAATCCGTGATATAAACTCTTATCAATTCGCCCACATAAAACTTGTCACGTTAAATTAAAAACCTACAAGTCAGCCATCAGCCTATCGAATATAAATTTTCGTTCGTCTGGTTGTCTACAGGCGGCAGCGGATCGACCGTTCCGCCGTAATAGGATTGAAATTATTCAAATGTACGCAACGCACTACGACAAACCGTTTTATATCATTGAGTGATTATTTTAATGGATTTCCTTTCGGCGGCGGCTTACTACATAGAGAAGGGCCAGGCCAAGCCAAAATAGGAAACCCCAACTATGGATGGAGGTTTTATATTTTCAATTTTCCCTTCTCAAAAGCCCACGCAGTTTCTGACTTTTGAATTCAAAAAGAGAATTATGGTTGGAAGTTGGAAGCCGCCACCGCCTTAAGCGTGCGATTGATTATTAAATTCGGAGCAGAATTCAAAATTTAAAGTTACAGTAGATACTATGTGCGGAAAGTATCTCTCGGGATTGGTTCAAGTTTGTAGGATGCGATGCGAGATTTGGATTCTGTACACAATGTATGCGGTTAGTTGGTGGAGGAGGTTAATATTTTACACAGGGATCATGGTAGGGTAGGTAGGTAGAGGTGGCGGTTCGGCATGAACGCAAGAAGCACTAGATGTGCCTTTTTGTTACGACGACTCGTGTGACCTGGTTGGCGATATATGTTGTTGAGGATGAGGGATAGTCGGTGCCTAGATCCAGCCTGTGAAGTTAAGAAAGCGGATAAGCCGCAGCTGATTAAGCCTCTCCATTGGAGGTTTGCCTTCTGCAGGAAATGTGAATCGATTTGTCCTTTTACCGCTCCTAGCGGGATATGGACAATTGCCGCGAGAGAGTCGTGTAGAGCTAAGCCCTGCCTGCCCAGTTCATCTGCATGCTCGTTTCTTTCTATGTCACTGTGCCCTGGGACCCATAGCAGTGTGATCCTAAAGCGATCTCCCAAGCGGGCAAGGTCATTCCGGCACTCCTGTAGCAGTTTGGAAGATATGGTAGCCGAGTCAATAGCTTTGATAGCGGCTTGGCTATCTTTGAGGATAGCAATGTTGTGTCACGCCCGAGTTGCGTGCAAGCTTCACAGATTGCCAGTAGTTCCGCCTGGAAACGCTGACAACGTTGAGACGGGGAAAGGTAAAATCGGGTATTTTAATTTTGGTAGTGAACATCATCAGTTCCGTTTTGCTCGGGTTAACGCCAAGGCCGTAGCTTGCAGCCCAGGTGTTTACCTTGACAGGGATCATGGTTTCTTAATTAGTTGCAAGGCATCAATAAACACAGACTGTTTTTGAGAATACAAAAACAATCATTGTGAGACCACAGGATCTTGAAAGACATATTAAGAACTAGCTAAAGCTAAAGAAGGCATTTGAGGTTTCAGAAAGAAATTCCCCTAAGTGGAGATCTCTTTGGAAAAAGAGAATCAAAAAAGGTTTAAAGAAGATGAACACTTAGCGCCTTCTCCTCTTCGCCTTTAAGAATATGCTTAATAGAGAGCGGTTTAGAAAAAGCGAAGTCAAGACTGTGTCCCTTTGTATTACCAGACTGCTAGCGAAAGCACTTTTGATCCAGATATGGTCAGATCCGTCGGGGCTATTTGCTTACAAAGATCACATTGATGATGAGTGCTTGGGTAGTAAGTTTGGAGTGGTCTTTTAGAAAAGGGGTGCCTTTAGATCAGAAGAAGATCCATTGTAATACTATTGTGAGTGCTAGAGTTGATTTAATTTAATTAAATGTAGGTGGGAACGAGATCCCATTTATTAGGCTTAATACAAGCTATACAGACTTAGAACTTACGTAAACATAAATTTAAAAACTAAGATTAGTTGAGGTGGTGGAGGAGATCGAATTTAAGGGAAGGCGTAGAGCGGTTGAAGTCGAAGATGGTAGAGGCAGAGTTTGTCTTTCGGAGCATACGGGAGATTGGTTCGTTCGAGCCATAAGAGGTGTGGTGAGTTGGTAAAAGGAAGAGACGAGGGGTTCGTAGATTGCGAGGGTTAGTGTTGAAGTAGTGAAGGGAGCGCTTTCAACGTGACCTGAGAGGAGTTGATGAATAAAGAGAATGTCGGCTGCTTCTCTGCGCTCTTCAAGGGTATTTAAGTTAATGAAGTTTAGGCGGTTTTGATAGGGAGGTAAGATAAGAGAATCGTTCCAGGGCAGACCTCGAAGAGCGAATCGAAATAAATGGCGCTGAACACTCTCGATTCTCAAAACATGAACACGATGATGCGGGGACCATACTTGACTGGCGGGGGCGGACGTACATATGTAATGTAGAGGGAACTGGTCACGTTGGGTTGGTGAATTCTTTGGACCGCCGTTTTACAAAATCAAGTATAGAGTTGGCTTTAAGGATTATCCCGTCCATGTGTGCCCGGAAATTGAGTTCCCTGTCAAAATGCCGAGGTCGCGAAGAGATTGAACAGGGGAGACAGGTTGATTGTGCAAGAGGTAGAGTCGGGGAGGGGATTGGTGATGCTTATGCGAAAAGGTGATGGATTGGCATTTGGGTAAGTTAAGTTCCAAGCAATTTTTGAGGCACCAAAATGAAAAACTGTTGAGGTCTTGTTGAACAAGAATGGAGTCTTGGGGTGAGGGAATGGTTTTACAAAATTTGGTATCGGCGGCGTAAAGGGAGACAGTAGAATGTTTGATGATCCTATCAAGGTCGTTAATGGTTAGTATAAAAAGAAGGGGCCAAGATGGCTGCCTTGTGGGACACCAGAGATGGCTAAAAAGGTAGCAGAGCGGGTGGACCTGAAACGAATGCTGTAAAACGATTTTTCAGGTGAGGAGATATCCATTTCAACAGTTTGGGTTCGAAGCTGATGGCAGACAGCTTGAAAAGTATTAATTGATGGGAGATTTTATCAAAAGCCTTGCTAAAATCGGTAGCAAAAACGTCGTCTTCGTGACCATTTTCAAGTGTAGTCCTGGACCAAATTTTTTGCATCGAATAAATTGCCAAAGAAGGCCTGAATCTTCCAGATGCTTGAACTTGTTGAGGTGCCGCCTTCTTCGAATCACAGGCTGGTTTTTCATTTCCCCTGACAGAAACTGGTCCCTTCTTATGGCATTAGACTTAAACCGGAAATTTAGATCACGAATGCGTTGCTCAGACAATTGAATGTGCTTTGCAATCGACTTGATCGACGTTCCAGGGTTCTGGTGGTGGATATGATGTTGCACTTGCTGAACAAGTTTAGAAGTTTTCTTGCTGTCCAAACGTGTTAAAAGTTTTTTTACATTTCCCCGCTAAAGGGCTTCCAATTCAACGCGAATCTTATGATCGAACGATCCGCCTTTCAAAAAGCGAGATATTTCGAGACCACTGTGGTCTGCACATACGACAACAATCAAAGCGCGTCTTTCATAAAGGTTTACTGCCAATGCGTTAACTACTACGAATGAACAAGGAAAAATCCTTATATAGCCTAAGCACCCTGTACCTAAGTACTTTCCATTAAAAAATGACATTCCCCACAAGGACGGCATAAGCTACTTACTTAACGAGTATCTACGTCATGAAAACAACGAACGTTTCAAAAATCACGTTCCTACAATAAACGCGCCTTGATATATCGGTCAGTCAGTTACCTAAGGGTCAACGAAATAAGTAGTCTTCCAGACGTTTTCCCTGTAGTCTCGCCACAAAGATATGTAAATTTTCTACAAAGTTTTCTCCATCACAAATCAAGCAAAAAGAGATGACAACACTTAAGCCTATAAGAAGACACGTTTTGTCACATATTCTTGAATTATTTTGCCCACTTTGGTGAAAATCACTGAGAGAGCCTCCTCCGAGAAAGGAAAATACAAATCGACTGACCGGTTTTTCACGTTATGACGCGCTGCTGTACGCCAACAGCACTCGTATACTGTAATTATTTGGGACAAACCTTTGACATTGAGTGACAAGCACGCATCCAATCAGCTTGTAATGCTAATCCAGTTGTGTGTTATTAAAAGCAATTAGAAGTTGTGAACGCAAGTCAATTACCACTTGATTTGATGAACGTACAACTGTTTTGTAGAATAGTGTGTCCTAGGTTGTCTAATGGTTGGCTGGTGCCTTTCTAATTGGTTTTGGAAGAAATTTTATGTAGAAATTGATAGGTTTGGCCAAAGGAAATAATATTTAATCAAATGGTGCAGATCTGAAGTGTTGTTGATTGGTTGACAATTTTCGCTTGAACTTAACGAAAGGATGTCTGTTATTAACTTGACATTTGGTCGTTTGCGCCATCATATTAGTCACTGCTGGCTTCTATGCGATTTTGCATGACATATCTAGATCACATCGATAGAGTAGTCTACTACACGACCGAGAAATCACTCCATTCACACTTGATGCTTTCCTTGACATTGAAAGAGCCTTCGTGAACACTTAAGCAATTTTCCATAGCGCCTCCTCGAAAAACGAAGCATTTTCCCTGCTGATCTGCTTCCTGGTAGTATACGAAGTTGTTAAAACCGTTAAGCGTGACGGCGTATACTGAAGAAGCTGTCACACTAGTACCAGTTATTCAATTATTCACTGTAACTAGCCTGTGAAATCTGGTAGTCAACCTTTTCAAAACAAACATCGCACTTCACCTTCAAGACAGTACCTAAACATGATACATAAGGAGATGGCCTAATACCTCGACGTAGTTCTGGACTCAAGACTGAGTTTAATAGAGAACATTGGTAACTGTATAAAGAAGGCATACACTGTCACCCACTCATGCTAAAACATGTTCGGCAATTGTTACATGAAGCTTCAAACTTTAGATTGTTCACTGGCTCTTTACCGCAGTATACGGCCGATCCTGACATACGGTTCGATTCTCTGGTGCAAAGAAATATTAGCTCACAAGATAAGATCAGCGCCCATGGCCACATTGGAAACAATACTTTATATCCTCTCAGTAAATATCTACTGCAGCAATAAAGCGGCAAACCTTAGGCCTCTTTTCAGAAGTACTTTCCACAACACGAATGTGGAATGATACACATCCTTAGCTCTGTTTCCTGATCACTATAACCCACAAGCATTTAAAAACAATGTGCACTGGTACCTCCGTCGCTTCTCCTCTAATTTCTCTTTACGCCCGTGGTATAACTTAAGGGTAGGCAAAGCCCCTTTTGATTAAAGGAAGTGAGTCTATGAACATCTCTTACCTTTGGTTACGCCTCTAATCTTAACCCAAAGCCCATCACAGGAGAAAATACAGATGCTGACTACAAAATTCATCCCTACCTTCGATAGGAAACTAGGGTGAGTGCTTGGTCTAATCCTATAAAGAGGTAGACATCTAAACTGGATGGATGGAATGGCAGCTGATAAACTGGTCGCTCAGAACGGGAGACCCATGCCTATAAAGTTATGTAGGCAAACACTGAAAGATATAGCAAGGGTGAAAAAGTTGACTTTACTGGATACAAAGTTATGTCCGGAAATAAGAAAGTGGACGAATGGTTGGAACTAGATACCATTTGTACTCGGCTCATGTGCAAAAGCCAGATCACTTTGGCCAACCTTCAGTAAGAAGAATTCCGAATATCTCAGTTGTCCTTATTAGCCATTGCTCAGTAGCACTTCACATAGAACGACTTGTGCTATCCAACGAGGAAGAAGAGCAAACAATCCAGAGGGAGACAAAGAAGGTTCTGATGTATATTGGTTTTGAATGTCCGTAATGGGGTTTCCAATAGGCCCGATAGATGTTCTCAGAAAGGACATACACCGCCCAGAAATGATTGAAATCAAGAAAATTTGCTGTTCGACTTCGGGGGATTTACGTATGTGATCTTCCGATTGAAGCCACTATGCATGGTATCAACCACTGCCTGTGGGTCCTCATAACGCTTTGACAAATTACCACCGTTCGCAAAAGTGTGCATGAGAGACTAAATCTCGCAATACCTCGGAGAATTTTATGCAAAGACTTATAGATAAGGTTGACCTCGGTTATGATCTACGGTCCCGTCTGCAGAGACACTGAGTGGCGGAGAAGATCCAACGGTACACTGTTTGGGCTGTGCAGAGACACCGACCCGGTCAAAAGAGCTCAGATACAATGATTTATGTGACTGGAAGTTGTAGAACAGATACCTAACAACGTTTCGACTCGAAGATTTGCGAATCTATCCCGGAGGGCACAGTCGAGCAAGGCCGTGACTGAAGTGCAAGTGTACAATTTTGCGTGAGAAACTGGAGGCAGCTAGCTGAAGATCGAGCTTGATGGATGGACTTGTTGGCTGAAGCACAAATTTACTCCGGATGACAGCTCGTAGAGCCAGCGACTAGCTTCTCACAAGCATTCACCTTGTTCATGTGCCTGGAGCCAGTTAAACAAGAAGATTCTCTATCTTCCTAATGAAGTTGAGGATATCTCCAGTCGAGGCACTACGAATTTCCTCCGGTGTTAGGAATTCCTTGTAGAGAAAGCGTTTTCTGACTCTACAGGCACCCACGCAGTCACATGGTACGTGCATATATTTGGTAAGGGACCTAGTTTTTTATTGCCGACTCCGCCGACAGCGGATTGAGAAGCTTTTTCATGGCAGATTATACTCTTGGAGGTTTGTCATTGCTCGTCAAGAGGTGGTGCCGCAAAACTCTTTTTGTTGTATTGCTAGGGCTCGGACCTGTATCTTCTCGCTAAGCAGTCTATCACATGTAATGCAGAGATGCATGTAACGATGGTTCGCAAGTGAGTCCCTAAGACAACGCCTTGTTGATACGACCTGGTTAAAGTATTACAATATTTCTCGCTTTGTTGAAGGAAACTTAGTCATTGATCTGGATGACATCAAATATATGGTCGCTCTAAATTTGAAAATGTCATTTACTCTTTCGAGAATGGAAAGTTGTTCGGTTTCAGCAATGCTTAACCTTCGGTTTTAGCTTTATAGACAGACGAAAGCGATGGATGAGTTTTCGGAAGCGTGTTTGTTTTAAAATCTCTAATTAATCATCGATTTCATTCATTCACTAGACAAACCACCTTTTCGTGGTCATTCCGGTTAACCACACTCCAAGTCGACATACCCACTCGTAACCGCATTTCCAATTTCGAAATCTGTTCACTCACCTGAAAATAAAGAGAAAAAATAAATCAAAATTAATTCTGCGTGATTTCATAACAAATTTTGTTTATTTTTGTTGCAATTAAAAATAAATTAAAGCCTAGCTTTCATTTCCCCCCTCCGTCCGCCCACCAAAAATTCAATGTAATTACAGAGCAATTTCTCTGTGCGTCCTCCCCTATTACACTTTCAACTCAAAGGACCAATAATCACAAATTCATTTTAATATTTTCAAATCAATACCATCACACCCACCCCCCACCCGGATTATTTACCCCATGCATATGCGTTTGGCTCACAAAATATATACCGTAAATAAATCTCTTCGACAATATAAACAAAAATAACAACAAGCAAGCCTGTGGCAGCAACTAAAGTTGTACTCGTACTTTACCATTCCATCTTTCACAGTTTTTACGTCGCAATTCCAAAATTACCCTCGCAACGCTCACCACCGCCGCCGCCGGCCACCATAGATATTATCCATCCCACACCCATCTAATATTTTGTATGACTGTATCTGTGTGGGGTGGTGGCGGGCACACTTTTTAAGTTGAAATCATGGCGAAGGCAAAAGCGAAAAAATCCCGGCTGGTAAAATTCGAGCCCCGGGAAATTCTATACAATGTACAGCCACCATCCATTGCCGGGTTTCAAAATAGACGCACATCGAGTATAGAATAGAAGGAACGGCAAAGGACTCAATATTGCGCATGACTGTGAAGTGTTCCTGGTATTACGTGCTACTTGGAGTCCTTTCTATGGTGGTTATGCTTGCTGTACTTTTACAAGGGATACACTCCTATACACCGGAGTTATGTTCAATTCATGTTCTATGTGCATAGAGGAGGGCAACCGACGACGATGAGTTTGGTCTTGTCTATGGGGTGTGTTTCGGGGTATGTTTTTGTGTGCTTGTGGGGTGGTATCAGGATGACGCCTTGGGATGGGGATATTGCGTTTCGTCTTTTTTACTTTTCAAGGGCATGACCTTGATCGTTATTTAGCAGTAACACTTTTTTTTTTTTTGAATCAATAAGAGATTACTTTCGTTTTGAAAGCTATTATAGATAGTTGTGGTGTCTCTATAGGCGGCATAGGCCGGGAGGGTGACTAAGAATTGGTAAACATATTTTTAATGGAAAAATACAAGAGAAAACATTGTATACTACATTTAGTTTTTATGCTTTATATTTTTAGAGTTGATTCTAGAACGTAGAAAAACATTTGCTGACGCGACGAAAATAGCATGCATTGGGGTGGGGTATGGAACCCATCTGAGTGCGCGCCCATTTCGAGAAAAGTTGTCTTATTGTTACTTATTTGATAACACCCTACACAGGGTAGACGACATTTGCCTGTCTTGTATATTGTGACGTTTTTTCAGTGAAAGACTGTCCAAACCAACCAAGTGACTGCTGGACAACTGACTGATGAGACCAATCGTTTGATGTGCAGTCAAGCCATAGTGACTTGTGTGGATGTGTTTTCCTTTACTTTGACGGAGGTCCTCACATTTCCAATGTAAGAAACAAGGCTTCAAAAATGTCTGCTTGTCAGCATCATTCCAAGCTTCAATAGTGTAAGCTTCTCAGTGACATTGGATTCGACTAGAGCCAATTCGACGTCAAATATTCAGCATCATCATTAGGTCGCACCAGAGCCAATTTAATGTTCAAGCTTCAAAAGTGTAAGCACTCTGCTGCGTTCTAGGTCTAGCGGCTGACGAACTAGACAAATAAGGCTCTCTAGGTGCAAATAGAAATCTTGACTATGCCATTTCGTCTGTTTATCAACTGATTCATACCGGGGTCCTGTCAAAAGTAAAATATTGAGTAGGCAACACAGTGAATAGGCTAATTTTACCTATCCACGACCCTAAGAGATCAAAAGCGATAATTCGACTAAAGAGAGACCACATCTGGATAGCAATCGGAATTGTGCGCAACGATTTCTATAGGATTTGCACGGATGAGTAAGAGTCTATCGGAGGCTTCTTCTGTATGCATCCCGTTGCCTGGCATAGCGCACATTATTCCCTGCAAACCGTGGACACAATACTTAAAACAATGTTTCACAGTCTACGAACATTCAAAACCAATGCATTGCGACTTCATTTTGTCTCGCTCTCTTGCATCTATTCCAGCAAATAAAAGATCAATCCGCGTACTTTTTTGAGAAACTAGATGGAGTACTAGGGCTTGACAAATGTCAAATTTGTCAAGAGAATATAAAAAGTTGAACGGACATTGAAAAAGCAAGAGTCAGCCTCTGAGTTTTTGGATCCTTAAACATACGCTGTCCTAGGTAAAGGAATTGGGCACGACATGGCCGACAAGTGAGTCAGGAATGAAGATCTGAGAAGATGGGAAAGTGCGGCAAAATGTCTTCCGGCTGCACCAAAAGAGAAGCTCCTGGCATGACGCAAGGAAGTCTCAAATGGGCAGTAGCGTCGTCCGTAGGACACTGAAGCTTTAAGTAGCATCTGAAGAAGATGAGTCTTCTAAAAGATGAACCTGAAGGCTGTTCATATACTGTGTGAATGTCCGGCACTGACGAGCAAAAGACATGCTATTTTGGGCTGGTAATGGTAATGTGGTCATCGTGGCCTAGTGCGTTGGACACAGGTTCGAGCCTTAGTAAAACAACTTAATAGCTTTTTACCGTACCAAGTCTTGCCAGGCAATGACAAACCTCCAAGATCTGTTATGGAAATCTTCTCAATTCGTCGTTCGGAGCCGGTAATAAAACGATAGGTCCTTTCCATTCGTGTAAAAATATGAATGGTTGCGAAAAGCTAGGCCCTGGCTATCTATAAGCTGTCGTAATGGTTTCAAACTCAGGGGACTAGTAAAATATCGTTCAAACAAATTTTAGCGTTAACACGAGGAATCGCAGAGGGCACCTCTGACTGCGACGACTCGCGGAGAGAAGACGAAAATGGACTCAATGAGGTGGTCTCTCCGTGCTTTGGTTGTGGAACAAATATTTTGGGGTAGGAGAAACGCAAACGATATTAATAAAACTTGTGTGCGAAGGAAAATCGTCTAAAGTAAACAAAAATCTGACACATAGTTCGAATTGGTAACCGCTTGATATAGGTAAATAATCTTCCCCCTTTCCTACTTAACTCATCATAAAAATGAAATAAATCAGATAACTTGCAACTCCCTAAAGGCTGTTATCTCTGATCCATTACATTTTGATGGGCTTTTTTTCCTATGGCTACACCCCTTTGCATCGACCCAACTGATTGCGTGTCCCAATTGAAGTAAAACCGACTTAGATTGATGGTTTGTAGGTAAACATGCCTATCTCCCCATCATCAGACAGCAATTTTGTTTTGGAGATAGAAACTGGCGCTCCAAAACCACTCTAAAGTAATATAATTTATCTATAAACTACAAACGCCCGTCATTACACCTCCCCCCTCCTTCTAAAATCATCAATTATTCACTGCAAGTCACACACCCAAAAAGTAAGTCTACACATAAAACTCGTATCGCTCCCCTAATTATCAAGCATTAATAATTCATCCTCGAAAAATTGTGGGCGACTTGCTTCACTAGCCATTCCAATCCTGCGACGCATTTCCCTCGAATTCAAAGTTCTCCCCCCGAAAAAACCCAGCAGAACAAGTGAGGTTTTGTTGAAAGTCAAAATAACAAACCACATCCAAATAAATATGTTAAAATAAAATATAGAAGCAATCCAGCACGTGTAGACAGTTGATTATGAAAAAGAATGAAACCAACAGAAGCCAGCAAGAGCAGGAGCACCAGCAAGTGACTAAGTATGAGCTCAAGGTTACCAGGGAACAACATACAAAGATGTAGGTATACCCTATATGCTACATGCTTTGTGAGTTTTATCTTGTACTTAAGAGCATCAGGAGAGTGGTTCTTTCCCTTGGACAGAATTCATTTCACATAGTAATCCCCCCCTCCCACCGATGAACAATGCATATTACGAAATTGGAAGAGAAGTCCGAAGAATAAAAAAAAAAAAGAACGCGGAACCTGATGATGCATTCATAAATATTTACCTCACGTCATTTGTGGAATTTTTTATTTTTAAACCAATGAGTCGGGGGGCTTTTGTTAATTTTATTTTAATAAATAAGGACTAATTAAATCAGCGCCAAAAGTTGACGGGGGTTTTTCTTTTTTAAGCCGAACGGGCCATTTTATGTCGCATTATCAGACGCACCATTGATGGAGATTGTCTGTAAAAAGTGTTAAATATCACGAGTTATATGAGCTATGTTTGTGAGGAAACAACGCAAAGAAGTGGTCATAAAGACTTGGCTAGAACACCGGTTCCCAATCTTCTTGAGTCACGAAGTACTTTCCAAATCGAAACAGATGACCCTACTACGTCCCTTTCGTTTGTCTTTCACGAATCGTCTCAGTCAGAGGGACCCTCAGGATTTCTATGCTGTCAACGTTGTCAACGCTTCAAAAATATTTGGCTAATCTTCTGGGTTTGAATCTATTGGCAGCCCGAAATATAATTTCTGTTGTTAGCTAGTTCCGGACATTCACACGGCATATGTGCAGCTTTCTTCTCGTCCTCAAGAGTTTAGACGCAGCCTTTAGGTAGAAGAGCTATCTTCTTCAAATAATGCCGGAAGGTTTCGTGTCCTGTGGTCAGTGCTGCTAACCATTTGAGAGTTCCTAGCGTCATGGTTAGAACTAGAACTAAGAACTGGGGCCAAATCGTCTCTTCCGTGATCGTATAACTCGTCACGTAAAAACGATCATTGTTACGGCGGAATGATCGTTTTTACGTAATAATGCTCATTTTTACGTGACGAGTTATACGATCACGGAAGAGACGATTTGGCCCCTGGTGAAGCTAAAAGACATGTTGATTACGTGTCTACATTTTGCCACACTCCTCACCTTAGATGTTCATTCGCGGACAACTTATCGATCAAGGCTTCGCCATTCCCTAAGCTTTATCAGCGAATAGTTCGGGACTCAAAAATTCAAAGACTTTCAGCGGCTAACACCCTTTTCCAAGACATTATCAAGTCTTTTTGAATTTCCACAACGAAATACTTGAAGGAAGTACGGTCACTTTCTTCTTCTGCTTCTGCTCAACTCGCTCATATGGGGTACCACTGGGGATTTGTGGGGAGACGCTCTTTCCAACCGTATAAGATTTCTGTACTTCGACTTGGCTTTTGGACGAGTACAGGTCATTGTGTTGATTTTTGTGAATTTTCTACGTCAACCCCATGCAACTTCACCATAACCCCTTGACATTGTTGTTTTATACACGAAATCGATAGATCTTCATGAAAGCTATTGATTGGGACCACAAAGAGCGTCCTAGCTCCACTGGGTCAGAAGTTATAAGTCGCGGAAATTTCCAGGCGAGGCGAAACGAACCTAAAATGGCGACGCGCTCTACTTTGTCCCTCGCATGACATCAAAAGCCCCGCTAGGTGAGATGAATTCTTCAATTCTTTAACTATCACGTGGTATATTTTGATTTTCGATGTAAACAATACGTTTTTAGTTGCAACACGAAATTGTATCCCCTGATTTCGTTATCATCGCATTTTCTGTTATGATTCTAATGTCAAAAAAGATGGTCTAGGCTAGTTTCTTGCAGAAGTTTTTTGTGAAACGAAGTGACAAAAGATATAACGTGTGCGTCCTGCCTTGAAACTGAGGGTAGGACATAGCATTTCCTTTGTGAATGTCCTGCTGTCGCTAGTATAAAGTTTCAAATTCAATCAACTCTCTATCCTTGATCGAAATTCAACGTTTCCTTAAGAATTCTTTTTGACAACGATGGTTAGAAAATTTTACCGGAGCGAGGGAAATAAGCGAACAACCTATCCATTATGCCCCTAACAACATCGAATCTGTTTTCCCTAAAGCGTTCAACTATGATATTCTCTTCGTTTACATGG
This sequence comes from Criorhina ranunculi, assembly GCA_951813785.1. Taxonomy (NCBI): domain Eukaryota; kingdom Metazoa; phylum Arthropoda; class Insecta; order Diptera; family Syrphidae; genus Criorhina; species Criorhina ranunculi. The sequence continues at coordinate 86,899,530 of OX638381.1, read as the reverse complement.
ACTTTAGTGTTTGGTTTCCTTCGAATCGAAACGTGAGTGTAGATAAACAATCACTCTATCCCTCCCTGACAGTAGAGCCTTCAAATTCAATATTTATACATCAACGTGTAAACAAAATCAAATTGAAGCAGACCTTCCCTTAAAACAATTTAACGCATTGCCCCTGACAGTGTATATTAATGTCAACGGGTTCTGTCATAAAAAAAATTAATTCGTAACTAGGTGGTTTGAGATGACGCATAAGTGAATTGTAAAATCTCGACACAACTGCACTTGTAAATTGTAAAATCTGCAAAAAAAAAAAAAATAAGAAGGTATCCCGTACCAATTTAAATAATTTTTTTTTTGTAACGAACAACAACCCAAATATAGTCACAACTTATACCCTCGCCGACGACCATATAACGATGAGTGGATGTAGAGATATTCGCTATAGCCACATCTACACATGACATGTATACAAAATTTCTGGTTTTGCTGTCTAAATCCCATCCAGGAGAAGAAGACCAAAATAAAAACATTTGCCAAACGCAACAGTCTTTTTTGTTTGCCTCATCCATATACACTCGAGGGTATCTCTTGGGTATATGGCCCCCTAAACCGTCGTCATATCGTTTTGTATCTACCACTCGCTTTTTATAGCCTGTTTGGCTGTCTCTTCTCGGGTTATATACTTTGGACTTGTGTACAAAGTACATCTATACTCTTCTCGAGCAGCTGCCGATGTTTATTTGGTTGTTAAAAACAATTAAAGTTTATGTTTTAGCAAAAAAAAAAAAACAAAATTTGGCGGAAAGAAATGACTTATGACACCAAAAGCAGCGCGCAGGAGAGGTTAAGATGGCTCAAGCAAATAAAATTTGCTGACTGCACCTTTTAGACAATTTGGCGTGCGATGGTGCTTTTTTTTTTTTTCTTGTCGTGTTTTTTGATTTTTCTTACCACCCCTCTCTCGGACTTTTTTTTACAAAAAAAAAAAAGAATTAGATCCATTATGTCATGAAGATACACATGTATCCATGAATGTTCTTAGGAAATTACGTGCCATTCCGAGTTAATGGACAAAACAGGGAAGCATACAAAGTACACGTTATTTCTTCTTTTTTTTGGATTCAAATTAACTCTAGACGACTTGGCACATTAAAACAGCGGTAAATGACAAATCCCCTTGCTGACACCTCCATATATTTTGGCAGAGAATTCTAGAATTAGAACGAGATTTCGAAATTTTATTGCGTAATTTGCATGGAAATTGCCATGAACGTGGGAAAAGCATTTTTATTGTTTAGTTTTGAGATTTAAAAAAATGTTGGTCAGTGGTGAAAGGAATTTAAGTCTGTTTTTAGAATCAGTGGGGTAGGCTTTTGTTAGGTGACCAATAATACTCGTGAGTCAGAAATTGACATTTTGGAGCAGTCCCAAAGATTTAAACGATGTTTTCGTATACGATTCGGACGACTACGACGTCCTTGTATGACCTTTTCTTTGTTTCAAGTTTCGAGATTGCTTTTAACAGAATTGAAAGAAAGTATGCGGGCTTCGGCTCCAAAGAAATCATCGTGTGTGCCTTTAATTTTGGATAAGATTCCATCACCAGTGTTACTAGATCAGAGGGATGATTGAAAGCCGGAGGATCACATCCATCTTTGGTTGGGTCTCTGTGACGATATCAGCGGCAAAAGGCTGCCAAGTGCCGACACGATGGTATTCTATGACCCCTCTTTTTTGGTTATAGAACTTAGCAACGTAGGCTATAATATAAAGCTTTTGGTTACGCTGATGAACTCAGTCATCATAAGTAAGGGCAAGAATGAAGGCAACTTGTGCGAACTCATGTCGAGCGTCTGACTAAAAGTTTCAAACTGTCGCGTTGGGTAACGACTTTTGATCAATCTTCGCAACTGTTATCATACCTTTTACAAAAAGATGAGAATTGAACTTTAGGTTCCAATCCAATAAATTATTTAAGTACCGACTTGTCTTGGACAAAAGACTGAATTTGAACTCGAATATGTATCAAATATATGACAAAACTTTTGTTTTATTTTGAAGGTTATATTACGTGTGCTCGGGAGGGTTGTTTAAAAACCTTAGCACTGCGGTTTCTCTTGAGAATTCTATTGTGCCTTTCCTTATGTGTCCTTGATGAGTTATTTTACTCCAGAAGATGTCGGGAAGTTAGTGAACTTCTGTGGGTGAATGGCAGTAAGCCGCCAAGGATGCTCCTTCTGTATTCTGTTCTTTTTCATGCTGAGACGCTTGTTTTTTTATAATTCACTAGCGCTAAAGGGGTTATGAATACCCTTATGATGCTATTCACACAGTGTACAGTATGCACAGTATTGGTTTAGTGAAACTCAGGTGGTATTATGTTTCAGTTTTTTTGCTCCGAGGGTGGTGTCAAGGATGACTGGGGAGAATTATTAGTGCTGTTGCCATTGCTTATAATTCACAGTATTTCTTGAATATACTAATGAAGCGTACTTATGAGTCAGTTCATGTCCGTGGGACTTATGTTCAGCTGATGGTAGTTGAGTGAGCAATGTCCAGTAAGGAAGCTCGTTTTTGTTATGCGCAGCTAAACACAAAGCTGTTTAGGCAGTTCTAGATAAGCTTTGAGTCGAAAATGGATCTATCGCTACTTGTCTGTCAAAAATGATGACAATTTGTTTTCTTCGAAGGTTTCGTCTACTGCATGGAGCTGGCTTGCATATACAAATGTAGGTACGTCTGTTTAAAAGACAAACGTGGAGAAGCCAAGAGAGATTGATGACTTGAACTTTAGACCGTAGATACTCGTGATTTTTCTTTTTCGGTCTTGGATCCGTCAGTGAACCGCATTGACTGCGAATTACTAGTATTATCGCTGTTCCATTGTGTGTTTAGGAACAATAGCGTTGAAAGGACTCGTTTAAAAGAATCGGTATTGCTTTGAGTTTGAAGATGCTCAAATCCAACCAGTTCACCTGATTCGGACTGACATGAAAGGTAAAGGTACAAACTGCTGAATCAGTTGGTTACCATTAGTTTAATGTGACAATCATTGCAAACGTTTAGAAAAGACTTAGAACTTGTAGAAACCAAGACACATTGGACTGAGAGGACACTTGGATTTGTCACATTTGACATCAAACTTGCGGAATCATACTTTCAAGTGAAAGAAATTTGCTTTAGTCATTAAACTAGTGGGAGGACCTAAGTAAAGGTAGCTAAGGACAGTTTAGATTGGGCGATATCAAAATAGCCTTCGTCTTGTAGGTAACTCTTCGATTCTAACTCATTTTGCCAGTAAGAGGTACGAAGTGGAGCGGGAATACAGATCTCCTTATCGGCTTTCTGTCCAAAATATGACTTTGTTCTTAAAGATTCGTTTTTAAGAACCTCCCGGGCATGTCCGTCATACTACAAGTTTTTTTTTTTTGATCCAAGCTCCTAAAATTTCATCTTTATTCGTTCATTTACATACAATTCAGACGACATGGCAAGTTGGGGTGGGATATCTCATCCCATTTAGCGTCAATTTCGACAAAGACCGTCAGTTAAGCACAATTCGTATTCTACTATTTCATTCTGCGAAATTCTGTGTTTGTTTGCAAACAACAAAAAATTATTATACAATCTATAGATACATATGTATGTATTTGTTGTGTATCGCTCTTTGTCAAAGAACATGATACTTTTGGGGCCTATATACAGTCGTTTCGTTACACTCCTGTTCTGTTTTGGTTCTCTCTCTTTCGGCCTGTTTTTATGCCAAATACGTGCAAAGTATCGACGTAGAGAAGTTACAAACAAAAACACAAGCAAAAGTACCCGCTTTCGCATACATATCCAGAAATGGAATTTCAAGTTATTATGAGATTCTGGACTGGTGTTGGTGCTTTTTGCGCATCAGGAAAATAATTTTCTCTTCATTGCTAAAGGAGTTCAACGGGGGGTGGTGGTGGTGAACTGGTGATGGCACGTCGTTAGTGGCATAGAACCTGTCGCTGTCAGAGCGAAAGAGAGGAGAATCTGAGATTCCATACCTTGTTGAGTTGAGCAGATTGTCGCATTCGGTGAATGTGGCGTACGAAGCCAAGCGTACCCATAACCATATATTCTTACTGCGCTATGCTACTACTACTACGTGCTATAAGTGGTGAGTTCATTCGGTTTGAGGTATACGCCGTTGATACGAAATGAATCTGGGCATATTGCTCTCTTCTTTGCAAGTCATATCCAGGGATACGCAGATGAAAATACTCAAGCCTTAGGGTGTATTTTTGGTAGTCCTAGCGACATCTACCGGGTGGGAGGAAGGTATAAGCAGAGCTGTTGCTATACTTAGTACATTTACATAGCGGTAAAGAAAAAGAATAATAAAAACACTCAAAATGTATATTCATGTTGCGAAATGGCTTCATCGATTTTCCGGTGTCTGCCATCCGATGGGGTTGGGGTTGGGGTTGATGTGGTTTAAAAGCTTCGCTCTTCTCTCTTTTAGGCCACTTGTTTACTTTCCATTTTCTCTTTGCAACACCCACGACTTTTACATAAGCGTGGTAATTCCAACATTTTACCAGGGATTATGAACGATAAAGTACGGTAGCAGTATAGTTTGTCGAGGGCCTGGTCTATATGGCTGGGGTTTTAAATGCAAAAAAGCTTTTGCTGGTGACCAACGAGGAAGGGTTGAAGGTACCAGTTATGCTTCATTAATTGTAAAAGAATCCCATTTTTTGCTGCAATAAACTTTTAACGCCTCGGGTTCAACGCTCCAGGGTGCACTTTTGTGTGTATTTACAGATTTTAATGAGGCTTCCTTGACTTTTTACGACATGTGAGGGAGTAAGTGCACCGATTGCAATAGAAGTGAAGGTGAAACTTGCACTACAGATGAGTAGACCGAAATTAGTTGTATAAAGTTTGATTACTTCAGTGAGGTTATCCTAAAATGGGGGGGCAAACCTGTTTATGTATGTAGATGATATTATAAAGGGTTGCCAATTGAAAATGGGAGTTTCTAATTTTCAGATGAAAAGATACATGCATACTACGAGCCTTTGCATGATTTGAGTTTAAATAGAAAATCCTTTTATGGTAGCCAAGGGCAGATTGATATATACATACGGACATCTAGTCAAAATCTAAACCTGGGTACCGATTGGTTAGGAGATTTATGAATCAGACTGTTAGCAAAACAATCAAATTACTAGGCATGTCCTTGCTCTATCTAACGTGGATCAAAGGAACTTCTATTGATTTAGTGAACAAGAGAACCTTTAGGACCGATTAATTGGGATAGGTAAAGGAGAAGAAGTTCTTATGGGCATTTTACTGACTGAAACCTTTTACTAGTGCAAAAAAGGCATAAAAGTTATCAAGAAAGTTCCAGCTGAACTTCTTCAGCAGCTATTCTTCACATCATGCTACACTTGCTGCCGATATACTCTCATGGAATGTAGGAAACCCTCAACGCGGCCCTAACGTTGAAACTCACAAATTGTGTGAGAAAAATATGGAGCATGCCAAAATCCTATTGATTGCGGCCCGTCCACGATCCTTAGAGATCGAAAGTGTTAATAGGTACGTCCTCACATGGCACTGCATCGTAGGCAGGCATGCTCAACGTTTGGGTATTGGATGCAACGATCTCCGCAGGAGCTGGAGAGATGAGGAAGAGGAAGAATCTATTGTGCACTTCCTCTGCACGTGTCTTGCCCTTTAAAAGCCACCTTAGGCGAATCTAAATGTTTGGATAACCGCAAGCATGGCCAATCGAAACTGTTAGGAAATCGAAATGGTTTCAGGAGTAGTAACCTTTGAACCCACACTGGCACCACGAGGGATCTACTTTTTGGTCTTGTTCTGCCTCTCCTCAGAAGACCACTTCAAACTAACCAACTCACTAAGGGATACAATTTTACCAGAAGATTTTGTACGTAAAAACATCACCCAAGGCTGATCAGGACAAACATAACTTTGGTGGTGCTTTTCTTGACGTCAATCTATTGAAAGAATGTATACTTAAGAACTTGTGTTGTTGCAGGCCGTCAAACAATAAACTTAAAAATAAAAGAACGCTTCGTAAAAATACCTGCGAATTATAAACGAAAGAAAGTGATTTTACTGAAATCATCTAAGCATTGGTAGACAAGCTGTCTCAATTCGAAATTCTGTGGACGGGTTATACAAAGAAATATTTGGGTCGACAGCTCATCGAGAGCTAAGGTCTAGCTTCTGAAGACCCTGAATGGAAGGGACCTACAGTTTTATTGCCGACTCCGAATGGCGGATTGAGAAGCTTTTTCACGACAGATTATACTCTTACAGGTTGGTCATGCCTCCGACGGGACTCATTGCTACAAAAAAAATAATAAAAATCTGTTTTCTGGGACTTGAACCTAGGGCATCTTGCTCAGCAGGGTCTAATCACTGAACCCAGACCCTCTTGGTCTTCTATGGACTGCCGAGCCGAAGCTGAACTTCATCAAATGTGTTGCAGGTAGGTAGGTAGAAATGTTTCTGGCATGTGAATTGTTGCGGCAGAGTGTGTTTAATTGAATACCTAACTTTGCAGTTGGAAAATAAGGGAACCCCAAAAGAATTAGACTAACGATACCACAGTTGACGCAAAAGTTATGTTTAAGGAGAATTCTGGATTTCATAGCCTCGGAAAGATACTTTGTAGAAGTTTCAAAGAGTCCTCAAATGATGCCCTCCATTAAACCGTCGTATCTGTTTAAAATTCCATGTCACAAGGCAAATCAAAGTGCGTCGTTAAAATGAAAGCATAAACCCATCCTCCCAGAGATTACAGTTGATCTATGAAAATTACTGTTTATGTTTACATTACAGCCCGTCCTGCCTCCTATAATGTTATCATTTAAATAAATACAAACTTAATCGCATTTGTAAATAATGGACCAATTAAAATAGTGTCAACGAAAAGTTAATGCTGACCTGCATTCCCTAGCAAATACACACCCCCTGAATGTAAAAACCAACAAAACAACGCAATTTACTTGGTCTGATAAAATTAAATCATATTTAAAGGAATTCAAATTTAAACTGCCACTACCATTGCAAAAGCTTAACATAGATACAATTATACAATCAAAAGCGTGTTTTTGTTTTGTTTAAATAATATACTTTGTATCGTCTTGTCGTTGCTATATAAATACATAATATATTCTAATCTCTCTTTTCAGATGGAAATTCATTTCTTATCAGCTCGCGTGACTGAACACAGCAATTAATTAAAAATAAAAAAATAAAAAATAGAAAATATATATGTAGATACCATAATGAACTACAAGGGAAAAAAATTAAATTAAATAAAATAAAAATAAATGCATAATCAGATAATTATACAATAAACAGTGCCACTCAAATGAATGTATTCATTTTGGTTTTTTTTTTTGAAATTTGATAAGAAAGCGTAAACAAAAATTACAATTTTCTGGTTTCATTTTGGGTTGTTTCTTCTTTTTTTTTCTCTCACTCTTCCTCTTTGTTTATTTATTTATTTTTTTTTTTTATCGAAAATGATGACAACAACTAAATGGAGCCTACGTGACTTCCAAGACGATGAACAAATAATATAAAATTCAGAAAAAAAATGGGAAAGAAAGAAGAGAATGATGGAGAGATGGGAGGGAAGAAAAAGTAATCAATTTTTTTTTTTTTATTTTCTTTGGAGGTAAATTTATATTTTGTTTATTGTTTATATTCGTTAAATTGAAGATTTCGTTTTTTTTATTTTTATTTTGAAGAACTAATGTGGTTTTTTTTTGTAAGTTAAATTTAAGAACGCTTTCTCCCTCACTACCTAAGTTAAGATTTTGATGAAATAGATTGTAAATTGTAAAAAAAAGTTTCGGAGATGAAATTTTGGTAGAGTACCACTGCAGTGAACAATGAAAACAGAACAATCTGGGTTGGAACCGGGTCTCAACCAACAAACGTCTCCAGCCAGTTCGAGCTTTGCCGTTGCTGCCTCCACTTTCGTCAATAGACCAAATCTTCACACTGCGTCAAGTCCCGGAAAAAACCAACGAGTTCCGCGTCGATACTCAAGAACTCTTTCAAGCCGCATACAACAGCATTCATCGCACCGAACTACATAATATAACCCGATGTTCGAAATTGGAATTCCAAGAGAAACTGATTCGGTTGCGTCGTTCCACGCTGGATAACTCACAATGCACCGTGCAGCTTGGAAGCAGGACCTCTAAATTATTCCAAACATGCACCGGATTTAGGCAGGAAAACGTGCTGTCGTGTGATTTTTTTAATCTTGTGCTGAAGCAGATAGGGCAGAAGGCCGGCGTAAAGATCGAAAGCACAAATCCAGAAGACCGATCGAAAACCGATCCGTGAAACACCGTCTAGGACAAAACTTGACAGTCGACAGCTATAATTTTGAGGTAGTGACAGTGTTCATCTTCCTCTGGGCAAATATAAACTCCACAAACGGGACCCTGGTGAAGATTCGACGAAGGATAACTTTAGGCAACTGTTGCTACTTCTGCTGGTCCAAACAGCTGCTAAGTCGAAGTTTCAAAATCATGCTCTTCTCTGATCTTACCAGTCTTGCTTTATGAAGCTGAATGCTGGACGATAAGTAAGACAGCAGAGTAGTTCTTGGGATCGTTCGTAAACACAATTCTATGTCGAATACTTGGTCCTATTTGCGAGGAGGGCGAATGGTGGGGAAGATACAACCGCGAACTCATCACTTTTGCAACGCGGATGCAAGAAGTCTAGGTCTAGTAAACTGGTTTGATCATCTGGTGGAACGGCTTGGAAAAAGCCATCCATCGAAACAATCTCGGTCGAGTACAAAGATTGGCTTGTATACGTATCACTGGAGCCCTCAGAACAACTTCAAAAACGGCTCTGGGCATACCCTTTAGAATGTTCGAACTAAAGAGGTATAAATCTCCGCAACATCGCTTACAAGATTCTATTTGCTGTATTCTTAGTCCGTATATAGAGACGAGATATAGAGAGAAATGTGCAGGATGACCATGAAGAATGTGTGCTGCTCCATCAAGGTCGGTAAAGACCTCACCGTGACTTTTGATGTTCAAGAAGGACTTAGACAAGGCGACTGATTCGCTGTCATGCGATTTCTTTAGCATCGTTCTTGAAACAATTGGTCAGAACTTACACATCAATACCAGAGGCACCAGTTTTGAAAAGATCGTGCAACTTGATGTTAATGGAGGCGGCAAAGATGAGTTCAATGGTCAAAGAGAGCAGACGTAACTCGTATTATTCGGAAGAGTCTGATGAGAACGGATATAAACAAGCGCTCCGCTAGTCTTTGAATCCACCCTGTATGGACAGCGACTTAGGTGACGCGCATGTGTAGAAAGAGACGAACTAGTAGTGCGAAACTGTACGCAGCTAGCTAACGATCAAGCAAACGCAAACGCTTGTTGGTTAAGGTCCTTCATGGGTAAATAAGCTGCACGCTGAAGACTTAATCAACATATAATTACAGCAAGACGTGGCACTGGTCAAGGACCGGAATCCCATATGAATCTGACGATTTATTGGAGAACTTTTAGGACTTAAGCTGCTGAACGAGTATAAACATTTACTGGTTTCGAATATTGTACTCGTATGGTGTATGAAGAGACTGTCTAATAGTAGATTAGCCTTTTCTTTGAAGTCTATTCATGGTAACGCAGTGTCAGATGAAGACCAAAAAGTCTTACTGCCTTCAGAACGTTTGCCTTGCTACATGGTTTCAGGCAAAGTTTACAAACTTTATGTCAGAAGAGAAATAACGCGAAAGCCGCTTCGAATTGAACCAGAGTTCTCGTTGTGGTCTTTCGCTAAATGACTGACTTTGAATAAAGTAGCATAAGAAGTCGATCATAGTATTCACCTTTCAAGCTAGTCTTGGCATGTTTTTGCAACATTCACTCGGCGAATATAAATTCGTTCCACTTAAGCCACAAACCATGAAATTCCCATGCCAAAAGAGGAGTGTTTTCCAAAGTTCATGCGTCCATTTAAAGTGTTGTTCATGCGGTTAACAACAGCTTAAGCAACATTTTTCAACACAAGTTGTCCAGGGATTTTAATTGCCGTTCCGAATTTATCCCAACCACGCCCATTCTGATCTCCATACCATTTATAATTAATTGAATTGTTAACACTTACTGAAACTATCTCTAATCGCCAAAATCGCATGTTCAGCTCAAACACAAGTCCTATCCAGGGATAATGCCAAAATTAAAATTCATATATCGTTTGCCAATTGGGCATGTTACAAAAGCCCAAAAAGTTCATTAGTTCGGTTCAATAATATACACACAGGAGGCTCAACTTCTACACATTACTCGTACATCGTCTCTCTTCCGTCCTTAATATGCATGGTCAGTTCCCTTAATATCGGTTACGTGTTGTAGGTATACTACCTTCAGCATTTTCATTCCCATTTCCACAGTTAAACTCACCCAAGGTGGCCCTCCTCATATTGCCCGAAAATTACATAACGCGCAGAAACCCAGAGTATAAGACCGCCCTCATCCATTCGTCTGCGTCTCTGTCAGTGAGGAGCCACTTCGTGCTTCCCTTACATAATGACAACAAAGTAAATAATCCAAACACTCAGTACTTCTATACTTTAGGTGTGCACACCTAAAAGTGTTTATTCTCTTTACTCGCTTCCATCTAACAGCTGAAGTATCTCTATGTATACATGGATAGATACGTAGATAGATATACAGAACAATTTTTCCTTTACATTTTTCGTGACGGTAGTCGTTTTTTTTTTTCTGTCTTTTTGGCGGAGGTGTGATTGCGTAAAAGCATTTTCCACGCAAACCTGCGACCGACTAAAGTTAAAGTAAAAAAAAAAACTTGGAATCGATCGGGTGGTGGCACGGTCATTCACACCATGAAAAGCTTATACAGTCTCTCGGAAAACAACATTTGCCATGCCACTGAGCACACAGCGAAATGAAAAAAAGATACTCTGTGGTTGACTAAAAAAAAGTTTTCGAAACTTTTTTATTTTTCTGGTTCTGGGAACAAGCCCTGGATTGAGTTGACTTTTTTCGATCAAAAAAATCGGTTTTGTAGTTTTTTTTCTTTTGATTCGAGGGAGCAGCCAACAAATTTCGTTGCCTGTCAACCTTTCGGCGGCGGTGAGACAAGAGATACAAACAAAATGTATAAATCTATCTGAATTTGTATCTCTGCTTTGTTTCGTTGCTGCAAAGGTTAATGCGCCCAATAGGCACATCTATACCGTCTACACCGGGCGGCACTTTAATCAGAATTTCAAAATCCATTCAATCGTATTTATTTTTAAACAAATAAAATGCAGGTAGGCATACGTACACCGAGAAGAGGATTGGGATTTGTGGCTCCTGCATCAATCTTCAACTTTAGATAGAATTTGCATGGGGCGCGACTTTTCTATCATTCAATCTATTAAAAGATTGTATCAATAAATAAGTACACTTCAATTGAGGGGTGGGATACAGATAAATTGTTTTCTAAAAAGGTGTTCGGTTTGCGTTTTTATTTGAACAGATTGTAGTGCCAATTGAATATGAGGCCACAGTGTGAGCAAATTTTTAAATTCCAAATTTTTTTCGTGTTTATCCGACGTCTGGAAGTCTGACAAGATATTTTTTTTGTTAAGTCACAGTGTGATTTATAAATTTTTTTTTTATAGAGAAATCAAGAAAAAAAATGTTTTCTTTAAAAAAGTCACGTAGTAGATACTCCCCCTCTCTACGGTGTTGACTTTTTCTGCTATTTTGCATAGCTAACCCTTTTAAAAAAATTTAATTATTTTTTTTTTCTCATGTATCTGATGATTATTGATTTTTTTTTTTAGCAACAAGTCGTTATATACCTATACATGATGAGTTGTATAACCACTCCTCAATGTCAAGCAAGGAGAATCGAAAGCACAAGGAGAATATTTTTTGATTTTATAAACATGGACTTGGATGTTTTTCTACAGGAATTGAGGTGACCAGGTTTGGGTCACATATAGTAACAGTGCTCCCCGGATAGCTGCCTTCAGAAGTTTTCTGATTTATTTGGGCACTTAAGAAGGGAAATTATCTATCCGTACCCATTTGCATTGCTGATCATTTTTGAAGTCTTGAATATTTGGTTAGCAATGCGGGATATGCAGCTAAGCGGGGGAGTACTTATCCGAGTTTTACTGTATTTGCAGTTACACTGCCAAGAGCTAAGAGATAAGTGGACCACAACAACATACATGTACCGGATTTCGGCAAAGAGGCGCTGATAGTGCGAAAAGTCGTCATAAACTCAGAAGGCACTATATTTAACGAATTCATCTAGTTGCTGGAGTACGCAGACAACATCGACATCATTGATCGTTCCTAACGTTTCTCTTTTGAAGCTTTTATCGGCGATAGAAGAACAAGTTAAACGAGTTGATCTTATGTAAAATGAGGAGAAGATAAAGTACATTTTGTCGATCAATCTGTCAAATACCGCCTAGGTCGGAACTTGACAATCGACGGGAGTTCATCATCAATCAAGGAGTTCATTTACCTCGGGGCAAACATATGAATATCACAAATGATCACCCTGGTGAAGATTCGACGAAGGATAACCTTTGACAACAATAACTACTTCTGTTTGTTCAAACAGCTAGGGTCCAAACTCCTAAGTCGAAGGTCCAAAATCATGCTCTACTCTGATCTTCTAGTCTCGCTTTATGGAGCTGAATGCTGGACGATAAGTAAGACAGCGGAACAGATCTTGGGACCCTTCGAGAGAAAATATCTACGTCGAATATTTAGTCCGGTATGCGAGGAGGCCCACGAGCTGTATAAATAGGTGGATTTCGTCCGGAAAGCGAAAATCCGTTGACATCACAGACTCGGTTACATCGAGCTAATGGACGAGAATGCTCCAGCTAAGAGGGTCTTCGAGTCCCAGCCACCTGGTTCACGAAGAAAAGGAAGACCGAACTTCCGGTTTAAAGATCAGCCAATTGCGCACGCCATTAAATTTGGTCTAGTAAACTGAAAGCAGAGTTGCCGGGACCGTGAAGGATGGAAAGTGGCATTAGTTCAGACTCAGACCTTACAAGGCTCACTGGCCCGATAAGTAAGTAATACCACAACGAACTTCTTAAGGATTTTCGAAAACTTGGACTGTTAAACTATGACGAAGATAATATCCGTAACAGGGCGTTGAGAATGTATTTTGGCGTACCTCAAGGTAGACATATGACTCTATTCTTATTTATAAAATTACCCAGGTACTTTCAAAGCTGTAACAGAGTGTTGTGAAAGTAATAGCATACGCAGATGACTGAGAATGAGAACGACGCTTACAAAGGGCCATGGAAGCAACTCGTTTCTTCATGACAAAGATCATCAGAAAACTTCGGTAAAGAGTGTCCCGAAGATTTAAACAGTTTAGTTGCTGAAAATCAAGTTTGAAATGTCATTGTCAAATCTTAGGTTAATATCCAGACGCAGATGTAAATTTCGATTACATTCTGCACTACCTTGTCTTTACAAGAGCTTCCTCATGTGTTTGTTGGCCCACCGTCTTAACTGACAGCCAGGCTGCAATTAAAGCTTGTTAAACGCTATCGCGAGGGGCTTTAAGCTATTGGCCTACAGCATCATGTCAAACTCTGCTGGGTCACTATTTTTTTTTATGGAATAAGAGCGCGCTAAATGGTTTAGGTCTACCCTTTATTTATTTAGAGGCACGGGCATAGATGGATGATCTTGACCTTGAGCTTGAGCTTTACTACCTCTACGTGCCTCCGGCGGGGATTCGAAGACTCTGCGATCATAAGGACCTTCTAAATGGTGAAAGAGTTATAATCAAATGAATTAGGAACAAGCAAGAAGCCTCAACTTCCATTATGAGAATCAAGCTATCTTGAATGACAAACTGCCAGCAGCAGGGGATGGAAGACTTTAGTGCCTGTTAAGTATCCAGAGAAACATCACAATTTGTTTCAGTCTTCCATTTCTCATACTCAAGAGTAAGTCTAGCTCCTGATCTCCCCTTGACAAAGTTGCACCATACACGTATCTCGTTACTTCCCGCCTTAAGAAGTCTTCCACGTTTCGAGTCTTATCTCGAAAACCCCTCTTTTGTATTAAAACAATTCGACGCATTAAAGTTGCATTATTTAATGAAACAATTTTATCGCTCCCCCCATCATTGGGTTTTATTAGCCCGTCTCGCTTGTTTCGACTAGAGAAAGACAAATAGAAACCAATTTCAAAGTAAATTGAATGATTATGGGGGTTAAACATAGCCCCCACACACTCATCATCCACGTATCCCACTGGAAAAAGAATTGTTTTACTGCATCTGGAACAAGCAGGATTGGGGGAAGTCGTTATCTTCTGATGTGCGGTGTGCACATTTTTTTTCTACTTTCTTCCTATCAAACGATGTGCACTGCCAGCCCCACAACGTGAATTGAATCTTTGATGAGACTAGAGAGTCTAAAATTTATTCCACAACTGTACCACATACGTTTTTCATTTTTAGTTTTTGAAACGAGGAATTGGTGGCATTTTCCAGGACATACCGCTATCTGCACTTTGGAAACCATTTTCTTAAAATGAATGCCAAGCAATTAGGCAAATTGGTTGATCGGTTTTCTGGTGGACACAATTTGTTTTCCCACCTTCAAAGCTCTTGGATCAGATTCGGACTGTGATTGGAAATACGGTAATTTATGACAAGTCTTCTTCAGGACTTTTCCCGCGAAGAATTAATTCAGAGATTTCGCGCGACTGATTAATGGCCAAGTCAAGTGTTTCCCAAGAAAAAAAAAAGGAAAAAATTTCCATTTTATTGCGAAGCCCGAGTTGGGCAAAGCCATTTTTCCAAAGACTTTGTGTACTGTTAAGATGGAGATTATAAAACAAAAGACCAAGTCGCAGTAGGGAACGTTATTAATGATAACAAATGGTCATTGATGACAAGTAGATGATTGTTTTGTTTACATTGTTTGTAGTGCCATTTAGCTTTTGTCTTTGCAGCGCTATCTTATCGATGCAATTGTATTTTATTTGACTTTTCTTTGAGTTTTACAATGAACAGCCTCATTCTTAGTCTGTGCAACGATATAGAAAACTATTGACTAGGCCGCATGCTTTTGTTATGGTTGCAAAGGTTGCTTCCGCATCTGGCAGAGATTATATCCGAATCCGAAGAGAGTAAAATACTTTTTGCTTAACAAGTCGGAAAATCACGTGTAACAGCGCTTGACAGAAAGAAATAGCCTTCTTCCTTAGAGATACCGAGTACCAGGAAAGCCACCATAGGTTGAGTAGTACATCACCGGACTTTTACCAGCATTTGATCGATGCTAAGCAGATCTAAAAGTAACTTCCTCATTCTTGATAGGTTAGGTAGTAGGGTTGCCAGGGCAAAAAGTCCTTCCCCTGTCACACTTAGATTAATGTAGATCCATTGTGGAGCCCTTGAGGTTGCAGCTCGAGGTGTTTTAGAGCGTCTACGATTCCTTTTGGATATATGGCAACAAGGGTGGTCAGAGTGTCTAGTGTTTCCTTGTGCGGCATTCGGGGTATCTCATCAGGGTATCTCATGAGTGGGTTCAGGCGGGAGATTTGATGCCGATGTGTTTTTTTCAGCCATGACTCCTGGTAGGTAGAGGTTGTAGTTTAAGGCAATCTGACTAGGAAGCCATTCAGTGGCATTTTGCAAACCAAGACTTGGATCCAGATTTCTGTTTGCTCGTCGAAGAATAGGCTAGTGCCAGACATTCGCACAGAAAGTGGAATTTGGCTTCCTGCTCATTACAAATTTGACTTACTAGTCTCTACTGTCCAGTGGCCCGTGCAGATATTGATATTTGCAAGTCCTGATTTCATTGTCTTGGCCTGGTTGTAGGAAGGTCACGTCTTTTTGAATATGGCACACTTATCATTGCCATTTGATAGAAAGTGGGAACAAATATTACTCTTCATAGCACTGAGCGGAATGTATAGATCTGTGATGGGTTAACTATTGTCTAAATTGTGACAGTGACCAGGCACTCCCCAACTCAAAGGGAAATTGACCTTGAATTGTCAATTTAGAAGAAGAGGCAGAAGAATTTATGTAAACAAAAGAAGCTTGGGCTTGGGCTTGGGTATAGTCCGCGGCTCGCTAGCAATTCAGCCTAAAAAACGCTAGTTGAGTCCGGAAGACGGATTTACCTAGATGTATTCATTCAGTGCTTCTAAGAAGATTTTCACACTGAACCCGCAGTTCATCTTTAGACCATCGGTGAAGATCGCTGTAAACGAATCTTTCATCACTTCATCGTGCCTCCATTTTTCCCTGGATCACAGAAAGGCTACTTAAGTGGGCAAGAATTTTGTTTGAACACTTGGCAAACCGGCAGAAGTCGAAATCAATCATCGATTTAACGACCGCCTATGACAGCAATTTTAGAGACGTGCTTTGTCTAGTCCATCTGTGCTGTATGTGGATAGAGAATGCTCGCTGATCCATCAAGGTAACATCCTCATAGAGAAATTTGATGTCAGAAGGGTCTTTAGAACAAGGTGACAGACTGTCATGTGACTTTTTAAACAGAATGCCAACACCAGAGACACAATCTGACAAGAGTCTGTGCAACAACCTGCACAGTAGAACTCAGTTGCTTTACGAGTTATGTTGTGCGGTCAACTGGGGCAAAACCAAGTATTTGCTGTCAACAAGAAGGGACAACTTACATTGACGAATCGGACAAATCGTCGCAGTAGACAGCTTTAACTTGGAGGTAGTAAGGGACTTTGTCTACCTTAGCTCTGTTTCCACTTCTGACAACGACATCTGGTTAAACGAAGAAAAACTCATGCCAATCGTTGTTTCTTTAGGCTGAGAAGGCGATTGAGTAGTAAGGCCCTATTAAAAAAAAATAAAAATGAGTTAGGTGACTGTCCTCGTTTAAGCAGGAGCACACCTAGACCAGCATGTAGGTCCATTGTGATAAGACGTAGAGCACCGGGTTATCAGCACAAAGAACCTTGCATGATGGATTTCTTTGCTTTATCAAGGGAAATTCTATGGATAGCCGTGTCGGTGCAGACCCTTTCTTGTTCCATACTTTATGCGGAGCCATTTAGACAGACAGACAAAGCTCTTATTTTTTACATATCGAATTTGACTAGGTGCTTCAGGTCTTCGTAGCAATATTGTCCTAGCGTTTGCCTTCTCAGTCTTGCTAGGGTCTAGTTTCAATGAAAGACACGCCTTGATATTATTCCATCTATTTTTAACCATTTTTCTGACTTCAGTATCAAGGCGAGATTTTATCAATTCTAGAGAAGCAGACTGTTCCCCTGAATTTTCAGAAAGGCACCAACTTGGATCGTATTTTCGGTGATTCCAAGGCTTTTATTGCTCCAAGTTCTACTCTTTGACATTGAAGCATCGATATCATTGCGTCTTCCTGAGCGGAAAGTTCCTTGTAGATATTCGTTTGCGAACTTAACGAGCTGTACAGGTACATCGAACTAGTCAAAGAGTTTAAAGAGCCGAATGGACACCAATGTAACCTAGAGGCAAAAGTCAGTAGAAAAAAAACCTCATCCATGGTATCGCGCACACGTAGAACGGGACCACAAGCAACTTGGAGTGCGTAACTGGAGGCAATAAGCTAACTGGAGAGGCTTGTTGGTTGAATCTCAGGTTCATATTGAATTGTAGTGTAGAATATGCGATCATTCCAATATATTCGACCACGGATGCGGCAAACCGATTCCAATCCAACTAATGAGCGAAAAAGAGTGGACATTTTACGGACCTATACCTAAAGTTGCTCCCTAAACTGAAGATAATTGTTTACCTTGACACAAACTGAACCTTGTGGATTAATGTGAATTTCCTAACCCCGTTACCCAAAAACTTATAATTAAAATTAAAAATGTATAAAACTTACCTTGTGCATGTTTTTGACGCAACTTATTCAAAATGTTGGTTGCATCGAATCCAGCATTATCGCAAAGTTGACGTGGAATAATTTCCAATGCCTTGGCAATGGCTGAAATCAGCAATTGTTCCTTGCCAGCAATTGTACGCGAATAATCACGCAAAATTTTTGACAATTCCATTTCGATGGCGCCTCCACCTAAAAAAAAAAAAAACGAAAAAATTTATTATTTTCCATCTCCAATTTGTGAGGCAAAAAACAATGCGAAACGTGACGATGGGAGAAGAATACGTCTACAAACGGGCATGAGGGTATGATTTCTCTCCCGGGAAAGATTTATCTTTGTTCTCGTATCCTGGATATTTCTTGGCATAAATCAACAAAAAAAAAAAATAAATAAAGAACAGTCGAAGAATACTTTTGCCACACTAACACAACTTGAATGCAATTTGCTTGTTTTTTACTTGTGCAAAGTTTTGCACACAATTCTTTCTTTATTACGTGCCTAAGTGCAAATTAATAACTTTTCTTTTTTCGCCATCATTTTGCAGGATGGGGATGAAAATGGGGGTTGTATTCACAAAGTTAGATCGATACAATTGCAGCAAAACTTAAGTTTGAAATACCAATCAGTGGTTTGAAAACTGATTTCTCAAAAGACAGAGCAACCTTCCTGTTCAAGTTCAGAAGAAACAAAAATGTTTACACAATTTAAAACAACAAAGGAGATTTGAATTATGTGAATGAGATACATATACACATGCCCGCGCGACAAGGTCGGATAAATTGTCTGGAAAATGCAAATCAACCAAGAAATGTACTGCGGGAGTACTCGGAGATGTCAAGGTCTCCTCTGGTGTTATTCGGTCTCATTGTGTCGAGGATTTATGGGGTGAATTTGGTTGGATAAGATCGCATTTTTGTTTTCAGTCATGCAAAGTTTAATTCACGTCACTCAAACCACAAACGAGATGCAATTAAGATTTGGGCAAACGACGAAATGGAAAAGCATGTGTCAGCGTTTTTTTTTTTATTTTGTAACAAGAAAATTAGATTTTATTCATATTTTTCGAAGTTAATTAGTCAAATGGAGGTTAGAAGTTAGTGGGAGCTGTATGTAGAAACAACTGTGATTACTTTAACATTTTGTTTGAATGAAGTTTATGAATTTGTTCCATTACTTAACGAACTTAAGTCGGTATCTTCTAGATGGAGCTGTGGCAATCTGGTAAAATTTCCAGCCACAACGTACTGGCGGGTCCACCTTAGAAAAATGCGTTTAAGTACAGACGACTTATGGAAAGGTTGCAACGATACAGACGTAGAAGAGAGCGCAGACCACTCTTCTTATGCGAATGCCGCAGTCTATGTAGAACAAAAAAGACGGTCCTTAAATCTTAAACAAAAAGTTTCCTCGAACTTAATGAACTTTGAGAGTTTTCACTTTGAATGACGGAGTACCACAAGAGACTGCTCGCGGACCTCTCCTTTTTGTTGAAACACATCTAATACCAATTCAAAACAAAAGCCATTACCGTCTAAATTGTTTCCCTCTGTCCCACATTTCCAAATTGCCTATCCTGCGTTGAAAAATTGTCTCCAAAACAATTGTATCTATGCAACCATCTCAGAGCATGAACTTTGTGTCATTGTTTAAATTTTTTTTGCCATCCAGATACAAATACATTTTTGTACACATTTTCCATTAGAGTTATTCCTTTGACGTAGTAAACAATTTTATTTGTCTGCATGACAAAAAGATTCTTTTTATTTTGATAGTGAAAGCCTGGAATAGTACTAAAAAGTGAAGCTAAAATGCATGCGGGTTTATTTATATTTTTTGTCGTTTTCTATTGACCCAAATTCAGTGAACCGATATTGCCTGCAAAACGAAACAAAGACGTCAACACTAACCTATTGCGAGCGGACCTTTTATACAAAGTATCTCGGTACCGAGAATGTTCGAAAACGATTTCCTCTTGTGTTTGCATTTGCATTGGTGTTGAGATGTTTTTTTTCTGAATTTTAAAATATTTTTCGTTGTTATGCTGAATTGAGAGCATAAATTTGCATTGAAAATTTTATTGTCGAAGTCCTCTTTTTTTTTTTTTTTTAGATTTGGTTGGCTTTGTGCGTTTTCAAGTTTTTAGGGCGAATTTTGTAATGGTATTTTAACGAGATTGCCATCGAAACAAAGGAATTGGAGGAATTTGTAAAAACTACTTTTGTTTTTCCATTCAATGAATATATGAATATGATTTAAAAGCCTTGTAAGCGCTTCACCCTAGTGAGACTTTGGCCAATAGGCAAACTATTTAATCATGGAAACTAGCTATCTGTCAAATTCATCTTGTCTGATTGCGATAAAAGCCCTTAAAGTCACAGTTAAGTTTATAGGGCTTGCAAAACGTATTCATAAGTCGAATATGCTATGCGTTAGATATCGTATACCATGTCTTCTCAAGACAAACAAATATAGAAAAATGCCACCTGATGGACTAATCAATATTGGGAACAAGAATGCTGAAGAATTGGCTAGTAGGGGTTCGGTATTAAGTCTGGAACAAGCCAACTCCGCAGCCAATATCCCGCCTTGCTTATTGAAGCCGGAAACAAAGCTCTAAGAGAGGCAAACAAAAGATGGTCCTTCCTAGGCACTTTTGTCATCACAAGGAAATTATGGCCTATATTCGATAAGACTAAGACCGCCAGACTTATACAAACGGATAGAAAATCCCTCTCCCTCCTTGGTTACGGGGCATAGCACTCTGCGGTGCCACATGAAAAAGCTCCGTGTAACGTAAAAAGACATGGTGAAAACGATACAACCCACTTCCTTTGTCACTGCCCCGGTCTTTACCATCTAAGACACGATTTCCTCGGGCGACACTACTTCCGGGATCTCGAGGAACTATCTGGTAAACCGATGAACGACTTGAACAACTTTATCAAATCCACAGGATGATTTGTATCACAGACGCAGTAAGTCATTAGTATACTTTTTATGCAGGTAGCGGGTTCGAAAGAAATACTGTGAATTATAAGCAATGGCAACAGTACCAATAATTCTCCCCAGTTATTCTGGACACCCACCCTCGGAGCAAAAAGACTGAAACCTAATACCACTTGAGTTTCAAAAATCACGACACCAACACTAGCGCTGTATGAATATCATCATATGAGTATTCATAACACCTTTAGCGCTAGTGAATTGTAAAAAAAAAAAAATAAATAAAAGCGTTTAAGGGTAAGATTTCCTCCCTACGGGTATCACAATGGGTCTTAGGGATCTGAGTGTGGCCTAGAGGAACTTCTCTTCAACCGCCCACGTACCTAACCTAATCAACATTGTTGGTATAGTTTTCTAGACTGCTCCACGTAGAGTTTACAATTGAGGTTAAGTGCAGCGCATAGCAATGACCATATGGTTTCGTGGACGAGAACCCAGGCCTTTTGAGTCGAATTGCACTTCATAAAATTACGTATTTGATGTGAAGGATGTGTAGGAGCACGTTAAGTGCTTCGATTCGACTCGATCGTAGCGCTCTTTCTTTAAATTTTGATTATTTTATGATGTTGCAGGCTTTACCAAAGGCGGTTCACCAAACGAGCGAGCCATACTTAAGAACGGGGGTGAACTACGACAGTCTATACTTAGTTCGAGTCCCCACCTTTTGCCAAACGTTTTACTGACGCCAAGAGACTTTGCACTGGAGGATAGAGGAAGTGTTTGGTTGTCAATATTGTGTACTTGTCTGAATACGTGACTGTCTTGATTCCAATGTTATCAAACTCCGTTAGGATAGTTTTGATGACCAGGAGCCATAGAAGAGGCGTGGTAAAGAAAACACGCATTCATGTGTAGACTTTTCGAGATGCATGTAACAAATAAAGCCACTTGTGAGTCTTATCGCTACGAACGGACTATAATGGATTGAAGTAACTATTGCTTCCAGCTCCTTATCGTCACCCCTCAGTGGGATAAGGTCGGAAAAAGAACGGAAGCCTGACTTTTGTGACTAATCCGGGTTTACTATTACAACGTACGAACAGCTTTAAGACGGAAGGTGGTCTGTATGGAAGCTGGTGTATTTTTGACTAACTTCTAGGCACAAAATATTCCTTGTTAAGGACTGTACACTCAGCTATCATTCAAGATCCAAAATTTATCAACAGAAACGGATCACCATATTGTTAGTTTATAACCAAAAAGCTTTCAAAGCTCTGAAGAGTCAGCAAACATTGGATCAAAGCTTGAAAAACCGAATGTCTTGATAGAAACAGAATCAATAACAATTTGGACACATGGGACCTTAGTCTTATTGTCTCAAGCTCTGTGCGATTAGTGTCCATACAAAGCGTCTTGATATAGTTCATAACGAACGCTGTAGGAAGAAGGAATCTGTTTGTCACTTGGTCAATCGCTAGAGAATGAATGGAGTTCCACAGGAATGCAATTTTAGTCCGCTATTCTTAACAATTTTTAACATTGAACTTTCCTGACTCCAGGAAAACTCTGGATACTGACTGACAATGCAGATCTATCACCTTAAACCTCGGATCATAAAGCGGTTAGTAAACCAACGCAATGTATTAAATTTTGAAACCATTTTGTGTCTGTCATGGGTTTTTCTTTTTTTAATTAAACTCAACTAAGCTTGTAGCAATAAGGATGTGTGGTACGGACACTTTGTATGCCCTTTCGACAAGCTTATCTTTATTACACACACACACACATACACAAAGGGTATTAAGTAAATCCGTCTTCACTTATGCAATATGGTGTTAATTTTATTACAAAGCGCCCAAAATTAATTCATGTTACAGACGCCAACGCTCCGACATGTCTGCTCACAAATTCATTTTGTACACCACAGATGAGGTCAAATGAAGCAAAAGATACTTTCGAAATTACCATATTAAACCTTTCTGCGTAACATACAACATATTTGTTCATTAATTTAATTAATTTCTTCTCTTTGAACGTGTTGTCTGTGTGCGTGTATGTAAGACCTAAGAGACGCCACACATATGTTTTGAACATTTCTCTATTAATTCCCTTCAACTCAATTTGATTTATCAACGCTTTATAAAAAAAAAGAATCTACTAATCTGGACCCTGAGGCTGTAACACGCATCTCTATAACTCATTTGCAACCATTTACGTGTTAGATGCGTTGAGAGTAAAACAAAAAAAAAAACATGTTTATCTAGTTTATTGCTATTTCTTTTGCGGCACAGTTTCCTTCTAGATACATGTATCTTTGAGTGCGTATCTAAACCTCCTACTCGTTGTCCGACAGTTGGCTTTCTGTATGTTTTGTTAATGACTGTGTCGATTAGTGTGCTGGCTGCGGTTATATTACACTCTGTCACATAAGACAGATACTTTTACCAAAGACTAGAGGTGGCTTCATCTCATCTTATAATTATTAAAATTTACATCTTTCTTTGGCATGGAAAAATGAGACGACACCACCTGGGAAGAGGGGAGAAGAAAGAAAAGAAAATTTAAACACTTTGTATCTGATTTCTTTTGGAAGTCAATCTTTTGAGGTTGCTGCTTGTAGGTGATAAGGTTTTTTTTTCTTTTTCTTCTCTCATCTTATGATGACACCAAAGACGTTGGAACATAAGTCAGACGGGTGACTGGTTTTTATACGTAAGAAATGTAGGTCTGTGCGCTACTTCTGGCAGCTGATGCGAGTGTAACACTTGATTGCATTCTCTATACAGATTCTTGAGAACCAACTGAATTATTGTCATTAATTTTGTTCGATATAACGTGTATGATAGGCGATCAGAAAGCTTAGTCATTAATTAAATGCTTATCGACTTTCGCGACTATTTAGGACTTCTATTTGTATTCGCATTCCACTTTGTTTAGGTAATAAGTGGTGTTCCGCAGGGTTCTATTTTGGGACCACTTCTTTTCTTTTTCTTTCAACCAGGGCGTAAATTTTTAGCAGCACAGTACAGTAGGTGTCGCCGTTGTTAAAGAGGATTAGCCTTTCAATTTAGTGATGTTGGGGTAGCAGACATAGTTTTTCGCAATCTCTTCAATGTTTACGTGGAAGGCACTTACAGTTTTTATTGCCAACTCTGAACGATGCGAATTGAGAAGCTTTTCCATGACAAATTATACTCTCTGCCTGTCGAGAGGTGGTGCCGCGACAACTTTTTAGTGTCTTCTGACTCGAACCCCCTGTCAGCTCGTATGCAGCAAATGTAACGTCGTTTCTTAGCAAAGGGGAAGAGAACGAAAAAGCTGATGAAGTGGTTAGACAAGGCTCAAACATGGCTACAATACTGAATGCCAGAGAGGTCGTATCTGCCTTTAACAAAGGTAAGCGCTTTATAGATCAAGTCATTATAAAACAGCTTAAGGAATGATTGCAATACATAAGTGGATGTCTCATCACTCGTAGCCTGTTAACAACAACCCTTATGTCTTTCGGAAAAAGATACATTTGAACGCTTGTCGGAGTAATAACTAGGCGCTTTGGGAAACATGAAAGACTAGACATATTTACAAATGCCTTCTGCCAAAGCTGTAAGAAAGATGAAGAAATAGTCTATAGAATATCCAGTTCTCCAAGTTTGCACGACTTGACAAATATACATAGATGTTTAGTTAGATACATACATCTCCTACTATGTACGTAGGTTAGGTAAGGACAGAGTGACAATCAGCAGTAAGATAGAGCCGTACTTATACCAGAACGACCTGAATCTGAAATTTCCTTCAGAAAATCAGAACCAGGCGGAGCTTGCTATGAAACGCTGGAGGCTGCCTATGTTGGTGTTAGTCAATTCGTTGAGATTATGGAAGAAGCTGCCTTTTCTTCGGGGCACGTACAGAGAAGGTCTCTTCTTTCTTCTCGTTCATATAACTTCTGCAGAAATCATTATAGATGAGGCACGACCTTTTGGCGTGCCTGTCAATGGTGCTGGTAAGCAGCTTTTTCCGTCTGATTAGACAATGAGAGCGTTTGTAATTCAGCTTAGGTCAGATCTGTTTGATAAGGCAGGTGGCTCCATATTTTTGAGTAACGGCCCGCAAGTAGCTGGTATTGATAGAGCTGTGCCTTGCCTGGCAAGTTCATCGGCATGGAATTCTATGTCCCGAACTGTGCAACCATCTCGTTAAAAGAGAAACGACGATTTAGAGAGTTAAAGGTGACAGATTTCAGGGATTTGATCGCGACTTGACTATCAATAAAAAATGCGATATCTCGGCACAATAGGAGCTCTTTGATTGTCATTATCTCGGCTTAATGGTTGGAAAAACGGAAGAAGATATGTTTACATTCTTGGAGAAGACACCTTCAACTACTCCCGATTCTGTCTTTGAGCCATTTGTGTAGAAGCATATGGACCCCTTTGTTGTAGGTCTAACTCATTCTTTCGGTCAAGTCTGAAGATGATTTTTTGAAGTTGTTGAGGGATATAGTCAGTGTCTTGGGGTAGGAATTCTTAATCGTTGTAAATGTGTGGAGTGTCCGGTAAGTTGACTGATGTTTGGCTGCGACTTAGGTAAAAAAAAATTGTGTATTCCTACAAACAGGCTTTCGAACCTAATCCAATCTAACATTCCTGATGGCATATCAAACTTTAAAAATGTAACTCAGGATGAATGTCAAAAGTACAACCATCGTGTTCCTACATTCAATAAAGCTCCTCCTGCTCTTGACGTTCAAGTGGTTATGATAGCTAATTCAAATTCGGAAAAAGGACATAATTTTAGGATGACAGCAACCTACTCAATCCTTCTTATTTCATATTTCAAATTTACGACTTTCATTTATCAACTTTCCATTTTGAATAAACGATAAGAACAAGGTTCAATTGGTTGTCTGCTTTCAAAAAAAGAATAAAACCGGACATCTAAAAACACATTAATCAAGAGATTATACCCAGGCCTACAGGATACATTTTGAAATATGTCCTAAATCCGTTACAAAAAAAGAAAAAGAAAAGAAAAAGCTGTAATTATTCTTTTTGTTGACCTTTCATTCAACCCTCATAATTACTTTCGTTATGCAACATCGTTGAATACAACATTTTAAGGGTTCCATCCATTCGGAGCTAATTGTTTCCTTTTCCCTTGCAAGGTTCGAATAAAAGATGAAATGTCCTTTGCAAAGTCACACGATGACTGACGTCGTCTTTTTGATACCACCATTTGCGTATATGGGAAACTTTTATTCCCTTTGCCATAAACCATTTATTTCAAGTATCTAAGCAAGGAAAAGGAGCAAAATGTACACACAGTCCAGTGGGTTAGTCCTTACAGAGTGTTTTTTTTTCTTTCAATTTCTTGTCTGCGTGTGTGTTGGTTTGTGAGAGAAAGGTCTGAAAGGGTTTCCCTTTGTTTCGAAGTTCTCACTCAGCACAGTGGTGTTTCTTTTCATTTTTTTTTTCTTTTTCTTTACCGTTATGACTCGAGGACATTTCTATTTTTTTATGTTCGAAGTTGAGTAAGAAATTATGCGCTCAAGGATTCGCTTGGTTACGTTTGATATTCGTTACATATCGTTAATATTGAAATGCTTTGTTCCTTAGCTTGACGGGTGGCATTTTAATGGGTCGTTTGTTTCGTAACGTATAATCGTGAGAACGGTAGGGAATCGTATTGGACTTGGATTGACACTTTTTGACGGTTCAAATAGAAATACAGAAACAATGACATTGCGTCATTCAAATTCAATGAAGTCTTGGTATTTCTCTAAATGTAAGGAACTAGGTAAGTGAATAGGTTTGTTGTTGACATTCATTTCAGGTTCAAGCTGTGAGTTGTCAATGCATATTCCTTTATTGGGGCTGAGTCGAAAGACATGCTTGTGCAACACTTTTCCGGTTCAAGGAAGACTGTTTTCGTAGCTTCCTTCATCAATAACTCTATGGGTTCTACCACAATGGACCTTGAGCCTAAGTGAGTCTCATTGGGGACACCTACCTACCTAGTCTAACCATCGCCCGTTGTGTAAAATCCAACACAGTTGTCAAACTTTATCCTTTCAGAGAGAGAGGGAGAGAGAGGGAGGGATGGACAGAGAGAAGGGGGAGAGAGAGAGGGAGGGAGAGTCAGAGAGGGAGGGAGAGTCAGAGAGATAGGGAGTCTTCTGCTAAAGCACTTTGGCTTGAATCCATATGGAACCAGAAGAACTTACAAGCGTCTACTGTTCCAGTTAGGCCGAACCACTTCGTGAACAACTTTTGGGGCGTTCTAAGGCTACTCCGACGTATTTATAGCTCAGCTTCTCGTTCTAGGAATTTTATCCAGAACTTGCCTCTCCAGGTTGGAGGAGGTTGTGTCGACAACGTAAAAAGTATCCATCTTACGAACCAACAAGCCTTGGTCTCTCTGGAGTAATTTCCTTCAGATGCTCATCACTACAATTACCATCACGCAAACAAAATTGGTCATACTATACAGCCCTGTGGGACTCCAATTAGAATATTGAGCGGCACATGCTTGATTTTAATGCTGATTCCAAAAGTATACACGTTCTAAGGACTTCTTCACAATCGTTAGCATTTTCTACTGTCCTCGTTCTCCAAGTCAGGCATCCACCAATGGATACCAACAGATACCGTTGAATAAGCAATTTATTTCCGCCACATTTGCCTGGATATAATAAAATAATGCTAATGCTGCGAAGGCCATTCATTTTCTAATGCTATCCTGTGTGCTTTTTGCCCTTAAATTGGTCCACGTCCATTGAAACTATTTTTAGGATGATTATTCATTCCATGACCCTAAAACCTCGTCCAAGTATCGGGGGAGCGTGAGGATATAAACACAAAAGTCAGCTAATTGAATTGAAAAATAACTTCTATTCCATTCATTTCATTCACCCATACATACATGCGCGTAAGGAAGGGTAGAGATCCACAACCATCCAGAGTAACCCCCAAGGCACTAGTATATTGCACCCACTTACCGAAAACGACGATAGTGGTGATGATAGAGGAGATTCTATCGCTGAAGGCACTTTTCTCGTATAGAAATCCTTCCTTCTTTGTGTTGCAGCAAAGGACTGGCAGGAGGGGGAGGGGGATGCATATAACATCTCGGATTTGATATGAAAATAATATTCAAACGTGACTCGAGTATACATGCAACGTGCCACATGACGACCTCTTTCATCACCATCTCCTCCTGTGTACAGGATAACGAAATTGAAAAACTCAGAATAGCAGAAAATGATGAGGATAAGGATAAGGATGATGATGATGTATGCACATAACTTGAGTTAACGCGTGTGTGTGGATAGCAAGTATATGTAGCTACTTGCCACAGCTTATTTCGTAGAAAAATGTCACTGCAGGATGCAAATCTTATTCTATTCTAAGTGACATCAGAGGGGGAGAAGGGTAGAAGCAAGTTATTTCTGAAGAAATTTGCATTCACGTAGCCTCGCGTACTGTTTAGTTATACAACTTAAATGCAAAAATAATATTAATTGCCCGGGAAAAGGGGAGACATGAGGAGAGCGAGCACGGTAATCGTGTGTGTATGCATGTAAATCTTGTTAAGTCAAATGAGTTCTGAAGTGTGGGCCGAGGGAATTGCGTAAATTGGTGCAAGAAAGGAGCTCAAGGCTTGGTGGAATGTATAAATTGGAATTAAGACAGGCAGACTGAATATGAGAAACAGATTTAACTGCATCTATGGGTTGATAGAGCAGACACAAACCTGAGCTAATGTGAGAGTGAGTGGGTTAAAAAATGTTCCATTTTTATTCCAAAAGTTGTCGATGGAATTCTAGGAAATCTGTCGAGAAGGTCCTCTTCTTGCTTAATAATAAGATATCAGTCTAGTTAGGTTAGTGCATTGGATTGCAAAGCAAGCTAGCACAGGTTCAAGTCTTAGCTAAGCAATCAAAACGATCTTTGGAAGCATCACCTCTCGACAAGCAATGAAAAATCTCCGAGAATATAATCATTCAATTCGTCGCTTCAAGTCTGGACTATAGGTCCCTTTCATTAGTGGAATGGTTGCAAGTAGCTAGACCTTAGGTCTCTATGAGCTGTCGTGCCAAATATTTATTTTTAGTCGAATCTGCTTAGAAGCTCCACTTGATACTTCAGCTGGATGCAATCTGCCAAACCTGAAGGCCGTACGTGTCAAGGTGCCAGACAGATTTACCCCAAGTTGAATCAGAAACGCTCTAGTTGTCTGACTTCATTGAAAAAATAGCTTATTAGCACCAGAATAGACGTCATTACTGGTAAGCCAAAAGAAGACGAGATTCTTGTGGTATTACAAAAGACCTACTTCTGGTCTAAGTGTGTCTGTGCCCATAGCTGCTGACGGTCTTCAGACCATGGTAACCAGTGAAAAATCCTCCAGCCTAGCTTTAGGATATCCCATTCCCATTGTCAGGATTTGATTCAATCAGCCTTTGGCCCGTCTAAACGACTTGTTTTCAGTTCTGAGAATTCCTAGCCGGCCTATCTAATTTTATCTGCAGCCTTATTCATTTGAATATTCTAGAGTGACATTCTGTAGCTCTTAACAAGCTTGGAGTCCATGTAGGAAAATTACAGAGACGTAAGTGCTGCTTGGCTATCTGAGAAGACTTGAAGAGTTTTGCATTAGAGTGATATGGATTTCAGCTTGGAAGACGCTAAGCTTAGAGCCCATATAGAAAGATGCCAAAAATGTAAGTGCCATGCAAAGATTTAAGTAGTCTTACCTGATAAGACTTTTTCAAAGTTGATCGCGGTCCAGATGTCATCATTGATCTTAACTTCAAAGACACTAGGTGCCTATGCATTTCTGGGTTCCAAAACTCCCTCAAACTCCTAAAAAACTGACACATGACTCAGCTCTAATCCATCTGTATGTCAGTTTAGGCCTCGGAAGTCTAGACCTATGTGCGCATTCAGTATATGAGAACTAGGCATAGAAATTTAAATGAAAACCTTTATCAAGAGTAACCCTTGGATACTTAATTTTATTTAAAAACCTCGAGCCTTCCTTGTTCTTTTGTGTAGTGGGGGCCTTGTAAGCTCTACTTTGAACCTATCGCTTGCTGTTCGGATGAAGAAAACAATGTACCGGGAGTTCACCTCAAGAGCTAGGGTAAGAGGGTCTCATAAACGAGACGGGAAGGAATACTTGTCAAAGTGTAGTGCTGTTGAGGGCGTTTATACCATCAAAGGTTTCACAACAAAGACTGTCGACATCAATAACATTGTTGATTGTCAATTGGCCAAATTTGTAAACCCATGTTATGGCAACAAGATGCATAACCTAGAGAGATACCCATGCACAGTTGATTCATCAAATCTATGTGAACCCTTAGCTTTCACTTCACCAACTACATAAGTTAATCATCACTTAAAAAAGTAACATGCATGCACTTAACTCTTTCATGGGTATGACGAGGCACACAGCTAATAACGTTAAATACTCATAACATGAGCGGTTTTGTTAAAAAAAAAAAACTTCCTTATTGTCCGTGACTATTAAAATTGAAATTACCTATTAAAATGGCGGAATTTACAACCCAACAGGAGCACACATCAACTGACAATGAACTTTTGCTTGAATCCTAGAAGTTCACAGTCATATACTCGAACTAAGCATGCAATGAGTACAAGGTTTTGCAATACCATCATGATTAATTGATTAACAGGCGAAAAGTTATGGAATTGGACAAGCAGATCTATCAAATCTTGAACTTGTATTGCCTGCTTGCTTGAGTGAACATTTGTTTTGAGAAGTGTCAATAAAAGTCATGAAATTCAGTTTTGAAATAACTGGAATTGTACATTACCCTATGCTTACAGATGAGGAAGTTTGAAATGTGGAATCTGGAACCGGAGAATAGGGCCGTAGTCATGTGTATGAAACGACTTTTTTCTAAACATAAGAAGACATGTAATAGGATCCATACTTTTAGGCGAGCTTTTAAGATCAATCAGACTCAGGAACTCGAACTTTAGTAAGATGTGTCTTGAAGAGGATGAAAAAGGAAGCCCATCCTCTAAGACCTTACTTTTCATAAGATAACGTAAGAATCGTTCTAACTGAGTGATTTTATATGGAGGACAAAACTCCTGTTTGAGCCTTCCTCTGCTGTTCTTCTTTTGGGCATAGTAAGGTCTATTTAACTTCTCCTTACATTTTTAAGATGATTACTAAGTGTACAGTGGCCTATGAGGAGGCACAAGTACAACAAGCATCGGGTTGTGAATTTCTTGACTTTCCGTAACCTTAGAGCCTTTCGTCGTGAATTCAATTTCTGATGACAAAACTTTCTTCATTTCAATTGGAGTCCCACAAGGCTGTCGACTAGGACCATACGTTTTTTTTTTTGATGACTTCGAGTTTCGCTGAAGACAAAACTATATCAAGCGTCTTAAAAAAGGTCACGAGACTATTTAGATTATTAGTCGTTGGGTTAACAACAATTGGTTCAACTTCAACTTAAGGTGGCTAGTAGGTAAAGGCCCAAAAGATAGAGGTATAAGTTTACGTCCACAATTTTGTTGCCATCGAACTTTATATGCTCGGAGATACTAAAAGGAGTGTGATATTGTGGTGAGAAGCTTGTTACTTTAGATGTTTCTGCCAAAACGTGAGTCTAATGGATGAAAGTTTGGATCTTTCAGGTTTGACTTTTTGAAATGATGTTTATATTTGATTTTCGGAATTAACGTCTAGTGAATGGAATGAGTCCTAAAAGACTTAATGGCTGTTGTTTCCAGCATATCAAGCGAATGAACAACTATATCTTAGTGAAAAGGATGTTCGAATCCACTACCAAAGGAGTTGAACAAACCTATCAGCGAAGCTAGTTGTTGTAGCTGAACTGGCAAAAAGCTAAACCGAAATGTAGAAAAGGAATTCAAACTTACAAGCCAACAGCAGGGACACAATCTTTCAAAACTCTATACAATTACTTGTCAGCAGTGCGTTCGTGACTATAGAGGCTCAGATGGACGTAGTGGCAAACAACGAATTGGATAGAACGTCACAGTTGACAATTATAAGAACAGCTTTGAGATAAGTTAGATCTAGATGTGGTCCTCCGAGAAGAGGTACATTGAGACCAAAAGTAGGTTTATTGTGATACGATGTCTACCTTAGTTTTGCTTTCATTTTTGAAGACGATATCTCATCAGAAATCAAACGCAGAATAACTCTGAGGAGGATATTGAGTAGTAAGGCCCTTTCGCGAACAAGTAAGGAGAACCTATTAAGACCATGTAAGCATGGACTTGATCGAAGGCAGATGTAGATGTAGATCGTTTCGATTAAAATTTCTTCGTTGACAGGCTTTGGAGGAAAATGACTGGTACATTGACATTGAACTTGCCAAAAAGCTGCGTATTGGACGTGGAAGATGGCGAATAGACATTAGCGCTCTAATCCGCAGTTTTCGAATCTAACCCGGAGAGACAAAGCAATGAAGAAAGAGCTCATTTTAGTTGCGGCACACAAGAAGAGATCTCAATTAACTTCAAGTCCGCAATTGGACACAGTTCACTAATGACCGCGCTAGGTAGATACCAGAAGTAGCTGCTTAGTCCTACCAGATACTACGACTCATGTGACCTGGCTGTTGATGGGTGTGCCTAGCAGAGGTAGTTTTCAAATCCATCCTGTGGAGCTGAGAAAGTTCATGATGATGTTGCAAAAGTTCATGTCAGAGATCTCTAATAATTCCATGGCCGGACTAACTTGAGAATCTTTTGGGTTGAGGCCAATGGGTAGAATGGAGCTTAAAACTCGATAAAAACTCATTCCCGTCTTCGTGTCTCGAAATTAGTGTTTCGGCAGCCAAGTTTACCCCAAACTGTAGCACCGCCTAGGCCAGTAAGTTTTCTAAAGAATTCATTAGACTCAACCACAAGGGTGCCTCAGCTGGAGTCTATTCACCGTCAAGTGCCTGACGAACGTGAGGAAAGTCAAACAGAATAGATTTTACAATTTAAAGCCGAACATCAACTTCCAAACAGATAAGGTTATCTGGACGCAATAAATACCTCCCAGCATTGTTTGCTTCATTGCTACTTCAGCCTAAATCAATACAAGGCCCAACCCCCGGCAAACAAGTGGCCTGTGCCTTCACTCACATAGAGTTTGTGTTATTATTATTTTTACCTTGTACAATGCACTGACATCATAGGCAGTGCATTGCACTTTGTCTATTTCAGCATTAGATACACGTTTGCTATTTCTAAGGAGGCGGCATTTACGCCGCTCTGCTGCAATCCCATTCCATGCATTGAATGCATACGAAAGGCACCAAACACACCAACACACACATTTATCAATCTTATTTTGTTATTTATTCGCATTTTGTCGTTTTATGCAATTTTCCAACATTTTCGTCGTTGCACCGCGTCGTTAAGTTGCATTTGGTGGAAATGTGTGCAACAACATTTGTTCGGTTGTATCCATGACAAGTTTATTGACCCAACAGCCAGCAGCAATAGTTGCACTAGTCGCAGTAGTAATACCACCAGCCTTAGGCTTTAGTGTATTTGCTCGCCTTGAGTTTTTTTTTTCGTTTTGTTCTCTCTAAGGCTGTTGCAAGTGTATGCATTCTATACATAGAGGCGTATAAAAATGCATTTTTTTTTATTTTTTCATTCAAAGGAACAACAAAACGTTAAGATGCAATAATTTTGCATAATTACTCGACAACGACGACGAAGTTGTTGCTTGAAACGCCTTAATCGGAGTTTTTATTTTTAGTGGAAAGTGCAACGGCCAGAAAGAATGCCAAGAGGTATTAGTTTGGTTGGCTTTGCCTTCGAAACAATCAAAAAACGATAACAAACTTGTTATAGGGTGTTGGCGGTTCTACCGGCAAGCTAACAACGTCACTCTTAACCTTTCTGGGTGGATCGAGTGAACTTACAACAGAAATAAAAGAAAACCACTGAGAGTTTGAATACCTTTAAGCTATTATTATCGATTTTGAGTTCACTGGGTGGTGATGATGCAACAAAAAGAAACCGATAAACCGATGAGAAAGCAGAGTAGGAAGACATCGAACAATGGGCGGTCCCTTGCATGAATAATTCTGTGGGGAAACTTTAATTCGTTTCTGTTGATGAAAACAACTGACAGTTGGCAGGTGAAAAGGTAAAATCTAGAACGAGATACAAAGATAGTTTGAGTGAAAATGGGGCACGTGTCCGATGGGTAGTCAAAGTTTAATAATTTCCCTTTGATTTATACAACGAGACATTTGAAAGAGGGTCGGCGAAAAGAGTTTGCAATTAAATTTTGGCTAAGTCTTGCGCGCTGTCAAATGAACGAATCATCTTTTGACGGAATACATGTGTGTCTTGTGTTGTATAACAAAGGTTGACACTTTACGACGGTATAATTGACAGATGAACTTTCGTGGATGTGCTAGTGCCAATCAAAGTGGACAAGTTCTGTGGAGTGCTTTATACAAAACAACTTTTAATCGAACGCCTGGGTCCATGTTGAGGGAAGAAAAAAAGTTTAGATTCGTCTCTCGAAGTCAAACAGGCTGGTTTCCGTTTAGGATCTTCTTGTGTCGACCATCCTTACCTGAAGAGAGCCAGGTTGGGATGAAACCAAGTGAAAAAAATGAAATTTAGTTATGAGGGAGATACTAGCCTCTTTCAGATCACGACCCAAAACGTCCTCAGTCCGGGATCGAAAAAAATTGAACGCTGGTAGGATACAGCAGTGCGTCGACTATAGGAATCCGACTTATCTACTTTCTTTCGACTTTGAGAAGGCATTCGATGACGTGAATCGTGGTTTTATTGGGAAAACTTCGTATGGACGAATTACGTCTGGTATATCGACATCATTTCCGGTTAACGTCGGAGTACATCAGTGGTAAACCGCAACAGGGATCCGCATTAAGCCCCGTACTTTTCAACCTGGTTATGAACTTTGTAACAGCTAATATTCAACAACCAGTGGCTTGGATCATATCGTAATCCCTGGCCATAACAGACTTATGTAAGAAGAGCGGCATCAGTGTCCAAAAAACCGAACACCTATACCTTCCTTTATGGTCAACTGGATCAAGACATGTTGTAAGAATTAATGACAAGTCAATAATAAGCTCATCATCTTTTAAAGACCTTGTCACAGTAACAGGACTCAGGACAAGGAAAGCTGACCCCAATTGATTGAGACGTAAGGCTACGAAGAAGAAGAGCCTCGTTCGGGAGCGGTATTACATACGAATGAGCTACTTCTAAGACTACATACACCATGTTAGGTTGTCAGAGAACTTTGAAAGCGGGGTATGACAGGGCTATATACTTTAAACTCTTGTATTCCTGGTGGCTATCAGCAGTGTAAGGCGTGCAACTTTGATGGACTACGCTGACGTTATCTGCCTGACGAGACGGACGTACATCAAATGGTTTGCGACCTGAAAACTGGGGCTGGCAACGTAGCGGCGAAAGCAAAGACCCAAGACTTTCGAACTCGAATGCTCAACTAACACTTTCTGGACAAGAGGTCGAGGAAGTCGACTGCTCTCTTTAGCTAAGAAGTATGGTCCCAACCACAGACAGATTAGGCAAAGCAGCTGCCTTCAAAATACTATCAAAAGCAAGGAACAATTGAGGACGTCTCTAGAGATGAGCTGTAGGGAGTTGAAACGGGTTGCAGAACTTCGCAGTGTTGTTGACGCTCTCTACCTTAAGAAAAGAAAAATTAAAGATTGGAGATCGAAAAGAGGAAAAGAACTGAAAATACACGTTCGTTTTGGAATCTTATCAATACAAAGCCCGTAGAAGACCGCACCGAAGCCAGGAACTTACAGTTTTTATTTCCGACTTTGGTTAATTCGCCAGAAACCCGAATACCTGCACTAGTTTTTTTTTTCGGAAAAACTTGGGATCTACACCCAGAATAACCTTATGGATGTACACTGCAACTGTCAGACCCATTCTTACATACGGAGGACTGGTTTGGTAGCACGCTGCCACAATGTTAAATTCTGCTGAGACTCGAACCTATGTCACATTGCTTAGCAGTTCAACGCACTCGCCACTCGACCACGGCAACCACCTTTATCAATTTTTTTTTTTTTTAATTACATACGGCGTTACGCAGATGTAACAAGCCGACTTTTCTCGTGTTAAGAATTGCCTCAGACGGGATTTGGAATGGCTTCAAAGTCTGTCAACGATCTTATCTTGGTGTCTTCGTCAAGTGGCAACGTAGCCTAGTAGCTATGAACTAATTTTTGAAGATGGAGATGGGGTATCAGCTTCCGTAACGATTCTAAAGACCTTAGTCCACCTCATAGCCTTTTTGAAAACTCTAGTTTAAGAATGTCAGACCTGGCTTGTGATTAGTGAAAAGGTTGATCATATTGAGGGTTCTTCGGATTCTAGAACTGAATCCAGGACTTCTGTCTTCAATCAGTCTTGTTTCTCATCTCGTGCAGCAAAATGACAACCTAACCTCAACATACATCGAATCACTACGAAAACAAAGCTATAAAACAACTTTTTTGGTGCGGACTCTGCAAAATTGTAATCAACTAAACAATTCTCAACCCCGACCCCGACCACCAAAGTATAGATCCAACAACCCTATCAGTTGTAGCCCCAAAATAGATTCACTACAACTGACTTTCTAATCAAAAAAAAAAGAAAAGAAAACAACACACCACTAGCGCGTATCGAACAACAACGTGACTTGAGTGGTGTTTCCATTATCATTCCGTCGTCTCAAAAGTTCATTTTCACTAAGAACATGTGAACTTTTAATCTCATTTCCTCGCGTCATAGATCACATCATCTTGAATGGGAATTTAAAGTGAAAAAAAACTTAAGTATCTAACCCAAGTTGAGAAGAGGTTTTTCGGTTTTTCCCTGTGATTGCCCGCGCCTCTATCCTGCTCCAACAATGAATTGCTCCATCAAACAATAAACTATCCTCTCTGCATCCACTCATTGTTCGGCCGATAACAATCGATATCGATATATCGGTTGCATGGAATAATACCTCTTGTAATTGTTTCATGTATCTATACGCTGTTCTATGTCTAAGGTACTTGTATTTCTTAGATACACCACGCTCCAATGGGCCGAAGAAGGGAAGGCTTCGTTTAGATTGTGCATTCGATATGCGATGGTATAGTATTTAGATTTTATACTTTTCTTGTTCTTGTTCTTGTTAGATGTGTAAACAATGTTCAAGTGTCATGAACTGAAGTCTTTCCATGAAGGTTCGGTTTTGGAATTGAAAAAACAAGACATTCTATGGTCAGGTAGAAGCAGTACAAGTTACAAGTAGCGATATAGATCCGTTTTGGATGGGTTTACATTGTTATAGAAAGTTGTTTCATTTGAGTAGATGATTCTAATCGAGATAAGTCCTAATTCTTGGGAAGTGCTGACGGAGATCTGTAGAAGATCATGATTTCAAAATTGACAGCCATCAGCTATTCCCCGTGAGACATAGTCCTGTAAAGACTGATACTATCGACTAATCGACTTTATTTTTGACGATTGTCCAAAATCTGGAAGATCTCTGATAGGTTAGACTAGGATGATCCAACGACTGATGTGGGGATGTGTAGAGGGAATGGACATCAATGGCACGGAAAATCTTCGAATCCACCCCCGAGGGACGGCGCATTAGAGAAAGAACGTGATTCGAAAGTGGAGGGGGACCTCAACCAACTTGGCGTACGAAATTGGAGGCAGCTAGCTATATATCGAGCTGGTTGGAGACGCTTTTTGGTTGAGGCTCAATTCCCCCGAAAGATGGCGCAGTAGAGGAAGACCGCGACTCGCAGGTGAAAGGAGATCTCAATAAACTTGACGTGCGAAATTGGAGG
Source organism: Criorhina ranunculi (assembly GCA_951813785.1). Taxonomy (NCBI): domain Eukaryota; kingdom Metazoa; phylum Arthropoda; class Insecta; order Diptera; family Syrphidae; genus Criorhina; species Criorhina ranunculi. The sequence continues at coordinate 86,861,784 of OX638381.1, read as the reverse complement.
CAGGCTACCTAAAGATCGAGCTAGTTGGAGAGGTTTGTGGGTTGAGGCTCAGGTCCACGCCGGACTGGTAAGGCTTGGTTAAGTTAAGAGGGCTGCTTGTAGCAATGTACAAATGCATCTCTGGTATATTTTCCAAGTCGACCAGGTTATAGTAAAGACCGTGACACCATATTATGTAGGTAAGCCGTCGCTTTTGGAGAGCTGGATAGTGGCATAAAAGATGTTTTACAGAATCTATTTCTTCTTGTTCCCACAGGTTCTGTGGAAATTGTTTACCATGGTTTTAACAGTGCAGTGCCCAGTCGGTGTAGACAAACATTCCAAGACACAGTAAGGGTCATTGTTCTTTTTAGAGCGAGCACTGGCCACAAGCACAACCCCTGTATCCATGTTCTTATAAATTCATCTGCTCTTTTCGTTTCTTTCCACCAGAAGACACAATAAGATTTCGAAGAGAAACCGCGGTGCCAAGGGTTGTAAATAGCCCTCCTAAACACATAATCATAAGCATGACTCAAGAAAGTCTCAAATGGGTAGAACCATCTGAAAAAGATAAGTCTTCTAGAACATGGGACATTGCTTGATAGGTAGGCGCACGACCCTAAAATGAGCGTTCCCTCCAACCATTTGTGTGAGTTCCCAGCACTGGCTAGCAGAAGAAATGACATCGGCTGTCACTGGATTGAAACCCAGAGAATTAACCAAATATCTTTCAAGTCAGGGAGGTGGGAGAGCAGCTTTGTGGCAGCACCTGGAAGCGGGACAGAAAGGGAGCCAAGGACGGAGCCCGTTTCAATATTTCTCTCTGTTTTAAGTTTACAATCGCCTTGATTCGCAAGTTGTCAAGGTAACAATAGAATTTCGAAATAAATTATGTGAAACGATATGTTAACTGTCGTTCGACTTGTTTTCGAAACTTGTGGTCAGCGATTCTCGGTTTACGACATTTAAATGGTCTTATCGATTATTGACCCACCATTTGGTCTTAAAAATAACTAATCTTTCCCGTTCTGTTCTCATATTATATCTTTCCCTACACGACACATCTTTGGGTATCTCAGTTCTGTTAGATATCGTTTAGATTATAATTTATACTTCGTTCTTGATGACATAGCTCTTAGGGCATAAACTCAAACAATAAAAGTTCCTCCACTCTGTCCTCCTCCCAACCACTCTTTTCTAAAACTATGCATCCGGCAATAATATCTCTCCCGGGTCTCTGTGTTAGCATAGTGCACTGAACTAATGACAACCGACGAAGGCTAAACAACAAGATAGAACAAAGAAATAAATAAGAAGGGCAAGCATAGGGTAAAGTTGCGACACAATATTAAACAAAAAAATAGAAAATAAAACAACAACAACGTCAAGAGAGTTTAAAAATAAATAAAATGCACTTAATTTGAAATTATGCAGATACATACATAGATGCAGATAAGTTCTATCTACGTACGAGTTAAGAGATAGTTATGGGGCAGAACAAATACACAGAAAGAAAGGTGTATGCTCGTTGGTACTCTTACCTCTAAAGCTACACACAGAGATAAAGCGATACTTTTGTACTTATGCACCATCGCAAGCATAAACATCATCAACCTCGTAGCATAGCAATGGTCCTTGGATTTGTATCTCTTTTATGGGGTAAATAACACAAGAAAATTAAATTGGAAATCGTTAATTGCAACTAGCAGCGGCACCCATTGGTAGTGCTGCTGGACAAGAGAATACCATTTGCCTAGTGCAATTTTCCCATATTTACAGTTGTACTTGTGTATGCTTTGTGTGCTTGTTTTGGGATGGCCACGAACTCCCCAACCATCGGATAACACGAGGAAAAACTAATATTCATCATGAGTTTAATTTTGCACAAAAAAAAAATTAAAAATTTCTGATTCGCATGACTTGCCACCTCGAGTTGATGATGTTTGTCAATTTAATTCCATAAGAGTCCATGTTGGGTGAATGTTTGCACAAGCAATGTGACATTTGTTGGAATAATTAATGAAAAATTGTAAGTCTTACAAGCCTTCTGTAACCTTTACATACATATGTCAACGCGAAACATTACGTCCAATAAATTAGTGAATTGGGTATGGCATTTGCATTCACGAGTAAAGCTGGTTCCGGAAAGAAAAATACGACAGTGAAGCCATCTTGCGACCATAATGACGAACTTATTCCATAGCTGACAGGTTCATTGAACTTGTGATAGTAAGCGGGGTCAGCTGTCTTAAGCCCCTGTTGTGAAGATTGCACTGCACAAAAAATTAGCTGTCTTACGATGGTCGTTCGAAAAGTTTTGAGCCACATTCTAAAGATGGCGTTGAGCGTTACAGACACGCTTAGACCAGAAGAAGTCCATTTTTATACCACTGGATATGTCGCTGTTCTACCTATTTGCGGGCTAATTAAACCATTTGGAGCTACTGATGCTACTTAAATCAATGTCAGCCAAATTGCTGAGATCGTCGATGAAGGCAGCTTTTAGGTGAGACAATGTTTTCTTTGGTCAGACCTAGGTGGGTACAAAGGAAGAGGATGATTGTGGCTTCCTCTTTCTCGTTTCTGCAGCTCATGCAGAAACCTATAGAGCAGGGTCTCGTGAGGACTTCGATTACAAAGCTAATTTATGGTCGTTTAAGCATTACCAATCCAAAGGATACAGGTTTACCCTGGACTGTAGCGCCACCTTAAGTAAGTAATCCACAAATTTGCGGGACACTAGACATGATCCCATTAGTCGGTGTAATCGGCGACAGAGTTGAAAAGATGAAGAATAGAGAAGTGGCCAATTCGGTGCCTATCTCCACTGGCGGCCATTTGTTTGCCGAAAATGTTTAGGGGCAACAGATGAAATCTTATGCTGTAGATGGAGTGGTTTTTAGTGCTAAAAACGATTCTAATACATTCTTCAGCTTGGTTAATGAAAATCGTTCGGGGCGGCAGCTAACAACTGCGACTAGGATTTAGGAAAGGCTCACAAAATGATACTGGACGACCTTCGAACCAAGGCTAGAGAGATGGCAAAGACTGTGAGCAAATCGAAAGAACACATTTTATCAGATTTTACATAACGCATCTTCAAAGCCCTGTTTTAGCAATTTAAGCGAAACGGGTCTGATGTTTCCTGCCGATGAAACTTGTATCCGCCGCTACAGTTCTCAGACGAACGAACAGTCAAAACAGTGGATTGCGGAGGATGAACCTGCTCCAAGAAGGCAGTGTGTTGGGCTGCTAAGCGAGACGACACAGCCTCAAAACAATAACAATCATCGCATCTTGACAGGCAATGACAAACCTGCAAGAGTACAATCTGTCGCGAAAAAGTTCCTCAATTTGCAGTTAAGGGACCTGTAGGTCCTTTCTATTCATGCGGGGAAAATATAACACGCGCAAAACAAGAAACTAGGCCTTGGTTCGTATGAGTTGTGGAAGAGAATCGTTTAATCCTCATCCTTGTCCATATAGAATGTCCAGCTTATTGGCGTGCCTGTCAATGGTACAGTGTCCTGTCATGACACCCATTGAATGCCTTTTCTGCCTGATGAGACAGTTGGAGTGTTTGTGATCTGCGCAGTTCACTTTCTATTAGTGATGCTGAGCGCATTTACTTAAAGTAAATAACCTAAATGTACCGAGAGGCATGTCAAGATACCACTTTTCCGGTCGAACCGATTGACTTGTGCTATGCCTGGCAAGCTCGTGGGGCAAACAGTTACCTGTGCCCTGGAACCCACATAAGGTGAATTTTGAATTGTTCAGCCGTCTCTTTAAGAGTCAAGTGGCAATTATGAGCGGTTTTTTCATTTGGATGTGACAGATCCAAGGGATTTCTTCGCGGCTTAACTGTCGGTTCATATGGTGTTATCCCATCAGACTTCAACTATGTTCAAGCGTCCTTGATTACTATAATCTGCGCCTACAAAACGTTACAGTTGTTGGGCAGATGGAAGGAAATTGATTGTTGCCTAAGATTGTTGGTCTCTCTGCGACTCGCAGTCGATCTAGAAGGTGTTTCATGGACGCTTGAAACCTGCACGAAACTTACATTTGAATAGCATGAGATCATCATCTTATGATAGCTTCTATACATTGTTGTCGCTCTTGACTCACATTCCTACACAAAGGGTTTAGACGTTGTTTTTCCTTTCCAAAAAGAGAGTACTCAGACTCGACTTCGAACCTTTGTGGTGCTGCCAGCCCCTTTTTAGTATATTGGTTAGAGAAACTTTGATTTTATTCTCGGAGGCTCTTGGTTTACTGTTCCCCGTTCGGGCTCAAACCAGCACAGTTTGGATCACAGGCAAACAAACACTACTACCCACTTAGTTGCCAAAGAGTATGCAGCCCTTTTAAGGGATCTCAACTATCAAATTCTATTACAAAATCTTATCTTCCACTTAAGGACTGTCACACTTTTCTTGTTAACACAAATCGAATTACCTTACCAGCTGCTATGCCATTATAACTATCTCCTCACCCAATTTTATACTTTTCACAACCCTATAACCACCATGTGCTTTAATTAAAAAATTTAATTCAATTGCATTTTAAATCAAGATAAAACCATACCGCATATGTATAATACATAAGCGAAGCAACAAGTCAATTGCGACTTGTTTTCTCGCAAGCTAGCGCCGTTGTTGGTTGCAACGTTCAAAATAATTAATCGTGTGGGTTCCTTGATTGCTGCAAGTCGAAATAATTGTTAAAACATTTAACGTACGACTTAAATGAGCGCAAAGTTGTGCTGTAAACTGTGCGACAAGTACGCTTGCCATCTGGTAAAAGTAATTACGACGAGAAAAATTCGCAATCGGTGTCGTGCCATATTTATGGTATTTTCCAATTTTCCTAAGGAAACATATGTATATGGACAAAACGAGTTTCCTTAAAAGAAATGCCATTTACTTTGCGTGCGCTGAATTGCTGAATACAATAAGAATTTTGAGAAAGTTAACTTCTTTTGTAAGTACCTACTTTGCCATCTTGTCGATTGTTAAGAAGTAGGGCCATAGTGTGGAGCCTTGTGGTACACCATTTGGAATCTTGTAATTCTCACGCATGAACATAAATCGATAATACGGTGTTAGAGATGCGTTCCAGAGCTGTGATTGTGGAATGTTGATAGATACGTGCCTTACCCCCAACAGGGAAAACAAAGAACCACGTTGTCGACTGCTGTCTGACAAAATTGTGTTTGAAAGACCCCTGGGAGTATGTAGATTTAGAGAAGGAAAACGATCGGTTCTCACACCGCGGAAAAATCGTCAGCCACAGAAGTTACGTCTTGGAAGAAACAGGTGAAGACATAACTCGTCATCGACACTGTAAGCTGTCGCAGACCTTCGACCACACCAGGAAAGCTTCTCGGGGTCACCTTTGACAGCATTAAGATATTCTCTGTACACGCTCCGAGTATCCAAAGCCGCCTCAGAAAATATAACACGCACAACATAAATGGTTGCGAGAAGTAAGGCCTGGGTTCCCAACGAGCTATTGTGCTAAATATTTGTATTCTTTTGGTCGATCTTTTGTGAGGAAGACCGAGCTTGGTGTCAAAGCAGTGTTTCAATGGTCATGTAATGTGCGCAGTGACAGAAAAAATAAGATCACGTTGCAAGCCGTCGAAATGAGGTTCTTTTGGGTTACTGGAATAACTCGCAGGGATCGAGTGAGAAACACTAGAATACACAAGAAACTTCAAACGGATTGATCTATACTCTGCTGGTTTGATCCTCTAGTGCGCATGCTCCCGAATGCGCTACGTCATCAGATAAATGGCTTCCCGGTAGGGATAGGATGAGATGGTTGGATCAAATCTTACATCTCTCCTGCTACCTTCGTGATGAAATGTAGTCATTGGAGGAGAATTAAAAAGGATGGCGCTTTCATCAGAGCATCCTGCAAACCCTCACGAACGATCGGCCAACGGTACATAATAAAACATAAAACCCCTGTCGTTTACCATGATAGGAAACATCGTAAAGTGGTCAAAAACAAAAGAACGCCCTTAATGAACATGCCATGTCTATCGGCTATATTCGTTATTTTAATTCCCTTCAAAGAAAAACCGATTTACCCTCATCTATAACCAGGTTACTGTGGTGTCCTTTCAGCATATAAATTCAAAAGGAAACGCCCCAACACTTGTTATGTTTCCCATCATCTGATTAGTTCATTCTTCCATTCATGCACTCAGTGCCGTTCTCATGCCACTTTATAATTCCCAATGGTCCCACCATGTTGTAGGAACCTATTTTTCCGTAAAGGGAAATCGATCGAAATCCATTGGTTAATTATTCACACCACTGCATTGGCTGGATCGTTCTTCATGCCAGTCGAGGGCCATCATTATAATTCAGTTCATCCTCTTCCAATGGAATTTAGAACACAAATAGTTTCATAACTAATAATAACCTAGTCCTTGCTCCTTTCTTGCCTCCCGCCCCCATCACTTACATGACTATAGACTATTTGCTTCCTCTCGTAGGAAGAAGGAAGTGAATAGGCCAAAAATTAATTGTTTCTCAAGAGGTGTGTGCCGTGCCTCTGTGCAAGTTTCGCATCTGTTTAAATTGAAATTTTTCATGTGCGTAAATGACAGATTGCGGAAACAGAATGGAGGAACACAGGCAACACAATGAACAGATTATTTTCAGTCTTCCGGTTTTAAAAATGCTCTCTCAGTTCAGTTCGGTGACTGGGGACATTTTGTACGCACTCTCTCTATCTCTCTCTTGGTGACAATGTTCAGTGCAACAACGCCAACGTAATCTTTCATTTTTGGAATGCAAATTTTAAGAGCTGACATGCAACAATTTATTTCATGCAACACAGCAGTAGCGAGACGTCAATAAGTTTCGTCCAATAAAGCCAAAGCCAGTATGACGGGCAATAGAGAAAAAACTAACTCTCTAACTCTCTAGTTGGGCAATGGACACAACAACTGGCACTACGTAGGTAGGTAGGTTGCCTGGTTTGGAAATGGACAAAGAAGTCAATCGATGTGGAAAGGTGACGGTGTAACCGGTCTAGCAACCTTTTCGGGTTGATCTCTATCGATGACTACAATTATTTTTCATTATTTATAGATTTCGCTTGCCAGATATGAACAAAAGAAAATCGGTGAGAGATTCATTGGTTAGCTGAGCTTGGAATCAAGGGATTTTTAGGCCCGTGGGCATTCGTTTTTTTTTTTCATAAGCTCAAGTGTCAGTCAGCGATGTGAGAGGTTAATGAAGTGGATAGCACTGTGAAACACGATTTTAAGGCGAAATGGGAAAAGTCATTGTAACGTTGGATAGGTAAGATAGATATGATTGTGGTTCTGTGTCGGAGTTGAGATACACACAAGTTTTAGGCCAGCTACAATGGACTTGGCTTTGATTGGTGATGGCAGTTAATTTTCTGCACGTTTTTTGTTTGTTTGGTTACATTTCTACTTCCGTGACTGTACGATGTATTAAGAGTTCTACAAAGCGTTTCGGTTCTCTGTAACCTTATTCCAAGATTACTTCTCGTTGGTTATGAGCCATGATTACTTAGGGCGATCCATTCTCCTGTGAGATTGGATTAGAAGCCGCCGTGGCATGTTTTAGAAGGAATTTATTTTCCAAGGTATGATACTGGTTTCAGGAAAGTTCCTCTTCCTGATAAGTGAAATCATAAAAGCTGCTCTGGGCCCTAAGCAGCGAACTTTCTCACTATCCTCTAGTCCGACGTACCTTGGTGACAGCTGAAACTTTGCCAAGAAATGGGAAATTCAGTTAAAGCCGACACTGTCGTTGTAAGCTCAGTTCTGGTGGCCCGGGGTTACAATCCTGCCAATATCCAATCAAAGCCATTGATTCGATTTTCACAACCTCTAAACTTGTGGATAAATGTCGAAACGAACTTCAGTACCTTCAGTTTCTGCGGATACCAGCTTCGACGGGGCTCAGCCCTTTACACCTTATTCGTGAAACAAATCGATATTCCGCTGAGACCCGTTGAAGGAAATTAATATTCAATCTTCCTGTCGATAGCCAGCCGCAGGTGGAGAAGGTTGAACAACTGCGCAACATCCAGAACGTTGCAGGCAACCTATAATAAAATCGGACAGGACTTGCTAAAATTGTAGCGATCAGTACAAGGCATTGATTGATAGGAGACTATGCAGCGAAGCTTGGTGTTCCCCACAACACACACGAATGAGAAAGCAACTCTCGTTCATTTTATCTGCTGATGTTCGGCTCTAGCCCGAGCTAGATAATATGAGCCAAATTATTCTTCGAAAACCTTGAGAAACTAACCATTTCGAATGCTTAAATTCTCTTGCCCAAATCCAACTGATTGCCGAAACAACGAAAGTCATCAATTTCCTCGACTTACTGGCCACACATGCTTATCTGAGCAGAGAACTACGGCTTTTATCGTGTTATTCTTCGGCTACACTTTCCTTGGTTGGGTTTCTAAACTAAGCGCTATTTGGTGTAAACCTATTATTCCGTGGGAAACAGTAAGCGTAATCCAGACGCTTCGTGAAGAACATCGCTGATCATCGCCTGGAATGAAAACTGTGACAGTATGTATCTTTGTCGTGCGCCGATTTGGACACTTTGGCTTTAAAATTTCCATGCTTTTTTTAAATAAGCGATTGAAACAGGTCCACCAATTTGTTTTGGACTGCTTGCATCAAAACCCTTTCGCTTTTTGAAGTCATAATCTTGGTGTTTCTAGGAAAACTTGTACATGATGGGGCATCTGTTGCTTGCCATCAGAGTCATTGACAATGTCTTCCCCTCCTCAGTTCCCTGAAAAGTCGATCGCACGCAGAGTCATTTCATTGCCCTAGAATTTATTGTGCTGGATACAGGAGATATAATCGCAACCTGACTGTCGTTGTAAATCATAATATCTGTGCGTGGTAATGGGATGATTCTCAGCCATGCAGAGGCTTGAAAGACGCTACAGTGTCTATGTACGAAAGAACATCCGCATAAACCCTTTCGGTTGTTTTAGTGGCGTCCGTTAATATCGAGACGCAACTTCACGATAATTCCAGGCTTCTATCCGGCAGTGTGTGCTTATAGCCCATGTTAAAGTCAATTTGAGTGGGCAACACATCGCTTGAATTAGGAAGGCTGTGGTGATGCAAAAGAGTTTCTACATGTCCTCCTTTCTGTTCACACCATTGGCCGCGTAAATTGCACGCTAAATATCATAAATGTCCATCTGCAGTAAGTGTAGCATGATTTTTCGCGCCGTGGTTATTGTTAGGTGATACTTAGGGAAGTCATTTGTTGGGCTTTCTCGAGAATTTATATGCTGGCTTGTCTACCAAACCATTATGCTCTAAGTGAGGATCAGTCTCACGACAACAATGTATGTACATCCAGTGCACGCTTTTCAGCTGTAGACCCCTACCAGGACCTCATTTAACGTAAAATCTGTCCGTTCTTGGGTGAAAGTCCTTTTTAACTTTAAAGGTTCCTTCAACTGCCATTCCTTTGAATGCTTCTCTATTTCATGTTAATGTATTCTCTTCATTGCAACTTGTAACCAATGTTTCACTGGGTGTTGTTTGAAGACATTCCTTTTGTTTCATTTGTTTCCTGCTTACTCGTGCACACATTTCGACCCTTTCTTCCAAGTATGCAGCTGTCGAAATTCTAAAATAAATTGACTTTTCCAATGATATGATTATTAGTGCATTGTATGGACTACAAATTTAATTTTAACCACTCCATGTCTCCTTGAAGCAACAACTTTTCTTCTTTTTTTTTCTTAAAGTTCTGCGCTGTAGCAAGTTTTCTAATATTTTCTCCAAAAGTCTTCACCATTTATATACCTCCACCAACAATGGAACAATTTCTTTGTAAACTAAAACAAATTTACAAACATTTCTCTGTCAATTGCTTGCAAAACCCTTCTGTGAAATTTGCAAGTGAAACTATACCTAGTACAAAAACAACAAATCAACTTTAGAAAGTTTTGCAAAAAAAAATAAAAGAAATAATGATCATATCTACGCAAAACAAAAATAATAAATTGCTATAGAAAAATAGAAAAAAAAAAACAACTTTACGATGAGGAAAAGATTCAAACAAAGCACTATAACCAGCAAAGCAACAACAAAAACAACCATAGTGGGAAGATAATTGTAGACTATAAAATTGCTGCAAATGAATTCAATTGAATGCCCCCAGGGATTGGCTGTAAACCGGGACAACAGGCCGCCGCCGGCGAACGTACGATCAGCAAACGAACGCACGCAACCAGACCCCGAGTGTGATGGCTGGCCTAGCATAGTGGGTGATATAAAATTTAGTTCTAGGGAATATGTGTATATGTCTATCTTTCGAGCGCATTCGACTGGAACACTCTCTATAAACGAGTATGTAGTACATACTTCTCTCGCAGTTTGGAGGGGCGAAGATCAAACGCAATTGCAAAAGTTGTTAGCACATTTAACCGATATGCGGGATAGTGTAGATGAAAACAAATGCAAAAGCAGCAAACTATTTGCACTCTGCTCTACAATAACAACAAAAAAAAAAATGACGACAACAACAACGCCGACTATGAATACACAAACAGTAGTCGTGATTATTTAAATGCACTCCCCATTGTTCCATATGCTAATCAAAGCAGATACCCCAGCAAGTTGCCCCACAACCACTGTGCGGCTGGCCATATTAAAAGTTATCTTCTGTGGATCGCATTTCACAGAGAATACTTAAGCGAAAATTAAAATAATAGCCTTTTACATTTTATCTTGTAAAATGTAATGTAATAGTGTAAATGAGACGATTGGCATCGGGGAAATATCAGGGAAACTGCTAATGGAATTTACTTTCGATGGAACGTAGCGTCCTAATTCAGAGTTTGAGTGCTGCTACTTAGCTGTGGGAAATACAACTTTTTGTTTGTAACCAACAAATTGGAGAAATTCAAATTTAAGATACAAATCTAGACAGAGATCGATCGAATCATTAGTTTGTGTGTCAACAATAACTTTGAAAATCGTTTTAGGTCTAAGTAACTGGCATTCAACTACGAAGAACGATCTACTTCAACTCAAACAAGTAATTCGCAAAATAAAGCCATTGGAAGGTGTGTCTTCGAATGGTAGAGAATTTCAGCAAAAACCAATGTGCATCCTGTATCTCCTTTAAACTTGAGATCAACCCTCTCTGTTGCGCTAGAGACTATCTTAAACCTCACACCTCCTGATTTCCTGGGCAAACAAGTTGCATTTAAATGCATCTTCACTCTGGATCTAATTACCAAGTAGTCAATCCCGTATCTTATGCAGATTCCATCACATATCAAAAAAATGTGATCGAATTTCAAAGTCACATTTCGTACACGGAAGAACTGGCGTAGCTTTTAGAAATCCGTCAAAAAACCGATTCACAAATATTTTTTTTTCTGTCGGGGTGTTGGAAAACCACGTTGGTGCACTTAGACACAAAACAAGTCCATTGTACTACCAGCAAGTACAACCCCTTTACTGTGATTTCATCGTCTTTCTAAGAGCGTCGATAAGGAGCTTAGATTACCAACACTCATCACATCAGCCCCAAAAAGCTGTCACCTGATACGAGCCAAAGGCAGGACAATCATATAGCAAGTGTTTCGCAGTATCATCGCGTTGAGATGTTTGCAAAAGGCGTAGAGTCCCGCAATAACGCCAACAAGTTGTCTAGTCTTTTCTACTTATAGACAGCAAGAATGCCACGGACTTCTTACAGACGTCGGGAAGTATCCGTTTAGTCTGACTGCATTCTGGAGAGTCATGTCACCTACAGTTGTGTTTGCTAGAAATAAAACTATCGATAGAAGCCTTAACCGAAGATGCGGCCAAATCTAAAGTCGGTTTAAGGATGGAAAAGTTCTACAAAAAGTGATCTACAATATCCAATCTTACAAACTCATTATAAAACAGGCGATCCGAACTAATTTTGCGAAAATCGCTCGTACACAAACGGCCCACCGACGCTATTTAACCTTTGCAAACTTTGATCAGACGCGCACGCTATCAAAATTAGACAAAACGGTTTTTTTTTTCCAGGAAAGTCTTGTTGTTAACGAGCGTAAATATCAAGGTACTTTGGCAAAGAGAAGTCGTTCACTTTATCATCATTTTCTATCGAAACTCAGTATGGAACAAAGAAAATAAGTTTCCTTCTAACTGCAGCGTCAATCACAGTAGTTAACATGCAACGTCCCTTCCAAAAGTGACGCATATTCAATCCACATCCAACATTCAAAAACCTCATCCACATCTGTGGATCATAAATTTGATTTGATGACCCACAATCGGACAAAAAAAAAAGTTTTCAACAAGAGCCGTCTTGATTGCAAAATTCTTTCACATCCATTTATAATTGTTCAAAGCTCAAGTTCACAACCATAAACTTTCAACATTTTCAAGTTGCATTGTTATTTCTCCCAAAAACTGACTAAACAAATTCATAAATCATTCAATGTTACCCAATAATTGAAACATCAAAATCATTTCATTCCCAGCAGTATGAGTTGTAATTGTTTGTGCTAACCCAGCAGTGTAGCGTGCAGAAAATTAAAAAAAAAAGAAAAACCAAATCTGAGTTAACAATTAATTGTAGTTAGAAACCTCCATCAAACATGCAGAGTTTACCTTCTCACTATGAAGACCAACACGGCCAATTGAGTTCATGGTAGTTTATGTTCATTAGCACGCACGCAGTTAGATTTGCAAAAAAAAAAATGTATACAACTCGTCATACTCGAATAATGGAATATAATTGCAGACCTTCGATGAATTTGCAAATCACAATTCAGTTTGAAATAGAGAAGAGCACTACGGATGTAGACGTGTGCCTTGGGTTTTCCATTAAGCTGATCAAACGATTAAATAAGATCGTGTAAATCAATTCAATGATTCATCACCACCGTCGCGTCGTCAGCATGCATGCTGGTGAGTGCTTGTGCTCTTGTGTTGTTAAGTGGTTGGCGGTTTCCGCATCGTAGATCCGCGTCATTGATTTTAATTACTTTTATTTAAATAATATTTTATAGACCATACGGAATGTTTCAAAGCCAGCAAATGATATGGTGCGTGGAAAACAACATACACTTTGGGGTGACAATGGTCGTAACACCTTCGTTGCAGTAATCATCATCGAAGCATGCGCTCGCCTTGACTTTGTACTAGAATTATAATTTATTTTGATAAAATGCGTTGTTCGATTGAAAGAAACAACAATAGGTTCACCAGCAGAGTTAGATTTGACCTTAAATTGAAATCAAAGTGAATTCCATTCCAAAAGAAAGTACGGAGCCAGCAATAGTCATGATTCTAAAATAATCTTAATGATACGCGCCTAAAAGTATGTGGCACAGTAAAATAGCTTGGATTCTGCTTGTACTTTCGTAGACTAAGAAAAACTGAGAATGAAACAACGAGGAATAGTCTGACTATCGGACTAAGTCGGTTTTCACATGAAGACCACATTCATGTGGAGAAGGTAAATGCTCTCAAACAATGAGCACAACATCATACACTTCCAACATCTACTAGTCTGCCATCTATCAAAGCAACCCTACAATGCTGTTATGTCCGCCTCGTTACATCCGCAAGGATACCATGCTGACAGCGATCTACAAACACGCATTCCAGATTTCGATCTACAGCGTTATAAAGAAGTCATAGGAAGTCAATACGACAGCCAATAGTTCTAGGCATGGCAAGCATCTTTTCAATTATCCGACCAAACATGCACCCAGAGCTGTACAATTTCAGAGTCAGAAATGACTAAATAAATATGTAGCGGGTAAAACAACAACAACTAAGCCAGAGGGCACATATACCTTGGAATACCAGAATTAGGCTCTGTGGGGGCACTTGTCTATCCTGACAAAGATCAGAAAATTACTACGACATAATGGCAACAAGAAGTGAGCTTCTAAATTTGAATCCTGTCGAAGAATCTTCGATTCCAACTCTGAGGGACTACACAGAAAAGGACGATTTTATCGCTGAATTTACTGCAAGTCGCAACAATTAGAGTCCCTCATAAATACGCGCCTCAGGACAAAATGCCACATCAGCAGCTATAACCTCGAGTAAGTAAAGTTCATCTAACTCGGAGGAAATGTAAAGTCCATGAATGGCAACTAAGTGGTGATTCGAGGAAGTCTACTACTACTACTGCTACATTAGTTTAGCAAAACAGGTGGAGTCAAAGCTTCGAACACAAAGAACAAATGTGATGCTCACTGTTGTGAACACTGATCCGTCAGTTCTACTGCATGGCACCAAAGCAGAAACTGGATTCGTTGGAATGGAAATTACTTCGTCGGATATTTAGAGGAGGAAATATAACTACGAACTCTATGAGCTGGACTAAGATGTTGGATGTAGTTCGAAAAGCTAAATCATGTAACTTACTCTTAAAGTTCACCAGATTTTGATAGCGTCATGGGGCTGACAGGTAATTCGTGTTGAAGACGCAGACGTTAGTTACAATGCTACTTTAGTTGAAAACCTTTGGAATGACACACATAATCCTAGGCTGAACATCTGTTAACAAGACCAAAGGAACGGCAATACTAGAAGGCTTGGTCTGACAAAACTGGAAGCAACGCGCCCATGATCAAAGGGGATTGAAGGTTGTAGTGTCAGAGCCCGACTTCTTGCGGGTAGGGGTCTGGTATTGTTTTTAAGCTCGCCCGTTGGACTGCTTAAGCGAACTGACGCAGGTACTATGATAAAAATAACTTTGTGCAACAGGAGTACGACTACGACAGCCACTCAAGCTGTAGACCAATAATTTTTCATCGCATAAACATATATATTTGTGTTTTCAAATAGTTCTACTCACCAGCTACAACAGAATCGTTCTTGATTGTCCTGCGAACAATCATGATGGCGTCATGGAGAGAACGTTCTGTCTCTTCTAGGAACTGCTCTGCTCCACCACGCAAAATGAGCGTGCATGTCCTGGCATTAGGACATCCTAAAAGAAAGAAGAACATTAACAAATGTTTCATTAATTCAATTTTATTGACCTACCTTGGAAAATGTTGAATCTCTCCCCGCCGATCTGCTTTTCTTCGAAGTAATCGCATTGACCCAACACTTTAACACCAATGTCATTCGCAGTGGTCATCACAGCACCACCACATGCCTTCAGTGTACGTTTCAAATCTTCCTCGGCAACACGGCCGGCGCAGAACATATCGCGATCAGCGAACCACTGAGTGGCAACATCACCAATTGGCAACTTTGACAATACAACATTGGCTCCTGAATCGGCAATCTTTTGCAGTTTGTTGTACAGAATTTGCCATTCGGCATCAACAACTTTCTGGTATTCCTTTACGTTGTCCACACGAACTTCAGCGTTGTCACGTTCAGCTTTGAGCTCAAGTTCGATGTTCAACAGGGCAATCTTGCAGTTCTTATAGGACTTGGGCTGCATTTCGAAGCCAGCATAGGAGAAAGTTTTTTTAAAAGCCACACCCGACACTATTGTGCTTTCTTCCAGCGAACCTCCAGTCACCTTTTTAATACCGATCATGTTGAGTGGAAGAAGTTCATCTAATGCAAGGACCGCATCGACCACCATCTTCGCAAAGAAATCCTTTTGCTGATGGATCAATTTTGAACTCATGGCGGTGGCAGCACATTTCTCTAACAATGCACGATGTTCTTCCTTTGATTGTTTTTCAATGTGAATGGCCATTTGGTTGATTTTCTCAATGCACAGTGACAAAGCTTTACGAATTGCTTTGATAATAATGCGAGGATGTACACCCTCCTCGACGAACGGTTTGATTTGTTTTAAGAACTCGCCGGCGAGTAATACAACACTGGTGGTGCCGTCACCAACCTAGACAAAGAGGATTAATTCGTTAAAATACAATTCGAGGGTACAATTAAGTATGAACTTACCTCAGCATCCTGTGACTTAGCGATATCAACCAAAGTTTTTGCTGCTGGATGAACAATGTCCAATAATTTCATAATGGTAGCGCCGTCATTCGATATAGTGGCCTTTCCATGACCATTGACAATAAGTTTGTCCATGCCACGCGGTCCGAGTGTGGTACGAACAGCATCAACTATCGATTGGCAGGCATTGATGTTGGACACCAATTGTGGTTTGCCCTGAGAGGTGTCAGTACCTTCCTTCAAGAGAACAATTTGTGGTTGCTGCAAGGAAAAATAAACACAATCAAAACAAAGGAAATACTTTTGATTTTCTCCATTTTTGACTAGAACGAGGTATGAGTATGAGTAATGTTTTCGACAGACAGGCGGGTGCTGTCAGACTACGAGAAGGTTCCACACCATACACAGGCTATAGTACAATTTTCAGGTTAGATTGAACTTATTTGTTTGAAAAATTGTTTTATTTTATGTATTTCACCGGTAATTTTTTGCACGTTTTATTATATTTCCTCAATTACTTGTCATTTTCTTAAGTATTCTCATTATTTTTGTTAGCGAAAGCATTAGCATCCCACTCATAAATGATTCACTGCGATTATGCTCACATGTTTTATGGAATTTTCAATGGAAATTTGTGAAAATTCTCTTTACCCACTTTGAATTTATTCTATTGCTTACCATTTTGTTTGGTTTTTATGAACAACTTTATTGAATTATCACGGAAATTGATGGAAAATTGAAACAGCGGTTTACGGCTTCACGAGGAAATTCAATAAAAATGAAAACGATGTGAGATATTCTGTCAAGTGACTTCTCACGAATGAAAGAGACAACAGACAACCCATGCTCGTTATGTATTTGACAGTTTCGACATGTGTTCGCTGTTCAGCATTTGACGAAAGAGGGATGTGTTCAGAAAGGCAATATGCAAAAGTTTATTGTTTATTTTCAAGTGGTGTGGCCATAGAATATTCGATAAAATTCAAAATTCCACCAGTTACACAGTTTAATAAAACAAATAATTTGACTTAATTCTCTCAGAATTAAAAAATGTTTATTAAATCATAAATTGTATTTTTTTTCAATTTTCCTACTTTGATTTATCTATTATTTTCCTCTTTTGGGATTTCTTCCACTTTTTCTTTTTCTTCTCTTAGATTTTTTCTTTGGATCTGCCCTCCTTCTTAATCGGCTGTGGTCTCGTCCGTGTTTAATATTTCTACGTGATCGTTTAATATAATTTGCCATTTTTATTGCTGTATCACTAGGATGAATTTTTAATTTTAGTGCTCGTTGGAGAACTCCGTCAGCTAGTTCCTATTAAAAAACCAATTTAATCAGAAGCATAATTTTTTTTTTGTTTATGTGGAAATACTTACCGCTAAAAGAAAAACACTGACAAAGAGAATTGTTAGAAGTTGGATTTTCTTCATTGCAGTGTTTCACAAATTCGTTACTGAACCTCGGCGCGGGTTACACCTCATACTTATGTAGTTATGCTATTTAACAGTTTGTTAAAATTATTAATTTTATGTTAGTGCGGTAAAGATTTGTATCTTAAAACAATTTTACAATCTTAAGTGGTAAATTAGTTCCATTGGGCGATACTAAATATTATTAAATTGTACTTCCTATCTGCGTTTTTATTCTCGTATGTTCTATTTCCACTTGCGGGTCTTAGGGCCTCCACGTGGCCTAGGTTTTTGGAAGTATATCGTAGCTCTTCGGCTGTTCTTTGCCATGTATGTCTTGGTCGATCCGCTTTTCTTCCGTTCTAGGTTAACGTATTCCATGGCATCGCTTGGCAACCAATAGTTGTGTCGCCTTTATGTTCGACCAACTGCTATCTACCTCCGTCTTTGAATCGTGATGTCTTTGGGAATCTGAGCCGCTCTCTAACGAAGCCAACTTACTTACTTTTGATGGCGCTAAAGTCTGGGGGGCACTTGGGCCTCAACCAACAAGTGTCCCACAGAAGTGGGTATAGTGATCACTTGTGACCCAACCTGTGCATGTTCGAGCCCATGCGGGGAACAACAACAGCCCCTAAAAATCATCTAGACACTGCATCAAAAAGGGGTTTCTGCCTGGTAGTACAATGGACCGAAAACGAGTCTGAGTGCTCCTGGGATATGGAAATTTACTTAAAAATAAAAAGAAAGCCAGTCAGCTAGCTGCCTCCAATTTTACGCGTCAAGTTGGTTGAGGTCCTTTTCTACTTGAGCGCGCCACCTGAGCCACTGTATTCCGCTATTACGTCATTCCTCCGGTGGAGATTCTTCGGGCTGGAGTTCTTCCGCTCTACATGTCGCAGCCATCTTTGTCTTTGAAGTGGATTTTTCTGACTAGGTCGATGTCGCTGTACAGCCTATACAGTTCATTGTTGTACGGGACAACAGATCTCACGTAGCTCAACATTGGGATTGTGGTTTGAAGCCTGGTGTAACCTTGAATATTGCTAAGAAAGTCGGAAGTCTCATTCAATTGTCTCCTGTAGCTGAGTATAAAGAAAGAAGATCCCCTCAACGACGCCAATCATGTTGCTAGCTGAGTTTAAAGAAAGAAGATCCCCTCAACTAGTGTACAATATCTCATTACTTAATGAAAACTCAAGTTCATGCTGATAGATTATGAATTTATTCATTTGATAAAATATAATTTAAACTTCGTCTTGTTTTCAAACGTCATTTAGGAACATAAAAGTACAGTTTATTCTTCGATCTTCTTTTTACCCTTGCCTCCTGGATGACTTCTGCGTTTCCTTAAAGCTGCGGTCAACTCATCATCTTGGAAAGCATCGTGATCAAATCCAGTAAGTTCGTCGTCTTGCATTGCCTTGGGCTCGGCGTCAATTACCTCCTGCAAGTGTCAATTGAGAATTTACAAAAGCGTGTCCTTGTTATGAAGGATTCATGTACTTACTGCTAGAAGTAGGATACCCACGAACAAAGCTGCGAAAAGTACAATTTTTTTCATTATGCTAAAGTTTTACAATTCTTTAACTGATACTTTGGTTGAGATTTTCAATGCCTTATATACAGAAGCTAATTAGTCCTGCTTTGCTAAATGGAAATTAATTCTTATCTTTGCTTGTTATTTCCAATTTACAGTTTGAAGTGTAAAATTGGAAAATTATTTGCGGTAACAAGTAATAAGATCGCATTTCCGCTAAATTTAATTTGTTTTGCGTTGTTTCGAGGTCGTCTAGAATGTTCTTCGTCGATGATAATAACTAACAATCCTTTAGTTACTTAAATATTTGACGTGGATCTGGAATTAAGCAACAAGTCCTTCCATCATCAACTTGGCAGAGATAGCACCACTCAAGCATATTTTACTAAGTTTTTATGAATTTTAGAGCTTTCGATGATTACTTCTCGAAAGTCTCGGATAGCTTCTCACCATTTGACTCCGCTGTAAGGATGTCAAATAGTGCCATCGGCGTCAAATTCTTTGCTCCATATTTAAGATAACTTTCCAACGACCGAAGCGTGTTGATAGCTCCATTCAGGTGCAGCAGCAAGCGATCTGCCTATAAGGCTATGAGAGTATTTAATGCAGCATTTAGAGTGCAAAAGTAAGAATATTATTCCATGCAACTGGGCGAAGATGCCAGAGGCTTACGAAGTCTGAGCTTAAGGTGGCGCTACAGTCCGGATTAGACCTGGGTCTCAACCAGATCACTTGATCTTTAGCTAGTTGCCTTCAGTTTCACACGCTAATACATGTACCATCTGAGTCGCGGTCGTCCTCTGTTGCGTCATTCCTCGGGGACGGCTTTAATTTTCCTCCTACATGACCCAGCCACCTTAGTCGTTGGATCTTCACTCATCTGGCTAAGTTGATGTCGCTGTACAACCAAACTCCCACTTGGTGCTCCCTGCAGCCAATGTCTCAGTAACCATCTCCTTGTGCAACTGCAATTGCACCCGTTTAGACATTTCAGATAATATTCGAGGTGCTCCCAAGGCAAGAACTTTACACTCATGTGCATCCTCCAAATCCATAGAAATATTTTCCACTTAAAATGTTCCAGCAATTCGAGCTCTATTTGCTCTACTCTGCCTCTTATGCTTCAAAGTTTCCTGTAGGGAATCGATGTATATCATTCAGGATTACAAACGAAGTTAAAGGAAACTGTTTTCTATAGTCGCGGGCTAATTGGCGGTAAACCTTTATAGACAAGTAGGGAATAGGAGCTATTCCGCATGTAACGGTGCATAAATTCGCTGCAAATTTGTTGAAATTATCGAAACCGTAACCAAATTGGCTTGAACAGGAGTTCCTATGTACAATATATCGTTCAAAACAACGCTATTTGCATCCTTATGCGTTCCATTAAAGACTACTTGAAGCTTATGCATGATGTGTCAAGAAAAGTACAAACCACAAAGAAGGCTCTGTTTGGGATTCGTTCCATGTTTTCCAAAACCTGCATCAGAACGGTTGTGAAACTTTGCGCTTAGTAGTAACAGTAGAGTTTTAAACAACTTGAGTACCGATGAGATAAAAGGTAAAGGATGTACTAAAAACGGTGATAAAGGTTGCCACGAAACGAAGAACGAGTCTTTACCCGACACTGATTGTTGTCTCAGAATGCACCCTCAAGTTCTAAACGAACTGATGAGCAATGCCCTCTCTATTCTTACCAAATGGACCGACAAATCTGGGCTTTATGTAAACCCACACAAAACAGAGCTAGTTCTCTTAACGAGGGAATATGAAATTCCTGCAACCATTCCTCCAAAACTGCACAAGGCTAACTTTCTCTAATAAGGCCAAATTCTTTGAAGTCATTTTCGATAGGAAGTTATCAATACCGAGTCAAAAAAGCTTTTGCAGCCCTTTACACTTGTAAAGGGAAATTGGGTTACACGCCCAAGGTTACCTTTTGGCGCCATACGTCCATAGTCAGACCAGTACTTCTTTATGGAACTTTTAATACGGTGAACTTCACTCGATAAAAGCTTATATCTTTATATAATAGCCAGAGTTAAGGGAATGGTTTGTATCTACATCGCTGGGGCCCTAAAATTAACTCCCTCTGTTGCGCTAGAGATCATCTTGAACCTCACATTTTTGAACTCCCTAGCCAATCAAGTTGCGGCAAACGCAGCAGTCCGCTTAAGAGCAACTTCGCTTTGGATCCAATTACCTTATGGTCACTCTCGAATCTTATACAGATTTCACAACCTACCAAGAAAATTTGATAGAACCCTTCCGTTCAACTCTTTCGAAAGGAAATTTCAAGTTACAATTCTCACACGGGACAACTGGCATAGATTCCATAAATCCATCAATTAACAGAGGGCTCTAGAACAAACGAAGGTGTGGGCTTCGGCATACACTCACTCAAACTTAATAATAACCAGATGATCCGCTTCTCTGATCACTATAATGTTTTCCAAGCGGCGATAGAGGAAACTTAATCATAGCTGAAGTGGAACATATCTGCTAATGATATCTGTATCTTCAAGCAACTTTGAAATCCCTATCAAATGTCACTAACTCTTTGACGGTCCTCGATTGCCTATCGTCCCTTAGCGAGATGACTGAACAGTTTAACATTCAGATTTGTAACTGCAGGGCCAACGAACTTGCCAGATCTCGTACAACCCTAGAGATTCCTTCTCATACCAAAATGTTGGATATACCTAACATTACAGTGAAACTCATTATTAACTTGAGAAATTAACTCCAGGTGGAAAAGCGACCACACGTGTCATTCTGCAAGACTTATGTGGCCTAAAATTGATGACCATAAGTCAAGGGAGATTATTACCCTCAATTGAACACAAATTCACACCAGATTTGGTGAAATTGCAGGTCACTGCCTACTAGGACAACACGCCCGGAGATTGAGCTAATGGGAATGGATACACAAATCTGAACACTGGAGTGTCCTTGCACTTAGGACACGAAGATTTCATAATGGATAGGCTTGCTGTATTCGCGATACGAAAATTTCTATTTAAACCAGTTACATATGACTTCTAAAAATCTGTCAGGCCATAGGTTAGGTAGCTTGAAACCTGTTACTGAGTATAAAGATCCTCTCAACTACTCCAACCATGTTGCTAGTGTACAATATTCTATTATTTAACTCAAGCGTATGCTGTTAGATTATGAATTTATTCATTTGATAAAATATAATTTAAACTTCGTCTTGTTTTCAAACGTCGCTTAGGTACATAAAAGTACAGTTTATTCTTCGATCTTCTTTTTATCCTTGCCTCCTGGATGGCTTCTGCGTTTCCTTAAAGCTCCGGTCAACTCATCATCTTGGAAAGCATCGTGATCAAATCCAGTAAGTTCGTCGTCTTGCATTGCCTTGGGCTCGGCGTCAATTACCTCCTGCAAGTGTCAATTGAGAATTAACAAAAGCGTGTCCTTGTTATGAAGGATTCATGTACTTACTGCTAGAAGTAGGATACCCACGAACAAAGCTGCGAAAAGTACAATTTTTTTCATTATGCTAAAGTTTTACAATTCTTTAACTGATACTTTGGTTGAGATTTTCAATGCCTTATATACAGAAGCTAATTAGTCCTGCTTTGCTAAATGGAAATTAATTCTTATCTTTGCTTGTTATTTCCAATTTACAGTTTGAAGTGGAAAATTGGAAAATTATTTGCGGAAACAAGTAACAAGATCGCATTTCCGCTAAATTTAATTTGTTTTGCGTTGTTTCGAGGTCGTCTAGAATGTTCTTCGTCGATGATAATAACTAACAATCCTTTACTTACTTAAATATTTGACGTGGATCTGGAACTAAGCAACAAGTCCTTCCATAATCAACTTGGCAGAGATAGCACCACTAAAGCATATTTTACTAAGTTTTTATGAATTTTAGAGCTTTCGATGATTACTTCTCGAAAGTCTCGGATAGCTTCTCACCATTTGGGGCTCTGCTGTAAGGATGTCAAATAGTGCCATCGGCGCCAAATTCTTTGCTCCATATTTAAGATAAGTTTCCAACGACCCAAGCGTCTTGATAGCTCCGTTCAGGTGTAGCACCGTGTGATCTGCCTATAAGGAAATGAGAGTATTTTAGAAGACTCCGATCACCGATAATATTCGAGATGATTCTTTGAAATCCATTTAAAAAAAATATAAAAATAAAAATCAAGCTCCATTTGCCGCGTCTTACTACAAACCGCTAAAGAACAACCAGAAATGCATCCGCTGTTAAAACTGTGACCATTTCCAAATGCAGTGCCTTGGTGGCCATGCAAATGAGTAACGCGATATATCCTTTATGAAATTTGGGTTTCCGTCCCTTAGACAACCGAAACGCTTAAACTCGTTTTGGGACCACAATAGGCAATAAATTGCTTAGCGAATTGGATTTTTGAAACCGAAAGACGGCTATCACTGCAAACTTCAGAAGACACTCTGCTGTCACGATCGAAACGAAGGACAAACGCAACAATTTATATCAATAATCTTGGTCTTCCAAGCATAGTCGCTACATATCAGAGGAACATTTGTTGTTGAGTGAGCAATGTCCAACAGGAAATAGCATAAAATTTAAGAATCACATCTGTTAAGATCGAGAATTTCTTGACGAGGTTGGTCAAGTCCCCTTGCTTTGCCTTTATAATTTGATTAGTTTGAAGGAGGCCCTTGTAGGTCCTATTTATGGCATTCGATGCTAAGTCGGAAAGTTCCTTGACAAAAGGACCTGTTGCTTGATGTCCAAATCCACGTCAGATATCATTAGTCATCATCATCGACGAAGAACATTTTAGACGACCTCGAAACAACGCAAAACAAATTAAATTTAGCGGAAATGCGATCTTGTTACTTGTTACCGCAAATAATTTTCCAATTTTCCACTTCAAACTGTAAATTGGAAATAACAAGCAAAGATAAGAAGAATTAATTTCCATTTAGCAAAGCAGGACTAATTAGCTTCTGTATATAAGGCATTGAAAGTCTCAACCAAAGTATCAGTTAAGGAATTGTAAAACTTTAGCATAATGAAAAAAATCGTACTTTTCGCAGCTTTGTTCGTTGGTATCCTACTTCTAGCAGTAAGTACATGAATCCTTCATAACAAGGACACGCTTTTGTTAATTCTCAATTGACACTTGCAGGAGGTAATTGACGCCGAGCCCAAGGCAATGCAAGACGACGAACTTACTGGATTTGATCACGATGCTTTCCAAGATGATGAGTTGACCGGAGCTTTAAGGAAACGCAGAAGCCATCCAGGAGGCAAGGATAAAAAGAAGATCGAAGAATAAACTGTACTTTTATGTACCTAAGCGACGTTTGAAAACAAGACGAAGTTTAAATTATATTTTATCAAATGAATAAATTCATAATCTAACAGCATACGCTTGAGTTAAATAATAGAATATTGTACACTAGCAACATGGTTGGAGTAGTTGAGAGGATCTTTATACTCAGTAACAGGTTTCAAGCTACCTAACCTATGGCCTGAAAGATTTTTAATTTTAATTTTGGTGAGGGCGAAAGCCCCCATTTATTTGTCTTAATACAAGCTATACAATCTTAAAACTAACTTAAAATTAGACTTACACTTAAAACTAAGATTAGTTGGGGCGGTTAAGGAGGTCGGATTTAAGGCAAGGGGTGGTGCGGTTGAAGTCAAAAAAGGTAAGGTTCGAGTTAATCTTTCGTAGCATACGGGAGATCGGTTCATTCAAGCCATAGGATGTGTGGTGGGTTGGTAGATAGAAGAGACGAGAGGGTCGTAGATTACGAGGGTTAGTGTTGAGGAAAACACAGTTGTGGAGTGACGCACATTCAATGTGACATGCAAGTAGTCGATGAATGAAGAGAATGTGTGCTGCATCTCTGCGTTCCTCAAGGGTGTTTAAGTTAATGAGGTTGAGGCGGTTTTGATAGAGAGGGAGATAAAAGGGTCGTTCCAGGGCAGACCTCGGAGAGCAAATCGAAGAAAACGGCGCTGGATGCTTTCGATTCTCGAGATATGCACGCGGCATACTCCAGGAGGGGGCGAACAAAGATAATGTAGAGAGACCTGGTTACGTATGGATTGGTGAATTCTTTGGACCACCGTTTTACAAAGCCTAATACAGAATTGGCCTTAAGGATTATTTCATCCATATGTGAACGGAAATTGAGCTCCCTATCGCACAGAATGCCGAGGTCACGATGAGATTGAACGGAAGAGACGGGTTGATTGTGCAGAAGGTAGGGTCGGGGAGGAGATCCGTGTCGCTTATGAGAAAAGGTTATAGACTGGCATTTGGGTATATTTAATTCCAGACAATTTTTGAGGCACCAGATCGAAAAACTATCGAGGTCTTGTTGAAGGAGGATAGAGTCTTGGGATGAGGAAATGGTTTTGAAAAATTTTCTATCGTCGGCGTAAAGGGAGACGGACGAGCGTTTGATGATCCTATCGAGATCGTTAATAGTGAGTATGAAAAGAAGGGGACCTAGATGGCTGCCTTGGGGAACACCAGAGGTGGCTAAAAAAGGAACAGAGTGGGTGGACCTAAAACGAACACTGTAAAAACGGTTTTCCAGGTATGAAGATATCCATTTCAACAGTATGGGTTCGAAGCCGATGGCAGACAGTTTGAAAAGTATTAATTGATGGGACATTTTATCAAAAGCCTTGCTAAAATCGGTAGCTATAACGTCGACTTCGTTACCATTCTCGAGGGCTGAGAGGGCAAAGGATATAAATTCTATTAGGTTTGTGGTTGTTGATCTACCTTTCAGGAAACCATGTTGTCTAGGGGAAATGAAAGATTTGCACTGAAATCTTAGGGTTTCATACAAGAGACTTTCAAAGAGTTTGGGTATATGGGAGAGTTTAGCAATGGGACGATAATTGGTTATTTCATTCTTCGGTCCTTTTTTGTGGATCGGGGTTATAAAGGATGTTTTCCAAACTTGAGGAAATTCTCCTTGTGAAAGGGATAGATGAAATAGATTAGAAAGGGTGAGGGAAAGAATGGAAGAACATTTTTCGAGAAAAATAGCTGGGAGGCCATCTGGGCCGGGTATGAACTAGTCGTTAAGTTTTTGTAACTTATGTTCGATAATAGACGGGTCGAAACTGTGAGAGAGGAGCGGGCCAGTGGAGAAGTTCAGCAGGTAGTTGAAATAAGAGGGGTCCGGTACGAAGGAATCGGTGGTGAAAGATTGTTTAAAGAAGGTGGCAAAAAAGTTAGCGATGGTGACTGGATCAGTTGATGAATTGTTGTTGAAAGCCAGGGAGGGAGGGTAACCGTCGGAATTTCTTTTGTAGTTGACAAATTGGAAGAAGGACTTAGGGTCGTTTATAAGGTTTGCTTGCGCATTGTTTAGGTAACGCTGGTAAAGGGAATCGTTAAGTTCGGTGAAGTGAAGGAAAGTACCGAGATAGTTGGAAAAGTCGGAAAAGGATTTGGTGCGAAGGAAAACAGCCCATAACTTGTTTCTATTGTTTCGTAAGGAACGAGGTCTGCGATTATACCAAGGAGGGGATGTAAATGATGTTTTAAGGCGGGATAATGGAACATAAAGAGAAAAAGAATTAAAAATGTTTCTGTAAAACTTGGATAGAGCATCATCCAGGATCCAAGGATCATCCAAGATCTACTGAGATAATCACTGATTTTGTGAAAGTTAGCTTTGTGAAAGTCATAGGAAAAGAGAGTTGTGGGAAGAGTGGGCTGGTGGGGTCGGTAGGGAGGCCTTCCTGCGTGATGGAAACCATGACGCTGGTTTTAGTCTTCCCTTCGTAGCAAACCGAGTCAGATTTGTCGTGTAGATATGCGAGAAAGAGCCGAATGTTTTCATATACCTTTCTTTCTCTAAGTCTAGAGAGTGCATAACGACTTTCTGTTGTGTCATTGGTTTGCTGTGTTAATTTAACTGTGGGAGGAAAAAGGGGATCAAGAATAGGGGTAGTAGTAGAGCAGACTGGAGATGAGGGGTTAGATGTGGGATTCAGTGTGTGTGAATTAATAAAATTAGGGTATTTAGCTCATGTTTTAAGGTCGAAATTAGGAAAGGAATTGCTGGAATGGGTTGATGCCGTAGAAGGTAGAGAGGGGACACTATGAGAGGTTGGGGTTAAGTTGAAAGAGACGCGTTGGCGTGGAGGCTTGGGTGGAATGGAAGTAATCAGTGCGTTAGAGGATTGAGGCGTGAGAGGATTGTGTCGGGTAGGTGAGGAGGGAGGGCTAAAATTGGGGAAGATGTTCGTTTTGAAGCTCCAGTTGGGGTCGGGTATAGAGCTGCGCTTAATGACAACTTGTTTTTTCGTTGTTTTGGGAAGGGTGTTGGAGAAGAGTTGTGGAAGTTTGTTTTGGTTAGGCTTATAATTACGTTTCTATTTAGAGCTGCCACTATTATTGAGATGTTGATCCTCTAGTTTCTCAGACCATTTGAGGATGCTCAACTGTCCAGTTTTTTTGGCATTAACAGCGGAAGTCGGGAACAGACATGAATACTTTGATGGCATTGTAATTTTGAAGCTGCTACGCTTGTTGGGGTCAGCGGAGAAGATCATATGACACTCACTTATGGTGATGGCATAGTTTCACTGAAAGAAGTTACGCACCCAAGAAGCATCAGCGTGATGAGGAGCACCTTCGATGGAGAAAGTCGCCTGGTTTCCATTATTGAGTTTTTCCAGTATTTTTTTTTTCATTCGGAGGGGGTCCATGAAGTTCCGAATTGCTTGAGAAGTTTGCGTGGGGCGGCGGCGGGCGGGATACTGGGTAGTGAAGGCAGCAAGATTTCGGCTTCCGTTGTTGACAGTGATGACATGTGGGACTCCGAGTCTACTAATTCGTTATGAATTGAGACGCTGTACCGGGAACTTGCTTGAGGTTGGATTTGATCCGGTATTTCGTCTATTTTGTGGGAAACCAATCTCACTTCTTTACCGATTTTAGCAACAGTTAACCGAGTCGCCGTTAGTTCATCGCTGACATCTATCATTTTTACCACCAGGTCATCGATTGCGGGGTCAGATGGTTGCAGGGTAGGATGAATGGCTTTGGAGGAGGATTGGAGAAGCATGTCGACATCAGTGCGGAGAAGGTTGATGGAATCGTGTAGGTTGGTAAGCATGCTGGACTTAAGGAGGTTGGCGAAGTTGGTTTTCAGTAATGATTTTAAACCATCGAGGTGTTTCATTATATCACACTCCTTATCGTTACTAGCCTGCTTCTTGGTCATATTGAGTATCGCTGCCAGTTGCTTCTCGATGGCTCCGCATGTAGATTTGTAGGATTCTACAGTGCCGGATAGTTCATCGATGTAGTTCACTGAGTCCTCAATCTTTTCAAAACGGTCAAGAATTACTTTGCTGGTGTGAGCATTTTCGGTGAGCATGGCATTTATTGACTCATTGTTACATTTGATCGCAAGCATAACATAAGACAATGTTATTTCTTTACACTCATCGCAATAAAAGTTGAAAAGAGTGCAATACTCCTTGAGGTAATGGATCTTCGGGTTAGTCCAATGCATATCGCATGAAATGATTTTCCGCAAAGACCATTACAAACCACCCATTCGGCGTGGAGTCAGCGATCGAGCACAAAACACTGGCACAGCACTTTTCCATTGTTTGATTATTTTTGTTTATTTATTTTTTTTTGTTGAAAAAAAAGGGGTCAACTTGGATGGGTGACGAATTGATAGTAGAGTTTTTTTGGGCACTTGCGAAATAGTTCGGCAGACAAAACGAGGTCGGCGAGCAACGACGGGAAAAGTACTAAGTAGGCGGTTTATGGGGCGTTGGAAAAAATATGGGGGAGACAAGAAAAATACGTCCACACAGGTTGGTAGCTAGTTGAAAACTTGAAGTCTTTAGAAGTCATATGTAACGCTTTAGAAGCAAATTAAACTAAAACTGATGTATCGCGAATACAGCAAGCCTATCCATTATGAAAACTTCGTGTCCTAAGTGCAAGGAAGAGCATGTCCTTCTCCAGTGTTCAGATTTGTGTATCCATTCCCATTAGCTCAATCTCCTGGCGTGTTGTCCTAGTTGGCAGTGACCTGCAATTTCACCAAATCTGGTGTGAATTTGTGTTCAATTGAGGGTAATAATCTCCCTTGACTTATGGTCATCAATTTTAGGCCACATAAGTCTTGCAGAATGACACGTGTGGTCGCTTTTCCACCTGGAGTTAATTTCTCAAGTTAATAATGAGTTTCACTGTAATGTTAGGTATATCCAACATTTTGGTATGAGAAGGAATCTCTAGGGTTGTACGAGATCTGGCAAGTTCATTGGCCCTGCAGTTACAAAGCTGAATGTTAAACTGTTCAGTCATCTCGCTAAGGGACGATAGGCAATCGAGGACCGTCAATTTTAGGCCACATAAGTCTTGCAGAATGACACGTGTGGTCGCTTTTCCACCTGGAGTTAATTTCTCAAGTTAATAATGAGTTTCACTGTAATGTTAGGTATATCCAACATTTTGGTATGAGAAGGAATCTCTAGGGTTGTACGAGATCTGGCAAGTTCATTGGCCCTGCAGTTACAAAGCTGAATGTTAAACTGTTCAGTCATCTCGCTAAGGGACGATAGGCAATCGAGGACCGTCAAAGAGTTAGTGACATTTGATAGGGATTTCAAAGTTGCTTGAAGATACAGATATCATTAGCAGATATGTTCCACTTCAGCTATGATTAAGTTTCCTCTATCGCCGCTTGGAAAACATTATAGTGATCAGAGAAGCGGATCATCTGGTTATTATTAAGTTTGAGTGAGTGTATGCCGAAGCCCACACCTTCGTTTGTTCTAGAGCCCTCTGTTAATTGATGGATTTATGGAATCTATGCCAGTTGTCCCGTGTGAGAATTGTAACTTGAAATTTCCTTTCGAAAGAGTTGAACGGAAGGGTTCTATCAAATTTGCTTGGTGGGTTGTGGAATCTGTATAAGATTCGTGAGTGACCATAAGGTAATTGAATCCAAACCGAAGTTGCTTTTAAGCGGGCTGCTGCGTTTGCCGCAACTTGATTGGCTAGGGAGTTCAAAAATGTGAGGTTCAAGATGATCTCTAGCGCAACAGAGGGAGTTAATTTAAGGGCCCCAGCGATGTAGATACAAACCATTCTTTTAACTCTGGCTATTATATAAAGATGTAAGCCTTTATCGAGTGAAGTTCACCGTATTAAAAGTTCCATAAAGAAGTACTGGTCTGACTATGGACGTATGGCGCCAATAGGTAACCTTGGGCGTGTAACCCAATTTCCCTTTACAAGTGTAAAGGGCTGCAAAAGCTTTTTTGACTCGGTATTGATAACTTCTTATCGAAAATGACTTCAAAGAATTTGGCCTTATTAGAGAAAGTTAGCCTTGTGCAGTTTTGGAGGAATGGTTGCAGGAATTTCATATTCCCTCGTTAAGAGAACTAGCTCTGTTTTGTGTGGGTTTACATAAAGCCCAGATTTGTCGGTCCATTTGGTAAGAATAGAGAGGGCATTGCTCATCAGTTCGTTTAGAACTTGAGGGTGCATTCTGAGACAACAATCAGTGTCGGGTAAAGACTCGTTCTTCGTTTCGTGGCAACCTTTATCACTGTACCTTTTATCTCGTCGGTACTCAAGTTGTTTAAAACTCTACTGTTCTGATGCAGGTTTTGGAAAACATGGAACGAATCCCAAACAGAGCCTTCTTTGTGGTTTGTACTTTTCTTGACACATCATGCATAAGCTTCAAGTAGTCTTTAATGGAACGCATAAGGATGCAAATAGCGTTGTTTTGAACGATATATTATACATAGGAATTCCTGTTTAAGGCAATTTGGTTACGGTTTCGATAATTTCAACAAATTTGCAGCGAATTTATGCACCGTTACATGCGGAATTACCGCCAATTAGCCCGCGACTATAGAAAACAGTTTCCTCTAACTTCGTTTTTAATCCTGAATGATATATATTTACATCGATGACCTTTTAAAGGGATCCAATTCCCTACAGGAAACTTTGAAGCATAAGAGGCAGAGTAGAGCAAATAGAGCTCGAATTGCTGGAACATTTTAAGTGGAAAATATTTCTATGGATTTGGAGGATGCACATGAGTGTAAAGTTCTTGACTTGGGATCACCTCGAATATTATCTGAAATGTCTAAACGGGTGCAATTGCAGGTGCACAAGGAGATGGTAACTGAGACATTGGCTGCAGGGAGCACCAAGTGGGAGTTTGGTTGTACAGCGACATCAACTTAGCCAGATGAGTGAAGATCCAACGACTAAGGTGGCTGGGTCATGTAGGAGGAAAATTAACGCCGTCCCCGAGGAATGACGCAACAGAGGACGACCGCGACTCAGATGGTACATGTATTAGCGTGTGAAACTGAAGGCAACTAGCTAAAGATCAAGTGATCTGGTTGAGACCCAGGTCTAACCCGGACTGTAGCGCCACCTTAAGCTCAGACTTCGTAGGCCTCTGGCATCTTCGCCCAGTTGCATGGAATAATATTCTTACTTTTGCACTCTAAATGCTGCATTAAATACTCTCATAGCCTTATAGGCAGATCGCACACTGCTGCACCTGAATGGAGCTATCAACACGCTTGGGTCGTTGGAAACTTATCTTAAATATGGAGCAAAGAATTTGACGCCGATGGCACTATTTGACATCCTTACAGCGGAGTCAAATGGTGAGAAGCTATCCGAGACTTTCGAGAAGTAATCATCGAAAGCTCTAAAATTCATAAAAACTTAGTAAAATATGCTTGAGTGGTGCTATCTCTGCCAAGTTGATGATGGAAGGACTTGTTGCTTAATTCCAGATCCACGTCATCGACGAAGAACATTCTAGACGACCTCGAAACAACGCAAAACAAATTTAGCGGAAATGCAATCTTATTACTTGTTACCGCAAATAATTTTCCAATTTTACACTTCAAACTGTAAATTGGAAATAACAAGCAAAGATAAGAATTAATTTCCATTTAGCAAAGCAGGACTAATTAGCTTCTGTATATAAGGCATTGAAAATCTCAACCAAAGTATCAGTTAAGGAATTGTAAAACTTTAGCATAATGAAAAAAATCGTACTTTTCGCAGCTTTGTTCGTGGGTATCCTACTTCTAGCAGTAAGTACATGCATCCTTCATAACAAGGACACGCTTTTGTTAATTCTCAATTGACACTTGCAGGAGGTAATTGACGCCGAGCCCAAAGCAATGCAAGACGACGAACTTACTGGATTTGATCACGATGCTTTCCAAGATGAGTTGACCGGAGCTTTAAGGCAACGCAGAAGTCATCCAGATGCCAAGGGTAGAAACAAGATCCAAGAATAAACTGTACTCTTATGTACCTAAACGACGTTTGAAAACAAGACGAAGTTTAAATTATATTTTATCAAATGAATAAATTCATAATCTAGCAGCATGAACTTGAGATTTCATTAAACAATAGGATATTGTACACCCCGGGGTGGACTAGGGCCTAGTTCAAATAATCAGCGATTGGCAATAGTTAAGTATTCTGTGCTTGATTTCAGCGCTGGTGTCATTGACTGAGTTAATCGCGGAGCATAGGCAGACAAAGTCCTTAACTACCTCAAAGTTATTTCTGTGAAGGTTGACGTTCTGTCCGAGACAAATCGTTAAACCTATTAATGCAGCTTCCGTTTTAATACTCACAAACGCGGTACTGCGCTGCCCTGTCCGCATTATTGCATGGACTTTTAAAAGATTGTGCCTCTGGTGTTGGCAGCGTTTGACAGCGCGTCGCCTTGTCTGTTGTTACCAACCTTGTAGCAGCCCGCATTCTCCATCGTCATCTTGCACAGACGGACGAACATTGCTCTGTCCAGTTTTTTTTTATAAATGCTGTCATACGCGGCCTTAAAATCGATAAAAAAAATGGTGGGTATGGATTTGAAATTCAGCCGTAGTGTGAAAATTTGGTCGGTGATGGACCTTCCTCGCCTATCCAATCAGGTTGTTGACAAAAAAGAAAAAAAAGACAACCACCCGGTTCTTGATTAGGTTTAAGTCTAGTTTTAAGTTTTTTATAATTATTCTAGCTTCTGATCTTACCGTGGTGCGAAACATTAATCAAAGTAAATCATCCGACAAAAATTCCCACAACCAGGCATACGCATGGGTAAGTTTCAAAAATTTTATTTTTATCCCCATAGAAATTGGTGATACATGTCGAAAACAAAAAGTACAAAGACATACTAAAACTCAGCTCGAAGAAATTACAGACCCTTACGACAGATTTCAGAACAACCATATGGATTTTGAAGGTCCTTTTCCACCACGTTTTTCCAGATGGCCTAAAGCCTATCCAGAGCAGAAATAATTACCATGAACATCTCATAATTTGAATTGAAATTGTTCATTGAACGTCCTACCATCCATGAGCCAACGAAATTGCATAGGTTTCATCGACAATAGAAAGCTGGGATACGGTCATCCGCCAACTATGTAGTACATCCGAACATCTCTTAAAGAAACTCCATCTGATTATATTGGGAAAGCCTCAGGATTCCTTTCGAATTGTCCTCTCCATCTACTGAAAAACAAAAAGATTCAGCTACCTTTGTAGATAAATTAAGAACATTCCAGTATATCAAATCATCTACTCACTTGGAATCAGGTTGGATAAGGTTCCTGTGCGCAAGGACGAGGTGAAACAAGATTTTGATTTATCTTATGAGGGAACATTTTATGTTTTTAAATGAAATTACGGGAAAATTATTTATAATTGAAAGAAATGGAAAATGTTGACAGAATACAATCTGTCACCTGAACCAAATGTCACTTTCGCTGAAAGAGGGATGTTGTACCGTACTTACTCACAACGAGGTGGCAGTATGGTAGAAAATAATCTAGTACATTTTTTTCGATCTAAAGAAAAACGTTTTAATTCAAATTCCTGTATTCAAATAAAAAAGTCGTACATTTTATTTACTTACCAGGTCAGCGAACCTTGAACTGTCTGGGCCTAATGCCGCTTTCTATCCTTCACGATCCCGGGCAGGCACACTGGTTCCAGTTTACAAGATCAAGGTTCCTAGTGTCCGCTATTGGTTTATTTTTAAATCGGAGGTTCGGTCTCTCTTTTCTTCGTATACCAGGTGGCTAGGATTCGAAGACCCTCTTAGTTGGAGTGTTCTCGTCCATTCGCTCGATGTGGCCGATAGCTGCATGTAAACGCACTTGGGCGAGCAGTTGTGGCAATTCTCCAGAAACGTGGGGCTTGCCTCAGTATCATAAGAATATTGAGAACTTTGCCCACAGCTGCGTTCTAGACCATGCTACACGTGAACGAAATCGCTCACCAGAATTAGGTAAGGTTTCAAGTAACAGTGACATTCCAGGCAACTGTGCGCTTGAGAACTAGCCAGACGTTGTCGAAGCGCCAATGGAATTTGTTGAACATTGATGGCAACATTTTGACTATTGCAACAATGCTAGGCTAATTTGATTCTAAGAAATGGAATATCTTGCGCTTCAGGGTTACTGCGTTCGTTATACAAACAAACCATCCTCTGGATTTGAGAAAGTTCACTATGTCTTACTTACTCACTTACTTTTGATTGTGCTACAGTCCGGGGTGAACCAACAAGCATCTGCAGCTCGATCTTAAGTAAACTGCTGCAAGCGTCACACGCCAAGTTGGTTGAGGTCCCTTTTCACTTGCGCGCACCACCTGAGTCCCGGTTATGCCTCCATGGTGGTCTCCAAGACTCTTCGGGCCGGAGCGTTGGTCTGTATGGTTCTGACCAGGTCAATGTCACTGAACAACCCATACAGTTCGTCGTTGTATCTCGGCTTTTATCCTTCATCTATGCAGACCATTCGAATGGTTTTTTTTTTCTCAAAACAACCGATGGCAACCTCATTCTTTTTTGACAAAGTTTATGCCTCCAGGCCATTGAGCAGGACTGGGATGATCAGGATCTTGTATACAGTCACTATGGTTGGAGAGGGCTCAAACAGGCCAAAGAAAGAGCGATTGGTAAGAGTTGTGCTGCGTTACCTGTATAAATAGTTAAGCCTAGGTAGACAAAGACCCCAGCTATATCAAAATGATATCTGCCTAGGGTGATGTTCTGTCCGAATCATCGGTACTGGAGATGATTTTCTTTTGACAGCACGCATGTACGTTTGTCCTCGTTATTCCGCATTAGGGGATGCCTTAACTCGACATTGGCACCTATAGCTTAGCTTTTTTCTATAGATTAGATGCTGTCATGTTCGGTCTTAAAATTGATAGAAAGATGGTGGCTGTCGATTTAAAATTAAGGGTCTGAATATTTGGTCGATGGTCGACTTTAATGGACCAACCAGGGTGTTGACAAAAGGCTTTAAGCTCTCACCATACAGCAGATAGTATTTTGTAAGCTAGAGGAGACTTATGCATTTATAGTGGCCCTTTTTTTTAAAGTGTTTCCTTTATTGAGGATTTTTTTATTTTTTTTATAGAGGAGGACAAAAAATGGGAACACTGGCGAAAGAAAAACATGAAGTTTAAGTTGAAATATGGGTGACCATTCCGATTTTCAGATACATAACACATTTTCTAAACATCTTCCTGTATTTCTAGGCAGTTCCGCGGTGCTAAAGAATTCCTAAACCGAGTTATCCAACATGTTCACCTTTAATTATGGGGCAATCTATTCTGCCTCTATTTGTCATCACGGCATGGCGACATAGAACATAAATTTGCATGCCACCTTTGTTGGCGTATACTCCTAATTTTCTCATCTCGTACAATTCCCCGAAGGCTATTTTTATCCACAAAATCCTCTAATGCTTTCCGATGGGATTAGGCACGTTCACATCTGTTTGCATATGTTAAAGCTCACACTCCATGGCCAATTCGAGTAATTAAATAATTTGTGTTAAGTGTGATGTGTACACTTCTTAGTTCTATTAGACATGAACGAACTGTAATGCGTTTTTATGAAGCAATTTTAACGACTGTCCTCCTACTATAGTAGGGGATGGACCTGGGCCCCAATCCAGCCAAATCGATCGTTAGATATCTTTCTTCAGTTTTACATGCCACATCTGATCTTCTGAGTCTATTTGTCACAGCCATCTTAGTCGTTGTATCTGGACCTTTCTGGACCTTTAATGTCACTGAACATCCCATACAATCCGTCGTAGTATCTCCTCTTTTAGCCATGGTATCTGTAGACCTTGATCACTCAAATCATCCATCATCCATCAACCTCATCCACTCTTGATGACGTTCATGCCTCCACCTATCAAACGCGGACTTAAAATCGATAAAGAAATGGTGGACATCGATTTGGACTTCTTTGATTTTCCCTAGGATCTCTTATTGATCTTTGAAATGCTGATCTGGCATGCCGCCAATTCAAGAAATAACGCAACTTTTGCTCCATGGCTTTCTACAACAAATTCGGTACCGCGATCGTCTGCCGAAAAAGTTCTTACCTACTATCTCTTCTCATGTGCTTTATTGAGCCAGTATCTCCAGGTCCTAGAAGAAGTCCATTATAAGATACAAATATGCAACGCGAAAAAAGCCAAGGCCTACTCCGAGTAGCTTATTAAGAAGCTCTTTCATGACACACTATACTCTCAGAAGATTGACATTGTCTGCCGAAAGTTGAGGCTCGAACATGTGTCAGCTAAGTGAGCAAGTCTATCAACAAATACAAAAGCAAGGCAATAGAGATGCATATATGTAGTTCGATGTTGGCGCTTCAGTTTGGGATGAATCTGAGTCTCAATCAACAAGTTTCTCAAGTGGACCCGGTCTTTAGCTAATCGCCTCCAGTTGCACACTCCAAGTTGGTTGAGGTCTTCTTCTACTTATGCGCACCATTTTAAGCGACTTCCTCTACTGCGTTGTCCATCCTGGTTGGATTCGAAGACTCTCTAGGCAGGAGTTCCATCTCAAACGCAGGCTTTTGACCAGTGCGATAACGTTTTTTTTTAAAGCGCTAAGCGCTAAAGGGGTTATGATTTTTGAAACTCAGGTGGTATTAGGTTTTGCTCCGAGGGTGGTGTCCAGAATGACTGGGGAGAATTATTGGTACTGTTGCCATTGCTTATAATTCACAGTATTTCTTTCGAACATACCGTTGTACAGCTAATTTGAATCTTCTCCTCCAAAGCCCGTCAACGCAGGCCAGACTGAATATCTCACGAAGAATTTTTCACTCGAATCGACCAAGAATATCTTTATCCGCCTTCGATAGATCCCATGTTTCAGTGCCATAGAGTAGGACTGGGATGTGTAGAGTTTCCTTAGTTCTTCAGGATAGGGCCTTAGTACTTAAATTGCTTTCGAAGTCAAAAAAAAAAAACATTTCTGATGAGATGTCGTTGTGCGAAGTGACTGCAGGGCCAAGGTAAACAAACTTCTTTACCACCTCGAAGTTATAGCTGTCTGCTCTGACGTTCTGTCCAATTTGTCGATTTTGAGTGTCCCTCCTTGTTGACAGCAAATACTAAGTTTTCCTCTAACCGCGTCATCAAAGCCCGTTCATGATGTATTGGCAATCTTAGTACTTACGTCACTACAAACGTCAAAATAGACCAAGGGTTGCCAGATGAAAGAATTACAATCAACCCCATTGGAAAATCCATTGTCAAAACTCTCTTCAAGGTCGATTACGTGCAAGTAAACTGGAAGCTTGTGCCAAAAAAGTCCCTAAACACTTGGAAACTCGATCCCAAATAATGGCACCACAATTGTTTTCTTGTTTTTTTTTTCTCAATTCAAAACTAAAACATTAAATAATGAAAACAGAAACGCGCTACAAGACGCGACTTCTCCAACAACATGACGGTCCAACCTGACACAGTGCATTTTTTCTATCTGGGACGATATCGCCTCATTGGCCATTAGGTCATTAGCATTAAAACCATCGGTGTCGGTGGAGAGCTCGAAATATACCGCCACAGTAAATGAGAAAAAAACTACTCGTATATTTTAAAATTAAATTTAGAATTTGTTTTTCTAATTTACCCACCGAGTTGCCGCTGCTGAGATACCTATCTAGCTTCGGTTCCAAAACAAAAAAATATCTAAGCATCGCAGTGCCTGCAGCATGGGACCACTATTTTTAGCGGGGAACGTCCGAGAGTCGACCCTTTTTGTCACCATACATTTTACAAACGGGAATACACTTTAGGGATGGCCAATATCGCCGGCGATAAAAATTCAGTAGCTCGGTTCAACTTCGACAATGCAGAGTAAATAAAAAAAAAAAAAATAAAAAAAATCCTGTAAATTAGAATTTAAGACAAAAAGGAATTTCTTGCAAGTTTTTGTGTAAAAAATTTTCTATTTTGTTTTTTAAAATTCCATTTCGGTTGTAAGAAGAATTAAAAACACGCGAAAAGTAAATCACTTTCTGGTTTTGTACAATTTAGTAACGATAAAACCAACGAAGAGATAACAGTTTGCAAAACAGCGAAAAAAATTAAATCGGGAAAATTCTTATAAGAAAAAAGAAAAAGTAAAATAAAATAAAAAAAAATAATTAAAAAAGTTTTAAAAGTATCGAGTGGGTAAATGCAAGTGTTGCAAGTGAAGTGTGCAGATGAACTTTGTTCAGAGAAAGTGCATTTAAGGTCGAGATGAAAGTTTGGGAAAAAGGATTTTTTTTATAAATGTGATTTTGTGAAGTTATTTGTTTAAGAAAAATTATTGTGGAATGGATGTTATTTTTTTGTTGTTGTTTTCTTCAACTTCGAGAACCATTTTAACTCTGAAACGGTGAGTAGATGTTGTTGTATTTAAAAAATAAAATAGAAAATTATACGTGTAGCACGCGTATTAGAAGCAAAACTCCTTTGAAGTGTCCGTCGCCTTAAATTTTGAGAAGTCGTTCTTGAAAAAAGTGATGAGCACGACGATATACGAAACTCACAGCTTCATAAAGTTTTTTTCTGTCGGGCCATTGGAACACCACTCAGACACAAACAGAGGTTCATTGTACTACCAGCAAGTACAACCCTTCAACTGTGTTTCCATCGTGTTTCTTAGAAAGTCGAGTAAGAGCGTCAGTAGTATAGTGGTGGCAATGGTGTAGTGGGAAGTGTGGTTGCTTGTTATCCGACCTTTGGAGTTTCGAACCCGGTTGGGGAACAGCATTAGCCAAGAGAAACCAACAAAATCGGAGTTTCACAAAACGGGGTTTCTGTCTAGGAGTATAATGGACCAAAACAAGTTACAGGGCTCCTGGGGTTTGGAAATTTCCTTTAATAAAAAAGTGCTTCAGTGTAAGGAGCTTAGCTTACCAGCACGCTACCAAAGTGGCGCTGAAGCTGAGAGTTGCACTTCGACTTGAAAGATCTATTGTGCCTGGAGCCAGTTAGACAAGAAGATCCTCTATCTTCCTGATGAAGTTGAGGATGTCCCTAGTCCAAGCATTATGAATGTCCTCCGGTGTTAGGAATTCTTTGTGGAGAAAGCATTTCTTGACTCTATAGACAGTCACGCACTCACATAGAACGTGTTCAGCTAATTCGTCTTCCTCTAAGCAGAGTCTACATTCAGATTCCTGAACTATATCTAGTTTGTGTAAGTGATATCTGAGGCTGCAGTGATCGGTGAGAAAGCCAGCAAGTCTTCTGATATCGTCCCTTTTATGATTGAGAATATTTTTTGTGGTTTTGTTCCCTGTCTGAGTCCCTGAGTGTTGTTCCAGCTGTCCAAACTCATTTTGAGCGCGGAAGTAGGGATGCCGCAGAAAGGTTCGGCACCTATGTACCTTTCTGAAGAGCCTTTCCTCAGAAGTTGATCTGCAATTTCATTGCCTTCAATGCCTCTGTGTCCTGGTACCTACCAGAGCTTGACTTTATTTCGCCTTGAGAGATTCTCGAGGGTATTGAAGCAGCCTAGAACGGTCTTTGAGTCACAGTAATGGGAACTCGGTGCTTTGAGCGATGTTTGACTACCGGTGAATATATTGATGCCAGAATCGATAATGATAGTGGCGCAGGTATCGATGGCATGTATTTCCGCCTGAAAGACGCTAGGACACATTCCTTGCCTTTGTGACTTTATGATTAGGGCCATAGATACCGGCACCAACACCGGAGTCCATCTTTGTGCAGTGTAAGCAAAGCCCTTGTCGATGCTAATCCTGAAGTCTTGCCTTATCACTGTAGTGTCTTCAAAGTCGAAGTCACAGTTGTCAGTCAGGTCATCGCTTGGCTGAAGAGTTGGATGTTTTCGAGAGAGCAAATTCTAGGCGGACAAGTGGCTCAACGTGTCTAGCGGTAAAGCAGATTTGGCTGCGGCTGGATCTGAAACGCTCTTAGAATTCAATTTCTCTCAACAGATCGCATATCAGAACCGTAATGGGGGTCATCACGTGGGACACTGTCTGATAGGCAAGAATCCAATCAATCTTGTATGCAACACAACAAAGTCTAAGGCAGTGGAGGACTGCTGCGGGTCTCTGAACTCGATTGGTACACAACACAATATGTTACACTT
The DNA here is from genome assembly GCA_951813785.1 of Criorhina ranunculi. Lineage (NCBI taxonomy): Eukaryota > Metazoa > Arthropoda > Insecta > Diptera > Syrphidae > Criorhina > Criorhina ranunculi. The sequence goes on along the minus strand of OX638381.1, from coordinate 86,821,446 downwards.
TGTTGCGTGCCGGCTCACAACTACATTCCAGGGAACTGTGCGAATGACAAACTAGTAGAATGGTCGACCTTGTCAAAGCGCCTATGTCTTAGCTTGACTATATCGATGCTAGACTAATTTAGCCTATCCTTGATTTTAAGAGATCGAACGCGTTAATTCGACTTAAAAACTAGTTTCCAAAACAGTTACTCAGACTGTTTCAAAGAGCTCTCTGATTCCACAATTTGTCTATGTCGATGCAATTTGAACTAAAAAAACAATCAAAAATGTTTGCTGACAACTCAAGTCACGCTTTGATTTATAAAAGGCAAAAACCCAGCTTTTTTGTAAACATGAACAATTGTATAACAAAGCTATCAAAATTGTAATCAATTCTATTGTTTCTGAAACCATCAATTAAAATTGAAATAGAATAGAGGGCGCAATTAATTCTTAACAAAACAATTACCGTGAACAATTGATTTACAAAAATATCTCTGATTAGCGGTATATAAGCAACCAAAATGGCCAAAGTAAACCATCAGTAAAGTGAGTTTAACCTAAAACACATACCAAGATGAATAAGTTATTTATTTTGACAGCTTTCATCGTTGGCATTATCCTTATGAGTGTGAGTTTTAAATCTGGAGATAGATATATACAAATACGGCATTTTTTTTTATACAGGACCTAAGTGTCGGGGAAGGCGAAAGGCAGCCATCTTCAATAGGTTATAAGTTTAAACGTCAAGATGGCAATGAGAAAACCAGTCAAACTACAGGACAAAATTCAACACGAGATATAGCAAGTGCTTTGAAACCTGACAACATCCCTCAGAAACAAAAGACCTAAGGATTGTGCATAAATAGTTTTGGATGGAATTTTGATTTTTGAAATAAATATTACGAGTATGAGCATTTAATGAGCGTTGATTTTAAGTGACATTGCTTGTAACAGTGGAAAGATTTGCCGTCACTGTTCTCTACGGTTTCAGGTGGTTGTCTTGGCTGAATTACGTGCCTTTTTTGCCGGCATAGTTGGCCTATGAAGTTGGTCCTGTGCTCCACTTTTGCTTCACTCCAAGACTTCGATTTAATTTTGTGCTCTCCGACCTCGGGCTAAGTACTTACATACTGGTTCCAGGCCTGATGTCTGACGCCATTGCTTTATGTCCTTAATGGTGCGGTTATAGTTTTGCGTCACTTCCTCTGATGTTTTGGACAGTACCACTACTTTAATTTCGTTGGCTTATCTGACGGTGTTGACTCCTCTTGGTGTCCGTAGTCCGACCCATAAAATCCGTTCTTTCCATGCGTTTACGACGACGTACAAAATGAAGAGAAGTAACCCAATGAATACGTCGTTGTTACATAGAAATGAATTGACACTTCAAAATTCTTTGCTGAGAGTGCTGTCAACGGATCCGATGGAGAGAAAAGTTAAGGGCTTAGCTCCTTCTATGACACACACGTTGCCTATGGGCCACTTTTGATAAACAAGCGTGTATTCAATCGAGCTGTCAGTTGTGCACGGCGACGAAACAGATTCTATGGGTCGGGCTACGGATGCGGACGCCAAGATGAGTCAACATCTTCAAATAAGCCATCGAAGCCAAAGTTGTGGTGCTGGCCCCTTACTGATAGCTCCCTCCTTCACATCTTTCTCCAGTTATTGTTTCGCGTAACATATCATACATTGCTTGAGTGACATAATTGGTGCTTCTTCCTGAAATCGAGGTGCTGGTTAGAAAACTCGGTGTTTCCTTGAGCAGTTTTGCTAGCGTGTCTAGTATGCAAAGTGGCCTATAAGACCATAGCTGGTCAAGAAGGTTTGTCGCCTTTGGAGATGACTACCACTCTTTGCCGTTTTCGCTGTGAAGGTCGCTGCTCAAGTTCTAATTGCTTGGACTAATTGGACAAAGTTCGGGCGTCTTGTTGTGCTTAATAGTTACAGCTGCTTCTTCTTAAACTTCCTCAGTCGTGACCGGTAATATCACCTCGGTCTCTCTCTGTTGTTCCTCGAGATATTTCCGTCTTTCTTCCGAAATACATTGTGGCATTCCCTGGTGATACACGCATGCTAGTGCCGGACATGCCGGAGGTTTTGTTAGTGTCCTTTCAAAATGTGACTTACAAGCACTTGTTCTAGAATGAATCGTAGGTATTCGACTGCATATCGAGCCGAAGTTCAGCTTGAACATGTCTGTGTACCGACTTAGGTTAGATGTTCTGAGCTAAATTTCTTGCTCCAGAAACAGTTTAGAATCGTGTTCGATTGAAAAACGTCTTGTATTTATTTATTTAAAATATATTTAATGGATTAAAGGTAAATACAACGATTTTTAAGGTTGCGTTTCTTCCTTTTTCATTAAGCGGTTGATCCTCTCCTGTATATTCGTTGATTTTTTTGTTGTTATACGAGAACATAGGTTCATTTTGTTGAATAACTGATTGAATTCCTTCTTCACCCTGATTATTTGGTGGTTCTGGTCTTGCAACACCTAAGTCCTATAAGGTAAAATTGACAAATTGTTTGGCATAAAATTTAAAATCAAACTCACTGAAATTAGGATAATGCCAACGATGACAGCTGTCAAAATTACTAACTCATTCATTTTGCTACGTTTTAAGCAAAAGTGATGTCGTACTCAGGCATTTCAATCATTTTATATACCGCTAATCAGAGATTTTTTTCAGATCAATTGGTTTTAATTTTTTTGTTTGCAAATTAATTGGCACTTCAACTCTATTACAATTAGACACTGACATTTATTTAAGCAAACAATAGACCAAATTACAATTCTGATCGTTGTCGCATACTTTTGTTGCATTGTTTATGTCAAACAAAATGCAAATTAAGCATTATTATCCGGTTTTCCGGTCAGATCTTGCATTGTAAAAAAACCTTTTTGCAATGCGTAGAGTCTAGGTTTCAATCAAAATTGCATTTGTGGTTCAAAGTGGGGTACTGCAGGGCTGCATTTTTTCACAACTGCACGGTCAATAAGACTTCCGAATCACAGCAGCGTGTTCTAGGCGGAAGTTCTAGCAATCGCCGAGGCCTCACGAGTTGTTTTCTCTGTCGGGGTGTTGGAACACCACGCTGGACCACTCAGACGCAAAACAGGCCTCACGAGTACTAACACAACAGTCACCCCCAAGAAGTCACATCGACATCTACGTAGACAGTCAAGCAGCCATCAAAGCCATCACATCTACCACAATCAGATCCAGAACTGTGAAATCCTGCAACAATGAACTCAAGGCAGTCAGCGCTAATGACGTCACACTCATCTGGGTCCCAGGACATAAGGACATCCATGGGAATGAAAAGGCGGACAAGCTCGCAAGAATAGACTCTGAGGTGAATCTGGAAATGGTCGATGACTCAATCCTACCCCTATTAGAACATCAAAAGCCCAGCATCACCATGAAATCCATAAAACTCACGAACAAGAGACGGATTTCACTCACAACATGTCGCACCTCAAGAATACTCCGGACAGAACTAAATGAAAGGAAATCATCGCACCCAACAGAAGTCACATTTTCCTTCTTAAAGGTATTATGACAGGTCACAACCTGCTAGCGGCCCACGGAAAGATAATGCGTTTGAGTACAACAGAACTTTGCAGAGGATGTGGCGACGCAGACGCTGAGGAGGACACATTCCACCTCCTATGCGATTGCCCAAGCCTTAGCAGAAACAGGAAGACAACCCTCGGAGAACATTTCTTCAGTGATCTGGGCGAACTGTCAAGCAAGCCACCGAGAACCATCCTACAATTTCTTCGAAACTCGGGTGGGCTCAGAGAGGCCAACTGATAAAAATAATAATCTGTTCCATCTACTTTGGGTATCCCACATCACATCGGGGAACACAATGGATCCATTCAGATACAAGTGCAGCCACCCCTGCAACCTAACCTAACCTTACCTTTCACAACTGCTATTCTGTTTTGTTATCTATGTAATTTGGATGGACAAACCTCTTGAAACTTGCAACACAGGATTATGGATCTACATAAAATCGCTCACAGCCTGCGAACCAGCAAGCAGAATAGGACTGAAGAGAAATGCAACCAAAACAAAAGCCTTGAGTCTTTCGAACATCAACTTGTAAAAGCACAAGAGGTCGAGAAAGTCAACAACTTAATTTATCTATAAAGAGACCGAGGTCTCGCACGATATGATGGCTTCGAATTGGATGTAGGCAGCGTCATTTGGGGTATAGAAAATCGTCGAACTATCAATGAGACAAGGCACTGTGACAGGCGGACTGATTAGACCGTACTACATCATCAAAAATGGTGCCGGATATGCATGTATCATGATAAACGAGCTGTAACCGCAACTGATGGGTAGGTCAGTTTTGACCATATTCTTACCGGTTGGTTACCTGGTTCATCGGTCTTCATCGCAATTAATGCATTTATTCCCTTAGGATTCAACAGAATCAGCTTACAAATTTATGAGACACTTTTTTACTGGGCTTGATTTTAGGACTATGAATGAGATGGATCGTGGCCTGCCTTTCGATGTTCGTTTGTAGGTATATGTCAATATTTATCTTGTCGGATCCCAGAAAAATCACCAAACCATCTCCGGCAGGCAATGACAATCCTCAGAAAGTATAATTTTCCACGAAAAAGCTTCTCAATCCGTCGTTCGAAGTCGGTCATAAAAACCTGCAAGTCTCTTGACGGAAAAATAACACGCACAACATGACTCGCTTTGGCCCTCTATTAGCTGTCGCCCTATCCCCACGAAGTAAATGTGGTCTACAAGGTACTATCTGTCTATCCACCAGTTCCAATAAAACAATCATGTCCACCCTGGCCACACTGACCACTCCAGCATTTTGCTCGAATAAAAATCACTCATACGCCAGAGGTTCCCACTCAATCGATTATGGAACAATAAATTCACCCCTTGTGAAACTTCCGCCAAAGTTAAGCTTTTACAAATGTCTCCGTCCATAACAACGGATATGACGAATGACCACACACAGTAGCCGGCATTTTCCTAAACACACCACACATACACGCACACAACATAACCCCACCCCACGCAAGAAAAAGCTCCGCCATACGTAAGTATAATAATTAAACTTCAACTATTCAATTAGACAGCAAAAGCTTTCAACATGAAATTAGTCAATCGGTGTCCGGCCGAAACGAAAGATCTCACATAAGAAAAAAAATATATATATTCGTTCTTGTCCTTTAGTTTTCTGTTTTTTTTTCCAAAACTTTTCTTTTGCACTTTTGGTTACGGTTTATACGCTTATTTCATCGTTTATTTCAAACTTGTGTTAATTGAAACAAACCAATTGAAATAAATCAAAGTACAAGCACGAGAACTGAAAGAGAACAAAAGTAAAACAAACAAAAAAGAGGAGAAAAAACGAAAGCAAAAAAGTCACACAAGAATCCTGCTACGAAAGAAAATTAAACAAATTACACATATATATATACGCATAGCTTGCAAAAAAGAATAACAAATGAAAATTTAAGAAAATTAAATAATTCTACGTGAAAAAAAAGAAGAAAATCTCAACGAAAAAGTGCCTGAAAAAAATAAAATTTCCCACTAAATATACGAGTGAACGACAACGAAACATAAACCAAAATCTACAAACAAAAAATATACAACCAAACAATTAAAAATCCAATTAAAGTTCTACATAAACCGAATTTATATATAAAAAAAACAATTTTCCATAAAAAAAAAAACAATAAATAGCCCGATATAGCGCTCGTATAAAGTGAATGTGAAATTATACTAAATTGTGACAAAAAAATATAAGAAAAATTTTTGAAATACAAATTGTTGACTGAAATATACGTATGTATATATTTGTGACGTCATTTTTATTTATGAATGCGTGTATGTTTGAACAAAACTTTCAAGACTGAGCACGCGAAATTTTGTAAAGAAACAATTTGAAGAGAAAGATTTTTTCTTAAGAAAAAGATATTTTTATAAAATTTTGGATGCGGACAATTTTTTCTATATAAATTGCAAGCTTTGTATATCGTCGAGTAAAAAGAAAAGTTTTATTTATATGTATCGAAAAGAAATAGTGAATTTGAATGAATCAACAGTGCCTATCTGTTGCACTGATCAGAGGATACGAATATACGACTAAGGATTTAAAAAATTTAAGTAAGTTTGCTTCAAAAATATTTATACTTTGTAAACATCTATTTGTTGTACAAGTGGTGAGTTCAAATCTCAGCGAAATATCTAGACAGGCAATGACACACCTCCAAGGGTATAATTTGTAATGAAATTGCTTCCCAATCCACCGTTTGGAGTCGGCAACTGAAAGTCCCTTCCATTCTCGCAAAAAGTGACACTCACAGCGCATCATGAATGGTGAAAAGCTAGGCCTTGAATTTATACACGAAGTGCCAGATAATTTCTACTTTTTTTTATAAATATAATTGTAGGTTAAGCTGGCGGAGAAAGGCTGCTTTTAATGAAGCTTCTGTGGAGTTCTAGATTGTTTAAAAGAAGCCTCAAGACTTGATGCAAAGATTTAAGTGTCCCAAGTAAACTATGTAAGCTCCTTTGTTGCTACTTGCAAGGACACTGAAATTGCTACCTTCTCAAAGGCGGCGGTTTCAACAGGTTATGCGAAAAAAATAGGAACACTCATTTCTCTGGTTTAGGGATGGTGACATGGGCAATGGGTCTCTTTAAACGTTGAGAGGCTGCTCTACTGAATGCGATCATTAGGGCAATGCTACAGGTCTCTTGCTAATGATTTAAACTTATGATAGCACAACGGTCCGAGTCAACCAACTCATATCTTCGGTTAGATCGATTTTCAGTCAGTTGCCTCCAGTTTCGTCCTTTCCAATAGCACGCTTCACCAAAATCGCAACCTTCCTCTTCTGTTTCGTCCATTCGGGGTGGATTCGAAAACTGTCCGAGTCGAGGAGCTAGAGTACACGCGTGTTTGGACTCTTCTGATTAGGTCGACGTAGATGGAACCTTAGATCATCTGAAGTATTTTTCTCTCAAAACAATTGATGGAAAGCTCATCCATTCTTGAAAAAGTCCATGCCTTTGGGACATACATTAGGATTCAGAGAAGGCTTTGCTAATCAATCGTCTTATTATTCTGCGTTTGTAGAAGCAAAGCCTAGATTCCTAGGCTTCTAGTCCCTAACTACTTCAAAGTTATATCTTGTCAAGGCCATCTAGGGTGACATTTTGATCGAGACGTCCGTGTTGGGTGTGCTTTTTTGTTGACAGCATGTAGCTTGCTTTGATCTCGTTGTCTCTTTTAAAGTTTAAAACCCATCTTCGCCGCTTCCATCTCCAAATTCATGAACGTCCTATTGACATCGCGTTGCGTTTTTCTGATTTGAAATTCTTTAACTTCCGAGGAACAAAAACCCATCGAAAGGGACCTTCTTTTTCATAAGAAGCAAAAGTAAAGAAAGTACTACACAAAGTTGGCACAGAAATTTCGAATACACTAGAGTTTTAACAGACTCATGGTAGATTTGGAAACATCTCAAGAATTAGTACTTTTACCCAAGCTATACCGAGACTTCATACGTGACACATACATGCATGTACCAGCAACAATTGATCAAATTTTGCTCATGCCGATTGCACAGTCATAACTTTTAGTCGGACTATGGATTCAGATGATGTCAAACTTGGCATTATTACATGCCGCCACGAATATGGCACAATCACGAAATTAATTCGAAAAAAAGTTGCACAGTCTGAATGCACAATCTTTTATAAATGTGTATGAATTGGCAAGACTGACGTAGGCTATGAAATGTAAAGTGAAGTAGACACCTGGTGTCTATTAATAAGAATATAAGGTAGGTTCCTAGCACCGACTGTATTATTTATTGTACCCTTGATGCATATGCTACTAGGAAGTTTTTGGACCTAAACTGTTTCTTCATCCGTATACACATTGAAGTAGACACTGAATACTGCGTCGTTAGAACCATGATTTGAAGATTGGATCCAATCTCTTGAAGCTGTGGACATGAGCAAACAAACAGAATCGATGTAAAACTGTGTTTCAATCCCGGCCTTATGTAGTTGTTATCTTCTAGGACTAAGCCAGAAGACACCCTTGGCTTGGAGTGGTTTTTTACATGATTACCAGAGGCCAGAAAAGTACTAAAACAACGCACACTAGGCTCCAGATTTCTTAAATCATCGTGCAGTTCTAATAGAATAAACAAGGAGTACGGAAATGCTTTACAAGGTTGTGAGACACTTCGGAACCATGATAGAATTCACAATGGACCGTAAAGTCTTCCTAAGCTAACCTAGCACCTAACATCGCATTTGACGAATATGACGCGTACTTTCTTCACAGTCGTATCTACCTATTGGTCAAGTTAGGTTAGGTTTGAGGGCTTATGTGAATAGCTACATTCTCATCACACTTATGCCCATGAGTCCATGAGCATCCATCAGATAGTTCATCGATGCACTCGAAAAAGGGTTCTAATTCTCAGTTGACAGACGAAATGGGCCGCTTCCTCATAAGCCTCCTCATCACTGAAAATCAGTAGTAAACTTAAGATGCAAAGTAGCAGATGAAATGCATTCTAAATACCTCGGAAAAGAGATGGTCAAGGGCATGTAAAGATATATTCACTGGTTGCAAAAAAAAGTATAGGTGATAGCATACAACCTTGTGGGACTTCGCTTTTGATCACTCATTTTATAGACAAACGTTGGTTTCTAAGAAGAAAAACTAATTTTTTCAGAAAATAGCCCGAAAATTGGGTGGAAAGCACCAAAGGTAGTCATGCCGTTGTTCCAAAATAAGGTTAAAATAAATACACTTAAACTTCGCTTCAACTCTGGTGCTAATATTTGCCAACCATACGCATCCTAATTATAACGCCTACGCACATGCTGCTTAAGCTCAACTATCAGCAAATGCCAACGTCTCCAACTATGTAAATAATTTTTTTTAAATGAGTACACACAACAAAGTTGGATAAGAAAAATCCAAAAAGCAAATATCTAACTTGTAAAGCTTCCGACGATTAATTTGTCGGTTTGTCAAGATGCTCTTAAGAGCGAAAGTACTTACTTGTCCACCAAGTCAATAGCAACGCAAATAACAAGATTTAATGAGAAAAAAAAATGTATTGATCGAGATGATTGTCGATCTCATCATCATTCTCCTCTTCCTCCTCCAATAATTTAATGAAAAAGTTGATTTCTATGATTATAACCGATCCGCCATTGTCACCCACCTACGAAAAGATACTTTTGTATCGCAGCATTGCGAATGACTTTCATTCATTTGATTGAATAATAAACCACATGCTGTGTGTAGATTGCCTTGTGCACATTTATTGTAGCGTGGACAATATACATTTATGGAGTTATAAGTGGAATCAGGTAAGTCACGATATGGGTTCATTTCCATTTAAATATAATTAGATACCGCGGTTTAGTTTGAGAAGCCTTTGACTGATAAGATACTCATCGCTAATCTGGTTATCATGAGTAGTTAGCATAGGGCATGTTCATGTTAAGTCATAATTTTTGCAACAGATAACCACAGCTAGAGCTTATGGACAAGCTTTGGACTATGACGAGTAGCTGTTATTTCTGCCGCATAGATACTGCAATGTTTTGGAAGGTTAAAGAAGTCCATTGTTTTGGACTGTTTTGACAGTGATTGGTGACTGTTTCTTCCTTTCTATTGTCCAATATTGAGTGGTAGTATCGCTAATTAGAACCAGTTTCGGTGGACAGATGATCAATGACTTTTAGAAGATGGCACTACAAGAATAGTATTTTGATCTGAGGAGGGCATTGCTCTTTCCGTTGCTAGTCAATTGATATACATTTGTTGGAAAGCGGTAGGTCTTGATGATAATTCTTTGAACTAAACTTAAACTAGAGTTGGCAAAACGAAGATAGATCACACCGTACAAACCAGTTAGGATGGCCACCTGTCAAACTTTTCTGAGATTTGCAAGAAATACTGAGGAGATAAGTTGCTTATCTAAGCTTTGGTGCGAAGCCTGAGAATATTTAGGTGAACAGAACGGTGCCGTGATATAAGGCCATGTGACATGACGCTCTGCAAAGGTGACTTGAAGCCAAAACGTAGAATATGCCCTTATGTCAGGCCACTGACAGAAACAGAACTAGTGCAATCTTAGTCTGTCTGATGCGATGCGTATAGTTCTCCAGACAAAGCCTTTTGATATGCGATACTCGATGTGACTCTTGGCTTGACTCTTGACTTTTTGGACAAGATCCACATATTGATGCAGCTTATTGAATTCGCACTATCTTCTCCAGCAAAAGATTGTAGATGTCACATGGCAGCATATCTCTTTAGAGCTCAGAAGAAGAGTTTTCGAACTGCGCGACATAATCGGATTAGCTTTGGTGGGATACCGAATTCCGCTATCATCGTGTAGAGCTCAAGACGATGAATGTTATTGTATGAAGAAGTGGTGTGTTCTGACTGAAATTCGTCGCCCTTTTCTAGAATTTGCCACAAATGTCGTCTATGGTTGATCTGCCTGGCCACAAGCCACACTGATACGTGCTGATTAGCGTGCTTCAAAAAGGCTTGAGACGTTCACACAATACGTTGGATAAAATCATATATGCCTCCACGCTTAGGTAATGGTTGTCATGGCTGAAGCGCAATGTGCTATGCAGGATGTCACGATTTTTACTGATAGTCAGGACCCGATGAAATTTCTGGAATCTGGAATCCTAGAGTCCTTCAGCTCAGCTCTTAATTGCCGCTTGTCTTTTGACAAGCTTTGCTGCATGGCCGACGAGCTTGCTAGGCAGGGCACATCTCTATCGATTCTAGCGGAAAAGAGGAATCCAAATATGCCTCTCGACACTTGCAGGTTACGAATTAAAAGAAACGCGATCGGCATCAACAACGGTAGGTGGAATGATGGTTCTACCAGTCTCATTACCAAACAGAATTGGACGAAGCTCTAACGGTCCAATCAGACAGAAGAGTACCAGTAGGCTGGGCCTCCTCTACAATAATAACTGTAGAAGCTGTATGGACAACGAGGGAGAAGAAATGATTCTCCACCTTCTCTGTACGTGTCCAGTTCTCTCAGCATGAAAAAGGAGTCAGCTTCTTCCGTAATCTCAACGAACTGGTTGACATCAGCATAGGCAGCCTCCAATGCTTCATAGTTAGCTCCGATTGGTTCTGCGAATTGTTTTTTAAAGGAAATTTCAGATGCTTATGGTGTCATAAAGGACCTTGTCTGGTCTTAGTGTGGCTGGACCTAACCTTAGATTGCCTTTTTTAAAAGCTGATAGTTCAGTCGTAAAGGTTTCCTAGGCCAATTTTGTCATGGTGCATCTAACTGATCAAATAGGCGGTGATGGCCGAATCATAAACTTTTCAGTTGGTTATCAACTCGATTTAGAACAAACTTACTGGGAAACCTACTCTTAGGGATGCGGGCAGGCGAAGAGGAGTTCTTTTGAGCCATACTAAGGTCTCTAAAGAACCATAGTGAAACGCTTACTTTTACTCGATCTGTAGACTCATCACTACAACCCACAAGCATTTAAAGCCAACGTGCATCGGTACCTCCTTCGTTTCTTCGCTAATTTCCCTAATGTCCATGCTCTAGTTTAAGGGTACCTAGTCATAATCCCTTTAGCGCGCGCTAATTATAAAAAAAAGTCCGAAAATTTAACAAATTTTGTTTGGACGCTGGTACATAGCTTTAGCTGAGACACCCCCCAAAGCAGGTTCGAGTCATGAGTAAACCTTCAGTTTTTCTGCTTTCCTGGACCTAATTGTGTAATTCAGTGTATTTTTTGTGCAGTTAAAGGTGCGGTGAGTCTCATGACAATCTACGAGTGCTTTGAGGTTTTTAGTGTCAAGTGTCAATCAAAACAATGCGACTTGGAATGTGCTGCTTCTCGCAACGTGTAACAATAAGATTCATCTCCAATTGAAGCAAATTAACTTAAGTTATCAATTTTTCCCACGTCAGTTCAATCGACACTTGTGTACGGCAAAACACAACTATATCTCATCTCATAGAACGCAGCACAAATTGAAAACCTCACTCAAAAGTCCATTCATCTGTGTTCGCGAAATGACCAAAGAGGTCATCATGTATTCCGTCGAGATAAGATTATTCTCTCGACGAAGAGCGAATAAATTGTTCTCCGCTGTGCGTTCCATAGATAGCATTCCCAGACCCAGAAAAAAAAAAAAAAAAAAAATCTCCACCTTCACCTCCGTCGCTGAATTCCATGAATTTATGAACTATTATCACACACCTACCTACTTATGTATCTGCAGTCGACTAGGCTCTAGGCGTTTCCTAATTTGCGAGTAGTATTTTCAAGGACTCCCGTCACCTAGAGAGAAACAACACAGTTTCCAATTAAACTAAAAGCAATTGCCTGATGTGAGAGCATGTTGAAACAGAAATTACATCACCTACAGAATGGATAAGGAAACATCTGACACGCGCTTTCCATGTGAGAGGAGGGTATGTATCTCCAAACATCCAATCAAGTCTCTAAAATATCGCACCCTCCCAAATCGATAAACAAAATAATTCTTTATAAACATCGAGGCTCTGTGGGGAGGCAATAAACAACTTGCCCAACACAGCACCATCAATTCGAATGGCATCTCGTTCGGGAAATTAGCTGATTATGGGAAATTTCAAAAGTATTCTGGAGATACACAACCTAAATAGATACAATTTCCAGTAACATCTGTGCCCTGAGATGATCTGTCGTCACTCGGGGGAAAGTGCCCTTCACTCTGTGGGGGAGGATAGACTATTCACATTTCCAGACCACACTAAAACAAAGATACAAAGATACTTATTTTAATAATAGACTGACCCAGATCAAAAGGAATTTTTCGCGGTTCGAGCGCGTGTGTATATGAATGTGTTGTTGAACCAATCATCCGTGGGATTATATAAAAAAAAAAAAATTTAATAATTTTATTGGTGACAGGCCGACCGGCAACGCCACTAATTTGAATTCAAGTGTGGGAGGGTGGTTTTTGCCATATGACCACTTGCAGATACTCTCGTACACTCAAGTGTGTGTAGTTGGAAAATGTGTGAACGACTTGCTTGATGATTTATTTTGATGATGTCTGTGTTGATTAGTCATTTGGTTAACACTTGCGGTGGACTTATGTACTTTTTGGATCTTTTTTAATTTTTTTTAATTGTTAAGTAAGAATATTTTGCAACTTTGATGGTGCAATGCGGAGCTTTTATTATGAAAACTTTTGAATGTTTGAAGATTGACAGATTGACATGAGTTAGCTAACGCGTTGCTTCATCGAGGAGAACACTTCCTGTTGTTATAGCCAATTGGCACATTGCAATGCACAACAACTTTGGAAGTGGAGATCAAGGAAAGACTACTAGTCTTGTGCAACGGAAATTAGGTGTGCTATTGTTGGAATGTTTTCTAGATTGTTGAAAAGTTAGTCATAACCTATTACTCTGTGCTTGAGACATAGTTGCTTTTCAGCCTCGTAGATCCCAGCCCAATCGACCATTCATCCTGATATTCTTGGTTTCCTTACCTTTAAATCTGACGTTTAGTGAATCTTGTTCTCTTGATTCAGGAGCGTTCATTGAACGCAGTAGTACAGCTGCTACAAAAGATTTGGAATCGTCAACCTTTCAAAGAGATATCAGACAAATAACGAGACGTTATAGGCAACTACAGAGCAGATAAGAGTGCAGGCCTCTTTGGGGATGTAGAGGAACAGAGCAACCGTCTTTTCAGTAAAATTTGAAGGCAGGAAAAAGGCGCTTTGCCTTGGAAAGGCATCTGGTCGGATTGAACTTTAGGTTAGAAGGTTTACAATGGAAGAGATTCTCACTTAGATCAATGTAGTTCGGGTTAAGTTGAAGTGGCTGTCAACTAAAACTAGAACATGGATCTTGGAGAGATTCTCCTTATCTACTCGTTCAACCAACTGGAGCTTCTAATGAAGTGTAGATATCTGTATTTATCAGATCGTCTAGATCGTTGTAGTAGAAGGCTCCTAATTGAAGTTTTCTTTTGCGGAAGAGAGTTGGGCAGCTACAACGAAGGTGGAGGATCATTTCTTTCTCTTCTTCGTCCATACAGCTTCTACAAATATCGCCAAGTCATGTTGCACACTTTCCCTAGTGGATACTGTCCAGTCATGACAACTGATATCCAGTCTGGTGAGCGAAAATCCAATTCCTGGAGCGTTTCAGATCCAGCTTTGGCCAAATCTGTTTTGTCGCAAGACGAGTTGTGCCATTTGTCAAATCAAAGCAACTCTATACAAGACCCTGATCATCCCAGTTCTGCTCTATGCAGTGGAGGTATGGACCTGATCAAGAATGGATTAGGTTGCCCTCAGTTGTTTTGAGAGAAAAATCCTTTGGGTGATCTACGTCTGCATAGACGGAGAGTGCAGGAGGAGATACAACGACGAACTGCATGGGCTGTTTTCCAACATTGAATTAGTCAGATACAAAGATTAGGAAGGCTGAAACATGTAGAGCAGATATATGCTGGTGCTCCTGCTCGGAAGTGGCACTGCATCGGAATGGCGGCGATTCAGGTGGAGGTCGCAATTAGAAAGGGGATTTCAACCAACAAAACTGAAGCCAGCTAGCCAAGAATCGAGCTGGCTGGAGACGCTTGTTGGGCTCAGGTCCACCCTGCGCTTGTAAGTAGGTAAGTCCTCAACATCCCCACTTGGGCATCATAATGGATCAACATTTATCTTAGTGTGGCATGGGTAAGACCTTTTCCAGCGTCAACTCACGAACTTAAACTAATGTAGGTCTTCGAAAAGTGGGCCGTAAAGTCAAGAGAGCACACAAAAGTAGGCTTTGATGGGAAAAAAAACTACAATGGACCAAGAAGTGTAACGACAGGTTTACAGAGGAATGGGGCAGAGTCATTCTTTTTAGATCAGTTCCACTTCGAAGCTCAAGGCTGCTATTCTTGAAGCCCCTAAACACCCATCCAAAGTTATGTTTTTGTGTTGTTTCACCTTCACGGGTGCCAACAATTTTAATTTCGATCGAATGGATAATGAACAACACCAAGTCAGCAGACGTCTGGACTGATATGCTCTTGCAGAGATAGTTCCTCACCTGAAATGCAGTTTTCCAATAAGTTCTGGCTTCATGCCACATATCGAAAGGAATAAAGCAACAGAGTGACGGGAGCATAGCTCTACTATGCTACATAAGCACATATGAACTGCGTGTGGGTGGTGAGCGTCTGGCTGTATGTGAAACACAGCTTGAATGTAAGAAGTTTTTTCACGAGCCCGGAACTTGCCACGCGCCTTAATTATAAATTGAACCAAAGTTTGTGGCTCACAATGTGTTGCCGGTGCGTTTGCAATAAGCCTAGTACTCAACACCTCTTATGTCGGCGTCTACAGTGTTGTGTTGCTTCGAACCGCTCAATCTAGATATCAGGTCGGTCACTACTTTACATACGTCCAACAAAAACGCACTTCTAGTGGGTTCTACTTGGGTTCATGCTGAACCGCCGCTACTACCCATACAAACGGTTGTGCTTCACGGCGATTGTGGACACCCGAGAAGTAGAAAGTTGTGATTCTGAAGCCGCATGTGTCAATTTTGCGACATTCAACTCCGTTTTCGCTCCGGCGCTGGTAATACCTCCGTCAACGCAGTCGAAGAAGACCACGCCTAAGGTGGCACGCACAAATAGAAGGGGATCTCAACCAAATTGGAGTGCGTTACTGGAGGCGGTTGTATCACAATGGGTTCTGAGCCTAAGTGGGTCCCATGGAACACCTATCTACTTTAGGTTGATTGAGGCCCAAGTTCACCCCGAACTGTAGCGTCACCTAAGTAAGTAAGTAAGATACCTACGTCTTCTTTCTGAGTTCAACTCGTGGGTCTCCTTGGTATTTCGCGTTGTATTTCGTGGGCATTTGTGACAATTTTGTACTACTGACTCGCCTTCAAACCCTGTGACGAAACTCACGTTAAGTTTTAACATAGAGCGGCTTTCCAGATCTTAACCACTTAAAGCGATGCGCAGCAACTCGACAACCAATCAAATCTTGTAAATTTTTGCGACGTTGCCAGCTCGCTGAATGGAATGACAAACGAGAATTTGCGGTTCCGTCGAGACCTAAAAACGACCGACAAAAGGACCCCCCAGCAAAATTAAGATTTCAAATGAATGTCCCGCTTCTTTCTTTTGTTAGACTGCGTCGATAAAATTCTCATTTTATACAAAAATTTCGCTCGTTTCCTACGCTTAAGATACATTTATTTTTATATTTTCATTTCACATGTGTGTATGACAGATGAATCAGTCTAAAACTGAACGAAACCAGAAAGAAATGATTTCTCATTTCAGTCATACTCATCTTTATTTTGTCATCACTTTAAATATACAAAAAAAAATGTATCGTGTTAGTTTGTTTGAGATTTCCTCACTCGATTCGTAGTTCACATGGTTCATGGGTAGAAAGATGAGTTCTTTTTGTTGGATAAGTCATGTCTGTCGGTTTGATGACTTTTAATGCTCCCCAAGGAGGAAATAAAAAGTCTGGCAATTCTACAACAAAACATTTTCTCGACATGTTATAGAATTTTGTTTTAAATAAAAACCAAAAAATCAATTAATTTTTATAGAGATGACCTAATCCGATACAAGTTCAAGTGATGGAAGTATGAATGTTGATATTAATAAATGTCTAAAATTTTTGATTTATATCACCATCGATAAATTGAGTTAAATTAACCGAAACAATTGAGAATTGTATTTCCATTGAACTATACTTCGTTTCACTTGAAATATTTTAAGAAATAAGCTGCCTCCTATGGGATGTTCCAATTTTTGGTTATCAGACAATAGATCTGTGTGTCATTAGGCGAAACATCCATAGGAAACAGATTGTCATCCTTTCCGACAGCCAGACAGCGGTAAAAGTTCGGAATTACTATTTTTTTTTAATAAAGGCTTGCCAGGAGCTGCCTTAAAACACCTACAAGTAGCTAGATGTTCTCGAACACAAGGACATTGAATGCAATGAGATTGTTAATGAACTCGCCAGATATGGAGCTCAATCAACTTCACTTCTGTAGCTGATTCACAAGCCACATATAGTTGGAGCTCAACACATGAGAGGACAATCCAAGGAAAGCCCTTGAATGAAACTCAACTACAGGACTTTGACAATCTATAAAGTTCATGAATTCGTCAAACAATAAGGGAAGACAAAGAAGTGTGGGGGTACATCTCCCCGTGATCTTGACGCTCCTTCATGACCGCGTGATGCAGTCTTCACTCGAATCTCTAACGGATTCATTGTGTTCCTCTAACGTGGAATGTCCATTCTGAAAAGACAAAAAAGAGGGGAAAGGTCTGGGTGAGTGCAGTTACGATTGTTCGGCCTCCGTGAACCATTCCGATTTCGTAGTGAGTTTTAGAATGGCTTTTGGTGGCTTGTTAAAGAGGTCGCTCAGGTTGTTCAAATAGTGTTCACCGAGGGCCGTCTTTCTTGTTCTTTATAGACTGGGACATTCGCAAAGGAAGTGGACTTTGTTTTCTTCCACGTCTGTATTACCGCAGCCTCTGCATAACTCGTCTGTACTTAAGCGCATTTTTCTAAGTTGGCCCGCCATTAGGTTGTGACCTGTGATGATCCCTGTGAAAAGAGGTAGAATGTGCCTCGTTTTTATCTTGTTGATATTTGCCCAAAGTTTCCTGAAGATACGGCATGACGAGAGTGCGCTCCATCTGTCAACAGCTTGCCTTTGGAAGTCTCAAGGGTTGCTAAGGGTTACAATATTTTTCAGTTGTAAGAGAACTCTGCTGGTAACAGAGGTTTTTTTTTGCTCTTTTGGTCCGCCAAGTATGTCAAAAGCCCTTCAATAGTATCCTGGAATGAGTGCCTTCCGGCTAAGTCCGAGAAGATAGCAAGAAATCGAATTTGAATGGACAAACAAGTTCTTAGATGTTGTTATTGACTTTTGAACTATCTCCCACTAGGGCGTTTAAGCCTTTTACTCTTCAATCAAATCATCACGTTCTCTTTAATATTATCTACGAACGTGCTCACAGAGATTTCGAAACAGACTATCTTTCCATGGAGGTGCCGCGGTTTGGTCAGCAGTCCAATCTTCTAAACATTGAGCTACCATTCTTACGATCAAGTAAAATTAAGATTTTCATAGCACAGGTCGTACCAGTTATCGATCATGCCCAAGTGGATCGCGTTGATTCAGTGGCTAGAGTGTGGAACTTTTAAGAAACTTGACTTTGGTTCAAGTTTAAGAAAAACTAACATTTGTGGCACCGCGATCCTGGCGTGAGAGATGCAACAAAGTGTTCTGTTTCGATTGTTTGCATCGTTGGAGGCTTGCATTTGATTGCGTACCACTCTCGAAGAATTGCCTGAAGAAAGTGCATGCCATAGTGATTGAAAGCAAGTTTCGAAGAGTCACATAATTTTTCACCTTGCGAACAGAATCTCTCAACCATAGTCTCACCATCGCATTGACTCTTAGCAGTGAAGAGTCCTTGAAACAGTGTTAAATGGATTCAACATATTTCATCTTTTTCATGCCTTTTGGTAGAGTTACCCACGAACATACGATTAATCTATTCTGGATCGTGAAAGACAGATTTGTAGGATCTACCATTCCGTAGGTATAGCTAGATATCTAGTCTTCGCATCAGTGAACCTCTAAAAGGCTGCATAACTAGCCTTATTTGCGATAATGATCTCAGTAGCATAGTTCCTGATGGATACCATGGCGATTAAAGAAGTGCACCTTGAGATTGTTTATACGGAAGTCTGTTGGTCTTTTGTGATTCCCCTCAGAGTTGTGTAATACCATTTCTTAAACTGTTTCTATTCAGTTGGTCTCCATGTTCGGTCAGCGGAACTTGCCCAAATTCTTCCAGTTCTTCGTCTGTCTGCTTCTTAAATGACGAAAACGATGAATTTAAAGGTTCATGCAGTTGAACAGTTAGTGTTTGAAGGTCTTTATTCCACATTTTGATAGCTTCTGCAATAGTTTGGTGAATTTAATGTCTCAATGTGTTGTTTCTAATTCCCTTCCTTCCGGAATGTGAATGGAATAGACCTTATTCGAGTCTTTGTATGGTGTGGCACAATCTATGTTCCTATTGATGTACCGTATCCTCCTCTTGAATGCACATAAATATAGTTTTAATGACCCGCTTATCCTTCATACATAAGCTATGCGACCAGCCATCTTCTCGATCCTCCACCACTGACTCTATTTCATCAGGAGACATTTTCAGACGGTTCCAAGAGGGATGTAGACTTTGATCCAACCATCTCATCTTATGGCAGGAATTTGCAAGTAGGTAACTTGATGGCATGGCATTCATAGCATATTTTGAAACCCAGTTTGAGAGCATGCGCACCACCATTATAGATTATTCTATTCGGAGCAGTTTCAGTAAGTTTCTCACTAGATTTCAGTGAGTTATCCCAGCAACATCAAGAAGGAATCTTGTTACGGCATGCAGCTCGTTTAAGAGTTCGGAGAGTTGGAACAAATATCGAGTTAATGATCGATAACGTAGCCTTGACACTAAGCTCGACAGGTTCGACAGCTTTCTCTAAATTTATCCAGCTCGAACAATTCTACAAGAGCACCATGCACTGCTCCTTTTATGATTCACAAATAAGACCCCGAGTTACTTGAACTTCTCTGTTGACAAACACAGTGCACTGAACAGGCTTTCTGGGAAGAACCGATTTGTATACGTTCACCTTCGTTCTGGTATCATCGATGACGGCTACAAATACGAGCTGGATTCTGGTCCGGGATAAATAAATCAACTGCGAAAAGTAGATGACTGGCCCCCAAATCTCCCAGTAAGAAGCATTCTCCACCATGGCAACGAGGTCACAAAACTCACCCCTGGCGGAGCCGAATGCCCACAATGAAACAAATAGGTTTAACGCCTTAATGTCACCTAATCTATTGTCGAAGCTTTCCAGACTACCGTAGCGTCATCATTTCTGGAGAATTTGTCGAATTTTTACGAAGGCAATCGTAAAAACAACCCTTTCCATGGTTTTCTATAAAAATTTCATTATTTCTAGAAATCTCATCCGATTATTCACGCATTCCCAATAGATAAGAACGCTAATCTCCCTTGCTGGCCTCTAGTCACTATCTGTCAATGAAGTCATCTTTTATGTTCATATTTTTGCAAACAATTTACGAGAATACACACACATTCACACATGTATACACGTAATATTCAAAGCAAGTCAATCTGGACAAAATAAATGAATTTTTCGTAAATTTCCAAAGAATCTATACAGCATGAGTCTCCCGCAGTTTACCTTTCCGTGTAAACATTCCAAGACCAAGAAAGAGGAAGTGATACATTACGCAGCCATCATCTTGTTTTTTTTTTTGAATGGATGCACATGCAATTGTTGTTACTTTTGAGGGGAAGATACACAATAGTAGAGAGTGAACTGCAGTATTGTATCTACATTCACAAATTGGTCTGTGGTGGACTGATGATATCCATCTGGAGGGGCGCATGAATAATGCCTGTCAACGGAAGTTTAGGTTAAGTTATCAACAATAACAGCAAATGTGAATGAATAACTTGACTCGTGATGAAATGAATTTAATGTGCATTGTTGTGGGTGCGCTTTTGTTAGAGATAAATGTGGAATAAGAAGGAGGGATAATTGTGTGATCTGATTTTAAAGAGCTTTGAGTGCTTTTAATCGCCCTAGTTAGTTGGGTTCTCTAGCGCAAAGAAAAAGTGGCTACCAAGAGTCTTCAGCCTTGCAGTTAACACCAGCTGGTACATATATTGCCTTGGTAGGGTGCATGCACCAAGCAATCGACTAAGTATGGGGCGACTAAAGTATACCCAGTGAATGGAATGTCAGACGTCTCTAAATCTCACAAAACCAACAGAGGGATACCCCTGCTTAACGTGGTATATAAGATCCTGGCCAACGTATAGTCCACCAACCGCCAATGATCAGTGTGCCATACACTTGTCTTATATTGAGACAAACATATTTCATGTCGAAACTCATCTTTATCGACTTAAAAGGTCCATATGTCAGCATTTATTGTCTTGAGCTTTACACGATGATGGCTGAACTCGGGATGACGTCAAAATACTAAAAAAAATTTGATGCTTCTTTGAACTATTTCCAAACACTCACAGGATTTCGGTAAGGAGATGTGCTGTCGTGTGACTCTTGCTGAACCAGATAGTGTGCAAAGCAGGTGCTAAAGCAGAAGGTACTGTCTTTCACAAATCCATCAAGCCGAAGAGATATTCAGACGAGAGTGACATCATTGGACACTCCCAGCGTGCTGTCGAGGCTTTCGATAATGAAGTGAAATGAGCTAGTCTTGAAGGGAATGATGACAAAACCAACTATATGTTGGCATAGGACATATAGAACTTCACTAACAATTATAACGTTGAAGTAGTTAAGAAGTTCGCCTACCTCGGAGTAAATATCAGCTTTACAAACGACAAAATCGTGGAGATACGACGAAGAATAATCCAAGGAAACTGCTTCTATTTCGGTTTGACAAACCAAGCTCTTCACATGAAGCAACCAGGTGACGCTTTATAGAATACTGATCCCGACAGTTCTGCTGTATGTCGCCGTGTGCTGGACGATAGGCAGGAAAGTGGAACAGACACCGGCTTACTTCGTCAGATATAAGCCCCCTTTTGAGAGCACTTTCAAGATGTGGATCCAGTCCAAAAAGCCAAGACAAGTCCTTAACATAAGCTCGACCATATCGAACAAATGGACAATAGTGCTTAAAATAAAAAGATTAATGAATCCCAGCCCCCAGTTTCAAAATAATAAGAAAGATCGAACCTCTGTAACAAATATCAAATTACCAAGAATGCCAGTAGGCTTTGTCTGGAAAATGAGAAGTAGTGCACTCAGAATCGAAGAGGATGGAAGGCTGCCGTGTCTCAGCCAGAGACGGAACACGGGTCTGTAATGTACTGACAGACATTTTCGAACCATCACTGCAGGACTCCAGTTGATCTTTACTGATGACTTGCCAGTTGAAAATGTATAATAACCATCTGTCTGGGTTCATAGATTCGCCCGAACGTAACCCTCAACTTGGTCCCGCGGACCTTGTGGCTTAGATTGCTCTGCTCTGATCTTGTGGATCAAGTCTGATCAATTTTGAAAGACAATTTTGCTTCTCAAATGCTTTGCACTAGACAGTTGATTTTAATAGTAATTGCTACTGACTCTTTCGGCTGAACATGTAACGAAACGTTGCACACTCATTGCTCACATCCAATTTTGTCACATACTTTTTGGCGCAAACTAGAATCCTTGGTGTATGGACCCTATTACGGAAACAGTGACCATTTGAAACGGTAAAATAAAGACCTTAGGAGTAGATAGCAGAAAAGAGCGTCGGTCTAGTTTTAAAGCCCATGTTTGTTGTGTTGAAGAAGTCGAAGAAGGGTAGAGAAGAAAGGGAGAGAGGATGGCTCATAAGTGGATATCCGAAATGAAAAGCATGATTGTGGAACTATATGGTCATGCCATGGTCTTCTTCTTCAAGTTAAACTTCTCTACCCACGGCTGATTGGTTTCGATCACGTGGATGAACGTGTAACGAAACGCTGCACGCCCACTTCTCTGCGTCCATGAGCTACAGCATTTATGCAGCGATTGTCTATGGGTGTGTGTGTCAACATGACTAGATCCCCCTCATTAGTTTCCCCTGTAAGTCGAACGAATTCGGTGGTTCGTCGTTATTTGCTATCTACAGAACAACCATCCTGGCAGCACTGATTTTGACTACACATCTAAAGAAACAATTCCATTTCAATGGCGTACTTCCTCTTAAAATGGCACGTCCGCCAAAAAGTATGCATTTGAGTTTTTCACAACGCACCGCATCAGAACAACGAAGCTTCAAGATGGGTGAATACAAAAAGTCCACATGCATTTTAATGGCAATGAAACGACTTAGTCACTCAAAGCAAAAAACCTCGAGGAACTCTTATTTGTTTAAACCATTTTTGTGTTGGAAATTATACGCTATCAACCATATAAGATTTAATTATAGGTAAAACCATTTAGTGTGGGTGGTTACAACCTCTCGATCGATTTCCATCAATCCATTCACGGTGAAATCGATTTAAAACAATAACCTCGAACGCATCCGTTAAACTGGAAAGCTTTCGTCCATTAAACTGAATTCAATGTGCAATGAAAAATCGACAAAAAAAGATACAAATTGCAAGAAATATATTTTTTTTGGCGAAAAAGTTCACGCCTACACTCGGTAGAGACACATGCAAAGACCAGAAGATCATCGACTTGAATTGCGTGCTTGAGTTTGTGAGTTTTTCCACACCACCACCACCACCACCACTACCACCATCATCCGCGAACTTGGCTGCGGATTTCTTTTGAAAAAATTTGTTCAATTGTTTTTTTTTTTTAAATACTCGAGGATGTATAAATTTATTATTTGGGGGGAGGCTTTTGTTCCTCCCCATGATGAGTGACCTTGGGCATTATGTGCGCGGTACTGAATTTTAGTTTCGTTGCGAGAACTCAAGTGCACAGTGGATTTATTCGGATTAGTTTCGGTTTTTACGGGGAAAAAATGTCACGGGATTGGGGTTGCAAACACGGTATTTTTGTTGAAATAAACTGTGATAGTGTTCCAAGATGATTTTTGCAAGAATCTTGTACTCATGCAGCTCTATTGAATGCTTTTAGTGCATGCTAACCTTGAAGGTATGAACTCACATCAAAAGTGAAGCGATTAACAAATAAATAAAACAGCATCAACTATTTTAGTGTTACCAGCTTCGTTGTAAGTCCTGGGGCTTTGAAGGAGCCTTTGTTTGAGAAATTGGGAAACTACATGTGAATTCCATCATCATTACGTACGAAATCCTAGACTCTATGGTTGTTATGGTTTGTCTTCCCAAGACTTTAGGATTGGATACGAGGACTCCTTCACTTCTTGCTTACTTTACCGGCTTCCAACCGTAGTCTTCCATTCTCTTCCATCCCGGGTATGTGCCAGTTTGTCAGGCCAATCAGCCTTTCAACCGCGATGGCTTGGTCCTTACAATGGAGATTCGGTACTGCTTGTCATTTTGATTCAAATATTCTCTTGGCTGGAGCATTTCGGTCCATTTGCTTCATTTGGCAGAGACAATGTGATTCGTTCACATCTTTGTACATCTCACCATAGAGTCGAGGTTGTATCTCCTCCCATTTTCATCCTCCTCGCAAGCAGGACCAAATATTCAACGAAAATCCTGAGCCACTATTTGCTTCAGCACAAGAAATCCGACGCATGTTTGGAAAAGTGCGGAATAGCTGTATCCAACCGGCATGTTGCATTGCGTGTCCTCCAGCGTTACGCGACACAGCTGGTTCAGTTGCAGAATTCAGAAATTTGTTCCATCGGAAGACTCATTCGAGTTTGAAGCCATCATGCTGTCGTCTAAATTGTGTAAATCTCGTCGTCTCCTGAGCTGATCCTCATCCGAAATAAGAAGAGAGCCGTTTAAACTGTGTACCGAGTGTTGTTTGGAGCTGTGA
This sequence comes from Criorhina ranunculi, assembly GCA_951813785.1. Lineage (NCBI taxonomy): Eukaryota > Metazoa > Arthropoda > Insecta > Diptera > Syrphidae > Criorhina > Criorhina ranunculi. Next base: position 86,796,834 of record OX638381.1, on the reverse strand, counting down.
CCACCTGTTAGCTTTTCGCTGCTTCCTCGGCTTGAGAAACTAATGCGTTGATACGGTTATACATGTCGCGCCTTACACTACGCTTAACTCGCTGAACTTTCTTCCTTTTTACGAGGTACTGGGCTTCAAGTTTTGGTATCACTACTCTTAAGGGGGCTGCAAACAGTTCATTGGTGATTTCCGCTCTTCAATCCATCTCCATGTGTCTGCCAATAGCCGTGTAGATACTGTGAGGCTGTGATTGAACCAAAACTTGATTATCTTTCTAAACAATAAAGCTTCTGTTGAAAACCAAGCTGCTACATAGGCTCAAAAGTTCGTCGATCTTTGAGACAAAATCAGTATTGGCATGGGTTTGACACGCTTTTGCGGTTCTTGAGATAAAAAGTTGAGTGAGTGTAGGTTAGGTTCTAGTTGCAGCTAGTATGTGCCAGTACACTTAGAACATACGAGGCTTCAACCTATTCGTCGAACTACTTGGAGCCTTATATGAAGCGTAGAATTAGATCATAGAGGGTGTTTGAAGACAAATGCTTCCAAGTGGTGTAACCTTTTGAAAGGGAGGACAGGACACGTACATAACAGTTGAATGATGCTCTCCTCTTCCACTTTGTCTCTACATATCTAACACATGTGTTTGCCTATAAAGTAGTGTCCAGTGATGATACGAGATCAAGCTCTTAGACCGTTTCAGATCCAACTTCGGACAAATCTGCTTAGTACCCTGGCACATACCATTGAGCCATCTAAGGCTCATCATTCATCTTGCCGATTGCTTTTAGTTTAATCAGTATCGAGGAGCTTGCATAAATTTTGTTCAAATCCTGTCAAGTTGTGTCCTGGGGTATGTGTATACTGAATTGCTCTGCCATCTCGTCAAGAGATGAGCAGCAATCCAGAGTTACTTTTGAATTAAACGAGACAGACTCTAAGGATTTTAGGGCTGCTTGGCTCGGTGAACGTAAGTTATGCTTTTCACTGAGAAATTCATAAATGTCTTGACACGGCAAGGCTTCTACGCGTGTTGAGCTCCATTCCATTGAGTTTCTGTACAGAGCCGTAAGGAGGGCTCACAGGTGATAAGCACATTCTGAGAGCAGCAATGCAACTTTTACAAGGACTTTCTGACGACAGTCCTAGCTTTAGTTTGATACCGAGTTTGTAGTCAACTTTTCATACTCTCGCGAACTCATTCTAGTGGTTGTTGCTCGCGTAGCAAAAGCTTGCTAAGCCTCTAAATATAGAACTCACATTTGATTCATACCCACAACCACAAATAACGACGATTACCTCAACAAAGTATCACGTTTCCTTCCACATTTCACATCCCAAACACAAACAGGTGAGAGAAATCGATAAAAAGGTTGGTTGAACCAAACGTCCATTCAACTTCGCCTAATCATTTATACATTAACGTCCCCAACGGGACTCCAAACATTACAGCAAACTTGCTTAGTAGGTTACCCGGAGCAAGGAGATCACGTTTCAACTGGGGGAGACTATACCCATTCAAGGGTGAAATGCTATTTGCGTGTTCGACCGACAATACTGACGTGTTGTTGATGTAGGGTGCAACCAAGTCATCCCCATTTGTTTTTCTTTTTCAAAATGGTGGACGTTATATCATACAGCTGCCCCTTCGTTAATGTTTCACTTTCAGCACAATTTCCACTTAGGTACTGTGGTGTTGTTAAACTAATATCGTTTGTTTGCATTGTTGTGGGGGTTAAGTGTCCACACGTCCGTAAATAAGATACGCAGATACATTTTCCTACTTTTGTGTTTGGATTTTCATTTTCTATGGACTTTCTTGTTTAGTTTGTGGAAAGAGGAAAAGCTTTAGAGCGGAATAAGTTTCGATTTCATCTTATGTTTGCACACCCTCGATAGATACTTATGCAGTTCTGCCGTAACAATTAGAACAATTGGCACTGCCGGTTGTAACATAAGTCTGTTGAATGCGGAAACCCAATCTGTAGGTAAAGTGATTATGAACAAGGGATTTATGCAAGAGTTTGTTGTCATTCTAAGAAAGTGCATAAGACAATTGAAAGTGCGATGCTTTGGCATGAATGAAAAGCGGGCTTCGATTATAAATTGATGAATACCCCAAGAGTACGTACATACATATCACCACATAACCCAAGTTTGACTACCTTTCGATCAATAACGGACGTCAAATTCCGACCTTTTAGGCCTCATCTCAAAGAATGGAACCTAAAGCATCTAAAACCCAGCAGAAATAAGCCCAGATACATTGATGGAATTCCTGACGAGCTATTTCAAGCCACGCCAAGCAAATCAGCTGAGATGCTCCATCCATTCATAAGGAGTGTTTGAGCGAATTAACGTTTCCCAGGCTAACAGAACAAGGGTGACTTGAAAAAGTCGTTCCTTCTTGATCTTCCTGCATTGACCGCAGTAACACCTTGCGGATCATTATAGACGTAGAGCAATACGTCAGGGCTGTGGGGTTGCGGTTTCGGTGAAGGTTAAGTTGGAGCTCTAGACTTTCTAAATACGTCAAGTACAGGTTTCCACTACATCTGCCTTCCATCGACTTCCAGAAGGCATTTGACAGCCTAAATCGAGTTTACAATTGGTCGGCCTTGCGCATGAGCTTTTATTAAGGCAACGAACGAAGGTGCTTAGTGTCACGTTTTATCCAAAATAAGGATGTTGGAGGACTTTGAAGTTCAAAGCGGGGTACCACAGGTGTGGGTACTTTCACCTCTTAGTGGCCAGTCATCCTCACAGCTTGGACAGAGGAAAGCCAATGTTGAGGGATACAATGGACTATGATAACTAGTTGAAAACTTCAAGCCTAAGCTGACGATATTTGTTTGCCTTCGGACAAGATTGTGGATCTACAACAAATGGCTTGAAATCTGGAAACCAAGACAAGCAGAGTAGGTGTGAAGATAAGTGCAACCAAAACAAAACTCTAGGAGTCTTTCGAACTCGAACATCGAACTGAAAATTGTCGAGAATATCAGCAAATTCATTTATTTAGTATAGTCCCGGCCGATGGAGGTAACGAACGAACTGGATGTGAGCAGCAGAATCGGGAAAGTAAAGCCGACCAAAACCAAATCAGATCTAACGTGGATTCAGTACCTACTTCTGTTTGGATATTGAACTTGGAAAGTAACTTCCGCTATTACTCGTAAGCTGTCTACGTCTACGCATCATATTGAGGATTTTTTGACCAAATCTCGGGAACGCCGTCAGGAACCAATAGGAAGTGGCAGTGGATTGGTCACATCATGATCGGTCCAATATGTCATGCAATGGAATATACTGGATGACAGTCAATCATAGCAAACATGGCGCAGATCAGTTGAGGATGAATCAAGGTCATTTGGGATGAGCCAGAGGGAGCTGAATTGAGTTAAAGAACTCCGAACACGAGAGCTGTTAGGACTTTAGTAAATCAGTTACCTTACCTTTGTTCAGGAAGAACATTGGTTGCAATGGGTCCTTCAAAGATCTCGAACGATCTTCATTCTCCTTCTACTTTCATGCAAAATCTGAGTTCTGCACCAGTCAGTGCCCATTTTGGTGTTGTTATTCAATCAAAACCAGGAAATGGTTTTGAGATTTACTTGTTGAAGTATTTTTCATTGCATATCAGCAGGTGCTGTTAAAAATGTACAGTGGGTTGCAAAAGAGGTACAGATTGTTCATGATTAAGTAAATGATTCATGACTTGTTCACTGTTTTTGTACCTAGGTGTAGTTCTCATCTTCTGCACATGTTGTCGTTGTTGGGGGACTTCTCGAGAGCTCTGGGGAAACTCCATTGACAAAGGCTCTTTCGATCGGTTGCGATAGCAGTCTTCAAAGTTAAACTTTCTCACAGTGGTGGTTAAGGTTTGCACCACCTTGGTTGCCAGTAGTTGGATCAAGTGACTTCCAGGTTGCCTTGTGTATATTAAGATATTTCGCCCCGCAGTAAGGTCGATGAGCTTGAATCCGTTCCTGGAGGTCGTACTGCCAAAGATGTCCTCCTTCTTGATCTTGGCGTCGAAATCTTCAAGGACTATCTTAACGTCATATCTCGGGCTTTGCTCGTAGGTCTAGGAGCAATTAGAAACAATCTATTGGTGGCATCATCCCTCTGCTCTGTGGGCGTGAGTGTAAATGATGCAAATCATGTTATAAAATTGAGTTTCGATGCGAATTGTCATCACTCGCTTCTTTACGTGATAGAAGCTCAAGACTCTTTGCGTAAGTTCAACTCTGACAACAAAACCGCATCTTAATAGCCGCTGTTTCTGCTCGTGGTAGCAGTGACCATAGTAGATGTCACAAGCATTTGTTTGCCGGACAACTAGAACGGCCTAACGCACCTTCTGAAGAGCGGTTATCTCAACTTTGTAGCGTTCGAGGATTTGTGCCAAATTGTTCGATGAACGCAGCCTCTGCAGGGTACGAACTTCGTCGAAAGTTAAATTAATCCTTCTATCTGAGGCTTGTTTTTGTTTCATTTTTCGCCCTTTTTGACACTTGACGTTCGTCTTAACCAATGTTAACTGTACTTTTAAGTGTTTCCTTGTTTCCTCATTCGTTACTAATAAATTTTCCAATTTTTCTTTTCAGATTTTACAGGAAAACGCCAAAGATAAATCCATCGAAGTGCTAATTTTTACAACGACGGGAAAGCAAATCAATTGCTTTACAATTATCTTATCCACACACATACAATAGACAATAAGTATACACACTACAGCACCATTTATGTAACACAACGAAACAAATAATAATTATAATTGTTTAAGACAAACAAAGTAACAAAACAAGTAGCAGAACTAGAAGAATTAGAATCTCGAACCAAGGTCGGACAAAGAAAAAACCGATAAAAATACAAACATTTTTGAAAACACTATAAAATGGCAGATACTACCATTTCGACCTCCAGACAATCGTGCGAGCCCGATTGCAATCAATTAAATATTATTGATCAGCCAATAATGAATAAATACACAGAAATTGATGAGTCTCCATCAACGGACACAGAGGAACCAGAACCATCAGTACAGGGAATGTCAGTACCATCAAACACAATGAAACTACCCTTGCATATAACGAAAATGATTCAAAATAAATTGAAGCGAAAAAAGAAGCTGTCGACTAGTCTGACATCTGTTAGTGACACTGTAAATCAGGAGAAGCGAACGCGTATCGAAGGAATTCAATTGAATTGTCGTGGCAAGTTGAATGAGGAACTTATAGCAGCAACAACAACATCACCATCGACGACAACGTCAACAGGACAACAACAGTCGTCAACATCGGTTAAATTGGAACGTGTCCAGACGAGGGCATCACTTCCATCACCGAAGGTGGCGGAAAAAATCATATTGCTACAGCAGAGTCATCAATCGCCGGGACAACAGCAACAGATGGCCAAAGTGCCACCGCCAAGATTGAAGCGCAAGCTAGAAGAGAACGTGTCAACGATACAAAAGTTGAACGCTCAAACCGAACAGATGAGGCTAGAGATTGCCGAACTTAAGACGCAGCTAAGCACGGAGAAAAGCGCCGTTCGAGTTTTAAGGTGAGTCCATGTGGGTTGGGTAATCCTTGTTTAGGCGGAATCTCAGTCTTTGTCTTTGGGATGATTTGAATCTCAGCTACAATCAACATTTTTCCGACAGATGTCGTTGGCAGTGGGAAGTAGAACGGATCTTTATTTTGCTTGGTAGCTTCGTGTAGAAGGTTCGTAGTCATGAATTCCTGGATCACTCTTTGAAAATGCAAAAGACTGTTGAGCGATGTCCACTTAGTAGACTTTTGACAAGTCCATTTCTTACCCACTTGTCCTTGTGGATCCTAGGTGTTCTAGTCTTTACTACACCTACGTGCCATCGCGAACGATTTCTGGCTCTCTTCGACTCTTTCTGATTTGCAGTTAGACCAGACCTAACCAGCATCTTGGTTGACCCGGTCTTCTGCCATTTTGGGTTAGTGGATTCCATTGAACTGCGGAACTAGCAACGGAGCTTTTCGGAATGTATGGCCAATCAACTGCCAGTTTCGTCCTTGGTTTCTGACACATTCTTTGAAAAAGTTTTTCAGTAGAGGTTAGACCAGAAGACGTTTTCAACTTTCCCGTGGCAATAGAGCCAACTTTCCAAGTGCTGCATCCATATTTAAACGAAACAGTTGCAGCTGGAAGTAGTTTCTTCTGTTCCACAATCGGTAGAGTCTTCTACTCTTCTTCACGGCTGACCAGCAAGATTTCCTCTTGTAGGAAGCTTGACGATCATTCAAGTTCATACACTCCTTGGAAAAGCGCTTACACTCCCAAGTTATCTCTATAAGTAGGAGCAGAAGCTCAGGAAGCCCGCCAACGTTCCACAATGGTTTTATTGTTTTTTAGTGAACTCATCCAAAGTTGTTGGAAGGCCCCCCTCAAGGTACTTACTAAACCTCTTTTTGTACTTTCTAGGGCACAAAACGAATCCGAGTCCCGCAAGTGGAAGAACGAGATAAAGAAACTCCAAACCGCTATGGAACTCATGCGAAAGGTTAAGAAGTCAAAAGATGAAGCTTGTGCCAATTGGGCAGGCAACAGCCATACAAGCTCAACAGCGAACGGTGCCAAAGATGCGAATATTACAAATCATGAATTACAAAGACTGACAAATGAGATTACAACCTTAAGGGAAGCAAACAGGAACCTAGAAGAGAAACTACAGGTGAGTGACTTTGTGCATAGTGTCTGTATTTCAGTGCTTGCTTTGTTTGTACAGCGTGTCCTGCATGCCTTATCTCTTAAGCAATGTTTTGCGAATCGCCTTTAAGTGATCTGCGTTCCATCGCTGCCGATTGTATATGAATGCTCCAATTCCGTAAACCCCGTAGATTTCCCAGAATAGAATGCCAATGCCCACAACCAGACCCAAGCCGAGTATACAGAAAGCGGCTTGCAGATGTGCCAATCTCAAGACAACTGCATCATCGTCATCCTGACTGTTTCTGACGACACTCTTCCCGGAGTGTTTGAATTTTGTGTCCATGACCTTGGTCCAGTATACAACAAATCCATGTTCATGAGCGCGTCTCACCAAGGTGTCCAGAAAGCCCAAGTACGGCGATCCATAGGGTGCTGTGTAAACCGATTGAAACGGAATCGGGCATGTGGCCATCAAGTGGAAAAGAGGTCGACCGTGACGGGTGTGCTTTCTTGAGTTCACACGAAAGTAGGCCACATGGGCTTTCTCCAGATAGGCATAGGACAGGTCATTCCCATCGAGCTTCTGCATCATAAAGTTGTCGGACACTGGAATGCACTTGTGCTTGATTTTACTCAGATGAGGCACCGATGAGTCCAAAAACTTATCGATGAACTTCTGGTGCCGAGCGTGGATTAAAATCTCATAGTTGGACTGTGCCAAGTCCGAAAGGCTATCGATCTCGGGCAGCGATATTCGAAACACCAGGTTGCTGGTCAGATTACACTTGTAAGCTCCCGAAATCAGAAGGCAGTAAGTGAACCAACAAAGTAAGAAAAGCCTCACAGAGATCGTCGGTGGCGTCTCACTCAGCGGTTGGGTCAACATAGTGGAGTACAACCTTGTTAGCACGTGATCGGCATGCGGCAACAGTAACCGACAGAAGGCATAGGCGATCAGAAACATCAGAACGATAGCCACCCAAACGGGAATCTGAAACGATCGAAAGAGATTCCAAAACAGCGAAGCCGGTGGAGCCTTCGGTACAAGAACACAGAGATCATCCCGTCCATAGACCACCGAGTGTTCGACCATATTTTGAAAAGTATCCGGCGATAGAAATCTCGTGTTCAACGCCATGTCACTCACCGCGTTCACCATCTCACTGAGGCAAAAATCGCCCGAAGTATTGTTTGACATGCGATAACGGTCGTCCTTTCGGAAGCCTTCTGGAAGTTTGATCATCAGCGAGGCATTAAAACGGCTTGCAACGAACGAAGACATGAGTCCATCGGCTCCCAGAATCCGACCAGTTCCTTCGAAGAGCGCTCGAACTTCGTCGGGGTACAGGCATATCCTCAGAGGTCGGCCATTCATATTCGGCATATGGCGGGGAAATAGGTCATCACGAACGCGTGCATTTGAATCCAGTTGCCTGAGGAATCTTTTCGAAAACGGAGAATAGGTGTAAATCTGAATGTCGTTGTCCCGCCAGAATATGATGACCGCATTGAGGACCCAGATTTCCCAGAATTTCTCAAAAGCTGAACGTAGCCAGACTTCATTCATGTCCGTGGAGTCTTCCACTATGACAAAGAAGTAGGATCGATGCTTGGAGCTAGATTTCTTTTTCACCATATTCAGGTTAATGTGCTGAGAGGCGTCCCTTATAAAGATCACTAGATACATCAGTATTCCGTCGTCTTGAATCGCTTTCAAGGGTTCAGTCTTGTATTTGTTTCTGAAAGATGTCACGTGGTTAAAGGAAATCAGGAACCAACTTCAAACTTACCTCAACGATATAAAGGACGTTCCGCACTCGTTCAGTTTTCTCAGAATTAACCCCGGATATCCAACCGAGGTATTGTTTTCAAAGTACACATACATCGTGGATGCATTGAAGGAGCAGAGAATCCTGGCGGAACGATTTAGTAGCGAATACGCATTCTTTATGCGGGTCGAACTGGGTATCTTGAAATGTCTGATTTCCAGTGAAGCACAGGCAATGACACAGCAGAGGAATGTCAAAGCTAGACAACGGCTGAGCTTGAACATTGTGCAACTTGAAAGGATACTGCAGTTATCCTTACGACTTCTGTGGCCTTTTATACGACTGGGAAACTGCTGACATCTAATTTGTCTAATGGACTTAATAAAGTCACACTTTATCATGATGGATAGCAATTAATTGAGGCTTGTGCTGATTGTGGTTTATTTGCAGAAGAAGGCTTTAGTTTAATTACTTTTGGATAAGAATTGCTGTGTCACTGTCAAGTGGTTCCGGTGATTTGTTTTCTTTGAAGGATGTTTGAACTGTGATGGATGAGAAGATAAGGCGGAAGAAGGCATTTGTCACTCCTTAAAGGAATCTTTAATCAGCGTAGGCAGTTTCTTATGGTTGTTCAGAGGGCTTTCGAGGACATTCAATGCGCTGAAGTAGTACTTGCACGATACCAGGCAAGCAGTGTTTAGGCTATAAAAAGACGCTTTTGTAGATGTTAAGGCAGCGTGGCTAATGGCTATTTTAAGAATCTTATGTAAGGCTAGGTTGAAGTAGGTGGCAGCATGATGTAAGTTGCCGCTTCACATGGATATTCATGAATCCATTGTGAAGGATTCCCACGTGTACCTGTATGAAAGCGAAAGACGTAATAAGTTGATTTATTGCCTCCTTTAATCACTCAGAATGGCACGGTTGATAGTTTGGCTGGATCGCTAAGGAAGTAGGCACATAGAGTTTCTTGCCCGGTTCTGCTGAGGCTTGGGTAGTCGCAGAAGGAGTGCGTAGTGTCCTCTCCTTCGCCTATATCTCCACAGCCTATGCAGGGGTCGGTACTACTTAGGTAATGTAAGGTGACTCTTCCCGTTTAGGAAGCTCTTTACTTTGTAATCATCGAGTTTGGCTAGGTCGCTAAGGCCTTCGTAGAAGTACTCCCCTCGAGGGTGAGTATACTTTCTCCTGAAATAGGTGTAGGGGACACCCATTCTAGTGGCATGCTTTCCTATCAAGCCATGTTCCGTGAGGGCTCATACTGAAGGGTTAATGTTTAAATTTACTTACTTATCAGGCCAGCGACCGTGTGAGGGTATGAGCCTGAACTAATGCTGCTTTCCATCCTTCACAGTCCCGGCCACGCTGCTGCTTACTAGACTAAGGTTTCTAGAGTCTGCGATTGCCTGGTTTTCAAACCGGAGGTTCAGTCTCCCTTTTTTACTTGAAGCATGTGCAGCTGGGACTCGAAGATCTTCTTAGCTGAAGCGAGCTTATACATTTCTTATTCTTTCCGTTTCCTTCAGATCCAGGTTAGGCCAGATCTGCCTCCAGGAACGACAAGTGCTGATATTATTCCATTTGCTTCTGACTTGACTATCTTTCTAGGTTCAGTATCAAGATGAAACTTGGTCTATTCTAGAGAAGCAGGCAGACAACTGCAGTAACTCGGAATGTCCCTGTGTCTTGGAACCCAGCATAGAGAAACGTTGCATGTAGGACACTTGCGCTACTCCTTGCCACGTTTATTGAATGCCAATCTGAAGCTTGCCTGAACCCCCTTAAGCGGCGATCTGTTGCCAACTAATGTTTCTTCTCTTACACTTCCGAGATTGCATCTGAGGTCGTTGGACAAAAGTTAAATCAACATTTATAGGTCCACATTCCATCTGTGTTATTACCAACAACATCAGAGCTCAACTTTTGGGAGTACCGGAGTACTCTACTGCACTTCGTCAATCTAAAAAGTTCATAACTCCCTCAAACAGTAAGAGAAGTCAAGAAATTCTTGCATTTAGCAAGCGTGATGCTAAGTTCCTATCAGACTTCCGCAACGGGCGTTGCTTACTCAACTCCTATCTCAACAAGTTGAGCCGAAGTCCATGGACATATGCCAACTCTGTTTGGATCTTTTGAGCTGAGCAAGGTTCTTCTGCAACAAGAAAAATGTCATGAGAAACGGCGAAGCAGGCTCAAACACTTTTTTGGATTCCTCACCCCAAACATAGTCGACCACTCATCCAAAAGCACGATCCTGAGGTTCCTCCATCACCTCGACTTTGCTTAGGATCATAACATTTTTCTTGTTGCAGAAGAACCTCGCTCAGCTCAAAAGATCTATTTGGTCGTCGTAGGCTTCTGGCCTCTGCCTGGTGGGCATGATCCCCTTCAATGCCTAATTCGGCTTTTCCAGAAGAGGTGCCTTCCAACGAACTTCAAGAAGATAGCAATTGTACTATTATAGGCTTAGGTCTGTCTGTACTTTGCGGTTGCTGCCTTGTAGGTGCTTTAAGATGAATGTGGAATACTTTATCATCACCTTCAAAACCAATGTGCATCTTAACCTCCAACTTGTTGTCTCTCTTCTCAAGTTTTCCCTATATGGTCTTAAAAATAGTGCAAAACAAAGTCTTTAAAGCTTACATTTGAAAAAATCCCTTAAGCCTCGACCATACAACCAACTCCATTGGACAATTGTAAAATTGTGTGTATTTTTGTATCGTTTTCCATTAAGTTTGCATGACAACATTCGCTAAGCTACTTGTGTGCTCCATAAGACTACATCTGCATCCTAAGTGTGAATCCAACTAACTTCTAACCGCTCTTCATCGAAACAAATTTGTGTATGTTCGTTCTTTTTAAATCCCCGGCCCTAACCTGTGTTCAGTGTGTTCCTTAGAAAAACCTAAACAAAATGAAAACGTTGAACTCCTATATATCGATTCCAGATAAGCAATGATGCTGAGCGACGTAAAGCAGCCGATTTACGTGAACTCAAAGATTCATATGAAATCCGATTGACTCAGTTATCTAAATCTGCCAAAACTGAAATATCACGATTGGTAAGTGTAACAACAAAAGATACCCCAACCCCGTTGCCCTTTTTCCCGAGAAATCTTTGAGGGACACGGAACCATTTCATGAAATTAACTCTTATCAGGTCTTCTTGGGTCTGGCGGAGTACAAAAGATCCGCTTTAGGGTTTTTTTTTTTCCTTTCTAAATCGACTTTGTAACGTGTTTCGGCTTATCGCACCTTTTACCAAAACGTCCACGATGATGATGATGATGACAACGATCAACGACAAAGACAAAGTGGAAAACAAAAAAGGGATGTGTGAATGGGCAGCTTACACAAAATTTTGATTTATGACCTATGAAGTCGGCACTGCAACTCCCTTAAGAACTCTGTTTACCCAGAACCGAAGGTATGGACGGAAACAAATCAGGTAATGGACTTTTATTAGTCAACCGGGCACCATAGAGGATGAACCAACCAACCAACCAACCGGCCACTGACCCCTTTCAGTTTCATTTTTGTTTTCATCTTTTGTGTGTGGTTTTTCTTAAAAGCTGCCCCGAGGTTCAGAACGTTCAGCGTCTTTTGGAGTCTGTTTGGGGTTTCACTCTCTGTTGTGCCTCAAACTCAAACACAAACAGCAACAACAACAAGTCAAGTGATTGGCAATCAATTTAATTTTTATACGCAAGTGTTCAATTAGGTTCACATACTTTAGATGGCGTTGCGGTGTAGTGGTGGTGGGCTTTGCTTTATCGCCCTCGGGTTATATTTCGGTTGTAAAACGAAAGGAACTCCATGTTTTGCTTGGACAGAAACGATCGTTATCCAGACACTGTGCGTGGTGCTGAATTTGGCAGTTTGTTTGCTTTTTTTTTTTGCTTCGATCGCGATCACCATTCAGACTGAGAGACGCACACACACACACACACACACAGGGTTAAGTTTGAATCTTCGGACTTTGGGTTTTTAGCTTCCCACGATTTTTGTGGTCCATTGAGTAAAAAAATACGGTTCGATGTAGACCCTAAGGCGTTAATGGTAGTGGACTACCATTTGGATAAATTATGACCTGTTACCATGGGCTGGAGGGTGGTTTTTGCTGAGCGTGCCTTGGAATGTGCCACTTACAATTATGGCTTGAGGTTTTGAAATGAGTTCTTGTCTGATGAATACATGGCGTGCTTCGAAAGACCGGAATTAGTCAGTTTTCATTGAGAAGTGGACGTGTTTTGCACGTGTCATTACCCTTAAACAATTCGATTACCATGTTCCGCGATGTTCCTAGTCTCTGAAGGAAGCCCCCCTTACCATGTGTGTACATGTCCGAAACTAATCATTTATTATTTTACTACTTCACAGCTGGAGGAAATAAAAACCAAAGAACGTAACATCGGGCAACTTAAAAAGGAGACACAAACGTTACAAAAACACAAAACGAATCAAACGACGAACCATAATAATAAAAAGGATACACACACAAGGAATGCGGCTCAACATCCGTCCGAGGTAAGTTTTGCCATTTGCACTCATCTAAATACTTGTAGTTTAAGTTACTTGATGCAGTATCATATGAATAAATTTTGATGTAGCCCTTGGTCTAGACTCTAGACAGTCATCCGGGAGTAGGGAGTGTCCTTTCACATCACTGATGTCTTTGTTAAGGGCACCCATCTTTTTTTTTTTTTTTTTTATTTCAAGAGTATCATCTCATCCAACATGGTAATTGCAAGGCAACACCTTGTTTTACCATTAAATTCGGATTAACCTCATGGATGCGCGTTGCATCATTTGCAGGAACTTTGAGCGGTTATCGATCGCTTCGTAGGATCGTCGTCGGTTCGTAAAGTTGGTATCTAGCTGCAGCCATCTGCTGCTCGGATTAGTTCCGGTTTTAGCATTTGCATCGGGCATCATGGAGTCTGCTTACGGGCATTGATCTTGTAATCTGTTGCCGTGGCTAAGTGGAGTGAGCTGCCTCTTGTTGGATGTGTGTGTGTGCGATGGAGGTGGCAGTCAAAGTGATAGGTAGCTGAGGCTAAGAGGTTAAAAGTGACGGTTGCACAATTTGCTAGACTGCGGGACTGATGAATTGCAATATGGTAGTGATTTGCTTTCATTTACTCTTGAGGTATCACTCGTAAGTGGAAATTGATTTAGTTTTGAGGTGATTAGCTGTGTATGTGTTGCAATTGGAAAGAAAGTAAAGCTGGATCGTGGGAAAGGAGTCGTTTCATGTATTTCCGATCTTGTGAGGCATTTTTTTGGAAAAGGATGTCTATGGAGTTGATGACACTTTACCTTATAACGACTTCGTTTCCTTGTTTAGAGAGGTAATCCATCACCATGTGATAGCTCGTCTATGAATGTCATTTGCAGGTCAGGACGACTTCGCTGACGGCATGTGACAATTGGTCAAATTTAGTCACTAGATGACTACTTCCAAAGCGGTTGCGTTTGACAACTTTCCTCCTTTTGGATGCTTGTTTAATCCCACGTTGAGTTCGTTGTACTCTCAGCTTCCTGTTGATGTAGCTGAGGTTTGGGTTTCAGGAATTTATTGGGCTGTGGTCGTTCCATTGTTAACGATCTTGGCAAAGATGGAAATTGTTCGCTAAGCGTCTTCATGGTTGTCGGGTCACATTGGATGACTGCAGTTATGTGACGATATGGGGAATTCGATCGCTGGATTATGAGATCTAAGGAGTAAACACTCAACGATGGAAATAGCCTTCTGGCGTTCCTTCTACGATTGCGGAAGAATTTTTCATCATAATCTGGACGCCCTTGGCTTCTAATTAATTGTCTGACGCTGCTAGTAAGCTCATCTTTCAATGATTTGGTGGCTTATATTTTGTCGCACCAGTACTATGGGAAAGAGTTTGATCTCGATACAGCTGTGCATTCGATGTACTTGGTTCCCAGTCTTGTATTCTTTGGTACGGTTTCTTGTTGTAAAAACGTTCACATTTGCACTGAAATCAGGTATCTCAAGCCGAACTTTTTCGTAGATCATTAGACTCTAGACTGGTTTGAGGCGACCTGGTCAGAGAACCCAAGGAGTGTAATAGCGTCGTTTTCAAAACAACGCCTCCTATGACCTGGCGAGGTCTGGCTCTAGCTAGTAGCATCCTGCTTATTTTAATCTTTAAATACCCTCTCGATAGGAGAAGGGTAAGAGACTCTTTCCATGATCTCAACAAAGTGATAGCCACGTCATCCAACGTCATCCCAGATGCAATCACTTTGACCATATGGAGATTCAACAGGATTTTGTTAATACTAGCCATCGGAAAAGTGAAAGAACGCCACCTCCTTGACACGTAGCTCGGTGAGAGCTTCGAGAATAGACCCGATGTGAACGTTATCGAGTGCACCGTCAATATCTAGGAAGATAGCCAGAGTTTAAATTGTTTTTTTTTCGATCGTCCTCACTACGTTCGCGAATAACTGAGTGGATTTTCCCTTGAGATTTGCATCTTACAACTTAGAGAACGATTATTGCTTTAGAATTTGCCGTATGTATATGTCTACGCTCCAAGGTTTTTTGAAAAAAAGAGATCAAGCATCCATGCATCTTCACTGACAGCCAAGCATTCCTTGGTATCGCTCTCTTGTGCTAAGGTCCCCTCAAAATTGCCCTTTATCTCTCTCGGAGGTATCTGATGGTAATGCTTTAATGACTGCAAATCGTTATCCTTACGGAGAACTGTCTTATAAGCCGTTTCCACCTAGCTCTGAGCAAAAGAGGACTGCTCCACTTGGGACTTCATTTCTTCTATGACCTCAGCGATCTGGCGTACACATCAACTAGATAGAACAGCGATAGCCCTTCAATAGTCTTCCTCTGGTAACCTAACCAAACCAAACCAAACCAAACCTAGATTCAAGTAAATTCTTATACTTTTACGGGGCTTTTCAACAGTTTCATCAGTTCTTTTGACATATAATTACTTTTCTTGTCTGGTCTTTTGGCTTATCCAAGGGTTCCAAGTTCCAACTTTCATTTGCTCTACTTGGAGGCTAAGACACAAGCCATTCATAAATCGTGATTCAATATCATAAAACCTTTCATTTCGATTGTCATGGTCACTGTTGTAAATTTGTTTGTCAATTTAATCCGGAAATAGGTCAATTTCCTATAGATCTCAGACAAAAAAAAAAAAACCGTTTCATCTTTTTATCACACAATTTCAGGGTCGTTCTCTTTGATCTACAAATAGATGTGTACAATCAAGACCATTCTTTTGTCAACAACAAATCAAAACACACTCGTAAAACATGATTAGAAAGTCATCACTTAAAAGCTAAATTTCCCATAAATAAAAACAAAAAGGAACTCTCCAGTCTCCAGTCTCCAGTCTTCACACATAAGCATAAGTTACACCTTATTAAGTGGAACCGTCCATAAACAAAGTTTTACTGCCCGACTGTGTCTATATATCATAAAATTTCTCATCTTATATCAATTCTAATGCCAAAGAAGATGGATACAACCTAACAAATTTTGCCACCAAAAAAAAAAAAAAATGGTGTCACTCGAGAACGAAAGCTCAATTCATCTCTTAACCATTAAATCAAAACGAAATAACAATGAAATCGAAAACAGACTTGAAAAAAAAAAAACCGAAAGCTACCAGAGATGTTTCCCTTTCAGAATCTATATATGTATCTATAACACACCTGTATCTGGTGTCTGCCTGGGCGGTCCAAGCTCCAATTTACTAATTAACATTTCCATTTTCAACCGATAAAATTGAGGACAAGCGCAAAAAAGCAAAACTACTTTTCCTCTCAACAA
This sequence comes from Criorhina ranunculi, assembly GCA_951813785.1. Taxonomy (NCBI): domain Eukaryota; kingdom Metazoa; phylum Arthropoda; class Insecta; order Diptera; family Syrphidae; genus Criorhina; species Criorhina ranunculi. The sequence goes on along the minus strand of OX638381.1, from coordinate 86,780,565 downwards.
ATTGTTGTCAATAAAAATAAAAAAAAAACAAAACCAATAAATAAATAAAACAACAATCAACTAATCAACAAAAAAACAAGAGAAGAGTATAAAAATTAAATAATTTAAATAATGCGATCGCCAATGAGACTATTTGTGGCACCCGTGGACGGCTGAGCCGGCCTCATGTCCATGAATTTAGGTGAATGAAAGTTGTGCGTTTCTGCAGATACAAAATGCTCATTATATTGAGAATTTTCTAATGTACGTACGTTTGGTTTAACGGTTTTGTTTGGAGGTGAGGAGCTACTTTGTAGACAATAGCTGGAGCCCGAGGAGCCAACAAACTCACTTTTATTTGAACATAATTGCACTCATTACGGACGCGGTTATTCGCAATCGAAAGCGCGCGCTGTTCAAAATGCGAACATTTTTTTTCTTGTCATGTGGTGGCGGCGAATTTTCGTCGAATTTCGCCGCGAGCCATTCGCTTTAATTGATGACATTTGGCAAAATCTGTTGAAGTTTCTCTTTCGTTTGAAGTTTTGCATTTGCAATCCATGGGAACCAATGATGAGGCGTGTGTCCAGACAAAAAAGGTGCAGTGCATAGGTTATTGTTGACAGATGACCAGTGATGTCGAAAGAATTCTTCAAAATGTTTCCAGTGGTTGTGTAAGAGTAAGGTGTCAACTTTTCGCAACACATTGAGAGATTATATCTAGTTTCGCGCAGCTATTCATGCGGTGCGTGGTATATTTTTCGCACGAATGGAAGGGACAAACACTTTTATTGCCGACTCCGAAAGGAGGGTGGAGAAGCTTTTTCATTCCAGATTGTACTCTTGGAGGTTTGTCATTGCCTGCCGAGAGGTGATATTGTGAAAAGGTTGGGTTAGGTCAGGTTATAGGGTTAGCTGCACTTATGAACAGCCTCACTCGGATATCAAAGGATCCATTGTGTTCCCTGGTGTGGTGTGGGGTACCTTAAAATAGATAGAACACGGCCTTCCCGAACCAACCCGAGTTCTGAAGGAATTGTAGAATGGTTCTTGGTGGCTTTTTTCAGGCCGTGAAAAACTCTTGGGTGTTTTACTGACTCGAACCTGCTTAGCAGTCGAGTGCACTAACCACTAAGTCAAGGCGACTTGAGAAATGACAACTCAAACCACAGAAACTACAACACAAACCTCAAAAATGTCCCTCCTGGCGGCTCTATGTCGATCTTACTAGAAAGAGTCATTTATTTGAGCATTTGACGAATCCTCGAAAGGTCATATATACGAAGATCTTAACAGACTATCTACGAGCTAGTCCCATCGCGTCCATTTTAGATTAACAGCGACCTAGATCCAAATGAAAGGGTGTTCGCTATAGCTTAGTCATTAGGGATCCAACTATTGTGGTGGGATGCCACTCTGAAAACACATGGTCGCATGGTCTCCAATTGGTCAATGCCCCTTGGTTATCGGCAGGTGCTATATAGAAGATCGTTTGTTTTAATCTTGTCGTAGGTCGGTCATGTGTGAGTGGATTTGTCCTTTAACCGCTGCTAGTTTAATGTGGACCCTCGCCAAGGATGAGCCGTGTAGAGCTAACTGGCCAGTAATTATTGTCTGTAAGTTGAGAGGCAGAAGGTGCAGTAAGGACATTCGTTGGAGTCGACCTTAATGGGCCCGCGGTGTCTATACTGGCTGCTCGGGTTGATGATTTCACTTATCATGGAAGGAAACATCTCTGTCACTAATTTTACCACGTCATCCGTGTACGGGACCACTTTGACCGTTTCTATGTCTTGTCTGACAAGAATTTGTTTCACGACCATTAGCCAGAGTAGAGGGGAAATGACGCCACCCTGTGGCGTTCCTCTGTGGGCGAATTTGGTTAAGCGTCATGGATGATTCAAAAATGGATGAAGCGGAATGCTCCGGAATGTACTCAGAGGAAATTTTCCAGTTTGTTCCAAGCAGAAGTTTCAACGACAGCCGAGGCGTCAAGAGCACTGCCCTCAGTAATAACTCCGTGGAGAAACATTGACATATGTGATCAAAACTGAACCAAACAATGATTGATCACTCGGTTCCGTCCCCCATTGAGGTTGTGAAACAAGATATATGTTCGATTAGGCTTCTGGAAATTTGCCGATGAGAGATGGAGCCATCGAGCTGCAACACAGTAAAAGGAAGACAAAGGAAATTCTTACACTAAATCGATTATACTTAGCACTGGTGATCAGTATCCTCACAGGCTACAACTTACTGGCGACCCATCTAAAGAGAATACCTACGGCTAAGTATGACTGACCTCTACAGAGGCTGTAGCGACATAGATTCGAAAGAGGACACGACGCACTTTCTCTGCGACTCAGCGGAACCAAGATATACACGCTTCTTTAGTGACTCTGGTCAACTGTCAACCATGCCATCGAAGGTCTTTCAAAAATGTATCCTGGATTCAGGGTGGTTTGGGGAGACTACCAAAAGGTACAACTTACCCTTTCTTTCTTCCAAAAAGGTACATGTATACCGGATTCTAAAGCGGGTAACACAATGCATCCAAGAAGCTCCGAGTTCTCTTAAATTTGGACACGTTCACACTTTGTTTAATGTTTTGCATTCAGCATGTAGTTTGGGTATCCCGACATTGACCTTGAATACTAAAAGCTCCTCTGATACCATCTAATGCAAACATTCCATAATCTCCTCCAGACATTTATCTGTAACCTGTTTTCATAATTAATTTGCCGTGTTAAACATCGAAAATTATTTGAAATACCCCTTGTAGTGCAACCAAATCTTGAAGACATAAAAAAAAAAAAAAAGAGTTAATCTGACTACATTTTCAGACTCTATCTCAGCACTAAGTCCTAACATGCACCTCTCTTGAGATACCCTAATTTGTCATCAGAAACTGAATGTCTAGACCGAATTTTTCATTAAAATTCAGCTAAGGTATGGCTTTGTGGGTAAATGCAGTGACGCATCCATGGAATATGTATCCATTTATTTCACTTGGGCAGATGATAGGGGAATCTTGAGAGGAAATTCCAAAGCTTTGACTCGAAGTTTATAGATGTTCGATTTGAGGTTTAAGTTATAGGCTTTCCTACTTAATTTTATGAAGCATTAGTTTGAGTGTCGGTTATTAGTGAAGATTGTTGCAGTGACTGGGTGAGTCAAGAAGAATCTACATAAGAGAACGTATTGTCAATTCTATAGCTACAAGCCAAAGTAGTAGGTTCCTTTCCTACGCCACCAACTATAGGATGAATTCGTTCGTTGTTCAAAGTGCTGACGTTTATTACCTTAACATACAAGTACTTAAGACCCATTCTTCGCTTGTTTTGGTGTATAAAGTTGGCAGAGGCTCGTCTTATAAGCTACTCTTACCCTTCTTCTGAACGTCTCTTTATACATGAATCTAAGAGCGGGTGTTTGAAAGCATTCGTTATGTAACCAGAGGCTTCTTTGTAGCAGATTCGAGCGCGCGGTGGCGTTACAGTTTGGCCTGAACACTGGCCTTAACCAACAAGCCCCATCAAATCAGGCCCTATCTTTAACTAACCCCCTTCAGTTGGTTAAAGTCTTCTTCCACTTGTGCGCGTCACCTAAGGCGAGGTCTTCCTCAACTGTATTGTCCCTTCGAGTAAACTCAAAGACTCTTCGGTTGGAAGTGTAGGTGCCCATTCGCTCTACATGTCCTAGCCATCTCAAACAACCAATGTGCCGTTTTTTGACTAGGTCGCTGTCTCGTTCGTATAGTTCCACATTGAATCTCCTCCTTCAAAGCCCGTGAACGCAAACGGGATTAAGAATTCTGCACTCGAAGCGACCAAGAAGATCTTCATCTGCCTTCGATAGAGTCCATGCTTCAGCGTTATGGAGTAGGACTGAGATAATCAGGGTCTTGTAATTAGCCTTCTAAGTTCTTCGGGCTGGGCTCTTGCAAGAGTTATTCTTTGTTTGATTTCGGATGCGATGTTGTTTTCAAAAGTGATATCAGAGCTAAGGTAGAGCAGAGAAGACAAAGAAGAAAGGTCTGCGTTAGTTTGTTGATGATCGTTCGGTCTCCCTGAACCATCCTGAGTTCTTAATTAATTTAAGAATGATTTTTGTGGGCTTCTTAGACAGATCACCCAGGTTGCTGAAATAGTACTCAGTATAGTCATTCAATATCTTCAATCTCGAGTCTCTTCTCGTGTTTTTTCTTTTTTTTTCTCGTGAAATAGCTAGTATTAAGTATAGTCGTGCAAATGCACCGAGACATGAAGAGTCACAGCAATTAGCACTGGACAATTGGCCGAGACGCTGCCAAGTTAGGCATTCCATTCAATCCCTATTGCCGTAGCTGCGACAATTCGCACGAAAAGGAAACCATATTCCACTTTCTCTGTGACTGCCCGGCACTAGCCAGAGCAAGGCAGCCCACACTCGGAAACCCCTTTTTTAAGGAACTATCAGAGATTTCTGACAGGAAATTCCGCAACATTTTCAATTTTCTGAATTTCACCGGTTGGATCACGTGAGTTTGAGTATCAAACTCGCGCATCCGTGATACTTGTCTCAGGCAGTTTCACTAGTTTCAAACACTCCTACATTCCTATCTATAGACGTTCAATATCTTTAATTCCTTCTTCTTTCTGTTTCTCTTTTTTTGAAGAGCTTGCGAGCAGCTCTCGGACTTCTATGCAAAGCTGCTTTATATGCAACGTGTTTAGCTGCATATGCTTTCTGGTACACCTCGTCGAACCAGGGATTTCGTGGTAGCGGGCCTCTAACCAAACTTATCAACCCTTTCGTTTGGCTTACAGAAGTTTTATTAAAACACTTCAAAAGAAAGAATTTCTTCAAACTTTCCTTCTTCATTATTTGCTGATGCCTAGCAAAACCCTTAATACAATCTTCTGCCAAAAAAAAAGCGGAAATACCAAGATTCAAAGTTTCGAAATTCAAATTAATTAAAACTGTTCTTTCAAACTATGTTATGACATACATTAAATAGAATACTCTTAACACCCGTGAAATATCATTCCACAAAAAAAATGTTTAAATGTTCGTCATTAAGTTCATTAATTTGCATCTTCTCCCAAAATAAAAACTTAAAAACTATAAAACAAAGCAAAATTACTTAAAATCAAACGATCGATTGCCGATCACCACAGTTTATGACACACAAACAACAAAATTGTATCTTTTGCGACACACATTCATTTTATGTTATGTACCCACAAAAATCCAAAAAAAAAAAAAAGTATCTCCCCCTCGATTGGAAAAAGAAACAAAAAGTAAACAGAAATTTTAAATGCTGACCCACAGTGAGATAAACAAAAAAAAAAAAGTATCTTTAGGTAGGTATCCATATCTATACCCACTCTTAGTTCGAATTAGAGAAAAAAGAAAAGAAAAGAAAACGTGCAAACAAAATTCGGAATCAATTAACACGAACCATCGAACATGTTCGACAAAATGCACACACACAGTCCAGGGATGGTTGCATAGACACATTTTTTTGTTTGTTCACCTGTTAGCATCGGTGGAAGAGAATTCTTATATTTACCGGTTAAGTCGCAAAGAGAACTTTACACTCTCTTTGAATTAAAAAAAAAAAAAAAAACACCACTAGTGGCAGAACCGCTCTTATAGAGCGTGGCTTTGAATCAAGTTGCCTTGTCGTTTCATTCAGTTTGACTTAAGATACGTTCAGGTGCGCATGCGATTCAGAAAAAACACTCTCGTGGTTTAGATTTTATATAATTTACGCGCGCGTACAGGTGCATTTTTATCGGGTGAATTATCTTATGATTTTTCAAGTGAAAATAAATAAAAAAAAGATTGAAACAAAGTTTAAAAAAAAAAAAAGAAACACAATTCCAGTACAGTTTTTGTGTTTTCTAAAAATAAAATACGTTTTTGACACTGAAATTCGATACCAAAAAAACGAAAGGAGCAAAGGAAGAAGCAAAAGAAGAAAGAGGAAAACAAAAAAATTGTCACACGTTTTTCAATAAACAGGATAGGACTACAGATAGAATCGCATTGTATCCCTGTCCCCGGTCCTTCGTTTGTTTACTTCGATTTTTTTTGGTTTTTTTTTTGAATTCATTGCACATTCTCTACTGATTCTCCCCTTCAATTCGTTGTGCATTGCGTGTGGGAATTGCCTGTGAGGTTCGTTTTGTTTTACGTTACGGATTTGATTGTCGACGGATTGAAAAGGACTTTTATGTTCAAAGTGATTAACATTCAAGAAGTGTACATTGGTATTTTGTTTGAAAAATAAATTCTAAGAAAGGATTTTAAAAAATCTTCCGGATGCGACTTATTTTTTTTTGTATAATTTTCGTGGAATTTTCAATGAAATCACGTGTATCGCATGCAATTTGTCATAAATCCGCGTGTATATCAGTTTAGCAAACAATCGAGAAATTAGTAAAGTGATGAGCTAACTGCTTTAGATACTTTCATATGCCTCTGTGAAAGGTGTGTTCGTTTTCTACTGTGGGAAATAACTCGAGCGGAATTTATTATTATTTTCTATCTAGATACACAAAAGTTGACATCATTATTCAAATTTTTCTGTGCTCCTTCGGTGTTTTGTCATTGAAATATCTGTCGTTGTGTCCATCATCTACGATTTGATTTGTTTGTCTCTATTGATATGTAAAGTACAACAGAGCTTACTAGTGCGTGAAATCATATTCTTGGGGAGCGGAAGAAATAATAATTTCTACTGTATCTACTGTATCTTAAAAAGTACAAGTGATGAGTTAGATATTCAGTCAAGTTGAGGTGCAAAAGAGCCCCTTAAACTTTTTTTTTTTGTAAAAAAAAAACATAATTTACCACCTCTATGATTGGGGTCAGTGAAAATAGTTGGGTGTAGTACGTACTCGTACACAATATACACTTGTTGTGCCGTGGCGTTGAGTTCTTGTTTTTTTTTCGGCAGCACAGTGAAGCTTTCATTTAAAAGATACATTACTTGAAAACAAAAAGAGTGAGATAAGATCGCTTTCTTCTAGAAACGATGCTGGACGCTGGGTCGTAGTTGTTGTTTTGCAAAATAACTTGCAGTTGTAGATACATTTTTTGTTTTGCATCAAAAGAGGTTGCATGTGGTAGTACATGTGGAATATTGTTGTACAGCAAGGGGATACACAAGAAAAGTGATTCGTTGTGGGACAAGTTGGTGAGGTTTCAGTACTTTGCATGGATTGTAGCTATGACTTGGAAGTCGAGAAGGATTAAAGAGGATTAACACATTACAAACTATAAAAAAAAAAAAAAAAAAAAGGATTTTATAAACGTCGTTTTTGGATTGAGAAAGGGGATTTTACAATATTAACAAGGTAAGTTCGGGCTTTTGATTACTTTCGTGATAGGCTCCTAGAATAATTTGAGAAATTTTGTCTTTGAAGGGAGAGATCCATTGCTACCCAAAACTTTACTTTTTTGAACTAGTGCCCAGTGCGCAGTGCTTGTGGTAAGTCTTTGGTTCAAGCAAGAAGAGTGTTCGAAACCAAATAATCTTTTTCTCAAAACCTTGATGTACTTTACAGAAACTTCGCAAACCAAGGTGAGGCTTCAGTTTCTACATCCTTTATAGGACCAGCCAATTTTAGACCTGGTTCAGGTCTTTCTGGTCTTTCAATTCAAGTTGTTTTTGACGGTTTCTAGTCTGTATTTCACCATATAAGTGGTGGTTTCCCCCAAGGCTCCGTTTTGGTCTTGGACACTATTTCTCATTCTTATAATTCATTCAATCTATTCCTTTGCAGATGACAGTACATACAGTTTTTCATAACTCATGTCGCTACTCTTCAGGCGTGTCCTAACCCAGTGCTGTCTCTTGTCACGAAAGGGAATCGCAAATTTCGAGCCATTATACATTCATGGTACTTGCATCGTCGAAACCGAATGAAAACTTTCGTGGAAACAACCACATATTCGAAGTCGCCGAAGATGCTTCTTTAATTCTGGCCTCAATCTCAAATCGAATACAATGCTGACATCTGGTCTGGTGCGTCCAAAAGCTGTCCTGCTTTCCGCGCACTGTCTATTCTGACACAAAGTTGAAGAAATCACATTACAACGCCGTGTCGAGTTCAAGGCGATGAATGCTATCACAAGCGGCTTCAAAGACCATGAAAAACTGTTTTTTTTTGCCGGGGTGTTGGAAGATCCGTTGAAGGGGACCTTAACCAATTTAGCGTGCGAAACTGCAGGCAGCTAGCTAAAGATCGAGCTGGCTGGAGACGCTTGTTGGTTGAGGTCCAAGTCCACCCTGAACTCTAGCGCCCCCTTAAGTAAGTTAGTAAGTGTTGGAACACCACGCTGGACACAAAAACAGGTCTATCGTACTACCACCAGGAACAACCCTCTCACTGTGCTTTCATCGTCTTTCTAAGAAAGTCGAGTCCGCAGTGTCGTTGCCCTCTCCTCAAGATTTACAAATAGTGGTGTCACTGAAGTCACGGCGAGATATTTGGCAAAAACGCAGTGCTGTTTGCAGTTTTTTTTGCGGAGAAACAGCAAGAATGCCGCGGACTTCTTATAGAAGTCAAAGCTACCTACAGTTGTGTTTGTCAGAAATCCAACCATCGACAGAAGCCCTAACCGAAGATACGGACAAACCCAATGAAGTTGGTTAGTCTCGACTTACAATTCGTTGGTCTTTTCCAGGATCTGCCTAATTGTGAAGATTTGGTCCATCGTCAATCCTAGCCAACCTAGTACATCCTGACAAATGTGTCGCAGAAAGGCTTGAGACGTTAACACATTAGGTTGTCACTTAACAACCACCTTGTCACGATGCGTGGTTATGCCAAGGCATGACCCAATAGGGCTGTTTATGAAACCGCAGTATAGAACTGGTCAAAAGCTTACAAGTCTGTAATCGCCTTTGGAGAAGTCCCTTTTCAAATACTTTTTTGTACGTTTAATCACCTTTTGACTGAACTTTTAGTTGGCATTGGTTTTGAACTTTGTAGTCTTCTGGCATATTAGTCGGTTTTTCAGTCAGCCTCTGCCGTATTTCCTGCTGCGTAATTTTAACAGCATCCCATCTTCAGATAATGAAAGGAATACCATCTCTTGGCTCTGCTTTATGAGGTCTTCCCGAAGATTAAAGCGGAGTGGCAGCTGAATGAAGCAGTATGAGTTATCCACTGTAAAGCATGTGGTGACAGTTCACAGCCTTGTGGGACACTACTTCACATTTTAAACTCCTCTGACATGATACTCCTTTGCAGCATATGAATGAACCTGTCTATGTTCCTGGAAATGCTGTGTGAAGATCGATTGGAATACTGTCAAGCCCTGTCCCTTAATGTACGTTGAGAGTTTTGATCGCGTCAATGATCTCATTTTAACTGCTAGCTATGATGTGGATTGGGTTTAGTCTTTTTCTGTCGGATGAAAGGTCGAAAGACATCTAGAAGGCATTTAAGGATGGACGGACTAAAGCGGAGTAATGCCGGATTGAAGCAGTTCCTACAGAGGATTTCATTGAACAAAATTGACGTTTCTGCTTGTAACATGTCATTCCGCCAAGTGAAGACTTTGTCACCGAAAGATGGTGGTCTGGTGATTTCTGCAACTAAATTTTGCTGATCTTCTATTTATTTTGTTTACAACGCGAACTAAATAAAAACCACATGACAAAACAAATGGACGTGCTATAGTCGTTTCCATTTTCATCATCTCCGCACAATTCATGCTAAACAATGTCAACACTCTTGTCTCTATTAGTATGAATTCCGAACCTTAATTTCCTTTGCGAAAGCGTTTAAAAGAGAAACAACAAATCAAACTATAATAAACATTGATTAACGGGTAAACAAATGCGCGGAGTCCATTAAAATATTGCAAATAAATTCACACTACCATTAGCGCTGCTGTCCGTCGTCTATGTCGGGTCATCGTGCCAATCTTGTGTCCAATGGCCGTACGATACAATGCCATCTGTCATGTGTCATCTGTCTAATCGAAGGCGTATTTTATTGTTTTATGCTTACGTTAGAAACACATGTGTATGTAACTCCCAAAATCTAGTTTAAGTCCTATGACGTATGACATCCATCTTGTATTTATTGAAAATTCCACAAATTCCCCGTTATAATACAAATAACTCTCACAGTCTTTGTATGTGTGTAGTTAATTATGTATGTTGGCTAAAATGAAATGCAAAAAACCAACGTCTGTTATGGCCAATTAGGGCGGTGGAAGAGAAAGGCCTGAAGACACCACCAACGGTTTACTGTTCACCAAAAAAAAAAAAAAAAAAACGCGCTTCTCTTTAAGTCGTTTTCAACAAAAACCCCATCGAACTTATACATATAGGTATGCGTATTCGTTCGTTACGGTATCGCGTTTTGAGAGTGAGACTTATAAAATCCTTAAGTGATCTTTAACACGGAACGGTAGTGACTCTAATGCGAGCTACTTTAAGTAAACAGATGTCATGTCTGATGTTGATCACTCTTAGAAATTTGCCGCAAAAGTTGACAAATTTTCTGCATGACTGCAGAAGTTGTCAAATTTGATCATCTTCATGGAACTTGTACGAGTATTTGTGTACTTGTCGAGTGAATAAAGACCTTCGGTGACAGCGGGAACGATCACGATAATTGAGTGAACTTGCGTTGACATCGGAAATGACGTTAAATATATTTTTTTTTTTAAGAGCACACGCCTGTGGAGTCTTTTATTTATTTTTTGGATTCTTATGGCGTGATTAACCCTTGGGGCTTCGGAAATGATGTCATCGGTAGAATCAGTTGAAATTATTCATAAATCTGTATTAAGTCGGTGCTATGATGACATTTTAAGGATGTAAGTGGCATTAACCATGGGTTCAGGGACCTAGGGGAATGTTAATCAGTAAAGTGGGCACTCCTCTTTGGATGAAGGATAACGATGAGTTCATTTACATAGTTATTCAGCTTGAAGTCGTTGGTAGTTGGACTAGTTTGTGAAACATTTAATGACAGAGAGCTAAAATCATAGGCATTGTCGAGGCTTTTGAGATAGAGCACGTCCTTAAACGTAACCAGCCTTTTTGGACACCACTTTGAGTCTCAAATTTCATATTCCATACTCCTTTGCAGCATATAATAGTTTGTCGATGTTCTTGGGGATGCTTTGTAGAGTTCAATTGAAATGCCGTCAAGCCCTGTCGTTTCGTGTACTTAGAGAGCGTTAATCGCATCAATTATCTCATCCCTACTGGCAGCTACGGTGTGAATTAGAGACGTCGGAAAACTCATCCTGACTTTGGGGTAGACCTTCATCCACATTGTGGTCCAAAATGGTGAAAAAATGCTCCAAAAACAATTCAAACTCTTTGCAAGGTTTGACGTAAGCTTTGACAAGCTATTAGCTCCTTGGTGGCTTTGTACACGCTTCTGTTTTCGCATTTACTTGCGCAGCCTCTTTTGTTTGTTTGGATGGATGGAATTGTTCAGGAATTCAAAGACCAACTTTGAGTTGATTTCGTCTTCAACTGGTCTCCATGCGATTTTTAGGCAGAACTTTCTGCTTCAAAAAACAATCACATTTTCCGGAGTTCCGTCGATCTTCTGCGCTTGGTATTCTGAATTTCTCTGTTGCACGGCAGATGTCGGGCTTGAAGTGTTGTCTTTCAGCTTTTTCAGCCGGCTGTAGTACAAAGGCGGATGTAACCTACCGAAACCGAACTGACTTTGTGGAATTTTTTGAGCTCGTTCGTTGATGCCGTAGAAGTCCAAAAAAAAAACCTCTTGGAGTTTCGTTGTTATGCCTATCTTTGCATTGCGGTCTTTTCGCGTAAGCTTCCTGGTTCCTCGTTAGGAAATCAAAATAGTTTTTGGAGTAGATTGAGTTTTCCAACCCTTGCCCTCACAGTGGTGTCACAATGGACATACTTTAGGTCTAAGTGCACCTCGTTTTGTGGAAAACCACTCTACAGGTTCCAGTAGAGCACATCACTTGAATTTTTTGTTTACTCTAGTTCTTAATCTAGCTGTCAGTCGTTATCGGCACTAAATAAAACAGTTGAGTCAAAGAGTTCGAACGCTATAATTGGTTCTAGCTTCTAGGTTCTAGCACATGCCAGCGAATACTTTACTCTCACCGGTCTGAATAATGGAGACGAGGTCTTAGAATCCACTTGTTCACTCCACAGTTCGTTGATGACCAAAGATCACTTGATGGACTTTTCTCAAAACAACCGAGGACAACCTCTTCCAGGCTAATGCTTCTTCACCATAGAGCAGGGCTGAGATGATCAGGGTCTTGTTTAGACTAACCTTAGTTATTCGAGAGATGACTTTAATACAGGGAATGGCAAGAGTTATGTTTGATAACAGCGCTGGTGTTGTTGTCTAAATTGAAAGCAAAGCCTAGGTATAAATAGTCCTTAACGACCTTAAAATTATATCTATCAAGGGTGAAGTTCTATCAGAGAAAACAATGTTGGGTGTTGGACTTTTAAAGCGTAGCGTTTCTGGTGTCTGCGTTTAGATTCTGCACAATTCTTTCAAGAACGATGTTAGAGAAATTGCGGGACGGCGCGTCATCTTGTCAAAATTTATTTTTTTACCTCGAAGGTCACGGTGAAGTGGCTATCTCTACCAACAAACGTCACTGACAATTCCATTCAATTGTTGACAAGATCCGGAAAAACTTATGTAACCCCGAATCAGCGGGAATTAAAAGATCAAAAATATTTGCAAATCAATAAATTAATCACAGTTGCCAGCTATCTTGAGAGTCTTTCCTTCCCAAAACCCGTGCTATTGTCAAAATTTCCGGGAAAAAGTGTGTAAACAGACCATTTTGGCAAGTCTTATCTCACAAATGAAGAAAGTTAAATCCGCAAAAGAAGGTAATTGAAGCTGTCCTTCAAAAGTATCTTCAATCCAAGTGTAGATACTTACTTGTACACGACAAAGGCACGTTCGTTTGCAGACGTCCCGTGAATTTTTCCTAAAAAAAAAGACGAAAGACCCAAGACTCTTTAAGAAAAAAAAAAAATGAAAGTGAATTGCAACTTAATTCCGTGTGTGCGAAGTGAAAAAAAAAAAAAAAGAAATCTCTGTGACCACGGGCAGAAACTCTTAAAAATGAATTTTTTTTTTGATTAATTATCCTCCGAGGTTTATGCTGATTTAAGCACACCCGGGTGGAGTGGTGTTACATCTTAATGCCGGCTGCTGCTTGTAAAGTTTTTTTAAAATAATTTTGCACAAGTACTCGGGCAACTTTGTGTTAAGCACTTGCAATTAAGATTCCAAGAGATACACGAGCACTGTTGCTCGTCCATCACACTCAATCGAAGCAATTAGGCGAGCAAAATTGTTTTGCACAGTCCGATGGGAAGATGAAGATACTTTTACTAATGTGCGAGAATCTACTAAAGCTTACCCATAGCCACAAGTTTATGATGGCTACCTCTTGAGTGCCGGTTAAGTGTCGTACTAAAATTATGAATATTCATAAAGCAATAATTGCTTTAGGTGGAAGAAGATATTTTTATAATTTGTCTAGGTTTTGACATGATAAGCCTTTGGCTAGTCGGATTAAGGCAATCATTTAACAAGACATTCATCTCGATGTGAGATGACACTAATGTGTTGTTGTTATTTTTCTATGAACGGAGGACGATGTGGGTGTTCATATAAGAAGTGAACACATTTTGACTTAATAAATAAAATGTTAGACTTGTGCCCACTTGATTTATGCAAATCCAATGATGAGGTTGGTTGGTGTGACCATTTTCAAGACAACAAGTAGCAACCGGATGAATTTACGATTGGATTAGTTGAAGAAGACATAAGCCGCTTTCAAACTGATAATGCCGCGCTTTTAAACTTTTTAAACATGAAATTTGGAAGTTGTCAACGAAAGTGTTGTGGTTGTGGGTCGTAAATGAGATTAAGTATGTCATAGCCTTGGAGTGGCATAAGTTGTCCGATTGGGGTTTCGATTAATCGGTTAGATGAGTAAGTTGTGACTCTTCTTAATGAGATCTAAATTTGGACTTTATTGAAATCGGAAGTATTTTGTCTGAAGCCTACAAGAGCTGTTTGGAGATGAGCAACGATCCTATACGAGGAGAATCTATGCGCTTTTGCCACTGCCACTACATTATTTCAGCAGACAAAGTGAATATAGGACTGTAGACCATTGAATTCAAACTTTTATAAAGCCCCTCTAACCTCCTGTTTCACACATAGAGTTGGTTGAGGTCCTATTTCGATCAAGATGAAGTCTTTCTGTGTGTTGAACCTTTGTGATGGACGCAAAGACCATTTGGGTCAGTGTGTTGGTAACCACAGGACCCACATATTCAAGCCACTATTGGCACTGAATTCACACGTTTCGAATTAAAACTTCTTAACGCACGGTGGAGTTAATTGAATTCATGTGGCTGAACATGAATCGAAACGTTGCACCCTTACTGCTTTGCCCTGTTTTTCGTCACATGCTTTTTGAAGCAAACTAGACTTGAGTGGAATGTTCCTAAGTACATTTGGGGCGGTAAAGTGGTAGAAATTGTGCAGTTTAGTCGAAAAATCTAGGAAGTAGGGATGGTTTCGGCAGAGTAACGAAACGTTGCACTACCATTTTTCGGCGTCGTCAAACTAAAGTGAGATGCTGGTAAAGCAAATCTGCAGCGATCGTTACATGCAGCTTGTGCTTGCATACCCATGGATGGGTGTGTTGACGCGACCAGATCCCCACCATTAGCTTCCATCTGTAAGTCTAGCAAATTCGCTGTACTCATCGTTACATTTCTGAGTAGGAACCCCTTTGTAAACCTTAAAGTTCGTTGATGAATCTTCTTTTTTACTTCCTCTGCTCTAGAAACTGGACCGAACAGAGCACCATAAATATCTTCAGTCCACTTTTAGTCCTTGTGTCATTTTTAGAGAAGATAGGCAAAATCGTTAATCACCTCGAAGCTCCGGTTGTCCATGGTGACATTTTGTCTAATTCGTTGCTCTGGTACGTCCTTTTTAGTCTTCGATGACCGTCTCTTCTCCCTCAATGTCTCAAAACTTGACAGACAGCCCACTGTCACTGTGTACTTCCAATAAATTCCAAATGGTCAGCATACGTTTGTATGTGAGAAGCTTTAGACCGAAGAGTTCGACAGGGATTCCCAAAGTAGATATACATAGCTTATCTATGTAGAGACTAACATAAGCGACTCTGAAACGGATAAATCGATGATGGATGTCGGCCTGAAAGTCATGATTTATCCCCTATGTCCAACCCGTTAGCAAGAGACATGTGCTTCTTCACCGTCTTTTCAGTGGCACAAGATTTGAACCTTGTCTGGCGGCGCGTATAGTCTTCGTAGTCACGTGGTGGAACCGTTAACATATTACAGTGCAATGGTATGCAGAGGTTTAGTGTCAACCAGGAAGTAGAAGGTTGGTTTTTCGGCCTAAAATACCTGCTGTCTGGCAACGCTTACTTGAGCGGCTTTTGTGTCGGTCACATTTCCAGGTTGAAGAGAAGGAAGATTTTGGCTTGTAAAAAGTCTTTCTTTAAAGGCCGTCATCTTTGCTTCCATTTTGTAGTCTTCGGCCGCCCCAAAGTAAACAGTTTTGACAAATGGTCAAAAGCTCCTCGTAGCATAAGTTCCACATCTAAGCCTTCGTAATCCATTTATCTTATGAGATATGGTAACAAATTAAGGCTTGGCTTTAAGTCTTGTAACTCTGTATCTACTATTGCATCCACTTTGCACCAAAAACCAGGTGTACTCAAACTTTTCGACTTCCCATAATCACGTTATCACGAAACCACTTAAACACACTTATTCATTTCCCAATCACAGCCACAAAAGAAACCGCGAAGGCTACACCTTAAATACCTGAGCCATCGCAAATTGCAACTTGATTTTCAAATACACCATCAACCGACTTTATATGGTCTAGCCATAGCCCCATCAAAACACCCATTTAGCAGCCAAAAATTATCGAAAAAATTTACCCGCTTACCCAATAAGCCATGTGCACTTCCTAGACCTCTTTGACCATGTTAACTAATTATAGCTACACCGTCATTAATTAGCACCGTCCTTTGGGGAGTGACAAATGTTTTCCCCTCGCACAATCCGAATACCATAGTCAAGCCTTCCAAAGGCCATTTGTATTCATGTCACAGGCGCATCACAATAGCTCTGTTGATTTCACTATAACTACCAAATTAAAAAAAAGATACAAAAATGTAAATGCACACCAAATGGTCATGTGAGTCATTACAATGGGGCGGCCTATACGCGGAGTGCGTGCCCTAGGTTTGGACACACAACGAAGCTGTGTTTGCTTGGAAAACTCACTTGGAAAACACTTTCGATGAAAATTTAATCGGATTATTCTTATAGAAATGTAATTTGGGTGTTGGGACCGTTGAAGGTTTTATAGAAGAAGACTGCACGGCAGGTAGACGAGTTGATTGACATTTCAATCGGTTCAAACGGATGCTTGGACCTCTATTAGAAAACGAAAGTTTACAGAAAAAATTGAACCATTAGTTGGATATTATATCAGGTGGGTCGGCTTGTCTTATTGGATTAAAATTATGGGCTTACCTTACAGTATAAGCCGGTGGCAGAAAGAAAGATTGAAACGGAAGGTGGTTTGACATCTTTTACTTTCGAAACGATTTGTTAATCGAACTCTAAACATAATTGTTCAGTTTGGAGGACGTTTTTGCTTCGAGATGGTCTGGTTTTTCTACTTTGTGGATTGTAGATACTGTGGTGGGTTATCGTATCTAACTTCGCCATGAAGAGTTGGAAACAAGCTGACAATAAGACTGCATTCAGCTGATAAGCTGGAGGAGCTTATGTTTAAAAAGCAAAGTCTGGAAGGCAATCCCTATAAGGGCTTCAGTCTCAAGATGACGACACGGAATTCTGTTTTTGCGTTTCTTGGAAAAACCTGCAGGAACGGTTCTAGAGGTCAAATTCGATCTCAGCTATCGGGATCGCAGGTATCGATATATTGATTCTGAAGCTACACTTTTTAGGGCCAACGAACGAACAAAGGTTTCAGAAGCTCAGCACGGGTTTTCCGACTAGAAAATCGAGTACCAAGGCCGAAATTCCGTTCAATCTAGATGCTTTGTTTAACTTGAGCTAGCTAAGAACAATATGGCTATCCTTCCCTGGATCCTTGCTCTCAGCAGACTTGCGATGAACGAAAAGACCGACTTAGGTACTAGCAAAAGATGGTAGATCAAGAACATTCATTTGACGCTTAGTAAGTAAATAACTTTTGAACAGACATGCAAACGGTCTTTGCCTGCAAAAATCCAGAGAAGCCTGGCTTAGTACATCAGGATAAGCCCAAAGAAAATCCAATTTCATTGTGAATCTCGATAGGAATAACCTTTAAGAGTCCTAACTGGAATTTACAACAAACATCGACATCGCCTGGATCTCGCAACAGATTTACGCTGTAGACTGTGCTTTCAGAGTTAAGAAACCTTGGTGGCAAAGTTATCTCAGAGGAATAGGTTGCTGCCATCCACCCAGAGAAGTTCCTTGCGTTCTTGATATCCTCTGAAGTGATAATAGGTTAATAGAAAACCTGTAAAAGAAGACACTAAAGGATTCTGAAAAGAAACCGCAGTGTCAAGGGCTGTAAACAAGCCTCTTGAACACATAAACTCAATCTAAAACTTGAACTTACTTTTCCTTGCTTAAAATTCATCCATAGGCGGTGGGTAAGATCTCTGGGTCATCGCTTGCTTTCATAAAACGTTGCAACGTTTTCAAAACTTTTCCGTAGCCTCGGTGCTCACCAAGTAGTTTGTCTAAACTGAAGCTATGGGACTTCTACCCTTTATTACTGTAATCCTTCAAATTTAAACGTCAAAAGGTCACATTCCATTGCTGTGGTGGTCTTCTTCACAAACAGATCTAAGATGACGGTAAAAACAGACAAATTCAGACTGCCAGATCTTCCCGTCGTATATCAGGTTGAAGTCTTTGCTGTAGACTGAGCAGCACGGATCACTAAATCCAAGGAGCTTCCCCAGTAGTAATAGTAGTCTATGAAGACCGTCAAGGCTTTAGACTCCAGTCTCATTAAATCGTCAATCAGTGCAGTGACTCACTTTACTTAATCTAACATACCAGTCCATCAACCTTTATAGAGTTCCTGCACATCTTTGAGTCGAAGGAAACGAATGGGTTCATGAACTGGCAGTTTAGGGATCCATTCGTATTTTGAATTCTCAGTTCAGGGTGAGTAGGCAAAAGTTCTCCGAAAAAGGCTCATCGAAGGTAGATTAACACTGATGGTTCCAAGTTTGATCGATGTTCGAAGATCGAAGACGTATTCCTTAAGGACAGTGGTTCCGAGTTCCGATTAGGCTAAGGTTCCGAGTTCCGATTAGACTAAGGTATTGACGCATTAATTGGAAGAACTCCCACACTATCTCAGTGGTTCCGTAACCTTTGCAGAGACATTTCTGTTAAGTGTTTCATAGGGTTGCCAATTAATATACTTTAACCCGAAGACTCTAAAAATTTAAAACCTTCTTGCTAACAAAATCGAATTGTCAAAAAATACACGTGCCTGTTAAATGGTTTCGTTGAGATTTCAAACGTCCCAATTGCCTCTCTTGTTTACCGGAACCTAATGGTTTGTAACTGTTCCTGTAGCTGACCTACTAGCCATCAAAATGTTGATCGAAACCAATTGACTACCCATCGACTTAATGTTAACAAATTACCCGAACCGTTCCTTTCGAATCACACTTAAATCCCACATATCCCTACCAGACTTGAAGCTTGTGCAAAAACAACAGAACAGCTATATTGTGCTAACTCATCTTTCTTGTTAAAATTACAAGTCATTCGAGCAGGTATTCCACTGATATCCATTAGGTGTACATGTAGCCCATCTTCACAACAGTTGTTCTCCATTGAATCATTAAACAAATTACAAACCATCTTCAATGTTGTCGAACAATAATTACAAACGTGTATGTAATTTTCTTTAATCCATCCAAGAGAAGATCTTGTATCTTGAAGCTGCGCATGATGTGGTTGCGTCTTAAAGAACACCAGACCTTAAGATACAAAAGAAGTCATAAAGATTCATTAGAAATGTGGACACGGATTATCATGGATCAAGATAACAAAGCGGTACAAGCACGTTTCGGTTTTGAAGGGATTTTTTTTTAAAATGAAGCAATGTGTCTGGAAGCCGTGGGAAGATGATATTGCTTTCATTTTTTTCTGGAAATGTCTTCAAGATGTGAATCTGTGCCAGAAATGAACTAAGGGTGTTAGGAAATAGTCAATAAAATCAAAGGAAAATTCATCTATATATTCACATTTTATATTCAAAAAGAAGATAGGGATCTCTGAATTGATTCACAGGAAACTATAGGTTGTCATCATCTTCTATTCCTAGTGACTGCTGCGACAGAAATATCGATTACGAATCTGTGGTTTCAAAAGCAAATAAAGACATGCGAGTCTGGCAAGTCAGAATCAGATGACGTTTCCCTCACTCTCGTCTAACTCTCTTGTGAATTTTGAAGACAAAACCTTTGAATCTTGACTGAAGCAATCGATGGACACTTAAGACAAATGTCGCATGCACATTCATGCCGATCGTTATAGAAAGTGTCTAGCGAGAAGGAATTGACACGCTGCATTAATATTGGCCGCTAAGTGTGTACTGCCCAACTCCTGAACTCTTGCGAAAAGGCGACTTAAGTGCTCTTGTGGCTACCAAATGGTGTCGTACATTATCTAAACAATCTTGCTTGACTCTGAAGGAACTTACTTGAAGTTATCCGCTCCTGTGACAATCTCTGCCTTGGAGTCTACTGAATAGAAAGCTAATTTGTCTTTGATGATTACTTATCCATTCGAATGAAGAACTTGCTGTCAAGCTAGAAATTTGTAAACCATTCCTGCCGGCTTGCTCAAAATCACCACGTTTGACTGATGATCTCATTCCCACTTCTTCAAGCCTTAGTGTTGTCTTTGCTGGTGGTATCCAAATGGCTGCATTCTTTATAAAGGTCTACGGACTTCCTGCACAGGCTTGTCTCACTCCTACTCTTGCCTACCCTGTTCAATGAACAGACAGTTTTGGCGAGTATCTGGCAGCTATACCATCTATTAATGAGGTCCTCCTTGGTCACAAAGACTAAAAAACTAGCGGCAACTCTGTAGGATATCAATTACCCTTTCCATCTGTCAAAAGTCTGCAACTACTTATGATGGGGCTATAGTCCGGCGTGAATCTAGGCCTCAATCAACAATCGTCTCCAGCCAGCTTGATCTTCAGTTTCACTCGCCAAGTTCGTTGAAGTCCCTTTGAACTTGCTGGCGCCTTTTAAAGTTGCGGTCGTCCTCTACTGTGTTGGATTTGAAGGCTCTCCGGGCCGGAGACCTGGTGCATATCCGGTCTACATGTTCCAGCCACCTAAACTGTTGCTTTTAGACTCTTCTGACAAAGTCAAGGTAAGGTGGACAGCTTATACAGTTCATCGTTGTATCCCCTTCGTCACTCTTCATCTATGTAGATAGGACAGGTTGCTCCTCTCAAAACAACTGAGGGCATCCTCATCAACTCTGGAAAAATTTGATGCCTTCGCACCATAGATCAGGATCAGGATTCACTTTAGTTTGTAGAGAGAAGGCTTCTTAATTAGCTTCTAAGTCCAGAGAATTGTTAAGTGTTAGTCTACGTTTGCTACCAGAGCTGGTGTCTTTGTCTGAGTTGATAGTGGAGTCTAGATAGACAAAGTCCCTAACTACCTCAAAGCTATATCTGTCTAGGATGATGTTCTATCCAAGGGTGTCCATAGGTGTCCTTTATCGTCAATGTATGTGATTTATGGCACCGATTCTTAAAAGATTGTACCATTGGTGTTGCCACTTGAGTTCTGCAAAATTCGTCGCCTTGTCTGAAGCTTGTAAACCCCTCCACTGTCTGCCTTGAATCTCAATTACAACATCTAATTTATAATGCCCACCGTTTCGAATTGGTTCAATAAACTTTCTCATGACCAAAAGTAAACAATCATCAAAGTCATGCCGTGATAAAAGAAGAACCCATTGGAACTGATCTGTAATTCTAATCTTGTTTCCTCTGGGAGTTGTTCACGCATTATGTCATTTTATGTGACGTCTGTCAATTGAATTTGTAATATCTGCCGCCCAACAATAGAAAGGTGTGGTCAATTGTTTGTTATAATTTTCTGTTCCTTCTTCTATTTCTGATTGATGTAGGGACGTACAAGTACAAGGGGTGATTTAATTTATTTAAATCACGTCATTCACCGTGAGATAGTAACGATTCAATAGGAACGTACTTTAATGCAAAGTTTATCTTTTCAATCGCGCAGTCTTGTACTTTCCAACTTCGGGATCTGCAAGTCGAAAGATGTGACAGAATCCAAGCAACTTTTCACTTAAAAGGAATTTTTCACTACAATTTCGGTTTAAAAAAAGGAAAAGAGCAACACTGACTTGAGTCAGCTGTTAGCAAGCATGTGACATCCCCCTTAAGTGTAAATAGTTCTGTTCGTTGTGACATAAATAGAGTAAAGTGCTGTTCTGTTGAAAAAGTGTTTTACAAATGCCCGACACACGTAAATTCATTTCCAACGACCTTTTGGGGAAACAAGATCTTAAAGTGCACTAAATGCCTTGCAGATATACAAAGACTAGAAACGGAGGTAAGCGAAATCATACCGAACAATATCGTTGAGGTTATTTGCTCGAGTAAAGAAAACTGGGACCGAGTAGGCTCCTACATCGAGAAAGTTCTGAAGGTGGAAGGTTGGAGCCCCATAGAGGCTAAAAAAAGTGACATCACTCTTAAGTAATGTGAAAAGCAGTCTCGGAGATGAATTGTCTGAAGATGGAGAGGTTTTGGTCAGTAAGTTCGTCATGGTCATCAGTGAAGGTGCATCAAGCATTCCTGGTAATACTGTCGGTTTTGGTTACATATACGAGTACTTGCGACCTTAATGAGGGGCGGGGACTTCTGCTTGTATTACGAATTTGAATTCAGCCTTCAGTCGTCCTGTAATCCTTCAACGCTTTAACTGCCTATCTTTCCTTAAGACTCAGTGATGACAACTTTCTTGTCTACGAAATCTGAACGTCATTTGATAGTCATTTTCCAAAAATATACTTCCATCACGTCCTGATCGCACACTCTCGACACACACTGTAACTAAGTCAGACCAATGCACTCTCTGCAGATGTGTAATTGTATCTTTTCCACTATTTACCATTCTTTCCCCTATTCACTGGGATATTTTTGTCTTTGTCAAGGACAAAAGGTAGTTGGCACCACCTCAGACGACTCGGTTTCGCACGCATAAAATGCGAAGCGTTCATTGAGATTGAAATACTCTACGAGTATCTATGTGCGGCATCTCACGATCTCACCCATCTGATGTCTGGGCAGAAAAGTTCTTTAGCTTGCAATGCAATGCAAAAGTATTGTAATTGCAATTCTTGTTGCCGTAGTGTTCTTTTGAAACCCCTCTTTACATTGAATTTTGATTTATCCGTCTGAGGAGTTACACATACGTTTTCAATTGTCCTCATGCGCAGCTCATTTGAATAAGAATGCGTGTGTGGATGAGTCTCCCTTTTGGATAAGTAATCTCTCAGTCCAGGTATGGTTATGAAACATACGAACGGGACGTGATTTGAATTAAATTTTCGTTGCGATTTGGAAAGGTTTTGTAGGAATTTATATCCTCGTCCGTGTAATGTTACTTTTAGTCGATTAGCGCCACACAGCACGCCAATGATCTTCGCTTTGATCTCTCTGTGGTGTGGTGCGTGATTTTGGAATTGAAAACGAGATGAGTTTTATGAAAGAAAGGTTGGAAACCCACCTGTGCGCTGTGTGCGCACGCCTCGAGTGGGTAATTTACTTTGATGTGATTATGGTTGCATTTACATTGTAAAACAGCAGCACCGTGCCCGGGAGGCCTGGTTGCACACGTGCTCATTATTTTGGTATTTTCTTGGAGTTGTGGTTGGAAAAATGTATCCACAATCATTATGGTCTCGAGATTGTATGCAAATAAAAGTCTGATTTTGAGGTACAGAGCATGCTAAGTTAACTTGACATGAATGGTACCCCTTCAGGTGGTTTCAAAGTAATTATTTTTAAGTATCCATAAAGTCTTGAAATGAAATTAAGTTCCTGATACATATTTTGAAGGTTTAATAAGTTTTTTTTTATCTTTTTCGTTGCAGGTAAGTCGAGAACTCAGTCAACCGTAAGTTGTGTATACAAACATGTCTTGTTTAAGTCGTTAAAGGGAACTATTGGGAACTATGTGTAGTAAGGTGAAGGTGGCCCGACATCATGTTTACCTTCTATCTTCGTATTGTGATGTCCATAGGCTTTTGACTCGTTCACATCTAAAGCTATTTGGTGTCTAGATACAGCTTAGACAGAATCCCTTTTTCAGGGGGTAATTACGTTCACCTCCTGTGTTAGACTCTGACTTAACAACCCAACTGGAACCGCTGTTTATATTACGTCGAGGGTTGGTCTTTCTTATACCGTATAGCGTTCCGATTCGTTTTTTTTTTAATGTTCCCATGAGGGTATGTTTTTGTCTTGCTCTACCTTTTTCCTTTGCAGCACTCGATGGAGGAGCTTATTTGGTTCCATCGGTCGTTACTCGAGATCATCATTCCATGTCTCTTATTTCAGCCTTGTTTTTTCTGTTCCCAATCTGTTTTAGGTGCAAAAAGTGTGTTTGCGTCATCTATTGGAGAGCCGTCGTATCCCATCTTATATACATAGGTACGTATTGAAGTTTTCATGTCCGCTTTGCAAAAGCGTAGTTTACTTCGCCATGTTTCCGTTCGGTCCATTCAGAAATGTTCCTAGTCAGTCTCGCCGTTCAGCTTCCTCTAGATTTAGAACTCCATCGATCTTGCCGCTGTTACTTGGTGAGCTCCGTCGCTTCTTTTGCCGCCATTTTCACTCCTATTTCAGCTCCATGATTGTAGACGAAGGAGAGTCGGTAGGAGTCACTCCCAGAACTACGTGGGCGGCAGGTTTCGACACCGTATAGCAAGAGATTGCTACCACGTCTCTGTACTGTTGCCATCTGTTTCCTGTATTTCTGTTGCTTGAGCGGATCGGCTTAGATCTCACAAGAGAATGGCATACGTGATCAACATAAGAAGTCTTCGCTGTCCGCTGAGCCAACTTAAAACTCCACAGTCACCGGGATCTATCTCTATGTCACTAGGATCATTTATGGCTTCTCTTCTGTCAGGCTAAGACCACGGTCTTCCTTTCAAGCATACACGCATTTTCAGTGTCTCTTGCTGTAATCACCACGTCATTTGCAAACAGAATCCTTAAGATGATCCGGAAACAACTGGAGAAAATATAGTGCTGGTAGAGCGCTATATTGATTTTGGTAGTGGAATTGAGACTTACTGTCTTACAGGCCTCATTAATCGTTCATAACTCCGCTTGCAATAAGAATAGTCGATTTGGATACGTTCGTATAGATGCCTGATCCAACGCTGGATTATAAAAGCACAGACTCGAACCATATATTCAAATGGATTCCAATAGATGGCCCATAGAATATTTTGATTGTTTGTAGGTTTCCAAAATGGCGGTGATGGATTAGTTAACCTACATGATCCCGGTCATAGCATAAATTTAAATAAATGCATATATGCTGGCCCTGCTTAGTACTATATTCACTGCAAAAGCAATTAAATTTCCACCTCTATCGACTGTAATCTCCTGTATGTGCCCTACACTTCCTTCACGCACTATTTCCGATTCATCTGCCCTATACGCTTTCTATTTGCATTTTATATCTCACAAATGACTGTTCACTGTTTACCTGCCGCACACACCATAAAAACTCATAAAAATGTTAATCAAATTGTATCTGTTGAGGTGTGTTTCGAATTTAATCCTCCAATCTACCGCGTGAAGTATCTATAGAACATAAAGAGACTTCTAATAATCAATACACGCATCTAAAAGGTGTAATTCTTATGCCACTTAAATGATATTTAACCGGCTATTCCGAGCTGTCACTCATGGTGGCCCTCTTTTCGGCTAAGAAGTGCAGTGCAGTGTTGCAGTTGTCTTCCAAGAAAATTAAATAAAAAAAGAGGAAACACTGGTTAAAGGTCAAGACGCCTTTTTTTGAATTACACGTATGTATATACTTTTACTGAACAGATTGTAGGTTTATTGTCACATTTAATGAGTCTGGTTTAAGTACTTATTCAAGCCAAAGGCAGTGTGTTACTCTGTCCTACCCAAAGGGGGCATTCACATAAAAAAAAAAAAAAATGTTTTGCATAATTTGTCCCAAAAAAAACTTCAAAACAAATGTCAACAGATAGACAACTCGCTTGACATCTTATTGCGTAATATTTTGGTTTTTTTCTCTTTTAATTTTTACAACTTTATTTAAAGTTTAGTTTGTCTTCAGGTTTTTATCTGACAAATATAAACGTTTTATCACAAAATCTATCGTGTGTATCTATAACAAAGTGAGAGGAAGATAAAATCATGTGAACACGGACATAATTGAGGAGAGAAAGGTGAAATGTTTTTTTTTTTCTTTTTTTGATGGTTATTTTGGTTCGATTTGTGATGAATTTACATGTGAATATAAGAAACTGTTACTTCACACATATCTTTGAATTTTTTATTAATTTATTAGAGACATGTTCAACACCTTATTTTCTTATACAAAACATAGGTCATATAATCAAATAGGTGGATGCATTGTTTTGAACATTTTTTTGATGACTATTCATTGCTCGGAAGAAAAATATTCAGAAAATTTTGTGTTATGATAGTGAAAAGCGGATCCACAAACGATTGAATTATGTTTTGGAGTATCATGCGAATGATGAATATATATATCTCATATTGGGGACAAAAGATATTTTAATCACGTGCACATATATGGGTGGCATAACCATTGTAACATTTTATCAAACTGGTCCTTCGGGCCGGATGACATAATTTAAAATGTAAGCATGGCATGTGTGGATTGCCATCAACCAACATCACAGCGGGTGTAGTTTGACGTTACATTAGGTTAGGTAAGCGAAGAGTGGCATGCCGCAGGTTGCAACCTCACTTAGACCAGATAAGGTCCTTTGTGTTACCACATGGATCTGTATTTCACCGGAAAAATACTACCCGCAGAACCAGCCGGAGCTTGTTTTGAAGCGCTGAAGGCTACCTGTGTTTATGTCAGCCAGTTCACTTAGGTTGTGGAAGAAGCTGGCTCCTAAGTATGATCTTCTTCGAGCTGAGAGAGCCGGACATGTACAAAAAGGGTGGAGAATTGACTCCTCTTCCTCTTCGTCCATGCAGCTTCTACAGAAGTCGTTATAAAGGAGGCCCAGCCTATAGGCATGCTTGCCGATGGTGCAGTGTCCTGTAATGACACCCACTATGGTGCTGATAAGCAAACTATTCCGTCTGATGAGACAGTGGGATCGTTTGAGATCCAACTTTGGCCAAATCTGCTTGGTGATAAGACAGGTGTTACCTACTGTCCATCTATGATTGGCGATGTTGATTGCGTTTCTATAAAGTAGCAATTTCCGGAAGAATTGGTAGAGCTGTGCCCTCTCTGGCGAGTTAATCGGCCATGCAGTTGCCGGGAATGTCTCTGTGTCCCGGCACTCTTGCTAAGATTATCTTGTTTTATGGCATGAAACTTCACAAAAGCTTAAGCAAAAACCCTCGTATATTGAATCTTCTGATTAGTTTGAAGAGACTTCCAGCTGAAGCCAGCACACTTAGACCAATGTAAGCATCACAGTGGGCTCTGAGCCTAAGTGAGTCTCTAGGGACACCTATCTACATAGACCAATGACTTGTCTACTGTGATATTTCATGCATCTTGGAGAGATTCTTCTTACATTCTTGTTGAACTAATTGGAGCTTGTATTAAGCAGATCGTCTAGTTCGTTATAGTAGAAGGTTCCGAAGTGATGTTTTCTTCTACGGGAGAGAGCTTGGGAGATACAAAGAAGGAGAATAGTTTCCAACTCTTCTTCTACCAAAATCGTTTGAATGTACGTCAAACCTTATTGGATGCTTGCCTATAAGACAGTGTCCAGTGATGACACTTATTATTGTGCTAACTGGGACTGAACACGGACGTACCATATGCATGTGTAGGAGATGTGGTGACGAAGAAGTAGATGAGGACATCCCCACTTTCTTTGCCACTGTCCAGAGCTGTGCCAAGTAAGACTAAAGACCCTAGAAAAACACTCTTTTCAGCATTTTAGAAGAATTGTCTAAGAAGTCTATGGTTGACTTACACAGAATCATCAGCGTTTCTGACTAGCTTGATAGAACATTGGCTTATGGTCCCACAAAAGGGGCTGCAACCTCAGGACATCACAATGGGTCTACATTGTCCTAAGGGTGATGGGAAAAGAACTTCCTTTCCCTGTCAATCCCTCCTACCTTACCCTAACCTAACCTTGTGCTGATATACAATCTGTTGAGAGAAATCAAATTTTAAGACCGTTTCAGGTCCAACTTTGTCCAAAAGTTGTTCTCTCGACAGCATCCAGCTTGTGTTAAACTTAAAATGCAGCGATCGGTACACCCAAGGTGCCTTTATCTTGTAGAATGGATACCCAAGAGAGTTGAATATTAAACAGTTCCGCCATATCGGTGAGGGATGACTGCCAATCAAGATCAACTATTGAGCTTAGAGAAAACGATTCCAAGGATCTGATTGCTGCTTGTCTGTCCAAAAAGATGCGTAGATGATAGAATCAGTTTGGGTTGTACAGCGACATCGACCTTGTCAGAAGAGTCCAATACAATGACTGGGAAAGCGTGGCCTAACTCTTTACCAGACTACTTTAGATGACTTCAACAGCGAACGGTTGCACTATAGCTGCCAAAGATGTCGAGCACTGCAGAGGGTGCCATAGGAAAGGCTTAGTTTATACACAAATCAGCTGAAGCTCCCGTTTTATGGCTTTATCTTAGACATGCCACCAGACCGCACATGAATATCAATCCTATGATCGAAACGTCATAAGTCAGTGACTTATCCGGGGTTGTAAACCTCCGCTAATGAATTAGACAAATCTTGTTACTCTTTTGGCATCGCGCAGCACACATGTTACCGGCCTATATCCAGACCTGGAATCTATAGCCTTTGTTTTCCTTGGTAAGAGTTCATTACACTGTCCATTTGTTTTGACAAATTAGTACAATAAACTAATTTCTAATTTAATTTACAACTTAAATCTGATCGTGTGCTTAAACCTTTTAAGCGGCTTTCTCTGTTATCCAGGGTTTCCGTGTCTCAAGGTAGAAAACCTTTACTTTTGCAAATTAACCGTGAAATAGTTTGTGCGTCAAAAGCTTTTATTACCTAATCAAAATACACACGTAAATGTCATGGTTTTTATGACAAAATATGAAAATTTACATTTAATTTGCATTAAAAAAAAATGGTTTATGTCGTTACAGTGTAGTCAAAAAGTTAACAAATACAAAACAGATCTACTTTGACAGTTCACAATTATTTAATCCCCACTGTATCTGATTACATTCCAATTAATGTAACTAGATCACATTTCGCACCTACATTGCATAATGTCAAATTCATAAATTTTAAACGTCAAATTTGTGTGCATTCACACACACGCGAGCACGCGAAACCTCACAGCAAACAGTTCGAGTTCAGTTTCGAGTGAGTTCCCCCATTCAATGACCTGCATTCGGTCTACGGACTCAGACTTGCACTCAAAAAATGCAAATTTTCCACACCAAAACTGTCCAAATTTGGACGTGAAACTTATGACATGCACGCCATTACGAAATAATCTACATAGAATGTAACGTTAAAAAAAAAGGTGACACTAAAGTTCGTTGCACGGTTTTTTATTCTTAAAATGGAGTGTGTTCACACGGGTGTCCGGGCAAGGTGGCATAGGTTAACTTCAAAAATGTTTGTTCAAGTACACAATCTAGAGTACCTGTACTCGAAATGGGGAGTATTTTGTTGGCTTTTTGTTTTGGCTCCCGCGTTCTTGGTGTATGTAATTGGTAAGTGTGTGGTTAGACACTTGGTGGCGACTCTGGCCACATGGCTTGTTAGGTATCCGAAGGTCTTAGCTGCATAAATTAATGGTCAATATTTGGTTTTTTGTTTGTTCATTTGTAGGAGAGGTTGTGTGAGGTGTCTGGAGATATTTTTGTGTTCTCTGAGGTCTCAGGGTTGAGTGGGCGTAAGAATTGTTTGCTAAAGCGGGTGTTGAGAGGGTTCTTGTGCTTCTGTGGAAGTCAAATACTGAAAGCATTTGCATGAAACCTTCAACGTATGTGAGGTAGTTGTTGTGATGAAAGATTAGACTTGAAGCCACTACGGTTAGGAAATGCCTTGAAGAAGTTTTTGATTTTTCATTCGGCGTGACTTGGTCGGCTTAATAGACAAGGTTATCGCTTAATCCTAAAGCTACTACGTCTTCTGATCATGGGAAAAGTATTCTTGGCGTAAAACGTAGCTTACACTAGAATGCTTGCATAACTTTGACGTTTTGACAGAGCTCTCGAGACCACTTTTTATGTAGCAGCAGGCTATTCGTTGGTCCCTTCTTAGAAGGACAGTGCTCAACGGAGTATCGATTGTGCGCGGTTGATTAAGAAGGTTTATAGGTTTTGCAATAAAGTCGATAGATTTTTAAGACGGTCGTGGACATTTTTGAAAAGATTCTAAGGTCTCTTGTTGAAATGACTTTACACACATCATTACTTGCATTTTTGGTGAAGCTGTGTCACAATTATGTCGTGTGAGCTACAGAGCCCTAATGGTTAAGAATCCTGACAAGGACTTTCGCAAATTTTTCTGTAGAATTGGCTTCATTTTAGTTAGAAACTTGATCGGTTCTATTGACAGACACTGTAAAACTTTGCTCCATGAATGCGGTTCTCGATGCCTTAGTGAAAAGTCTTAAACTAAATCTTAAAAAAGTCTTTTAAACAATGAGGTTACAATTCGTGGGTGTTTTAGGACAAAAACTTCCGATTTCTATTGTAAAATATTTGATCAAGTCCAGAACAATGAATGAAGTATCTAAGTTGAGATGAGAAAGTGGTGGTAACCTACTACCGACGAAACGTGAATTTATAATTATGATGGCGGAACGAAACACGTGCCAAGTCAATAAAATTTTGAGATACAATGTATGTCATTTAGACGAAAATGGTATACATATGCATAAGGCATCTGTAGGCTGTCAGAAAATGTACAAATTGATCTAAAGCAGCTTATGGTGTGACAGCCGAAGTCTTCTTCAGTGTAACTCATGTTAAGATCACCGGATCACTGTGGTGTATTTCAGGCAAAAATTGTAGCAGTCCGAGAAGCTGCAGTAGAGGGTAACGATAAAAGCGTTGGAATCACCGACAATACGATCCAAGTGAGTGAAGCAATGTCGTATGTCTTCGAATGAGATCGAGATGCGACGTTTTCCTATTCTGGGTTCCAGGACACTGGGACGTTCCGGGTCACTGCAGAGCGGTTGAGCTAGCAAAGGGAGGAGCCGGTTAAAACCTTTCTGAAAATAGAGGGGAACCGCTTGCTTCTTTAGAATCGATAAAGTTTTGTCTTGTCAACACTTGTCTTCAGTCGAAGCAAATTTGGCCTAATCTAGATCTGAAGAGAACGAAAAGACTTCTATCTACTAATGGAAAATATGTAGGAACCCTCACAGGTCATAATTTGACAGGTAGACGACTTCTGGACATGCCCTCTCCTATCAACGATGAGAACGGAAATCCACGAGGAATACTTTTGTGAAGACTTCAGTGACATAGCCCAGCCCGATGTTCACAAAAATAAGGAGCTTGTCTATAAGTCTAAATAGTTCTGTATATCGTACGGAACAGGAAGGGGTACAGTATTTCCCGCATTGTTTGAGGAAACCATACAAATTGTGTTGTGTTTTTGGCGACATTGAATACCTTGTCATTTCAAGGGGGGTTACCATTGGTTACATTTAAAATGCATCCGCCATCTCGGAGCTGTCATCTTGCCGAACACATAAGTAGCATGAGCTATTCAAAGCTCTCTTTCTCTCTCTCATACTTCTACTAACTCTTCGATCTTTCACGTATTCAAGTTTTTGGCTGTCACTTTCCAACTTTAGTTTCCGTGACGAAATTTTTCAGATTCACTACCCTCGCTATGGAAGTTGACAAATCTGACGAGAACATTGTGCCCTAACCATCGAGTTGTTATAGGTCACGCTTCATTTGCCCATGCCCTCGAAGATGAAGTCGTCCTCTTCTCTTTAGTCCCTCAGGGGTAGAGTTGAATACTTTGCTGGTTGGCACATCGGTGTTTATCTACTCCGTACACTTATTTCTTTGGCATAGGTAGGTAGGTAGGTAGGTAGAGGTGGCGGTTCAACATGAATCCAAGTAGCATTGGATGTGCCTTTTTGTCACCACGACTCGTGTGACCTGGTTGGTGCTGTGTGTTGTTGAGGATGTGAGACAGTCGGTGCCTAGATCCAGCCTATGGAGTTAAGAAAGCGGATTAGATCTCGTATTCCTTTACCTAAGATGTCATTAAGGTCGGCGAAGAATGGTTGATTTAGTCAAGCTAGTGCTTGACGTGGTTCAATCTTTTTCTCCATAAACCTTATACATGCCGTCAACACAAATAGAACCGTAAATCAAACGTAAAACTTTCGTAAAGTGAAATGAAATCCATGCTTCTGCAGCAAACAGCAGGATAGAGATGACTATTGTCTTGTATAGCGTCTTTTTGATTGAGCCCACCTTTACTTTTGTCTTCCTAGACCAAAGTAACAACGATTGGTGACGGTGGGTCTTTTTCTTCGTTGGACCTACGCGCTGATTTCATAGGCAGAGCCTAGATAGATAGGAATCCACTATAACGTAACGTTTTAACCAAGATGTCGGTTCTTTTATCTTTATGCGTAGGCAGCATGTACTCGGTCTTCATCTTGTTTACAACCAGACCCATTTCGGCTTCTTTCTGCCGATGATGTCAATTTTGTTTTCGTAAACAAGTTATAAAAAAAAAAACTGTAATCTGATGTAATGACCTGAGAATTTTGCTCCGTTTTCTCCATAACCTAATTTAAGAAGCTTCATGACAGTGCTTCGTCCTCCCTTAAAGTGCTTGTGGTATTGAAGGCCTCGGTGGTGTCTTTTTTGTGTCTTTATGGATCAATGAACGTTCTCTTTCGTCGTTCTACATAAGCTTATGACTTTTTCAGGAATATCACAACTTGACATGGCTCCAAATAGCTTGTTATAGCTCTATTCACACTATTTAACACGGTCTTGAAATCGTCAAATGGACTGTGGGTACTGATCCGCGATGGTAGAGTCTGCAAGAGGATTTGGTAAAGATACAGTCGATCGTCGACCCACCAGCTCTTCAATATATAGTTCCAGGCCTTAGCCTATAATTTTAGATTTCGTAACACCTTCAAAGCCACCGATAAAAATCAATTCCAAATTCTCCATGACGATGTAAATTATTATTAATGAAAGGAGATAAGTCTTTAAGCAGTTTTTGCAATTATCAGCCCGTCATTTGCACCTTCCTTCATAAACTCTTTCATAACTACAAATTTTACACCCTAGGACGACAACTATCTACCGCAAGCTTTTATAATCCTCAAGCTATAAAATTTTATTGACCCACGTTAAATTTTTGGTTTATAACCAAGACAAATCAAAGCCGACCCGCTTTTTCCAACATTAAGATACTTTGTCATTCGAAAACATAAAAATCACACAAGAAACTGTGCAAATGGAAAACAATAAAATTGGCTAATTAGTCAAAAACTCATTTAACTGTTTGTCTGGCGCATATATCTCATAAAAGACACCTTTCGCTTTTATTTTCTTTCCCTTAATCATCATCAGTCTTAAGCTTGGAGATGGCACAGATTTTCACAGGTCTCTGGGGGAAAAAAATTGCAAATCTCACAATAATTTGACGTAACCTGAGTACTTATGAATTTTAAACTTAACACACGTTCGATTGTATTGTATTTTAAACCACAAAATGTTAATCTAAATTCGAAAATTGAATTGTAAACTGTTTACCATGTGATATAACCTGTGTCTAGCTGGTTTGAAACTTCTCAAAAGTTCACACAACTTTGGCGGATGTTGCCTTAGATATTGATAAACATTTAGCGTAAAAGTCGTCATGTGACTATAGCTATAGGTTGGTTATATGGGTGTGAATTATTTTAGTTTTATTTTGAATAAATTAATGAACAGCTAAATAAGAAATAAAAAAAAACTTGTTAACGTGTTGACCATGTGTGTTGGTTGTGTTGCAATACTAGATTTTAATAATTAAAACATTAGATGGCCGAGAAAGTTAAATGAACCATGAAAATGCAATTTAGTGATATAACGTTGCTTTTTTGTTTTTTTTATTGATTTTTGGATACACATTTGAGGAAATCGTTTTGTACAATAATGGGCGCCGAAAATGATTTAAATTAGCCGCCGTATGTGCAATGCCATAGTCGTTAAAAAGTGTTGATCCCACCCGTCGTCGGTGTTATGCAAGGAAAGACATAAACCGGTTTAGAAATGTCAGGTTTGATGGGTATTTTGGAATTTAGATTCTCAGTTCTATATTATGAATCCAGTTGACGTAGATTATCAAAGCTCCGGTTGAAGACGTGAATTATTTTGCTTGAAAGTCAATAAGTTTGCTTGCAATTATCTACGTATAAGCGATTGAATCAAATGGCGAGGACACTGCGACTTGGAAATCGTTCAACCTTCCTTATGAAGGCGAGAATCACTCTTTTTTAACAGCTATGCAGGTAGATTGAAGGGATGACTGAACCCCATATGATGCAGTCTTCATTTGGATCTCCAAGGATCTAGTGTGTTCCCCTAGCATGGAATGTCCAGTTTGAATGAGAAAGACAAAGAAAAAGAGTCTGTATTAGTTGGTTGGTACCCTTAGGGCATCACAATTTTTTTCTATAATTCACTAGCCCTAAAATGAATACCCTTATGATGCTATTGATACAGCGCTAGTGTTGGTGTAGTGATTTTGAAACTCAGGTGGTATTAGGTTTCAGTCTTTTTGCTCCGAGGGTGGTGTCCAGAATGATTGGGGAGAATTATTCGTACTGTTGCCATTGCTTATA
This sequence comes from Criorhina ranunculi, assembly GCA_951813785.1. Lineage (NCBI taxonomy): Eukaryota > Metazoa > Arthropoda > Insecta > Diptera > Syrphidae > Criorhina > Criorhina ranunculi. The sequence continues at coordinate 86,746,373 of OX638381.1, read as the reverse complement.
ATTCACAGTATTTCTTTCGAACATCCCGATATCATTAGTTCGGTCAATACTTTCAAGCCATGGGTCTACATTGACCTAAGACCGACTTCCTTGCCCTGTCAACCCCCTTACCTAACCTAACCCAACCTAGTTGGTTGGTGTTTGTTTGGCCTCCCTTAGACAGATCGCTCACGCTTAGGTTACGAATACAAATATTTGGCACGACAGCTCATGGATAGCCAAGGCCTAGCTTCTCATTCCTGTTGTGCGTGTCATATTTCTCACACGAATGGAAGGGACCTTCAGCTTTATGGTCGACTCCGAAAGGGGGATTGAGGAGGCTTTTCATGACAGATTATACTTTTGCGGGTTTCTCATGCCTGCGAAGAGGTGGTGCCGCGAAAAAAACTTTAGTAGTCCAACGCACTAACCACTAAGCTACGGCGACCACGCTTAGGTTGTTATGTTATAGTAATATTCGCAAAGGGTTGGTTTAGCATAGGCTTCGCTTTCTTTTACTGCTGTATTTTCATCGGTTGTCGTTTGATTCTACAGTGTCCCGTTAGGAACCCTGTTAAGATAAGTAGGTTGTTCCTGTTTAAGTTGATGCACGTTTTAAATCTTTTCACAGTTCACTAGAAGTTTCTTAGATTGCTACAGACTTTACAGGTTATTCCATGTCCCGTTTTCTTTCTCCGTTTTCCTGAACTCCTTTTTTAGGAACCTATTACATAGAATGGTTCAGTTACCCTGAGTCTGGCTAGGCAGTTTGCTGCTTCATTACCCTCAATTCTGACGTGCACGGGTATTCAGTAGAGGGTAACTCTTTAAGTCCTGTAGGTTAGTAGGTTTGTAGAGGTGGCGGTTCAACATGAACCCAAGTAGCACTGTCCTGTAGACTCAGGACTTAGATAAAGCCGGCACACATTTCGACTTGTCTGGATTTTGCCAGGCTTTCCCACCATTAATATTCATTCATGTCCCTCTCAGTGATCATCTCCTTCACCATTTCTCTATCTAAGACAGCGACTGGTCCGAGACCTAGGTTTTTCGCCTTTTCGTGTCCTTCGATACTTGTGTTTCCTCTAACCGATACAGTTGTTAGCAACGCTTCTCTCGCTGAAGGTTCCAGGTTCAACTTCTGATTTCGAAAAAGCTGATGTCACCTCTACTGCATAGGCATACCACTGACTATGGTCATATGGCTTCAAGAGTTGATACTACTTACATTAGGAAGTTGCAAAGAAATACTATGAATTATTAAGCAATGACAACAACATTAACAAATTCTCCCTAGTTATTCTGGACACCACCCTCGGTGAGAAGACTGAAACGCAATGTAAAAAGAAGTGTCAAATTATTCAGTGTTTGGATACATTCCATTGTCATTGACCTTGGTCTGCTCCAGGCACCTAATCACTTGGTTGTCCCATGCTATTGAGGAGGGTTTTTTGTAAATGTCAAGAGGGTTTGTGGCAAACGAAAAATCTTTAGGGTTCTTCTACCAATAAGGAGATTGTCATATAGAAGATGTCCTCTTTAGGCCAGTTTATGCATCAAAGCTCATCTTTCACTTTTTTTCACCTCCTTACGTTACCCATCCTCGTAATAACGCGAATTATAGTAATTTCCAAAACATCATATTACTGCTGTCGAGTTCCATTCATCAAAAGAGTAGAAATCCATCTTTCGGTCAAGACACTCCTTAATGAATGACTAATTGGTTGCGATTTGTTAGCGTTTTCTTCTCCCCAACTAACGATGATTTAACATTATTTCTCGAACTCTAATTAACCTTTAACAGTACACTAAACATTTTACGTAAATTAATTTCTTAAAATAAAAAAAAAAATTGGTGTACTTTCAACGAGTAGAGTAGGTAGGTACTTTCTGATGCTAGCACCACGATACCAATGGCATCTTCTTTTGTATGATACTCACATCAGGCGGTGCGTCAGTATCTCACAGGTGTATCTATACAATTGTTGGCTTCTCACTTACGATGGCGCGTATGTGAAAGGTGGGCACGCGGTTTTCCTTCTTACAAAAGAAATCACTTTCTTCATTGAACATTGAAATTATTGGAATTTTCTTTTTTTCTTTTATGTTTTCCTCTCTGTATGTTAGAATTCGTCACGGCATTTTCTATCTAACAACAGACGGGAGCGAGAGAGCCCCCAGAGCTCATATGCATCTATGTATCTAATGTTCCCCGTTGGTGCAGTAAGGCCTTTCGATAATTTCACTTACAATCGCGAATTGTGCATGTTAAAATATCCGATAATCGTGTTCGAGTCTGTGTCTGTCTGACGGTATTTACGCCGACATTGTGATGAAGATAAATGCACCTGAATACGGGAATTGTATCTGAAGATTATTCGGTTGGTCTTGGGCCATAATCACTCTGCCGGCTGGTGGTAATGATGATCATCAGCGACATCAACAAAAAAAAAACATAAATCAAATGGTGAATGGGTTGAAATCAAGGCTTTCGAAGTTTGAAACTGAATGTGAAGGCTAAGAAGCCGGTTTTCTCCTTAAGTTCAGTTATGACGTGGTTAATGGCAAACAGGTTGTTATTGTGGCTTTTTGGGTAGTGCTTCCCTAAATGTTTGCATTTCTACAGAATTTGTTCAGACAATTGAATTTTATGTACGTGAAACTATGCAGTCATACCCGTGTCATGAAAAGGCTTCTTAATGCGCCGTTCGGAGTCGGCAATAAAACGGTAGGTCCCTTCTATTCGTGCGAGAAATTCAACACGCAGAACATGAATGGTAACGAGGAGCTAGAGATTCTGGCTCTCTATAAGCTGTCGCGCCAAATATTTGATTTTTTTTTTTGGAGCTGCTCAGCATTGTTTTCGTATGCTGGTGTTCGAGTTCAAGACCGGAACCTGTTATAACTGGCTACTGGCGGTAGGCTGGTCGAAAATCAATTTTGGCGTTGTCTCGTCGGCAGCGTTTAAGAGGAAACATGCTTCCAACCATGTCAAGCGTTAAGTGTTGCTTTAATGTTCTTCCAAAAAACAAAAACAAAAAAACCTCTGGTGGATACTGGGCCATTAAGGCGTTGAAGGCCATACAACATTTGACAAGCTTGCTTGAAAGTGTTCTTTAGAGACTTACATAGGAACTGAATGATCCTAAATGGGTGGGACATACAAGTGTTTATAACAGAAACTTCATTAACACCCTCGAAACCAACAGGGATGTTGACGCGCATAGTGATGTGATGTGAGAAACGTTTGCTTCCGACATGTAGCCTTAGGCTTCTCGCAATGCATCGCTTTATCGCATCGCCTTGCACACTGAGGTGCTCGGCAAAAATGTAGTGGTCCTTCAGGAAGCTGGTAAGAATTTCTAACAGAAGTTGGTTTGGGTCAATTCTAGAAAGTCATGAGTCGTAAATCCTCAATAGTCACCTTAACCAAGGAAGCTACTAAGCCCCACATGAGCTTATGTCAAGCAAGCTCATACAAATCTTAACGAAATTCAGTGAGTTAAGTCTTTCGACCGAATTCACAGGTTCATGAACTATTTTGGAAGTGGTTACAGGATAAAACAAAGTCTGTCGCAAGAGACGCAGATCCTTCGTCTCTTCCATCTGTTCTTGATAACGCTTGGAAGACACATACATTCTACGAACCACTCTCAAGTGTCATACAAATGCGACATTGCAGTGACAATTGGTTGCGTTGTAGGTCTTTCGAAACATGGATTCTCCTTCTCCTTGTGAACCCAAATGCCCTTAAATTTTTCTTTTCTACAACGATGTCGATAGGGATTAACTAAGACACCAACCATCTGTGGATTGATCTCTGTAAAAAAGTGCATGCATGGGATAATAGAACAAACTTCTTCTCATTATCTTCCGGTTATTCAAAGTCCAACATGTGTTTCCACCTTCAAAATAATTCCGCAATTATTAAGTTAAAATATGAATGGATACGAACAGGTGGCATGAGACACCACCAGTCTCATGTCAAATTTCTACGAAACCTGACTTTCAAATACCTTCAACGTTTTTTTTCCATGTCAATTTGCAATTGTATAGTTACACCCTCGTAAAAGATCATTAGATATAACGGTAATATGAAGAAAAAAGAATTTGAATTAACCACATGGTAATTTTCATAACCGGAAAAACTGACTGCAAAAATTGTAAAATTATGTTTCCCCATTTCTTGTTTTCTATTTTTGCATTTCGTATAACTTCTCCTATAGGGTAAATTAAATTTGATTTCTATTAAGCTTTACACGAAGCAAATAACCTCTTTCTGTTGTAGGGTATGTAAATTTCCGGCGTCGAAAAGCTTTTATTTTTCTGTCCGATACGAAACAAGGTCTATTGTAGGTACAACCTTTTTACTGTATTGCACGAGTATCTTCAGTGATACGTAGCTTAGATTACCAGCACTTAACACATCAGCCACAAAAATCTAACACTTGATAAGAGCAAATGCAAGACAATCACAAAGGAATTGCCGCGCAAAGTTACCACATTCTCTTCAAGCATTATGGACAGTAGTGTCACTTAAGCCTAGCAAAAAGGCATTGACCCCTTACAAAAAAAATAAGTTGTCTACAATCATTTCTATTGAGAGACAGAAAGAATGCCGCGGACTTCTTACAAACGTCTTGGAGAATACACGATTGCGCAGTAGTCATTACTGTTCGCTAGTGCCAAGCCCGTTGTTGCCAGTAAAAATGGTTTATACCTTTTTGAAGTATGGCTGGGTGTAGGCCATCCTAAAGCCATCAAAAGACGCAACGTATTTGGTGACTTCGTCCGTAACCATAACTCATGCAGTTTACCAGTTTCGTCGAGTTGTTCGACTTAGGTCACTCACGTTCTCGATGGCTCAGCTTTGTTTCGAGCAAGTCGTTATCTGATGAGTTGGTAACTGAGTCTTCAGAAGAAAACTGAATGATTCTGCTTTTCTCTCAGTCAAGGTGTTATCAGATTTGGCTCCAACAACTTTAACCAGTCTAAAATCTCTACAGGAAGCCCTTTTGCGATTGTCGAATTAGCCTCTTGTAGAGCTTCCAATCCAAGAGTTTTCAATCTTGAATGAACTATTTAGAAGCTGCTTGGATTCCTCTCTTGTTCTTTGCAGTTCCGAACTTCACCGAGGAACTAGAACTCTACCTAAGTTTCGACACATCTGGCTCTACTCAGCTCTTCAATAGCATCCTCTTGTCCATCCATTTGTCTCATCCTGAGTTTGTGTGGAACTGTGACATAAATGTTTGTCAATTTCATCAGAATCCTCCTCTTCTACAAAGACAAGGCTTTACAATCGATTAAGAATTCCATGTGATACCTTTGGCAGTACCTTCCAGGAAGCTGACGCAACGACGAAATGTTCCCATTCATCAGTTGGTTTATAGCTTTTAACTAGATCTCGACAGCAGAATTGTCAAACTTTGTAGTTTTTGAAAGGCTATTCAACACAATAACACAAGTTCTATGCATTTCGGACAGCTCGTCATAAAGTATCGAAACTTGCGGAACACCTGCGAGGCTACAGATGAGCTTTTTCCACATCCATGATGTTATGTCAAAAAGTCTAGTGACGTCGGTAAAGATCAAAAGATAAGCTGACACCTGTCGAAAATATCAAGCGGAAATTAAAGTTTCAAAAGTCTACTTTTCTTGAAGATGATGACACCTACGTCAGTGTAAGACGTTATGAGGTACCCTACGATGCATCACTACGTCTTCTGTATGCTTTCGTCTTTAGTTTCAACAAATTAACTTTGGATTTGCATTCATTTACAAAACTGAATTCACTTTCTTCCATTCATTTCGATGTGCGATTTCATCGTCTCTGGCTTAAAGGGTTCGAGTTCGGTCAATGTCTGCAATGAAAATGAAAAAAATTTTAATTACATTACTCAAGCCAAAAGTCTGAGATTTAAAAGGTGTGTAAATATTTCAATTAATTAGCTTGCATCCATAAATGAGTTAAAGGCCAAGCGAGGCAAACCCCGATGCATTTTGATTAATTAATTTCGGATTCACGATGTAACAGTATCAAGTCTTGCAGCCTTCTGGTCTTGTGTGAGCAATGATCATGATAAAGATACGGATGTGGTTTAGTGGTCGCTTATGAAATTTATTGACTGTCAAAGGGCTTGAAGAAGTATGATGGGAAATATTTTCTGTTACCTAAGTTAAAACTGGTATGGGAATATGAGGGCATATGTCATGGTCATTTTTAGATTGCTTTATGTAATCGGAATGGGAAAGAGTGTTTTCAACTTCCGTTTGTTGTTTTAAGTAATGGGTGGCGCTTATGGACGGTTGGAATTTATGATTAAAGATTGAGGAAAAAGTTGATCGAGTAGTTGACGACCTTAAATGTCATGACAATTAAGGGCTACATGTTCGAAGATTGTTAGTAATTATAGAATACCATGTTGTTAGCAAATACATAAACCACTTATTTTACTGTGCCCTACTTTCACAATAGATGTCTCTGTCATAATCGGAGGGATCAGATTAAAAATATGTACCGAGACAGAGGTCTTTCCATTCTCTTCAGACCCAGGTTAGGCCAGATTTGTCTCAGTCCCATTCTGACTTCGGGATTAAGGTAAAACTTAATCAATTCCAGAGAAGCCTGGTTCATTTTGGCCCCTTTCTTTGACAACTTGTGCGCCTTGTGTCCTGGAACCCCAGCATTGGAAAACATGGCATCCGTCTGCGAACTCCTAAAATAGCCCTAAATCTCTAGAGTTTGTTTCGTTCACTTCAGATGAAGATTGTCGTTCATCACCGGGGCATGGAGACATTCTAGCGAACTGTAAGGCCTATGAGCTCGCCAAGGGTGGCACTAAAATCTTTGTATCACCAGATCTATGAAGTTATATGGTTAAATGGTACCACGAACAAAAAAATTTGGCACATACTAGATCAGAAACGCTTTAAGAGCTTGATCTCACTTCGCAGACACAACAATAGGTATTGTCACCGGATACTGCCTTATGGGCAATCATGCAACATGGCTTGGTCTCTTCTCAAATATTTTTAGTACCTCATATAAAAAGTGTTTTGCCCTCTTCCTCGAAGGGAAGCTTCATTCTTCTTCAACACCCTCAGTGATCTGGCCCATATACATAAATGTCAATTGTCTCCTACGCTTCATCCGTAACTCCAAGTCGACTATAGCTTCAAGCTCACTGAGATCGTTTTTAAGTAACAAGTAGGATTCCCTGTAGATTGAAGCTCTTGCTTCCTCTATGAAAGCGTTGCGTAGTTTATCGTTAAGGTTGCTTAAGATGTTTTGAGTTGCTTTTATCAAGATTTAGGGGGAATCCGCTCTATTTTCTAGTGCCTCCAAGCCTCCATTTAGGATGATTCCACATTTGGCTACTATTTTAGGAATGTTTTCCACGTAGTAGAAGCCCTGTCTCTATGTGCAGTATGTAGGTTGACCTGGTCATCGGTAGGCACAACATTCGTTTAAGAATGAAGCTTAGAGCTTATTCAACCTGTTTGTTTTACTTGTATTCCTACACCTGAGAAGCATACAATTCAATCGATCGTGCAGTAGCCTTGAAGAGGTAGTACTTCGCAGGCAAGAATGATGACAAATTTCGCCACAAAAAGTGACAGACTACAGCCAACGCGTGATCTTATGCGTTAAAGATCGCAGAATTAGTAGTAGTTAAAGTGAGGGAAAAAGAGGTTTGAGTAGCACATGTAACTGGAAAGATGGCGGCTCCATTATGGTGGGCGAATTTGTCACATTTCTCTTTATGAACGTTCCCACTCCTAAATTACACCAAATCAGTTGGTTACATACCCGACTGACTACGGAAACCTCAAGCTAAAATGTAGGAAATATTTTCAGTAAGGCTCTCCTCACCAGGGCAGACTGGACTGTGGAGTTGGCGCAGGCATCTTCTTAGACAAGCTGAAAATTTCAAAGTCCTTTTACCTACCAGACTTTTCCAGGGTCTTCCAAGCCGAGCACTATGCTATCTGCGAACTGCTATCTTTATCGGTAGCCAAGCCGCCATCAAAATGGAAAGCAATGCCAGAAGGAACTAAACCAACTGGATATTTGGACTAGAGTCACTCTCTCTTGGACACAGTAAAATCGATGGCAACAAAAGAGCTGACAAAGTGGCCAGACGGGGGTCAGCCCTAAATGTCTTTCTAGCACAAGGAGTTTAGGGTGATATTCACCATTACTTATTAAAGTTGGTCAAACAAGAGTGGAAAAGGTTAAATAACTGCGTCTTATCACGAACGATTTGTCCCGGTTGCAACAAAGGGGCCACTAAGAAAATCAAGGCCAGATTTTTCAAGAATCGAAGCCGTTAGCAGTGGCCACAGGTCAGCAAAGCTAGATATCCTTCACAACAGCGTAGTATAAGGGAAAATGAATCTCTGTTGCACTTCCTGTTCAAATGTTCAGCCCCGGGGAGCGCCAAACAACCCACTCTAGCCAAGCTCTTCTTCGACGACCTCCAAGAGATATCCACGAAAATGCTTAGAGAATTAATTCTTTTTCTCAACTCTATAGGTTGGGTTTAAATATGTTCATCTACCAGGTTACATGGGCTTCAAAATGCCGCATCCTAGTGCTAATTGGGGTCTTACGCTACCTCTTCCTGCCTACTTCCTCTACTCTTGTTCACGATTAGGGTCCACATTTCCCAGTACTCTTCCAGTTTTGCAATCATTTTTTTGCAACATCTTTGGTTTATAAGTCGAAAGGACTATGTCACCCGTAAACATCAAGATCTTGATAGCAACGTTGCCACTATAGCCTTATTCCTCCTATCATCCAACTTGAGCTTAAACTTAATTTTAAACAAATAATTAGTGTTCACACTATCATTAACCAATTACTTTCTTTTTTGTTGTCATTTCAGGTAAGACCAACTTGTTTTGTACTCGTGGTGAGTAGGTATTGTAATCTCAAAGCTTTAATTAAACTCGTCGTCACAAAGCCTTCTATACATGCTGTCTATGTCCAGTGGGATCTGTATTGGTTCAAAACATTTCTTTAAATTAAACAACACAACAAAGTAACAAAGTAATAATGTAACACAACAAACTATAATGACCAATGCTAAGCCAACCAAATCGAATCCGTAATATCGACTGTTTTCCTCTGTATGTGTGTGTGTGTGTGTTTGTATCTTTTACATTGTTATGCTCATCAATTACTCGTAAATTAAGTCTCAATTCTCCCTCAAGCGTTCGATAAATAAATTTCGCTGCCACGCCAATAAAAAAAAACCGAAACATAATTATTCCTCTCCTTCTGCAGTAGAAGATGACGACGATGTCGATGACGGTAATGATGACGGTAACACGGCGCGGCAGCGGTGTTTGGCGACTCTGTCGAAAAAGTTCAGGGGGAAGTGGTTTAAAACTTTCTCTCAGACGACGAGACGGTGGTTCAATTCAACCGTGGCTAGGTGACCGCCGCCGCCGTCGCTTAACGAACCATGCCCAGCCCTTGAGCTGGATTCTGTTTGCGACCCTAGCCGACCAATAACGATGACCCTCAGGCACTTGGTCAATTTAAATTGGCTCGTGGCACAAGGCGCAGCCAAGATGCATCAAACTGTTTACATGGTTACTGGACTGGATCTCTGGTGATTAGGTTTCTCCTCGGTAGTGGACTTTTTTAAATTGATCCCTTTGGGGTTAAACCATGGTCAAGTGGTTGGTCCTCCTCTGACAGTGAAAGTCAGCATAGTTATGTAAAATTGAAAAGGAAAATCGCCAAAACGGACAATAGCGCAAGTCGATTATGATTAATTGGTAGAAGTGTGACAGATGACAGATGATCGATGACAGATGACAGATAATGTTTCTCTGTTTGACATCTGTCAGTGGCATAAAGGGTGTTTCAAATTATTCAATTGTTCAATAGCTCTACCGGGTGACGATTGATTAACTCATTTAGAGAGAAGCCTTCAGGCTCATTGAAATGGAAAATATTCGCGCATCGCATTTCACTTGGAATTATTACCGTTGCATGTGCAATACACGACAACTGTGCAACATTCCTTATGCAAATTTCACTTTTTTAATTGCGTAATGAGAGCGTTGCGGTAAATATAGTTTTGAGTGTGCGAGTGGATTCGGGCAGCTCATAGTAGGTGTCATTTACATGACAGGGGCAGCGAAAGGAGACAGCATCGGCTTGGAAAATTATTGTTTGATGTGACGCGAGCCCCATGCATTCGATGACACGGTTAATTGTCTTGATTTATGGTTGGGCCTGCTTGTGGCGGAGGAATGGTTTATTTATATAATTTTTTTTTTTTTAAAAGAGGGACAATGATGATGGATGGTTGTTCTGGTGGATTATGACATGGGATACAAAGGAATGCAGTCACTTTCGTTTTTAAGTTTGAGGCGAAAAATTCGCTGGTGAATGGTGTCAAGATCGATTCAGCTGGTGGCTTTCATTTCATTTTTTTTGGAGGATCAGTGAAGATGTTGGATGGAACATTAAAAACTGGCATCGTTCCATTAGTAAGACTTAATGGGTGCCGACTGGTTGAAGTCAGTGAGTCATGGACGATTCAAATTTGAAAATATGTATGCGTGGCGATGGTTTCAGAAAAAAACATGAGGTTATGACATTTTAAAAATACACTGTTCGACTGTTGAAATGCTTTATTGAATTTAGAAACAAGATAAACAGACTTGTAGTGTGGACAAAGTTCCACTTTTGCTTTCGGAAACAACCATTGCACTAAAGAGAGTGAGATAAGTAGTCTTTTCATGGAAATAAATAACTCTTCCTCTGGCTTAACGAACAGCGAGGAAGCTCAGGCTTGGACAAACGGTGGCTTATGAGAATCTTCACTTAATGAGGTACCACGATCTCTAGTTTAGACTTTAGACTTCCAGAGTCACGACCTAAGTCAGTTAGTTTTGAGAAGTCCTCCAGAAAAATGCTACATTTAGACCACAGATAGGTCCATTCTGAGTGCTAGGGTTGAGAACCCTAGCCTGGTCTAACAGTTTAGGCTAGGCTTTACTGGCAGTGTTCAGATCATTTACGAACACGATAGATCATTTGCCTCTGCAGCTTCTCCAGAACTCATTGCATACAATGCCTAAAAGCTGAACATGCCTGTCTAGGATGCAGTGCCCTGTCATGCCGGTAGTTAGTTTTGGAGAGCTGATCTCTTTTTAGTTGAATTAACGCTTTCGACCTCTAAGAACGGAGGATATGCCAAATAAGTAGTCAAGATGCTGCTTTCTATGATTTGCACTCGAAATAGGCACGTTGACATGGTCAAGATTCCTACTGTTTGAATCTAAAGAGCCTTATCTGGCTAATCCGTCAGTCGTGCAGTTCTCTGGAATGTCGTTATGACCTGGAATCCAATAGACTGTGGCGCTGTGCTACTCAGCGATCTCGCTCAGAGATACGCGGCAGTCCTTCACGGCCCTACATTTTGTTGTATTGGATACAAAAGACCTGATCGCAGCTTGATTGCCTGTGTATTCCGTCGTACTGCGGTCTGACTGCTAACTATGATTTCGGCTTGAAAGGCGCTACAATGATTGGACAGAATGAGAAGTGAATATCAAGGCTTTATGAAAAGACACCATAACCGACTTTATCGGCTGTTTTTGAGCTATTTACGACCTTGAAATGAGTTGAAATGGAGTGCTGACATCTTGTTTGTTTTCAAGATTGCGTACACAATTGGACTGTCCTGGATAGCACTGCATAACTCTATAGCGCTCTTCCCATTTGGACCATTGCTCTTTATAGAGAAAGACCATAGTAGAGTGAATCAAGTGTAGCACCTCATCTGAACCGACACCAATGATAGGTCTCCTATTCTTACTATGCGTCTGAGATCTCGTTGCATGCAATGCTCCTCTGACCCGGAACTCAAGTAAGACAAACTTGGTTCCATATGAAAGACCATTTCCGTCACATGCCAGAACAATCTTCGAGTGGGTGTCTTAAGCGCCTTCAGTGCCGCCAGACTCTCCCACCAATTATTCAGCTAGCTACTTCGAGTTGGAAAAAAAAGTCCTTAATGTCGGACTCCACCTTTCCGGAATCGATACGTGACTTTTGTTGCATCCTTCTGAATGGTTGATTCCAGTGATCGTGCAAATTGCAAAAAGCATCGGATGGGATGTTACGCATGGGTCCAGTCAGTCCAAGATAGACATCCCTTTGTTATTTGGTGAGTAACTGCCGCCCTTGGCCATCACACTACAGACGCAGAAGTGAAGACTGATGAAGTTCCACGTTATCCAATGCCTGCTTTGCTACGTTAAATAGTAGAGTCTTGTAGTCTCTTTTGTGGCTTCATTCAATCGTCAGAGATCCTCACACCGTCCATAGTTCACTTAAGCTATCTTCAGTCGATCGAGAAATATGTGATATATTCCAGACATTACTGGCATTGATGAGACCCTGTCTGTTAGGTCTAGACAATCTGTAAAAAGACTTGTGAAGACTGGTCGCTGGGTATTTCTCACAGTCTAGCTCGCATCTTTTTGTTCGAATTCTACAACAATCTAGCCTCAACTAGGAAGCCTTCCTTAAAGAAAAACTGTCCACATTGCTTGGCATTTTAATACCACGTCACATCTTAAACCAGCCTCACCAAAACCCTTGAACACATTCTCATCAAACCGTTATTAGAGCCGCAAATTACGCAAACAAAATAAGCTTTTCTACATCTTTAAATCTAATTAGCCTCATTTCTGGCTTAGCCAAGGCCCTGACTTTCATCTCTCGCCAGCAAAAAATTTCACTTTCATTAGGTTTCCAGTTCTCTCCTCCAGAGTTCATCATCATCTTCATTCTTTTAAGCACCTTTCGTTCCAAAACAATTAACTCATTCCGAGTCTGCTGAGTCTTTTCAACTCCATTAAACTTAAAATTTTAACGCAAAGTCTGTGACAAAAATTCCACTACAACCGACATTGTTCCACTTCAGCGCAAAAAAAAGTGGTTTATAGCCACGCGTGCAGGTGTAACCATCGCGCCAATATAACTAGTAATTACATCTTCCAGCTGTATAATGAAATAGATACACTCGTAGGCACAGTGCGTCGGGATTTAAGATTAAAAAGTAAGCGCTACTCATTCTGAGAATTTTAATTCACGGCGGAATTATGTGTCTCACACACGCACATCTACCTTTAGGGGGCGGGGGCGGGGGCTTTGAAGGAGAACCACAAGGGTGATGCGAAAGTATTAAGCCAACGCAACTTGTTTCTTGTGCACAGGCCATGCAACTCATAAAATTCGAGTGCGTTTTGGAATTAAATGATCGTTAGCTGTTGCAACTTGGGATTGGTTTTCTAGGAAAATTCCAATTTTTCCCGCATAAAAAGCCAGTCCCGCCTTCAGGCCTAGAGGCAAGACTGGTACTCTTTTTTTGTTTTTTGGGCTTTTAGTTGAAATGTTTGCTATTTCACTTAAATTTACAATAAAATTTATGTAATCGCTTATTAATTGAGATTTCTTATTTATATAAGTGGGGCTGGAGGGTAGGGTGTTACGCTTAGTAGCTGAATGTGGTGGGTTGGTCCAACCAGTTGTGAGGAGTTTAGATCTAAGTGCAAACAAATTGTTAATGCGTTGAGAAGATTTACCTATGCGTTGTAAGAGATGTTTTTATTTTATAAAGATTTAAGATACCGCAAGGGGACGATTGAAGACTGATTTTCTAGAGCTTCAAGTAAACATGCTTCGGGAGGAAAAGATGGAGACAATTGGTTTCAGGTGACGAGGATGATCATGTGAGTTAAGTTTGCCACAATGATGTCTATCATCAACATAACAGCCAAAGGATACAATCCGAAGTAATACCCTCTTCCAGTGTCAGCTTTCGCAAGCTCTCAAGATTCCTGAACTCACCAGCTTTCTATAAAGTCTTTTGCAAAGGTTTTGTCAGAGTTGGAAGCAGATGATAGTGGATTTCAAAACCGGCTTACTCCCTCACACACAATTTGAGAGATTCTATGTTCTAGGTAGGCTATCGTCGAAGCACCAAGTACCACAGTGGGCCCATCCCAGGCTGTTGCAAAAGCGCGATCACTTCCCATAAAGCGCTTGATCTCCTTGCAGAGCTTAAGGAAAGGATTTTGCTATTGTAAATGGATCCTATTTTCTCCAGGTTGCTAAATTTGTGGGCCCTAGTCTCATAGGATGCTTTCGCAGAAACTAATGATCGGACAGTCTTCGGTTTTGGCCTGGTTCAGTATTTTTTTTTCTTTGAGGAAGGAGTTGGGCTAAGGTTTCCTTCGTCTCCCGTAAAAGGATGCTACTTCCATTTGACATTAAGCCTGATTTATAAGGATAATATCTAGGTCTACAATTACCTCCAGGAAGCCTGTGAGAAACTTTCTAACTTTCACATCTTGACCACAAGTCGGGGGAAGAATCTCTGCGAGGGACATTGTTACTTCCAGTTCTCTAGACTAGACCACTTAGTCTTTGTAACACAAGTCCCGTCTTTCACGTCGTCTTGAACCCCTGGGAGCAGAGATTCAAAGATCTTCGATGTGGCCGAGCTAATGTAGTTGATGGGTCTTGATTTTTTGGATTACTGGGGCCTCCTATAGAGTTCGCGGTTAAATCCTCTCCTCCATTCGCCCTTCTCGTCATACATGGGGCTCATATCCGAAGTGCCCTGAGCATAATCTGCTCTGCTGTCACATGACAGCCATCTTATTTAGATAAACAGTCTTCGAAATGCGTCGCATGTTTTCCAGCGCTACGCGATACAACTGGATCAGTTTTGAAGGCATCCCAAATTCCGCTTCGTCTTTTAGAGCTAAGTAAGATCGATGCTATCATAGGTAACCTTAAACTGCAGAGGTAGTGAGTTTCAACTTTAAGGTTTTTGGTCGCTCTGTCGGGCAAAACGGCTTCAGACGTTCACACAAGGCATGCTTTCGTCGATCAAGACATCATGTCACCCTGCTAAGACAGATAAAGACTGCAAAACCGGTTTTGGTTCAAGGTAGAGTACGATTCAAATCATTTAGACAGTCTCAGTCTGAGTTTAGGGACCTTCCCCGTTGCATTCTTCTTCTTTTCTTAGTCTTTTGCGTATTTATTCACGGGAGGTCGTTGTAATCATGGCTGCGGTTCCGCTCTATTTCTTTGCTGATTCCTCGTCTACTTCATTTTCCTCTTTTCCTGTTTCAGTTTGGAACTGATTTTGTAGAAGGCCCTACGTAACATCTAATGCAATCCTGGGACCTTTTGGGTAGGTGCCAGGCCGTCATTGTGTCTTTTTTAGGGTTTTCCTCATCACAGCCAGTTTTGTTATTTTTTTTCTAAGCCTGTGCCATGCAAGTTACGATGGGTCCTACCAAAATGATCTACATCCACCATGTTGGCAGGATCCATCCCATCTCGTAACATGGTCTACATCCACCATGTTGGTAGGATCCATCCTATCTCGTAACATGGTCTACATCCACCATGTTGGTAGGACCTGGTTTATATTCTCAGGCCTCTGTATCGCGTGCTGATCATGCCAAAAACTGTTTAGGAACTCAAGAAGAAGCGTTGAGAGTGCACAGCCCTTTGGGACTCCACCTCTAGCAACCACTCATGCTTTAGAGAACACTTTGGTATCCATTAGTGGAGCAATCCATTCTAATGTTTTGACGGCACGATCTCACCTTTTTGAAACAGATTTTGTGACACTTCTAATGAACCTTTCGGAATGTCCTGGGACTCCTAGTTATCCAAACACTCAATCATTCCCCCGTTGTAAAAAATTGTCAAAAACCGTACCTTGTCTGCTTTGTCTTCCCCCAATCGATCAGCAATTCTCTGCACTAGATCAATCAAACATCTGTCAGATGCTGTGCCAACTGGGACAAAACGAAAACCATTACACAACAAGCGCCACACAATCCCAATTCCATGCTGCAAAAGTCCCTATAATCGTGGGTGAGTATGCGTTTCAATTGACGCAATATCCTAACACACACACACACAAGTGTTCACTCAATTTAATCCGTAACCGATGCGACGACGCGACGTTTGTCTATAGCAGGCCCATTTCACAACTCGAAAAGCATAACAAATCCCACCTACAAGACCGGTAAGCCACCATCCGCTTCTCGCACTCGCTGCTCCGCCGAGCTTGGATTTTTCCAATCCGTAACGATCTCAATCACTTTCGATTTTAACCAGACACTTCGACGAAAGATTCAGTCGCACCTGGGCGAACGTCTCAGCCGATCAGGCTAACTAGACTTTGTTAGCGACACCGTGTGCTCTGTGGATGTGCCTTAGATCTCCTTACGTGCAAAGTGGACCATAAATCTATTGTAAACAAAATAAACGGCAATAATCAGAGTTGATTGGCTTGGACCCGAGATACATATGTATGTACATAGCTCCGGCGTGTTTAATTTATGTCCCCGTCCACAGAAGCTGCATGAGGGACCTGCAGACTTGGGTACAATGTACGTGAGTGATGGTTAATGTGCGTTTTTGGTCCATAATAGCTTGGACTGGCCAAAAGTGATTTAAGGTATCTGCAACATGATTTTATGGATGTAAATTCAGTTGGCCTGGCGCAGGTCGCTCTCTACGGGAATGGATAAAGGATTGGCCGGTCGATTGTCTAAATTTGATCCGAGGAGAGCGAAAGTTTGTTAGTTTTTGGTTTGTGTGTGTTAGAGATGGCGATCGGATAAGGTGGATAGGAGAAGGACTTTCACTTGTGCGCGAGATAAGTTCGAGAGGAACAAACTTTGGCGAGAGCAGGTTTTTTATTTTTATTTTTTTTGCGGAACGTGTCCTATGGCCTTGGAGAGTTCTTTGACTTGGAAATGGGGGAAATTTTATCGCAGGGAAATGTAAAAGCTATTCTACAACTTGTTTGTAGAGGGGCTCTTGTGGTCGTTCGTGTGGAGGTGGATTGTTCTTGCTTTGATGAGAAGACTGGTTGGAAGGCTGACATATGCATAACAATGCAATGCAATGCAATGCAATGCAATGCAATGCATAACAATGCGATTGGCGATGTCGAATTGTTGTGCCCAACTTCAAGTGAGCATTGCTGACTTTGTGAACTCATCAAGGGCAAGGTAGGTAGGTAAGGTAAGTCCTGCCAGAAAAACAAGAAGCGCTGATGCACCTTTTTGATACCACAACTCACGTGACCTAGATGTTGATGGGTGTAACTGTCAGTGATCTCTGATAATTCTTTGAAGAAGGCTTTGCCAAGCGTGAGATGCCTGGTGCCGTCTAGTTTTGGGTTAGGTTGAAGTGGCTGCCAGCTGAATGCTAGCACACCTGTGGTAGGTCCTAATGCTGGGAAGTCACAGCGAAAGTGGAATGGGGTTGACTTGTATTGTTGCAGACCTATGTATTGTTGCAGTTACGACAATGAGTCTTGAAGGGAATGCTTTACTTAGCAGCCTGTGAGTCAATTGGCCAGTGACCTGTGGTACAATTCTTGCTGTCTCGGTGCGAGTTCTATGGATTGGGTCTTTCGTGGGCCATCTCTGTCTGGATATGGTACAGTTTTCTAGAGAAAGTTCTGGAGGAGTCCCATCGGAAGTAGACTTCAATCGCAAGTGAACCATCAATGGTTGAGCCACATCTGGCTGGCGCGTCTGCTCTCTTATCCCCCTCTATGTTACAATGAGCGGGAACCCAGAGGAGAGTGGTATTAAATCGAGTGTCCTAACACTGTTCTACAAATTTAGAGGACAAAGTATGTGAATGCAGGGCTTTGATGGCAGCTGGCTATCAATACAATCCACAATCTGAAATACACATTCTTATGTTGTTTTTGGTTGTGGTCCCTCTAATGGCTAGTACCTCCGCCTGGAATACACACAGATAGTCTGGAAGGGCCTTTCCCATCACCATGTGGCAAAGCTTTCATTGCAAAACGTGTCAAGTTTCCCTCTTCACAAAACAACCAAAGACCACTTCCTCTCTTGTTCACACCACGAAAGTTGATACCCCATCTTTCCCTGAAACGTAACTTAATTTATTGACTGACCACCGATACCACCGATCGCCAATCATCCGTGTACAACGGAAACCGAAGGCATAATTAAATTGGGACAATTGAAAGTCCGGAAATGTGGGAAAACAAAAGAAAACCAATGAAATCGCGCATCATCCACTTCCTGGTCTCCGTGGATCGCTGATCAATTAACTAAACAAGTACCTCCACCCACCCAACCAGTTATAATATCCGAGACCAGTATTTAACGCCTTCCGTCGCTTCGTCTGGTGGTTTCTCATCTCAAGATCGACAGATCAGATTCGCATATTCCCAACCTCAACCCCTTCGACGTGCGAGATCTTCCGGCAATTGACGAACTCTCGAATGGGGGAACATACCCCTGCTTAGTTGCATAAAATTAATTGTAAAAGACTACGGGAATGATGATACAGTTTATCCTGTGTAGTAGCTCGTGCGGGCCATTTCCGTTTCACATGAATGTATCGGTGAAGTGATGCGGTTATCTTTTGCATCAGATCGACCCCAAGTTGTGAAGTTTAATGAGACAGAATGTCTCTCATGTGGTGTGACATACAGAAGTGCTAGAGTGGTTCCCTTGATGACATAATGAGGGGTGAGCCATGTTACATTGAAATTGTTGCCACCTAGCGTGTAAGTCTTGCAGAGGGGGAACCCTAATTAGACTGTCGCAGTGGAAAAAGTCTGATGTGTTGCAAAAGTTCTGACAGTTTTCAACATGAGTTGGGAAATTAATGCGAACCGTGTTATATTTATAGACGTCAACGCCTTCGAGGTGGAGAATTGCAAAGAACAACGTTCGTGACAAAAGACCACACACATGTGAATGTTGGAAAACTTAAGAAACGGGAAAACTGGTATCAAGACCGTGGTGTAGCTATGAGAAGGTTTATGTATCCATAAAAGGCTGACTTCTGCAATGTGGAACGTATGACAGATGGTAACACAGAATGCCCTAGGACCCAGGATGTAGGCCCATTGTGAAGGTACGTGGGCTGGTGAATAGGAGCTACCTCTGCGCCACACTCAGGTCTCTATAGACTCATTGTGAGGCTCAAGCCCATTTCAATGAATCTTCGAAGCTACCATGTTATTTGGACGTTGTCAGTATCATTGGACATCATGATGAAGCCATTGTGGAAGCTTTAGCTAAATTGAAGAAAACCCAACCGACAACGACTGATCTTGAGGTAAACAACGATGATGCTGCCCATCTAACAATCAAAATGTCTCCGTCGGCAACTAGGTAAACAAGATTGACCCTGGGAACCTATTCTTACCCCAGTTTGTAGCTTACAGCATGCTTCCACTTCCTACATCGGGCAATTCTGCGAAGGAAATTTCAACGAAACGGGGAAAGTTGAGCCCTATACAACTGTGGACTTTACCTAGATGTGGATGTATTGCAAAAAGTTACAAAAGGGTGGTGTCTGTACATATATGAATAGACCACCTTGAAGGTTCTCTTTTTGTCTCTATAGCCGCAACAGTACCATTGGGACTCGGCCCTAAGTCAACTTGCTTTGAAGACCAATGAAACGCTTCATCTCGAATCGAAGATAGTATTTGATGCACATCGAGCCACAAGATCCATTTCAAGAGCCTTTAAGTTCAAGACATCTTATTTCATTCCCAAGTTACCGGTTGCATCTTCGAAAGGTAGTGACGCCATAATGTCACATCAAACAGTGACTTCTAGAATAGATAAGAACATTTCGTGGACAATTTAAGAGCTGTCAGTTTGCGTGCAAGATCATAGGCACCCTTAGGCCGTTCTGTAGTATTACAATGAGGCTACATTGACCTAAGTGTGACGGGGAAAGGACTTCCTTTCCCTGTCAATCCACCTACCTAAGGCCGTTCTGTAGAAGTATCCTAGACTTCCACCAGGGTGGACGTGATTATTTATGAATCTGCAACCTAGAGCTCAGCTTGGCTATCTGCAAATGCTTGGATAGATGTTCAGGATGCAGGTCACATGGGCTCATATTGCACCTGTCAATTCCTAGCACCATCAAGGAGCTCAGTTAAAAAAAAAAGAAAAGACACTTGTCCCATCAAGGAGCTCAGTTCCGAATAAGGCACTCGTCGAAATCGAGAGACACTAGCACCATCAAGGGCCTAAGTCTGTTGTAGACGGCAGTCAGCTCCACATGATTTCTTTAGGATCGACTACTGGATCTCTAATTGTCGAAGTTTTGTAGTCCAAGATCCCTATTCTAAACCTCCTGTCAAAGCAAAGAGGCCTAGACAAGATGTCTGATACCATGCTGAGCATATCCAGTTCCGGTAGCTCTGTGATGGTGACCCTGTTGTGACTATGATTGATTTTTTTAGAAGTTCCACTCCAACTTGTTTGAAACTTTAGTTGTTTCGAAGCCTCCTTAAGCTGAAGCGAGTAAAAATTCGTTCGTCTTGCATATTCTTTCGTCTCTAAGCTCTCAGAACTCGAAGACAAAAGGACCAACAAGATGACTCTTTTCTTGATCTTGACATGGACACCATTCCTTGATTCATTCCAATCTCTTTCAATTCCAAAACAAGTCAAGACTACTTCATCAACTAACCGGAGCAACTATATTGTTACGGAAGTGGTCAATGTAGTCTGCATTACCTCTAAAGTCGTCTCCTTACAGCTGGACAAGTTGATTATGAAGAAGAAAACTACTCGTGTCAGTTGTTGTACCACTAAAACCAATCGCACTTGTTATCCAACTATTGCGGCGAACCACTGACCAACTTTTTGTCGCTAAAAAAAAAAAAAAAGCGTCATCGTTACATTCCATTGACCAATAGTGCCATGTCGGAACGCACAAGAAATACCTAGATACTCTAACCTATTTCCTGTTCCACCGTTCATGGATGTTTCCAGTTTTTTTGTGTCTCCATCTCATGTTTTCTTGTTCATGGTGCGTCTGGTTCTTCTGCTTCCCGATGTCATCTTCCATTTTGACACATCACCTGGTATGACCAGTATCGGAACGTCCATCCACAATGAAATTCTATCGAGTGATTGGGGCTCACCCCAGCCTAAGCTTGATATCGATTCTGAATGTTGGCTAACGGAGGGTAATCAGTAGATCATGGTCTGGTGCGTTCTAAATTTTGACGTCTCTGTCTGTCTATCTGTTTCTTCTTCGATGAAAATTAAGTTTTTTTCTGACATTTTCTCTGTTTTCGCTTCCGCAACTGACCTACGAGCTACAAGTGAAGAAGAAAGTTTTTTTTGTCTCTGTTTTTGTTGCTCTTTCTCGTTCCATGTTGACCATGTTGTTGATGAGGGTTATTGTTGTTGGTCGTTTGTTTTGTGGTCGTCGGCGGGTGGTCAATCAGGTGAGTGTGTGTGTGTTTTTTCATTGATTTTCTGTCACCTACTTTCGTCGCGGACATGGTGGCGGTGGATAGATAGGAAATTGAGTTCTCAAAGTGGATTTTCTTGAAACGAAACCTAACGTCATTGAGAATGGTGGGCTCTATACGTACCGTATTGCCTTCGAGTTATTTATGGGTTATCCGTTGGTTTACAAGGCGGTGTTGGGCGTTGTAACAGTGGTGTAATATTTTCGATTTATTGGGAAATTATTTATTTAAATGAGAGAGATAAGCTTGATCCAAGAAAAAACCTAAAAAATAGAAGATCTCGTGGGTTGAAGTAGCAATTAATTAGCAATCGATTCTGATTACAGTTCTTGAATTTGATTGGATTGGGTATTTTGGATTCGAAAGTGTTGGGGAACACGCCTCCAAATAGCTGCAGAGACGTCTTGTTTGTCATTATCATTGATCGCGATCATTGAATGCGATCAGACTTCGATGTGATCGTTGATTGTTGATCGATTAAAAACCTGCTTCGTGGCATTGTTCACAAGGGTATTTCGTTGACAGAATCGGTAGGGACACCAATCGATTGTGAAGGTGAGAACTCGAACTTGATTGATAGTTGATCTAATAACGATCTAAGCCTGTTCTGGGCCGACTAATTTTCAATATTAAACGTGAGGTCTTAGGCCAGAATAGTCCACGATCGAAGAAAATGTTCACTCTTTGCTAGACCCTGAAGGAAGCTCAAGAAGTCCAAATTGATACTTACCAACCCTCTATCGATTTTAGGACCATCTATGACAGAATTTGTAGAAACGAGCTATACAGAGTCATGACCAGTTTTGACATCAGAGTGTTCGATGCTTTATCAAGGCGCACAAGTCAAATGCACAACCCTTCAAAACTTCGTGTGACTACCTACGAGTTTGGTAGAACGGAGCCAACTGTCATTGGTGCGTTGACAAGTATTGAGGCAGGAACTGGTCAAAATGAGCTTTTCTGTGAACAAAGGTAAAACAATGCTTTCACCAAGAAAGGACAACGAATCGGACGTTAGTTAGGGACTTTGTCTACCTTGGCTCTGCTATCCTTTCTGAAAATGGAATTTCTTCAGAAATCAAACGAAGATACATTTTTGTTAGTCGGTGTCCTTGGACTAAGAAGGCAAGACTCTAACTCTAATTTTAGGGGCTCTGATGCAGGGACTCTGTTGAAGGTACAGACATTCAGTCTGATTTTTGATGACGGGCCTTGGAGGAGAAAGACGAGCTATATAGCGTGATCGGTCTGCATAGTGGACCATTTGAGATGGCGAGGTCACGAATAGCCAATGGAGACCAGTGCATGTAAAGAAAGACCCCGCCTTAGATGGCACGCAGAAGTGAAAGGGAACATCAATCATCTTGAAGTACGCAAAAGTAGGCAGTTAGCTATGACTCGGCTAATTGGAAAGGCTTGTTGGTTAAGGTCTAAGTTTACCTCGAACTATAGGGTCATCTTAGAAGGTTAGGTTAGGTTTGTGGTCTCATGAAGTGGATATTAGATCCTCAGAAATCAAGATCAGTTAGTTGATGACTATAACGCACAGTAGGGGGATAAAACTCCACCCTATGGGATGCCTCTGGAGGCATGGTAGGTAGGTAGAGGTGGTGGTTCAGCATGAACGCAAGATGTGCCTTTTTGTTACCACGACTCGTGTGACCTGGTTGGTGATGTGTGCTGTTGAGGATGTGGGACAGTCGATGCCTAGATCCAGCCTTTACCCGAGATGTCATTTAGGTCGTTGAAAAATGGTTGGTTTAGTGCATGCAGTCTGGCTCTTTGGAGGCATTAAATACGTTATTTTCTAAAAATCCTGCAAGCCACCTTAGTAAGTAGCTGTCAATGGTCTTCGTTTAGATGCTGTATGAGTCCAGTAGTCTAGAAGGCTTACATTTCGAAGAGTAGAAGCCTATTTCCGTATTTGACTTCGAAATAGAAACCCATAGAAGGTGCTGTTGTTGTCAGTCTCTTTTTCACACACTTACTGACGAGATTCCTGGTCTGTGACTCATATTTTGGACGTTGCCAAACCTTAAAAAAATCTACAGCGTCAGATTCGGGTGTTCCAGAAACAAATATATGGTCTGGGAAGCATAGCATCACCTGACTGTACACCTTTCTACATCACCAAGATCGGATTCCAAAAAAAATTCCTGATAATTGCAGTGTGTGTTCCAACTCCGTTCGCATCTGATTACATTACAATCCTGTTGCCTTTGCATTCCCTATACTTTTTGTTCGAGGGACGCAGCGATTTCTAAACTTGTATCAACCGATCAGTGATCGTTACGTGCAATTTTGTTAAATTGACCACCTCGGTGCGCATGTTACTTGATTCACTTACTGCGTACGCAGACCTTCAGTTTCAACTTATTCTTTGCAACTTTGTAACTGCACATCCTATCTAACGATAGCAAACATTGTATCTTTTGCACACTTTTCTACAAAGTATGTCCAAGCAAACAGTCGTCACGTCTGTCGATGTCAACTGTACTCCACTGCATCGCGCTTAAACAGATTCCGTTCGATGATTTATCGAAATGGTTGCACTTTTTGTGTTCCACCAAAGGCTATCCGGTGGCGGCACACGAAAGAGTCTCATTTCAGGTTGCACATTCTGTACACCAAAAACTGCATCAGGTGTGTGTGTGGTTGTTTCCAAGAATCAGCTTCGGTGCGACGACGTCCCACATCGAATCTTTAGCAGCTGTGTTTGACGATTGTCAGATGCTGAGTCCCGGGCTGGGTCCACCATTGCTATCATCTCTCAATCTGCTGGCCAAGTGAAAGAAGAAATCTTTCTTTCCTTCGGTCTCGACTTTGGCTTCGGCTTCGTGTTGTGTTCTGTGGTTTCCCTCTTGAACCGACGTTTTTGCTTTCCGTGGGGTTAATGATGATGGAAAGGTTTTCGATTTTCTTTTCACAAAAAATTCAAAAAAAAAGCGAAACATGAAAATTGAAAATTTTTTTTTTTCGTCAGTACACAATGGAATGCGATGCATGAAGACAAAAGGAAAACGAAAATCATTATGAAGGGAAACTGCATGGTCAGTGACCAGTTTTTTTTTTTTTGGGACGCATTGAGGGCGGTACTCGCAAGTCGGAGGGCAACCTAATTACCACGGATTAATTAAATTTGGATGCACCGAGATTGGTGGGGTGGGCAACGAGGTCGAGAAGTCAATTAGGAGTGAAGAAACTAACGAGATCATCAATTCGATTTGGCTGAACTGATTTGGAATTTGGGTCACCAACATTGGAATGAGTTGCCGTAGAGGGGGGCTTGCGATGAAATTGAGATTTCCTGGGGGAATTTCTAGGCGGACTGTGTAATTTTCTATTTTTGGTTTTGGAAGGGATTTTGAGCAAAGTATGTGCGGCTTTCTATCTAAATCCTTTGTTTTTGGAAAGCTATTACCAATGGAGATCAACGATTCGTCATTATTTAAGGCGTGGTAGCTTCACTAGAGAAAACTGAACCGATGAGAATTAAAATTGCTTACCCTGGTCAGAGCTTGAACTAATGACGTCTTCCATTTTTCATGGTCCTGCTGCCACCAGTTAACCAGATCTAGCGTGCGCAATTGCTTTAAACCAGAGATTTGGTCTCCTTTTTCTTCGTGAACCAGGTGGTTGGGATTCGAAGACCCTCTTTACTGAAGCCTTCACGTCCATTCGCTCGATGTGGCTGAATTGGCGGATTTTTGCTTTCTTGGCAACATACACATCTTTTTACAGCTCGTAGAGTTCGCAATTGTATCTTCATGTCCATTCGCCTTCCTCGAAGGCAGGACCAAATATTCGATGTAGAACTTTTCTTTCGAAGGATCTCAAGATGTGCTCCAGTGTCTCACTTATCGCCCAGCAAAAAGACTGGCAAAATTATAGTTTTGATCCTTCGAGTTTGGACCCTGGCTGTTTGGACAAACCGAAGTAGTAACGGTTACCTAAGGTTATTTGTCGTCGAATTTCCACCAAGATGATGCTATCTATTAGCTGGACTATCTGCTTCACCATAAGATTGAAGAAATCACACGACAGCGCGTTTTTTTTTGCCGAAATCCGGTGCATGTTTGAGAAAATTCGGAGCTTCTGTTCCCAAGCTGCACGGTGCACTGCAAATTCTCTAGCGTGGAGTGACACAACCAGATCAGTTTTCTCGCTTCTTGGGATCCCAAATTTGGCCATAACCTTATGCAGCTCTGTGCGATCAATGCTGTCATATGCAACTTCAAGGTCGATGAAGAGGGTGTATTTGACTGGGAACTCGTTGGTCAGTTCCAGAATTTGCCGCAATTTGAATATCCTTTCGGTTTTGTTGTTCTTCTGCCTTTTAATAGGTGTGACGACTTCCTCAGTTTAGTTTTCTTGATACCCTATCAGTATCCGCTCGTTATAATCATCAAGCAGCTGTTGGAAAGGCCCTGCAGATCGATTTATTCAAAACTGTCTATTGGAACCAGTCTTCGTGAAGCAATCTTCGTATCTTAACAGCTGGTGAGGTTAGGTAAGGTGGCTGTGCCCGCTTAGACAGAAACACACTGTGATCAGAATGTAAGTTCAATGTGATACCACGTCACGTAGAGGACCAGATGACCAGCACCAGAAACCTTGCATGATGGATTTTCTTTCTTTTTCAAAGAAGATGCTGTGAATAGCCGTATTGGTGTGGATCCATTCCAGCTCCGCTCTATATGCAGAACCATTTCGAAACAGAGACAGAGCTCCATACTTTGTTAATATCAAGCTTGACTAGGTCGCTGATAGGTGCATAGGTGCATAGAAGATGGGTTACTAACTCTCCTTCTTCCTCGCCTCGGAAGCTTCTCCAGTAATCGTTGAAGGGGACACCCATGAGGGTTTCGACCCTAGTTCTACTAAGACATTTCCTATAAATGGACAGAAGTCTCCCCGTTCTCATCAGATCCAGGTTAGGCCAGACTTACCTTGACGAAAGACAAGTGTCTTCTGACTTCAGTATCAAGGCGACCCTTTATCTATTCCAGAGAAACTTTCTAGTTTTCGAAACTTCAGCTTAAAGTTACTAAAACTTGGAATCGATTAGCCACCGCAACTCATGGTCTTATTTCCAAAAACTAATGTTTTTGACTAGACGTTTTCTTCAGCATTTTTTGTAGTCTTAGTCAAATCCACTTTCTACATCAACATAGACACTGTCTTCTGTCGAACCCATGTATTATGAATCTTAATCTCCCGGATCGCTGAGAGTATGATCATCACACGATCACCGCGACTTATCTTTAATTTTCATCTCTATCCGTCGCTGTCTTTTGAAAACGAAAACATATCTCAAAGCTAACGACCTCAATAAACCCGTTCCTTGTATCTACTCTTCGATTCGTAAAAAAGTTCATAAATCAACTGAAGCCAAAGTGCAGATTACATACATCCAGACACGTTCATGTGCGAACTCCAATCACTAGACACACACACACACACACACCGGCTCCGTAAACTGTTAAACATTGACATTGTACAGTTTTTCCATTTGTAGCACTTGTAAATTTATCACTTTTACTTTTCACCAACCACCAAGAAACTGCCAAGAAAACATAACAAGCTCCAAAGATCGCGAAACCATGATCAAACAACGAAAGAGAATCATGTTTCATGACACGAAAGACCGGAAAGCGAACCATAACATTAGGCCACATGCACATTGAACTCCAAGAAGGCACGCGAAAACTAATTTTTTTTTTCCAAAATGATCATGACGTCCAATTCTTTGGAGTTTGGAGAATGTGCACTTTCACCAGTGACACAGGATAATGGTACCGTTTTATGCAATCCACCACATGAAAATCTTTAATCCTTATGCAAATGGTTCGTTAAGAAACTGACCATTGCATGGCTTGGATTAGGAGGCACTTTTCCGGGGATAATAAGCGGGATTGACTTGGCAATTTTGTCTAATGGAAACGTTTTACGATTGCTTCCTTTATTACAGCGCGACTTTAAGTCGTGGGCTTTTATGGTTGCGTGGTCGTTTACGATTCACGGGTATTAGCTGGTGATATAATTGAAGATTAGTCCAGGAAGCACATCGTTTCTATAATTGCCTATCATGGAGTCATTTACACTGAGTGCCTTGATTTCCTTTTTTAGGTTCGCCAAAGATCGGACAATCCCCAAGGCCTTTGTACATTAAGCACTCGCGGGCAACTTCAAATCGCGGATTGTTAGAGATCTAAAGATCCACAAAGGGGTACTTAGTCTTTCAAACCTAGCTAGGCTTCAATACACGAGGCCCTTATCCTTGAAGGTAGATGCAATGGTTCAAGCGAATACCGAAAAAAAGGAACTGACGCCGGTATCAACGGCACAAACTTTAAGTCCCTCTTAGCTGATCCACGTCGCCCTTCTTCCTTAGTGAATAAATCGACATATTTTCTGATAGCTAGGCTCTTTTGAAGCTAGCTAGCTACCCGTAAAAAAATCGTCATCTTTTGGGCTCCTGGACACAAGTCCATTGAGGGCAGCGAGATTACCGATAAGCTTGCTAGACAAGAAGCTCAATCACTGTTTACAAGACCATTTCTGTCACTTATGTGCTAGCTACATTGAGTTGAAGTTCAACTCGACAGAGCACCAAGAGAAACTCTTAAAATGGACTCCCTAGGCCCTGTAGACAAGCTAACACGTTCAATCTGTCCTTGAACACAAAGAAAAGTCAAACAAGCTTGATGCTAAGCTCCTTGACTAACTTTCTCACTGAACATTGCTCACTCAACTACCATCTCAACAAGCTGGGCATAAGTTCCACGGATATGTACCGACTCTCCTTGGAAGATCAAGAAACTGCGAAGCATATCTTATACGAATGTTCTGTCATAACCCTAGAAATAGCCAACCATTCATCCGCAAGCACGATTCAGAAGTCCTTCTATAAACTCGTTCTTACTCGAGATCACAATGCTCTCCAGTTATAGAAGAACTACTCGGCACAAAAGATCATTTAGGTCGCTGTACTTTTTTGGTCTCTGTCAGGTCGGTAGGAGGCCCCACAGAGCCTAATGGGCGCCTTCCAGCTCAGCCCAGTGTGAACACACAAGGATACATCCATCAATGGGAGGACACCTCATCAATCTCAATCTTCTGTGACAGCCAAGCTTTTTAACAACAAAGCCAACAGAGAAATCAACACAAGCCGTGGAAGAAGATCCAAACGATAGATGACGTGTCTATTGTGTCCAGTCTTTTGACAACTCATTTCAATCGGCACTCCTCTGCCCTTTGTTCAATTCAAAGAATACCCCATAAATTGCACAACAAATGCACACCCGTGCATAACCTCAACAAATTCTCACGAAAGATTCCGAACACATCAAAGGCTCCGCGTCAATATTGTAATTCACGCGTTAACACCTTTGAATTACTGCCCGTGCCCGCCAACCTTTAAGCGCAAATTCCCTACCCATAACGCCTCATCAATTTGACCACTTAACAGCGCGTCGTTGATGTCATGCATGTCAACGACTTCCCCCAGCCCACAGTTGTTTCCCATCACATTCCACAGACGGTGGATTCAATTCAAGCCTCCAAAAGTTAATCCCGCTGGATTAATTGTTATGCAAGCTTTCATTTGACGTTAACGTTGGCCATTGTCTGTCACGGGCTTGGGAAGAGTGCGCACTATGTCAATCTATAAGACGCCAGACGCCACCAAACGTATGGCACAGTCGCAGAGGATCTTTTTGAACTTATCACGTACGATAATGGTTAAGGCTTGACGGTCGGACCGAAGACGAAGAAAAAATTGGCAAAAGTCAGCGTGTTTATGGGAAAATTTGTTTCCATCGCCACATGAGCGGAGTGTTCAACAAGTACCTAGGTGCGGTGCATGGCACAGACGTTGGCGGTACTTACTATAACTGCAACACACACAAACGGTTAGGAACGCCTGCCTAATGATCGTTCAGTTTGTTTGACGGTCATGACATGACCAAGAAATTCCGTCGCACACAGTCGCCAGCGCTACACTGTTTGGAGGTTAGGTGGGAATTTATTAGTGGCTAATCTGGGGCTCCGGGTCAAGATGATTGTCGGGAGGAGACTCTGTTGTGGAAGATGCTAGAGAATAGCAGATGCTACGTGAAATTTGAAAGTTTTTTTTTTTTTTGTTTGTTGTTGACAGGAGTGAGTTGGGTGCGTGACCAGTCGAAATCGCTATTGTTATGGAAGATAAGAGAGGAAGAGAAAGAGAGAGAGAGAGAAAGAAAGAGAGAAATTTTTAACGCATATCGTCTTGGTTGAGATAGTAAGGTGGAAGTTCAGTGAGATTGTGCATGCCTTTGTCCATTGTGTGATGTTGACGAAGATGGGGCTTCAATTTGAGGTGAATCGAGGTTCCAGCTTAACTGGCGTCTTCAGTTGGATAGTCGATGATCTCAAGACCTTTGATTGTGAAGATTCTTAAGCTGTGATGGCTCTGGCTTCATCTGCAGAAGGCTTGTGGAAATCCATCGTGGACATAGCCCTTAGAAACTGGAAGTCGTTGGGGGAGTGCTTCTTGATCGATCAGTTACAGTCGTTTACTGTCTCAAAGTTGAAGATGCCTTATTCGAAAGCCTCTTCCGAGCTGGATGGCGCATTTTTTTTCGACTTTTTCGTCACCAAAGTTGCTGTTGCCTTCTCGAAAGAGCGTTCACTGCATCGTCTAGGGCTTTTGGAAGACTGTAGCTGTGGAATTTGGTTGTTCCTTGGGAAATAAGTCTCGGGAAACCACACGGTATAAGGTGCCGTGTGAATGATATACATTCTGCAGAGATGGACATATTGACTTGGAGCCCTGCTATTTGATTAGTATAAGCTCTACCAGAAGTCTGTCACACCGCTCTAGAAGGTTTAGTTCCGAATCTTAAACCAACCATTCATCTAAATCCCCATATCAATCCACTCAATGACTCTGAACTTGATCTACCTCAACTTAAACAAGCGCCTAAAGCAGATCACCAATATGCCCATAGATGTCTCCAACAAGCTTCAAAGTCTCACACAACTGAAGCCAAACTTGGAAACCGCCATCCAATGACCCCGATAGAATCCCATTCATAAAAATCTTCTCCGATCCGATAGCTCCTCTCATTCGTAGCTTAATCGCTTTTAGCCATATTCAGCGGATGGCATTCAGTTCGATATGACACACCAGAGAGATGGAAACCGTTCTATGTCACAGCACCGGTATCGGCTTTTTATGAAACACGACACCACCAGAACTCTGTTTGCTTGTGATATGCACTGCACACCTGCGGCGCATGTCGGCATCCGTTGCTGTTATGTCTCTCGTGCGACAGAACAATCATCTTGTTCTTGACTTACCCAAGTTCATGATCATGGTTATGACCGTAAATGAGCGATCTGTTAAGGAAATGCCTATCTGCGCAACGTTTCAAATGACAGTCTGTCCCATGAATCCCATGGGATCATGGCAAAAGAAGTGCAAAACCGTTCAGCATTTATGTTGATTTGCCTTAACATGGTCAGGGTCTGGTGCTGCAAGTGCTGTTAACCTACAGTTCTTGACCAAATCAGCAAAAAAAAAAAAAAAAAAACAGAAACGTCCCGGAAAAACTGACAGAAAACTGTTTGCAGTTCTTGTTGACGACGACGCGACGGTTTGCTTCCGACTGATAGAGCCCAGCTGGAGACTCTTCTTTGAACGATTTTATGACTTCGTGATGCGGTAGTAAAATCAAAATCGCGTGGACTCATAACAACATGGCTGGGCGCTGTGCCTGTGCTATAGCGGTGTGCCTCTTCTTGGGAAACTGCATGAATGCGATTCAGTGTAGGTGTGCATTAACCTTAAGGGCTAATGAAGCTATGCTCATTTGTTAGGAGGACTAATTATGGGTGACGACGACGAGACTGTTTAGGGAATGGTGGGAAGGTTCTTAGTCGTAGGTGTCTTCTGGGTAATTAACTGATTGGAGAGTCAGACAGAGGTCCATGTATGTAAGTGTTCCTAGAAGTCGTTAGCTTTTTTTTTTTGAGATCAAAGTGCGGAAAAGTGCACCAAGATCGTAAGGATGAGCTGTGTATGGATGACATGAGAAGTTGACGAGTTTCTCTATTCTTGGCTGCAGGAAAGAACTACTGTCATCTTGTGCAGAGAGGAATCAGGCGTAGATGGACTTACTCATATGTAGACCACTTCCAAAGTGTGTAGGTCTGGTACAAGCTAAGAGTCTTCTCGGTCTTTTTAGGCTGAATCGGCATGTATCTGTGAGTTGAGAGTAGTTCTTGGCGTCGTTGAAGAACAAACAAAATTACTGACTTGGTAAAGGCCGATTTTGGTAGGTTTAAAGCCTTCTCTAATGAAATCACTCATGTGGCTGTGGGGATTGAAGTAGGACTTATAGGATGTTAGATGTCTAACCAAACTGAATGCTCTTTTTTGGAAGCTGTGGTTTCATTCAAGAAAAGACTACACTAGTCCTAGTCATAAAGAGGGTTAAAAAGGAAGAAGATACTTTGTCGAACATGGGTAGAATAATTCTATGCTGAGTTGTAAGAAAGCGAATGGAATGACATAAGAGTGTCCGATGAAGCAACTAATATTTCGGCATCAATGAGTAGGTTTGCTCTGCAGAATCTCTTAAGTGCTTCCAAAGTACTTCCACCCAAAAGTAGTTCTGGAAACATCAGCATATAAAGACCAACAAAGTCATGGCAGATTGAGGTGACAATTCCCTTAATGGTGACAGAATCCTTTGGTTGGAGAAGCTCTGGGAAGATGTTTCGAATCCAAGAAGCTTCTTCTCTGAAATTGCGATTGTGGGAAATACAGAGCTTGCAAACTTCCACAGAGACATCTATCGCGATTTGTGTGCTTACATTCTTTCCAGCTGCTCCCAAAGTTCATGGCTTAGGAAGGTAGAACCGTTCGTCTGCTGTCTCATTGGACTATCCGTTTGATATTTTTCGGTTCCTCAGTCGGACTTTTTTTACGTAGCCATCTATTGACAAGTTCATGTAGCTTTTCTTGTCGTATAACTACTTTTATTTTTTACTGTGGACAACGAATGTAACGAAAACATGAAACACTTTGAACGCTTATATCTTGGAAACTAATAATCGTTAAGTAATATGTTATAAATCGTTAGATAGCTGAAAGAGTCTCATTTACAGAAAGGTAACGTTTCTCCTTTAAACCCTTCGATCCGTGTACATAGCAGCCTTAAAAAGGAGCAATACAGAGCTGGTAGAGTTTGTTTTTTTATCATACAACCTTCTATTCTCTCTCTTCACACTTTAAGTCATTTGGTGGAGCTCCAATTCTTCGTTGGTGTAACCACATATTAGGAACGTAGTCCAGATGTTTTAGGAAGAATATAAGAGTGGACAAAGTAGCGTAGGGCAAGGCAAACTGGTATTCATCAATAAAATAACAATATTGATGAAAGTATGCAACCCTGCGGGAACCCTCTTGAAGTCTTCAACTCCTGTATTTGATTGCTGATCCTTATCGGAAATAGTCAAGAAATTGTGTAAGGCTATCGCCGGACATCAGATGGCGTTGAGATTCTGTGAGTGGAGTGCTGTCACTCCTACTCGCCACTTCTTCGGATTCTGCAATCAGTACGTTGATGTTTTTGTGTTTTATTGACACTCGTGCACTAAAGCTCGTACCTTCTTCCTGCTTTTACCAAACGCAGTACAGTTTTCCAAATCAAGCCTTCTGGCATTTTGTTTCTGTAACAAAGGCTGGATCATCGTTATCTATTTGCACATCAATATCAAAGTATTTGCAGTTAAATCTTCTACTCCCTTCTTCGAAGGAAACCAGTCTTTGCTCTGCTTTCTCTATTACCATCCATCACTCGGCGCCATACAGAAGAATTGGAAGGATCAGTGCTCTGTAGAGCTTCAAAGTTGACGAAGAGGTGGTGAGGTTCGAACTTGAAATTCGTTGGGATTTTGACGATCTATCAGGCCCCAACCCACGCGGGTACGTCTAAAATGGCTTCGGACGTTCACATAATACGATGGATAGTATCTTGCATGCGACATCTAGCAGGGATATGCCTTGTAATCGCTTTTTTTTCAAATAGGACCAGGATATTTCGCATTAAATGTGCCTTCTGAAGCTTCTTTAGGAAGACTTCCCCAACGATGTGTCACTTGGCACCCACAACACCTTTTTGTACTGAAATTCCTTTATGACTTCACTTCCATTGTATTTCATTCGATTAATTGCTTCGTGTCCATTACTCAAATCTCCAAAAACGTTGTCAACATCACCATAACAATAAAAAATGATCGCTTCCATTGTCATTAGCATTCATCTTGTGCCGTTGAAATATCCTTTTCTAGATCTCAAAAGCCGATCTTCAAAAGGTTGACCACCTTCTCCACTTAAAATTCCTCCCACTCTCTCACCATTTGTCATCCGAATTAACCCATCACATTGCCTCTCTCCCACCCTGGTCGGGGGTAATAAATTCGATTTTTTATCACAGCCTTACCGGACAGGATCACCGATCCAGAATTACCAATGCCGGTCACCTAACGATGTAAATCTCTTTCGCTGTCCCCACACCAGAGCGATTCATTGATCTAATTGTAATGCGTGTTCCCCCTGGGGTGAGTGTACGCGTGCGCGCACCTTCAACCGCCGTCGGTTAACAATAATTGCCTCTGGAATGCTTCGTAATTGTGGCTCCCGTTGGGTTAGTGTCGCCAGAATTCCTAAAAACTTCGTTAAATATTCCAAATGGCACGTCCAATGAATAGGACGTTGACCAAAAGAAGTTCACGTTGCCATGTTGGTACGGTCGGATCGATTGGTTGCCAATTGTTTGGCCAATTCAAAGGAAATTCAAGGTGCATGCCAAGGAGAAGACATACAGAGAAGTGATGAGTGATGAATTTTAAGGCACGATGGAGGGTAGTGTGAGTTTTGAACCCATTTTTGGCGGGAGGGAAGTATTTGCATGCAGTTTTGGACACCATCAAAGGGCAGTCGGTGTTTAGCTTTTTATGGAAATCGAAGGTAGGCGGTTAATAGGTCGTAAAAAGTGTTCGTTTTCGGGAAATAAATTTGGCGGACATTGTGGGTCATATGGAGGTTGGATGAGTCTTGTAGTTGGACAAACATAACTTTGAGTTGACAATCAAAATTCTTATAGACTACTGCCTGTATCCTGGAAAGTCATGCCAATTACAGTTATATTAGCTGGAGACCTAACCGAGGATGTGAGTAGGTTCAGCGCTCTTCTTCGAGTGATTTTTGGTCTCGTTTGTATAGACGGTGAGTGGTACAGCGACATGGACTTAGCCAAAAGAGTGAAGGTCCAACGACAGAGATGGCTGGGTCATTTGGAGCGGATTGACACCAATGCTTCTGTTCAAAAAATCTTCGAATCCGTGCCCGTGGGATAGCGCAGTAGAGGAAGACCGTGACTCAGGTGGTGCACGCAAGTTGAAGGGGACCTCAACCAACTTAGCGTGCGAAATTGGAGGCAGCTAGCTAAAGATCGAGCTGGCTGCAGACGCTTGTTGGTTTAGGCCCACATCCATCCCGGACTGTAGCGCCACCTTAAGTTAGGTTCGGGGCCAGAGAAGTTCTCCATTGAACTTAGTCAAGCTAGCTTTTCGGAGATCTAATTTTGTCTAGCTTTGTCACTATGTCCTGCGACTTAGACAAGACTTAGCAAATTCAGACTTCCTACCGAATTCAAAGTAGTCCCGCGTTCTCGAAACTGGTGACATGTCCCACGTCTTGCTTGAAACGCCGAAGCACGACCAGGCATGAGCCCCTTTAGGCTCAACGTGTTTCGATTAAAGAAGTTTTCTGTCAAAGATCACGTGTAACGTGTGGTTGGGTCAATCTAGCCAACTTCCTCCTCCTTGTGAAGAGAACAACTTCCGATTTAAGAGGGTTAACTTAAAGCCCATTCCTATTGTATCATCCGTCAATCAAATTCAAGACTATTTGCGCCTTGGGTCAGACAGACAGTTTGCGGACCAACAGATAGCACGGCAATTTCATCCACATTTGCCTGAGACCTGTAAGTAAAGACTCGGTCAACATGGACAGAAGAGGCAAAACGCCATCATAATGATGCTTTCGTTTCCAGAAATGTCGACAATATTGGAAGAGTGTTGTCCAATTCCTTCAAAGTGTCTTGCGACTTGGTCATATGCGTCATTAGACTTCTTGTCGAAATGATCAGCTCTCTTCCTTCGTTGAGATATATAAAACCAGAAGTTCTCGATCGAAGACCTTATACTAGGCATTCTTTGAGAAGAAACCCAAAGGCTTCAAATGACCATAAAGACTAGGTTTGTTTAAAGTTGCTCCCAATCGCTGCGTTCAAAGCGGCGCATCGAAGGACGAATGGAATGAAGTTCTTCAGTTTTTGCATACATCCTTTGAAGGCCTTTGTACCGGTCGGTGGTGGTCCTTCTTTGCTGTCCTAGAATCTGCGTCTAAGGAGCACCAAAAGACCACTATGGTAGAAGTTCCACAATCCTCTTGACTTCTTTATGGTGTCAAGCTTCGGATAGCTGGTTTTACATTTTTACAGGCTTCCAAACCGCTTACTCTAGACTTAAGGTTCATTTCAGTAAACTGGGTATGGAAACACTCGGAGACTCTAGATTTTACAGAAATGTTGTGGAAACGTTAGGGCACTTGCTCAGGAGCACTGATCCACAAAAGATGGAAGAGATGTATCATCGTTGAATCCGCTTTGGCTCACCAAAGTAATAGTACTGGAGGAGGTGCTCCAAGTCAAGTATTTTACCGAGTAAAGGTCCAAGTAGGAGGAGAACAGTGTACTCCCTGTAACCGATCTATAATCTACAACCTA
The DNA here is from genome assembly GCA_951813785.1 of Criorhina ranunculi. Taxonomy (NCBI): domain Eukaryota; kingdom Metazoa; phylum Arthropoda; class Insecta; order Diptera; family Syrphidae; genus Criorhina; species Criorhina ranunculi. The sequence continues at coordinate 86,710,195 of OX638381.1, read as the reverse complement.
GGGTACCCTAGTGTGACACTTGATGACGTTGATGATCAAGCTAAACTTCTGAAGTCTTCCAAGAAAGATGTTCAAATGTTCTCATCAATCTAAATGATCAGGATGTCATAGATATAGCTCTTGTGGAATTCTGGAAGACTGCCCATGAACCTGTAAATAAATAGTTTGTCCGGCGTTGCAAAGCCCAGATGTTGTTACGTTCAATCCAAAGAGGTTGACCTTAGTCGTTTCTCGAGTTCGCATCCTCGCATCTTGCCAACTTGCATCAAACTTTTCTCTTGTGTTTACCTTCTGTAACTGATCCATCTTCTGTTTCAGCTCTCCAAAATCTGATTAGACAACCTTTCGTTTCGTGTAACCAGGACCATGTAAGATATATGACCCTGTCAAAAGCTCACTGGCTTCCGGGTGAAATCGCCTCCTGATCACCCCGACAATGCTCTTCCTAAAGTGTTACCCTGTTGGAGTTTTGAAAAATTCCCCAATAATTGGATAGCGGAAGACGTGCTCCCCCAGGTCATCATCTTCGCTTTTGTCACGTTCTTCTTTCGCGTGAACCTCCTCGTGTAAGTTCATGTTTCTTGTTTTTCTCTCTATAGAGAAGCCTCATCCAACCAACCGACGAAGGAATAAATCAAAAACCGATAACGTTCGGAGGAAAAAAACAGAAGATGTTGTGCAATCTCCATCCATCATCTGTCTTCACTTTCAGACCCCCTCTTCGCAACAGAGTCCAACTCGGGGCAAAGAGCTCGCCAATCTATTGCGGTGCAATCTTTAATTGTTTTTCCATTCATTCACCGGTTTCGCATGGAAATCTAACACATGTATCTCTCTCTATCTCTGCCAAAGAAGAAGGGCTTTCAGCTTTAATTAGTCACGAGGAATTAGCAATTTGATTGGTGGTGGCTTTCTCACGGTCGGTCGGTCGGTTGGTTGGCCAACTCAAATGCACTGTTGTAACGCATTGGCCATTTGCATAACCCACATAAACGATGCAAGACGCACAGCATTTCCATACACACACACACATGGACATGAACTGTCGGATGGACTCTATCTGGAGCAAGTGGAGAGATGCCAACAGCCGCTTTGCGATGTCACTCCACAGCTTCAACCACTGACATGGAGATGATGGCGAAAACTCATCACGCGCTGATCATGTTGATCATGATGATGGACAATTTGCTAGGCCAGTGGTTGGGTCTTACCAAGGCTTACCAAGGCACGTAGCTAGCTGTCTTTCGGTGTCTAAACATTTTCAAATTTTCCGCCCATTCGGGTATGTAGGTTCTCCAGTGTGTTTGCTGGACACGGTTGACAGGTGATTTTCAGGTTGGCATTTGGCCAGAAGGAAGTGACAGTTGACGCTGGTATGCGTGTGTGAACTAGAATCAAGCTGCACACTGGAAGCAAGTAGAATCGAGCGAACTAGAGTATTTGGTGACAATGAGAACGGGAAATCACCAGATTTCTTCCAAAATCTCCTCAAGGCATTATGGAGTCACAAACACTTGTGTGTTATCCCGCACGATTAAGTGAAATTACTCTCGGTCGTGAGCTTGCCTGTAACCTGCAAAACTGCAGGTGGTTGGTTGTCTACCACCAAATTGATGTTGCCTCAGGTGGAGGTCCAATTTAAAACATTCCATCTCCCTAGCGGGCATACGATACCATGGGCCAGTCTCTAATTGAATTGGAAACCGTTGGAGGGTGGATGTGGTACCATTTTGGATTGGAACCTAGCTACCCAGTCGAATGGTTTTTTTTTCGATTTCTGTTTGTCACTTAAGGCCGTTGCAGTTATGGCTTTATGGCGGTTCATTTGGTTTTAATGGCCTGGGCCTCGAATGTGTTGCACACAGCCAATGTCCCGTGATTTGTAAGCGGTTTATGTCACTGGAGATCGTAAATTTATATATCTCACGCTGTTTTTGGTTTCTTTTTCTGTTAGTGAGTTGCAAACTGTGTTAATAGAGATATTAGGAGAGAAATTGAAGCCATCTATATGCAGGAGGACGGACCACCCGTTACTTTCACTCCATTCAATCGAATTCAGTTTCAATTTCAACACACAGGGGCATCGTGTCAATCTGAATTTCGAGGATGTTATCCGTCAAAAAACTTTTCAATTTCAATACTTATTCGGTTGTGTTCTTCGCTATACTGGTGAAAAACTTTACTAGTGACAGATCATTGATTTGAGTGAATGGATCAAGGTAAGTTGCAACTTTTGAAGATAAACTTCAACTTATGACGATAAGTTATCAAAAGAGTGCAGTGCAAGCCTTTTTAAACATTAGAAGTCTAGAATCATCAAGTACAACAAAATTCGGTTGTGCTCCTTGATATTTTGGTGGGGAACTTTGCTAGTAACTAGAATTAATCTTGAAAACATGGTTTTAGCGTGTCATTGAAGTAGCCTGGGAATGCGGTGCAGGGCAGGAAAGATTGTGCCAATAACTGGAGTTTAAGTCTTCATCGAAAATTCGGTGCTAAGGTGTAAGAAATTCGGTGTTTGAGCATTGGTTAGGTGATGAGCAATGCGGCTTTTTTCCTAATAGAAGCACTTCCGAGGAATGGTGTTTGAGAAGACCTGGAAGTATGCCAAAACTGTATACAGCTGTTTTGAGGATTTGGAAAGGGTATATGATCGGGTCCCTCGAGGTAGGTCCTGGATAGTTTTGCAAGGGGACACTCGATCTTTACATACGAACTGTGGAAAGTGCGTTTGGGTAAATATCAATCCCTTTCACTGTAGGCGTTGGATTCCGCCAGAGGTGCGTTTTGTCAAAGCACGTTTTCATCACGTATATGGACTCAATAGTACAGTACAATTATGGTGGAGTATGGCTCATATTGAAGGACTTGAAGATCAGTTATCTACTTTTGCGGATGATTAAATCATTTTTTGGTCCTTCCAGACTGAATTCCAGTTTGAACTTGAAAGGAATGAAGATAAGCGTGAATAAATCGGAAGTGTAGGCCTGTTCAGTCTGCATATCATTGGGGTCCAATTGAAGCAAGTAGAGAACCGTAAGCACCTCGAGGTCTTGTTCACTAGCGATGGAAAGAGGAATCAACTGAAGGCTGTACAAGCCTTTTGTAAAGATAAAGGCGATGTCGGTTTTAGCCCTCGTATTTCTCTTCAGTATGTGTCGTGCATAAGCCCGGTCTTCAAAGGAAACAGAAGCTTGTTAAGTTTATAACTTCTGTAGCAAGTGGCTTTAGATAAAAAACGAGCTTCAGAGCAACTCAAACTTTGCTTTTGATTGAAGAAGCCTATTGCGCCGTGGGAGGTTGTGGTGTAAGAATATTTCATCAATCTCAAGGCAGTCAAAGTAAAGCTATTGAAATTTTTGTAGGACTAAAAGGCTTTTTTTTGAAAAAGAAAGGTTGCCAAAATTGTTGTTTGGTCCTTTTGTGTGTATACTTGTCCTTGTGAGCTTAAACAGACCTTATCGGATTTTAAAATATTTTTATTTACTAGGGCATTTCTTGGAGACAATGAAACGTGCTACTGCACCATATTTGGTGTACTCAAGCTTTAAAGCTGCAATTGGCACTTCACGTTTAGATAAACATTTCTTCTTGAATTCCGTAGCGTATTTTGAAAAGTTCAACTTTCTACCACAACACCACTTTAAAGGATTAAGCCCGACGAAGCATTTCCACAGCCGCTTTGTCAGAGTTTACTATGATCTTGGGACGATCACTAAGAATTCACCATCATTCTATAAAAACCTTCAAGAATTTGATCATAGCTTATCTTGTCATCTACCAAGGTTAGGTTGGCACTTATGTACAGCTTCACTCGGATCTCAACGGAACCATTGTGTTACCCGGTGTGGTGTGGGATACCTAAAATAGAACACAGATTATTATATAATCAGTTGGCCTCCCTGAACCAACCCGAGTTCCGAAGTAGTCATCTACCAAAGATCAAAACGATCGCAGTGGTATACCCGAAGCTTCGTCGTACAAAATTGCAGGCTTGAGAAAAGCCGGGGAACTCCATCTAGCTATGAAGTTAGTCTTTTGAGCTAGGCTCTTACAACATAAAGCCTTCTTCGAGCTTGTCTTCTCGGCTTAGAAGTTTGATACTTTCACACTCACTATCTAGACTACTTTTGACATGAACTCCATGAGAGATCCTTTGATGCAATCTATTTGTTTCAAAGGTCTGGTCACTCCATGTAATTTTGACATCTTGCACCGTCCCACATCACAGTCCAGGTTATGGTCAAAGTCTCACCATCACAATCACTCACCGCACAACTTGTCACTAATGTCGACAAGTGATGATGGTCAATTGGTCAACAAAAATGTCGATGCCAATTCCAAGATATGACATTCCGTGTGAATCACAGAATTGCCAACACACTTCAAGTGATTAGCGAAAAAGGCAATTAAGTCATTTGAACTGCAAGTGAAAGTGACACTTTTACCGCTGCCCTCATCCTCCTCCAGAGGATGCAATCAAATTGATTAGCTAATAATAATTTATAATGGCCATTCATGCGGTGTGGCTACCCATATTCGTAAATGCATCTAATTGAAGCTGGTTTGCGGATTGCTTCGTTTTTTTTTTTGCAGATTTCATCATCTGTGGCCATTAATTCGAACCGCTGTCGTTAGTTAATGGTCAACGTCTTCCCTTTTACGTCGCCTTATCTGTTTGAGAAGTAATTAGAGAAATAAAAAGAAGATAAATGCGAGGAACGTTCGTCAAAATGTCTGCCGTTCAGTTGGTGTACGAGTACGAGTATGGCTTTGTTTGGATTTCGCCGTAAAACATGTTTCCTTGGCAACAAGTCGTAGATATGCGTTTGTTGTGCTGTGAATGACGGTATTTTATTTTTTTTTCGAGTGCAAGCTATGAGGTTTGACTAGTGTTGATGTTTGGTTTTGGATTATGCAATCGATTTCGTAAGCCATTGCAGCAGGACTGCAGGACTGACTTCCTGGTTTCAGTGGGTAAAACTGTGAAAAAGGAAATTGGCTTTAAGTTTTCCCTGAGTAATTTGTTTCCGGTTGACTTATGATTGTTGACAATGATCATGATGTTGTTGACGACTTTTGTATTTGTAATAGCAACGATTCAGCTGTGTCAACTCCAAACGATTTAGTGACTTCCACCGTGAATTTTAGCACAATGAGCACCACTTTTGTCGAATCGAGTTAAAGAAGTGGTGATAGAATACAACCTTGTCGAAAAGAGCTTCATTGCTTTTGCCTTTCAAATTTTGAATTTACAGCTCAGGGCTTTATTCTGGAACCGGATTTATGAAGGGTTTTCATATACAGATGCCTGAAGACACCTTCATTATCTTGCGTGTGCGCTTGGATGGAAGACCACAGCCTAGTCCCAGCAGCAAAGAAGACGAAGATAGTCGTTCTGACTAGGAGACGAATCCCCCGATGGTGGAACTCGGAGTCAATATTTACTACGAAAGCTGTGAAGGACCTAGGAATGAGGCTAGAAGCAAATCTCATAGCATCCGACAGAGCCTCAAAGGTCATCCTATGGTTGAGCCAACTAATGGCAAGCCTTGGAGGCCTTGTCGGTAGCAATGGAAGACTTCTGACGTCGATCCTGAATTATAGGAAACAAAGGCCGTCGGTGCAAAATAGATGAGCACTTTGGGTTGTAAGTGCCTTCCAAAGAGTGTTGGAACCCTCCGTTCCCATAGTGGCGGAAGTGACCCCTTACTAGTAGTATACGTCTTCGAGGTGAAATCTTAAGAAGGTAGAGAAACGTCGGCAGTAGAAACAAAGGAACTTGGAATGTTGGAGAACAGAGACCAGGAGCAGGTGGATCAAGACTCTTATCTGTAACACTACAGATTTGTCGGAGTTACTAGCCTCTAAGAGGGGGGCGTACAGCCTATGAATACGTTGATTCCCCTCACACTTTCTTCGAGTGCTGTGGATGGAAAGAAGAGAGGCAAAGGCTGGAAAATTTGTAAAAGTCGTCACATTGAACAATATCTTGAGGGTAATGAAGAAGGAATCAGGTGTCCTATGCTGCAGATGGTAGGGAGAGCAGTGAAGGCTGGAAATGGAGACAGAACTCATCAAACCAGACAATTTCTTGAGGGTAATGCTAACTAACGAGGACCAATGGAACCAGGTGTACTTCTATGTAGATGTCAAGAAGAGCGGTGAAGGCTAGAAATTGGTTGGCTTAGTATCGCGAAGCGGTGGAACCACGCATGCTGAGAAGGAAGAGCAGCTTCAACTCCAAGAGAGAAAGAATCAAAAAGCAGCAAGGAGGTCCATGAGCTTAATAGTGGCACCAACCAGAAGGAATGCGAAAATCAGTTCCGGGGCGGGCAGATATCTGTAGGGAAAAAGGAGTTTAGTCGGTAGTAGTCTGACACACCGGGAAGCCTTCTCTCTTAGAGTCTGAAGATCGTTTGCCAAGATTACTTCGACCATTCAAGTCTTAGAAGACTTTGGTGCCCAACTCCAAAACCACCTTTCGAAGCATAAAATGTTATTTTTTGCAACAAAACTTCTTCTCTTACGAAACCATCCACATGCGTCCACTTGACCTGCATTCCTAGAACCGCTGAGCCACTCCTCTCTCTCTTTACTTTTGTTTACGTTGGAGTGAAACAAAGGTGCGTTAAGAAATATTTAAATTTTCTACAAACTTGTTGCACCTCTTCAACGCAACTACAACTTCTCATTGCAAATGCGTAAACAGTCAAACTTGAGTAGACCTTCCCTTTTATGGTCGGTCGACTCCTTAAAAGCAATTAACTCGGCACAAGCTGCATACACAGGCGTGGATCAGTTGGCGGCTTTCTCCTGTGATTTTTGTTTCACCAACAAACGACGACATAGACAAACGACAAACAAAAAACCCTCGCACTTGTGCAAAATATGTTTGCGAATATCGATGGCCCGTACTCTCCGTGCGGAAATAAACAAACCACATGGTTGGGTTAAGCTATCATGGCGCCCATGTCATCACACTCCACAGGCAGCAGAAGAGCCTGAATGAGGGTTTTGTTTGTCTACATGACAAATCAATTGGAGAAGTGATGCGGGACACGGAAAGAATATGCCAATGGAACTCGTTTAGATAATTGTGCCGGCAACAGTGTTATGTCGCTTTGGACTTTAGGCACAAACGTGAGCCGCTGATTAGAATTCTTAATTGCTTTGCAATTCAATCGAGTTAACCTGGTAATTACTGGCGGTTGGCATGCAATAAGTGTTTCAATGGAGAATAGGTGAAAAGGTAGGAAACCTATCTGATGTCGGCCCTTCATTAAATTAAATGACTTTGGAACTCAACTTATTGAACATTCAACTAATCTTATGTCTTTCCTCTTTCGTTTCAGGTACGTTGCATGGCAAAAACTAAACCTCCACCCAGAGTAAGTCCTTAACATCATTTTAACACCGCACTTCTTGCACTAATTCACTTGCAAGTTCATCTATCGTAGCATAGGTTTGCAATTTCCGGTACCGCCATCTTATTACATTGCAACAATGTTGCCAGCATTATTGTATGTTATTATGGAGTAGCTTCGTTACTTTTGGATCAACCTAGCCTTAAGGCATGTGTGCAGATAAATTAATTCGTTATGAAGACGTGCAATTGTCCTTAAAGTGCAAAAAAAAGCGGGAATATTGATTCGATTCTCCTGGCGTTAGTTGACTTAGGCTTCTTAAGTTAGGGTTTGAAGGATGCGCTAAGAGGGCCTAAACCTAACTTCTCGTGCTGTGGGTGTTAGTTTTTTTTTCACACGAACGGACTGGACTTACCGATAGAGAAAACAACTTCGATGCACTTCCACTTTGAAGGTTTTCTTAAATCTTATAAGGTAGGGTCGAAACTGGTTGAAAACTGTCTTGATCCCTTCGAAGACCTGATACTGTTGTCTTCTAGGTCACGAGAGTTTTGAATTTGACAATCTTGTAGAAAAAAGAGGCGCTTATCGTCTGCTCATTGGCTCTGAGCCTTTCTGTGGCGTTCGGTTGAGCTGTGTACTTACACCCAACAATAAGAAAAGGTGACAAAAGGCTACTGTTTCGTCACGAGCTGGGCCAACTTCAAGGGCCAAATAAAAGTAAAATTGGACAAGAAACTTCATTAGCTCAGTTTGGGGAAAACTGACTCTAGAAAGAAGACTTAAGAGTCTTTACAAGCTATCTATAGAAAGTGGGAAAGAAAGGACCTCGGAACACATATTTTGCAAACATGTAAGCTGGGGCGTTGCTTAGGTTTATCAACAGCCATAGCCTTACTTAGAGTTAATGGAAGGGTGAGAAAAAAGAAAGACCTTGTGCTGGTTGCTATGCAAAACCTAGTAGACTTTGTCAGTCTTTACGAAAGGATGCATACTTTTACAACTTGAAAGAGCAAACGTTTGACTGCTCCCTTTCTGCACTCACAACGTCAGCTCCAATGACCTGCAGTCTATTGAAATCGTAAGTCTTAAGACAAGTTCCTTGTTCATCGTTCATCGGCAGTCCTTTCTGTTAGCGATTCGATTGGTCTGCCAACATACTGAAAAGTCGTTCGTTAAAAACCCAAATGTTGATGGAAATCGTAACGAAGTAAGCAAAGCTAGTTCAGATTCTTATAGACTTTCCTCTGAGACTTGGCTAGTATGTTCCGTCTTCCACTTGAGTTAAGAAAAGTCTTGAATTCTGTTGCCATGTATTTTCGAAGTTGTATTGAGAAATGCCTTAGGCGCCGCTTGGCTGCTTGGATAGTAAGTGCGTTATAGCCTATCGTAGAGTCCAGCTTCTCTGATTGCACCAGATCAGTTTAAAGCTAAAGCTTGACTTAAAGTCTGATTAAATCCAGTTCTCCGAATGTAAGGAAACTCGACTGTTTCACAATTTTTCTCAAGACTGGTGTTGTGGTGGCAATGTCCTGGCCGATGCTTTCCTTTAAAGTCGTTTTAAAGTCGCTGATTTGCTTCGAAAAGCTGCAAGGAAAGAAGTTTGAAGCAAGGGTTCTGCTTGCTATTACAAAAAAATAAAAAATATAAAAAATTGTTTGCGCAGTCGACGACAGATGATTGTGCAGTCTTGGCAAAAGTTTCGATTTCTCAAAATATTCCTCAAAAATAAGCAATTATTCCGCGTGCTTCAACAGTTTCAAAGACTAGGTTGCCTTGGTATCACAGGAGCTATGCGCTGCAGGCTATTATCATGGGTTTGCTCTTATGTTTTCCCTAACTGTTGATGTTTAGCATGGGTTTCGACTATATAATTGCGGCTCTGACTGTCCGTTGTTTAATCGAAAAGGAGTCTCGTGGTACTCATATATGGATGGCTCTAGATTCTGGAGTCATTGTCAAAGTGTGTGTTCCCAATCCCAACTACAAAAATTGGAAGCCCCTCTGAAAATGTCCCAGTATGTTCCAGGTCGCTTTTTACGCCCTAAAATGTGTTTCCATTGGTATACGTATACTCACGGACAATCAAGTTCCAACCTAATGAATTTAAAATCTGTGGAGTGCTGTTTGAATGCCATTCAGCACTTTTGGCTCGCTACAACAAAGTCTTCCTTTGATGGGTGAGTGAGGTAAGACAGTATTGAATGTCATGAAAGTTATGATAAGTTTGCTAGACAGAAAGCTTATGTATGTAGGATGTGAACCCTTCTGAGCCTGCACTTAAACCAACTCTTAACTGGTGCGGAAAACATTCTAAGGCTCACGCAAGCTAGAGGCAAATTCTGCCTAGAGAAGGCTGAGGTAGGTAGAAGTGGCTATCTAGTAGGAGACACAAGAAGCGCGATTGCGCCGTTTTGAAACCACGACTCACGTGACCTGGGTGTAGATGGGTGTGCTTAGGCGAAGTTTTTCAAATCCATCTTGTGGAGTTCCACAAATTAATAATGTTGCTGAATTTTATTTCAAAAATCTCTAATCATTCCTAAAAGAAGGGGTTGCAAAGTTTGCGGTGCCTGGCTCTAGCTAGTGCGGGGCAGTCACAGAGAAAGTGGAATAGGGCTTTCATTTCATGTGTGTTGTCGCAACTACGGCAGTGGGGGTTGAACTGAATGCCTAAATTGACAGCGTGTGTACCATTTGGCCAGTGGCCTGTGCCTGAGGAGACTGAGACTTCTGAGCACATGCTATGTGAATGTGTTGCTCTGTGTAAAGCTAGGTTGGAAAAATCCTTATCACACAACCTTTAAAATAATGCATCCACAAAAGATATTGTCACCTTCATTAGGCACAATTGATCTTCTAGGTCACAGTGCTCTCGGCATTAGCCGAAACGGCCATAAATCCTGGTTAATTAATCATGTATCTCGTTATTTATATATCGTCGATCGTTAATTATTGATATCTGATCGTCGATCATTATTTGTTGATCTTATCGTTGATTCACTATCAAAATGGAAGCCTGCTGATCTTTTGTATCTTTGATCTTCATCAGTTTGTGATAAGCTTTCAAAGTCTATCGTGCATCTAATTTATTTGAATTTCACATATAGGAATGCGGAAGTGAAGATCTTCAGACTAGTGATTATAACAATGCATTCATGCCTAGATATGCATATAAATCTCACCTTGACAGTGTGACATCATGCCACCGGAGGAATCGAAACTATTCGTATCTTTATCTCAACAAATTTACGAGATTGTTATCCACAATTAAATTATAACCGCAGGCTGACAGTCCACTCAAACGGCGAAAGTCGATCACTTCTCCAAAGTAAACCACAAAAAAATTTCATAATAAATTAGAGCAGTTACACAAGTGAACCCCTGGGGTTACAACCCACCACCTTTCATTTTTTTTTAGCAAATTCTCTCTTCGACCTTTAACATTCGAGACCAAAGTGATAGATGTATCTACTTACTTACGCCTCGAAGCAAAATTTAAATTGCAAATGTGTTAGATTATTCAAAATCTAAAAAAAGATACACTAGCAAAATTTATTAGATGAATATAAATTGTCACGTATAAACATCCATTAGGCCATCATTCATCAAGTTTGGGGTCAAAACAGAGATCAGTAAACCAACCGGATCCATACCAAAAAAATTCCATCGAAGATAACTCAATAACAGTTAAGTCTTGTATTGAACCAACAGCACACATTATGGCCATCATTGCGTCTAATTGAAGCCCATTTGGTATCAGCCTAAGCTGTGAGTTCCTAATTCGTTCGCAACTGACAATGTTACGATGTTATTTGACCTCAATTTGTGACTGGTTTTCGCCAAACTTACACACACATTCTTCTTGTCCAGATGAAAACCTAAAAAAGGTTCTTAAAATTGCAATAAATATGGCTTAAGTGCTTCATTACCCGTTTGCCTATACATAATTTGTAATCCAATTAACGGTAGCGGAATTGTGTCTTGTTGTATGGGCGATGAAAAAAAAGTATCTGCTATCTGTGACCGTTCTGTGACAAATGAAATAGAGCGTTTCACACATTTGGGACAGAAATGTCCCAATGTGGGAACACATGCGTGGAATTCTGAAAATTCACTTGATTTTCTCAGGGTTTTCCATTGCAACGGTAAGGATTGCATTCGCAGAAACACTTTCTCCTCGACTTCGACATGAGAAGGAGATACACGTATGTACAATTGCAAGTCGTTTTGTTGTTTTTTTTGTTTGCAACGATTTGCATTCGCTGGGAAATTAGTGGTTATTCCGTTCGGAAATGTGAGGTACCCTCTCCCGTATGAATTAAGGTGTACATAACATGTTAAATCAATTAACGTGAGAGAAATGAAAAATACCTTATGGCCGGATAGCATGCGGATTTTCATGGTCACGAAGTGTATTCGAAGAAAGCAGCTAAAAAAAAACGTGTACAGTAACTGACAAATTATCAATTAGTATTTGTAAGTTAGTCGCCGGAACGTCCATTTATTGTGGTCCTGCTTCCTTTACTTTGACACACAGGGGGCGTTGGTAATGTCTTGTGTACTTGTTTCGGCTGTCATTGGATCATCAATCATCTTTTTGAGCTTCACTAGATGATTTGGTGTCTTTTGTTGTAAAGAAAGCATCGTCAGTGTTTTTATCTAGATGAAGACATGAGTTTTTTTGCTCATAAAGCTTGTGAGCGTAGACGGGAGAGTAAACCGCTTAAATACTGCTTATCATTTATGCAGCAACCAGCGAAAAGATGCAAAACGTCATTAGGCAAACTTCTGGACGGGCAAAAATTGTCTGCTCCACTCCGAGACGAAGGTGCTAAGAAACCACAACTCCAGGCTCTTCAAGCAGTTCATTCTACCTTGCCACCTTGAACACCACCCTAATCATTCGCTGACAACGGTGCCGCAAATAGCTATGACAAGAGGATCTTCGCACCAAAATAGTCCATTGCGGTGTCCCACAACTCATCGCTGACAAAGACTGAAGTCTCTCAAATAAAACTAGGACCACCAGCTCAACTGCAGCAATGGCCCACACGACACACAAGACATCTGTTCGACTGCGCAGCAAAACCAACCAACATAACGCAGACCGACATCAAAGACTTTCTCGCCCTGTCTTACCGAGAATGTAACAGGATGTCCTGGAGTGTCTGTAATGAAATTGGTGATATCCCGTCTTTCAAACGGGAAAATTTACCGTCGGTTGTGTATTGAACTGCTAAGCGAACTGACACAGGCTCAAACCTCAGCAAAATAACCAAAAATTTGTTCGCGGCTCCACCTCTCGGCAGGCAACGTCAACCCTCGATGTTCGGAGTTGGCAATAAAAACTGTAGGTTCCTTCTATTCATGCGAAAAAATAAGGCGAGCACAGCATGAATGGTTGTGAGAAGTTAGGGCTGTCGTTTCGTGCAATATGCCTAGGTTACAAGTACAAGTTCAATTTCTTAGACAGTGTTTATAACCTTTTCGGCGATCTGTCTAGCTGTGCTTACTTGAGCCGTAGAGCAGAGCAGAGTAGAAACTGAGGGCTTCCATCTTTGTCATCGTCACCGTCCCTTCTTCTTTACTTGCTTGACCCGTCACATTCTAGAGCTTGTGAGTTCGGTCACATTAAACCTGGACTGCAATCCAATGTCTCAGGTGTAGCTCAGATGTTTTAGGAAGATAGTAAGCCTCAATTGAATGTAACATCATTCTCGTTCCATTGATCTCAAGAATAACTCTTCCATACATGACACTGTCGGAAGCCTCCTTAAATTCGGTTAAGAGCAGGCAATGCGGAAATCTGTACTTAACGAAGGGTTTAGATGAGGTCTATGCACTATGAAGAAGCTCTCCGAGATGAAAGTTCCTTATTCAACAGCAATAGTTGTATATGCGGAGCTAAGACGGAAATACTATCTCGCATAATGCCTACTTGGACAGTTTATTTGAACTATTAGCTATGCCAGCGTTGACGAAATGATCTAGTACTTCGGTGTCTTTTCAGACACCTGCTTCGCTAACAGCACCCAGTGGAATCTTAGTCAGTCAAGTGTTGCTTCAATGCCTTACAATCCCTTCTCAGACTATTGGTCGGTCACTAAGGAAGTGTTAGCAATGAATATGTGGATGAACTAGCTAGGACCGGTTAAGCATCCGTGTTCTTGGGACCGGAACCTTTCTTAGGCTTAGACCTTAGGCAATCCAAAATATTAATCAAGCCAAACTTTTAGAAAGAAATCTTTTACCTAGACAAGGATGCTTTCCTGTGGGCTTTAATTTTGTGGCTTCTCCCAATGGCGAGGGCACTGGCACCTAGAAAATAAGGCAGGTTGACAAGACCCTTGATAAAATAGATCTTTTAGGATGCAGTGTCAGCCAAATGCGTAGGCGTTCGTATTAAAAAGAAACCCCTTCGGTGACATTTTGTTAACATCTTCAAACTTAATTCTCGTCTTAAATTATTAAAGGACTATCTAGCCCTTTTTGGTGATTCCATGAAGGGTGCTAAAAAGACAAGTGTTTGCTAATTCAACGGCTTCAAAAGAAAGTACGTTGACGTGATTTCTTTGGTCTCGTCGTACTCTATGCTTTACAGCTTTCTTCTCTTTTGCTAAAAGAATTGCAACTTGGGCTTCAAGTGCTACAAGTGTCTTGATTTCCAGCTCCAAGTCTTCTGCAGATAATTCGACTTTAAGCTGACGTTGCAAGCACTGTTTTGACAGCTTTCTAGGGTTAATTTGAGCTCTTTTTTGAAAGGTTTTCTGTGAATTGGTGGCATTTGCAATCCATCATCAAGAGAACAAGTTGCTGAAAGTTTCGAAACTTACAGGTCAACCCTTTTCCTTCCAAAACCAACACTGGAACTTATTTTTATAGAACTCATTCTAAAACCATTAATTACAACAAAACCGGCTCAACACTGTCTAGGCAGCATTTCAACCACAAAAGCTAAACGCCCTCCTTCACCACAAGTATAATAATGTTTCACACATTTAATTAATCCACTTATTCGACTTGAAATATATTTCATAAAATGTCACCGAGTCACGTGACAAACACCGGTCTATAGTATCTACATACTACACCTACTTAGCACTCAACTTGATTACATATCGTGACATAAGCAAAACAGAAAACCCGGTTCGCAATAGTTGCTACCTTGACATTTTTCGCTTAGTTTTCGCTCAAACTACCTCATTAGTCTAGTGTTTCAAGAGTTACATATAAAAAAGTAATTATGATGTTTTGAAGATATATGCCATTTGACAGGTTGGTTGAAGTTGTTCATAAGTAGATATTCAATGATGGAAGTGATGTCGATGACGCCATCGAAGATGGAATCTATCACTTGCCATTGAAGCACTTACTCCTCATGACCAAAGGAACTTGTGTGATGATTGTGTAATGCTGCGTCTTTGCAACATCATACTTATTGATTCTGCAATTTGACTGGCCTGGTCTGGGCTATATGACCAAAGAATCACTCCATGGCAAACAATTCATACTCGATGCGTTCATTGACATTAAAGAAGCTTTCATTGAAGCGGTCTTGTAGGGCCCGACATAACTGGGACTTTGCAGTTGGATTGGTGACATGCTTGAATCACACGTTATCAACCTTAACCTAGTGACGGCAAACAGCAAATAAAAACGTTACTCCAGGAGCCAAGAAGTAGCTCTTTCCACTTTGATCCAATTGCTAGTAGAAGACGAAATGATTGAAGCCCTGCTGACGGCATGAGGGCTGACGTCGTTTCTATTTTAGTACAAGATAAATGCCTCCCCACACTAAGTGAAAGATTCAACCATTCACTGTCAGTAGGGAGTCAACCCCTCCAAAACTGGAATTGTGCACTTCACAATACGAAGATTGATTCCTACCTTCAAAAACCCTTGTACGAATGATACTGATCTGACTCTTAAGAAAACGGAAACATACTTCGGAGTAATTTTAGACTCAAAACAGAGTTGGAAAGAAAACCTCGATAACCAAGTCGAGAAGGTATACCAAGCCTCCTATATGCATGCGAAAAGATGTTCGGTAATATGTACATGGGGTTTCTAAACCAATGCCCTATAACAGCATGGCATGTTCTTACATGCGGTTCGAGTGTCTGGTCGGAAGGGCTCGAAAAGAAAATGCCATCTAACAAGTGTGATTGAAATTCAAAGAACAGGCTGCTTGGAGGTAACGGGGTCGAATAAGATCAACGCCCATACCGGTTCACTTTGATCCCAGTAGACATCTACTGCAGCAAAAGAACGGCACTAAGACTAAGAAAAGTGGATCTATGGCCAACCAATACCTTCGGTAATGTCTCTCTTCTGAACCAAAGCCCTTCCGCAGAGAACCCTGTGCAGACAACCCGTAATCGAGGTTAATACGCAATGGCGGCATCTAGCAAGCCTTTAAAAAGCTGAATTCCAACAATTTTATAAAACATAGGTTAGGTTAGGGAACTATTCAGCGTATAACGTCGACGCACTTCGATCAGTAGTATAAGTCCATTGTGATACCTCGGGAACTAGGAGGAATTCCTCGACCTATTTGTTGAACCAGTGGGAGCTTTTGATAAAGCGAAATAGGTTTTTGGCATCTTGTTGTGCAAAGTAGGTTGCCAAGATTGTCAAAAAAGGAAGAAGATAGTTATATCTTTAAAGAGAAAGCGCGGGACAGGTACAGAGGAGATAGAAGATTGATTCTTCCTCTTCTTCATCCCTGCAGCTTCTGCAGATATAATTTGCGGAGATGCCCAGTTGAGTGCCATGCTTGTCATGGGGCAGTGTCCTGTGACGACACCTACAGTCTTCTATTAAGGCAAATCAATCTCTTGAATCGCTTTTGGTCAATTAAACGCCACATTAGTCTGCTTGTCTGCCAAGTTGTACCATATGACCAGCTTTGATTGATTTTGCTGATTGAATCTTCGTGGTATTCCAAGATAGTACCAAGCTTGGTGAGTTCATTGGTCTTACAGCCCCTGCAATGCCTCTGTATATCCCGGTACCTAGGAGAGGACTCATAAAATTTAGTCGAGTAACTTGAGAAGAAGGGCTTACGCAGAATAATTTGGGTAGGTGTTGCTACTGAAGAAGCTGCAGTAACGAAGACGAAAGAGAATCTACCTATATGACAGGCTGAAGGACCATACAGATTTTGAGTAACAAATTCTTACAAAGGTTGAGTAAACATTTGTTGCCCTACTCCATTGAATTTCATTCGATTCTCAGTCCGACAGTTAGATTTTTGATCTTTTGAACACCATCGCGTCACACATCATTTCCATTGTAACGGAATAATTTCAATCATCAATCCATCCGCCCACAAATCCACGCCAGAATCGCAAATCTCAGTTTCCGTCTTAAAATCTACAAAAATTATTCAGACAGAGATCTACCACAGACCGTACCCAAGACTGACTTTTGTAACTTTTGACGAATAATTACGAGAATTCAATGTTGTAATCCGCGCACAAATATTCTGCATCTGCACCCAACAACAGCAATGAAACGTTATTGTTTCGTCGACTGTTATCATAAATTCTGGATTTTTCAATTTCAAAGCTTGTCTGGGTACAGACAGAGTGTAGGGTTCAAGATGGATAGTTGAAGATATCTATCCATCGGAGAGATACACATGGACAGACATTATATCTGTCTGTCTGTCTGACTGACTGACTGTTCAAGAGGAGGATTATTCAATGTGACGTTTGTCGGTCGGATCAACGGATCAATGGATGATATTGAGCAAGAGAGTCGACTTATGAGCGATGAAAATTTATGATCCACATCGAAGTGGTTACTTTGGTCGGCCGCCATGGCTTGGTGGTTGGATGACGCTTGACATTACCGGCAAATCGAAGATAAATTAGTTGAATGTGAGCTCGGAAGGCGATGAGGACAATTTATGGCAACATTTGGTAAATTTATCGAGTGCCATACGGAAGAGAAGCGGTGTGTCATTTTGGTCAAGGAAGTCGTTATGGGGATCAACTTTTAAATCAAGTTAACTTTGATGGTGAACCGGAAGTTATGTCATAGTTTGATTAAATTTGTGAACAGGTAACGCATCCAAGTGAAGGTCCATTGGCTCTGTGGCGTCATATGAGATACATTTGTATTCCAGTTTCTAAAGGGGCTTCAAAAATATCAGTCCTTAACCTGTTTTTTTTTTCAACAATTAATCGTGTTCATGAGTCTGAGCCTGAGCTAAGCTTTAACAAGTTACAAGGCACATGTGTGTCAGATAAGGCTAAGTTTTCGAAATTGAAGTCACAGATGCACTGGAAATTCACCCTGCACGTCCTTATTAGCTAAGTCTGAGTGAATACCTTGGATTAGGTTGAAAAGCTTTGCGTTTACGAAGCCTGACTTAGAGTTTATCTAGTAATGTTTCTTCGTAGCTTATGCTACGAGATGAGAGCTGTTGAAAGTCAAGAAGGATTCTACAAAAATCATTTTAGGACTTATGTTCAGACTTTGAACTTTCATAGAGGAAAGAGGCTTCGTTTGATTAAAATCAATAGTTCAGGTCTTTCTTCTAGAACGATCCAACAGATGTAGTTAACCCTTTGTAGGTTTTGATGTCCTTTCAGGGGAAGGTTTCTTGAAAACAATTCTCAAAACTGCTTCGACATTTACGTAAGCTTTGGACTTAAAAACGCCCCCAAGATTCAAAGAACTGCCAGAAGACGTTGTCACATAAGTCTATGCGTGATCGGGTGATAGGGTTAGGTTTTGGTAAGACATGGTGTTGAGGAAGGTATGATGCGGCACCTATCTGTACCGAATCTTGCGGCTGTAAGGATTAGAAAATGTGCTATTACGTTCGTTGTCTGCATATGACTGTCCAGAGCCTCGTACCACACGAAAGGCATAGTCAGAGCCATAGTCAGATATAGTTGACAGCACACCTCCCTGTGGAAGGCCTTCAGAAACTCGCTTAGTCCTAGTGGAGTTATGCATGGTCCTTAAAAATGGTTACGATGCAAGTGACTAAAGTACTGTCATCTCTCCATGATTCTGTTAAGAGCTGGATTTATAAAAGCCTCCTCAGTGTCCAAGCAGACATCGAGGACATTGCTTGGGAGCGTGAGCTTGATACATTTTATCTCAGGTTCTGCAGTTTAGAGCGGGTCACACATTTTTTCAGAGACCATCAACAGGAATCTTCAAGTTCTGAAGCTTTTCAGACGGTTTGCCAGATCGCATGGCTTTAGCCTAGGATAAACCCAGCTTCTAGAGTACATAGTCTAGAACAATTTCTATCACGGTTTCCTCGGTTATAACCTTCACCAAAGGTTTTCATTTGTCTGTAGTGGAGCCGTTGCTGTAGGTAGATGGTCTTATATTGCTAGTGTGCGTCAAATTAGGGTTTGCAGTCCCATCTTTACATCTTAACAAAAGTTTAGTCAAGACAACTTGGTGTATGTAGATCTTTCTCTTCGCCTTTTGGGCTTCCTGTTTACATCTGTTTTGGTGGTTATAGTGACCAGTTGATCGAATTACCTTGGTTCAATCAAAAAGCTTGCTCACTCTCTCCTTAATCTAGTGAGTACCGTCAATGAATAGCTGAAACGTCTTTACGAGCCTTTTCCCTTCTTCAATTTTCGGTGAATGCCTGGCAATGCCCACAACCTTAGATCTAAATATCGGTAGGGTCCGCCATAGAGATGCACAGAAAATGCTGGTCGTCATCCTCAAAACAAGCATTTCAGAAGGATGTGTCAATCTTCCGATTTAATTCGTCAAGACCTAGCATTCCCAAAAGATTTTGTAGGCTTGCTAGAGCTTCTTTCAAATAAATATAAAGAAAGTCGGCCTTAAATTTACGTCAAAGTCAACGTCAAGGCGAAAGAAAGCTTAGTTAGTACTTCCCATGACATAATGGTCAAGGGAAGTTTCATGCTTATCAGCATCTTAAGCACGGTCTAAGCTAATGAATTCCACCCAATTTGACACTGAACTTGTCCATCATTCAAATTGTTAGCCATTTCACATCCAAGACAAAGGTCAAATGTTTAAAATATTCATCTCCCACCGTTTAGTCAAGCTCGGGACATGTAAATCTGTTTCAGTGGCTTTAGAGACTGACAGACTTCCTCTGTATATCTGAACTCCATTTGAAAATTTTTATTTTTTTTTGAATTTCATTTCCGCGTGGTGACTGCCATAGGCTGTCCAGATCACTGACCGTTCTGTGTAGGTGGAGGTGGGTTACTCTGAACCCCAAAGATACATAAACAAATCGACAGTGGCAGTAGCAGTTATAACAGCTTAATTATCTCTTTTTTCCATGTCTCTCTTCATCGTTCCATTACGCACATAATTGTAGCACTCTTTGCAAAGCCTCCTCTTATCGACATTAAATACCGAACCGTATACAGTTTAAGCCATGTTCTGGCTGAGTTGCTGGAGAGGTTCGGATTCGGATACAAAAAGTCTAACCGCGCTCCATAATTACCACTTCACAACACATCATTGTCAGTTCGTGGTTTGTGTGGTATTTTTAGTTAAATGTGTAACTGTAATGTGCCGACAGTGGTAGGGGAGCATGCGGCATCGGCCAGGAGGAACATCATTCATAAGTCAGCGGCAATGGGATTCGCAGATACTTTTTGTAATTTATGTGAATGCGCGATCCGCTCTTTGAGCTTACAAAACTCGGAGTATTCTGTCGTGGAGTTAATTGTTACGTGAGTTCTTGTTGTTGTTGGGAACAAGTCACAATATAAACGTGGACCGGTTATTAGCTAAGACATGTCGTATCTCAGTTGTTCTTTAAGAACAATTGCAGACATTTGATGGAAGTTTTATGCTAATGTCATGGGAGAGATGAGATACTTTAATGGGAGAGTTGATAAGGCGGGCTTACTTTGTTCTTAATTTAGATGACAGGTTGGCGTTTTGCAAAGTTCGAGTTGTAAAGCGGCGGTGGACATGGCGATTAAGTGTGTATGATTTATGGGTTTTGTTTGAAACCGTTTGGTCGGAAACCGGAATCCAATTGATATGGGAAGTGCTTCTCTTAATTGGTCTTCGAGTGCTTTGCCCATAAACAACGTGTCTGAAGTTGTTGGGGGGAGTGTTGAAAGATTCGGTTTAGAGAGCCCAGCAAGGGGTTTTTTTTCATATGACCATTATTCCTTGTGGGCTTTTGGTAGGGTGGAGGTTTTCTGCCTTTACGATGGTACTTTGCCGTAGTTAGATGATGTTTGCGTACCTCTATCAGGAAAATCCTTAACATGGTTAATGGGTAAGGGCTCTGTTGACTGTTTTCAATTGGAAACTTCAAGTTGCTTTCGAAAGTAAGCACCTGAAGATGGCTTCTCAACTGTCTCAACAGAGACATCAGTGTCGGCTACATCGCGTACAAGTTCTAATTTCGTTTCGTCAACCATTTTTAAGTCAAAAAAGTCCACAATCGACAATATTTTTTCACTTCGACAGATCTTGGAGAAAACTTAAGTCTAAGTTTGCCTAAGGTTGTCTATGACATAATTTATAGAGACGAGCGTTACAGAGTCATATCTAGTTTTGGGACCCTTGGCAAATTTGTCCGTCAGTGCAGGATGACGATAAAAAGATCATGAAGACAAGGTGACGAACTGTCATGTGATTTGTTTGACACCATACCTCAACGGATTGTCGAAACCTCCAAGCTAACACCAGAGTCACAAGTTTTTAAAAGTCTTCGCAACAATATATTGGCACTATTGAAGGAACTCGGCGAGCTGTCACCTGCAGTAACGGTCTTAATAGGTTAAGTGATGAATAAGGGGAAAACCAAGTATTTTCTGTCGACAAGACGGGACAACCAACAACGACAGAGCCTCACAGTGGAAAGCTAATTCGTTTGAGCGTCCTTGTCTACCTTGGCTCTGCTGTCACATTAAGAATAATTCTTGCCAATCACTGTTTTTTTGCGCTAAGAAGGCCATTGAGTAGTAAGGCTTTATCTTGAACAACTAAGGACTACTTATAGGACCCTGAACCTCATAGTTCTACTCTATTCCGGTGAAGCATGGACTCTATCGAAGGCGGATGCAATATCCTTGGTAGTTGACGATCGGTGGAGGAGAAGTTTCAACGACGAATTATTCACTTAAGGTGGTGTCCACAAATGTAAAATCGGTAGCAATTAGCCAAGGTAGAGGCTCATGTTCACCCCGAACTGTAACGTCAGGGAAGTATTTGCAAACCGAAGAACCTGCGTTCATCTGTTTTAAATGGCGTGAAGTGATATGACCATGGACGCACAGGCACTCCTTTTCTTGAAGTCTAAGGGCACTTCCACCCCACTTTGACAAAGTCCACGCTTCTGTGCCACATTTTTCAAGAGTCTATGACTACCCTTAAACCATAGCACGGGCTTTTGGGAAGCTAAAGGAGAGACGAAGGATGTACCGATGCGAGTTGGTGTTAAATGTTAGCGGGTTCATGACGTACGGCCACAGACAGAATCCCTATATTTGATAGTACGTGTCCGGAAGTAGGCTTAAGGGTTAACTAATGGCAGAGCGGATATGGCTAGGGTTATATAAATCATCTGCTCTAACAGAGTTATTAACGAAGTTTATGTTATCAATGGCAATGTTTTGACCAAAAAGTGTGCTAGCACTGTTAAGACTATGTTATTGGAGACCGAAAGAATGCATTCATGAATCCTTCTACGAGGAAATACAAGTCTTAAACTAATAATTGGTGTCAGATAAGCAAAAATTCCGTACAACACTGAGCTTTCTAAAGGTAGTTTCGACCTGCAATTACAAATGGTTTAGCTCAGAATCACCAAGAATTGCTCCTCCATTCGAGTATGAAACTTTGAAGGACTATGGTCGATATGTTGACGTCTTTGAAATTTTTGACTTAAAGTCGGTTCAACTCTTTTAAGACTATGAATCCGTGTAAGATCCTATAAAATCGTGACAAGACAGAAAATACTCTGAAAAATTCAAATACTTTGAAGTCAATGCCTTTAAGTGAACTTTTTATGATCCATAGAACAATAGAGGATCTATTAAGTCGCTTTACATTATTCCAAAGCTTAAAAGAAGACATTAAGCAAGTCAACAAAAACTTCTATCGCACAAAAGGCAAAACAAAAGAATTTCAAATATGTTTGTGCTTCTAACAAACATTCATTTGTCAGTTTGTCACATTTGAAGCAACGTGACATCGTCTTAAATGTCCACACTTCTGGACTTACGCCGAAAGAATACCACAAACGCACGTTTGCTTGTTTGTGAATTTCAAAACACATGCTTTCAATGGCGGAAATAAAAGAAACACGAGTTTAAACATACAGAGTCCGACCCACAGAATCCGTTCTCTCTGTCACGTTGAAGTATGCGTTGACGACGACGGACCCGATGGAGAAAGGTGACCCAATGAACACGTCGTTGTCACACAGACAATTGAATTATCCCGTGGGTGGTGTCAATGGATCCGACGGATATGGCTTATACGGTGTCTATGGACCTTTTGTAAATCGACGCGATGGATTCTATGGGTCGGTCCCACGTCCAAATGTTACTTTTTCTATTGTTCTTCATTCGCTTTTAAGTCTTTTTTAAAATGAAGGTTGTGAGGGACACCGACAGCTGGGCTGCGTGGCTTTCTCCTGGCCTGTGCTAGTGGCTACGATTCTTGCAATATCTAGACTTGACCTGCTTAGCAGCTCATTTACTTTTTGTTTGTTGTTACCGGGCCTCTTCCACCCTTGGTTGGTCAACTTTTAAAAGTGATGGTGAATGTGGCTCCTCAACAGGAATATCGACTCTTTCCGCTAATAAGCCATCAAGGTCCGACCTCCGCCTGACCAATTTGTTAAACCTTTCGTTGCCATCGATTTATGTGTCGTGGGACTAGATGGGCGTTATCCTCCAGTTGGTTTAGTTCTTTCTGTCATTGTTCCACCAGTTTTGAGGATGTGGTAGCTTGACTATCGATAACTATAGTAAATGTTGTAAATGGGGCTTGGACAATTTTTCAGCACGTGGTCGGCGTCGCGGAAAGTAAAGAGCTTTGCCTCTCTTAACGTAGTGCGTCCGTCTATATCTCACAACTATACAGGAGAATGGCTTAAGTGAATGTCATAGGAAGCCTTCATTTGCTGGTCGTAGGCCCACCTCCATTTGCCATTAACCTACTTAGAGGCATTATGACCTGCGCAGCTCGTTTACATGTCGACCTTGTCTATTGCCAGAACATGAGCTTCGTATTATCTAGGTACTTCACCACTTGCTTGGTGATTATAACCTTAGAACCCAACTTGAAATTCGACAAAAGTCGGGATCCTCTTCCTAGTCAGAAAGACTATCTCTCCGTCTTTACTGTTGCCAGACCTAGATCATGTTCTTCCATCCAAAGATGCTTCTGTATCATGATCTAGTTCAATTTTGTACGTGCGCTTATCGTGTCTCTTGCCGTAATCTCCGCGGCGATATCTGCATGCCTTTCTAGAAAAGTCTATTCGGTCATCTCAGGATCAAGCCCTGGGCTTCTCTAGCAGTGATTTTCTTTACTCTGTGGTACCCAAGACACCTATAACAACATTCTCTTTGAAAGCAGGTGAGATATCTGTTAAGCAATACGAGTTTAGAAAAGGACCTTCAAGAATATTTAGGAGCAGTAGTTGAGGTAATTAGGACTTTCCATGAAGTCCAGCGCAGTAGAAACCCTTTAAACTCCGCCAGGTAGAAGGATATGCCGAACGCCTTAAGGTAGCCCTAAACGACGAACATGCTCGCCGAACTTGTTTGTTTGTGTTAAAATCAAAATTTTTCGA
This sequence comes from Criorhina ranunculi, assembly GCA_951813785.1. Lineage (NCBI taxonomy): Eukaryota > Metazoa > Arthropoda > Insecta > Diptera > Syrphidae > Criorhina > Criorhina ranunculi. The sequence continues at coordinate 86,686,030 of OX638381.1, read as the reverse complement.
CAACAGCGAACGGTTCGCGAACCAGCCCCTACACGAGAAGAACATAGCGAACACGAACAAGTTCGGCGAGCATGTTCTTCGTTTAGGGCTACTTTAAGGGAACACTTTTGACGTGAAACACTGATGAAAAGTTACCACCGAGACAGAGAATTAATCCATGACACCACAGAGGGAAAGCGAACGCCGCTCAGGGCTGAATCCTAGGACCCTACTTATGAAATATTTCCTTCGAAAGAATCCTAAGATAGGACATGCCTGAAACTACAAACCGGGTCGGTTAGGTAGATAGGTGTCCCTGTGTGAGAATTCTATCCACAGAATCATACCGAGTTGACATCGCGGAAGTGATCGCCGCACCAGATACTAAAGATGCCCATAGGCGGCGTAACCAAATCAAGAGACGCGTCCAATTCTGAATGCAAGACCATGCAAAAGAAGAGACGGCTCATCCGCCCTTTCATACCCATTGATGCCCTTATGTCCCGGGACCCAAATTAGTGTGACGTTATGATTGGGGCTGATTGGCTTGAGCTCATCGTGGAAGAGTTTTACGGTTCTGGATCTGATTATTGTGGATGTGATGACTTTGATAGCTGCTTGACTATCTATCTAGATGTCGATGTTACTTCTTGGGAGTGTCTGTTGTAATAGTTCTCACGAAGCTTCGATGATTGCTAGAACTTCTGCCTGGAACTCCAAGTTGTGAGGTGTTTAAAAGCCGTAACGTTAAACAATGTTCATAGCTTTTAGTTTAAAAAGACCTTCATTGGACTTTGATATATGTAGGTCCCTTTGCATCTATTTCTAGTTTTCCATTGGACAATCCAGTGTCAACTGTCCCTTGTAGCTTCCTTCTTCTTGTCACAAGCACTTATAAACTACTTTAGTTAATAACTTTTGTTAAGCTTTGAAACACCGCACTTATAACACAACTATTACCATTTATTTGTATCTTAATTCTTTTTTGTACACATTCCTTTCGTTTCAGATGAAAAAACTCAAGGATATTGAGCGCAATAAAAACAATAATAACAATTGCAATGTAATTAACAAAAATAATACGAATAATGAAAAATGTTTTATAAATACGACATGTGGCGAAAAGGAATTCCATTCCATGGTAAGTTGACTCTGATTTGTTATTTTTCATCACGAAATATGTACATCCACCTCCACCCCGCACGTCTTTGAGTAAATTGTTAGGAAATTATAATTGTATAACCTAGTATTAAATTAAATTAAATATTTAACAACATTTTGCGGAATAATTGATGATTATTTTGAGGTTTGATGCGTGAGACTTTTGTTAACATTGCTACACGTTACCAAACGTGTAAATGGTTGAAACTGTTGAACCTGCCAGAGACACAAATAGCGCTAGTGCGCGTTTTGATACTACAACTCACGTGACCTGGATGTTGATGGGCGTAGCTAAGAGTGTAGTTTTCAGATCCATCCTGTGGAGTTAAGAAAGTTGATAATGTTGCTGAATTTTATGTTACAAATCTCAGATAGCTCCTTGAAAAAGGATTTTCCGAGTGTGCGCTGCCTGGCTCTGGCTAGTGCCATTCTGTTCAATCTGACATTCAGAGTCGGCAATACAATTGTAGGACCCTTCCATCCGTTGGAAAAATCTTACACGCACAACATGAATGGATGCGAGGAAGCTAGGACTTTCCTCTCTATGAGCTGTCGTGCCAAAAAATTATATTTTTTGATGGCTTACGTGGCGCTACAGTTCTAGATAAACCTTGGCTTCTACCAATAAACCTCTCCAGTTGGCTTAGCCCTTAGCTAACTGCCTCTAGTTGCAAACTCCAAGTTGATTGAGGTCGCTTTCTACTTATGGATGCCATCTAAGGCGAGGTTTTCTTCTACTGCGTTGTGTCTCCAGGCCCGAGCGTTGGTGTCATTTCTTATTCATGTCCCAGTCGACTCATATGCCCAATGGTCGATGGTACAGTTCATCGTTGAATCTTCTTCTTTAAAACCTGTCAGTGCAAATGGGTAGATTTTTTCGCTCGAAATGACTGAAAATATCTTCCATTCGCCTTCGAGAGTTCATGCTTCAGGGCCATTAAGAGGACTGGGCTGAAAAGAATACTATATACATAGAGTCTCCTTCGTTGTTCGGGTCTAACTACTTAAATGCCTCCTCAGCTCAAGGAAACAGCAATTGGCAAGAGTTATTCTTCGTTTTGTTTCTGAAAAGGTGTCGTTGTCAGAGGATAAGGTGCCGTAGCAGAGCCAAGGAATATGAAGTCTCTTTGAAGTAGTAGCTGTCTAATGTGGCATTCTGACAGATTCAGCGATCATCTCTTAATCTGTTTTGGTCACTCCGTGACAGCTCGCTGAGTTCTGCAAGTAGTTTTAGAGACTTTTGGAAAATTACTCGGTCTAGATCCTTTTTTGACATCAAAGGTCCACACCCTTGTTACCGACTTTTGTTGGACAGCAAGCATTCCCGATCGTCATCCTGCGCAGACGGGCGAATTTAACAGTAATGGCAAAACCAGACAAGGCCCTGTGTATCTCGTCTCTATAAAAGCTCTCATAGGTAGGTTTAGCTTCGATGAAGAGATCGTAGGTATTGACTTAGACTTCTTCTGCTTTGTCCAAGTTCTACCGAAATGTGAAGATTTAGTCATTTGTTGACTTTCCTGGCGTTACTGACGATAAGTTTAAGGCGTTCACACAATACGATAGATAAGATCTTGTACGGGATGCTGAGGAGACTAATACATCTGTGGGTGAACTACAGCTCCTGGCTTATGGGGTTTCCTCCTTTTTTGTGAATCAGACAGAGGATGGTGTCCAAATCTTAGAAATAAGTTGGTTCTTACTGCTTTGCACGACCGGTCGTTGCTATTCTTACCACGATTTGATCAGGTGGAGGGAAGTTTTAGCTAATACCGCCTAAATTAGATAGAAAGTTGGTCTTCGTGGCTGTAATAAGGTCTGTAAAAATAATTTTTCCATAATCTCAGCACCGATTGTGACTTCATCTCTACCGATCTCTATATGGGCTCACCCTGGCTACGTTTTACAAGCTCCTGACGTTCCTAGAGGCTAGTTTCATTCAATAATTCTTGGGCCACCTCGGCGGACTTCCACTTGAAGCACACTACCGTGGTTCGGAAGCCTTATTGATCGGGCAATGTTGGATTCTAGCGAATAGATCCCAGAAATCCTTTCTTCAGTTTCTGATCCGTCTATGGAGATCGGGTTGATGGCCTTTCCGCTAGCCAAGTCATCCCTTGTTTTGATGCTTTGGCTCCAATTTACGATAGCGACATCTTTTGCGAAAATTGTAACTGACTGATCGAATGGTTTGAGAATTCGCTAAATTTTCCATTCTAGCTTGCGAACTATGCTTGCTGTTAGAACTGCATTTGTGTCGAAGCTCCATAAGGAGTTCCGATTTCACATAACGCAGCTCTGCGTAGGGAAAAGTGTAGGCTAGGTTAGGTTTCAATTGAGTAGACTTTCGTCTGAAATGCGACTATTTTAGGGATTTTTCAAGACCAAACACTGTAGGCCAACTTCTTTTTCAATTAAAGTGGTTGCTCCCCGGCAACCAATTACTCATACCTTGCCCTCAAAATCTTTATAAAAGGTCAGTTTTCTAACACCTAACAGTATTTCCCACAATTTTACGATCATTCCGTGAAACTCTCCCAAAAAAAAAAAGTACCCAGCCACGACTAAACGAACCATGATCCACGCCCCACATTATCCGAATCTCATTCAAACGCTCTCTCACACAGTAGATAGCTTCACGAGAAACCTTGAAAATTGACAAACACCCAACAAAGGTGAAGTTTAATCACGTCCATCATTTGCATCGATGGGTTTTCAGGTGTGTGCACTGTGCCCGCTGCCACACAATGCCCATTTGAATACCTTTCCCTCCACATCCATCTCTCTTCGGTTTAATGTCAAGTTCAGCAATAAAACTTCGAAATTCATTGTGCAATAAACTAAACGTTTCGTTTTTTGTTTTTTTCCAGCCACATGAAATCACTGAACGAATCTTGGAAGCTCACAACGATGTTCATGCATACAGATCGAAGGTATGTGTCTAAGCCCGGGCTTAATGTTTCAATCATTCGTAAAACTAATTATGTGTCTTCTCTTTTTCGCTTACAGCAGGATCATCAGAATTCGGATTCAGATTCGGCGCTCTCATCAGCGCCACCATCCATAAGTCCACAACCACCACCGACCGGTATGGAGCCTGCAGATATATGGCAAACGGTGAGTACCTACGTCTGGGGAATACAAATTCTCATAGGAATCGCCCAAGTCGAGGCTCTTAGCAATGATCTCGAAAGTCACCTTCGTCTGGCGCATTGATCCCATGGAGGAGTATTCCAGCGGGACAAAAAAAAAACAGGCTTGTGTGAGGATTATGTAAATTTATGGGTTTTAAAGGAGAAGCCACAGACGCGATCGAGTCGGTCTTTGTGGGTGAAAAAAAAAAAAAAGAGTCATCCTTGGTTGTGTGTCCCAATCCCAATCCCACAAACAAATAAAGTTAGTTATGGGTTGTACAGCTGCCCTTTGTCGGCAAAGGTCTGCAAAAGAGATCTTCATTTATAGAGAAGAGATGTGTGGAATGACTGCAACGATGCAACGACGAATCGTGCATTGTCTTGAGGTTAAGCTACGTCCATGTGTATGCTGATCCTAACATACTTAATGGGAAGGGAATTTCCATTGTTTGTGTCCATTCAATCCTCTAAGGACATGGAAAAAAAAGTCAAATCATAGGCATAGTTCCACGTGCACTTATAGGTTTTCAATCCTTCTTGAGGATTTTATGGTGCAGATCAAGGAAAAGTGTTTTCCTTTAATGCACCGCAAGCAATGAGAAACCATGTTCCAAATTTTATTGAGCCGTTAAAGTTGTTGAGCACTTAAACGTGGAGGAAGTGATATTAGACTTTTACAATCGCCTTTTCTATACATACCCTGGCATCCTTTGGAATTAAAAAAAATCGTAAATCCATTGAGATCTTACTTAGGGTGTCGTAAAAGTTTGTTTTGCTCTACGTAGGGTCAGCAAGCTGTAGCAAGACCGGGAACCCAAGGTAAAGTGAACTTGAATTGATTTCCTTACCCGCAAAGCTCATTTGGACACTCTTCTTTTGATTTAGAAAATGTGGTAGTCAACCAATGACAACAATGATGCTCTGCTTAGGTCATGCTTGAGTGTCGAGCAAGCCTCTCGGAGTGGCAGTATAAGTAGTTCCACTGAAGGTGTCCACTCGTGATTCTGAGGCAATTTAGGCACAGTCTATCTGTCGAAGTCTTCAACCACCACGACACGACGAAAACCTACCTTTCCTGGACCTTTTGGACAATTGGTTGAATACGCAGTCAGTTCTCGTGGTTGCAAGTTCAAAAAATGAGTACAGCCCTAGGGCTCACTATACCAAACTCACTTGCCTAAACTCAATGCACGACGGAGGGTATAGAAAGAGTAAGTGTTACCGAAAGATGTCACAGAACGCTTATCGGAGATGGCTTGCTCCCGGATAGAGTATTAGGAGACCTAACCATTGAGTCCTTTATCATTTACTGCCCTGGGTAGTGAAATGGCGAGGGACATGATGAGTAAACCGGCCACGAATGAACGTCTGAGAAGGTGGGAGTTGTAGTCAAACTCTAGTGCCGATTCAAATGTCTGTGGACTGCACCAGGACAGAAGTTCTTAGCATGACGCGAGGAACTTTCAAAGGAGTTGTAGTGTTGACCACAAGACACGGATATTTCCAGCATCATCTGAAGAAGATGGATCTTGTAGAAGATGAAACCGGCAGGCTGGGTCTAGTCCGAATAAGTGTCCGGTTCGGCCTGGTATAAGGAACGATATTTTTGGCGGATTAGTCAGATATCTTTCGGACAAGTGCTAGCAGTGACTCCATGAATCGTGGTCAGGGCAGAGGGCATCTCTGACTAAGACGACTCATTGAAGAGAGACGAAAAAGGATTTAATGAGGTGGTCTGTTTCAATGTGTCTCTTTCAGAGATAAGCGTTGTCCGGCTCTGACTTAGGCTTAAAAAACCCTTGGAAGCCTTAAAGACGAATGAATGTCAAGATCTTTTGAAAACACTCCGACACCGACCCTCTTGGCTGCTTTAAAGTGGTCCGAAAATGACTTCCCGCTGGCTCCAGGGGCTTCTTTCAGTTTGAGTAGCACAGTTTGAATGACAGCTCTTGGAAAAGCCATTCCATTCGTAGGGTCTTTCTCGAGAACTTTTAAGTTCGTTGTGTTCTCCGAATCCAACCACCAAACCATGTGGCATATTTCTTGGGTGGATTTGAAGATTTTTTGAACTGGAATGTCGGTGTCCTTACTTACTTACTTTGGGATGGACCCGGTCTCTGGGTAACTGCTTCCAGTTGCACACTTTAAGTTAAGCAGGGTTCCCGCCTACCAATAAAGGGGTGTTCGCCTACTGCATTATGCAGTGTCGACTCAATGATGGTGCTTTGGTGTCGCTCTAAATATTCATCTCAAACGTCGTGTACGGTTATTGACTTTGTTAGCTCAGCTTAGGTAAGTAGACGCCTAACGACAGTGGTCAACCTAGAAAAGGAAAATGCAGACTTAGAACCACAAAGGTTTGGTAAGGTTGGAGTGGCAGGCTACAAGTTGAAACCTCATTTAGATCAGATAAGGTTCACATGGATCTGTACTTCAACCAGAAATACTACCCGCAGAGCCAGCTGGAGCTTGCTATGAAGCGCTGGAGGCCCATGCTGATGTCAGACAGTTCGTAGAACCACCAAGATAGATATCAAAATCTCAGGACGTCAAGCCTTTATCTCTTCGAGGAAGTCACAATTCTTCTATTAACTACGACTAAACGCAAAGTAAGCTTCAGCTAGGCTTGAAGGCAGGTTTGAGCCCCCCGTCTTATGTAAATAATATCTGTGGCCACAAGAAAAAACAGCATAAGTCGCACACAAAACAAGGTGACTTATGTTGTTTTTCCTTGTGACCACAGATATATAAATCCACATACGTACTCTTCCCTCTGCCGGTGACCAGTGATATTTAAGTAGATATCGGCTGCTTGCAACGTTTAAACATGTAAACATACGCTTACAGGATCGTTAAGGACTCATAGCTTAATGTGAAGACGCAGGTTTTTGTCAATCGATGGCAACAATCGTCTATACGTCTGAACTTAGAATTGAAGGAGTGCATTCCAAGAAGGCCAATGTCCACGATCATATAAACAAAAGCGGTTACTCTCTGTAGAGGAAGCACAGCCAGTTAAATGTCCTAAAGAACGAGGTTGGGCCGCTTCAATCAGACTGTCAAATAGTTTGTGTAGGGTATTCCTAGTTAACCAGTGGGAATATGAAAATTGAGAACTGAAATTGAATCCGAAAGAGAGGTCTAGAGTGTCTGTCAACATCGAAAATGTCTTCAATCTGAATAAACTTGTTCGTTTCAGTGAATATCTCTGCGCAACTTCGTCTTCCCTTCTTCTAACTCTTCTCAACCTATTCCTCTTTCCAGATAAGAAACTACACAAAAGATATTGAAAAAGTACAAAATGATTTGGAATCCATCCAAAAGGAGAATGAATCACTGCAAAAGGAATTAAATTTAGCTAAACAACAAATTATGGAATCTGAAAAGACTGCAATTGAGGTAAGTTCTCCCCTCGAGAAAATCAAATTTCAACTCAAAATTGATGCCATTTTCTGTTTCCTGTTTTAGGCCACAAATAATTTAAAATCACAACAACAGTTGCTCGATCGGATTAAATATCTAGAACAAAAGGAGGACGAGCTACAAGAGGAGACACATGAACTGCGTGAACAAAACGAACTTTTAGAATTTAGAATTTTAGAATTAGAAGAGAGCAATGATAAGGTAAGTCCTAAATGTATGCAATGAAATTTTCTTCACTGTTCTAGTATCTAAAAGTAGGCAACGAATGGAGAAGAATTGTCCAAGTAACTCGTGGGAGTATGCAATGATTTTTCTTTAAACTCTCTGTTAATCTTCTGTTAACTCTCTGTTAAAAGAACATTTTTTGATTTAATTAGTTCCCTGGCGATTGAAATCAAGTTATTGACCCAAAATTTTGTATGTGGAAAGCTTTTCAATCAATTTTTCTTTAAATCAAATTTCTCCTCTAATGAGTCATCTGTTTAAATGTCATTCATTCGCTGACCTACCAACGATTTCCACCTAGTTTTTCGAAGCTTTGATTACATCATTCCGCCTAATTTAGTGCGGTTGTGTCTGATTTTATTTTTTTTTGATTTTATTAAGTGACATCTCCTCTGTGAGTATCATGACACGCATGTGGTAAGCCTCCTAGCCAACCATAGCCATTCGGTTTCACACTTTCTTCGGTATTGTGCCCGTTTCATACTTTTCACGCAACAAGGCGGAATCGATGCCAATGAACTCTTGAAAATATCGTGATTCGTGACCAAACCTTAAGATATGCCAACAATGCTAACATAGCTGTTCATAAAAAAAACTAACTAACACGCAAATAAAATTGAAAGAAGACGAAAAAAAAGTATGCATACGCGCGCGACTCCCCGACGGGGAATTGAACCCCGGTCTCCCGCGTGACAGGCGGGGATACTGACCACTATACTATCGAGGATGTTGATAACGTTCCAACAGTCTTTCCTATTCACTCGTGCTATCCGTATCTAGGTCTAGGTTATTCTTAGATTTAAGTAAAAAAAAAAACCCTCGTTGATACTTGTTTTGGATAACATTTCCATGAAGTGAATCAGTTGCAAACCCGGATTGAGGTAGCAAATGCCGATAAAAAAATTACACGTCTCTTCGGTAAGAAAGCAACGGAATGTCGATAGAATATCGTTAGATTGTGTCAACCAGTTATAGTTTTTGTTTTTATCTAATAAATTCTTAAATTTTGTGGTTTATACGTTTTAATTCCGTGAAACAATTTAAATGGGAACGAGTGCTTTGCAATTCCATGGATCCAGAGTGGGTTTGTAAAGGGTGTGTGCGGAAGGAAATTCAAGGGCTTGGCAGTGTGAACATTTGTTATTAGAATGTCCCAACAGACATTTGAAGGTTATAAAAGTGACGCGACGGTAACCTACATTTGTCTTTGCTGTTCCAGAGTTTTGGATTTGGCCATTCTAACGTTGGATACTAAACAAGGGCAACGAATCTATGTAAATTTAATTTATTAGAACGTTTATGTTAATTTTTTTGTTCTTTTAATGAACCTATTAAGTAAATGTTAGCTGGAGTACCGGGTGTGGCACAGTTAAAGACCGGGTAATAAGCCATAAGTGTTGTTGAACATGCATTGTGCACTTGAATTCATAAAAGATTGCTGAATAGACCAGACCTACTACCTTGAGACAAACTGTAGTTAAAAGTTTAAGTGTAAGTTGTTCGTTTCTGGTAAGAGGGTATTTTGAGTCATTTAACCTTACTTACTCAGTTCGATGTGAACCTAGGTCTCAAGCAAGTGTCTCCTGTTGGTCCGGTCCGTAGCTAAATACTTGCAGTTGCACCCTTTAAGTTTGTTGAGGTCTTTCTTAACTGCGTTGTCTCTCCGGGTTGGATTCGAAGACATAGCAATGGTGTCCATTCATTCTACATGTCCTTGCTATCTAAAACGTCAAATACGCATTTTATTGTAAATTTCGTTGTTGAGTCCCCTCCTCTCAAGTCCGTCAATGCAAGTAGGAGCGAATATCCAACGAAAAATTGTTCGCATCTGCCTTCGATTGAGTTCATGCTTAAGTGCCATAGAGTCGGACTGGGATCATAAGGAACTCATCGACTTCACATTTTGGTGAACAACAGGCTTATGTGTCTCTTAGAGCTATCCACTCTTTTCTCTGACTACGTGAGTGGACTTCATTGCATGGTACACTTCGAAATGAAATTGTCTTTGCGTCGTTAGGTGTATCACTGCCAGTCCGTATTTATGTAGAGCTGCTCATACATTCGTCGCCAGTGCTTTTCCAGTAACTGTAACCTGTAACTCAAGATTGGAGCGGAGCAGTCTCGGTTTATTTCTGATGCTAAAAACATTCATTTTCCAAATTTCGAAAAGCGTTTCGAAGGGACTTTGTTTTGTCAAATCTGTTGACCATATCTACTTCGGTTCCACTGTCATCCAAGACCATTCTTCCCAGATCAACTTTCATGACCTGTTTCGTTCAAAAGGTTAAGGCGCCTTCAATTTGGACCCATTTATCTACAGTACTACTACTTGTGACCAATTTGACAGATACATTGTCAGCGTGGTCCAGATATTTCAAAGGAGATGTCAATGTCCATTGCATCCCTCGAGTTTCCTCCATCAAAGCTGTACGCATAACATTTCAGATAACCACCAGGAATAGCTCTGATGAAAGTATACAGTTTTGACGTACTCCCCTTTGTACTTAAAAGTCCTCTGACAACCTTTGAGTGGATATAATAGCATTTGTGGCGCAACCTAGCACAGCACAGCAGAGATGCTAAGCCTACCGCTCTACGTTTCTTGGCGTCTCTAATCCAGGTTCCAATCGCTGTGTTCATAGGAGGTCTGGTGAATATTCAAGAATTTGTATCCTTGGAAGATTCATTTGAGTTTAAGACCATCACACTGTCGTCTAAATGTTCACCTCATCTTCTGAGCTGATTCTCATGTGACATAAGAAGGAAACCGTCTAAAATGTTGACCAAGTGTTAGCAGACCTTCTTTACTCGAATTCACATTTCTCTCCTATTAAGGGTGCTACAATGGGCTCTTCGATCTATTTTTTGGAGTTTTTGTCCTTTCCCGTCTTATCTTTGCGCGTCGGATCCAAAAACATTTTTCACATCGTTCCAGTTTGCACAGAGCTGCTGATGATATCGCTTGCTAGGTTAAGGCGTTCCCTATACGGATTTATCAGCGCCACGGGCTGGTGTAATAGAACAAAGGCTTCTACCTTACCTAAGGCGTTCCTTAAGTTGTTGTTTATCTGGAAACTACAAGCATGTTGGCGCAGACGCTTTTGACTGAAGATGATAGTCACGACTTCATCCTTGTTGCAGACATCAAAGAGGCAACTTCTCTCAACGTCACCTGATAGCAAGGGGGTCCCTCTGGGTTGAATGTTCGCTTATGACGGGTCTTATGCTCAAATATTGTACTTTCAATGGCTAGACGGTTGGAATTGCAAAGATGTGGATTCTGTTGAGACATTTTGTGTCGCTTTTAGGCGATTTCAGCTTCGAAAGAAATACTGCGAATTATAAGCAATGGCAATAATTCTCCCCAGTCATTCTGGAAAAACCACCCTCGGAGCAAAAAGACTGAAACCTAATACTACCTGAGTTTCAGAAATCACTACACCAACACTAGCGCTGTGTTAATAGCATCATAAGGGTATTCATAACCCCTTTAGCGCTAGTGAATTATAAAAAAATAAAAATAAAATATTGGATGGTTCTGATGAACCCTTTCCTTCGTTAGCGAATCTGCTTAAGTGGAACTTTTAGTTGAGACTTCATGAAAACTAACCTCATTTACCAGTGGAACCATCCTTCAGAAACCACATCCGTCTTAAAAGGAAAAAGGTTTATGACTGCACTTGAGCTAGAGCACGTACATCAGGGAAATCCGAGGAGAAACGAAGGAAATACCTGCGGGTTCTATTGATGACGAAACCCACAACTATGTAGGTTTCACATTCGACTGGATCGATTGTGACCGTTCCTGCAATAAGCGCTGAATCATCGATAGAGAGAAGAGATCTCGCACATTAAAATGTAAAATGTCGTCCATAAGTTGGCATTCAAATCCCATCGTGACTTTTGGACCACCAACGTCATATACTCTATACATCCACCCTAACGAGATGTCTAGTGTTGTAAAAACAATTAAAACTCCCAATTGGACTTAAATTTATACCTTCACCTGTGCACGAGAAGGAAATTAAAACATTCTACTGGTACTCAGACTTAGATCACTTAATTGCTTAGTTTATCTCAAGTCTAGATAGAGACCTTTTCCGCAGTTAAAATGCGATCGACAGATGTTTGTATTTCAAAGATTTAATTGCAATTTGTTGTGCTAAATACTAATTGATGATTAATTTGCTTTAATAGCTTTTAATTGTTTCGATTTGATTTCTTACACAAGAGGATTTCCTTATAAGAAACGCACAAATCTCTTAAGATGGCGCATATTTAAACCATCATCCAACCCACATCACATCAGTCTCATAGACAAGTTCGATGGACTGAACTCTATAAAGTTTTGCCAAAAATAAACTTCAAGCTATTGAGCTAGTTATTCAGCTTCGCCAATCAAAACATTCCATTGTCGAACCTTCTATTTTGGTTATGTGCTCCCACATCAGTTGGAATAGCCCACACTTATGCCTTCACCAGTACCCATTCCAGAGGGGCAATCAAATTCCACTCTTGGTGACCTCAAGTTATGAGTTAATAATTTAATTCACCTTATGACACTAATCTTCCATAATGACCATTGACTCATCCACAATTTATGCGTTTAAATACCAACTTTGGATTTATTGTGGGGCTATGCCTATGAGTACGAGAAGATGCCACACGTTGTTATTTTTTTTTTTTCTTTGAAACAAGTTCTACTGTCAAGCTAATGTTTGTTTGTAACAGATTCATTGGATGCTGAGAGTGTGGGAAATGTATTTCAAATATTTTAACTAGACGGAAGCCCTAATGAAGTTCATTTTGAAGGTAGGTAAACAACCACAAACATCGTCCACGTTGCCCTCTCAGCCCTCTTAGAATGATAACGAAGTCGACGCTATTGCTACCGATTTTAACAAGGCTTTTGATAAAGTCTTCCATCAATTAATGCTTTTCAAACTGTCTGCCATCGGCTTCGAACTTATACTGGAAAACCGTTTTTACAGTGTTTGATTTAGGTCCACCCACTCTGCTCCTTTTTTTTAGCCACCTCTAATGTTCCACAAGGCAGCCATCTAGGTCCTCTTCTTTTCATACTAACTATTAACGATCTCGATAGGATCATCAAACACTCGTCTGTCTCCCTTTTCGCCGAAGATACTTAGACCTTCATTTTTCTTCCACTGTTCTCTGCTTCGAAAGGCCCACGAGAAAGGTCTTTCGAAATTCAAGTATGGGACCGTGTTGCTGAGTTGACATTATCGCTTAGATACGCTAATTGGGGTCTTGAAGACTCGTCAAGCTTCGTTTTCACTTTGCTTACAATCACACGTACACGTCGTTTCTATAAACTTTATCCGCTGTTCTCTTGATATAGGTCGCCAATCATCCATTTACGATAGGACTCCACTGTAGCCTGGCCTGGCATCCTGTCAAAGGTAACTTGGTTATCTCTGGTGCTCACAATGTTTTGCTGGGTGTAGTTTCCGTTGAGGTTGAGTTAAAAGTGTCTTCCGATCGAATGAATGCCGTCTTGGAAGATGTTGAAGACGACACACATTTTTGTAGTAAAGTCTAAATAGGGCTGCTCTTTTTGAGAAGGAATCTCAGTCTTTAGTCCCACAACACATCATGATTGCTTTTTGAAGGGCTTCTTTGATTACGAGGTCTTAGGTCTATGACTACTATCGTTATTGTCTCATTGCAAGCCAAACTTCGTTATTTAAATCTTTAAGTGGTAAACTGGAAGCAGAGTGCCCGGGACCGTGAAGGATGGAAGGATGGATAACTCAATTTTTCGAGGAGAGTTCGTTTATTACAAGGCTTCACATTTAGAGTAATAGAACCTCTTTTATGTCCCTTATTTAGTTACTTAGGTTGTGCTACGATTCGGAGCTATCCAGAGCCTCAACTAAAAAGTCTCTCCAGTAAGCCTAGGTCACAATAAACCCATCACTGGTCTGAGTGTGCTGGTAATAGCTGGCAGCCACTTCAACCTATACCTAGCCTGGTCCTAAGCTAACTGCCTTCAGTTGCACACTTCAAGTTGAATAAGGTCCCTTTCTACTGCGTTGTCCTCGCCGTTTAAATTCGAATTCAAGGCCTCTGTGGGCCAAAGGATTTTCTCCAGGATTTGTGAAAGTGTGAAAATTTTGCCGATTGTGGACTTTCCTGACCTAAAACCACACTGATGGGGGCCAATCAGATTGTTGACGAAATGTTTCAAGCGTTTCAACAGTGTGGCCGATAAGATCTGTACGCGATGCCGAGAAGGATGATGCCTCTGTTCCTTTAGTTGTAGATCGGGCAGATGATGCTTAGATTCCATTCAACTCCCACTTGTCTGACCAACCGAGCTAGTGTATGCTCTCTACCAAGTCATCTTCAATTGCCTCAACTAGCTCGCTCGCTAAGTCGTGAGATTCAGCCGCCTTTTTACTTTTATTCAGATGAACGGAAGTTTAAGCTATCGTCAGTCTTGGTCTTTGTCGTCATTGTACAGTCTTCAGAAGTGGTATCAGTTTCCACTGTGGCTTCCTTTTTCATCTCTACAGGTCTGTATCTGTACCTGAACTTCCGTACATTGTTTCTGGAGCAGCATCTCTAAATATCTTCGATCGCGCAGATCTAGGGCTATTCCTTTTTGCTTTAGGAGAAACCAATCTTTTTTCGTCGCGTTTGCTCGTAAAGCTCTCCAACAGCCTTCGTCTTTCTTTTCAACTGCTTTATATACCTCTTGTCTTGTCGCAAGTACCTAAAAACTTGCCTACATTCTCCTTCAAACTCGTGTTTTGTGGTGGGGTTTCTGGAGGCACGGCCTGGAGAGAATACAGACTATGCGTTCGGCAGAGTTTATGGCAATCTTTTGCATTTGCAGCCTGTCGACGACATATCTTCTTACAGTTGCTCTTATTTCCGGTAGCCTTCTTACCTTCGTACGAGGTAGTGAACTGAGTCTGGGTTTTATGACGCACCAGCGTTTTCGAAGCATTTCTCGCTTTCAACCGAACTATTAGGTTGTCCACTTCTTTTATAACTAAGGCGTTCCTAACAGTGTCATGCGAGGTATTGTCGAATGCCCCTTCGTTGACTAAGATTCTGACGACTCATGTCGATGATCTTCTATGATTACAGTCAAATCTCGATCGACTAAAGCCAACTTTAGTGACATAAAGTAAAATTTTAAGTAGATTGAGGTTAAATACCTCAAACTTAGTTCTACAAACCATCAAACTTTTCTGTCACTTTCACAATATTTGCAACTTCTTTCATCTGATATCTAAGGTCACTAGAAGTTCCCCCCTCCAATCCAATCAAAGTCACACAATCAAAAAAAATTAATCAACACCAAAGCCCGACCTACATTTAGCCAAAGAAATCTAGGTGAAGGCTTCAGGGCAACAAAGTCTAATAAAATGTAGAAAAAGTTACCCAGCAGCACAGCAGATATTCTTCATTTTCTCTCTCTCATTCAACGGATACAAAAAATAGTTTCATTCATGCCTCTCTTTAGAATAAAGTTTTAGCTATCCAGGTGTGCAAGGCGCGCACCATCCATACACCGTACTTTACTAGGTGAACCTCGTGATCAGGAGGTGGTAAAAAGTCGTGACACAACAATGAGGCATGAAGAAAAAATCGGGGAAGACAACGCGGACAGCAAAAAAAGGTTCAATTTATCGCGCGCAGTTACTTTCTGGATAAAGTATCCCCATTTTTTGAGCTCGAGCCCGGTGCGCATCAAATCACATAAGAACTTGTCTATGTGACTTGGGTCCACTAGTCACAAGGAATACAATGCCAATGGGAACAATATTCCCTTTTTAGATACTTTTCTACCAACTACTGTGCGGTTGAATACAAAACGTGACTTTTATTCCGTTTGATTTGTTTTTCCATTGTTCCTTCAACTGTCAAAGTGAGTAAAGTCCACATTTTGTATCTAATGCAGCTACAGGGGGGCTATATTCGATTTTCATGAATGAACCGTAGGTGGTGGTGCTATCTATGGTGGTCTTGTCCACAACACACATTGACTTAATTAGAGCGGGCATATGTTTAGCTGATACAGATACTTTTATGCCTAATCCTTTGTGAGATTAATTTGCGTGCAACAATGTTTTTAAAAAAAAAAGCCTTGAAGGCGTTTTATTTATTGCCATGGACTGTGGTATTTGTTTTCAGCTAATTGGTGAGAAACCCGGATCGGATTGGCAAAGGAACAAGCTTGGACTTTGACCAAAGCACGCAATTCGTGGTACTCCCCTATCGATACTTTGAATCTGAAGTTGAAACAGAAACAGAAACCTCTGAACCATTGTGTCTAATGCATGCATCTGTCAACTGAGTCACTCAAATGTGTCAAATGAGTCATTTATGGTTCAATACTATAGAAACTGTGGGTGGTAGTTGATATTTCTCGACATCGACACTAACTTATGCAACCTGCTTATGATCAATACGTTGTTGCACCTCGGAACACATGATGAACGGAATTACTTTATATAGCTCGTGTTTGTTACCACCCACGATGGTGCAGATCATCGATTTGGTTGTTGTCTAAGGCTGAGCTGTCTCTGACTTTTTTCCAATAAAAATGGCATTGACTTTGCAACAAGGCTTTATTCGTGGCAATTAATTGAGTCGTTATGCGGTGTCTATATGGTGTGTGTGGGTGATGGGAACAAGTGTCAAGATGGTAGGCTTCGTTGTTAGATCGATTAATCGTATGAAATATGGACTAGCTGTTGTCTGACTCCGATTGAATGTGGTTTTGTCCATTTTTGCCGGAATTCTCTGTCATGCTGTGATCTGATTAGATTCTGTGTGGTCCCAAAATTGGTGAATGTTTTGTTTCTTAACAAGATTCCAAAGAAGAGAGCATTGGCTTCTACTACCCTTTGATCCGAAAATAACAACCATAAGCTCTCTTCTGGTCCATATAAACAACTGGGAGGTATTAGCATGTCAATAGCTGTCACTTTTGTTGAAGATTTATAATCATTCCTTTCCAAATGCCAAATGAGGTCATAATTTCTGATGGTCTACGAAGTTTTCTGAAGCATGACAGGAATGCATCAATTCGAGAGTGGATTGATCTAGATTTCTCTATTCCTACTTTAACAGAAGACTACTCCCAACAGAAGACGAAACTCTTCTACACAAGTTATAACTCTGAGTAGTTCACTTTTGGTGACGTAAATACTGCGACCTATAAGACTAGGAGATCCCTTCGATCATTCGAATAAAGGTGAAGATGTCTCGAGTCAAAGCATTAGAAGTTAAAACAATAGACAGTACGTGTACCGCTGATTCGTCTTTCTCTAGACAAAATCGAGTTCAAGGTCCAGAAAGGAAAGCCTGTCAAACCTTCTGATATCGGCCTTTTTATAATTAAGGATGACTCCTTTGGCCTATCTGAGCCCCTAAAAGTTGTCCCAGTAGCACAAGTAGTTCCGTTTTTCCCATCTATCTAGATTTGTTCCAAACGCAAGATTCTGCAGAAGGGTTTGGGACATATGCCCCTTTTAAAGCAGACTTTACCGACTAGTTGGGCAGCGATTTCATTGCCAGACATAGAGGCTTTGAGTGGTACGGACTTTGTTTCGCTTTGATCTTGGTCTTGGAGAGCATTGAAGCCAGCCAGCAACAGCTTTTGAGTTGCAATAATGAGAACTCAGTGCTTTAAGTGCTGCTTGACTATCCTACTATGAACTCCTACAAAAATGTGGAGGAGCCACACTGGGTAGATTGCTGGGCTACCATCCGGCTATCGGCTCAATCAACTACCATTTCAGCAAACTGAGGAAAGGAGCGTCCTACATGTGCGGACTGTGTTTGGAAGACCAAAAGACTGCTGAGCATATTTACTGCGTATGTCCTGCCATAGCAGGGGGTAATTATCCGCAAGCTCGATACTCCATGACCTCAATCTTTTTTATTTTTCTTTTATGTCGGAGTGTTGGAACATAACGCTGAAGACACAAAAACAGGTCCATTGTACTACAAGCAGGTTGGAACCCTTTTACTGTGTTTTCATCGTCTAGGAGCTCACATTAGCCCAAAAAAACTGCCACCAGATACGAGCAACGGCAGGACAATCACACAGAAATTGTTCTGTAGTGTCATCACCTTTCATCGGCGGTGTCACTTACGTCTTAGTGTCTCGTAATGATGCCAATAAGTTCCCTGCAGTCTTTTCTGGTGGGAGCCAGCTAGACTTCTTTTAGACGTCGGGAAGTATCCATTTAATCTGCCTGCATCCTGGAGAGTAATTGCATCTTTAGTTGTATTTTCTAGAAACCCAACCATTGATAGGAACCCTAATCGATGATACGGGCAAACCTAACGTGGATTCAAAGCCGGAGAAGTTCTCTTCTGGTCATAATTTCCGGTCGTCCCGATGTGGCCATGGACAGAAAATTATATTTCCAACCAAATTCAATCTAGTCCTGTATTCTCGAACTATTTCGGATCTAGTAAGAGCAAGGCCTGTCGCTACAGACACAAATATTCCGTCTCCTCCACTTGTTTTTCACAATAAAGTTGGCAGCCAGAAGTATTGCTGTCTCCGCTTGGAAGACAGATGCTTTCCACAAAGACTCCAGCACCTGACCCTAAAACCTCGATTTTTACTTAGAATCGCAAATATTCCAGTCGCAGGAGTGTTTTGTTTGGCCCAAAAGATTTTTGACGTCCCAGCGTCGAGATATTTAGGAGGTCCCTCTGGTATTCCAGGTTTGGTGCTTTCCTAGCCTAGACCGTCCCCTCATTTCCATAAAACATATATTTCATGTCAAAATGCGCGAAAAAGTGAAAGGGTCTTGTTATTCCCAATTTTGCCCCATTTAATGCCCTGGATAGCCACTTAAACTTTCTAATTAATTCCAATTCAATGCCCGTCCCCACAGTCACCACAAAAATGCTATTTCACTTAAAAAAAATATTAAAATTGTGCTAGTTATGCTTCAAATCTTATCAATCGATTTGTATGCTTTCCCAACGACGACACTCAGACCCCACACAACTGAGACCATTGTCCAAAGTACACTCATCAAATAGGTATCTCTTTCCGTTTGAAATTTGTATCTTAACAGTCTGTTCACCTTAGATTTATCTGTTTTTGTTGATTAAATTCAAAATAAATCGAGTCTCGATCAACTTTGCAATGAAACAAGAGAACAAATTTCACTCAATTTTTTCCACTCAATCTAGTATAAGTTGAGTGTTTTTGCTCATTTTCAAATGCTTGGGACTCGGATCTATGCACGATCAGTGTGTTAGCCTGCACCTTTCTTTCATCAACTCTCGGTTACGTGATCAGTTCTCATGTGAACGTTGTCAAATGTGAATGATACTACGTCGCAGTATATTCCTTAGTTGCGGGGTTTGGTTTAGTTAATTCTTCCCGCGATTTTTTTTTTTGATCTTCAGATACTTTTACTGACCAGCTTTTTGTTGTTGTTTTGACCCACCCTCTCGAAGTGACGGTTAGAGATACAAAAAAAAAAGTTTAAAAATTGTTTGCCTAAGACGTGATTTGAATTCTCTGGTGTGTTCAATTGTTATAAGAAAATTTTTAACTGAACCATCATTTTGATTAATGATGGTGGGATATCGTTATAAATCCGCTGTGCTAAGGTGCGATCATGGATAGTGGAAGTGTTGGCGGTAATACAACAACGATGACGCTGATCCGTAACAATAAAGATCTTGATGATGTGATCGCTTAAAGATTTGTTTTTTCAAATTTAACAATTATTTGCAATAAACAAGTGAAATAAGTTTCAAAAAAAATATGTTTCTTTAATCGTGTTTTTGTTTCGGCTTCAGTGAAGACGATTGAGAAAACGTGATTATAAGGAAAAGCTCTTGTGGTGTGCATTCAAATTCACCCGCATTTAGACAAAAATCCAACAGATACTTGTATTTTTTTTCCCCCAAGGAGACGCGGTTGAAAAAAGATGCTGTGCAATGAGGATTTTATTACCACAGTAAGTTTATTTATTTTATTTTTTTGGGGTTAATTGTTAGATAACCCAAGTATACTCGTAGATATATTCATGGATACAAAGTTTAACATTTAAAAGCAATTGAGTTGTCTGGAGGTCTAAATTTTGACTGAATGCGGGTCGAGTAGGGTGGGTATGAGTGGGTTGAATGCTTTTAAATGACATTTAACGATTTAAGATTCATTTTTGAAGGTGGTTCTATAATTTAATTCACGACGAATTGAGACATTTATTCTGTAAGATATTTTAATCTTTTAGATCGTGTCAATAAGTTGATTGCAAACTATAAATTTCAAAAAAGATTATCTGTGTTCCGTGTCTAAATTTCGAATAAATTAGAAAGCAATTGTCAATTTTATCTATTAACTGCGATAAATATATACTTTTGCGGATCAAATTACGATCAGTTGATCGATGATTGATTGGAAATGATCAGTAGAAGGTTTGGACAAGTTTTTTTTTATAGCTTAACTGTGCTGCAAATAATCACGTAGAACTAGATAAATACGTCAGGGAGATCAGTTGCTCATCCTACGTATAGCCATTGCAGAGGCTTAGAGATTGCACCTTTAGACTATTTTAAGCAGTGAAAGACAGCTGGACTATACTCGGCTAATTAGGCTGAAAGGATGACTGCACCTCATATAATGCAGCTTTCACTCGGATCCCCGCTGAATGTTCGATGGAGGGGAATGTGGTTCACTTCGAATTCGTAATGAATTTAAGAACGGTTTTTGGTGGCTTTGATGTAGTATTCAACAAGCGACGTCTTCCTGGTTCTGCATAGGCTGGGATATTCGCTCTCTTCTACTTCTGTATTCCGCAACCTTTGTACAAATCGTCTTTTTAGCGCAGGAATTCGCCTTGTTTTCATTTTTTTTTGCTATTTATCCAGAGAATGCGCTCTATCTCTCATCAGCTTGTCTTCGAAAGTCTAGTGCTATGTTGGAGGAAGTTAATCTTCCTTATTGGTATGAACTTTCTTGATGAGGTTCATGTAAACATTGAACCAGAGACCATTGAAGCCAGCCAGCAACGGCTTTTAAGTTGCAATATTGAGAACTCAGTGCTTCAAGTGTTGCTTGACTATCCTACTATGAGCTCATACAAAAATATGCGAGGGGTTTACTGGCTAGATTGCTGGGCTACCATCTGGCTATCGGCTCAATCAACTACCATTTCAGCAAGCTGAGGAAAGGAGCGTCCTACATGTGCGGACTGTGTTTGGAAGACCAAAAGATTGCTGAGCATATTTACTGTGTATGTCCCTCCATATCAGGGGGTTATTCTCCGCAAGCTCGATACTCCATGATCTTGATCTTTTTTTTTTCTTTTTCTGTCGGAGTTTTGGAACACAACGCTGAAGACAAGGAAACAGGTCCATTGTACTACAAGCAGATTGCAACTCTTTTACTCTGTTTTCATCGTTTAGGAGCCCACATTAGTCCCAAAAAACTGCCACCTGATACGAGGAAAGGCAGGGCAATCACACAGAAAATCACACACAGAGTCTGCTCTATACATCACGCGAAATGTGTCGCCAGTACACTTGCAATAAGCCTCTTACTCAATATTTCTTACATCGGCATATACTGCGCCGTGTTGCCTTGAACCTTCAGCCCAAATATCTTGTTGATCGCTGCTGTATAAACGGCCATAAGTTCGTCAGCTGTCCGAAAGGTAGATGGTTGCCTCTGAGACCGTTTGAGTCAATTTTTCGGTATTCCCTGCTGCCTTCTACCGGGCGGTATCTTGGTTATTCTCTTTAATTTCCTAGAAACCTTTGCTTTGTCTCTGAGTTCAGCTCTTCGGTGTCTAGTTCTATTTTTGCTATTTTTATACCAAGGTCCGAGTAAACAAACTCACTTTTCCTTATACTCAACACACGTTCAATAGAGCGGCTCTTAAGCTTTAAACCGAGGTATTGAATCCAACGCTATCACAATCGGTTCAAACCCTATAACACTCAAATTGGAAACATGAAAATCAGCCAAATCTTGTTCATTTTTGGGCCGTTGGCAGCTCGCTTAAATTCAACGGATACTAATGATTCACATTGTTTTAGTTCTGAAGCTTCCTCATCTATTTTACGCCGTATAAATCGTCTCCCTATCCCTTTTCGTTTGCAAGCAGTTGAGACAAAAGAGTGTTTCACTTTTTCGTGACAATTATTTCTCAAATTTTCAAAGACGTAGTTCTACGCTCATGAATTCTATCTGAATCAGTGCTGTGGTCGTATCCATATAGAAATACGAGATCACCGGTCTTTATATAAAGAAATACAACCACTTTGAACCTTCAGGGGTTTATGAATTATCAACTTCAAGTTTGTTGGTTATTATTTTTATTAATTGTCGCGCAAGCTGAACATTACCAGCTTTAACCTCTTTTGAAGGTTACAACTTGGATGCAAAGATCATTGTGTTTTTTCTTAGTCCCAGTTTAACTCGTTATTGATCTTGATTCGATTCATAAATGTCTGTTGATCAGATCATGGATCGTAACTAGATCAAACTAGATTTACCTTGTGAAATGTCAAGCTAAATCGATAGCCAATTACACTTGTTGTTGTTGATGTTGGCTGTCAGCCAGTGATAGGTCCATTGTGGTACCACATGGATTTGGAGATATCTCCTTACTTAAATCGTTAAAGTAGAATTCTTCTAAGTGGAACCTTCTTTTGCAAGAGAGAGCTGGGAAGCTACAAAGAAGGTGGGGAATAGTTTCGTCCTCCAAAGAGAGAGAAACTTTCTACCGAACCAAGTGTTTTTCTGAAAAGGCCTCATAAGAACGTTCCTTCTCAACCTAGGGAGGAACGACTGCAGAATTATAGTCGGGTTTTTCGCATAGTACAATGCCTGTGATCGTCACATGACCAACAATGGAATCATTAGAAACGCAATGTGAATGTCTTGGATTTAAAGCGACCATATGTCTTAACTCACATCAACAAAGCCTTTTGTTCAATGTTCAGTTTGACATTGCGTATGTGATTGACCGGTTAACAATCACGACTTTGATAACATTTGATAGCGTAATCTCTAATGAAGACTAAAATTTGGGGATTTCCCTGCGTGCAACTTAAAGCAAACTTTTATATGTTGTCCTTATCTATATGTACAAACAAAGTCTTAACGTGCTCTTCTATGGAAACCGACGCATTTTGTTGAACTTGCGGTCTACATATGTATGTATGTATGTTTAGTAACTAATTTATTTAAAAGGCACTATTCTCAGTACTTTACGTTGACAAATACAAACCTTTAAGTTCTGACAGTCAATTTACTGTTATTTTTGGATGGTTACACATTGATCCTCAATTGATGCCATGTTGGTTGTTGTCCTAGCTATTCATGTTTTAGAGCCTACGATAAGGCGAACGTTTTGCAAGGGTTTTTTGTGTCTTCAACTCTCATAGGTGGTGTGCTACAAAAGGATTGAGATCAAAGAAGGGGGCCAGGTCTGGAGAATACGGTGGGTGATGAGCATTTGGAAGCCTAAATTCTTCAGTGCGGCTATTGTAAAATGCGCCAGTGTGTTGCTGTCAAAAAAGTCCTCATTATGCTGGATAAGACCACGTCCTTTTTGAAGGATTCTGTCCAGGAATTTTCCAAGTCGACTGGCATATCAGAGGCCAGTAATAAATATTCCTGAAGAACTAAGGAAAATCTGTACAAGACCTTAATCATCACAATCCTGCGCTATGTTCCTGAAGCATGGACTTTATCAAAGGCAGATGAAGAGACACCTGGTCGCTTCGAGTGAAAAATGTTTCGTTAGACATTTGGTCCCATTTCTGTTGACAGTCTCTGGAGGAGCGACGAAATATACGAGCTGTACATCGAACTGGTCAAAAAACTACGCCTTGGTCGTGATGGCTAGGACATGTAGAGAGAATGGACACTGGTTGACCTCGCCTAAGGTAGACTTCGCACAAGTAGAAAGGGACCTCAACCAACTTGGAGTGTGTAACTGGAGGCGGTTAGCTAAGGACCGGGCTTACTGGTGAGGCTTGTTGGTTGAGGCTCAGGTTCACACCGAACTGTAGCGCAACTAAAGTAGGTAGGTAGGTTGGTTGAAGAGGTGGATGCATCGCGTGATGCAGCCTTCACTTGGATCCCTTACGGATGTTCATTCAGAAAAGACAAAAAAGTGGGGAAAGGTCTGGGTGAGTGCAATTACAATCGTTCGGCCTCCCCGAACCATCCTGTATTCGGAGTAAATTTTAGAATGGCTTTTGGTGGCTTGTTAAACAGGTCGCCCAGGTCATTGAAATAGTATTCACCGAGGGGTGTCTTGCTTGTTCTGTATAGGCTGGGACATTCGCATAGGAAGTGGGTTCAGTTCTCTACTGCGTCTGTATTACTGCAGCCTCTGCATAACTTGTCTGCATTCTTCTAAGGTGGGCCGCCAGTAGGTTGTGGCCTGTGATGATCCCTGTGAAGAGAGCTAAGTCCGATCTGTTTAGCGCAGGAATGTGCCTAAGTAAGTTAGTAAAAAATATCCCCTCTACATCCTAGAAAACAGAGGCCACAATCTTACCGATACCGGGTTGAACTTGAAACTTGATGAGAACATGGCTTCTCCACTCCATTCTATTGCTGTTTTGTCCCGCAACGAATCCAGGCGTCATCACATGTCACATGTACATATGTTCGGATCGATCCATCATATTTAATATCTATCCAGTAGACACCCGGGGAACACCTGAAAATACGATTATGCCGCCCCAAATACTTGGGTTTATTAACTGATATAGATCGACATGGGACATCCGATGACAATTCAAAGAGTTCCGACCAAAGAAATTCCATCCACGTGCAAATTGAGAAAAAAAAAGTTGTTTACCAAAACGATTCTCAAAAATATCTTTCATTCGCAGTCGGATTTTGTTATCTTTCCCAACCCCCCAGTGCCATTAGTTTTATCTCATTCGACACTCAAATATTTGCAAAGTCTCATTGGCGGTGTACTAAGAACCATTCTTATCAATCGGAAGTGACGACACAACAGAGACAAATGTTTGACTACTCTCCGTCGGCATTACAAAAGCAGGAACTGTTACTAGCGACCATCTATTGACAATGCATGCAAAAATTGATTTAAAAAAAAATTTTAAATTTGCATGAACAGCAGGAATGTTGTGCTAATTAAAAATGCAAAGCACACACATGCATTACTGTACGAGCATATCATAGATACGTAGATACACAGATAGCAACGTTGATTTATTAATTTTGTAAATTGAAACTTATTCCTCTCCAATTCGTTCTTTTTTTAAAGATCCACTCGGTTGAATTGTATATCGTGTCGAGAGTAGAGTAAAAAAAAGGAATGCGAGTACTAAGGCATTTACAAATGACTCAATCTATTCGATTGTAAACATTCCGAGTTAATTTTATGAACATTTTTGGTAAAGAAAACACGAGAATACTTTGGAGAAATATCTCAAAACAAATACCGTCATGACCTTGTACGCAATTTGCACTTGGATACGATTTTAACAAAATTTATGGATACACTTGCGATTGCGAATTGATAAGTTTTTGCAAAGTTATGGGAATGTGATCTGAATTATAGATGGCCAGTTGACTTTGAATCAATTGGCCCGATGTCGTGCGTAAGACAGATTCAGACAGAGATAGATGTTCCAGAGTCAAAAGTGAATACAAATGGCTTTCCTTTGATGTGTTTTGAACGTGTGAGTAATCTTTAAGTTGGATTGAGTGTGGATTGTCAATGAAATTTTATGACGAGATGATGATTTGGAAAGCACTTAGTTTGTTTTAGATGGTTTTGACAGTCCGTCCAACATTGGAAACAACCAATATGCCTGACTTTTATTGCCATATAGTGCACCCGTCCACTCTTAATCGGATTTCATGGCTTTCGAGACTGGAGAGATGCCATCTGCTTAGATATGTATGATTTGATGAGCATGAACCAGATCAGTCTATCACTTTTTGGTTTTTTACAACCCTTAGATGCAATTCACAAATGACACCCTAGTGGAGATTTGACGAAGGATAATCTAAGGCAACCGCTGCTACTTCGGTTTGTTCAAACAACTAGGGTCTAAACTCCTTACTCGAAGGTCCAAAATCATGCCCTGATCTTGCCAGTCCTGCTTTATGGAGCTGAATGCTGGACGATGAGTAAGACAGTGGAGCAGATCTTGGGATCCTACCTCGAATATTTCGTCTTGTCTGCGAAGTGGGTGAATGGAGGAGAAGATATAACCGCGAACTCTACGAACTGTACAAAGATGTGGATGTAGTCCGGAAGGCAATAATCCGTCGACTGCAATGGCTCGGCCACATCCGGTTTAAAGATCAGGCAATTACGGACGCCAGAAACCTTGGTAGAGTTAGCAGCGTGCCCGGGGCCGTGAAGGGTGGATAAAGACCGCAGGAAAGCAGTTTCTTTCTTTGATTTTATTACCGACGAAGCCTTCTAACCTGTATGAGGTGACGTTTTGATCTTGTTTAGCTTAATGCTAATTTAGGCATCTCAGAACTATTAAGGCATAAAGTGTTTGACATTGATACTACGATATCCTCGAATGTTCCTGCATTCATATACAGTTGAGTTGAAGCTTACTCTTTACCCAAAATCTAGAATGTCAACTGTCTTGCTTTTGCTAGCTTCTAGTTTTGATATTAGCCTTTAGTTCTTAGTGTTGCTGTCATGAGATTTCTGATGAGTATGATGAGTGGTTAGTGCGTTAGACAACTAAGCAAGCTGACACTGGTTCGAGTCTTAGGAATACAGCAGTCCTTTCTGTTGAGAGACAGCAATAATGCCGTGGGCTTCTTCCACAAGCCGGAAAGTATTTGTTGGATCTGCTTGTATCTTAGAGAGTCATACCATCTGCAGTAGTACTTGTTGGAAACCCAACTATCAATGGATACCCTAATCGAAGATGTGGACCAATTTAAAGAAGGTTCAAGGCCAAAAAAGTTCTTCCATAGACCTATACTAGTAAGCTCATCGGAGATCTTATTTCCGGTGACCATGTTGCGTCCTGGGATCCAACTAGATTTAGTCTTCGAATTCAGTCTTCTCATCAAATTAAAACTAGTTCTAGTCCCAACTTGCAGTTTAGGCTCCCGGAGCCACAGAATCATAGAAGAACGACGAAGTGGTGGAAGACAGTGCCATAAAAGTCCAGACTTTGTTAGTGGCTTCTATGGTTATCATCTGGTTTATCCTATCTCATTGACTCAAGGCTTTGACTTGCATAAGCTATCTCAAGCTGTTTATAATAAATCTCACAACTATTGGGTTCCTGACCACATGGGCATTGACAGCGAGTTCTTCAGACAATCAAAGTTTATAGACTCACTTCTGTGATTTATCCAACTGCCACATTAAGTTGCAGCTACAACCAAGAGAAATTCCCAAAACGGAACTCAAATACAGTACTTTACTAAGCGTGATGCTAACGTCCCCACTGCACAATGCCTACTCAACTATTATCTTAAAAGCATAAGTCCCACGGACGTTTGTCGACTCTCCTTGAAAGACCAAGAAACTGCGGAGCACATTTTGTGTAAATGTTCCGCCAGAGCATGAAGCAGGAGAAAAAACACTTTGGTAGGTGATCAAACACGATCGTGATTTTCCTCCATAACCTGGATCTAGACACCGACTGTCTCACATCATCAACTAGCTCACACGAGTCGTGGCGACAAAAAGGCACACCTAGTGCTACTTGGGTTCATGTTGAGCCGCCATCTCAACCTACCTACCTCCTCCATAACCTCAATCCTGCTTATGATCACAACATTTTCCAGTTTTAGGAAAACTTTGCTCGTAACATAAGATATTTTGGGTCGCAGTGCTTTTTAGGTCTCTGCCAAGGTAAGAGGCGCGACCTTTAAATGTTGTAGCTGCAGTTTTCTGGTAGATCCGAGCCTCTTCAGTGATGTCTTAAATCTTTCCACTACACATATGTTTACAAGACTTGTTCCCAAAGTACCTTGCTTAGGTCTTTCTTCAAGAATAACATTAGCCGTGTTTTATTATTCCCGGATCTGGATCTGGATCTCATCAGGATAATAAAACAACTTAGATCATTTTGCGCCTTAACTATAGAGGGTTTCAGCGTTTGCTTAACAAAAATTGAAGTCAGCTGTCAATTGTCAGTTTTTTAACAGAGGAACAAAAGAGATGGTTGCTACACCTCTCTTTTGTTCTAACGAGAGCTTTTGCCGTTAATAAATCAGTGCTTCCCAAATTTAGGATAGCAAATGCCCTCTACTTGTTCGAACTAAAACTAATTTTTAGATTAGGAAAATTGATCTTGATCAATAGCAGGATCCTGTGTTGTTGTTGTAATGCATACAAATCAATAATCTATATGGATCATCGGCGATAATAAAATACGGCTATTATTAACGTTTATAATAAGATTTCCACTCATTTAAAGAAAATTTCACTCAAGCTGTTTAGGTTCGAACGAAAACTTTCTAAAAGTGTGGAGTTTCCAAAATCCGGTTTAATATCTTCTTTTGTTCTGGAAATAGTATCAATTCCCATTTCTGGGTTCCAACTTTAACTCAGCTTCTTCCCAAGACAACTTAGCACAACATCCCTGCAAAAAAAAATGAATTTCGCTTCTAACTCTTACATCAGACTTTGTGCGGTATCAAAACCGCATAAGAAAACTTTTAATTTCCCTTTGTTGTAACAAAGACCATCGGTTAGCTTAAACCTAATTCAGGTTTTTTTTTTTATTTTTTCTACAAGATTGACACTTCAAGCCAATCCCACGCTGTTTGCGCAGCTCATTGGACACTCATAACATGCTAACGGTGTGTGACAACAAAACACATTCACAAGCGGTTGTCACATCAAAGGGTCTCCCCAAAGCCGACCATTTTTTTTTTGAATTCACTTTCTATTTTCAAAACGGAAAATTTAAATACCAAAGCATAATGAGAAGAAGAAAAAAAAAATGCAAATCCAAGACACCAAGACCCGCTGCACACTTCTTGCACCTCTCGGACCCGTTTGCATTTGCATATTTTCTCTTGATTCTCCCCGAGCTCTCTTTCAATTAAAGTTGTTACTCAAGTGGTACGATTTGAACGCGTAACACCTCCAGGTGGGTACCACGACCATCAGTCATAAGGCATAAGCCACCTGCCTCTGGACAGACCCGTTGTGTGTGCAAATTCAATATTTAATTATAAAAATTAAGGTAGTCTGTGGTTTTAGATACTTTTACTTTAACCGAAACGCGCAATCACTCAAGACTACACTCATTCATACACACATACAGCAGTTGATTGGAGCGCTTTTTGTGGCTTAAAAATTTCGGTTTACCGTAGCCAGTCAAGTGAGTGAACCATATTTCCAGCGACTTAACGAAGCGGTGTGGTGGTCTCTCAAAATGAATCGCATGACCAATTATCATATTGAGCATGCAGTAGTAGTATCTTGTGGATACGTACGTGTGCTTGCTGAATAAATTAACGGTGAAGATGTTGCGGAACACCATGTTAGATGTACAAGGTACTGTTCGAATGGTTCTAATATGCGTGAGCGTGTGCAGATTTCTAAAAACAAGAAGCTGAGTCAAGGTGTATCTTTTTTTCTGTTTGACATACAAAATCAGAGTGCATCGCTCATTAGGCCTCTCTGTTGAGTGCATTAATAGCAACTTGGCTGTGGAGATATTAATGTGAGCGTTTAAGATGTTAACACGAACAGCATCATACCTGCTACGGTGGGAATCAATTAAAACAATGTAGAAGCAATTGCAAGGTGCACTGATGAGAACGGTAGGTAGACTAGCTTGAATAGCAAAGGGGGTGTAAACAAACAAATGCAGTGGCAGTGACGGGTGTACTTATGAATGACAATCATTCTGAATATTAATGTTACACGACTTTTTAACACTCCCTACGTTATAACTGAGGGACTGTATAAATTCTAAAACCGTGATTTAGTTTAATTGCTTGTTAGGTTGTTTGTTTGTTAGCCTATAACTTCAAGAGGAAGACAGTAATTTTAAATCGGTTTTCTGTAAATGCAAGTCAGTGCTCCTGAGTGGGTTATTATAGAACTGTGCCATCATAGAATTAAAGAGGTGTTTTTTTTCCAATTGGTTTGTGTCTTCCTGTCTCTACAACCCGTGCAGAAGACATTCAGGTTGATATCTAGACTCTTGGTATATGCTTGAGTAGTCCATTTGACTTCTTCCGGTTCGGAATTAGCTTCGCCACTAGACTTCTTAGACTTGATAATCCATGCAGAAGGGTATCTTTTCCTTGCTTATGACAAATTCTAATGGAAAGCTTGCTATCGAACGCGAAACTCGTGAGTAGATAGTCGGTTTCTCGTAATTCGTTCGGAGAACCCATCTTCAAGACAAACCAAATGATGAGAACCATAGTCGGACTTCTTTTAGCTAAATTTCTGTCTCTGCTGTGTCTTCTGATGTGTACTTACGATAAGACTCGAGAGTAACTCTTAGAAAAGTCATCAGTTCCACTGTGGATGTTGATCTTAGGTCTTTTCATCTAAATCGGGCTTGAAAGACTGCATTTCTTTTGAAACGTCTGATTTTACAACCAAGGAATAGGGTCAATGTGCCACACTCGACTTGAGATCAAAATTTGTCCTAAGTCTCAGTGTACATGTGTTCAGGGACACTTAGAGTCTTAAGCCTTTGGACAAAGTATTTATCGGCGCTGGGATTTGAAAGCCTACGTTGTCCTTGGTCATTTCTATATGTAGAGTGCAAAGTAACTTGGTATCCTAATGTTTCCTTGGATAGCTCAAGAACACAGTGAATCATGTGCAAAGCAATCCTTAGAATCCTTCCGCCCCTATGCTGCCAACGAATATTGTAGTAAATGACCATCACTTTGATGAAAAGAGTATTGAAATTAGGACCCAAAATAAGAGCAGAGAGGAAAGGATAGGAAGCTTGCAGGAAAGAGAACTCTAAGCCCTGAGCAGAGACTATTAAAAATAGTGGATGAAATCCAGTCACCGATGCAGAGGAAGTAGAACGATTTGAAAGTACTTTCAGAAGGTAAATGGATGCAAGACAGATAGAGTTTCCTCAAGGAAGATCGGAATAAAAAAAAAAAAAGCGAAAAGAGACAAAGATGCCGGTTCCAATGGACTGTTTGAAGGGATTTCGAATCAAAGCCACGTGTTTCGAGACGTCATGAAACATCCAACTTCATTTTTAAAGATCAAGCAATCACAAGATGTTCGGTTTAGTTTGCGTTAACAGGCTTTGGAGGGGAAGACTCAACCATGAACTCTAAGAGCTGTCCAGCGACACTGACCTAGTCAAAAAACTGCTTATTGGAGATGGACAGCAAACAAAAACTAATGCCCCGGCTCACTTCGAGTCGTCGAATCTAACTCGGAGAGACAACGCAGTAGAGAAAGACCGCGCCTTGGGTGGCGGGCAAAAGTAAAAGAGGACTTCAACCCACTTAGAACGCTGAAGGCAGTTAGATAAGAGCCAGGCTAACCAGTAAGCTTGTTCGTTGAGGCCTAAGCTTATCCTGAACTATAGCGACACCTAAATGAGTAGGTAATCGTGGATTCTATGCAGCTTCCTCTAAGCTTGGTGGAAGTCACGAGTCTGGAGCCTTCTCGAGTGTGGAGCTCAAGTCTGGAACTACGATGCAGTAGAGGAAGACCACGATTCACTATAACGTAAACGAAAACGGTGTTCAAGAGACTTGTGGAGACTCATATTTCTGTAGTTGATGCAGCTGTGGGGGTCAAATACACTTTCATTCGACTATATGCAGCAGAAGGGCAGAAGTCATCATGCCTTGCAGCTTTCATCGCTCTTAGGACGCCCAAGGTAGTTGCTTTGCTTGATTTAAGCCTAGCTGTGATTAATTGTTGTCATTGCCAATGTACTTAAGTCCAGCAAAGTGTGAAAATACCGGATATACCCGTTTGGTATACCACCAAACAATCTCTGTCAACTAATTCGTCTCTTGACATTGAATTACGGTCCATTGTTCCCTGAAGTCGTTCTCAAAATGTCTAAATAAAGTATTTTTTTTTATTTTTTAGATCATGTATCGATAGCTGGTTCTAGAGCTTCATTCTCACATTGTACCTGTATAACCCTCAAATTAATTTCGACCTATTTCCACGTTTTACTTCAGTGCTTTCCTTACACCATGTGGATCCGATTTCTTAGAACAAAAAAACAGTCCAACCTTAATGACTTCACAGCCGCGATACACACAATGCACCTATGTAGGCACCCTGATTCCCATAATCGCCAGCTTCAATTAACAGATCATATACCCAACTACGTATCTATAGGTACTCGTATCTCTGTTCCCCTGTCAAACAATACAAATCTAACATTACAGTGATTGACTGACTGACCACACACCGGCGAACTATTTACCTTGGACGCGGACATGGATACAATACAAATTCGATTGTCTCTTGTATGGGAAAAGTGAAACCATTACGGGTCTTGTTCTCAGCTTTTGTCGAAGCTCACATACTTTGGGATAAGCGCAACATTTAGAGGTCGATTCGAGTATAAAAGTTGTTGGATACTTTTTTTTTTTGTGTTTGAAGTGCCGCGTCAAGTTAGTCCATTTAAGGTTGACAGCCTGTTTTGGACGTCATATTTAGGTAGCCACCTACAAATTTTTGCAAATTCCTTTTCAACACACGTAGGAGGGTCTTAACCCATTTAAATGTGTGTACATCCGCATGTAAAGATGTTTTGTATACGAAAAAAGTGCCAACATCGATGATGAAGATGTCTAACGAGTGATGGAAAAGATACAAACATCTTAAAACCAAATAGATACTTTACTGCAGAGTCTGAAGATCGCAAAAGTCAAAGTTTTGAGTGTAAATCATCAGTCATAGAGGGAAAGCTCTGTGAGGCAAAGAAACGACAAGTCGATGACCTTATTTTTTGCAAATTACTCGTAACTGATTACTCAGAGCAGAGCAACAGTGTAGCAAAGGCAAACACCAGCTTAGCTATTGACACAGAGATTGGCATGGGTTTTGGATAAATGTTGGGCTTATGTTTGAGAACCAGAAAATTTGTGTTTAAAGTATGTCAGCTGTCAAATGATGTAGCTCACACGTTTTTTTTTAAAGAAAAAATGGGGGTAAGGGTGGACATTGAAGTGAAGGTTGAGTCTTGCTTTTCATTTTGAAACTGTGGACTTGCACTTGAAGACGGTCTCAGTTGCAATTCAGTTACCAAAAAGGCAACGATTAACCTCCGATAGTAGAATTTTGTTATGAAAAAGCTTCTCAATCCGCCGCCGGAGTTGGAAATAAGCAAAACTGTCAGTCCTTTGTATTCGTCTGACTTGAATGGTTGCGAGAAGTTAGGCTTTGGTTCTCTATGAGCTCTCGCACCAAAAACCGAACGTTGTCGCCTGATCTTAGCGCTTTTGGAGAACATCTAGTACATCTTGATACAGTGCGCAGAGTTCGAGGTTGTTCTCCAACAGTCACCCATTTGGCAGACGAAGAATCTTAAAAGCATCTACGATCGGTTTACAGAAATGCCCAAGGAGCTGAGCAAGCTTATTGAGTACGGTACCTTCCGTGTTAAAGCCAACTGTACGCACTGTTTGCTCAAAATCGAGATAGAAGAAGTCTCATGACAGAGTATGTTCTTGCTGAAATCCTATGTATGCTAGCGAAAGATGCCAGGGAGGGCTTTAACGTTTCGTCCTAACGTAACGCAACGCCTTGAAGTCGATTACATTTTTCATCTAGAGCTCCATAGGTATATGATATCGCTGTACCGTGTTACGCCAACTTCTTCCAAGCAGAGAGCTGAAGTTCGGTTATGTTCTCTCTGTTTGATATCCAATGCACATTTTTCGAAAATGTTAACAATTCTTGTGTAAACTTGTCGAGAGCATCTGGCAGTTCTTTTTGGTTGCATCCGATCAACGTTGATCTTTCCGTGGGCAATGCTTCTGGTCGGTTTATCTTTGGGTATTCTGAGCCATAATGTCATGGGTAGCCATGGGTAGGTCTAGGTACTCATCCAAGTCGATGTTAACAACTTGAAACCTAGAAAGTAGGATCGGAATGAGATCAATTTCGATGGGGAAGTGATCTTAAAGTTTTTATATTTGTCGGTCCCGTGTTTCTCAGCTAGTGTCACGTTTGTTACCCTCGTTTCCATTGGTCCAAGAGTTGTATCGTGTAAAATGACACTTACTTACTTACTTAAGGTGGCGCTACAATCCGAGGTGGACCTGGGCCTCAACCAACAAGCTAGCTCGATCTTTGGACAGCTGCCTCCAGTTTCGCACGCTTAAATTGGCTAAGGTCCCCTTCAATTTGCGTTCGCCACCTGAGTCGCGATCTACCTCTACTGCGCTTTTCCTCGGGGATAAAATGACATACTTTTAGATGAATTCATCGACTTGACAGATATTGACAGGCTTCGATAAAGACCCTTTCTTTCAGCTTTGTTGTTCGTATACATTTTTTGTTAAAATCTTTGTCCTCGGTCTTTTAGGTTCTGGAACAAGGCGTCTGATTTGGCCCGCTTTTGTTCTTAAATCCCACCCAGGTCCTAAGTTAAACCCTTTTGGACACATTTCGCCATGAAGTAGTCCTTTCTAAATTTGTGAGTTCAGCCTTAAACCAAACTTGAAACTAGAAACAGATTTGCCTTGTTCCTAATCATTTTCAAAACCTGAAAGTCGAACATCGTTACTTCGACTTGAAATTTCTTTCGCGGCTTAATATCAAGGGAACTAGAATGAGTTTCCTCACCAAATTGATGCTTTGATAGGTAAGCTTAGAACAAAGGCTTATGATTCCTAGTAAGGGGTCTACATTGACCTAAGTGTGACGGAGAAAGGACTTCCTTTCCTTTGTCAACTCTATTACCTAACCTAACCTAGCTCAATCAGTTCCAATGGTAATCGCGATTCGTTTTTGCACTGTGTGATCCAGGCTACGCTTCCTCTTAGGGCGTGTGTCTAGTGATCCCTCTACATCAAGTTTGAAAACTCTTTCTCACTGCTTATAGCAGATTGTTGGTGTTTTTATTGGAGATTGTGACTTCTGAAGCTCGATTGCTGACCGATTTCAACAGTCAAATGTCAAACTTGACTTGAAAAGTTTGAATCTTGTTAAGGCTACAGTGGGGAAATTGCACGGAATGTGATCGGTTGATTCTTCTTCTTGACATTTAGCCTAACTCTTTGGAATGCTTGTGAGCTCTTAGCTTCGTTTTCAATCTGAGCCCTTCATTGAGAACTTTTTAAACCCTGTAGCTTGTCAATCCCTTTAACGTGAAATAAATTGAAATACTCTGGTCCTTCGAGCAGTGTCCATGCTCTAAATAATCACACAATGAATAGGAACACTTCTTGACACCACACTGCTCATTCCTCAAACTGTATGTACGTTGGCCTTTCTAAAAAAAACAGTTTTATTAATTAAACAGATACAAAGATTGTTTCTTCTCATTCATGTGTATCTCGGGCATTCATCGAAATCGATTCATGCTCCATGAGGTAATTAAGTTAATTGCTTCTGCACTTGAAGTGCACATAAAACTGCGCATGAGTGACTCCCTCGCGTAAACACAATGAACGCTGTATCTATACATGAATATCTTTAGATTTTTTTTCAATTAAACAACAAAATTCTCGTAGCAGATACATATATACATTTTTTTGAACAAAAAATTCCTAAGATCAATGTAGGTGAACCACTTTTATGGGTACGACACTCTCGTAAGAAAAGAAACGTTTCGTATCTATCTGTTTGTCTATCACTTGAGGTGTTGGACAGGCTGTCGATTGTTGTCTCGTCTTGTGTTGGGTTCTGGCTTTTTACGACCAGTGAAAGTGGTAATTTAGGTTTTTTTTTCTTCTAAATTGTGGGTCTCACTTTCGGAAAATCTTTCCACTTGACAGCGACAGTAGTGATAGTCCACACAAAAGGTTATGCATGCGAATGGGTCACAACTCACAAGTTTAGACCGGAGCACTTTGGACGGTGACACTTAGTAACGCGCTGGTGATTTGTTGGACATGGAAATTACATGTTGATCGACAGGCTTAAAAGGGGCGACTTTATTGCGTTTAATAAGCATGCAACGATATTTGTTCGTAGTAGACCTCACTAATGGGGCAATCATTGTTCGAGGGCGTAATGTTTTGCAATAGACTGTTTTGTTATCTTTAGCCTTGTGGATACTTTTGTTTTTAATCATTTTTTTTGTATCTTTTGTTTATTTTCAGTGGTCGCTGCAAAGCAATGCCACGCCAAACAGCAAGAATGTGTGGAACGATGGCAGTAAAGAATCGGACGACGCAATCATCTTTGCGGATCGTTCGGATTCTGGAGTGACATCACCACATAGCCATCATCATATTGATGATAGGATAAATGTTATATCACCATGTGATTTGAATGTAAGTATGGTCAATGATTGTGGGTGGATAAGGGGATATTTTGCGTGAAGTCTTGCTCTCATGTGTGTCTTGACTGAGAAGAGTGGCAGCGAGTTCTTTAAGTGGAATCACGGGGGTTATTGAGGTACATTTTGACCACCCTGTGGATTAAGTTACGCGATGAGTTACTGGAAAATATGAAATTTTTTCAGTTTTCATAACGAGCATTCATGCGCTGCAAAGTGAACATCTAGGAGCGAAGCAATGGTTAATACCAAAGCAAAGCATTTGACCTAAGCTCAGTCTTAAAAGGTGCAGTCTCTTATTGTTTTGAGTCTTATCTATGGACTTGCCTGGATGCCAAGGAGCAGATAGATGATCACAAAAACCCTGGCAAGATGTTGAGGAGAAACTTCCTACGCGAGTCTCTCCAAACTCTCTTAAACGATTCCCAGCAAAACCCAGCACAATGCCTTGAAATTTCTTAAATTCTAAGATTTGAGGCCCTGAGCTACACAACGTAATGCTTATTCAACCGGCACCCTTAAAACGATCGGCAAAAGCCTCGCAGCTATGGACTTTATCTCGAGTATCAAGAACCTCTTGAGTGCATAATCTGAGCAGGGGCTCTAATTCCCTATGAAAAGTTAGCAGCTATTATACACAAAAAATCCTCAAGGGCCTTGGAAGTAGGTAGGGCTAGAACATTCTGCTACTACTTAACGAGACCGAGTTTGTAGAATAGACGCCTGTTTCTGTTAAGCTTCGATAAAATGTTCTAGATCATCATCCCTAACAGATCATTTTGAAATGATGGCACCGCCTCTGAGAAGAAGCCAACAAGCCTCCCTTTTCACTTTCCGAAGCTTATTTCAGGCAGAATACTAGCGACTAAGGACGTCTTGTCGGAGACATGTTTTATCTACTAAACCAGCCAAGGTGCCCTTAAATCTTTGAAGTCAATTTTGTTCACTTCAAAAGTATCTCTAGATCTCCCGTCATCTCGTGAGGAAATGGCAGAGCGATTCAATACATAGGTATGCTGGGCGCCAGTAGTAGGGTCACTTAACGCGGTACTACAATGCCAATTCCACCAGAAACACCCATAAAAGCTACTGTTTAAGCTGGATTCAATCAACTGGACCAACCTATGCTGGATTTGAGAGCCTATATTGCTCTAAGTGTCTGATCTCGCTTAGGAGGCTACACATCAGCACAACAGCAGGTGTCATCACGCAACAAGGCTAGACCACTTCTGAAATTATTTCTGTAGGAGCTGTGGAAGCGAAAAAAAGGAGGAGAGTACCTTCCGCTTCCTATGCACATGTTCTGTCCTCTCCCTCAAAAGCTCCCTTTACGATCTTGAATATCTGTCCTCTATGCTTCCTCCGAAGTTCCAAGTAGTTCAGCGAGTAAGTTGGGGAACCCAATTGATCTTGAATTTCAGTAGATATTCCTAAACTGCCTACAAGGGCCATAAGTGTCGGAGGAGTTAAGGCCTGAGCAGAAAACAATTGAGTAACTAACCAGCGGCACTATTAAGACACTGTCATACACGCAGATTTCATATAGGCTCCTCGATAATAGCTCTAAACCTTATAAGATCGCACAGCTTGAAGCGCCATTAGAAGTCACTGCCTTGTAGGCACATACACAGATAGGTCAGGCTTATTTCTAAAAGATTTCTAAAGGAATTTTGAAAAGACACATCTCATACCTTTCTTTATAGGTGTCGAGCACTTTTGCGAACTCTATTTGTAGCCCTTTCCGCTCAATAGACTCTTCCTGTCTTTTGCGAGGCTAGAAGACACGAAACCTAAGATCATGAGAGCGACTTAAAGTCAGAATCCCCTCTAAGTTAGACCACGTCTTCTGTCGGTCCGTCTGTCCAGCTTTGTCCTTAAACTTCAACAAGGGTTCATACAAGAAAAGCTTTGTCCGATGAAAGTGCTGCATCTTCCCTCATTTAACATATGTTTCCTCAACCTTACCCAATCTCCTTATTTCCCTTTACAGTTATTGGACCACATGACAAACGATGATCTACGCCGTCGTCTAAGTCAGATGATCAAGAAGCCCAACATCGAAGAAGATGACAAGCTATGCCTCCAACAAGTGTTGGTCTTCATTCAAAATCTCGATGTTATGTCTCATGACTCACTGCCTTCTAGCGAGGAATCATCAAGTCTTGAATACGTAAGTAGCCTGATTCGAAAAAAAAAGCAAAAAAAATTCGAATTTTTTCTCTTTTGACACGATAAATCAAACGAAACATAGCTTTCGCCTTAAGCGCGTTAAATCAAAATTCCTAAAATAAATATTTTTCTCTTTTTAATATTTGTAAAGATAAAATCCCGTGTGTCGGACTACGGTTCATCGCCCCGTTCGTCGGACGTGTCGCCCACCCAATTACTTCAGAAGCCAAAATCAGCTCCACCCACAGGTCGAATCGTCGCTACCGTCCTTCCGTACAGCAGTACAGTTTCGACGCCCAACGAATCGCCCCAACGTAAGCTACGAGCTTGGAATACGAGCAGCTTGACAGAGAGTGGGGTCTTCGAGGGTGACCTTAGCGAATCGTCCGTTTATACGCAAACCGAACCGGAGGACTTTGCTTCTTGTGTGGATTCGTGTAGGGAATTCCAAAAGTTTAATAGATTCAGCGGGAAGTTCGAGGAGTGTGCCACAAAGTCGAATAGCGCCAAAGTACCTGTACCCAGTTTGCCAAGTCTCTCGCCTAACCTGTCCGATCAGAAACGCATTCAATACTATAAGGATCGTTTGGACGTACTTGAGAGCAAGCTTCTCATTTATGAGAGCAGTGGTGATCTGCAGGCGAAACGACTCGCAGATCGCCTTCAGAGAGAGATACAGTTGGAGAACTTGGTAAAAGAACTACGAGATCGGGTGGACTTTTTGGAAGTTGAGAACTCCCAGCTAGAGGAGGAGAAGTGTGAATTTGAAGAGGCTGAGAACGATACAAGATTACGACTACAGAGGCTCGAAGTTGAGTTGGAGATTTTGAGCCAGCGCAACATTGAGCTGGAAATGTCCAGAGAGGCGTTACAAAATAAACTGAAAGACTGTCGCAGTGAAAGTGCTATTTTAAGGGACGACCTAGCTGCGTGCCAAACGCAGGTGTGTCATTTGGACGAGGACCGGTGTAGGTTCAAGGAAAACTTTGAGTTTCTCCACAGTGCTTTGCCCGCCTTGGTGCTTTTTAACGTGTTCTTTGTGACCATTGATATGGGCAACACCATTGATCGAGACATCCCTGATTTGACTCAGTTTGGAAAGAAGAAAATCAGTAGCTATGAATGTGAGCTGACTGAGGAAGGCTTCAGGCGGGAGACTCAAAATCTGCGTGAAGAAATAAGAAGCCTCAAGCGGCAGATTAGTGATTTGAATTCGCGCCACAATGAGGCTCTGGCTTGTGCCGATGGCTACTGGGAGGATCTGGAGAAGAGCTACAATGAGCAATTGACGGCATCGAAGTCTAAGGAGGACAGTCTTAAGCAGAAGATAAAGCAGCTTGAGGGTTGCCTGCAGGATGACTCACGGGCCGCGAATGAGAAGATTTGCCAATTGGAGGATGCCGAACGTGAACTTAGGACGTGTTTGCAGAAGGTCTCTCGCGACCATCGGGAAATACTCCAAGAGCACAGCCTTATCACAGAGGAGTACCACCGGCTTAAAGAAAAATATGATAGATTGAAGGAGCACGTTGATGGTCCCATCAAAGAAGCTATGGAACGTGAGAAATACCAAAACAAGAATCTTCGTGAAGAACTGGGCTATATTCGTCGGTCCAGTTGCGAACAAGAAATGCATTATCGCGTCGAGCTCGATTGCTTTCAGGTTCAATTGGACAAGCTTCACAAGGAGCTCATGCAAATTCAAGTCACTAACTCTGAGCTGAAGGAAGAAGTTTGCACCCTAGAGAATGAGGTCGTCAACCTGCAGCAACACAAGAAGGATGATATTGATAAAATTCGGTGCTTAAGCGATGAAGTTCGCACCAAAGAGGACATGTGTGTCGTACTGGAGAAGCGGGTTGAGGCGCTCCTAAGTGCTCCTTACTACATGCAAAGACCAACGCGGAGCAATGGACGGATACCGCCAACCTGCCCTGAAACTGTCCCGAATTTAGCTCAAGAGCTCAACGGAACCCCAGTGAAGCGAATTAAGATGGAAGAGCCCGTCGATTTGATGTCTGCCACAAAGAATCTCGGACTGGCCTTAGGCAACATGAAGGTTGGTCGTCTTAACTATTCCAACAACTAAAGCTAACCTTTTTTTTATTTTTCAGGATACCGTCGATATTATTCCCTCCCACAGGCAGTTCCAAAATGTTGCCGATGAAGTTAAGAAGCTGGCTGAGAAAATTTTGGTCTCCAAGTCGATCGCCGAGGTAAGTCAATCTAGTCGATCCAGTATAAGATCGATGCAACCACAACCGAAACAAACAAACTCATGCAAACAAACTGAATGCAAATCCAAACCCATTCCCGGCGAAAAGCCTTTAGTCGAGACCGAGAGTACCAGGAATTTAACGGCTAATACGAAGTTTAACTCCGAGAGTCACCTTATTATGCATGCAATGATGCCCAATTATAATATTCCGTTGGACAAACCCCTCATCGAGGAGGATGTTGTCAAGAAAAATCCCATAGCCGAGGTTCCGTCTGAGCTTCGAAAAATTATTCCAGTTCCAAAGAGTAAGAAAGTCAAAAGTCAAGGCCGATGGCTTCAGAAACGTTTTTCACAAAGCCTACGAGCGGAAATCCGAAAAGTTATGTCAACCCTTAAATCGCAACACACTAAGGACGATGACGACGAAGATGAAGACTTTCCATCCGAGGTATTCCAGTGTAGACAATCGTTGGCATCTTTCCATTCGGTTCAAGATCTCGAAGAAGATGTCTTCCTAGAGACAGTCTGCGATGCGGAATGTTCAACCCAAACAGACACCGAAGTCACCATTGAGGGTAAAAACCCTTCCAAAACCAGTCTGCATACTCAAACCGAGATGCAATCCAAAAAATCATCAGAAATATCTGTTGAGACTATTGAGAAACAATTGATCAGTTCCCTGAACTGTAGCATGGGATCCGCTGAAGCTCTCATCAATGGACTATTTCTGTCCGCCCAAAGTAGTATAAAAAGTTTGGAAAATTCTGCCGAAATTGAGGGTTACCTTCGATGGCGCTGTGATAAAGACGAACATTTCCGTAGAAATCTCGAAGTTGTTATTAGAATCGCCTATACCGGGACCGACGACGAACAAGATGAATGTGCTATTTTAAAAACGTTAAACTATGACGACATTGTAAAGGCGATGCAATTTTTAACTCGCATCCAGGAAATATTCAATCCGCTTAAGATTCCGGTTAGCTTTTGGGGTTGCTTAGAACCTTTGTATTGCAATGCAGTGGGAATCTGTTACAGCTACAGCTGTGATAAACTTTGAAACAGATTCCGATTGTATAGCTTTTTACAAAGGTTTTCTTTATTTGTGGATATATTTATAAAAAATAACGGTATTTCCTTAAATTTTCCAGCTTCTTAAGTCATTAGAAGAAAAGATTACCACAAGACTATTGAAGTTTCATTGCATGAAAGTAGAATCAGAGTTCCGTTGCACTGTCTATCATCCGGTAGCAAGAAAACCAAGAACCTAAATATATGAGAATTATGTAACGGTTAAATCGGATGTTTAAAATAAACCAAAAAGTTTTTAATGTTTTTTAACTTGTACAATTGTATTATCATTAAGCGTGCGAAAAAGGGCCCAACGACTTCAATGGAAGTGATGAAGCTGCTTTGGATGACTTACACTGGAATTTCTATTCATGAATCTAGAACCCTAATCATGGTTGGAGTCTTGACTAGTAACTAGAAGTAAGAGCAGACGACTACTCGCTTTATTGCAACTAGTTCCCCGGAGACACAGGAGACTTCCATCTCGGGCATGTGTTTGGCAGTTCGCTAGACCAAGCTTATAAATCTTTCTGCGACTTCCTTGTCATCTTGAGGATCTTCGAGAAACTTGTAGAAGTAGGAAACTTTATTTTTCAATCATACGAGCCCTTAAAGCGCATAATGCTCTCTTTTTGATTCTGGCAGTGATGGCAAACAAATTCGTAGCGAAGTAGATGTTTTTCTTGCAGCAGCAACTTCAATGGCCAAGGACCTGAGCCAAAGATTGATATTCAAGCCCTCGATCTAGCAAACCTTCTGAAAACAAACACCCGACAAGTCATACCGTTTCGTCGATCTTCTTGCTTCTGGTGATCGGAAGTATGCTATTGAAGCCAGCTACTTCAGATTCCAAGAGGAAGCTGACAAAGTTAAATTTTGGAAGGTTGGTCGCAGATTCCTCTTAAGATTCTATCTTCTCCGTGGCAGATTGAACAAGCCGAAGAGGAAACTGTCAATGTTCTACTTTTCGAAGGTTGATCGCAGTTTCCACAGGTTCACTCAAGCCCAAGAGGAAGCTGACGAAATTCTCCTTTTCAAAGGTTGATCGCAGTCTCATCTTCAGATTCGGTCTTCTCAATGGTAGATTCCACAGATACACTTTAGCCGAAGAGAAAGCTGTCGAAGTTATACTTTTGGAAGATTGATCAGAGTTTTATCTTCAGATTGTGTCTTCTCCGTGGCAGATTCCACAGGGCCATTCAAGCCGAAGAGGAAGCTGTCGAAGTTCTACTTTTCGATGGTTGTTCGCAGATTTCACAGTTTCACTCCAGCCGAAGAGGAAGCTGGGGAAGTTCTACTTTTCGAAGGTTGCTCACAGTCTCATCTTCAGATTCTATTTTCTCCGTGACAGATCCCACAGGTCCACTTAAGCCGAAGAGCAAGCTGTCGAAGTTATACTTTTCGAAGGTTGTTCGCAGCTGTCACCGGTCCACTCAAGTCTTAGAGAAAACTCTACTTCGCGATTGGTTTGCCTAGAAGAAGAGCTTATAATTTCGTCGCACAGAAAGTCGGGGAAGTCTATGTGAAGCTCCTTGTTCTTTATGTGGATAACGTTGCATTTAAATAAAAGGGCATCCGATATCTTGAGCTCTATCATTCGCGATTGTATATTTGAAGACATAAGCCATTAAGATTCTATGCAAGATGGTTGACACGTTAATCTCGTCTTCGGATAGAAGAGAATGGTTCCTTGTCTTGTCTAATTTAGGACCGTCGCTCTATTTACAATGCAACTTATCTATTCTATTACAATGCAACTTATCTTGAATTTAGTCTTGAAAATCTTTACAGAGCTGGACTTCAAATATGTTCGTCAAGGAAGTGTAGGTTGGTCAT
Organism: Criorhina ranunculi; assembly: GCA_951813785.1. Taxonomy (NCBI): domain Eukaryota; kingdom Metazoa; phylum Arthropoda; class Insecta; order Diptera; family Syrphidae; genus Criorhina; species Criorhina ranunculi. Next base: position 86,642,386 of record OX638381.1, on the reverse strand, counting down.
TACGAAAAAGCACGCAAATGCGACTCCAATAGTCGCAGTTTGTTCCACGTTCACCACTCATGGACACATTTTTCGGCATCTCAGTGCTTCTATAAGTATTTTCAGGAGGTTTTCCGAAGTTGTTTCCGATACTGTGTGGAGCTGGGCTTCAAAATCTATCAACTCCTGTCACTTTGTTCGCTTTGAGTGCTTCGATTGAAGTAATATTTCTGAGAGACTTGTATCCATGAACCCCGCTGGGAAATTGCATCTTGAAAACAGCTTTAAAAATCCCTACTAAGTTCTGAAAATCCTCAAAAACCTGAGCTTCAAATTAATGGCAACCGCTGCCGCTTTGCTGGTTTTAAAAGCTATGATTGCAGCAATTATCTCATACTTTCTTGGAGCGACGATTCAAACTCTTTACCTCTAGGGCGTTGGTTCATAAAAATACTTCTCCTAAGCCATGGTAATCGTGCACCTTTCTTTTTAACCTTCTTCGACGTGTTCAAAGTCCATCTCTTAATCTTCAAAAACTAGTGCAACCTCAGCTTGCAATGAGAATCTATTCCTCAGTCTGTCCATCACACAGACAGCTAATTTCATACTTTCACTGTAAGGACTCGTACAAATATCTAGGATTCCATTCGAATTAAAAGTCTGACAATTCAGAAATACAAATTTTTCTATCTCGCAATGTTTTTTTTGTGTTCCCATTAAACACTAGTTGTCCTCGATACGTACCAAAATTAGTTTGTTAATAGTTTGAAAAACAAAAAAAAAAATCCAAATTCGCCACATGGTAAGAATGGAAGCAATGAATTGGGCTTTCAATAAACGTACTTGCAGCCGTGGCCCATATCCAATCTTGAAAGTCAATGGATCGAAATTATTAATGAACCGTGGATCTCCAACAAGCTGGTTTACTTGTTCGAATGATACTGAAATATTTTACGACGCTGCAGATACATTTGACATGGAGGGTGAACCCCCAATAGCTGTGACCTCAAGTAAGTTGAAAAAGTCAAGCTCTCTGACCACTCTATTGCAGAGTATCGAAGATGAGGAAGAGTTTAGGTTAGCCCTACGGAATTTGGTTGACACTGCTGAGGGTATATTGGCGGCACTGGAAGTGCCGAGAAAATCTGAAAGACCTATAACGACTTTTATCGCTCCGAATGTGGCAATTGTGAGAAAATCTCAAACCGCGGAGGATAGGTATGTGCAATGTTTAGTTAAAGATCGAGCATGCCAAACGGACAATTACTACATGGATCAGGTTGCAGAAAAAGAATCGGTACCAGAACCGGTTCCAGAATCAATGCCAGAGCTGTACCTTCACTCGATATCACCACAGGAACAGAGGAGTGCAGTAGAGAAAGACGATAATGAATGTCCTGTTCCACAACAAAAGGACTTAAAATGTTGCATCTCCGATGTTAACCCAGTTATTGATGGGGACGATACTGAACCAGGCGCGAATCACAGCTCAAGTTCAGTTTGTTTGTGCAGATGTCAAAAAAGCTTCATAAAACCGATCACGATGCCTTCTCTGATAGATCAGCCTGTCCCGTGAGTAGCTTTGGATCCGACAAGAAGGCAGCAAAAATATGCGTCTCTCTTCCGAAAGGGATATGAATTCACAAAATGTATTTGTCTTATGGTACCTACTTCGTGAAATAAATCATCAAATCGCTTTCAATTTTCTTGTTTATATTGTCTGTCTCCTTGCTTCTCGGGTCTCTTAATTGCTTCATTTGCCAAAGCTTCCGCAAAAATAGCCTCTAAATCGAGATTCTTTTCTTTTTTTTTTCAGATCAATGTGGAGCATCCGAAAATGATCGTTACGGAGATCACTCAGATCTAAGTAAACAACAAAATATTGAAGTATGTGCCGGCCAAAGACAACCACCAACTGTATCTATACAACAACAACAACAACAACTACAACAACAAGAACAACAAAATGAGAATTGCGGTGACACCAACACCGACATGTGCAAACGACAATCAGATCAATATTTCATCGCATCAGATATTGGCTTCTGTTCAAGTGGGCAGTCAGTTGAAATCTCTAGTGAAACTTGCAGGCGATTGTTTACTGCACAACCGAATGAACCCAATTCGACAGTTAGAATATCCAGTTCGACACAAATGTTCACTGCCGAAGGATCATTTCACTGTCAATGTGAAGAGACTGGAAGTAGATGTGCAGACTGTCGTTCGGAATATAAACAAGGCGAAGGTTCTGGCTCGAAACCCGATTGTCTTATAAAAAAGATACTTTCGGATACATTCCCCAGCTCTACCGAATCATACATAACTGCAACTGAAAACCCACAACATCGACAAAAACTGCGACGAAAGATATTTAAACCGTGTTTTATTTCATACAATGGTCAGGAGAAAATGATACCTTGCTCACCCAGGACGCCAAAAGGCAAGGAAAACACTTGTCAGCAGCAACGTAGACAAGTGACACCTAGAACTTTGGAATATTGGATTCGAAACTCTTGCCGGATGCATTCGATGAATAGATCATTTCGACCGCCAAGAGAAATAAACAACACAGTTCGCAACCATGACGTAGAGACACCAAGCCCTTCTTCGTGTGGTGGCTCAGATGAATCCGAATGCCAGACTCAAAGATCATTAAGAAGCTCGCAAGCCAACCCTGATGTACTGAAAAACCAAGGAGACGTGACATCGATAACCAATCAATGTCCTTGGTCAATGGAAGCCCTCAAGACCTGTTGCAAATGGATCCAGGAAGAGACAGATATACCCAATCAAATCGATGGCACCAATCCTGGAGTTGGGACTGAAACCGGTTCACCTAGGAAACCACCTTTGGAGGAGAAAGAGTTAATCCCAAAACCGGGCGTTAAACCAGAACAATGCCTTCAATGGACGGCGCAGAACCCGTCAATGGGTCCACCGTTTGCCCTCCCAACTTTATCCTACTGCTCGATTGGCACAGCGATAACTCCAAGACCGTCTTCATCTGAAAAAATGGTCTCATTAATGGAGAAGATGTGTGAAATGTTGCAGAACATGAAGGATGAGAGCCTGATTCCACCTCCCCCTATTGCGCAAGACCTTGAGAATTCACAAGATCTTACATTCGAAGACGCTTTGGTTGAGGTACCACAAATGCCACCAATAATGTCAATAGCGCCAACAACATGCATGCAATGTATAAAAGTCGCAACCACTCCTCCATTCAACATATTCATAACTCCATTAGCCTCACAGGAGGAATGTACAGGGGCGTACATTGGAGTCAACCCTGAACAACCACCGCCAGTCACAGCAACCTCAAGCCAACTAAGTGCAACAAATTTTTTCGATTCATTTCCCTACGTTGATGACCTTCCAGGTATCGATCTACTAGAGCCACCCGAGAGGGACTTAGACCCTCTTCTAGAAGACCAACCTTCTTCACAGAGGAAAAAAAAACTTATCCCCGTCGATATGGATCTAATGAGAACCGCTGATGATTTCGATTGGAAAGATTCAGAGATTGGAATTCCAAAGGAATGTCAAGTGAACATGGATAATTTGGACGAGATCGCTAGAAATTTTGTATCCATTTTCCAAGCGGAAGTCGAAAACGAAAAATGTGCATTAAGTAAGGAGGTACAGGTCAACCAAGACGACCTTATTGGCTCATCCACCACAATTATCGAAAGAACAGCATCCGATCTATCGAAAACAATTCAAGTTGACCTTCGTTCATATGAGGAATTCATACCGAAGACGGCACAATTTCTACATTATCCCGTGTATCCAGATCCCTCTCTCCGCCAAAATCTAGAAATTTCTATGCAGGATGTGGCTACATCTGAAGAGTTTTTGGAGTCACCCATGCTAAGTTCAATGCCATCGGAACGGCAAGAAACTTCATCCTATTATACGTTAGAATCAATGAGTGCGATCCAAAATTATAGTCCACTGGCTACCGGCAATAGCTCAAAAAGGGATCAAACCAAGCCTAAAGAAGTCGCCTTTAAAAACATCACCAGCGATACTGCAAATAACACTTACAGTCCACGTTCCCATTGTGAAACAGTTATCCCTGATCTTGAGAACACAGATACAATCACTCACAGGGACGGCCTAGATTCACAGGCTACTACATCCAATATCGGCACTGATAGAACCCATTTGGGCAGTCAGTTAATGGACGCGCCACAAACACCAGTTGTGGTATGAAAAAAAAAAAACCCTGCTTTATACCTTTATTTAAACGTTTCCCCCTCCCGCCCCTTTACAGGACCAATTTATTGATTCAATAATAAGTGACTTAAAAGCAATGAAGGAGGAACGCGAAAGGTTAAATAAAATAAACCCATTTCCAATGACACCATCAGGAACTATCGACGTCAATGAACAGCAGCAGGCTCTAAGTTTTCCAGTCACGATTGAAAAGGTTCAAGAATTGGGAACAAGTTCACTTTTTGTTAAGTGGAGGGTTCAAGACATAACTAATATTACAGGTTATGAGGTAAGTTTGAAAATATAAGGGACCGCCTTTTGAATGGTTTAGGAATTTTGAAAAACTCTTTTTGACCGCTTTGTTGAAGTATATAACCTATGGTTCGTTGAAAACCGCCATCAAAATTGATGATGATGATAGTGTCAGCACTTTGCAAAGCTTTCAGGACTTCGATCCTTATTCTTCGTCGTATAAAGTGATCCGAATCGGGATCACTCAGTTTCCATCTGAATCTGTACCCGCTTTCAGTTTAAAGCCTTTCAGAGCTTTCCTATGTTCAATGGTAGGACGCTACTGATTTGTTTATTTTCCTCAGTCTGTATGCCAGGTCCTTCCACCAGTTCAGTACCACAACGAGGTGATCTCGCTTCGTTTCAAGACCGATACTTACAATTCAAACTAACCTTTCGTATCTCAATTGTAATTTAGTAGACCATAACAACATTGTCTTTGCTAAACTAGCCCAGTCTGAGCTAGTCAAGCTAAACAACGTACTCACTTCTACTCTAAATGTAGCGTTTACCAAATCCTGTCCAATAGTAAAGAAAAAAGAAGGCAAACGTCCTTGCTGGTCGAACACGGAACTCCGAGGTTTTCAATCCAAAAGCAAAAAAGCATTCAACCCAGCCAAACTTACACGGTTCGACACTGACTTATAAGACCAGACAAATGCTGATGCTCTACAGGAAGCCACATGGACACCACCCTCGGAGCAATAAGACTGAAACCTAATACCACCTGAGTTTCAAAATCACTACATCAATACTAACGCTCTGTGAATAGTATCATAAGGTTATTCATAACCCCTTTAGCGCTAGTGAACTATACAAAAATGGGGCAGAAAGTCACAACGTATATAGTTCCTTCGTGTACCTTCTGCGAGAAGATTGAATCTTGTAGACTACGCAAGGACCCCTCTAAAATGCCACAAATACCACATGGTAGATCTGCCAATGAAAATTCTATTCCCCGGCTGTACGCCCTTCCAAACAGTTCTGACCGCATACTTCAACTGATCTGATCAGTGAGAATAAGCTCGAATGGACGGTTTGCAGTTTTAAATCATAAAAAGGTACAACTTCAAAGTGCCTCCCTAGATGTCAAACACATTCTAACAAGTATCCTAAGAGACTGTCTAGCTTTTGGTACGACACTGGACTGTGGTGAAGGTACTTTTTATACCCAAAACCGGTAAAGCCTCACACAAAAGGACTTTCGGCCTATAAGCTTGATCTCCTGTCTTTGGGGGTAACTCTCGACCTCCATGTGACGAACACCATGGATTGCATAATCGTCTTTTGAAATTACACTATTCGCTCGAGGACTCCCCATCTTCTATGGAATCTAGGACCTACTTCTGAAGCTAGAAGATTTGGGGTGTGGCGCGGTTGCGTACGAGTGCGACGTCGCCATCTCCGTGTTGGGTACATTGACAGATTTTTTTCAATATATTCTTGACAAGCTGCCAAACACCGGCCTTGGTGTGAACGGAACTGGTCTTTTTCTCTAGGAAAATTAAAATGCTAGACATTATCCCTCCTAAGCCAGGAAGCTTTAACTGATAACCCTTTACTCGTGCAAAAAAAAAAAACAATCCATCTTCCAGAATCGGCATTATAAACTGTAGGTCCTTCCATTCGAACGAAAAAAATAACACACCAGACATGAACGGCTTATGTATAAATATTTTCAACATCCAAGGCCCCAGGCCTTTCTTCATAAATTCTTTTCAATCCCTTTTCCAGGTCTTACTCGATGGCCATATAACAAATCGCTATTTCAGTCATGTCCACCGTGCAGTAGTCATATGTCAAGTCAATCTACGTTGCCCACACAGAATAATAGTCCGTGCCAAATCGAAAAGCGCGGCACACGAAAGAGTCAACATTTTCGAAAGCAGGGTTGCTTCTTCTACCCCAGATCATCCTGGAGCATGTAGTCCACAGCCAGACGGTACTGTATGGTATCCCAGCGTCTATCATTTTGAGCCAAATTTCAGTCCAGTACCAATGAATTTATTGAAATATTCCCGTGCTGGTAAATACTAGTCAAGATTTAAAAACAAAACAAAAAAAAACTTATAATAATACATTAAATAAATTGTGTCTTAAAAAAAAAAATTAATAATAATAAATATAAATAAAATAATTTGTTGTATATGTATCTAGAAAAAAACAAAAACAAAAATAAAAAAAGAAAGAAATATAAAAAATATACACAATAAGGTCTTAAGTCTTTTTAAATCTTCAAAACAAAAAAAGCATTTGAACAAAAATTAAATGAAGATGCGAATATAATTATAAACAAAATAAGTTAACTAATAAAGAAATTTGCAGTGCCTTAATGTTAAAATCAATTTTTTTTTTTTATGTGTAGAAGTACATTTATTTTTATTTATTTAATACTTTTTATTTTTATTTTATTTTTTCTGCCAGTCAAGAGTTACTGTGCATTTAGTTTTATTTAATTTAGTTTAGTTTTTATGTAGTTTCTTATCGTTTCAATATATTTTTTTTTTCGTTTTTTTTTTTTAATTTTGTTTTGTCATTAATTGAAAAAAAAAAAAAATAGAAAATGAAACAATTTTTTGGGAGCTTCCATTTATTTTGAAATTTAGTTTGAAAAAAAAAAACAGAAACAAATATCTAACATAAAATTTAAAAGAAAAAAAAAAATATGTTTTTCAAGTTTTGTAAATACTCTATAGTTAATTCTTTTTGTTTTGTAAGTAGTAAGTGCATTAATATTTGATTAAGAGAAAAAATAAGAAAAGAAAACACTTATAAACATTTATTCTCAACTATAATCACTAAGTAGCATGCGTTACAACAGAAGAGAGAACAAAACAAAAATAAAATCAAAAGAATTTTCTTAAATATTTTAATTAAATAAAATGAAGATGTTTTCCATAAACAAAAATATTAAATAAACTTGTGTTTTACTTAAGAAAATGTGAAGTCGCATGGCGTTAAACGACTTAGGCCCAATGCACACGGAGCAACTGGAAGAAAACTAAACCGGTTGGCAACTCGGGCTACAGACCAGTTACGGACTCAGCGGTGACTTGACTCCACACACGAGGAAACTCATCACCAATCAAAATCTCTAGTTCGTTCAGTGTCGTCATGGATAAATGTCTTCTGAAATGTCCCCCACCAGCAACTGATTGGTCTGTTGTTCGTTCATCTTCGACAAACTAGAAACTGAAATCAATAGGCAACCGGACATGCAAATCAACAGACGACTGGTTACAAACCGGTTTTTGTGAATTCCAAACGAGTAGCGTCGTGTGCGGCGTCCCATTTGATTACACAGGGTATGACTCAAAGCAAACTAGTTGCCAATTCGCATCGCTGATCAGTTTTTTTCCAGTTGCTCCGCGTGCATTGGGCCTTATATAAAAAAAAATGCAAGTTTGCAGTCGTTTTGTGTCTTTTTCTTTTTATAAATAGCACGCGCTAAAGGGATTTTCAGCCTTATTCCCTTAGTCGACTCATCTATTTCGAAGTAACTCTTGTCACATCACGTGGAATGAAAGTAGGTATTCCCGTAGATGTATGTGTTGACTCTTATGATGCTGATGATGATGATGAAGATGAGCAGCGTTGAAGCATTTTATAGTTGCGATGAAGATGATAACGTGTAGAAGTACCTCTTTAAGCCAAACCAGAAGATACTCCTTTTAAGCTTTCAACTATGGACACCTACAACGACTCTTTTTCGAGACATATTTCGTGACCACTTACTATCCCCTTCAGACTTTATTGGAAGGATGATTTTAAGCTACCTGCTTCTACACAGGTGGCTCCAAACGAGAATCAGTAGCGGTTGGTCTTCTCCAAGGATTTGAACTTCCTTCCGTTTTCCTGACCATTCAGGCGTCTTTCAAGCCGAGATAATGGCACCATTGGCCAATAATGATTTTTGGATGAGGAGGAGGAAGAAATGATTCTACACCTTCTTTGTACGTGTCCAGTCCTCTCACCTCCAAGAACAGACTACTTAGGAACCACAATTTCAAAGAACCGGCTATCACCAGCATAGGCAGACTCCAAAGCTGATTCTGCGAGCAGTTTTCTAGAAGAACCTACAGATCCATGTGGTATCACAAAGGACCTTCTCTGGGCTAAGTGTGGTTGCATCCCTTCAGTCTACCACTCTAATCTAACCTAACAGACGCTTGATTTTGTCTCCATAGCGTCGATAGCTAGCTACAAAGCAAATGATAAAAAATATCCCTTTTTTCGACTCTTGTCACCTAGTTCGACTAAGAGAATATCACGACGTGACAGTAGTAGTTAGAAGCGACTAAGTGAATGCATATTTGTGATACGACTTTCGTCGAGTCATGTGACTAAGGGAATATGGCTGACGACCCTTAAAGTAGAGCACGGGCATTAGGAAAATTAGAGGAGAGACGAAGTAGGTACCGATGCACGTTGACTTTAAATGCTTGTGCGTTGTAGTGATGAGGAAACATAGGAAAGAAATAATCTATTTATTTGACTTTACGCCCGAAAGTAGGCTTAAGGGTTAACTGATGTGTATTCGAAGCATGGCGAGTATTGTTGAAGGGGCTGAATGCATCTGAAGAAGAATCGATATAACAGAGAGAAACAGGAAACATTTCTTCGGTGTTAAGGGAGTCCATTGGCTTTGGAATGTTTCACTCCCCTTTAAGTTTTAACGCGCGTATTCGAATTCTATCTAGAGCTTGCAGAAGGGTCTTTGATGCACCAGACCTGATGTAAGCATTGTACTCGAGCTTTGGGCGAATTAACGCCTTGTAGACTGAAGCCAGATCAGATTGGGTAAAGTATTAACACACATAACGAGAATGGAAAGTTTTTCGATTTCGGCGATGCAGGTTCCATTCATGAATAAATGGTTCGAGGTTTGAGTTTCACTTAAGATACAGAAGGCAGCATTGACTTTTCCTTCCCTGTTTCTGTTCTGTGGCGCTGAGGCATGGACTTTGTCAAAAATGGATAAGGTTGCTCTTGGCTATATAGAGAGGACAATTCTTCGGGTGAGTTTCTGCTCCGTCTTCCCGTCATTGGTGGAGGAGGAAATACAACGACCAACTATACAGCTCAATCGACTTAGACACGATTGAAGCGGCTGGGTCATATAGAGCTAATGGATACCAACGCCACAGCCCGGATAATCTTCGAATCCATCCCCGAAGGACTGGCCACACAACTGAAAGGGGATTTAAGCTAGTTGGAGGAGCTTGTTGGTTGAGCCCTGGACTGTTGCGCCAGTAGTGTAACTTTAAGCACCAGAAGTGAAACTTCTGATTCCCAAAAATAAATCGCTAGACGTCACCAGAACCCAATGAAAAAATTAGTGTGGCTGTCTGTACTAGAGTACCAATACATATATTCGCTAGCACTCAAGAGGTTATGGATACCCTCTATCATGATTTACATAGCACTGTGTGTTGGTGTAGTGGTTTTGAAACTCAGTTCATATTAGGTTTCAGTATTTGTTTCGAAGACTGTGTCTAGAATAACCAGGGAGAATTATTGGTATTGTTGCCATTGCTTATAATTCACAGTAATTCTTTCCAACTTACAGGCATCATTATCACTACGCAGCACGATCAATACTTCAATCCATATGACCACCCTACTGCCAGTGTTATGCATCAGGAGTTGAACCTGGAACCTTTAGCGTGGCAAACGATGATGCTTACCAAGGCCACGCCTGAAGAAGGTTCATTGCGATACCACTGGATCTATTTAATTCCTTCCACTTGTGGGCTTATTGGACCACTCAAAGCTTCCTATAAAGCAGGAAATGCTATTGAAGTCAATATACGCCAGATCGTCAAAGAAGCAAGCTCCCAGATGAAGTAATCTTCTTTTGGACAGAGCAGGATAGACAGATAAAAAGAAAATGAAGGATTGACTCTTCTTGCTCCGAGTCTCTACTGATCCTGCAAAAATAGTTTGAAAAAATACCTTACCCTTAAGGACACCGATGATGATGATGATCTAGTAAAATCAATCCTTCTAGACCGTGTTTCGATTCAACTTAGGCCAGATCTGTCTGGAAACTTGGCACATGTGGAAAAGTCTTCCATCTACTGCTGACTTTGCTGATTGCATCCATCATGAGTAATTAATGACATGTAGGTTCCGGCTGATATTTGAGGGTGGTGATTGCTCTGGCGAGCTCGACGTGGTGTGCCTCAGGGATCAAGTTTGAGACCTTTGTTGTTTTCCCTTTATATTTTCCGATAACGATTCGATTTTGTTGAAAATACCTCGGCGTAACTTTTAACGGATATTGAACGTGGAACAATCACAGTAATAAGGAGTTGGAAAATATTATGGCTACTTGCTAAGATAAAGCAGATAGAAGTCTGAAGGGTTGCTCTCGTAGGTAGCAAGGAAAATGAGGGATCTAAAGCAGACCTTACCTTGCAATAGTTGTTTGGTTGGTTGTGGAGGTTGGCATAGCTCTTTACTAAGACGTTGGTTAGGCCCATTGTAATTCCCATCAAACGACTGTTAGAAAAAGTTTTTTGTTGAGTGAGAGAGGTGTGTGGGGGATTGGGTTGATGATTGCGGGAAGCAAGGAGTGTCTCCTGCTTCTGTGTGAGGTTGAGAAAATCGTTCAGTCTTCTTGGCAAACTCCAGGATGTCACCGATGACTTTGCTTTCTACGTGCATTAGGTTTGGTATCCGCACAGACCCCAGTACTCTTTGACGTAGTCTTGTAGTTGTTGAACAGCCTTATTCACCTCAGTGTCTATTAGTATATGCTGCCGAAGAGGTTAAGCGTTTTGTTTTACATTCCCTTACGTGTAGGGTTTCTTTTTTTTTCTGTCAGGGTGTTGAAATACCACACTGGAACACTCAGACATATACGTGTAGAATGCATGGATGTCTATACGTTTTCCTCGGGTGTTATGTCCCATAAGGACCTAGGCCCCCCTTTTCAATCGCGAAGACTTCCGCTTAAACGATTGTTATGTGAGGTTTCAGATGTATGGTGCGTTTGATGTGCGATATTGGACCCGTCTTTGTATAGGACTTTATAGTATCCTGCGTTGCAGTTGTGCAGGAAAAATTCACTGAGAAGTTGTTTCCGAAGTTGTTGTAGGTCTTGTCGGCAACATCGCTTGGTTGGTCTATCAGTCATGTATGTGATCCAACGTCAAAGTGGCTCAACCTAAAAGCCCAGATTGCAAGCTAGTCTTTTCGCTTCTAAATGTTAAGGTAGGATATTCAGTTCGGCTTTTAAGCTTGGACCTTTTTTCCCTGCCAAGTGATTTACTGACCTGAGAGTGTCCTGCATACGTTCTCTCATGTAGAGGTGTTTCCCTGTAATAAAAATGACTACGTCACCCGCGTATGCTAAGCCTTTAGCGCAGCTTTTCCTTTGTGATTTGAACAGATAGTCTATTACGAGTACCAATAACAATGGTTGTCCCTGTTTGTACTGTCCCTACTTTGCAATAAAGGACCAACAAATTTGTTTTTTTCATTTTTATTAACAAAAAAAAAAAGATAATACAATAGTACACAATCAGTTGGCGCAGTTCCTTTGCCCAGGACATGCTAAATCAAATGTTACACCAAGTATTAAACAAACAAATGAAAGAAAAAAAACAAAAAAACAAAATTAAAACATAAAAACTAAACAAAAAACAAAATTCCAAAAATAAAAAAAATTAAAAAAAAAAAAACAAATAAGGACATGTCCCCTTCTCCTGCATCTCTGTGGCATTATCTTGTGGCTATTTGTTCGGAACTTGTGGAGGTATGAGTGGATGCATAATAATTCATTAAGATACTTATGAGGATCGCTGTATGTATGTATGTTTAAATGGTTAGCACTCTCAGATATATGTACAAAAGTTTAATTTAATTCTAAGGATTTTTTTGTTGATTTTTTTTAGTTTTAATACTTAAGATTAGTGTCATGTAGGGACTTTTATCTCCTTAGGCAGGGTTCACATGTGCCGGGCTTTACGAAGCTCGGATGGCATTCGGGGCACTTGGGGTTTTCGCCGTACCACCGTTCGGTGGTGGGAGTTTCTTCGCCGGTCCGCCGCTGGGGGATTTTCAACTGGAACGAGTTGAATGTGTCGGAATGTTCGTAGCCGGTTCGACCGACATTTTCTAGGGGAAACAGGTAGTCGGGGACAGAGAGGTCCTTTCTCAGCTGTTGGATATCCTGTTCTGTTGGGAGAGTTGGTGAGATTTTGTTGTCGTCGGTGCCTGGGGATGGAACGTGTTTAAGGGAACGTGATGTTTGTGTTCGCGAAGTTGATGAATCGATGGATCTCTGGGTTTTGCTCGAAAGGAATGGATTGTGGGCGTACTGTTGGGCATTGGTGGACTTGGTGGTTGTTGTACTGGCTGAGTTCACTTGATCCGAGCCGTATGAGAGGGGGGCATCTTTTTCTTTGCGACCATCGACTCCGATTGGTGATTCGAATATTGGTGGCTCTAGACCATTTGAGGGGACTTTCCATTCGTAGTAAATAGGAGGTCCCTGAGTTGTGGCCGTGTCATGGAGAACGAGGTCGGATAGGGGTGGTAGAAGATTCCTGGATGGAGCTTTGAGGTTGTTATCGGCGGTCTTTGGTGGTGAGAAGGGAGATGGCAGTGGGAAGGTCTTGGCACCAACAGCTGGGACACTATAGTCTAGTGCGGAATCGGTCGATTGGGTTGGTTTTGGTTCCACTGCAGGCTTGAATCCTTGGGGAGGTTTCGATGTGAATGTGGTAGATGTTGTTGCCTGGGTTGATGGTGTAAATGGCCTTCCGGCAAGAGTTGTTGGTCTTGTTGGAGCTCGAGTGGTAGTGGTGGTGGTGATCGCCGTTGTGGTTTTCTTGATGAAACTTACTGTGAAAGGAGCTGCTGTAGAGCTTTGAAGGAGTGTTTCGGTAGAGGGCTCTTCATCTTTGTTGTAGATCGGATACAAAAACGGCGGTTCATAGATACGTGAAGGTGTCTTGACTTCTGGTGCTTTTGTAGGCTGTTTCGCCCGACGATCTTCAGCTGAATTATCCCCCGAAGTGTTGTATCGAGTGCTATGAGCAGTTCCAAGATCGGAATTCTCATCGGAGGTTTCGAATTGTCTGTTCAAGAAAGGCGTTGGAGTGGTCACTTTATTAAATTGCACTGTAGTGTGCTGAAGCTTTGGAACAGGCTTTGCTGTTGTGAGAAACACCTTAGGTTGTCTCGTTGTTGGAGTAGGTGTGGTTGTTAATGTTGGAATCGATGCTGAGATAGGTGTTGGCGGAGCTGGTGGTAGAATCTCACGACTCGGTTGAGGAATTTTCCAACGAGTGGGTGTGGGTGATGGATGATTTGGAATCGATGTCTTGTCCGTGCTCTTTTTTGGATTAATATCCGCGATACTGTTTTGAATAGCAGGAAATTGCTAGAAACAAATATCATTAGAAACTCCCATTGATCGTGTGCTTTGTGATCTTGAACTCACCTTGAATTGAGTTCTAAATGATTCTCCAGAGTAATCTGGGGCGTAGGGTCGATCAAGTAAATCGGGTCGTGGTGTTCGTAGATGGTTCTCCTCATCGGGTACAAACGGCTTGTCTCGTTGACCTGTGAACATCCATAAAATATGCAACAGTTTAGTAATTTGCGGCGAAAGCGATTTCATTCAAAATCATTGCATAACTCTAGGCTTACCGATCAGTAAATTCGCCGTATAATCCATTTCCGCTTTCGAACAATTCACCATATACCAGTGATCGCAAATTAACATCCGTTGCTGAAACAAGGTGGTATTCGGGCACGAATAACTAAACTGTCTACCAAGGCCGTCGCACATGTGGTAAACTTGACAGCCGGTCTCGATGTCGGCATAATAACCGGCTGGACGACCGGTGCAAGAAAACGATGTTCGGGGGAAGCTTCGATGAGCGCCAATGGCATTTTGACTCTGCAAATAGACAAACAAAATTAAGTATGTATTTCTAGAGGCATATTGTTGTTTGAATTGATTGACAATAAACATTTGTAAATGTGTGTTGTGTGTGTGAAGGTTGGCAACCGAGAATGTTCGCTCTTTAGTCTTGTCATTGCAATCTTCTGGATTCGCCACAGCAAGAGATAATAATGATTCCAACGGGCTAACACCAACTAGACTGAACTTTAGTAGAACTTTCGCTACACTCCTACATGGACTGCAGAGTAGGTTGTGGAATTACTAGGAAACAGTAAGGGCTATCTCACATAACATCGATCCACCTACTGAAAGAGCCATTATGGTAGACCATCTACAGGATCATTTCTCGATTGATTTAGTCTGCGTCCGGTTTAAAGAGGCTCAGAGAGAACGTCGAAGGTATAATGGGAACAAATACTACTGAGAAGCGTACGTCAAGGACGTTAACGATGAGATTTTGAAGATATCACGACCAACTACTCAGTCTTTACTATGCAAATGAATGCATGACGGTCTTTAAGACGATACCTCATGAGCTCTTAAGACATTCTCTTTGCAAAGAACGAACGTTAAAGCTATTAGTCGGTAGTTAGAAGGGCAGGTTTTATGAAGACATCGACTGGACATGGGAAAGCTTTCACTCATTTGGAAAGAATCCAAGCAATTGACTTTGAACCCGGAACACTGGCTTTTCGAGACAGCAAAGCAAATCTACTCATCGGAACACAGGGAGTGACAGGAGAAGAAGTGAACCCAATCTCAAATCTAGTCAGCAAAGAAGTAAAGCAAAGATTGGCGAAATCTTAGCTTAAAAACAACCAAGCCACTGGCTCTAATGGCTTGCTAGCAGAGATTTTCAAATACGAAGGTGATGTCTTAGAGAGGATTGACGAATTTCACGCTGAAACTCACCAAAACTCCTTAAAACTGCTCCGGTTGGTGCCGCAGAATGTTTGAACACAGGATGCTCCGCGCAGATTTGAAACAGCTCATCTAAACTTTTCCAAATAAGCAGTGGATTTCAGCAAGAAGATACAATGTCATGAGACTTCTTGAAGTCTAGTGCTGGAACATATGGTTCGCAGGAGAAGGTACATATTAACACGCAAGACACTATCGTTCGCACAACCATCCAACATATCCGAGCATGTAGACTGTATAGGCATAATCAAACACTCACAGCGTGCTGTCATAGGGGCTTTCCATGCAACTGAAGATGAAGCAACCGTTAACTTCCTAAATGATACCCTCAATTCCCAGAGATTTGACAAAGAATAACCCTAGGGGACCCACTGGTACTTCAATTGCTTTCACCTCGACAATAGACAAAAACTGCTACAATGATGCCCTACAGAGACCTATGGCCCAGAGGGCTGGTCGATATAAGTTTCTAGAGAGAGATCAGGAAAAGACCACAATTGTTGGGCCCCTTTTCGTGTCTGTGGGTTTCCCTTCATCTGGGACTCGAACCTAATCCACTTTCCTCAGCAGGCCACTGTTACAACCACTGGATCACGGCAACCACCTGCACGATAAGTAAAAAAGCAAACAGTTACTGAACCCTTTCGCGAAAAGTAGAAGATCAAACCGCGATGTAGCCCAAAAAGACACCACACGTCCACTGCATTGGTTAAGCCACATCGTTCGAATAGATAACAATGCTCCAACCAAGTGGATCTTTAAATTTCCTTAGGTACCAGACGACCAGGAAGTACGAAAGGCCAAGAGATTGCAAATGCCAGAAGACTTAGACTGGAGAACTGGCAGCAGAGGTGCTCATAATCGAAAAAAGATGGAAGGCTACAGTGTTCCGGCAAAAACTCTTCACAAGTCGGGAGTTGCATTCGTCTTCCTTCTAATGAAAGAGGCACAGCACTCCTTCCTCCAAACATAGAAGATGTGAGCAACTAAAACAGCTGCCGCCTTCACCCGCTGTAAGTTTGTTACTTCATCACCAAGGACGGCTATTAGTTTACTTTTCAGTAGTAGTATTGTCATGTAGATACTTTAGATTTCAGACAAATCTCACTTATCATTCTCAAATGAATTGTGACGATTCCCGTCACAGATTTTGACTTGTTTTAGCGGTTTCAAACAAATTTATTCGTAACCTCGAGAAGCTTTTTACATTTTTTTCTGTCTAATTTTGGAAAACAATTTCACCTTGGTTGACTCAAAATAAATATTTTTAGACAAATCGGCAACAAATTTGAATTATTTTGTTGAAATTTACATGAAAAAAGCTCATTTCCGCCATTTGAGTGAGTGAAAGCTTTCACAGTAAAAGTACAGAATTTGTCTTAACACTTTTATGTGCCGAAATAGCTCAGTTGGGAGAGCGTTAGACTGAAGATCTAAAGGTCCCCGGTTCAATCCCGGGTTTCGGCAGTAAATTCCTTATTTTTTTTTATTGTTTTTCCAATGCCAAACCAAACTACTTGCCTCTGTGTCTTGGGAAATATCGTTACACCATGGTGCATTGTTTGTCACCGCATGTGGCCAAGAGTTATTTGTTTTCCAAACTCTCAACAGCAGGGAGCTATAGCCTCACACAGTGCTCCACCCTCCTCCGTCACTACTGCTTAATCAACTCTCCAGGCGATTGTTATCGAGGCAAGAAAACATTTTGTCAACCGAGGCAACAATGCACGGGAGCGGATGGAACTGAGATTTATGAACCTCTCCCCTATGCACACTATGGATAGTGTGCGCACTGTTAGTGGAATTTACTACCTCGTGTTGGATTTATGCCCACAGTATGACACATTCTTCAGAGCGATGTCATTGATCAATCAGACATCGACCTTGTCTTATCGATTTGACGAAATGTCCGCCGCCCAAATGTCTACAGATTCCCTAGGATTAATGATGATCAGGTCTGGCTGTCATTATTCCTACAAATCGGAATCTTTTGAAAGTAAGGGGAGGTGCTGCAAAATAATAAACTGTTGCGCACTTGCCGTATCTGTGACCTAAGCGTTCACTCTGTCTTATGGGTTTCGTAAGGAACCACAACCGCCCAAGTGTCTACACATTCCGAGTAAACATGTTATTGCTTCCAACGATGACTAGGGTCTCTATTTGCCATTCCTCTAATCAGTATCTGTTCATCTATCAGTGTCAGTCAGTCTGTCTGTTAGTCAGCTTGTTGGGGGGGGTAGAGGAGCAGTATTTCTTTTCACACTTTTCTGTTGTTTGTTTGGTTGTTACTGCAGCAACAATTGATCTTCCCTGGGTTTTGCAGTTGAGTGAGGTTATGTAATTGAATTGCAAGTAGATCTTCTGGAGTAAATACGTTATGCGTGTACGAGTATCTGCTTTAGCGAAACAAATGATTTCAGTTGCTGTTCCAACGACTTCCTCATTGCATGTGCGATATGATTGTGAAAATTTAACAAGAATGAGCGATGGATAGTGTAGACAATGGGAAGCAGACTTCGAGGGCACCTCTAACTTGACGGCCCATGACTTTTCGCTTTACAATTGTAATATCAAGACAAATCGCGTGTGGAAGGTAGCTTTAGAAGAGAAGCCGAAGGAGGTTCTGATGGACATTGCTTTTGAATGCTTGTGAACTGTATTGACTGGGAAACACCGTGTATATTGTGGAATTTACTTGAAATATCAGGCTAACAAAGGAGGCACTTGTTGATTGAGGCTCAGGTCCACCTTGGACTGTAGTGCCAACTGATTCGAGATTCGTTCCACTTTTTGGTTGATCTCTTTCTGTGAAAACCATACCATAGTTCAGAAGCTGACGGTTCAAGGCGTTTTTATGGTCTTCAAATGAAGAAATGTTAGTGGGATGGATCAGACTTGAAGGCTTTCAACAGCGCCAAGCCTTTGAAAGTTCAAAAAAAAGGGGAAATATGTCACCACCACTCTTTGTAAAGTCTTTGCAAAATCGTGCACCTAAAAAACTTAAGTCGGAGCTTAATCTTGAGGCTATAGATCATCTTAACCGAGAGTGTTTAAAGAGAAGTAAAAAGAAGAGCGTCGCATGCTAAGAGAGCAATGAAATTGAGTCTGCAACGGATGCGGTTGATTGAACCACATTGAAACTGCTTTTCAGCACACACTTCTTCAGGAGTCTTACGTCACGCACTGGCACAAAAAACGACCTAAGGTGCCAGATTGTTGGTGAAACCTAGGACATTGACTTGTCCTCGTATACAAAATGCCAAGACCTGTGCGAATATTTTAGATTATTCTGTCACTTGTACAACCATCCTGAGGAATACCTACGTAACGTACAAATAGACGCAAGTCAAGATCGTCTTTATTTTCAAAGATGGTCCTATTACTCTGAAACACTAATCAATCTTAATTGACATTCATATTCGCTTAAGCCGACAGTTAAGCAAGACGATTCCTTCACATACCAAGGCTAAGTTATATCGAGAGCGAAAAACAAGACATTTTAGCCAGGAATCGGACCTCTAAGTCAATTATATCTCTGTTCTTCTGAAAGGTTGTAAAACATGGCTTGTCACAGAATAACGGACAAACAAGATCCAAAACTTCATAAACATACGATTTGAATGAATCTGAAAACTATGGATATTACCAACAACGACCCTAAACCTAACCTTAACTCAATAGCTTAAGACATCAAGCTCCGTAAAGAGAAATGGATTGACCATACCTTTCAGAAAAGCCTAGATGAGGAATGTCGCCAAGCCATAGAGTGGACTCTTCAAGGAATCCTACGAAATTGTTGACCGGAACACCTAAAGAAACCAACTTAAATGGAGAATTTTCCTTTAGGCCCTATATTCCACGAGGAGAAACAGAAACAGATGATAATGACAATTCACTGGATGAATATGGGTATTATAAGGCCTAGTATGGTGACTACTTGCAGAAAAAGCTACAAAACTAAAGATAACCTATCTTACATCGATAGAACCAGCTCCATTGGACAGTGACCATCGAAATAATTCCGTTTTAATGGACGTTTCACAAGAAAAGTGACAGTAAAGACTGACATATGACTCACCAAACTTGCAAACAGATAGAGGATGGCAATAGCGATGGATTAACTACACATTTGCAATCCAAAAAAAAAAAAACAATCCCAGTTGACAAGAGGCAAGAGGCAATGACAGAAAGATTCCTAAACATCGATTCAGTGAAGGAGCTGTAGAAACATCCTTATCTTAAAGTGGCCGATCTCTTTGAACGTCTGTAAATTTAAAACAAGCTTCTGCTCCTCTCTGTAGCAATGATGAACTTTATGCTGCAGCGCAACGAAGAGACTTCTGGAACAATAGACTTCCTCTTGACAATTCCAACTTCGAGTGGTAGGTATACCGTTAAATCAAAAATGTACAATAAAATCCATGCAAAGTTCTATGGCAACAACTGTTTAAAAGTAGTTCCATCCATTTTCCAATTAAGATGTAATCCACGCGAAGCTTATTCGAGACCACTCAAGTCGCAATAAAAGCCAATTTTTCCGGAAACTAAGTAGTTAATCCCAGCCATACGCCATAGAATCATACTTCAAACGCAAATTACGCAGAGTTTATTCGAGGTAGTCAAGCCGCAAAAAAAGCCCTTCAGTTATAATATTTCATTACCCAATTTTCCTGGAATAACCCTTAAGCATCCACCTAGCCACTCACAACAAAAATTGCACTCAACCCAAACCCAGTCGTAAACACATCAAATGTAATGAAGTGTCGGATGCACTCCCAAGCAACGGTTTGTTGCTTGTCCATACACAAGTCCTTAACCGCACTCAAATACATAAACGTACACAAGTCTATGACACAGAACGTACATACGTCATTCGAAAAAGCTTCTTTGTTTCTGTAAAAATCCTGAAAACAACAAGAACTACCCCTAAAACAATAATATATAGCCTCCCCCAGACCCAGATACCAATCGATTTTTCAAACAATCAGTGACAGGACACCATCATGAAAAGCTGATCAAAAGTTCACCCAAAGCGTCAGTCAACAAAGAACTACATCAAAGAAAGGACAAGTGCTTTTGTTAGCTGTGTACAAAAAATTAATTTTGTTTTCCTTCCGCGTACTTATAAGTCAAGACTTTCTGTAAAACTTTGTGCCAAAACCAAGTCTGAACATCTTCCACCTGGAATCGAAGATGTCACATCATCTAAACAGTTACCTCACTGCCAGTGGAGCAATCAAAGAGTTGACGTCCAAACCCATCATGCAAATCAATCGCAGAAGGACAGAACTGCCAACAGGCTACCTTTCCAATAAGGAGTTGGCCGGTATCATACACGACATGGAAGTCAAGTTCATGAATTATCTTGAAATAAAGTTCGAGGACTTAATCAAGAAAATCTACCAAGGCAAGGAGTCGAAAGTTGACGATCTAAAGAGGGAACCATCTCAAACATACGATACACGTCTAGCTAAGACTGACAATAAAATCCAAAAGCTGAAAGCAGTATTCGAGGACATGCAGCAAAGAATTTTGACATTGGAAAGAGCACAAGTGACCGCCGACATCATTATAAAGGGTATACCTGTTGAGACCAATGAGAATCTCGTGAGTGCTTTCAAAAGTCTTACAAACTTGATTGGCTGCAGCAATATCAAAGCCAACAAAATCTTTCGTTGTCAAAAGCGTAAAGGAAACCGGCTAGAGTCTCCAATAATTATTGCAAAACTTGCAAACACCAAGGACAGACAAAGACTGATGACGGCGGTGCGTAACTATTTAAAATCCAAACCGAGTATTAAAGGAACTGACATCGGATTCAAGGCGAATTGTACTGTTTCTGTTTTCGAGAATTTGACACCACATGACCGTCAGCTGCTCCAAACAGCTCTTGCTTGGAAGCGAAAGGACAAACTGGCGATGGCATACACAAAAGGAGGCAAGATTTTCGTTAAGGTAAACATCAATGACAAGCTGACGCATCACATTAATTCAATGGAGGAGCTGAACTGTCTGATTTCCAAGGACAAGGATCATCAGATAGAGAATTAAGTTTATACAAAACAATTTATATCTAACTCTTTCTCTTTCTGTTTAGTTGTTTGTGCTCTTTCTATTGTGCTGATGAGTGTTTTGGGGGTGAAAAGTGGCATTTTTAAGCTTTCTGGTCAGTGTTGACACTTTATTTTGATACATATTTTGAGATTTATTTTTCTACATAGATATTTACAGAGAAAACTAACGAAGACTGAATTATTTTTTGTCGAATAAGACAAAAGATTGATTTTGAAGTGAAACTTCTTTAGTGTAACAAAAAGTGAAACGGTTATTTTTCTTGTCACATACTCGAAGGGGTTAGATTTGAGTGAAAATAATTAAACGAGTAAAGTTTAAAAGCTAATACCAAAAAGTTAACATTCACTGTTTCTTTGAACTAAAATTTGATTGATATTTTCTTATTTGTGCATGCAAGACTGTGCAGTTTTGAAAATTGTTCAGTTTAGATGAAGATTTTGAGAAGAGATAATACAGAAACGAGCGAAGATAGGTTTTTAACGCACATTTCGTGTTATGATGAACAAAAAGAACAAGTATGCAGTGGAAAGGATGGGTAAAGATGGGTGGAAAGCTAAGGGAGATCTGCTTTGACGTTTTATTATATTTTTTTCTAGAAATTAAGAATTTTTAGTACATAGACTATGCCACGAGCCAATGAATTCCCTTAAAACGTCTTAAAGAAGACCAAAGGACATTTTTTAAACTTATTCGGTATTGGGGTTGATTTATTTGGGATGTATATAAGTTGGAGGAGCCATAGATTGATTGAATTCCAAACTTCTCATCACACACCGCAAGTCTGAAATCATTTTCATGACACATAGTGTTTATGGTTATTTGACGTACGTACTTCTAGCGGACATAGGAACTTAAAATTTGGCACACACTATACTGTGCAAATTGGGACAAGCACATTTTTTAAAAGATCTTCATAAATATTTTGGACTAGCAGTCCATCCGCGACTTCGCACGTGCTGAAAATCTTTAAATGACGATAACTTTTCCGACATCCGATTTTAATAAAATAAAGTCTATATGCTGCTCCAAATTATGCCCTATCTACCTGTGAAAACTTCATGAAAATCCGTTAAGTAGTTTCGGAGTTGTGCGCGAACAAACAAACAGACAGACAGAAAAGAATTCCAAAAATCGCAAATTTATTTCTTTTTTATTACTTTTTCTTCAATGTACAGACACACCGGGTTCTACTGTTTTATTATATGTATTGATATGATATTGATGATTAGTACTGAATATGCCTACCTTTAGCATCATTAAGGCCCATTACCCCCTTGGGGTATAGGTTTCGGACACACATTTGGTTTTCTTTTTCATGAAACCATTGGTAGCTTAATAATTGCTGACATGAGCTTATTTTTTGTCGTGCAATCATATTTCCTGAGCTTCGCTTTAATAATGAGCCCACTCCCCATCAATCGGATTGAGATCAAACGAGTTACCAGGACATTCCAGCACATTAATAGTGTTCTCCACGAAGAATTGACGTGTGATAAATAGTCTTTTTTAAATGGTGTTCAGAAGCATATAGGTCAAGACGCCTGCATATTTCGTGCTATTTATCAAAACCTTCAGAGGTAAGACAACCCTAAAAACATAACTTAAGATCGGAGCACCTAACTATAACAAAAAAAAAAAAACCAAATCGGAGGTTTCTTTCTTCCACATTGTGAGGCTCTCCTCTGAAGAAATAGTATAGTCGAACAGTAGACGAATTCCTTTGTACATTTGCTAAAGCCAAGTCTTTTTGAAGAACGCCACTTCTTGTCTTTCTAAGATTTAGCACGCTGTTTCTGAACAATTTTTCGACCTTTTTTTTTTTACATATATGGGTTCCGATGACATGAGCTTGATAAATCTAACATTAAATTTCCTTAATAACACAAAACCTCTTTTAAAAGTCAAAAAATGTCACGACAAACTTTCCAACAAGGGAAAAACAAATCTAGAGCCTTCCTTTTATTGTAAGAATTCTGAAAGAAGGTACCAATTTTACAGTATGGGATTTGGCTTCCTTCTATTCGTTCCTTCGACAGTTTTCAAACTGCAGATGTTATCTCTCTTTTGTTTTTCGTTAAGTTTAAAGGGTGTTTCACTTTTTCGTGACGTTCTTTTAGCAAGCCAAATTTGGTTTTAGGATTATTTCGAGAAATGGACCTATCCACTTGACAAATTGTGGTACTAAATGCGAGGTCTCTTACATAAGCCCCCTCAGATCTTGACAGTCAGACAGCGATAAAAAGTCTGAGCTCTTGGCATTTGGACTCAAAGCTTGTTACTGATAACAAAATCACCACCACTTGGGTTCCCGGATCCAAGGTTTGGTTCCCACCAAACAAGAAGCTCAATAAGCATTTGGAGCCCACTTTACATCCACCAACCAGCCATATTAATTTGGAGCTTGAACTCATGGGAGCACCAAGAGAAGTCTAGACATTTTTATTAGGCAGAAAAACTTCTGCAGGGCATTCAGCTACCCCGCAACAGTCATCCGCAAGCATGATACTGAGGTTCCTCCATGACTTCATTGTTGCTCTGGATCACAAGAGATTAAGAACTTTGCTTGGCACAGTATTTTTCTAGTCTTCGTGCCTCCCGGCTTAGTCAGAGAAAGTATCAATTCTGTATGGTTCTAGTCGGAGTGAGCCTTTACGCACACAACCAGAGAGACGATGGGGCTTCTTCGTGAACTTTTCGGTGAACGAGGAACCCATGTGAAATCTGATTTTTTTGTGATTTGACAAGCCTTTCCTGACAGAGACGAAAGACGTTGGTTTCAAGTGCTTGCGGGTCTTAGAAATGGATATCATTTTCCAAATCATGTTGTTCAGCTTTGAAAAGAATCCCTGCATGACGCCCAATGGAAATAAGGACAGAATACAACTGACTATTTCGCTGGAGCACTGTTTGAAGAAGAAACGAGAGTCAAGAAACATGTTTTCTGTGTTCAAGCGAGTCTTTGGACTGCGGAATGTCCCTGTCACCTATAAGTCTTCACGCACGTGCTTTGATTCTATCTAGAATGTGCAAGATAGTTTCTGGTGCACCAGACGAGGTGTAACCGTTGTACTCAACCTTTGTGTAAATGAACGCTTTCCAGATTGAGGCTAGAGCTGGAGGAGTAACGCTTAAGGAAATTTAGACATTTCGCAGTCGAATATTTGGTCATTCTAACGAAGATTGTCATTGACACACATCGCCGATGAAAAGACTTTCAATTTCAGCGAGGTATGTAAGTACCTACCACTCTTGGATAATGGTTCGAGGTTTGGCGTCCATTCAAGTGGCGAGAGACAGCAAATTTTATGGCACCTCCCTTCGTATGTAAGACAGAAATTTATAAGAGAGTTTAGAAGGTTGAAGTCAGGCAGATAGGCAAAGCACTCGTGATGCCAGTACAGGCAAAGTTTCAGATTTATTGAACAGCGTTTCGTGCAGAGACTTTCTTGGGACAAAAGGAAGTAAAATATTCTCAGTCATAGAGCTTTACAGAGTTCACCGTCTAGCCAAAGCCTAGTCATGGCTCTTTATAGCTTCTTCTGATGATAAACTTTGACTTTTGAGTTTTCTTCAAGATAGGCCCGCATCGACTCTTCTTGTTTCAATTAATCAGGTTTTTGGATAAAAGACTTAAGGAGTGGACGACCAGAAATCTCAGGATATCACCTTCCAAACACTTTGAAGCAGATAAAGCACAAATCAAATCCTTGACTGATGTATTAATTTTGTTAATTTTAAGTATAAATGTAATTTTATTTTTTGAACTTTTTACTCGATGTATACCCTTATGTTAAGTCCACATATATATACATGTATGTATGTGTCCATACAGGTTAAAAAAAAAAAATTAAATAAAAATTAATATTGATGTACACTCTTAAGGACTATAAATAAAAAATAAAAAAACAATTAAGATCAAGCGTCCTCTGGGTACTGTTTGCGGAAAAAAAAGTTGCCTTAGAAGACCGAGAACTTACTTACTTACTTAGGTGGCGCTACAGTTCGGGGTGAACCTGGGCCTCAACCAACAAGCTTCTCCAATTAGCCCGGTCCTTAGCTAACCGCCTCCAGTCACGCACTCCAAGTTGGTTGAGGTCCCCTTCGACTTGTGCACGCCACCTTAGGCGAGGTCTTCCTCTACTGCGATGTCCCTCCGGGTTGGATTCGAAGACTCTTCGGGCCGGAGCGTTGGTGTCCATTCGCTCTACATGTCCTAGCCATCTTTAACGACCAATGCGTAGTTTTTTGACTAAGTCGATGTCGCTGTACAGCTCGCATAATTCGTCGTTGAACCTCCTCCTCCATAACCCGTCAACGCACACGGGACCGAATATCTTACGAAGAATTTTTCGCTCGAAGCGACCAAGGGTATCTTTATCCGCCTTTGATAAAGTCCATGCTTCAGCGCCATAGAACGTTATGTATCGACCACAAGAAGATCGAGGACTGTCCTAACATTAAGACTTGTCAGGCTATACATCCGTGGTATTTGTATTTTTATACAACGACTCAACGATGCTATGTGCAACGTTCGTACTTGATGACCAAATGAGTCAAGCAACGTTTGAATGGCAGTTGAACTCCTGAGCTGTGTACCTACAACACTTAACAGGTTTTGTATAAGTTTTATAGCACAATAAACAAACTTATTTATTTTCCACTTGTCACTTTGTTTGACAATTATGCATGTTTTCTTTCCACTTTGCATGAGATGTAAAACTTTACAGTCGTAGATGCATTTGCATAACAAAAGATATTTTTCCCACTTGTCCGTACCTAATGGCTACCTTAACGCAGCAATTCACACGCTACTTCACAGTTTTTTTTCTTCAATTTATTCACTTCAATTCCAGCGAATCAATCTGTCCAAAGTGGCGCCTAAATTTGTAAATTTTTCATCTCGAATTATTCCCATCTGTTCGAACATAATCGATCATCGTCATCATCATCATCATCATCAGCATCATCATCGTTGGGAAAAGCCATCAATTGAAAAATTAAATAATTAATTATCTAAGCCGGGGTTGGTATGGTTTTTAATTCAAGTCATGGTATTCCAGTAGCGGCTGTATGTAGTACCATCCTTGGTGTTGTGTGCTCTTCGAAATTAATGATTCAACTTTCAATTGCAGAAGCCCATTTAGGCTGTGGCAATGGATTTCCAACTTAACCAAGTTTTGATCTTAACCTTCCTTGGAATGGAAGTGCACCTAATTTGTACACGGCCAATCATCGTTTGAAGTAATCATCTCTGGATCACATTGTTGCATCAATTGAGAAGCATCAATTGAACCGCAAAAGGTGAAAGGTTTCTATGATTGGCTTATCATTAGTTCGAAGTAAAAGCAACGACTTATGCAAGTCGAGTAAACACTTGAAATGATTTCTTATCGATGCTAAGCTTGAGTACTTAAGATGCGCGTCTTATTTGACCCGGGAAGGGAGATTGAAAACAAGCAAACAACAGAAGTGGTCAGATGGTGGCAATGTGTGACTTTGTAAGGCATAAATTCGAAAGCGTGTGGAGATGTCCATGAAGGCCGTGGAAAAAAACATAGGAAAGGTCCTACACTAGTTGGACTTCAAGGCATTCTTCATGTTTTTTTATAATTCCCTAGCGCTAAAGGGGTTATGAATACCCTTATGATGCGCTAGTTTTGGTGTAGTGATTTTTGAAACTCGGATGGTGTTAGGTTTCAGTCTCTTTGCTCCAAGGGTGGTGTCCAGAATGACTGGGGAGAATTATTGGTATTGTTGCCATTGCTTACAATTCACAGTATTTTTTTCGTGACAGCTAGTAGAGAACCAAGGCCTAGCTTCTCAAAGCCATTCGCCTTGCGAATGCTTCATTTTTCGCACGAGTAGAAGGTACTTATAGTTTTTATTGCCGACAGAGACCATCGGATTCAGAAGCTTTTTTTATGACCGATTATACTCTCAAGAGGTTTGACATTGCCTACCGAGAGGTGGTGCCCCGAGAAACGTTTGGTTGTTTTCTTAAGGCTTGAACCTGCGTCCCACGCAACTAGCATCACGGTCACCAAGACGGCTAGACATTCTAGATAGAAATATAAATATTTCCGAAGCTCCGAAAAAGACCTTTTGTGCTGAGCTAAAGTTGTTTACCACTGGAAAATTTGGAGGAACCTCAGGATTGTGCTTGCGGATGGAGAGACTTTCACACAAATTTTGCTCCACAGATTCCTGGTTTTTCAAGCGGAGTCTAGGGATTTATGTCCACAGCTTGTTAAGGTTATTGTCAAGTGAGGAATGTCTGTTAAGTAAGTCCGATGAGACTTAATTTTTACTGTGGAATGAGCTCTTGCTTTTAAAATTGGAGGCAATAAACTCTTAATACCAATAGCTAAGCATCTCTTTCTCAAAGGTTCTTGGATGACCATCTCTTCTCTTGCTTTTGATGACGCTATACTTCGGATTAACCTGGATGAGGCTCTTTTCTACTTTCGATTGCCACCAAAGTTCAGTTAGATATCGGAAGGCTTTCTGGACCGAAGTTCTGTTGTTCGACCACTCTTGTCATCACCGCGGTTGATATACGTTACTTTTTGGCGTATGTGATTGGCATCGTTACAAATTGAGCTTTGTTAGACAAAGCCCCTGACTATAGCTTGTGTCTTTACACGCCATCATACGCAGCATTGAGATTGCTTACCACCAATGGTGGCGCTTTATCAAATGATGTCCGGCAAAGGATTTTACCTCCAAGATAACTGTCAAATCAGTGAAAAGTGCTCTGTTCAGTTCAAAGAGCTTGCCAAGGTGGTTGCTAAAGCCCTGACAATACTCGCAAGTCAGCTGAAACTTCGCTACGAATGGATTCTTCAAGATAAATTTCGTGACGTAGAACTTTTTGCTGGCGAATCAATCTTGACGAAAGAAAGTCGTGACCAAAGAACCAATGTCATCGTCCTTCACCAAAACAAGTGAGAGTAATTGGACTAACTTGCAGTAGAGGTAGGAAATTTTAAGACTATTATAGGTGGAGGGCGCCACATATCACAAACTTATTGAAGGTAGCTAGCTTTTGATGGGTAATTCTGAAAAAGTCACAAGATGTTGTTATTTCGTGTCTCCAATGTATGTTCTTATGATGTCCTTAGCTGGGATTACACGAGCACTAACCCTCTTTTTAAGATGATAAACACCACGGAGATTTTAGCCCCTACGACGATGTGGACCGCTACAGGAAGACGGATTGAAACTGATTGCAATCTTTGAGAAGGGATCCGGAAGTTGTGTTCCCTCCACCTTCCTTCTTCACTGAGTTCCCTTTTGATTACACTTTTCTGATGCAATCTAGGGAATTAACTTCCTCATACGGTGGGCTGTGACAGTGGGTATGCCCTGCCGATTTGAGGGTCGTGAATGATTTCGTTGGTGGATTAAATTGTTTTCTGGAAATCGAACGTAGGATCTTCAATTCAAGACCATGCTCAGTAGTAGCGTCGAAAATGTGTTTTTTTGTTGTTGTTGGTGGATGACACTTCTCCACCTACCCCACTTTCAGCTCACCCCTAAATCCTTCAGTCTCTTGTTACCTTTCTCGTTCAATACCTTCCTCAAGACTGATTTTTTGGCTTCAATTCAATGAATCCAAAGCGTTATCTCTAAAGCTGTTTAGAAATAGTTCGGTTAGTCTTTGGATATTTTTTTTGTTGCTGTTTATATTGTGTTTCTTAATATAGAATCGAGTTCAAAACATGGCGAGGGACCTGGAAATCCCCAGAAAATTAAATAAATGCAAAACAGTCAACTACGTGTGCGTTCTTATCAGAATTTTATTTTTCAAAAACAAATAACAAATTGACTTGTTTAATTGTTGCTTTGTTGCGATTAATTCTGACAGGCGTAACCAATTGACATTGAACATGTCATCTTGTCTACTTAATCAACCAAAAGATGATTGATGCTCACCAACCTCGGAAGAAATGACGCCTTCAAACAGAACTCAAAGCAGGGCGAAGCAACTGGTTCTCCCTCCCCTTTTTTTTGGAATCTGGTGCTTAATGAGCTACTTTTAGTCCTCGGACAAGAAGGCCTACGCAAGTGATGTTGCTATAGCTGCCTTAGGAAAACATCACAATACGCTAAGAGATCTCATGCAGAATGCTTTCTCTAAGCTCTCTAAATGGACCAAAGAATGTGTCCTTGGAGTCAGTTGTCAAGAAATTCTCCATTTCGACGCTTTCTAAGTGTGTGGTACCAGTCTTGTATTCACACATAGAGTCTCATCCTAGATAAGAAGCTCAATCGGAATTGTTACATTCTAGAGCGAGTCACCACAGATTTACAACTTGGATTTAGACAAAGGGACACCCTGATGCAGTATGTTGTCAGAAGATTCATCCTCCTTTAGGCAGAGTTTTTGAATGATGTTTATCTTGTTTAGGTGACAGTGGCCGGAGAGAAAACCTATAAGTCTCCTTATGACATCCCTGCTAAGTTGAAGGCTGTTTTAGAAATTTCTATATAGCGGACTTGTAGCTATTTTAACTTGCCTGAGCCGCTGATTGTTATCCCAAAAGGAAAAGCATTTGTTTTTTCCCGACATTTTGTAGAATCGATTTGAGAGCCTAAGCGGATATTCCGGTTAAACTTCAGCCTCCGAAGAACCTCTGAACGATAGCTGTTCAGAAATGTCGATACCTTCGATGAATTCATGAGTTGCTGTCTACTTTGTTGTAGCGAGCCAAATTCTAAGATTGAAACAGGACTCTACAGACTTTGAAATCATCAAGTTGGAGCTGAGTGCCTTTAAGAGCCGCTTGACTGTCTATGAGTATATGGATGGACACACTTTTGATGCCTGATTACAGGTTTATATAGGCGTAGGTTACAACGGTGAAAAGTTCGGTCTTGGGACCTAACATGCCGATACCGTCTTTAGAATCAAGTTGAAAGCAACCTGTATAGCACAAGATTCCCTTAGAGTTAAGCAGTTGATCGCCGGAAGCTCGATTATCTCAGCTTCGGATCGGAATCTCAGAACTTCTGCCAAAGAAGACTGATTCAGGCATAAGTTCGGAAAGCATGCGGAACATCTTAAGTTCCATCCATGTGATAATTGCCCCTAGCTCTTGTGCTGTCAAAGCATGCTAGTCTTTGAATCTGTTGAAGCTTGGTGCCAGTTGTTCTTTTTAAACTTTCGGTCACCATTCGATCGGCGCATCATAGTGTAGCTCTGAAAGTAGGACCCCAAGTTCTCCTACACCTGTGATGGCATGACAATTTTGTTGGGATTGCTCCAAAGATCTTCCTTAGAGCACAAGTCAGAAACTATTAAAAGGACGACTTTCAAGAGTTTGCACACGTTGCCTTGATCAGTGTTAGATTGCTAAGCTTCAAGAGTGAGTCATGTATATCAATCTTGGAGGCGAGCTGGACTATATCTTTAGAGCGGAAGACTGCTTTAATTTGTATTTTTCCAAGAAATGAAACCAGTGTCCAGTGTCAGGTCTCCTGTTGGATCTGCTCCATTGGCTTTGAACCTATAGCTGTCAATAGCCACGTTTTATCGCACTTCTGTCGTCTTCGCCTACAACGGCTAGCTGGAAACGGGCGACAATGCCTGAAAGTCCGTTCCATGCTGACACCAGTATCTGTTCTAGCACGAGATTGAAGAAATCAAGCGCATGTTTGTAAAATTTCCAATTAGGTACACGCGTATTTTCCAACATTGTGTGACCAAACAAGACTCAATGAGCAGAGCACTCATAGAAATACCCACTTACCTCATCGCCTTTAGTATGCCTCTAATCTGTCTATTAAAATCCCGCACAATGCTCTAACTGATCAGTTCTATTCCGAAGCAACCAGCTCGAAGATGTTTTCCTTTATCGTGTGCGGTTTGCTGCTCTCAGCACCAATTGTTATCAACGCAAATCCGATTCAAAACCAAGCTGCGAACTTGGCGACCAGAGTGCGTCACATAGTTCATAAAGCAGATTGGGCTGGAGTAGCGGGAGTAATGACTGCAGGTCAATGGGCATTCGTTAAAAGTCTAGCCGTAGCTGACAGTGAATCCGCCGGACAGATATACTTTTATTTGCCCTTCAGGGTGATTCCTCGGTCAGATGACCAGACAAGTCTCACATTGATATTCACTGAGAGGCATTGTCAGAGTAATTCGACACTTGGTTGCGCTCTGGTACTCATTGCAGGTGATGTTATAAAGGTGAGTATACAGATTGTTGTGGGCACACTTTTGTAACGATAAGTCCTTTTTTAGTTGGAGAAAGGTACTGATGACTACACACATGGACTAGAGACTTATCGAAGTCGTCATCCAACCGTAGTCACAGAGGATGAGTCTAAATTACCCGAACGTAAGTAAATCTTTAAAAAATTCAAAATGTTGTTGCAGTCACAAGTTTATTTCGCAGGCGTCCTTCATTTGTGTCAACTGGATATCAAACAAATTAACATCTATCCTGGCAATGGTACGATTGGGGTTACCCCGATGGACTACTCTACAGGAAATAAGCCAGTTGCTACTTACGTGTAACTTGGAATGTCAGAAAAGCTATCGCAACAGCTCAGCACTGCTTTTGTCTACAAGATAAGCCTACACCAATGTATTTTACAAATGAGTCACTCAGGAGATAACAGCTACCTTACGGTTGTTTTATTTAATTGCACTGTTCCCATTATTTTCATGTCAACATGTCAACAGAGCATGTTTACAAATTTTAATACAGTCTAGGGAAATAAATGGCACAGCAAGTGTAATTTTATTTGAGTGGATTAATTTATTTGACCGCCAGTGTACTTTGAAAGAAGCTTAACCACGTCTCAATGGCTCAACAAGTTCACATGAGAATTGACTGAGATACTGGCATGATAATCAAGCTTTACTTGACCCTTGTAGGGTCAGAGCCTGAACTAGCACCGCCTTCCATTCTTCACGGTCTTGGACAGTTTACTAGATCGAAGTCTCTAGCATTCGCGATTGCTTGATCTTTAAGCCGAAGGGGGTTGGTCACCCTTTCCTTCGTGAACCAGGATTTGAAAACCCTTTTAGCTGGATCATTCTGATCCATTTGCTCGGTACGGCCAAGCTGAATTTTAGCTTTTCGGACTACATCCACATCTTTATACAGCTTGTAGAATCTGCTGTTGTATTATCTCCTCCGTTCGCCTTCCTCTTTTGAAGGATTCCAAGATCTGCTCAGCAGTCTTACTTGTCGTCCAGCATTCAGCGTGATTGGACAATTCAAAGTGGTCAACTCAATCCGTCTAGTCGCTGCTTCGATCTGGGCGAGGGCACTTATAACAAAAGAAACAAGAAGGAAGCTCTTGTTAGCGTAAAGGCTCTGAGAACATTAAACGATTTCCGTACAATTTCAGATGAAACAGCCGACATTCTTGCAAACAAGATTCAAAGGGTTTACCTTAGGTGAACCGGCAAGAGGCCATTGTTACCGGGAGGATAGAAGCTTAAGCGGCAACATCTGTAGCATGGTAAGTCAAGCAGATGAACCCATAAACTGATCCCCATCATCGAGGTCTGAACAAATAGAGCACGCTAAGACTGCAACTACCACCTTACCCAGTTCCTGTCTGGACACAGAGGCTATCGAAAATATCTGCAAACATTTGGACACCATAGCTTGCCCTTCTGTCGAGAATGTTCAAATGAAGAGATGAAGATACGGAGCAGGCAATGTTCTACTGTAGACGCTTCTGAGAAGGAAGAGTGAACCTGCGAAACAGGACGCGGGCGACTGATTGTTCTTTCATAACGACCGCACAGAACAAACAGAGAAGAAGCCGAAGCCGCAGTTGCACAAGCTGCAAACCAGCCCCGCCAAACAACATCTAATTGTTATCCAGCGGAGAGAATGGTAGAAAAGTGTAGAGGTGTCGTTAAATAAGCAGGCGCGTGGCACCGAAGAACCCTATACCCACGAGTCGTGCATGTCAGCCAGCTGGGACTACCGGTATCTACCCATCTTCTGCGAAAATCTTGGTGTCTATCCATCTGCGCAAAGCCTCGTAGTTCCGCAGTTCCGCTTTGGAACTGAAAACCTCGTTAGAGCAGAGAAGTCATGGCAAAATGACTTACCGAATATGACTGGAGATGCGTCGTAAAGTTGAGACCTTATTTTGGGTTTAAGGCCCTGCTTAATCGTCTTACTAGAATCTGATAAGTCTTTTCATGATCCCAGACGACAGCGGGCCTAAGAAAGATGACAGAAAATTTTCTCCGGTCCTGAATCTACACATTTTCAGTTAGGGCTTCCATTGACTTACCAGAATGCTGGCAGACCAATCGAGTACTTCGCGACGTTGTAAGGCGTTCGCGGCTTTCTTGCTGTCTCTCATCACTGACTGTAGACAACTTGTTGAAGTAATAATGGTCCACCTAGCTTTTGACAAACAGTCTCAACGTGTTAGCCTCAAGTGACTCCACTCTCTGTGACCCTTGTAGACCGGGCGAGGATATTGCGTAACACTTTCTATCTGATTGTCCTGTCTTTGCTCGTATCAAGTGGCAATGAAGCTTTTACTCGCCTTTCTCTCCCAAAAAGACGAAGAAAACACTGTAAAAGGCTTGCGCCTGCTGGTGGTACAATGGACTCTAGCGTGGGGTTCCAACACTTCGACAGGAAAAAAAATGTGGAGTTCATTCTTTAGCAACACTAGCTGGCTGCAAAAGCAGAAGAATGAGCAAGTCAGTGTGACAGGATTACTCATGAGCTCAGAGGTGGTACTGCTTAGTTGAATATCTCCTGAAAGGCTTAGACAATTTCTTGATTGATTCGAGTCAGACCCAACACAAAATCAAGGATCTGGACGTCTTCAAGTTGAATTAATTCGTATGTTACACCACCCCTCTGCTCGTTGGAAACTAAAAGACGACAGAAGTGACTCTGAAGAGCTGTAGAGACCTAGATGGTTTAGAAGTCCATAGACCAAATAGTTTGCATGCATCCTCTCAAAACGAATTGAGTATATTCGTGGAAAAAGGTGCACTCTTTGCGTAAAGTTCATAAACCTTTTCCATTCCGCTTTCTTCAAGACTTATTATTGAAAAATTCCTAAGAAGCCTTGAGTCAAGTCTTATCAGTGTAAGGTCATTACTTTATGCAAATCATCGCGGAATGTAATAAACTAAGGGAATACCAAACAAAGCCTCACACTAAGGCATGACGATGCAATTCTCAGCACCAACAGCCATATCACCTGTTGATAACAATCTCCTGACCCACCCAACCACAATGTGAATCCATAAAATTCATTCCAATGTATCTGTTGTCTGACCTTCAACTTCGAACGAATTCCCCATCAACACCTTCGTCACTCTGACTGATAAGCGACACTTAAATCGAGAGTACATTCCCTGATTGCTTGGCTATAAAAGCCTCAGACAAGTCTCTCCAACGATCAGTTGAAGTTTTTGAAACGTTCTGCTACCAAGATGAAACAGTTAGTTGTGTTCGGTCTTCTATTCTCGGCAATTGCAGTCAATGCCCATCCCCCGGGAGCCAAAGCTCCACCCGTCAATGCCGCAGCAGAAGCTCGTCGCTTGGTGCATCAAGCAAACTGGGCTTCGGTGGGAACTATCTCGACACAGGAATCGATCGTTGGCTACCCTATGGCGACCCCTCTATCGACGGCTGATAGTAAAGTTGGTGCCGCATCGACTGGTGAAATTTACTTTTACTTGATGGGTTCGGACATCGCCTCACTGAATACAAACGCCGACAACAGGATAACTTTCATGTTCAGTGACGCACAGGAGGGGGATTGCAACAAGAGGGGTGTTGATCCATGGTCACATCAGTGTCCAAGGACAATGATTTCGGGACAAGTTCAAAAGGTGAGTGTGTTTTTTTTTAGTTGAATATGGAACTTGGATTCATGGATTCATTTTATTAGTTGGAGAAGGGCTCTGAAGAGTATACTCGTGGTTTGGACGCATTCGTAAGTCGCCATCCAACTGCTGCTGGTTGGGAATCTGCTGGTCGTCATAGACGTAAGTGTTAAATTTTAAGACTTATGTTGCAGGTTTCTAAGACTCTCTCTTTGCAGATGTGTTCTTCCTTTGCAAGTTGGATATTACAAATGTCATTGTCTTTTCGGGCTACGGAGGATACTTGCGTGTTACTCCTGAGGAATATCTAGCCGGAACCGATTCGGTTGATGCTGCTCACACTTAAAGTTTCAAAAGCACACACAACTTTTTGTGAAAATATCATTTTAAACTGACGCTTACAATGTTGTTGTTTTCTTTGAGAGGTTTGTGGTGACCTTTACGAGTGGAGGGTGTGCTTGCTATAACAGCTGAGAGATGAGTAGACAATAAGGGACGTTCTACGTAGGTTACCATTGCTTAACATGAAACTCTTTTTGTCATAAGTACCGCATCCATACACAGAAAGGATTGTTCCGAGGCTCATCTCAGGGAGAGGTGTTGACGATATTTTGTTAGAATAGCAACCCACACAGACAGACCACATGGCAAGTGAGGAATTTGTGTAAAGGAAGTGTACGATTGTGGACAGCCATGCAGCAATAGGGAACAGCAGACAGGGAAGTCTCTTTGTAAGTGTCGCCAAGCCCTGACAAAG
This sequence comes from Criorhina ranunculi, assembly GCA_951813785.1. Lineage (NCBI taxonomy): Eukaryota > Metazoa > Arthropoda > Insecta > Diptera > Syrphidae > Criorhina > Criorhina ranunculi. The sequence goes on along the minus strand of OX638381.1, from coordinate 86,606,386 downwards.
TATGATGGGCCCTCGGTTATAGCAAGGTCGAAGGAAACGAGAGAACAGGAACAGGCTAGGAAATGAGTTTTGGTGAAGCGAAAAGGCACATATGTACATCGACCTTGTGGCCAAAGAAGGGATCAAACCTGGAGCAATGGGGAAAACGGAAATACCCATCTGTACTCATAGAACACGGACACACATTGGATCGATGGCCATAAGGCTTGGGTTAATAGAGACCATCAAGCACTGGTTATGCAACTGCCCCAACTTCCGAATTTGTCGCCTTCTTCATCCAAGCGAGCTGTTTGGAGAATTGGAAGAGCTTAGACAAGTTCTACTGATGGACTTGACACGATTTATCTCATTTATCGTCATTGGCCTCCCTGAACCGACCCGAGTTCAGACAGAATTTAGGATGACTTTCGGTGGCTAGTTTGACAATTCGTTCGTTCGATCATTGAAGAAGTGTTCACCTAGGGTTAACTTTCTATGTCTCTTGAGGCTTGGGCATTCGTATAGAAGGTGGGATGTGTCCTCGTCAGATTTGTACTCAAAAGCATTCTATTAAGGTGGACCGCCAGCAAGTTGTGGCCCGTCATCTGGCCTGTAGGCCTTTTACTAAGTTCACTTCAAAGCATCTTAGGAGGCTAGGGTTAGGTTAGGTAGCTATCTCCGCTTACTCATGATGAATTTTCTTTCTTTCTCAAGGAAAGCCGTGTAAATGCGATTCCCTTCCTACTCCGTACTTTGTGCAGAACCATTTAGTCCCTCGAATAAGGCTCGTTATTTTGTAAACATTGGTTCCTTAGCTAGGTCCCTGAAGTCTTTCCAAGGGTTTGCCTTTTTAGCCTTGATAGGGTTGCCCTGCCCTGCATAGAATGTGGGTTACTGTTTGTTCCTCTCCCTCGTCTCTACAGCTTTTGCAGAAATCGTTGGAGGAGACACCCATTCTATCAAACAATGCCCCGTGAGGGCATCTTCAAGATTTGCCTGTCTGGCTATGTGTGTTTCAGGTATATTCCCAGACATTTCCAGACATTAATCTGAGCTGCAACTGTTCTTAAGGTTGGTCTTCTAGATTTCTGACGTTGTGTACTGGCAGCAGAGGGTTGTTTTCATTTTTGTGTGCTCTCGTACCAGTGCTTGATAATAGCAGGCCTTGGGTAGAGCTATATGGCTAAGTACTTAAAGCCAGTCCATTGGTGTTGATGTTAAGTCTCTACTTCTAAGGCGCATTGTGTCGTTAAGCTGTACGTCGATTGTGAAGTATGGAGGACAATCCTCTGCTGCTGAAAACAAAAGTCCGATCGTGGAAGATGCGTTGGTACTCTAGAGTCTCCCAGCAAGTTTTTGAAACGTCTTATTCCTGGTTATGAGTTCGTTAAATGGGCCCGGCAGCACATACCGGTTGTGTTTCAGAAAGGTGTTGTAGAGACGTAAGACGCCAGTTTAGAGTTCAGCTGGAATGGAAACAGCAAACCTGAGTCTTTAACATGCTTGACTACAGACGCTGATTATTTAAATATTTGCCAGAATTGTGAAGTTAGCTTCGGTGTTGAGTGTCTGTAGCGATGCTATCGGCGTGTGAACTGAGTGGTCGACCAGTGATATGTCCTGTTCCGAACCCTTCCTGGCTAATTCAACCGCCATTTTATTCCCGTGGATACCTTTGTGTTACATTGTGGTTCTCGGTGAGTGTATAGGTTAAAGAGAGGATTGGTGCTGGCACTGAACCCTGTCGTAGATCATTATGAAAAACCAGGATCATCCTCCTTGGAGATTATGAAATTTATCAGGTGGACCTAGTCTACACACCGCTTCATAAGGGCGATGAAATCCATATATGTTTAAAGAACTTTTTCGTAACCCGCGTCAATAAGTGTTTTTACAGGGCCAATTCTTGAGGCAGATTGGCTGCAGTCGTTCCAGTTTTCTTCCACTGTCCACTGATTTACTCTTTGCTTTGTTGTATCGGCAAGATCTATACCCGCATAACTCGCAAATATGACGCAAATGCTAAATGAACTATTTAATCAAATTCATAAGCTTTTTTTAATTTTTGCGCAAAGAAATACACACGAGTTGCAATCAAGAAAAAACTAAAGGTCGCCACCTAAAGCTTGTCAGAGTTTGAGAAGATTGAAAGAATGTGATCAGATGCCATAGGACAGCAAAAAAAAAAAGAACAAAAACATCACGAATACCTTGAGAAATTAAATTCACATAAAATAAAAATGGCCTTCTTAATTAAAATATGTAAATTCACACGCGAGTCTGCTCAGGTAACCTCCCTCATCGATACCGAATTACTTCCTAACAACGTCAATCCAACCCACATGACTTGCGATTTTCCAAGTAAGTAAGTTTCCAAATACGCTCAAAGAAAAAACATCTTTCGCAACAACTTTTCCATCCAAATTGTAACGCATCACCGTCATTTTCAGTGTGCGTCTGATGCTTCGTTGAGTTTCTGAAGCAATTTTTCTTACAATTTCACGCTTAACAATATTATTAGAAAAAAAATTGTTTACATTTATTAAAAAATGCGAAACATGTGTCGGATACGATGCAATGAAACATTTTACATAATTTTGCAATCCAATTCGAGACGCAGGCAAACATGTATTATAGTTTAGAGGAATTTCATTTTGGACGCTTCACACGAACAGTGTTATGGGAAGTGATAACATAAAACCCGACCTTCTACTAATTGCTATGGCAGCGGCAGCGGAAACATACTGGACGCCATACTCATTTCGAATGCAAATCAGATGCGCAAACAAGTATTTTCGTCATTAAATCAAAAAATTTGAATTTTTTTGCAAAAAAATAACAAAAAAAAAATTAAAATTCAGAAATTTTTACCAAAAATTGTTCTTCGGAGCTCGTAAAATGTTGCTTCGCATGACAATTATGGGTATTGACGTCGTCGCATTGGTTTTCATACCGTAACCGGGCATTCATTGAGAGCGAAATAATTAATTCGCCGTGCAGAGATTTCCCATTATAGTGATGCAAATTGATGATTGTATCTGTAGCTGGTGGTGGAATGATTCGGTGATGAGAAATTGCACTCGAAGAGGGGCATAATGGGTTGGTTAATCACCCTAATGGCAACAACACGAGAGCATTTTATTGTTAATTAATTTTAAAAGATTTACGGTGGCTATTTTGTTTTAAATTTGTTTGCGTTGAGTGTGATGTATAGCACGGCGGAGTTTATTTGCATTTTCCTCAATCGATTGTTGCCATAGTTCACGAAAGATCAAGATTAGGTAGGTTTCTTTGGTTTTATAGATAAATTGAGTGGTTTTAGTTCCCATTAGGAGCACTTTCTAGCCTTCGTCCCATCTTAACCTTGGTAGATGTTATGATCTGAAGTTTAGTCCGCAGGTACAATATGCTCTGCGGACTGCTCCTAACCACGCCAATTATGCTATCCTCCAGTTGGATGTTTTTTGCAACTCAAAGGTACCAAGAACGCAATGCATACTGTGAATGTAATAGAGTCTTTAGACAAAAATATAAATCACAGGACACCAGAGGCCTATTTCTATGTTTGAGTATCTGTTCTTGTGGCCAGCCCTCAAAAATGCTACGAATCTGAAGGCACTCACAAAAATCCAGCGATTAACACACAACCATCGTCATAAGGACGACCCTAAGAGTAGTCTTCGAAACGATACTTTCACTCATATAGCTCGACCTACATGTACACTAAAGATCCAGCAGTTAAGAACGCCTTACGCCTTTGAGCATCCGATTTCGGGAAGAAGACCCAAATAGGGTCACATGGACGGAAACAAGAACTGAAAAATTAATGTCATACTTTGACTTTGACCTAAACTTGCAAACACACCCCAGGGGATGAGGAAAGGGTCATTAAACCCAAAAGTACATCAATTCGCACAGAGGTCTTAAAAATGGATGAAGGGTTAGGCCCCGGAATCTGCTCAGAAGAACCTGCCATTATCCTAGCCAACCCACGATCAAAATCATTCCATTTACAGGACTAAACTTCAAATTGGTAGAGAGGTGTCCCTAGGAGTTTAGATACCTAAACTCAAGACATTAAGTCTCAATCCAGACAACAAAGACATCGATAGCAATAACAAGGCCGATGAACCGGCAAGAATAGGCTCATAAATCAAACAAGCAAAGGTCGGCTATACCAACCTGACCCTGACTTAGAGGAACTAAGCCGACCCAAGACGAACCTTTGAAGCTTGCCGTACTTAGCACAAGTAATCAGCACCTTCCCAGGTCACAATCTTTTGACGGACCATCAGAAAAAAATACGGCCAAGCACCGCCGACTTCTGTTAGGTCTTTCGTGATATAGACAAGACACAGTAGAACTAGGTAAACAGCCTTAGCCGCATTTTTTTCAGAGAATCACGCAACGGAAGGCCACTCTAAGATTCACACTGGATTCGAGGTGGCTTAGGAAGGATTCGATATGGTTTAGGAAGGCGAACTATATGAGGATCCAAGTGAGATGACACATCGCGCCAGGACCCTTCTATGAGAAATCTTGTTGACAAGACAAGTGAAAGCCCTTGAAACATGGTTTAATCCTTCTCGAGATACACGTCTTATAGGAGCATAGAGCACAGAATGAACAGAATCCTGGCCCATATGGGATTTTTCCAATTTTTGCACGAAAGGTTGCGAATAGCGCTACGATTTAGCAAAAGCAGACATCGGTCTCTGTCTCAAGCTAGGATTTCCTCCACTTGATGCAGATATCAAGATCCAAATGGATCAGATACCGACTTCCATTCGTTCTTACTACATTCTCTACGTCTTTTTAGAAAAAAGAGCATGTCTGTCTCTTTTTGTCTCCCTTTCCATGATCGTTCTGCGAAAAACTATTGATTTCGCTTCCACTTGAACCTAACCTTACTTACTCAGCAGTTTAACACTGTAACCTCGGATCCATCGTGACTGAAGATGATTTTCTTCTCAGTTCCTCAGAACTCAAATGACGAACTATCAGCGTTCAGATACATCTGTTGGCTTGAGTTCTGAATTTTTGTAAGCATTAGGGTTGCAGGTCTTGCAGCTTCTCCAACGATGGACTTCCAATGATCGAAAGGAATCAACACCAGCATGATTTCTTTCGTCCATAACCGACCCAGTTTCTTGAAATTCCTCAGCCAATCTTAAAATTGTCGTGCAGTTTGCTGACAAACGTTACGTCATGGGGCAGTCAATCCAATGAGACACGCCTTACAATTCTATCCCCCCATCCAAACAAAGATTCAAATAATGGTCTAAGCCTTGTACATCAGCTTGAACCTATCATTTTCGATGATGATTCGCAAGATGTCCAAGCATTAGCTACTGAAATAATTAATCAACAGCTTTGGAAATACATCGAAGTTCCACCTCATTTCGAAGAGGGATGCATCCTACACGATAATTGACACCTAACCCCACCCATTATCCGCTCATCAAATGTATCCCTCATTACCACCTCTGCCATTTATAATTACACCGCTAACCGACAAAAAAAAGAAGCCAAACGCACATTAATCACCACAAGAACAGAACTGGCCTCAAGTGTTCTCCACCCAACAACCGTATAATTATCATGAAAGACGCACTTCTGGCGAAAGAAAGACCCGCCAATTTGCCGCTTGCAAAAGCCTTACATAGGAAATACATTTCGCCCTTAACCTTAATTCTATCGTCGGCTCCGAATGCAACCATAAATTACACCAGCAACCATAGGCATCCGAAGTTGTTGTTCATTCTCCAGTTGGCGTAGACAACGCAACACCAAGGCCGGGTGCTCTGGGCTCACATGGGAAAATTGCCTCAAAGAACATGTGCAGCCGCATGTGTTGCGTTGCGGTGGGATCGCACATTTTCCTCGAGACATGATCCCAAAAAAACGATGTTCTCCTGAAGGCAATTACAAGAATTATTAAGACGACTTTGGATTGTGACACTCTAATTGGATTGTGTTGTCTTGAGGCTGCCTCCCGTCCCATCGTTGCCACGCATTCCTTTCGGAAGACATGCAAGGCATGGTGGGTGGGTTTTTTTTTCACATCAATTACCGCTCCCATTTGGAACGCTTTCAGCTGAATGTTATTAGTTCGTCTAAATTCCACTGACGTTTTGTCATCTTGAAAGGTGGTGCAGACAAACAGACTTGTACCGGGTGTTGTTGCTAATGTGAGCTTAAAGGTCGAACTGAAACTTGTTATCGCCAAAATGGAGGTCGACTTTTAGAGGTTTTTCGGAAGTTGTCTTGTTGTATGATGTGTTGGGATATATGTCGCGAGGTATGTGACGTTGATTACGGTATTGGAAATGGAATAGGAAGTTAGTGATTGGAGACCAAGATTTAAAGCGATTGGGGACACTGGCGTCAACGTCCATTAAGTCATTTGGAGACCATAACTTCTGTTAAGTAGGTCGATTTGGATTGCAGGCGGTATGAAACCAACGACTTCTGAATCTGAGAGACTTGCGATAAACTTTTTGATTAGGATGCCCAGTAAGTTCCGGCTGATGATGATTCCTGTTTTCTAGGTTATAAAACTGGATTTGAGGATCAATCTTCCAAGGGGAAATGCTTGCAATATGTACTTACACGGCTGTGAATACTATTGCTTAATGGCTTGCTTAATCCTTTTACTAGATCCAAAGGGATAAATGGAATCTATCCACAAAAGAACGAAGTACCGACATCTTAAGTATTCAGGTTCTGAAAGATTCAAGGTACAAGAGCTACTGTCGTATTAGCAACTCTTGACTTCGGGAAATACCTTTGGTCAAGTGGCAGGGTGTGTGCACTAGAAAAGATCGGAAGCTGCTGTACGGCACAACGGAGAGACCCCGCAGAAAGGGAATCATTCTTGGAGCAGCGCAGGGCTCAATCATGGAACCTGACTTGTGGAATACCTTCTACGATGGAATTCTTCATAAGCAGATGCCTGAAGAAGCCTTTCTAGTAGGTAATGGAAACAACATGGCCGCTGTGACTACTGCGAGAGAACCCGATCATGTCCTGGACCAGCGCAGGGCTCAATCGTGGGACCTGACTTGTGGAATACATTCAATCATGTCTAGTTATGTGACGCGTAAATGACTGGATGGAAGACCATGTGTAAAGGCGGAGAAGATGGAGCTAGCACTCTTGACTAGGAACAGAAGTGATACCCAGCAAGAATGGGGTGAAGTTTTAGATAAAGATCGCATCTGAGCGAGCTGTGAAGGCCACTACGTCAATCAGCAGACGGTTCAATGAGGTAGGTGGCTCAATGGTAAGAAAACAAAGCCTTCTCCTGTCGATCAAGCATGCCAATTACCTATACGGCTGGGAAATCTAAGCCGACGGACTAAAGCCAAGAGAAGTACAGAAAGCAAATGGCCGCAATACAATTGCACGGAGCTTCTACAGTGTCGGAACCGGCCACCTAGCCTTCGAAATGACCCTCATCAATCTCCTAGGGGCAGAGATGAAAAACGCAAAAAAAGTCGGGTGTATGAGTGGAAACAGCAACTGCAGATGCGAAGAGCTCACCAAGCAGCAGTGACAAGGACGATGGAGCTCAGAAACAAGAGGAAGATGAATTGCAGAATGATCTTTTCCAGAAACTCTGGGCAAGTACGCATGACAACCTGGTAGGGCGCACCCCAGAGATTTTGCTCCCTATCGTTGCATTTTCAGTGAAATATTTCCTCTTACTTTCGTAAATGGCGTGCAACCTTGTACCACTCATATGCCACAGTTCGCCATAGGGGACTCCTGCTCTGGATTCCATATACAACCTCTGCACTTGATGGCACTTGGGACGAAGTTATGCTCTTTCCTCGTTCCATCAGTAAAGCAGTAGATGGTGTTCGGTGGCCCTTCTCCTTATTTTAGAGGCGTCACAAGCTTTGGTCACCTCATTTATGATTTGTATGGCCCCAGTCCTCGGAGGTCCTGTCTTTATTGCAACTTTAGGGAAGCTATGGGAGAGTAACTCTTCGTTGAAGAAGTCTGATTTCTAAATTCTAACGCTCATCGGCAAGCACGCCAATAGACTTTACCTCCCCTGCAACGACTTTTGCATTAGCTGCATGGACGAGGAGGAGGAGGAGACAATTCTCCATTTACTCTGCACATGTCCAGCCCTCTCAGCTCGAAGAAGAGCATACTTAGGAGCCAGCTTCTTTCACAACCAAAACGAACTGACTGCCATCAGTCTAAGCAGCCTCCGGCGGTTTATAACAATCTCCGGCTGATTCTGCGAATACTATTTCTGATTAAAGTACCGATCCATGTGGTAACACAAAGGACCTTATCTGGTTTAAGTGAGGTTACAATTTGCAGCCTTCCACTCCAACCTTGCCACCAACTTCAGCTAATCCTGGTGATGACGACGCCAAATATACTGATTTCCATCAAAGGAGAGTCAACGACATCCCACCAACCACGCTACAGGTACATTCTAACGCAACAAGATTCCGTAACGGATGCATTCAATATATGTAAGTCTCTCCTACGTCTTGTCTAAAGAACATGTGCCGAACAAAAAAGTATACGAAAGACGACGTTAGATGAATGAAAAGTCTGCACAATTCCCATTCGCCTGGCATTGTGGAGGCGTACATAAATAGCATCTAACCATGATTTTCCCGATTGAAATGACACACATTTGACTCTAAACCCCATCGAGTGCCACGGACACTCCCACGGGGGGGTCCTAACTCTTAAATTGGTTCGCAATCACGAATTTTTAACAATCGACATTGCCTGCAGATTTAGAATTCACGAAAAGTTAAGGGCAATATGCATGTTCAACGACATAACGATGCCGTTCCGAGATACCGAAGTATCTAAGGAGTGGTCTTACATCGAATTTGCATTTGCAAGTCTACCTAAACGAATTGAACTAAAAATAGATACACATGCATGAAAATTGTCACAATCAAAGGTTGGTCGAGTCACTTAGCGGTACAGTGATAGTGTACGACAAGCTTATCGTAGAATAATTTATCAAGTTTTGGGATAAATGTCATCCATCGGGTACAGCAGCACATCAATAAGTCGTTAACATTCCATCAAAACTTTTACAACGCACAAGGTCTATAATAAATCTTTAGACTGGCGGCGCCATATTGATGTCAATCCCATCCAATTAAATACACCTATCTACGCATAATTATGCAAATTTTCACGTACATAATTGTCACTACGGATTGACGACGGACATAATTAATGAACGTTGACATACCAGCGTCGATAATGAAAGGCGGTCAGTGCTTAACACAGAGTTGTCGTTTAAAATGTTATGTAAAGCTTAGGTTAATGGCTTACGTACATATTGAATGTACCCAAATGGAAAGATGTGTTTCTAAGAAGTCGGTCCACACAACCGAAGGCTAAGTCAGAAAGATTGAATGCTTCAACCTTTTCTTAAACCTTAACTTTCTAGGTTGATGTTGTTTTTTTTTTTTTGTGCTCGACTTAGATTAGACAGCGCAGAGTGAATGTAAGAAGCTTGACGGGAATGTATACCTTTCATCACCTTCGTATGTAATTAATTACGAGACTTCTTTTGAAAAAATAGGCTGCGACTACATTTGACTTTGCCAAAACGAAGCTAGGTAGGAGTGGCAGGCCGCAGGTTAGACCAGATAAGGTCCTTTGTGTTAAAACGAAGCTAACCAAGGGACAATATAAAAGTGACTACCTACGAGCTGTTTAGCGACACCGACCTAGTCAAAAAACTACTCATTGGTCGTTAAAGATGGCTAGGACGTGTAGAGCGAATAGACACCAACGCTCCGGTCCGAAGAGTCTTTGAATCTAACCCGTAGGGACAACGCAGTAGAGGAAGACCTCGCCTAAGGTGGCCCGCACAAGTATAAGGAGGTGTCAAACAACTTGGAGTGCGTAACTGGAGACGGTTAGCTAAGGACCGGGCTAACTGGAGAAGCTTGTTGGTTGAGGCCCATTACATCCCGAACTGTAGCGCTACCTTAGTAAGTAAGTAAGTGACCTAAGGCAAAAGAAGAGTGAATTAGCAACGAACAACTGGCAAAAGAACCTCAAAGAGAAGTCTCAGCAGTTTCATAAATGGAACTCCCATTTGAGCATTCAAGTAGTCCTGTATGACAGGATTTTTCATTTGGCGAATTGGCAACAATGTGCTTGAGATTGAAGAGGATAAATCTCCCGAAATTAAAGGGCTTGATGCAAAATTTTAAAGGGAGATCCTGAAGCAGCTCTTCAAGACTGAAAATACCAAATCAGATGTCCTTATGTACCAAGACAGTGCTGACTACTGAGGCGGATTAAGAGGAAGACTCATTGAATCTATGGATAGAATGTCGCATGGTTGCTATTGAAAACGTTGTAACAAAGCTTCAAAAAGCTAAGATAGCCATTGATCTCATTTTGAAAAGCGTCTTGACCAAGGTTCTCAGGGCAATCAGTTTGACATCCCTCTGCTTGATAAAACACATTCTTCAAAGCCGAGTGATAAGCGCCATCTTCAACAGACTTATTTTACGTATTATGCCGCTATAGTTAAGGACGAAACATAGCCTCAACCAACGAGACTATCTAGTCACGATACTTAATCAGCTGTCTCCTCATGCATACGTCAAGTTGGATGAGTTCATGTCCCACTTGAGCACATCGTTGAATATGAGATCAGTCCTCATCCGCATAGTCCCTCAGGCGTGGAGTCGAAAACTCTTCAGGCTGGAGTTGGAGTCGGTGTTCATTAACTCTACTCTCCCTCACCACTTTAACGTTTGTACACGTATTTTTTGACCAAGTCCTTGTGGCTATATAGCTTATGGTCGAATCTTTCTCACCATATACCATCCACGGTAGGACTCTTCATTCGAAGATTCCAAGTGAACTTTCATCCGATTTTGACAATGTCCATGCCTTTATACGACACAGCAGGACGGAGAGCCTCTCTAGTTCTTCCTGATTGGACGTTACTTCATAATAATTGTCTCCTAAGGCCAAAGTAACATCGATTCTACTTTGGATCTTTGCTCTTTCTCTCTTTTCGTTGGCAGAGTTTATAGCAGAGCCTAGGTAGACAAACTCCTTTGAAACCAAATTTATAGTTATCCATCGTAATGTTGTCGCCAAGACATCATCAGTGTTGTGTCCTGGTGTCCGAAGACAGAAAAACACTTCGATTCGGGAAGGCATCAGCGCTCTCTCAATGATGTTTTATGCATAACCAAGTAGTTGTACTGATTTGTGAAAAATAGTGCGTGATGAGTTGACCTCATCACTATTTTCTCAAATACCCGGCTAAACAGGTTACATATCAGTGCGTCGACCTGTCTCAAAATTCCACGTATTGAAGGTCTCGGTGACGTCTTTTTTTTTACCTTGACGGAGCTACAAGCGTTCTCGATCGTCATCCCACTTAAGAGAATGTGTTTTGCAGGCAAACCAAAACAAGACATGTCAACAAGTAGCTCATCTCTATACAAAGTAACATATGTGGTCTTGAAATCGATAAACAGATGGTGGGCATCGATCTAGAACTTTTAGGTTTTCTTTAGGATTTGGCGTCAGCCAGTACGTTAGCGTATGGTGTTAGGCGTGCCAGCATTAGACCAGATAGAATTTTGTAGGCGATACCAAGAAAACTTATGCCTCTGTAATTGACACAGTTGAAGCAGTCTCCTTTCCAATCGTCGGGCATGCTTTCGTCGGACCATATTTTACAGACAGAATGGTGTATGTACCCTACCAAGTCATCCCCTGCCGTAGTACAGCTCAGCTTCTAGGCCATTAAGGTCTGCGATCTTATATGATCTGAGCTTGGTTACGGCTGCTTCAAATTTCTTCCTGAACAGAGGTTGTAGTGATTGTTTGTCCTCTAGATTGAGGTTATCAGAGTCTTGAACAGTCCACAGAACCATTGAACAGTTCTGAACCAACTGTTTCGGTTTTGGTAGCAAAACCTTTGATTGTCCTCTTTATCCATTTACAAAACTTTCAGATTTCTCGACACAAAAAAACGCCTTAACTTAGGCCTACAGAGCCTTTGAAAAGTCTTCGAGGCGAAAGAAAATGTCAGTGTCATCTAGTTGTCGATGAATGATTGTCTCACATTCAACTCAATGAAACACTTATCCCTTAACGAAAGCCCATAGTTCAATCTGGTCACAGCCGTGAACTCTACCCGAAAAACTCTACGAATTATCTAGACAAGGCTTGGGAAGTTGCACAGATCATACATGGTTTGCTCACATCAAAAAGGAGGAATACATCGTGAACCATCATCATCATCAAAAAGAACAAGTGGTTCCAGAAGAAAGAATTGACTTTTCTGATCGCTTTGACAACTTTTCTCGAACAATTCACCCTGAGCTTGTTCCAAATCGGTTTCTGGGATGACTGATTAACAGTTCTACGCAGACATTAGCATCAGGCTTTAGGATAAGCTCCGCATATCTCTGCTTAGACTAACTGACACAAGCCACAACGAAATTCTTAGTGAATGTGTATACTTGTGTCATAAGCTAACATTCACACGAAATTATGATTATTTTCACGTAGAAATGACAGTAGATGACGAATGTAACCTTAAATCAACATCAACACGAAGTTCATTTCGAAAAGTTCCATCAAACTCTTACACAACACCTTTGTAGACACTGCAAAAAGTGAATGTAAATTTCAAACGGTATTTAATGATATTACAACAGGCTACCTTCATATTTTCCAAAACTTAAAGTACCCGTTACAATACCGTCATCCAACACACTGATTTCCATAAATATTTCACAAAAAACAAAAAGCACACCTAAGCACCTGTCATTATGCCGAAAAACATTGTTCAACATTCGCGTTGTCACACCAAGAGTGTCATCGAGAAGAAAATTTGCATTCCAAACGATGACACTCAATATGTCAAAAGTGGCAACACTGCACAATGGTCGCATTCAGCACTCTAAATCAATTAACAGAAAACAAATTTTTTTTTTTATTTCCAAAGTGCGCTACCGTTGCTGAGGGACTGTGTACTTAATTATGCTCATCATTGGGGACAAGTGGAACGTTCCATATCAAGAAAAAAAAAAAAATACGAAAATAGTGTCAGGGTTTAGTCTAAGAAATTTTTACTAGTAAGATGCTCGTCTTATTATGCAGACTTGTAATTGTTTTATAATTCAAAGATATCGCCTCTCACAAGCCTCTCGACTCGACTAGATACCTGAATTAATTGAATCGACCGACCAATGGCCTTGGGCGATTGGACAAGTGTCATTATGGTGGTCTTTCTTTAATTAGTTCGGCACGATTTATTGTAAAAAAAAAATATATAATTTAGGTACGCTAGTTGTTATATGGAATCGCAATATTATTTTTAATTATACTTAGGTGAGCGCGTTGAGAGAGGGTCTATAAATATTATTGTTATCAACTTGATTGCTTTATATTATTCAAAGGTGAAGCGGCACATTGTTATCGAGAGCTGAAGTGTTAAGTGGTGGTAATTTTACAAATATTTGGATACACAATTTGATAAAGTAGAGAATGTAGTTGGCTCTGTAGGGAAAGGTTTCCACTTTGACAAACTTTGATAAAAGAAGATGTGATGTGATGGTTGAAAGGGGAACGTTTTAAGTTCCAAATACTCAATAGTATCAGTAAGACAAGTAACCGCTTGTCTCTCTAGAATCGATAAAGTCTCACCTCGATAGTGAAGCTAGAAGAATAGCTTACAGCAGGTGGAACAATATCTATACTTGTCTTCTGTCGAAACAGATCGGGCCCAACCTGAATGTGAAGAGAAGAGGAAGACTTCTGTCCGTCAACAGGAAACTTGTACTCAGAGCTTATACTCCATCTATTCCATAGGGAAGTCCCGCATGTGAGGTTTCTGAGGCTGATCTACGGTTTCTACACGCGGTGTCAAAATAAACCTTTTTTCTGGCCTATGTGGGTCCTTGCTAAGTGGGGACAGCCGCCAAACCTAACCTAACCAATCAATATTTTGCTTCAACGCGTGAGTCTTTATGAAGCTTCAACTAATTCTCATTCTTTATCAAGGTTTGAGTACAAAGGCCTGGTATGCCAGTCCTGCATATTCTAGATTGAATTCAAAGCCCGTCAAGACTTATAGGTCACAGGGACATTGCCAAGTCAATTGGCTTGTCTACACAGTGAAACAATATTTCCTGTCTCTCATTGTTTTTCACAAACAGAGTCAGTTCCTTCAACATTTCACTCGCGATACGTATGATGCTTCAAATGCACATCAGTTCACCCTTAAGCCAACTTTCGAATGTACTGTCAAAGTTCTTAGTTCTGTGTTTCCTCATCACTTCAATCAACAAGCATTTAAAACCAACATGCATTAGTTTCTCCTTCGTCTCTCGTCCAGTTTCCCTAAACCCTGGGCTCTAGCCTCTCAGGGAGGCCGATTGATAATATAATTTGCTTTCATTTATTTTAGGTACTTCACACCACACCAGAGAACACAATGTATCTTTTGAGATCCCAATGAGGCTGTATTAAGTGCAGCCACCCCTATAACCCAATCTAACCAAGCTTGGGAGTGACCCTTATTATAGATAAGGACCAAGTTTTTTTGAGGAGATTTACTTTTATCTCTGGAAGTCTAATTGTACCTCTATAACTATCTGCCTAAAGCTGGCAATACGCTACAGATCTTAAGCGCTCGGTTAGATAAGGTTAAACGGGTGGCAACATAAGGTATGGGACGCTCAACTGGATCCTCAGTCCCGAGTCCAGTATAAATTGTACGAATGGCCTTTGGTAACATGGTTGACAGCTTGCCCGGGTCACTGAAATTTCGGCCTAGGACTGTTTTCCTGGTTCTACTAAGGCCTTGGCAATCGCAAATTCGCCGTGGCTAAGTTTTTAGTGCGTTGGTCTAATAAGCGAGGGGATCTAGATTCGAGCGGCACCACCTCTTAACAGGCAATGAATAGTATAATCTGTCATAAAAAAGCTTCTCAATCCGCCGTTCGGAGTCGGCAATAAAAATTGTAGGTCTCTGCCATTTATGCGAAAAACACGCACAACATAAATGGTTGTGAGAAGCTAGACCCTGGATTTCCATAAGTCGTCGCGCCAAACTTTTGCCCGCAGACAGCGCTTCATCTCGGAAAGCTTCTTTTGGGGGTCGGAACCAAGTGATGAACCATTGCTGGACACTGTTCTTGCCATGTGTCTGTGTCCCGGGACATAGGTTAAGTTAGGTAAGGTTGAGTGGCTGTCCCCACTTAACACAGACACACTTAAGCCAAGACAAGGCCCATTGTGATACCACGTAGAGAAGCTGGCTAACCAGCAACCGAGATCTCACATGCAAGAGGAAGAGAAAGACAAAAAGCTCTGGGGAACCGTACCGGTGTGAACCCTATCCTATGCCATACTAAGTGCGGAACCAATTAGATCCACATATAAAATTCTTTATTTTAAAGAGGTCAAGCCTGGCTCGGTTATTGAGGTCATTGAAGAAGTACGCCCCTAGATTTTTTCTCCTAAGCCTTGATAGGGTAGGGCAGTTGCAAAGGTGTTAGACCGTTTCTTCCTCCACTTCGTCTCTGAAGCTTCTACAGAAATCGTTAGAGGGGGTCCTGCGACATACCTACATTTCTTAGAAGGAGAATGGTCCCTTTAATACCTTTTGCTAAAACTTTCGTTTACTGTCAGGTTCGCTCTTGTCGTGACTTCGCTGGATTTTTTTTATTTTCTACGGCTGGTCACTGGAATAGACACCCACATGACCCATCATCTACACCATCTGCTGATGACTTATACGTGGTAGGAAACTATTTCAACCAGAAACCAATGAATTGGATAGCCAATCACTGAGATATTCTCTATCTAATTTCGCAATCTTTTGATCGGTGATCAAAATATTTTCTCCTGACTTGCTAAACACACTCCTCCGTGTGACAAAATGTCAAAAGTCAATCGGACACTCACTCACCAAAAACATGAATTCTCTACTGATCATGATTGATGGAATTGTGAATAGTTTGATCATTTTCGATCAAATCTTTGATTATATTCAATGCCGCAGCTTCCAAAACCAGACTTACAAAACCCCCACAACAATGAATTTGAATAAGGAAAAGATCATCGTTTAGTGATTGGCATTTTAATTAACCGTCAGCACTAGAATCTTATAATAATAACTTAATAATACAATTTAAAGCGCGCGTTAACCCGGGCTTTGAAAAATGAAAAAAAAAATGCGGAAATATCTTAATGTGTCACAGACGCCGCCGGTAGGTACGCGTTCCACGGTAACATTTAATAAAAGTTTCTAAATGATTAATCGAATAGAATCTGTATCTTATGCATTTAAACGCAGGACAAATAAAAATACCGTCAACTCACGGATAATTTATTACATGCTCATCTGCATGACAGTGTACAACAGAAATTATTCAATAATTCACTGAATCTTTGGAAGAACCAACGCCAGATGGAATTTTTATGTACCAAATGGCCTTTTACATCTAGAAGATAGACTCACCTGTCCAATACCATATCCAATGTTACAGATCCAGATAAGGATCGGTAAAGTTATCCAACTTTGTTTGCGGTCCAACATGGTTGTCTGTAATAAATATCGATTGTATCTGTGGATTAAAGCAAAAATAAATTTAATTAATTTATGGATTGCCTACGAGTATGTGGGTGAAATAGATTGGAATGCAAAGCTCTTAACATTTAGAGAGGCTTAAACGGGTTCTTCTTTCTTTCTTTTTTTTCATTCTATTGGTAGCCCCGTGTTTTATGACGCAAATTGATCTTCATTTTATGGAAATGCGTTCAGGTTTTATGACAGGCTCCATCAATTATTAACAAATTTGTCTTAACTGATGGAAAACCTATAAGGTCATTCTAGAATGTGCTCTTAATTTTTTTGAGCAATCACTTTAGGACAAAAATTTAGAACACAGTGATGAATATAAGATTCATTGACGATGATTTTGTTTAAAATTCAGTTTCAAGTTTAATTGGGCTTTTAGTCAGAAGTTGATGTCGGTTTTGGCATTGCAAATCAATTAGGAACAGAATTGACCCGGAATTCAGTGGAACTGGTACACATTCCACAAAAAGGAAGTATACGAGACATTTTTAGAGAACTTGTTTTGGTTTTAAGTTATAGTATTGCAAATCTGAAAAACAAGACTTTAAATTGGTTGACATTAACTAAGACATTCGAAAGCGTTATTCTTTTTATATCTCCACTTGCGATAAAAATAAGCGTGTTTGGAAGCTTAACCTAATTTACAACTAAACAGTGGGGAGTTGGGATAAAACGTGTTGCAGAATGAACTGATTTGTACATTTGTATAAACTCTAAGGCCATCTACTGAGGCTTTGACGGAATACTGCTGAAACCAATAAGAATTAAGCTAGGCTTGACAATATTTTATCCAAACACTATACTTGCTCTTAATTTACTACCTATGGCGCTACAGTCTGAGGTGAAACTAGGCCTCGAATAATAAGTATCTAAATCCAGCTCCCAGCTCCAAACGCGGACCCCATAGACCTTGGTCAAGTAAACTGGAAGCAGCGTGCTCGGGACTGTGAAGGATTAAAAGCGGCATTATTTCAGGCTCAAACCCTCCAAGGGTCACTGGCCTGATAAGTAAGTAAGTAAACCCAGCTCCTTATCACGCTGTCTTCAAGAAGACACACTAAGTTAGTTGAGGTCCCTTTTAACTTGTTCGCCACCAAAGGTAACGTTTTCCTTCACCGCGTCTTTTCTTTTTGTCTTTTCAAACTGGACATTTCACGTAAGAGGATCCGAGTGAAGGTGATGCAGCCACCTCTTCAACCTACCTAGCCCCTTTACTGCCTTGTCCCTTTTGGTTGGATTCAAACACTCTCCGATCCCAACCATGTCCTAATCATCAAAGTCGCTAAATGTCTCTGTCGCCTCCCTACTCCACTGGTAAAGATGGCATCTTCAGATTTCTCCGCAGTTCTTCCCTGAACGCGAGTCCTTGGGTCAACGCTAACATTAATTTGAAACATATGTGACTAATTGTCTGAGTTGGAATCCCTTACCATTCCTAGCCAGTGCAGGACATTTACACAGGAAATGTTCAGCTTTTTTTCTCGTCCTCGACACAGCGTGCAGGTATCATCACCTGCTGTGTCAAAGACGAGGAAAAAGTTGGAAGATTCTTCAGATAGTACCTTAAATTTCCATACCCTGCAGACGATGCTGCTACCTATTTGACAGTTCCTCGTGTCGTGCTTAAAACTAATCTTTTACTGCGGTACAGACATACTAGCTCATCCGCACTTTACTGCGCATTTACAGACGTTTATTCATGGTCCATTAATTGATCATGTTCTTCACCATCTACCTAAGGCTCAGGATCCAAAAGCCTAGAGGCTAACACACATTTTCCCAGGTTTTCCACCTTAACCGTCGATACCTGGGCGTACTCTAACCCAAGCCAGTGTCAAGTCGTTTGAAACACTTTCTAGGAGGCAAAGACGACTACAAAGACTTCTTTTGGATCAATAATCACTGAAAAGAAGACTTCCTGGGTTATTACCAGCTTCTTTCGGTTGAAATTACTTGGCCCTTTATGCTCTCAAGCATCCTGAAAGCTGGAAAGAATGACCATGCATCCACATCAGCA
This sequence comes from Criorhina ranunculi, assembly GCA_951813785.1. NCBI lineage: Eukaryota > Metazoa > Arthropoda > Insecta > Diptera > Syrphidae > Criorhina > Criorhina ranunculi. The sequence continues at coordinate 86,587,757 of OX638381.1, read as the reverse complement.
CTACAAATATCCAAATTTGACTACCCTCCGGACATATAGTGCTCTTCATACGAAAATGTTGGCATTAGGAGAGGTTTCTTAGACACAAAGACGCAACCCTTCACACAAATGAGACATCGTTATCTTTGTTCACAGTCGGACCGCTTTCAAAGCCGTAGATTCGGTTGCATCATTCTCAAAGTTGGTGGAGCAGCGCAGAGAAGAAATCACATTCTCCAGTGCAGCCCGCTCTAGATTCTTTAATTTCGTCGGGGACGCTCTAGTTCGAAAATAACATTGAAAAGGACACTTCACACTTTTTTAAAGTTGCATTGTATAAAAGAGGGTTCCATGCCCCAGCATATAGAAAAGTTCAGACGACTTTAAAAGCAACTGAAAGTAGATTGAAGTCTGAAACCGATCTCCTGTAAGACAGTTTGAGAATCTATCACCTACGATGGACAATCTTTCCAAATTGATGTCGTAAAACTGTACTAGATGATTCTATTTGGAGTTGTTTCAGTCCAAGTTTAAGCTATTTCTTCAATTTCAGGCCCCAGGAGAGCGATAACGCACACAATAGAGATTCGAAAGAATAACTTCGTCTTCAGCTCAAGTCTAGCCAGCTGTCAGAGTCAGAGTCAGAACAACATTAATCAAAACGTCAATATTGCCAGCAAATAATTAATAGTAGTAGAGCAGTGGACCTGCCTCTAACAACTAACATTATGGAAACGGAAATGAAACACGAATAGCTGTATCAGTCGCGCATGTCATTTTGAATAAGTGGAAGCCGAGTCTTCGTCCGGGATCATCAAAGTGCTTGTCAAATTGGCAGACGTGTTTAGAAACGTATTTAAAATGTTAACTTTATTGCCAAAAATATCATTAGTGTCACTTACAATTTATGTATTTGCAAACGTTCTTGATCCCGAAAGATATATTGTATTTTGCATCGCTATCCAAAAAACCGTCCGAACATCATTCGTTTAAGCCCACACAATACGATACCGAATCACCTTCACCGAGAATCGGTTCTCTAACGTCTAAAACTACCTACATTCTCATAATTCAACTGCTCAATTAGCAGTCTACCTGTGGATACAATCCATCCGTCACAAGTCACCCCGGCAAAAGAGAATACAGATAAAAATTCCATTTAAATGCAATCCACTTGGAAACAAATTGTCGTCGGGGATGAGTTCGGTTTTATTTACCACGATTTCACACGTCAAAATGTCGAAGGTTTTGTAACAGAGCAACAACAATCTATTACAATAATCGTTGCAGGCCACCCCCTGGCGTCAGAAAATACTGTTTTTTTTGCACCGACAATGGTAACGGTGATGCATGCGATTCTGTCAGTCTGGGTGTCTAGATTCAAATGTTAATTAATTCAGAGTCACTAGGTGTTCGTGTTGTGTGCATTGCGATCGAGTTTTGATTCGCATGCCTGCTGCTGGGAAGATTCATTCCTCTTCTCGCCTTGCGTCTGAGTGACATAAACTTTGTGGTTTTGAGCTAACGCGTGTATATACCAGTACCAGTGACAACTTTGTCACATTGTCACTTGTGGTGAATAAGATTGTGTCAAGTTGACATTTAGATCACGGCATTAAGGGATAAATGAATTGAGGTTGATGTTTCGTTTTTCAAATGTCTAATCGAACTGTCAGTGTCAGTGACTTTTGGAAAGTGCTTTTTTTTTTGGAGATTAGGTCATGAATTTGATGTAAATTACAAAGTTAAGTGGAAAATGTCATTAAATCAGCCGTTAAATTTGAGGGTTTTCATGATTTACAATCATTTAAGGAGATCAACAGACATTAAGCCGACAGACGTCATTAAGTTTCGTATTATGCTGTAGGTTCCTATACCAACAAATATTTTTACAAAGAAAAAGAGTAAGGTTTTCTGTCTTCCTGAATGCGTTCGATTTGGGAATTTATTACTGAAACGTCAATGAAATGTCAGTATTGACATCAAGCAAGCGATATATATCGTAGTTTGACACTGACAGCGGGTAAGTTAGTAATGGATTATATTTGAAAAAGCAAAAGCGGAGAGTTTCCGACGAATGACTTCAAGCACCAGTAAAGAGTCTGCGAGGTTAGGACGATGAAGGAAGTTTTTGAAGTCTGATTGAGATCCTATCAAAAACACAAGATTTGTTCTCGCAACCATTTATGTTGCGCACGTTATAGTTTTCGTATGAATGGAAGGAACCTAAGGCTCTAGTTTTTCATAATCGATAGTACTCTCAGAGGTTTCCCACAAAAAACTGTTGGTGCTTTTGCTGAGGCTCGAACCTGAGTCAACTCGATTAGCACTTCAATGCAGTAACCACTAAGCCACGGTGATTTAAAAGGAATGCTCAGAACCTTTCAAAGAGTTCCTGTGCTGTAGACAAAAATTTAGTACACTTGAACATCGAGCCCAAGATTGACGAGAATTAAGACTTGCAAAAGTTTGGAGCTGTAAAAGTTAAGCTAGGACGTCCAAAACCTGGTAATTTTCTTTACTTTTGATAACGCAACAGTTCGGGGTGGACCTGGGCCTCAACTAACACCTCTGTCGACCTAGTAGCTCTATCTTTAGCTTAACTTACTTACTAAACTCATCAGGCCAGAGGGTCTGAGCCTGAACTAATGCCGGTTTCCATCCTTCACAGTCCCGGGCATGCTGCTTTCAATTTGCTAGACCAAGGTTTCTGGCGTCCGCGATTGCCCGATCTTTATACAGGAGGTTCTTTCTTTTTTTCTTGAAGCCAGAGGCTGGGATTTGAATACCTTCTTAGCTGGAGCATTCTCGTTCATTCGCTCGATGTGGCGGAGGCAGTGCAGTCGACGGATTTTTGCCTTTTAGACTACAGGACTCAATTTTCGACGTAGAATTTTGCTTTCGAAAGATCCCAAGATCTGCTCCGCTGTCTTACTTTTATCGTCCAGCACTCAGCTCCATAAAGCAAGACTGGCAAGGGTTTTGTAGATCATGATTTCCCAACTTTAGCTGGCTGCTAGGGATAACTGGTGTAACAACCGAAAAATCAGAAAAATGCAAATTCTTCTTTCGAGAATTCATCCGTTGTCCTTGATAACAACAGTCGATGACATATCTTAACCTCCAATCAAATGAACTCGTCTGCTTACAACAAAAAGTCCAGGTCATTACCTTACCGACCCACTTAAAGCTTCTAAAAAACTCGATTCCCATGGCAATCCAATAAATCCAACAAACTTTCTGAAATCTTGTTTAGCGTAAGCTCACCTAAGGCCTGGAGGTAATGACACCTTCTCTCATCAAATTTCTTAATTCAACGAAAGGTGATTTAAACGAGATTGATCCTACTTTCATTTTCGGCATCTTTTAATGATAACGATCACACGCTAATTAATAAAACAAGCAAAAGTAATCAAAACACGCGATCATTTATCGAAATTGATCATGAAAGTTGTGAATGCACAAACTAATTAAGATTTTGAGGGCATAGTCGATTGGCAATTAAGCTGTAAGCTGTGGTATTCTTTTCTTTAAAATAAAATATTTATTGCAAACAAAAGTAATTAAGAAAATAGGTTCCACTACATCATCGATTAAGACTGGAATAATTGCAATAAACAACAAAACAACGTCTTAAAAACATATTTGGGTCGTAAAACGTTCAAAAAATATGTCAAATTGCGCGGTTACACATTGCAAGTTACATTCAAGTGTCCTTTAACTGTGACTAATAGTTAGACGAAGTATATGTCATATGACATATACAACGTCACGGTATTTATTTTAAAAAGTGACATTTAAAGTTCAACATTTGACAGATGTCAATTTCATTTAAGAAAGAGAAGCTATATATATGTAGTCACAAACGGACCGCTTAGGAATGCGATACGGCTGGCATTCCAATGGTACAAGAGCAACCCTGGATGGTTGTCTGCCATTCTGCGCTTTTGTAATTTTCGGCGCAGGGTCATAAGTCCACAACAGACTTTTAAACCACCTGGGTGAGTTGCAATGCCACAAAGCAATTGTGAACCTATAACCTAGTGGTCCTAATGCCCACAACATTTCAGGTTATAATTCCACAATGTTAAAAAGGAAGTGGGTCATAAGTGCACAATCCTGTCGCGAGTGTATTGAAATACTTTAAAATATTGGGAATCTGTGTTGGGCCGCTGCTAAGGTCCTATTATATCCAAAATTGGTGAGAAGCAACAGTTTTCAGTTGTTTATTTCATTTGCTGTTATGAACTTTCGATAATTATGGGCTTATGACCCACCCCAGTGAAACATAAGACCATAATCGGCGTGTCAATAGTCCTGAGAAATCACAACACGACGCTAGCACTGGTCCAGCTAGGAATGTGGAGCGTTTCATTGTCGTCTTCTGGGCAAACAAATTCGGCGCAGGATCAAAAGTTCCACCCACCTGGGTGGGTTATAAGTTCACAATTGATTTGTGGACGGAGAGTCAATGGAAACACAGAAATTTCGTGTGGACCTTTGACTCACCTGGGTGGGCTGTAAGTCCATTATGGACTTATGACCCTGCGCCGAATTTTGTTGCCCAGAAAACGACAATGAAACCCTGCAAATTCCTAGCTAAACTAGTGCTAGTGTCGCGTTGTGATTTCTCAGATTTAACCAGCAGTCTCCGTTCAGCAGCCAACTAACCCATCTCGTGTTTAAAACTACAGTGCCCTCGGATAGCTACCGTTTATATTGTTGAACATTTTTGGAGGCTACAGGTTTTCGATAGCAATGTGAGTTACGCAGCTAAGCGAGGGAGTACATATCCGGGTACAAGGCAATGTCCCGTCTCTTGTAATCTGCTCCACACGTCACAGATACTTAAAAAACTGATACGCTAAGATCCAAAATCGAAAAGAAATAATTATCCTCCCTTGACTTTTGTCATAAGGAAGCACTAGATACTTTTCCATTTTTATGTATGTTAAAGCTTCTTCCTCCATCAACATCTTAGCATCGACATCTTCTTCACGTTCATCATTTTGTTGACCTCATAAACAAAAGAGTAAATACTAATCAACAGCAAAGCAAACGTTTGGTTAAGGGCTTTTCAAATGCTGACCAACTTTTGTACCTTTTATGTAAGATCCAGTCTTTTGTTTTAGTTGTAACATTAAGTACAAACTAATTAACCCGGCATTGTAAAACATCTTTAAATTAACTAACTGACAGCTGAGACGTCATTACACAAGCCTTACACGATGGTTAGTTGCAGAATGTACCTTCCATACATATATTAGTATTTTGCAGTAGTTATTGTGTCATCCTAGCGGTTATTTCATGGCTTTACCTGTCGTAACTAACGGACACAAGATGCAAGAGCCCATATCCATCAAATTGTTGACAAACAATTAATTAACAATTATAACTGGTGGTGGCTGCATCTCTGGAACAGATAGTGTCTCGACTAAATTGAATCATCTGACCATTGACCTCTTCCGCATTCTCATGAGCATTCCACATTTGATATGAATCAAAACGAATCCGAACTCATCGCGTAAAATTACCACACGATGGCACGTGCTATTACACCAAGCAATCAAGCCTCCAATGCCATCGATCATGATGAAGCCCACCATGTAGCGGGCAGTAACTTACAACGCCGCCGATGGTAATAACAAGTCAAGGTATCATTCGCGTGCTGTGCAGTACCATCCGCGGACTTTTTTTTTTTCAAAACACGTTATCGCTATGACCAAGCCATGGACCTAGATGCCCCAAAGAGGAAAAAGTTTAACCCTCGATGGTGGGGGACGGTTAATTGAAACTTGGTGACACCAACACAATATAAACAGACAAATTTATTATCAACGCCGGGTCTTGATTAATTGGAGACCTGTGATTTGTATCTCCACCCTCCATTCACTTTGTCTAGAATTGTTATTGCAGCTCAGATCTTTTTTTAATTACATGCATAAGCAGTAAAAAAATAATTTGTTTACACGTTGGACGGTAGTAAAAGTTACAAACAATAGTATCTACGGTCTTATGAAACAAAAATGAAGTTTTCAGTTTGAGATTGTGTCTACAATTTCTATTGTCAATTGTTTTGGTGTGAGCAGAGGGGCCAGGGATGCCACTCCACTCACAATTAAAGTGTCGTTAATTTTTGTGGGAGTTACTTACGTTGGAGTCTTATAATCTTGGTTTGAGATGTAATTGTTATTAAAAATTAATTAGAAAGTGTTTTGTTTGTAATGGCCTCATTCGGTTACAGTAATTGTGATGACAAGTAATTTATTCAAACCGATTAGTTAAATAATGGTTACTTAAGAGGAGCTTCTATAAGGGATGCCTTATCTTGTTGTTGGTTCCACTGATCTGAGCTTAAAACAATTAAACAAATATTTTAAAGAAACTGCAGTCTTTACTTGGGCAACAATTTACTTACTATTATAAGTGTTTCGGGAGAGCTGATCAGCCCTTGGCACTGCGGTCCTATTATGCCTTACCTAGTGTTCCTAGATGAATTGCTTTACTCCAAAAGATATCAGGAAATTAAGGATCTTCTGTGGATGGCAGCAAGCTGTTCTGTAGAGACGAATTTGCCACCTAGTATGATGTAGTAGGATGTGAAGAGAGGTCTCCTCACTCTCATGGCGAGTCTACAGCTTGAATCTGTTGTAAAGTTCATGCGATGTAGGTGCTTATTCAGGCGGCAGTGACCGCTGAGAAGTCCAATAAGTGCTCTAAGGTTGCTCCTATCGAGGTTCACAATGAAATTAGATTTTCCTTGTGATGGTACCGGGAATAGCAATTTTAAACATGATTGTCCTGGTGTATTGAGCCAGACTTCCCTAGCTTCTTGCATGCAAAGACCTCTTGCGTGTCTCGTTTGTTCTTTTTTTGGTTAACTAAGCCTCTAAGCCTATTTTGTACCGGTTTATGCAAAGAATGTTGATCAATTTGTGCCAATCACCAAGTACTCAAACCAGTTTTGATCCATTCTATTGCCAAGCTGTCAGTCTGATTAAATTATGGCTGCCTGTAAATTGAAATTGTTTCATTTAGAATGTCCAAATAGAGCGTCTTCAATAACAACGCAGTTGACGTTGCAAAAGTTTGCCAAAAGTCATAAATTTTCTAACCATGTTTGAGCCAAATGTAGTTTTGTCCTTCCTTGGCATTTTAACTCGTTGAATAGTGGGTGGTAGTAGAGTTACGTCCTTTATGTCCTTGTTCACGACTTGTACGGAGGTATGAAACCAAATGATGATAAATTTATTTACTCTGCTTTGAAATTTGATGGCCAATATCCGGTCACAAAATGGTTTATGTTAGCTATAAAGTCACGTCGTATTCGAAACCGAAAAACGTCGCAGAATAAGCTTAATTTAGAGTGACAAGCAAAAATAAGACGGTCAAATGGTCAACTGTATGAAGTTAAGAAGACTTTAATGAAATCTTTATCCCTTGCTTACAGGCGGAAAACTTCTAAACTGCGGCACACCTTAAGGTGGCGTTTTGCCCCCTTATCTTTGGAATCTTAATAAACTACTATTCGGCTATTGATGCCTCTAGAAGAGCTCCTTTTCACTCGGCAAAATTAAGTTCCCCGTAGACGCCTTCCTTCTATAAATGGCATCAATCTCATCTTCACTTACGAAGCAAACTACTTGGGTTGTATTTTTAATAGGAGACTAAATTGTAAAGCCTATTTCCTAAAATGTCTTAAGACAGTCACTGAAGCTCTGTGCAGAACATACCCATTGTTAAGCCCATCTTTATGGCACGATTGTTTGGTGGACGGCTCTCTAAAACACCTTCAACCTCAAGCTCTTAAGAAAAGTCCAAAGATTTGCATGCATGTGCATCAACGGTGAACTAAGAACCACTCCCTAAGAATCTCCCTTTTTCGGGAAACAAATGTACACCAGCATCGCCGTCTTAAAGCGTCCCCAACGGAGTCCAACTACACAGCTGGCTAACTACATAGTTTACATATGAATACACAGACTAAAACCTAGGTTAGGTTGAAGTGGCTGCCAGCTGTTGCCAGCATACTTAGACCAGTGATAGGTCCATTGTGACTAAAGCCCAACAAAACTGAGATTCGATCGCAACTTTTGGGTATCAATGTTGCATCTGTTCTGGATGCTAGCATTTTTGGACACAGCCAAGGGCCAATGAAGTCCCTGGTATCATGCTTACTTACATCAAAGACCGCTCAAGATTGCCGATCATCTCTTATGGAGATGGTGGATCAATTCAACATTCATCTACACATATTGCCTGCTAGGCCAGGGAAACTGCAAGTCTAACGAGCTCACTGGAGAAGGCATCACGCTTAAAACTCTAACGGAAAGATAGAATTGAGGTATCCAACTGCAGATGGAGCCAGAAGAGGGAGGTGGCTGGATCATGTAGAGCGGATGGATACCAATGCTCCGGTCCGAAAAATCTTTGAATCTGCCTCCGATGGACTTCGCAGTAGAGGAAGAGCGCGATTTATGTGGCGCACGCAAGTTGAAGAGGACCTCAACCAACTTAGCGGGCGAAACTGGAGGCAGCTAGCTTAATATCGAGCGGTTGGAGATGCCACCACCCGGACTGTAGCGCCACCTTGAGCTAGTTAGTAACTGCAGATTGAAGCTTCCTACGACATGTCAAATCTCTACACAGATCTGGCCTTAGCTGGTCTGAAAATTTTCTAAAGATTGGTTTTGCTCACGTCCTCACGGTCTACGTGGTGAAATGCTAGGCTTCGTTTAAAATGATTCTTGTAGAAGCTGCAGAGTGGCGGAAGAAAAGTCAATCCTCCATTTTTCCTTTCCTTGTCATGCCCTGTCTTAAAGAAGTTTGCTCGACCAAAGTGCTGTTATCTTCGACGATCTCAGCTATCTAGTGAATGTTGACACAGCAATAACCTTCGGCAGCATGTAGGTATCCAGTGGTATCACAATGGATCTATTTTGGTCTAAGGTCAGACAGCCACCCCAATGTACACCTAAATGAGAGCAACCTCATGACAAAAATTGAATTTTTTCAACACATTCTAGGCAATCTCCAAGTCATACAATGTCATTTGGTCATTAATCACTCGAATCTTCTTAGATTGCGCATAAAACAGAAAAACTACGAACCATATGGCAACGTGAACAAGCTTTACTGCACGTGTATAACTTTACAACCAAATTGGTCGTTGAAAACAAGGCAATGAATCACGTATCTTCTTGTCATTAATTCCCATCATCGACACTCGTGTATTCGCGATTGAATTTCTATCCAAACATAGGCGCCAGCCATAAGCCCAGTCCAACCGCCACGAGGGCGGTTCCTCTAAATCATCTTTATCCATTGAAATATCCCCAAACAAGGCACTTCCGATTCCCTCAAATATGGACATTTCCAAAAAACCAAACCACAATTACTCACGCATTTTGTGTAGTTTTTTGCATGTAGTATCCCCGAACACATTCCCTTATTCGGATGAATCCTTTTTTTGTAGTTCCTCCCAACTTAAGATCCAGATAAACGACGACGGCCCATAAAAATCAAAACAATAATATTTACTTAACCGCATTCCCAAATTCTTAAATCGAAAGTATGCGTCAGAACAGAACAACACCTACTCCTCTAAGTCACACCGATTCATTCCACAACTCCTCCTCAGAAAACCTTAATTTGGTGACCAAATTCAGATTAAACTTTATAATTACCGCTCCATCAATTGATTCATCTGAATGTAAACGCGTGGGAATGGGAATATCAATAAATTCGTGTTTAATTTTAAAAAAGAATAGGCGTGTGGTGACATTAGTGCTTGAATCATCGCCCCGGTATGAAGGCAAGAGACTGCAAAACTTAAGTACAATGCCGGTTGATAGAGATACAAAAATAAACAACAAAAAATAGCAAGTATCTAGATACTTGACAGCACTTATAGAACTAGCTACTTGGTCAATGCTAACGCAATATATTTTCCTATTTTACTAGCGGTTTGGCAATTCTTGTTGTTTAAATGAACAGCACTCGACACAGTGGCGTCAGTAAGTGACGCAACTAAAAAACTGAATTTTTGGTTACAGAAAATTAAGCTGGAAACGCAATATTCAAGAAAGAGTTAGTAGAAAGCTACAGTAGGACTTTTATCTTATAAAAGGCCTTTTGGGGCTTGAATCCTCGAATAATTCGATCATAAGACGAATTGTAGAGCCAGAGATTCTTCTGTCCGAGTGATTGTTTGATGGACTGCCTTAAACAAACTCATAAACCGATGTGATCTAAGCAATGTCCAACGATCAGCTTTTTTGAGAACTTCGTACGACAGACTCTACAGCACTGGACATTCTGTTTCTTTTGACACCCCTTGGCATCTTTGGCAGGCGAACAGCTAAACTAGTTGCCATTTTCCAGTGCTCCAGTAAAGATTTTGACCCCGCCCCGCCATAATCTCCCCACACACAGACTACACCACACCCAAGCTAAATTTTAACAAAAAAGTCCTGGTTAACATACCCTCCAGGTCATTCTGGGAGGAAGATGTATTTCTAGAAGATAAGTCGATCCATATTTACACCTACAGACTCCGTTGGGTCCCAAGTCACAGCGACAAGGCTCTCAATGTACAAACAGTAGGAAGCCCGAACAATGTCGTTTGTTAAACACGTGATTTAAGATGGTAACACTTTCATTATTGTATCAAGGGTGGCCTGTCCTCCATCCTAGGAGATCGGAAGCGTTAATTCGACTAAAGTAAAAAGAGACCAGCTCTTGGAATCAACTTACGTTCTAACAGGGCATTGCGTCCGAGGCAGGTATTCTCAACGGTTGGGTGTTGTAAAGAACGATTTCTGCAGAGACCAGGAAGAGGAGAAATCTATTGAACACTTCCGCTGAAAATGTTCGACCCTTGCAAACACCTTAGCACGCCGATCAAAACTGTTATCTAAATGGTTTCAGAAGTTGACTGAGGTCCAACCCTAGCACTCATTGGGGTATCACAACGGACCTACTTTTGGTCTAAATGTACCTCTTCTCAGTCTAACTTACTAACTGAACCGACGACGGATCAAGAACCAATGATGGTGTAGGTTAAGGTGTTTCCTCTAATCGACTTAATCTAAGCCTCGGTTTCTGTCTTCGCAATTATTGTTGCGTGTTCTAGAAAGAAATAGTGGCGATCAAAGCTAGTACCGGCAGACTATCTATTCTTGTAGGAATGATCACGGGACATAATACTTTGCGGTTCCCCATGAAAAAGGTCTGTTTCACGAAAGAACACGTTTGTGGGGGTTATGATGACGAGGAACTTCATAAGACTGTACCTGTAACTTTATCAAATCCACAAGATAATCCACAATAAAACACGATTCCAATTGTGGCTAACGTTCTGTTTGTTCGCTTAACACTCAAGATCTGTTCGGCTTGGCGGTGCACCCGGAATTGGGTCCACACCAATAACTCTCCCCAGTCATTCTGGACACCACCCTCGGAGCAAAAGACTGAAAACACTAGCGCTGTGTGAACTAGCATCATAAGGGTATTCATAACTCCTTTAGCACTAGTGAATTATAAAAGAACAAAAATCCGATCTCCAATACCCACACGATCTCTCCCTCTTGTGGCACAAGTGTCCACAGCAGGGGATAGTTGAGGCCAATTAGTAGGACTCAACTGAGGTTTCGTTGGACCCATCAATCTCAAGCACAACAATGGGTCCACTACCCTTACATGCTTGAGCGATGACAAGAAGAAATCACATGTGACCGAGGTAGGTAAAGGAAAAGGACATCGAAACTTTGAGAAGCCATAGTTTGTCAGGGTGTTTTGCTATGTCCATCACAGCCATGTTACCAGAGGACGTTAAATCCACAATGGGCATCGTCTCTCTAAAGATCCATGGCTTGGGCTTTTCCAACGTTAAAATTACCACTAAGGAGAGCGAGATAGAACTCCAAAAGCAGCGAATCCCTTCGTCAACACTATTGGCAACCGACCCTTGACAACAAATCAAAAAGCGAATCCTACACAGAAAGAGAGACTCAAGCGGCTCTAGGAAGGCTTTCCAAAATGAAACTAATCCCAGGACACAGCACATTTCTGCTTTCAGTCTTAGATACCTCGGAGCTTAACCTATGTCGGTGTCTTACTTTGTTCGGGAACAGATGCAGACCACCTAAGACCTCACTGTCCTTAGAAAACCAAAACTCTCTGCGATTGACTTCCACTCAAGCCACTGATCTCCACCACTGTTTACGATTAAAACATCTCAATTTATCTGTCACTATCAGATGCGACAAAGGTCATGTTCAACCTCTGCGATGCATCTAAGAATGCAATAGGAGGGGAAAAAAAATATCCACATCTGCTGGATGAAGAATCTATATCAAGTGAAAGTCAATCCAAGAAAAATCTCGTGTGGAATGTGTGCGCAGAATTAAAGTTCATGGCTGTTACCTCATCCAGCGATTATGTTGGGAGTCTCTGAGAGACTCGTGCTGCCGCAACTGCCAACGGCAACAGTACCAGTACACTCCCCTTATAAGGAATCAAACGATCAGAACTCTGACTAATAGGTGTACACTTGTTCTGATGCGCTCTACAATTAGTTTCCTTATTCGTTGGACTAACCAAGTAAGTCCGACACGTTCATCTTGGTTTTCCAAAACCACCACCACCGACTGGATCTATTTACAGCATAAAAAGTCACTTAACCTCAATTTCTCGCTCTCTCTCTGTGTCTCCGTGGTCAAGCCAATTGTGGAATAGTTCAGTGGATGTTGCCGCAACGACCCTTGGCATTTCGGCTTCGTTTGTTTATCTATGAGCAACTTAGTCGTAAGTCCATGTGAGACTAATGCATGCCTAAGCGTTTGACAAAATGATTTTTATAGCGGCGAGGGTGGTAAACATTTTACCATGAGATTAGGATGACAGCGGGACTATTTCGACACATAAACTCGACAGTTTATGGCTTGGTTAAGGAATGCGGACTTATGCAATAGTCCAAGGTGTGACCGGCACACTGATTCATCGAAACTTGAGGACATTCTGAAGCTTTATCGCCCACTTAAGTGCTGATCCAAAAGAAATGCAGACAAACTAGTTGAGCTAAACAGTTATGATTTATATACACTTACCGAATTTAAATCACAAGACCTGTTTATTCTATTCTGGGGTTAGGACTGAAAGATACTGGATTTATTGGCTTAATTGAATTTATGCTCCCGAACCAAACCAGTTCAATGCTTTCAATATAATTTATGTGCGAATCTGTCAAAGACTGTGAGTTAGCCATTAAACTACTGGAACTCCAAACGACTAACGATATAATTTACGGTTAAGATAGACATGTGTTTAATTTGTGTGCTAATTCTAAAGACCATGTTGCCCAGGAAGTTCGTTTGTTTTTTTTTTTTTTTTTATTTCCTCTGTTCCAGTGGTCTTACTAAACGTGCGGTTTAGCTGAACAATGCAACTTAATTGATTTACTACTTTATAAGCTTTCTACTTTGACAGGACGACACACTACGGCTGTTGGACTCACTGGCATTTAATGTCTTAATGGCCTTGGCCTACGAAAATGATAAATCGAGCGCGTCTGGCCAGTTATGTGTCGCAATGAATCTCGCGGGTCCACACAGTCGTTTTGACCTTGGTATCCCGAGCGATAAAAATGAGCAACGAGCGGTCCTGGTGAAAAGAACCGTGTTTCTGTCTGTAACCCTTTTGATTCTCATCTGTTTGACAGGACTCACTTGCGTGCAGTTTTAGAGCCTGCTTTTGCTGCAGCTGGACTTTTTCTCACGCCGGCTTTAGCTCTTGTAGAGTCTAAAGTTTGTCAATAGTTGACAAACACACACTCCAATCTTGTATCGTTCAATTCGTTCCTTCACTTCCGGAGCCATTTCTCGCTTGTTTCTGTTCACATAGAATGTGCGTCGGCCTCGATATTGGCATCAGGGACGCGCCATGAGCGTACATAAGAAGGATGAACTTGACGTTCAGAATTGCATCACTAAGCGAATGCTGCACCTTCAGAACTGTGTCAGCTGACGCGATAAGTGTAATGTCAAGCCGGCACAAGGGAGGCTACAAAAGTAAAATAGGAACAGAGGTGGAACAGCACAACCAGAGGGCGATGGACCTTTATATTCACGCCCAACATTGATGAATGGACGAGCAGAAAGCATAATTTCTATCGGGACAGAGATGCTTCAGGAAGAACCTCTACAAGTACAAGCACGTGGATGACCAATTCTGCCAGCATTGCGAAGGTAAACCCCAGAATGCAGAGCATGTGCTGATGGAATGCCGAAATTACCAAAACTTCAAACCAAGAAGCTTGATCACTTTCATGTTGTGGACGAGTGAAGACAGGGAGACCCCAAGTGAAGTTATCACAAGCATGAGGCAGTAACAGCATGCCTATAGAGGAAATAGCAGCAAAAAACAAAGAAGGAAAGCCTTTTGCATCAAGAAGCTTGAGCTTTGTAGTACTTTTCCAGAGTCTCATGCATTGCTGACTGCAGATCCTACGGGTTCGTCCACAGATATTGTGTCGGTCTCCCTTTGTTTTCCTCTGTTTCTGAAATTTTGTTTCCACGAATAAGGTCGGAAACTATGTATACCCCGATAGAGCTGCCACAGACCTCGCATAAACATCCGAAGAAGCTCATTTGTGATAAGTTTGCCTCCAACTTCTAATCTTTCAATTTTGGATTCAGTCACACCACCACTGAACCTCAGAAACCAGGATCTGTTCAGCACCCGCTGGCATAACTCCATAAAATCATCAGTCCTACTTAAACTCCAGCACCCCGACATTGTGAGTAGTCGTTGCTGAGTTAGAGCACTATATTGTCCCAATAATGGCTCAGAAAAACGATGCCTCTCTCTGGGCACCAAACCTAAGATTATCCAATGGTACCACAAGCCAAACTACCAAGCATATTTTGCCCAAGCTAAAACGGTCTTTAAGCTTAATCTCGCTTAGGAAACTGCATATCATCACAGAAATGAATGTGATCACATGACAATGTCTGCTGGCAACGGAGTTAAGCCTCATCTAAAATGATTTCTGTAGAAGCTGAAGAGACAGGGCCCCCTTCTCCAAGTGTTCCATGAAGTTCCATTTGAGAGCATTCCTCTTCAACACTTTCGGCAATCTGGCACTTGCAGTTCTGAAACTCTTAGTGGTAAGATGAGTAGGTTAAGAAATTGTAGTTGTAGTCAAAGTGCGCGGACTGTCACTAGGTATAACCTAAGCTCCATGTGAAGAAGTTCAACTGGGTTTACTCTTAGGTCTGTTAACAAGCCCGTAAGCCGTCAATCATCAGTGCTTTCAATTGATTTAAACCTAAGTAGGGCTCCGTTTCAGTTTACAGAAACCAAAAGAACAGACAAACCTTGAGACTAAACGTGGCTCCAGAGGTCAAAGACTTAAAAGCGGTTATTGCCAAATTTTGTTATTCTCGCTGTCACCGGTTTATCATTATTCATTTCCATTGTGAAATTTTGACACCCATGCAATTAATTTCAAAATTTACACCAAAAGATACCAATCAACAGAAAGTACATTTTTGGAAACCTCTTGATATCCCTCCAAAGAAATCCCGCTTCGTCTATCAGTGATCAACCGAATTTCTCCACCCATCTCGACAAGTCGCCCAAAACAACGACATTCCTTTCCATTGACATTCAATTCAAAAAGATTTCGGTTGATCCAAAACGAAATGTCAAAATACCACGACTAAAAAATGAGAAAGTCATGCTTTGAAACAGATTTCTATTCACACTGCGCAGCGCACGTTTTGAACCAGTTAAGGAGGTTAAAACAAAAAAAAAACAAAAACCAAAACAAGGAGCAGACGAAAGAGAGCAAAACAAAATAAAAAAAAATAAAAAATTCATTAAAAGGTCAACAAACGAACGGTATACAACAATAAACCTGACAAAACACACAAGAAGAATGAAAATGACAACATTCAACGAAAATCCCAATCGAAAGCGAAACTGAAACTAAAGTTGGCGGAGATCTGGAGGAGAAGAATCGTCTTTGGTAAGACAACACACCGCTTAACCACTTGTTGCTTGTGCTGGTGCCTGGCTACCGCCTCCAACGACGACGATGATCTAGCAAAATGGCAACAAAAACATGGCACAATCGGTAGTGAGCAGAGCACATGGTTAGATGCAAAGGAACGGAAAATAAAAGCGAAAAGGAAGTCGGAAAATGTCAAAGAGGAGGCTTTTCTTTTTTTGCATATCTTCTCGCTCTCCCTGGTTTCAATTTTTTTTCTTCCAGATCCAGGGCCAGTGGAGAAAAGGAGAAAAAAAAAAAAACAAGAGTTCTCCACAATTTCCCAACCCAATGACGAAACAGTGACAGCTGGTGTTTTTGTTTAGATTTCCACTTCGCTAATTTAGTACAATGTGTAATAATTTATTGTAAATGTTATGAATGGGGTAGGTTAAGTGATATTTTATTTTGTAACTTTGCCTTCATTGTGTATTACAAATGTCATTAGACGCTGACAAGGCGGTTGCTGCTTGATGATGATGATTATCATTTAATAGACGGGGAGGTTAGAGATACCCCGAGAGTATGTTTGTGTGTGTTTGTGTTTGTTTAAACAAATTTACTCATCTCAAGTGATTATAAATCAATAAAACCTGTTAATGACAGGAGTGTGGATTAGAGTGAATGGATGAAAAGTTAACGGTTAAATGAAAAAGTCATTTAACTTAAGACTCAAGCAAGTCGGTTGTCAAAAAAAATTCAAAAACTTAGCTGTCATTGATTTATTGCAACATTTTGGCAGCGCTTCATAAGATTACGCTACGCAGTTTGTTTGTTAACGAAAAAGCCATAAGGAAACGCAACTAGGAATTTTATTGCAAATCACAGTGAGCGTGTCTCACTAACATGAGTGAAACTTCCGTCATTTTCATCAACCATGCAAATTTCAATAGTAGATGAACTTTCTCCACCATTTTGGGCAACCATCTTGAATTTCCAAATTTTGACTAAAAATTCATGATGAGCGAGGTTGAAAACTCCCAGACACCGATTTTTAGTCGAATCGGACCATAAATGATAGATTTGTCCACCATTTTGGAGCAACTTTCAAGTTGATTGGATATGTAGAAGTAGGTGGGGACCAAATTGCAAGATTTTCTTTAGATTTTTGGAACTTGAAGGTATCTTGCTGGCCACACAACTTCTCAGACATATCTTTCTCTTTTGCACTTCTACTAATTCTCCGATCTTTCAAACACAAACATTCAAGCTTACGCGCTTACGTTTACGACTCAAGTCTACCACTTTCGATCTTTGATTTCCGTGACGTAAGTTTTCCAATTCACCACCCTTGCTAGGGAAGATTCACTTCAAAATGGTCGGATGACAACATGTCTGACAAATGGAACTGATCATCAAAAAAGGAGACCCTCTAATAAAGTGTCTCCTCAACATCACTCACAAGATCCTATTTGCTGTATCCTGTGAACGTCTAGAGCCTTTTGTCAACAATCCAATTGGTCCATGTCAGTAAACTTGTAGGTCATAAGCGTTCAGATCTTGGGGAAAAACCAAGGAATTTCAAAGCGATACCCACCACCCTTTTATTGATTTGAAGGCCACTTAGGACTACATTCATACATAGAGACGAGCTTGTACAGTGCAATGTCCATCTATCTGTTCAGGATGACGAATGAAGAATGCGTGCTGCTCCGTCAAAGTTGGGAAAGACCCCGCCGAGACATTCGGTGTCAAAACAGAACGTAGATGTTGGCAGAGGTCGAACGCTGACACCAGAGGTACAACTTTTCAAAAGTCCACAGCGTGATTTTAGTAGTGCGTTCGTGAGTATTCAGATGGAAACTTCATAGTTTAAGGGTGAACGAAAGCAGGTGAAGATATTCTTGGTCGCTTCGAGCAAAAAATTCTGCATAAGACATTTAGTCCCTTTTTCGTTGAAGAGCTTTGGCGGTGGAAATTCAACGCCAAACCAAACGGCGACTTGAAGGAAGTCAAAATAAACTACGTATCGAACCTTCGAAGTGCCTAGGATATATAGGATGAATGGACATTAAGCTCCAGCTCACAGTCTTCCAATCTAATTCCAAAAAACAGCGCATAAGCAGAATTGGACCACCACCAAGTTAGAGTGCACAACTGAAACATGCTTACTATAGAGAGGCTTATTGCTTGAGTCCAAGATTTGCCTCGAACTTAGTGCTTCCTAAGTATTTAAATAAGTAATGCTCCTAGATTACAGTTTCCGCCTACGGAAGTCCAACATTTCATCATATGGAGACCTCAGACGCATGAAAGTGAAGAAATAAGAGGAGGAACGACGAAATCATCTTATACAACCGAAATATCATCTGCTTATGCAATGCTCAGTGCCTTGAGGTTAGCACATGTCATAACGTTGTGATGCGTCGGTATCATGTTGAGGTTTAATGTTACCTTTTCGCTCGTCCAAGTTTCCCTTATGGATCTGAGGAATCAGGAAGTCGAATCAAATGCAATGATTCCACATCTATGATGAGAAAGTTGTAAAGAAAAACTTGAAAGAACAGGCTCACCATCTCAAGCTAATCATTCAGTGCAAGGAGGCTAGAGTCACTGCAACATAGTTGACGATCGCATGGAAGGTGCTGTTTTAACTCCCCTCGACCCTCTTGTGGATTCTTATTGCAGATGACCTATGAGAGAACCTAGGCTTCATAGTCGATTGTATAGAGACCCCCATTTTCGATTATCGCGAGCTATCTATGTTCAGCATGGTTTCTTTTCCGACAAGTCATCACAATGGACCTATCACTGGTTAAAATGTTGGGGGCCACTTCAACCTAATACCCAAGTCCCTCTGTTTTGGTTGAAAGATTGGGATCTCAGGTCTACTGACGTTTCCAAATGGGATTCTGGAACTGGTGTCGGCGTTTTTGGATTCAACCATAGAGTCATGAAGCGAATTTGGTCAACACTCTCGGATCAGTTAAGGTCGGTACTGACCTCACTTACAGTTTTGGCATCGGAAAAGGTTTTATGCGCGAATCGAATCGCGCGAGAATCTCAAAAGCCAACAACAGAGGTGGGATTTTTCAGAAGTCTGTACAACTTTTTGCATACGTCGATGCCATTGACATAATAAATGGAACGAACACAGCGGGCTGTCAGTAGTGGACTTGTGAGCATTAAAGCAGAAGTTGCAAAGAAGGGTCTAGAGGTTAAATAGGATAAAACCAAACGTATGCTATCAGGAATAGAGGACACCCAACATCGATGATTCGAGCAGAATGCTCACAGCTGCAAATACGAATAACGACACCAGCACCAGCACGGCATATAGTTCAAAAGCGGAATAACGATCCTTACAGCGATATCAACTTAAGCCCTCCAATCCAGCGCAATAAAGAAAGACCTAACCTTTGGTGGCGAGGATATGTCAACAGAAACCACAACGAATTGGAGGCAGCTAGCTTAAGTTGACTGGAGAGACTTGCTGATTGAGGCTCTATTCAATCTCGAATAGCGCTATGGAAATGGACACTAGAATTCGTGATCTTACGAGGCACTTTCTAATGAGTCTACATGCTCGTCTTAAACACAATTTTACAGAGCTAGAGGAACAAGGAAGAAGGCTCCACTTGATAGTATTGTGAGCATGCTGACTCAGAGCGGCATCACTTCTGGGCAGACGTGGCAAACTTTCGATAGAGAAGCTTCTCAATCGGCCATTGGGAGTCTCCAATAAGGACTGTAGGTCATCTGTGTAAATTCGTGAAAAAAAATGTAAGCAGGTATACAGCTGGAAAGGAACCTCAACCAACCTGTGAAAGTTGAGGCTGTTGACTAAGGATCATGGCTTCTAAGGAGACTTGTATGTAGAAGCTCAGGTGGTTCCCAATGGACTTGGACTCCATCTCAAGTATACTTAGTAGAATCAGCTAAGGCATATTTATAAGCGGTCCTCGTCAGCTATTTAAGCTTTGAAATGGTTAAATCTCAATGTAAGGCCTTTTTTAAAATACATTAAGAAGTTGATAGCTAGGTAGGATAAGATAAGGTTGACCAATGATAGGTCCAACACATGGATCTTGGAGAGATTCTCCTTACCTGTTCGTCAAATCAATTGGAGCTTCTAATAAAGCGAAGCAGGTTTTTGACATCACAGCTCTTAGGTTGTTGAAGTAGAATTCTCCTAAGTAAAGCCTTCTTTTGTGTGCGAGAGCTGGGCAGCCACAAAGAAGGCTTAGAATAGTTTCTTCCTTCTCGTCGCTCATACAGCCTTATTGCAGGCTTGCTTATTAGATAATGTCCCGTGATGACACCTTATATGGTCCTGATACAGGTTAGGTTAGATAGATAGGCGCCCTGTAGGAGAATTCTACCCGTAAAACCATTAAGAGCTGTTAATAAATGAGAGGATCTTTCTTAGGGTGTTTTGACTTAGGTCACTATTATCATTGAAGTGATAATGCCCAAGAAATCTTCTTCTGCTGTGGGAGAGCGCTGGAAAATGCCAAAGAAGGTGAGTGGTGCTTTCCTCGTCCTCCTCATCCCTACAGCTTCTACAAAAATCATTGTATAGAGCCCCCAGTCTCCTGGCTCCTGGCCTAGTGGTCCTGATGTGCAATCTCTTAAATTCTTTAAGTGTTTTAGATTCAACTCAAATGGCCAAATCTGTTTTATCCTTGGAACGTGTTCAGTGTACCTTTTGTTCACTTAAACTTTCTTCTCTCGATGGCATCCAATATAAATTTAAGTTTACATTAAGCGATGGGTACACCCAAGAATGGGTATAGTTGTTGGCGAGAAGCCTTTAAGTTCCTTGGAATGTCTCTATGCTTAGCCATCTCTGTGAAGAACGATCAAGAGCTACATATCATTGAGTTTGAAGCAAATGAAGACTGGACTTGATGGCTGGTTGACTGTCCGAAAAGATGCGGAATCATGTCTTTTTTTTGCCAAGATAAGACTTCCTTAATCGCCTCAACGGAAGAAGAGGCTAAGCTTGAGTCTATCAGAGTTTTTCATCCGTCGGGTCGGTATAAAAGTGGTTCGACTTATCTTGTAGAAAGAGGTACATCGTCCTCCCAGAATGATCTGAAGGGAATCGGAACTAGGAAGTTGATAGCTAGGTTGTTATACAAAAATGATGATCCTTTACCTTCACTAATTTCACTTTCCAAAAACTCACCTCAAATTGGTTCTTCTGAAGGCTGCTTCGATGACAGAAACCGTATGAGCACAAAATTTTATTTATTTTTCTTTTAAACTTTAACACACAAAATTTCTTATTAATATTAATGCACTGTAAACTTTAAATCCTTTTTTGTAAAACTTGACACAATAACAGACGTGTCACTAGAATATATAAAAATCAATTAAAGCCCGCGATGTCGTTAGTTTAATGCCAAACCAAACCCATTCGTCAATTTCAATTTTCGCGTTAAGCTCGTTAATCATTAAACAAAAAACAAAAAAAAAAAACTCAGAAAATATAGTGATTTTGCACAAATTTCATAGAAAATTGAAGATGTTGCATCCATTTACGTAAGATTCGTACGATAGTGCACTTTAAAGATCGCAAAAGATCTCAAGGAGAACCTCTTGAGAGTAGATGAGGTAAAAAAAATAAAAAATTTCCCAAAGAAAATCGTGAAAATTGTATTGACACACTTTTAGCTGTTTTTTTTTTCTAACAAGGACGATGGAAGTAATAATTTTTTTTTAAATTCGAAAATTTGGAAACTTTTCGTAAAAATTTATAAAACTAACGAGAGACCTTAGGCAAAGCATTCGAAATGTGTATTCCGCGTTTCCGTGAACACATCCAATCTGAACGGTGATTGTCAAAGAACTAAAATTCCATTCATGATCGAAGATCACACACTGGTTGGTGTCTGTAGTCTCAGCCGCTGTTTTGGCGATCGTAGCTCTGGTAATAGAAGATGTGCTTAGGCAGGGGACCTGGTCTCAGCTGTTTCTTTGAGGGCGATCATCATTGTGGCGCTGGCTGGTTGTTTGGTCTCAATGAGAGAAGATGCAAAACAAAACAGAAAAGTGGTGGAAAAATGATACGAGAGATCGGTGCATAATGAGAAAGCTTTAGATGGTTTGAGGTGAAGTGTTAGATACGCTATGAGATTTATTTTTTTGGAATAAAAAAAAAACAGTGTTAGTGATAATCGATAATTAATTTCTTACGCGCTGTACAATATGTGTACAATATCTTTGAATACCTTTAACTTGCATTTCGATTCACTGGTGATCACTGGGTAATTTTGAAAGCGGTTTCTTTAGATCTCCAAGATCCTAGATTAGTGGGGAAACTCTTAATCGTGTGATAAACCCTTTTCAGAGGTTGCTTCATAAGGCAACTCTTGCGTGAGACTTTCAACTTCAACAAGACTTACTTCCTCTGTCCAGCCACTGCAATACTACGCCAATAAGTACTGGGATCTAAGTAGATAGCAGATCTTAAAGAACTAGGGAGCCAGGTGATTTGAGCCATGACTTCACCCAGCAGCAATAGTCACTCCATAGTTTCCCCATCTTTTTCCAACAGTCATCTGCGGGGTATTACAACGGACCCAACTGTGGCATAAGAAAAGAACTATCTCACCCTTCATAACCAATCAACCAACAAGAAAGGATATTGATTGAGCAGGAGCAGCACATCACATGTACGAAGATTCTGAAGCACTTTTAGGTATTTTACGAACACTTAAGTAGGTTAGGTTAGGTAGGAGTGGCAGACCGCAGCTTGTCCTGTGTCCACTCGGAGGTTGCTATGAAGCGCTGGAGGCTACCTATTCTGATGTCAGCCAGTTCACTTAGATTGTGAAAGAAGCTGGCTCTGAAGTATGCTCTTCTTCGAGCTAAGAGAGGTGCAAAGTCCTCCTCGTCCATGTAGCTTCTACAATAATCATTGTAGAGGAGGCTTATCCAATTGGCGTACTTGCCGATGGTGCAGTCTCACATTATGACACCAACTAAGATGCGGATGAGCAGTCTTTTCTGTCTGATGAGACAGTGAGAATGTTTAAGATTCAGCTTTGGCCAATTCTGCTTCGTGGTAAGGCAGGTGTTACCCTCTGTCCATCTATGATTGGTGATGTTGATCGCGTTTCTTTTAAGTAGTAATTTGCAGGTGGCGAGAGGCATACTTAAATTCCCTTTTTCCGGAAGAATTGGTAGAGTTGTGCCCTCTCTGGTGAGTTCATAAGTCATGCAGTTGCCTGAAATGTCCCTATGTCCCGGCACTCAGATAAGGTGAACATTAAAGCAAGGCCTTCGATAAAATCTGTCTTGAAAATCAGAGCTCTTGGTTTACAAATCTTACGTGACAGATCGCTTGTACAATGTCCTGGCCACCTCAGGAGACCTCCAAGGCAACCTTCTTGCAGTTCTAGATTGCCGATTGTCACTTACAGAGATGACTGAGCAGTTCAGTATTTCCCTCTGTTGGGTGCTGGGGATAGAGATATTTCAGGGAACTGTAAGGCAGACCCATGCTTCCAGATAAACCTTGGGTATGCCAATCGCTACATGTTAATTTAAATTCAAGCTGAATGCTATCGAAGGAACAAAATCTATGTAGACAAGTGGTATATCCTGTCTACGGTTAAAACAGATTTGGCAAAAGCTGGATCTCTTAACAGATCGCATATCAGAACCGTAATAGATGTCATCGAGGGACACTGTCTAAGAGGCGAGAATGCATCAAGGCTAGGCATATATTCAAATGATTTTTGCAGAAGCTGCATAAACCAAGAGAAGGAGAAAACCATTCTCGAACTTTTTTATAGCTGCCCAGCTTTATGCCGCAAAATAAGTTCTTCTTCTTCTTTAAGGACCTAAGCGATCTGATAAACGCAGAAACCTCGTTCGCTTCATCACAAACTCCAAATGGTTCAACGAGAAGGTAAGGAGATCTCTCCAGATCCATGTGACATCACAATGGACCTTTCACGGGTCTAAGTGTTATTAAGTTTCTCTAAACCCGCGCTGTGCCTCGTCATTAAAGCCAAAACTACCATGACTCCCATGTCTACATGTGAGCATTATAAAAAAATCAAAATCTCGGGACGAAAACAGGACTCCTTCGTTCATACCGATTGATTTAAATTTTCTAGAAAGCCAAGGTTTCAAAGTCTCTGAAATGGCAAAGATGCTTCTGATGTTGAAAACGATCCACTTTGGCTTTGCTGATTTTACTCAAAGTTTTTCAAAAAGCTTTACAACTCTAACCCGAGGATATACCTACATATGTAGCTTCCTGTTCAATATTTGGTTCGTTGAGTGCATCCCAGTTTAAGATGTAGTTTGCAATACACTCTTCTTATTCTGGTCATGTCTTGAGGTTATTAGATGGAGGTAACTACTTAAGGTCGAATCTCTTGCTGTCGTTGTTGGATAGCCAAAGTAAAGTCTTTAGTTCGTACAGAGTTGGGAAAGGGTTATTGATGCAATCGAACCCTAATGTTGCTCAGTGAAGTGTCACATGCATGGCGGAGATCTAGTCGCAGCTATCGTGGACACATACACGCATTCATATCTACATATTCACGTAAAGATCGCTTCAATAATACCTTCCCAGCTTTCCACTCTAGCTCAAAACCGAAGAGAAGTGGAGGTGCAGCGTTTCGTTACACATCGTTACAAACTACACATTGGCCCGAAAGAAAACGTTCCTTTGGACGTGGTTTCATGCTCGACCAGTCCTTCAATCATTCGATATAGTTTGTTTGTTGAGAGTTTTCCTTTAGTATCCTTTATTTCGCCTCGAACTGAAGAGAAACCTACACTTACTCTTCTTTTTTCCTCAAAAAATAAGTTGGCGACCACTTTTTGCACCCATGAACGTACGTCAGATGCTATGTGCCCAACTTACTACAATTCTGCAACACATACCCTAAAAAATCACCCACTAACTGCAAGCTTCACATCCATCTGTTTACAAGCGATTCGTCTTGAATCAAATCACCCGCCTCTGCTACACTACAAGTCATCCAACCATCTGCGAACACACTCCAGTGTGTTGCGCTAAATTTGAACGTTCTCTGTGCGCTTCATGCTCAACGACATGCCACCAAAGAGAGAAAGAGATTTCGTGGGGAGGTGATGAGACTCCCAACCGTGTAATCACCTTTTAGTGGGAGCTGTCGAGGTTAGAGCCATGGCAGAGGCTACAACTCACCCAAAGGCAAGAGGGACGCCAACTTTTACGTTTTTCTTTTCGCTCCAATGACAGGATTTTCATTATTCAAATACTTTTCAGGGGGAGTGGAGGTGGCAGTTCCACTGTGTGGCGGATAGCCTCTGTGTGTTTATCAACAAACACCGTTGCCGATTGTTGGAAACGTGTGTCTTGATAGAGATCTCGAGCCTAGGCGCGATCTACTCTGCATAGATTGTTAGATATCTTCACTGAGAATGTTATCTGCGAGAACAATGTGATCGTAAATCGATGGTTGGAGGGGAGTTACATTGGTATATAGCTTCTGGACAGGTTGACTTTTTAAGCGCTGGAATTCTCTGGAATTCAACTTATTAAAGACGTGTTCCTCTCTTTCTTAAGCGATGCAATTTATGATGCCACTTAGTGACGCCTGCGGTGTCCTAATTCAGTTCGAATTTACTTTTTCAGTACAACAGTCTCCCTCGGTAAATTGTCCATTGTTCCGCCTTATGGAAACCTACTTAAGCGCTTCCAAACAGTGCTTCTAAATGATGGAAACTGAAAAGAAATGAAATATGAGATAGTGAGAACACTATTAGAGTAGAGTCGTTTGGGTCGTCTTCTTGTTTTACAAACGGCGCGAACTCGCAAATGGGATTTGGATTGAAGAAAAAAAAACGTTGCAAAATCTTTTGAGATCGTTTTTTTTTTTAACAAAATTTGTAATCCAATTCGAGGAGGATTTGGTAACCGCGCTAGTTTATGGAAAGTGATCTGTTTGTGGTTTTTTTTTTTTTGGTTTTGCATTGAAGGAAATGTTTTTATTAGTTGTTTCGAAGTTAATAGAGTAGTAAAGTAGAGTCGTGCCGCTGGCAGCAAGGTTTGACACACTAACTGATTTTTATGATTAAAAGTTTGTTAGTCAATGAAAACGGAAGAAGAAACGGGTAAAGTGTCGACATAAGAGGGAAAGACTTATTAAAACCAAATACTTTTTGTCTACTCTGACCTTCTAAAAGTCGATTTTCTAGATGAAATATTTCTGATACAATGGTCTATATTCTTTCGAGAGTCCATTGCACCAGCGAATGTTTTGGCAGCAGTAGGTTTCCATTTTTTCAAACAATGCTTGCTTCCTTCGTTCTTTTTGAACCATTCTCCCTCCAGGTATTTTACACAAAGCCATAGTATCGGGGTCTAAAATGACGGGACTACACTTTTCTTCGACAAAAAAGACAAGTTGGGCTTGCTCAATAGTTAACTCCTAATCCACATTTTTTGTTGCTCTTGATTTTAGAAGTTTTGACTACCACGTCGATGTAAGCTAGCTCACTTTTTCCACTATGCCCAGCACCGACCAAGATCGTCAGTAGTGATGACAATAAATACCCTTAATTCTGAAGAATGTCATTCGGGACCTCAGCTATGCTCAAATCTGACCTTGATGTGAGTTTATACCGAGTCTCAGAGTGATGGGTTTAAGCTTAGCGAGCTTGTTTAACTACTTTCAGTTCCACATCTGTAAAAGGACCCCCACTCGCTTCACAAGGTCCATGAGAGCCTTACGACTAAAAGTGTCGACATATTTTCAGTAAATAGATCAAAGATATGCTTAGTGGCATCTGGCATGACCATCGACATCTCGAACCATATATCGGTCTTGAGTTGGTTTACTGCAGATAACTAAGCAGTTTTAGTCATTGTTCGAATAGAATACTTATTATGGTAATTTTGGTGCTTTTTGAGGAACAAATTATTGTCTCGCTACTCCATCAAGGTAAACAACGATCTCATAGAGACCTTCGATACAGACAATCTGAAACCCACAAGGAAGTACCAGAGGCACAGTCTTCGAAAAGTATGAGCAACAACTTACATATGAGCTGTCACTGGTACGGTGCAAGTGAGGACAAAACTAAGTTCTTGGTCTTGACAGAAACGGATATCCAACAGCGAAAAGTCGGACTTTAAGGTACTTTCTCTACCTTGGTACTGTTATCACTACTGACAACGACGTCGTGTCAGAAATCAAATGAGAAGTCAATGGTGAAAAAAACTAAGCAGAGTTCTACATAAGACCCTTACCAACCCAGTCCTACCTCACAGACTCTATCGTAGACGAATGCAGATATTCTTGAACGTTTTCAGCGAAAAAGTCTTCGTGGGATAATGGGTCGCGTTTGCGTTGATAGACTTTGGAGAAGGATGGTGAACAACGAACAACGAGGTTTACAGTGACATCGATCTAGTAAATAAACTACGGATTTTATAGCGAATGGACACTTATGCTTCGTCCTCGAATCTAACCTGGAGGGACAAAGCTATAGAGTAAGATATTGCATTTGGTGACACGCACACTAAGCAAGGGATCTCGCGAGACAGATGTCGATATGGATTTGGTTAGGTGATTTATAAGACAGACACTGATCAGTTCATCACTTAGGCTTACCACACTTGCTTCCGCATATGTTTTCTGGTTCGATATTGGTTAAATCTTTATCATGTTCAGAGGGGATGGTTCAGGGAGGCCGAACGATCTTAGTCTTTTTAGACTAGACATTCTACGTCAGGGGAACAGAATGGATCCGTAGCGGTCCGAACTGAAATGTATAACGCGACCTACCTACCTACCATGTTGAGACCGATGCTTAATCTTAATCCTAATCTGCAAAGAAAAGTGAAACCAGACTTTAAGTCGAGTTGAACTTTGTTTCCTGCTTCTCCTAAAGCTTGACAATTTGCCATTTTACAATGAATGACTGCTAGGACGTATGATTATTCACAACCCTTTCACTCACGAAAACTGCCTAAAGAACTGCAACAGGCTTTAGTATCAAGCAACTATGCTTCATGCCTGTGAGCCTGTGGCATTTCCCTAAGTCATTCTTGACTAAATAAGGGGAAAAGCAGCCGAAGAGTTTGTCATTCTTGGTTTCCTGCTGATCGCCACTGTTTTTTTCAAGACAACGCGCAAGCGCTTTAAAACCCCATCAAAGCTCGTTGCTGTTGTCTACTCATAAGCTCTCCTTCGACTTCGACTTAAGGTGGCGCTACAGTCCGGGGTGAAGGCCCAGGGGCGTCAACCAACAAGCGTCTCCAGCCAGCTCGATCTTTAGCTAGCTGCCTCCAGTTTCGCACGCGAAGTTGGTTGAGGTCCCCTTCAACTTGTGTGCGCCATCTGAGTCGCGGCTTTCCTCTACTGCTCGGGGGCTGATTCATAGGTTTTTTAGATCGGAGCACTGGTGTCCATCCGCTCTATATGACCCAGCCACCTTAGTCGTTGGACCTTCACTCTTCCGGCTAAATTGAGTTCCGTAGAGTTCGTCGTTGTATCTCCTCCTTGACTGATATTATGTAACCCATACTACAAGTTTTGCCGGGCTTCATGCATAGTGCATGCACCGTCGTCGTCAAAACATTCTTTCGCAGAAGCAGGTTAGACATTCTGTCGCTTCGTCTGCAAATTCCTTACTTCTCGTTGCTCGCTCTTTCAACGTGATGACTTCATTTGCCGTCTCTCAGGCCTTGCTTGTCGTCAACATAAGTCCTAACGGTTTCACTTGGCTGCCAATTTCCCTTTTTTAGGATGTTTCTGGTCGTTGAACGCCTCATAAACTTCAGAATTTGTACCGTCTTCTGAGTTTTATCCTTACAGTGCGGGATGACCCATCCACGTGCTTGTATTTTCAGAGGTATTTCCGGCAGCATTCAAGTTTCGACAGAAATTTTTTTCTTTCCTACTTGTCAATCTTCCTCTGTTTATAGAATTCCTCTGGTGTTGCCATTGTACATGTACAACTTCGCTGGTAGTTCTTTTGTGTTCCGGTTCCTACTCCTACGTATTGCCGCATCCTTTTTCGATTCTAAATTGATGAACATTGAGTGCGTTGACTCCATCTGTCTAATGTACCTTGCCTGTCCAACAATTTCACTTCAAAAACTCCCTAAAGCCCCAAAATTCTCTAGCCTTCTTCAACTTAATGATGTCAAACATCTTTACCTAAATTTTGAGATTAATTGAGAAGCGTGACCTTTCCCTCCTTCAGTGGTGCCACATTAAATATTTCTTCAACAAAATATCTCCTTTAGAGCTTGTTGTCAGTTTGCCAAAGTCATCAATTTGAATTTATTTATGCCCCAGGCTTCGTCCACTCCGAACAAGTGTCTTCCTAATTACTTATCAAAAAATATAAACAATCAATCAACCAAACGGCTTCCAACTTTTCTGAATAATTATCCACTTTCGTTTTCCAGTGCTGTGCGGCAATCCCAATCTGTGTACGCAAAGACAATCACCGGATCCCATCCAAGAACAACAAATATTTAAATTAAAAATTCACCACAACAGCCGTTGAGCACACTTTTCACCTTGACGAGATGTAATTTTGGCCAAAAGTTACGCAACATGTATTGCGGATTCGCAGTCATAACCGAATCTCGAGGATCACATTTCACACACACGCTAAAATGATTGATTCGTTCAATTACATAGATACGCGTAGATATATGTTGAAAACCGCAAGCTATTGTCCCAGTTAAAAACAAATTAGGCTTCACCACACCCCCCGATGTGCGCATAGAACTGCTCATCATAGGTGAGAGATATGAGGCAAACAGTTAAGAGAAGGCATGACTTGTTGAAAAGTCGTTGATGGCGGATTGATTGAGGGGAATCAAATGGAGAAGAAGCATCCACTCTGAACTTGCGAGTGTTTTGTAGTAGGTTTGCCTGTCAGTAGTGGCCCGTCCATCATGGTTCTGTCAAACTTGACATTCAGTCAAACCTACGAGGCATGGTCTTTACCAGCTGCTGCTGAGGATTGAGAACCTGGCAAAATGCCAGAATTAAATTCACATTAGGTCGGCAGATTGATTCGAAGCCTCTGATTATGCATCTCCAATTGAGACGCGATGGATGATGGTGTCGCTGAGGGCTATGTTCCAATCGATTGGCTTTGATCATGAAAATCTGGAAATCACGAAAGCAGAACAAGTCGCATTCAGATTCTGTACAAGTTTCGATTTCTTTAGAGATGAGGTGTGCCGCCGCCGCCGCCAGTATCTGGTTGGAGGTCAAAAATACTTGTGACAGACAGACGAGCATAGTTCACAAGCCGATCTATTCCAATCGGGTGCAGTCTGTGTTACATTTTGGTATCTTAACATCTGAAAAGTTCAAGGATGCCGTGCAATCAAAGGGTGAATGGAGTTTAATTACATGGGAACTTTGCTCATTGGAATGCTTATACCAGAACTAGGGGCATCCTCATCATCCGAAGATTAGACAAATTAGAATAATCAATTCAAAATCGAGAGAGACAAGCTTGAGTCTTGTGCTTAAGATGACGATTTATGACTTGTTATGAGGAAAACATTGAAAATGTTGGAAAGCCTATTAATACTCGTGGGTTGAGGGTTTTATCGCATTGGTTGTGATGACCAGGTTCGTCGGAATGAACAGTTGAAGTTGGAGATACTGTGACAGCTTTGTGTAAAATATGAAAATCTTAAGAATTATATCGGCAACAGCTTTATAAATTTGTGTCCTTGAGTCGTTTTGAACGGTTAAACGAAGTGAGCAGTCACTGGAGCTTTCACAAATATCGAATCAGAAGCTTCTAAAATTAGTCTTGTGGCAAACAGGGATAAAATAGAGTACGTACTGTAGGTAGGTAGAAGTGGTTGCCTGGTAAGGTCCTACACAGGTAGCGCGGATGCTTCGTTTCGGTACCACAACTACTACATGTGACCTAGATGTTGATGAGTGTGTGGCTAAGAGCGTAGTTTTCAAATCCATCCTGTGGAGTTCAGAAGGTTAAACATTTTACAGAACTTTATGTCAGGATTTGCCAAGTGTGCGTTTGCCTGGTTTAGCTAGTGCCAGGCAGTCACAGAAAAAGTGGAATAGGGTATCCTTTCCGTTTGAGTTGTTAAAACAACCGCAGTCGAGGTTGAACGGAATGCCAAACTTGGCTCATCACCTCGGACTTTGTCAACAGCGGATGATTATTATTTACTACTAGTTGGGCCCTGCGACCTGAAAAGTCTATTGTGCCTGGAGCCAATTAGACAAGGAGATCTTCTATCTTCCTAACGAACTCGAGGATATCTCCAGTTGAGGCATTACGAATGTCCACCGGTGTTAGGAATTCCTTGTGGAGAAAGCGTTTCCTAACCCTGCAGACAGCTACACACTCACATAGTACGTATTCCGCTAATTCGTCGTCCTCTAAGCAGAGTCGGATTCTTGAACTATGTTAAGTTTATGTAAGTGATATCTGAGGCTGCAGTGAGCGGTGAAGAAGCCAGCAAGCCTTCTAAATATCATCCCTTTTGTGGTTTTGTTGGCCCTTTTAGCCTGTCTGAGTCCCTGGATGTTATTCTCAGCTGCCCAGACTCGTTCTGAATGCGGAAGTAGGGATGCCGCAGAAGGGTTCAGTACCTACAACAGCGGATGATAGTTCTAGAAATGTTCTTGATTTGATTTATGGTCCTAACCTGCATCAACTGAGCTTTAACCAAGAACTATATGACTTTGATACATGTACAACGATTAAGATGGCTAGGTCTTGTAAAGCAGCTGAACACCAACGATGCTCTCGGACTTCAATCAACTCTCGGCATTTGCAACTGCAATAGCTAAGGATTGTGCTGGCTTGAGTTGCTTCTTGAGGCTCTGGTTGACTCCAAACTATAGCGTCTTCATTAGTAAGTAATATAAATCTTTGTAGGTCTCTTCCAAAAGAGGTTTACACAATTCGAGTAAATATACGAACGTCAGAGCCCTCCATGATCTTAGCTTATTCATATTTTGACGAATTTGCACTCTGAACAAGACTTCCTAATGGCTTGACGCTACTCAAGTCTTTAAAAACCCATCAGCTTATGCAGATATGTCAAAATTACATTTTTGTTCACCATGTGACTTATTATTGTTGACAGCTGTCATGCAAACTGACAGAAATTCTTTTGTTTGACATCGAAAGTAAAATACGATTTCTCTCACAATTTAGGTTAGATTTGGCTTCTCCTTATCTCCGTCCCCGTTAAAAGAACAAACTTCTAAAAGAAAATTACCATGCTAACTTTTTTCACAGCCCGTACAATTCCTTGACAGATGGCAAATCATTCACCATGACTTAAGAGGGCGCTCATTTGTTAACGAAAACAACCTTCGATTTACCGGAAGTAAGCCCTTTTTTACATCTGACATACTGAATACCAAACGACCACACAATGAGAGTACATGTCTCCAGGTAGTCAGCCAGCTTCCCACTAGATTTTAATCACATTCCCCAATTAGTTCAGCAAGTGTAACACTTAACCTCTTAGCATTGTCCCAAATGTCAAATCCATTTCTAATTTATATCCGTCATTGTCATGTAGATTACACCTTCCATTCGTTTATGTCTTCCCGTCATAAACGTCAGATAAATTCAAACAAATTCTCTCACTTGTCCAATTTTATGCGCTGCGGTGTTTGCAAATTGTGCTATTGAAAGCAACCAAGCCAAGCCAAGCCAAGACTCTAAAGATCGCAACACAAACAACTTGAAATTGCTGACCTGGGAATGGTTTCACGGATTTCTAGGTCATCTGTTGGAGTTCCCAGCTCATTTGGCAATAATACCCACAACAACACAATGGTATCAATTGGAGTATCATCCTTTTACGGATTTATGTCATTAATTGCTTGGCCATGCAGTGGGAAGAGCAGAATCAGCGGCAAGGTTACTTTCACGATTCCTCGATTCGTTCCGTGGCTTTGCCTTTGTTGACCTTACACGCGGACAGCTGTGCGCGAACACGCGTTCGGGTTAAATGTTAAATTCCTCAAGACCGATGTGCACAATTGGTCACAATTGTAATTCATTCGGAATGGTGTCATAATTCTCGGGTGCCCTTTTGTGGAGCCATTGAATGATGGCTTGATATACCCGGAGGCTGGTCGTTCTGGTTAAGCCTATTATTTATTGATTGCCTCTGCCCATGTCGTGTTTTATGCATCTGGGTGGAGGATGATTTGGTTTCACAGATGCAATTGTACTCGCATAGCTTTGTGTTAATGACTTAGTTGAACTTCTTTAAGGGCTTCATTTCTATAGGCTGGGTTGCGATGCCAAGGATTTATCTTTTTTGTATTAAATTTTCTCTTAGGTCAAGCTTTGGTCGTTACATAAACAAAAGGAGTTTGCAAGAGCTTCGCTGTTGCTTTAGATGATTTTTCTTAAGACTCATTGTTGCTTCTTTTATCGAAGGTAATAGCTTGTGTCACAATGTACCTATTGCGGCTTCAAGAAGGTAGAACACGAAAGATAGCCTTAGAGAGGAAGTAGAAAAATCTGTCAAAATGTCGCTTAAGCTATGGACAATAATAGCTTAGACTTAAAGGATGCTGTTCTTAGCCGAAATTATCAACACTTTTGAACTGCAGTCAAAATCTTTTGTAAAATCAAGGTTCATGCCGGGAGGGGGGTACGGAACTACAAAGATAACACAAATTTAAAGGCTCAACCTTTTCGGAATCACATGCAGTTACGAACCAAGTGACAGTGTCGATAGAAAAAGCCCAATGTATCAAGTGGTTTGTGGACGCTCTTCATACCCTAGCCCTTTAAGTCGGCGGGAATTTATATCCTCCTTAACTAGGCCGACATTATACTGCGAAGTTGAAACGTTTCTTAGTTATATCTTGACCTTCATTCTTCATCCATGATGGAACGAAAAATTGGTCGATGAAGCAAGGTGCCTTTGATAACATCCATGCTTCAGTACCGGGCTTTTGTTATGAGGAAGGGCTTTGCTACTTAACTGACAACTTACGTTATTATTATCAACTTGTAAGAGTAGTTTGACATACTTTCGAAAGATTGTATCTACCTCTGAAATGGGCTTCCAAATTTCGCACTTGAAAAGCAATGTTAAGGGTGGTGGTCCGCCTCTCTTAAGACGAAATGTTTTAGTGAAATAAATAATAAGCTTGCTGAAGCTTGTTATACTTCATACGGAAATAAGTTAAGGGCAGATGTAAATGGTTAGATTTGGTAGGAGGGTTGACAGGGAAAGGAAGTCCTTTTCCCGTCACACTTAGGTAAATGTAAATCCAATGTGATGCCCTGGAATTGCAAGCCCCTTACATAGAACCATAAGCCTATGTTCCATCAAGCCAGTCCGAGGCGTTGATGAATCTTTGTAAGTCAACCACAGACTTGTCGGACAGTTCTTCTAGGTCCTGAAAAAGGTTTTTCCTAGGATCTTAAACCTTACTTGGCAGAGCGCTGGACAGTGGCAAAAAAAAGTGTGGAGTATCCTCATCTACTTCTCCGTCACCACATCCCCTGTTCATCCGTGTTCAAATCCAGTCTTCTTGCGTTGTAGTTCATCATGTTAAGGCCGGTGATGATACCTATTAGAGAAGATAAGGATTTTTTATCCACGATTTCTTGCAGGATTCTCTCAGTTTTCTCTTTGTTGTAGAATGGCTATAGTTTCCTAGTTATGACACAGGGGTTGAGCGCTTTCCATCTATCGTTTGGAGTCCTTTGAATTTCGCTCCCAACTTCCTGTTTGAGTCCACAGGGTGGGGTTTTAGCGGTAGTATCGACTTGATCGGGGTCTAATGAAGATGTTTCCCTTGCCAACTCATCAGCTGTCTCATTTCCAGGCACCCAGCAGAGTTTTATGTTGTACTGCCTGCCTAGAACCCGTTGCTCTTCGGGACAACGACTTACAAGCTTCGACTTTACTTCTAAAAAGGTTAGGTTAGGTTAATTAAGTGGGTACTTCAGGTCCGTGGTACCCTTGAATTGTTAAAAAGAGAAACCGTTGACTAAGAGCCAACCGACTATCAGCTCAATATTCCGAAAGTCTTTCAGGTCGTCGAAGGTTGTCAGTTCCAAGACCACCAAGAGTACTCATTCTCCTATAAGGGCATTCACATAGCAGATGCCCAACAGATTCGATTCCTTCTGTATCCCTGCAGCTTCTACAAAAGTCGTTGTAAGATACCCCAAGTTTTGTTCCATAGTACGCTGAATCTAAGCAGAGAAGGAGTCTTGTTCTAATCTGGGGCAAGGACTGGGCAAAATTATTTCGCTACGAGGCTAGGGTTTCATTAGAAATTTTGAAATTAGTACTGCTGACTGGGACATGTATCTACAAAGGAAAGAGCAAAGGACGGTTCTAGTTCGAACCTCGGCCTTATAAGGTTATCAGCTCTTTCATCGTCCATCCAGATGACTTGTTCAATATAAGATCGCAGTGTTGACCTTTGATATCCCATTTGAATGTCACTTGCAGAGCCACACCAGCCTTGATTTACTTGTTGGCGACTTTACACCCCTATAATGGCCCACTGGCTGTTAATCTTCACGATTATGGCTTTTCTAGATATCACATGTTGTTCTTTCTAATTGACTTTGCTGCCTCTGATATCGGCCTGAAAACTTTTACAATGGAGTTGTCAAAAGAAGACATGACACTGCATAGTCCATCTGTCTGGAATTAACAAAAATTACCTTAATCTTGACGAAGGGGTAGTTACCATCCAGGGTTTCTACTGCAAAGTATATTCAATAGTTGCAGGACTGTCCATGCTTGAAACTAACCAAACTAATTTTACTAGCGTCATAGTCTTCAAAACGAATAAACATGACGCATTCAGCTTGTTGAAAACAGCTCGAAATCCACAGAATTATTTTGGAACTTCTTCAAGGACCATGATAAATTGTCGGCCAAAGAAAGCACTTAAAGACTTGTGCTACATGATCGGCAGACGTTGCATGGTCAAAACGTTAACAAAGCTCACTTAAGTTTTCAAAAATTAAATAATTTATACAAAAAATACACAATTTTTTACCAAAATCCACGTCACAAGCATTCAAATCCCATACTCAACAGACAAATTTTTGGTAAAAATTTCAACTCGAATAAGTATGCTACAACAATCAGAAGTACCCTTGTGTAGATTTTATCATATGTCTTCATTTGAACATCATCAACTCAGAATTATCTACGAATTGATAGTTCACTAAGCTTAAAAGAGTCCTTCACATCAACAACGATGGTCTGTGTACCATGTGTACAGCACAGCTTAAGTGTTGTGTACATTAAAACTTCCTTGTCATGATCCCCTCTGGTCATGAGTATAGTGTGTGATCAATCGAAGGCTCTTGAAAAGGATGTATACAGATGTAGAGAGAGAGAGGGCTTTTTTATTTGTTTAACCATGGATTTCTCATTGCACTCTAGCAATTCAATTTGTGTAAACAGAAAACAAAATTTTTCAAAACTATAGTCGACCTTGCTGCCGTATCGCCAAACAAAACTTCAGTCGCATTTATATATGTATGTCTAAGGTAATAATGGGAACGTACCTTAGGTCAACAAAGAAACATATTTATGTGCCTCATTGTTGAATTGAGTTGAAATTTAAAAGCAAAAGCATGCTGTTTCCCATTTTAAACTGAAGGTTTCATTAACTGATCGTCAATGATCGCAAAAAAAAAAGTAAAGATCAAAGAAAACTGTAAATTACGAACTGGGAACCCTTAAAAAGACCGAAAAAAAAAACAACAAAGACACAATAAACAACGCGATCAAAGTCGAGATTATGCAAAAGTTTGCCACCTTAAGTGGCAAAATTTGAAGAACAAACACGTTCCACACTTCACCACTGTTCGCACTCTCGATCAAGATCATGTCCGTCACTGGAAGTTTTGTTCATTTAATCGGATTTGGCAATTCATCTTCATCATCATCACCATCAGCGGATGATGGCTGGAGAGCGAGGGAAAGATTACAAAATATGAAAGGATTACGATTACGATTACTATTACGATTGCGATTGCGATTATGATCGAGCCAACGCATTCCCTAACGCTGAACGTCACTTAGTCATCTCAAGATCGTGGCTTCATTGGTATGTTGGTATGCCACGACAAGAACACTGGAGTATCCCTACTCCCACTCCCACTCCCACTTCCACTCTCACAGTAATGTTGACAATTATCGCGCGCTAAAACGATTTGGCATCATTCGTTGTGCTGTCTAATTAAGCTGTGTGGCATTGTCAGCCCCAATCAGGGCTTTTGATGTTCTCCAACTGTGATTCCATTTCGAACATAATTACAGGGTTGCCAATGGTTTGTAAGTGATAGGACGTGATTTGTAGACACGAGTCCAAAGACACATCTTTAGGTTTAGAGATCGTGCGATTGGCATTGATGGTGATAGTGGGCGCTCCTCTTCAGTGCGCACTGGGGATGGGGGTGGAAGTGATTGAATGATTGATTAAAGTGTTCATCTTAAATGTGCTTTTTTCTTTTTTTTTTTTGTTTCTAATTACTGGAGTCACACTTAATTGCTGCAAATTGATTGATATTTCAAGAGAGTTATGCGGACTATGGTGCATGAAATGGGTCAGAGAATGTAGAAAGAGTGCGATCATTGAAGTGTCAAAACATTTTATTCAAGGGCGCGCTAAAGTTTCGTCAGCATTTTTTGGTTGGTATGCGACTTTGGTGGCAGAATTTGAGAACGAACTTCATGCATACGTACTCACTAAAATCTCACTCTGTTGGGTCCCGTGGCTTAGAGGCATCAATCGCAACTAAGGGCCTACGAACTGACAAAAATAGCATCAAAAGTTGAACAAACTATGGCCGATCACTCGACTCTGACAGGACATACGGTAAGACTTCTGGAAACTTTCCGATGCGAGAAGAAAATGTGGCCACAACACAGCAAAAGAGAGCAGATCATGCTTTATATCACTGATCAGCATCCTCACAGACCACAACCTACTGGCGGTCCATCTAAAAAAAATGCGACTAAGTACGACCAACTTCTGTAGAGGCTGTGGTGAAATAGACGCGAAAGAGAACATGAAGCACTACCTTCACGACTGCCCAAGCCAGCAGGACCGACCCTTACTTCTTTAGCGACCCGGAGCAATCTGTCAACTATGCCAATGAAGGCCATCCTAAAATTCATACTGGATTCGGGGTAATTTAGGGAACGACTTAGCCCTTCTCACTTCCAAATAGGTGCACGCATGGATCCATGAAGTCCAAGTGAGGCGGCTCCTAATATCAAGCCACCAACCCTCTAACCTAACCGAACCATACTAACTTAAGTCCTTCCACCTATTGTGGGGCATAGGTGGTCAACAACACTTGTGCTTCATCTTGTGCGGAGTTTTGCAATGCTTTTCCGCTCCTTTCAGCTCGTATCTAGTGACCTCAATTCCTCTTCAACTGTGCCTCCTTTGTGAAGGGCCTTTTCTGCCTGACTGTGTGAGTGGAGCAAAGCCCTCTTTCGAAGAACTCTGCACAGCCCTGATAATTCCAGGGCTGAAGAATCATGGACTTGGACTTGATGAGGTCGCCTTTGATGGCCTTGACTTGAAAATCTTTCGGATGATCTTTGGTCCCATCTGCATAGACGATGACGACGTCGGCCTAGTCAGAAGAGTGCTGATACAATGATTGAGATGGCTAAGATATGCAGAGTGAATGCCCCACAGAGCTCCATCCCGGAGAGTGTTCGAATCCATTTCGGAGGAACGGCGCATTAGAGGAAGACCACGACTCAGGTAACGCATGCACTTGGAAGGGGAACACAACCAACTTGCTTGGAAAACTGGATGCAGCTACCTGACAATTGAACTGGTTGAAGATACTTGTTGGTTGAGGCCTAGATTTAGGCTTCAAAAGCAGGTTGCATCGTTGGAAAACCGTTTTCACAGCCACATTTTGACATTTTTTGCTCGACCGACAAGCTGCTTCCAGCTTGTTACACTAAAGATCCAAAGACCCCCTTAGCTGGAGCTCCGTTTTGCCTTCGTCCATTTCATATTCGAGCAAATGAAGTCGCTTGTTGGGCCACATCAAAGGTGCTATTTTGTCTGTGTGATCTATACTGGGGACAGTAAGGAATGGAAAGCGGCATAAGTTCGAGCTCAGACCCTCTAAGGGTCGCTGGACTTCTAATTAATGAACTCTACCCGATAAGACCATATTTTACTTGTGATTCCTATTAAGGCCAGGGACTTGTAAGGCTCTAGAGTCTAGACAATGAGTGGTCTCAAGCGAATATCGACTTAAATTTGACGGGTCCTTGCAGAATCTGTCTCTGGGTAAATATTTGGTCTATGTGCCTTGAGCTGAGCCAAATTTAAGACCGGTATTGGCTGTCTTTGGTTTCTTACTCAACACTCAGACACTTCAGCTAATCATTGCACTTGTTCATCTCCACAATGGAGTCGGAGAGCGACTGAAAGACCCAATCACACAAGACATTACTGCTAACTAGTTTATTTAGGTGTCCCAAGTGTCAAAAGTGGTAAGCATTTCAAAACAAGTGACAAAACTTTAATTAACCACTCCCAAAAACGCTTAAACGTCAGTCAGTGTGCATTGTGTGCATCTTGCTGGTAAAAGAAAACCCGTTCTATAGGACATGTCCAACGATGATAACAATAGCTTATGTCACTTTCAATTGACCTCTTGAACATCACACAATCACACTTAGCAAGTTGCTCAATTAGACTACACCGCTAAGACATTATGGATTGTCACAAGGCTCAAATTAACTCACTAACGAGCGCAGCCTTCAGAAGATCTCTTCAGTTCTGCTGCCGTTTGCACTTGGTTAATCCCAAAATGAGATCCCCCTCTGTAATTAGTGTCAAAGAAAAATGTTGGTCATCAAACTGCCTAATCTGCTCGGATGAAACTCGGTCGTAATCATGGTGGAGTCTGTCAAATCACCGCTCAAACCTGAAGATGATTATCCATCAAGTCAAGGTGGTCTCACGCCCGTGTCAATTGGCACAAAGCAGATCAGCTAATGCAATGTCTACGCGTCTAGTTGAGTATGTTGACTCTTTGACTTTTGTGTCCAATATTTTCCAAAGCAATGCGAGGTGCGAGTCAAACCCATCTGAAGTGTGGCATTTCAGATGCATTTTTGGAATTTTTTTTTTCTTCCAAGTGTATCTCAAGCTCAAGAGGGGAGGTAGGGCTGTGTGGATGAGTTTGGTCTATTGATTGCCATCCGTGACAATGATGAGAGAGGTGATGAAGTGATGCAGTTGAAATGTCGATGTGGATTGAGAAAATTGTGCGCTTTAGTTGGGTAATTGTGTCAGGTGTCAGAGTGCTCTAGGTACCAGTGGGCAGAGATGTGGTAAAAGTGAAATTTGTTCATGAAATGGCAGATGAAACCTTTCCATGAAAGCAGATGGATACGTCACGAATTTGCATGTAGGTTGGACGTACAACAACGCGCAGGAATTAATGGGGAAAAACTCTTCCGGAACACAACTGGAACGTGCTGGACTTTCGAATGAGAAACACGATTCTGATTGCAGAGAAAATTGTTCACAGCTTACTTTGAATGGCAAATAAGTATAGGAAAGCTTTAGGGTGTACACTTTGGATGGTGAGGTACACTACGAATGCAAGGAACTGGTCATCTAATCTGACACTGATGAAATGTCTGCGAAGAGCCAAGTGACGGATGAAGTCAACTTCCTCCTCGACACTGTAATTCTCGCAAGAAGAAGTGTGGGCTATCTCTTGCAAAGGAAAAGAACAACTTCTGTCTATGTTGTTGGACGTGAGGCTGCGTTTTTATTTTCTGGGACATCTTTAGGCCATTGTTACCCCATCACCGTCTTGAAGCGATCAAGTTGTGTATTGTGTGGCTTAAGGCCAAGAAAGTCCATCACCGAGCAATTAATCACACCAAGGGAGGTCTTGGAAAAACCCAGCTGGCGTTTGACAACATTTATAGAGACGGTCTCTATGAGCTATGCTGAGTTTAGTTTGGCCTAGCTCCTCCACATGTGCAGAGTAACGATAAAGAAAGCGTCCGGTATCATGAAGGTCGGTAAAGACCTCAAAGTAACTTCGTTCTAGCAGGAATAGTGCAGTACTCAAAAGCCAGCTTCCGATGCACAACTCCTTCATAAGTCCGTGCACACACCAACACCTACGTCTCGTAAAGAACGTCACTCTTAACAGATACAACTTTGAGGTCCCTAGACACTTTGTCTACCTAGCCTCCACTATAAACTCAGACAACGAAACCAGCGTTGAGACTAAACGCAGAATATCTCTTGCCAATCGGTGTCTCTTTGGGGCTTAGAAGGCTCTTGAGTAGCAAGGCTCCTTCTCTCTCAAAGAACTCTGTAAAATCCTGATAATCCCGGTCCTGCTTTATGAAGCAGAAGCATGGACTTGATCAAGAATGGAAGAAGTCGCCTTCGTTTACTTTGAGATGAAAATCAAGAGGGTGGTCTAAAGTCCCATCTGCGTAGACGGTGAATGAAGGATGAGATACAACGACGAAGTGTATGAACATCGACTCTCCCAACTAGAGGAGAAGAGTCCTGATACAGCGACTTAGATGGCTTAAGCGGATGCCCACCAGTACAAGTCTTCGAATCCATTTCGGAAAGGCGGCACAGTAGAGGAAAACCGGAACCGCAAGCCCAATTGGAAAGGGACTACAACCAGCTTGACGTGCAAAATCGGCGGAATAATGTGCTGGCTGAAAAAATTTGTTAGTTGAGGCTTTGGGGTAGCATATGCTTTGTCAAGACCTACCTTTGTGGTCTTAAGTGTGGCCTTTACAAGCCCTCCCCTTAAAGCAAAAGTTCAAAGAAGCAAGACTCAGGTCGAATTAAATCTAAACAGCAGTTCAAGCAGAGCCAACGTGAAGGAATCAATGGTTGCTTCAGGTCAGCTACTCAAGTCGAAGAAAGTTCCTCCAATCGAAGTCCTCATAACCATTCCCTTCACATTATGTCATCAATTGCAGAAATCCATAGCCAGAAACCAATCTCACTACATTTATCCTTAGTCACACTTTGTCACCAAGCTGTTCCGGGAAGTAAAAAAGAAAGCCTCAAACCTTTAGAAGATGCAGTCACTTATCATCAATCATTTACTTTGATAGCTTCAATTGACGGCACAACTCACACTTCACTGACAGTCCCCCTTCCCAAATGGAAAGGTGACAATCGATGCAGATTGCCGCCGCATCTAACGAATATGACACCTTTTATATCTCATGCTCATCAGTTGAATCTGTCTTTAGTGTTTTCCTGGAATTTATCTTCCATCCGAAGCTGGATCCTTAGACTCGCATTAACATGATGACAATTTGAAAGTACCTCGTCGGAGCATATGCTCGATTTGTTTGCGTGACGGTAAGGGAAATAGGAAATTAAATTCGTATGAGGATTTGGCTGAGATAGAAGCCAGGTGGGCTTCAGAGTGTGAATTGAATTTTTGGAAAATTATAGATGGTAGACTGCTGATGGATTTATGATTTACAAATTCGAGAAAGTCTTGCACAATTGTTGGCGGGTAAGTTGATTGACGACGAAAGTGTTTAGTAGATGTACACTACAGACAGCTTTGCATGGTGGTCACGAGTATGGCAGATGAATACTCACGAAGTCCTTTTTAAAGGTTTTTCTTTCAATTTCTCGTCATGGAACCGAAAGAAATCCATCGATGGAACCACGTGCGAGTAAATTGGTTTCACCATTTGAATTGGAGAATCAATTTGAACTACAAATAGATGGTTAAGTCTGGTAAAGGTTTCAGTTAATGTGTGAGAAATGCTAGAGAGTATATTGTGTAAGACAAGGTTTGAAATGGGACTTGCTTGAAGCAAACATAGTCTTAGAACTCTAAAAGAAGGTAACCGATGACGTTGTGTCGAATAAACTAATCAAATTGTGTTGCGTCCAGTTGTGCATAGTCCATTTTGTAAACAATTCCTCGGATTAGTTCAAGCATGTCTGTCCGGCTAGATTAGGTTAGGTTAGGCTAGAGAAGGTGCTTGCATTGCAATTCTCCTTAAAGTTGTGGTAACGTTTAAAACACAAACCAACTTAGGCTCTCAGTAAATTGCGCTGAATCCATCAGTGGAACTTGCCTATGTTCTACGAATTCTCCAAACAATCATCCTTAATGGCGAAGGCGATGGATTTAGAGGTTTAGGCACTTATATAGCAAGAGAGTGATGGTCTTTCTCTCTTCCACATCTAGACAGCTCCTGCAAAGCGTACACCAAATCTTATGGCCATTAATACGACGGCACAACGTCCTGTCAGTACACCTTTAAAGACGCGGATTTCCGATTTCTCCATTGCCAATAGGCTTTTGCTTCTTCTTTCATTCAATGTCCTGTCAGTACACCTCCTAAGATACGGATTTCCGGTTTCCCATTGCCAATTAGTTTTTGCATCTTCCCTCATTCAATTGTGGTCATAGGCCACAAGATTGCTTCTAGAGAGCCAGGTGGCATTGATCGGTTTGGTATATTGATTTTGTGAATACATGCCCAGCTTAGTGCTGATCCTTTCTTCGCCAATAGATCTTGAATCTTATTTTCTTCGTCAGCGCTTTGACCGATAATCCAGCAGAGATTGACTTTGTGGAAATCCTTTACCTTGTTAAGTCATTTGCGACCGTTGTAAACAGTTTTTGATTTTATTGTTGTGTACTGGATCGATTTGACTGGAAACCTGAGGTGTCTTAGGGTGTAGGACCAACATTGCATACAAAAATACGCACGTTTCGCCTCTTGACAAAGTTGCTTCGATGTTATTTAGGGGAAACAATAGCTATGAGTAGGCAAACATGTCGTGCTTCACTTTGGACATCATACACACATTGGACATCATGAAGGTGGCGAGGGTAGGATGCTCGGGGTGATCTCGTCTGCCTTTCCATCGGGAGGCGTCCCCAAACGGGTCCAGGAGAGATGTAGGATTTGATCTAACCGTCTTATCCTATGCCTCCTAGGAAGTCCCTTACTTGCTGGCATGGCATTCACATCTGGTTCGGGGACATTATGCTCTACGTGACCATACCATCAGAGTACATGCATGTAAGCTGTTCTGATCGGAAAAGTAGCTGTTCTTCCTTGAGTTTCA
The DNA here is from genome assembly GCA_951813785.1 of Criorhina ranunculi. Lineage (NCBI taxonomy): Eukaryota > Metazoa > Arthropoda > Insecta > Diptera > Syrphidae > Criorhina > Criorhina ranunculi. Next base: position 86,543,651 of record OX638381.1, on the reverse strand, counting down.
CGTATTCTGATGTTTCTCACTCGATCTCACGAAAGAATCTCATTATGGCAGTGTTTTCCTTCGATCGTTAACCAAACTTCATGGCCATAGATGAGGGTTGGAACAAATACCGAGCTGAAGACCAATTACTTAGCTTTGATACAAATTTCGGCCTACTTTGTGACAGATCGACCAAGCTCTCTTGAAATTGATAACATGCATTGCTTCTTCCTTCAGTTTTCTACCTATTTCAACGTAACTACGCTAATACACAATTTACACTGAACAGTCCATCTAAGAGCAACCAGCATCATTACAGATGCAAAACACTCCAGAGTTTACCTCGAGAGACGTAATCTTATGACTTTTCCAAATCCACAAAACAGCTGAAAACAGGTTTCACATACTCCCAGTCCTTCTCAAACACCATTCAAAGTGTAATTAATTGGTTGGTAATGCTTCTGATAAGACAAAAGCCGCATTGCTCATCACATAAGCGAGGCTCAACTACAGCTCTGGAACGTATTTGTAACACCTTAGCAAAGACTTCAAAGGGACTTAAGAGAGATATACCCCTGGAGTTGGCACAATCTCTTTTGTTCCCTTTTCCAGTCGCTTGCACTATACTCTCCCTCTTAACCTTAAGCCTTGAGCATTTCTGGTCGGATTTTATCCACAGATTTTAGCAGGTTTGCCAACTTTCAGCAATTTGAACACCAAAGCGACTTCCTCAAGACCATTGATCTGTCAATTCTGAAAAGTGCTCGCTCCATCTATACGAAACCTTGAATAACAATAGCCGTGTTTTTTTGATAGCTGTATACCCAGCCCAGTAAGATTTTACACACAAAGCAATTACAACACACCAAGTGGGGATAAATTTCCCAGTAGCAGCAAGTGAGGATAGAACTACATAAGTTGACCACCAGAGCGCGAAAAATCTCATAAATTAGCCTTTAGCCGAACGTATTTGTTGCTTTTCCTCGGTTTTGACATTTGCAAACTGTCAAACGAAGAAAAATAAATCGAGCCGCAAACCAATTGGTTGGTGCGGCTGCTACTGTGGATGAAGTGAGTATAGATCGTTTTTTTGACTGAAGTGAGTATAATTATCAAAAAAACACGGCTAATGTTACAAGCTTTCGAGACACATTACTCTAAGATGATAAATAAGGCGTTCAACAGAGAAATCTGTCCAGAAATCTGTCTGACATGATTCATCAAGGACATACCAAAGTTCGCTATCCGAACTCGAAGGCAGTTTAGTCAGCTCAGGGAAATCAGAAAACGGCAAGGACTCCTGCAACTAAAGAATTTGGCTAGCACACAAGTGTTTGTTGTTTCATTTAATTCTTTGAATTTCTAGCAACATGAAATCCTTCAGAGAAGGTCTCATCAAATTCTAAACATTTTTAGCACATGTTATGGGGTCATGACCAATCTGTTGCTATGATTGAGGTGAGACATTTTTCATGGGATTATCAGCGGTATAATTTGTGAAATAAATATTGTTTATCGTCTATTGAACACTCAAATACAAAGATGCATTGCAAATCAAATGTAACCAAGCTCATGACCATTTCAGACGCTCATCGTCGAACCACAATGTTCAACAATCTTGCATCGAGACCCGCAAATGTGCAACAGTTGGAGGTCCCACCATAGAAAAAGAGCGCGACCACAAGAAACCTATAAGGGGACGGTTTAATTGTATATTCCATGCGGTGATATCCAGAAGAAAGCCATCTCCAATTGCAATCCAGAGGTGTACAAAAAGAAGGCCCACATCTTCATTACTGCATGCATACAAAATCCGGTTGCAGTTGCGTGCCATAATCATTTTTCACCACGGCTTCTGTGTCTTCTCTTGCTGTGGGCCACAAATCTATGTAGTGATGCTTAAGTTTTATGTTACGCAATTCATTTGATTATCGCCTGTTCATGGAGCAACAACAGTGTGAGAGGTACCACCTTATGATGTCTTGATGATGAGATCATCTCTAGAGGACTTTCGAAACACTGTTCTAGACACACTTTGCAAGTTTGTCAACTTTCGATTGATGACCTCGATTTGCCTTGCGGGAGATTTGCAATCGAAATCAAAAAAATCGTGAAGGTTTTGGATTACATACACGTATCTGGTCTGGGCATTCCAAGTTATCCAGACGCGTGTCTCTCAGCTGGAGGTGTAACCCTCATTTAATAAGGTCAAGTCTGTGCGTAGATTAAAGAAGTCATCATTACCCTAAGTCGTGTTAATTTGTTCCGCAAGATACACGACGTTGATGTGAAACCAAACCGAACAGTCTTCTTATCGTAGATTCCCGAAAGACTGGTTGTAAAACTTCCAAAAAAGAATCTTGAGAAATTAATCTTAACATGATTTATCAACGGAAATGTAATCAAATTAATTCGATATCAATCTGTGAATCACGTTTACTCGTGAGTATCGAGTCATTTAAGATGCGGAGCGCCAGTAAATTAAGAATCGCTGTAACAAAGTTTTATTTTTTTTAATGTCTTTTCGGTTAGGGTGTCATAGAGAATGAACATTTCGTTCTTTGTTTACATTCCGGGTTAGGTCAAAGTCTCAAGGTAAGCTTAGAAAAAAAAAAATTGATTACCGAACCGCCTCCTCAAGTTTGATGGCTTATTGGAGATTTTCTCTGGCACTGTAAGGCAGTTGAGTATTTATTTTTGAATCTGAGTTTTGGGATTTAATTTTAAGCGCCTAAAATAACATCCTGCAGGGGATTAGATTTGGGGGTTTCTTAAGCTCTCAACAACATAAGCTTATCTCGAGTTATGTGGTTTTTTTTTTAGATTTAAACAAAAGTTGAGTGAGAGGCTCGTGTCATGCCGAGTATTCCTGACCTACTCAACTTTAGCACTTGTTTTATGATGACTACGTTCCCTTGAGTTTATTTGGAGAATTTATGACAGCTTCCTTGTTTGTTGCATCATGATATAGTCGCCATTAAATTCCACAAATGACACCCTAGTGGAGATTCGACGAAGGATAACCTTAGGCAACCGCTGCTACTTCGGTTTGTCCAAACAACTTGGGTCCAAACTCCTAACTCGAAGGTCAAAAATAATGCTCTACAAAACCCTAATCTTGTCAGTCTTGCTTTATGGAGCTGAATGCTGGACGATAAGTAAGACAGGGAAGCAGATCTTGGGATCCTACGTCGAATATTTGGTCCTGTCTGCGAAGAGGGCGAATAGAGGAGAAGATATAACCGCGAACTCTACGAGCTGTTCAAAGATGTGGATGTAGTCTGGAAGGCAATAATCCGTCGACTGCACTGGCTCCGCCACATCGAGCGAATGGATGAGAATGCTTCAACTAAGAGGATCTTTGAATCCCAGTTACCTGGTTCACGAAGAAAAGGAAGACCGAACTTTCGGTTGAAAGATCAGACAATCGCGGACGCATGGAACCTTGGTCTAGTAAACTGGAAGCAGCGTGAAGGATGGTAAGCGGAATAAGTTCAGGCTTAAGCCCTCCAAGGGTGGCTGGCCTGATAAGTAAGTAAGTATAGTCACCATCCTGCTCTACAATTGTTTTTCAATGATCTATGAGCTTGTCGATTTCAAAGCTTGAAAAAGGTCGTGCGGTAATTTTTGACAACATCCTCGGAATTAAGATTCTTACAATTCAAACTACGTTCCAAAGACCGAAACAGATGGAAATCTGAAGGTGCAATATCTAGAGGATTGGAATTCCTTGTTTTTTTGCGTTTTTTGAGCGACGTATAGCCCAGCATTGTCGCGATAGAAGATGATGCCTTTTCGATTAACCAAAACCGGACTTTTTTCTGAAAGAACCGCATCGAGCCTAGTGAGCTGGTCACAGTACTTTTCCACCACCGTGATTGTTTCACCGCATCGGAGTATATAGAAGTAAATAATTTCCTTGGAATCCCACAAAACTTACAGCGAAACCTTCATTGGATGCAAGAGAGCTCCTTTTTCGCTGTATATTGTTGTTTAGGACCCTCCTTATCATCGTTTGTGAGCACTCACTCCAAATCCAAAAAAAGACTATTTTGCATCAAGCGAAAGGGAAGAATGGTCACAGTCATGCGGTTTAGCTTATTCCTTTCTACACACTCGTATCGAATCAAGAAATGTATCGAAGCTTCCTCAAACGAATAAGCGCTGTCAAATTAACGATGTTTATCTCCTTAAATTCTCTCAGTTGTAGTTCTTGAATTATTTTCAATTAATGTCGTCATCGATGAAGGAGGGCTATCAAGAGAGGGGTTGATCTTCCAAGTTGAAATCACCAAGTTGTAGTCTGTCAAACCATCTGCTCTGTCTGGAGATTTGGCCTCAGGCCTTTTCGAAACTCGTATAGAATTACATGCGACAATTGTATCTTTTCCTTCTTCAGTTTGAATAGAAGTTTCAGAAGATGTAAATCTTAAGGAACTGCAGCGTTAAACACGAGCAGTGCAGAACAGAGGAAAAGAATATCATTCGTTTGAAGTGGAGAACATAGACAGTCTGCCAGGTGAAGGAAATCGAAGAGTCGTGCGATAGGAAAAATATTCATCAGTTCTAAAGGGACGCCAAGCAACTGGCAGCTTGTCTCTACGACAGAACGCAGGCTCTTCGAAATAGTGAAGCGAACCTAGTTAACAATAATTCCCCATGCATCGGACGTATTGTAGATGGGTCGACTATAGACCAAGTAAGGTAAAACTTGGAAAAGGCCAACAAATATCAATTTGAGACTCAAGACCAATTCATCTACTTCAAAGCCGCAAATAATAACATTTATCATCTATACAGGGTGATGATTGAATTCGGTATCACTTTCGATATCTCTTTCGAACTTTTCAAAACATGCACCGGATTTCAGCAAGCGCATCTCCGCTATCATATGATTCCTGGTGCTAGAACAGAGAGTGGCCAGCACCAGCACTAATACGGAGGAAACTACCTTAAACAGCGCCTATCTAGCTTCCAGGACATAGAGGATTTTAAGGGAATCGAAGGACAGATGAGTGAGTTGGCCTTAAAGTAAATGAGGACAAACCCTGGTTTACATGTTTTTAGCAAATAAAGACGCATCTGTCCATCACCTAGGACAAAATGTGTTTGTTAACAACAACAGTCACACTTCGAAATAGTTAAGGAGTTTACCTAGTGGAGATTTTGAAACCGTTGCTACTCTGGGTTCTCGCAACAAATGGTTTTAAAACTCCCAACCTGGAGTACTTGTCCTGATTGCTGAATGATAAGCAGGAAGCCTAGCAGATATAAAGCACTTTCAAGAGAAAAATGTTCGTCAAATTTTTGGCCCTGTGTGCAAGAAGGGCGAGTAGAGGAGAAGTCACAACTGCGATATCTATAAATTGTACCAAGATATGGATGCAGTTGCAGTCCAAAAAGCCTTAAAACGTCGGCAACACTGATTCGGTCATATCAAGCGAATGGACAGCTATGCTCCAGTCAAGAGAATCTTTAAATCACTGCCGCCAGGTTCGAGACGACAAGCAAGAACGAACATCCGTTTTATAGCACTAAGCTACCGCGGATTGCCAGAGCACCCGGAATGGAAACGGATTGAAGGCTAAAGTGTTTCAGGCGGAGCCCATCCACGAGTTGGAAGCCCGTTAAGTAATCAAGTAGGAGTCACTAATGCACATCGCTGTTCTTGCCAGTAGGGGAGGATGAAGGGCATATTGTACTACGAGATTTGAAACTGTCGGGTCCCCGTTTAGTAATCAAGTTGGAGTCCATCATACACATAGCAGTTCTTGCCAGTAGCGGAGGATGAGGAGCGTATCGTACTACGAGATTTGCAACTGTCGGGTCTCCGTTAAGTAGTTAAGTAGGAGTCACTGATGCACATCGCTGTTCTTGCTAGTAGTGGAGGATGAAGGACGTATCATACAACGAACTTTGCAACTGTCGGGTCTCCGTTAAGTAATTAAGTAGGAGTCCATGATACACATCGCTGTTCTTAGAGGATGAGGAGCGTATCGTACTACGAGTTCTCAAAGCCTATCTGTGGATAGCAATTGTAAATGAATCTGGTTTTCGTGAACCGGAAGCAAAAGTCTGGATCCGTGCATGACATAAGACTGTGATATTCGAAGAACGTGTGCAAGCATTCCTAAACCCACTTAACATTAATATTCATTGGCGCCACAAAGAGAAGATAAATCGAAAAATCCTCACAAACTATAATCCATGTGCAGAGAACAAAAAAAAATTCTGAATTGATTTTGCAATTTTTTAGTTTTTTTTTATATTTTTCAATAAATCATCTAATTAAATTACTCATCCAACAAATTCATCAATAAAACGTAAAACCGCTCTCTCAAGGTTAATCCAAACGCACTTAATCACGGCTCCAAACAATGGTCCAGCAGGTATGAGTTGAAACAAACTATTGATTCAATTACACATTCAATCAATCAGTGAAAGTCTCACAAAAAAAATAGCTACATGCGGGTTATTTATACAAAAAAAAAAAATTATAATTACTTCGGTGTTGAATTTCATTGAAGTATATATGTTTGCTTATTAAATTACCATCAATATAAGGGTAGGGTCTTCTATTTTTTCTTCAATCTCCAGCCCAGACACTTGATATTCTCTGCCGTAGATGATCCCAAAAAAGGTCAAACATTTTGATATACTCGTACGATTGGGAAATGCTTATTGAATTTTGTTTATTTTAATTTAATGTGTTACATTGCATTAGGAGAACATTTGCAATTGAAATGGAATGGTACGAGAGTAATTTAATTGAATTTTGTAGATGATTTTGGTTTTTGGGAAGGCCGATTGGGAAATTGTTACAGCGTTCAAGCGATAGGCTGAAAGCAATATGTTCATGCTATTCCATTCTGATTTAGAGGTCATTGAGACTAATTGAAAAGATGTACCATGAAGACTTGAGTTGTATCGTCAAAACTTAAACTCATGGTGTGGCTAATGGATTTAGGTAAGTGAATGATATCTGTTCATGCATTAGATGCTTTAAATCTTAAAACTTTAATTTGAAATCTTAACAGAGTTCTTCGAGAGGTGATCTCCAAATCAACAAGTGTCCAGACTAGGCATTTTTTGAGGCGAAAATATTGTCAAACTCGTACTCGTGCAACGCGATGGCCGAATTCGGGATCCCGAGAAAGCTGATGCGGTTGTGTGGTGGCGCCACGCTAGAGAACTCGTAATGCACCATACAGTTTGGGAACAGAACCTCCGAATTATTCCAAACATGCACCGGATTTCGGCAAGGAGACGTGCTGTCGTGTGACTTCTTTAACCTTGTGTTGGAGCAGATAGTGCGAATGGCCGGCGTAAACACTGAAGGCACTAGGTATATCTAACAAATCCATCCAGCTGCTGGGATATGCAGATGATATCGACATCATCGACCGTTCCCAGCGTTTACGGCGATAGAAGAACAAGCCAAACGAGTTTGTCTCACGATTAACGAGGATAAAACAAAGTACATTCTGTCTACCAAAAACCGATCCGTGGAACACCGTCAAGGTCAAAACTAGCTATAATTTTGGGGTAGTGAAGGAGTTTATCTATCTCCACCTTACTGGAGATTCCACAAAGGATAATCTAAGGCGATCGCTGCTACTTCGGTTTGTCCAAACAACTAGGGTCCAAACTCCTTACTCGAAGGTTCGAAATCATGCTCTACAAGACCCTACTCTTGCGAGTCTTGCTTTATAGAGCTAAATGCTGGACGATAAGTAAGACAGCGGAGCAGATCTTGGGATCCTTCGAATGAAGGATTTACGTCAAATATTTGGTCCTGTTTGCAAGGAGGGTGAATGGAGAAGAAGATATAACCGCGAACTCTACGAGCTGTATAAAGATGTGGATGTAATCTGGAAGGGAATAATCCATCGACTGCACCGGCTCGGTCTCATCGAGCGAATGGACGAGAATGCTTCAGCTAAGAGGATGTTTGAATCCGAGTTACCTGGTTCACGAAGAAAAGAAAGACCGAACCTCCGGTTTAACGATCAGGCAATCGCGGACGCCAAAAACCTTGGTTTGATAAACTGGAAGCACCATGCCCGGGACCGTAAAGGATGGGAAGTGGAATTAGTTCAGGTTCAGACACTCCAAGGGTCGCTGGCCTGATATGTAAGTAAGTAAGTAAGTAAGGTACTCGTGCAAAAAAATTGTGGGTCCCTTTCACCTTCTTCTTCTTCTTAGGTGGCGCTACAGTTCAGAATGAGCCTGGACTAACTAACGAGCCTCTCCAGTAAGCCCCTTCCTTAGCTTACCGCCTTAAATTATGCAGTCCATGTTTATTGAGGTCCCCTTTTACTTCTTAGACAAGGTCTGTCTTCTTCTACTGTGTTGTCTCCTCCGGTAAGATTCGAAGATTCGGTCTACATGTCCTAGCCACCTCAAGCGTCTAATACACAGTTGCTTCCAAAAGGTCGATGTGTACAGGTCGTATAAATCGTAGTTGAATCTCCTACTCCAAAGCCCCCCAACGCAAACGGAACTGAATATCTTACGAAGAATTGTTCTCTCCAAGGTACCAAGGGTATCTTTATACGCCTTATAGAGTCCATGCTTAGCGCCATAAAGAGGGATAGAGTACACAGTCCCCTTAGTTTTTCTTTGGGATAGGGCCTTATGACTCAATTCCCTTCTTCGCATGATTTCTGATGAGATGTCGTTTTCAGCCTCCTTCCGGCACAACCCGCAACCTGAAAAGCCAGGTTAAACTCCTTGGGCGAGGTAGAGTAGCCCGTGTTCATGAAGCAGTTCAGCCTAACTGGCACTGTAGACGCCACCGTTCATTCCATTTTGGGACTCCTTTAGTTTCTGCTTGAGTCCTAGGAAATGCCATCAACAACCTTCTACTACACACCCGGAGTTCACCACGAGGTGGTGAAAGTATGAGTTGGTAGACAGAGGTTGTTTTGAGGAAACCTACAGACACTTCTTTGCTTTCGATAACTTGCTGATTAAAAAAGCCTTACCTGCCAAGATTGCCTAGAAACAGACATTATGTGCCTCTGTAACAACAAATCGATGGTTGGATAGATAAAGTGCCTTAAGTTAACGAAGAAAAATATTCAAAATTCACACTTAAAGCAATTGTTTTCGTACTTAAGTCACAATCGGTTCTAACACGTGTCATATTCTCCGGTACATGCTGTCGGATTACCATAAATTCTACAATAAACTGTACACCTACATACTTACGTATACTTTGTGGTCCAAGACGACCATCGTAAGAGGTTATTTAATTTAAGAAACCAATCAACCACTGATGATGGAAAGAAACTGTCAAAATGACACTTTGGGATTTTAGTTTTTTTTTTTTTTATGCAAATCTCCTAAGCTCCTTTTCAGAGAAGGAGTTTCACAAACAACAGTACTTTCAACTGAGTTACAGCAAGAATGACGCTGATTTCTTACAGGCATCCGAAAACATCCTTTTAGTCTGCCTGCATCGCACACAATTGTTCAGAAGGGACCCAATCGTCAATGGAAGCTCTAGTCCGAGAATCCAGGAAGTCCCAAAACAGGTTCCGACTCGGAGACGTCTTTCTCTAAAGTCTTCTCAGTATGATCTAGGTCTCAGTCAAGAGTCAAATAATTTAATCTTACAACCGAGTTCAGACCTCAACCAACTTAGCGTGCGAAACTGGAGGCAGCTAGCTAAAGATCGAGCTGGCTGGATACGCTTGTTGGTTGAGGCCCAGGTCTACCCCGGACTGTAGCGCCACCTTAAGTAAGTAAGACAGAGCTCAGAGAGCTCTTGCATGCGCAAATCAATTGAGCAATGCTTTCAGCGCAGCCTGGCTTTAGTGACGGACATAGATACTCCGACCCTTTGACCCATTCCTTACAATCCAGCTCATGGCTATTAGAATAGTAAAGTCTGATGTTGTCCGTGAAAATGTGTAGATCCTGCGCTAAGCCAGCTCTGAAAGCAAGGAAAATTAATGATGCTTTGTCTATACTGTGACGCCTTGCAGAGTTGCACATGCGTCTAAAGCACGTTCTAATCTTATGTCCAATGAGCTGAATGTGGACAGTCGCGAAGTGACTAAACCCTAAGTCTGAATCAAGAAAACTATTGAGTTTTCTTAGCGATTGATATATTCTAAGGTTTGCATTTGTGATCTCTAATCACGTGGGTGAAAACCTAATTCGGGTTTTCCAGAATTGGCGTCTTCCAGCTCAATCTGAGACAAACAAAATTCTATAAGGTTCTCTTAAAACATCTGCTCCGGGTATAATAGACAATGTCATCTACCTACACGCCTTTATTTGACATATATTAAGCAGATGACAGCTTTCTACTGTCTACTGACTAAGACATTTTCGACTGCCAATCTTGTCTCTTGCCACTTCCGAGGTTGCAAACAGTCACAGTCTCTATGCCCACTAAATTCCCATCAAAATATATCCATGTAATCATCATAACCTTTCGAAATTTCGACATCCGTACATTGAAAACATAGCTAGCACTGGATAAGTTTTCAATTTAAGGATCCCATTTGTACTTTTTTTTTCTATAGAATTTTTTATTTTTATACTCCCAACTTAAATCGGATTTTTTTTTTTCAACTAAAGAAACAAAATTGCTTACGCCCGGAACCTTTAATTAGGAATTTTTCAAAATTATGGATCTTAATGGTAACGCATTGAACGACCAATCTGAAACATTTCAAAAACAACAATCGAATCCAATAAGAGTTCGTGATATGGTACGCCGATACGATACGGCCGTGAAGACTGATTCTGCGAAAACTTCATACTCATCGATAGTTTCGACAAAGTCTTCATATTTTGGGGTGAATGCGAGTGCCGCTACTGCGGATACAAGTACGCTTTCATTATTTGTTGGTACCAGTCCCAAGGTGCAGGATTCAGGCGGGAGTCCATCTCGAAGTAGTTGTGGCTCAAGAAAAACTGTTCGCAGTACAAGGTGAATATTTTTTTTGCATTTTATATGCCTTTGCATTTGTATTTTACGAAAGATCTCGAAGAATGGAAATGCCAAGTGATTTGCAAGTAGCTCCGCTCGAGACACAAAAGAGCTTTATGAATTTATCAAGATCTAGAGAACCACCAAAAGCGGCTCCAAGAGAAAAGAAACCACGACATTCAATGCCGGTGATTCCACAACAGGAGGAGCATCTTAATACACCAAATGCACCTGATTCATCTTATCAGAGTAAAACTACAATTTCCAAAACCCCAAGTGGTTGGTATTTCATTTCAATTTCGACAAGGATATATGGTTTTTGATTAATTTTTGCCTTTGCCTTTGTAGGTGTCCGTATTATCATTGATATATTCTTTGAACAAAACAAGGGATTAACCATTGAAGATGTTGTCGGAAGTCGTGTGGAGACTGATATACCTCCTAGTAAAATTTTGACAGAGTTTCAGAAGAGAGTCGCCGAATCTGCGCGAAATTGATTAAACGCAACACTTAACTTTTTGTTTTGCATTTTAAAATCCCGGAATAGTCGATTACACAAGCATGTACATGTATGGTCACTATTTTATATACACATTTATTTTTTATCAATAAAAACACCCAATCACAACTGATTCTGGTATGAAATGCCAACCGAAAGGAATGTAGAAGAGTCGCCATGGCAAAACAAAGAGTTGGATAGCGAACTTGCATGAGAATGTGATTACCACTTGTCATGTCTGAAAAATTGAAGAACAACAATAGATGTATCACTGTTTGGAGTGGTTGCTGCTGAAAAAAATGCTTGAAATGATCTTATTGGTATTTTAATGAGCAATTGATATGCATGGGATTTAGTGTTGTAATAAGGCCTTTTGACCTTAACACAAGAATTGTGCTCATACTCATTATCGCCATGATACTGTATTGTGTGCAAGGCATCCAGTGTTATGTACTTCTTTGAACATTTTAGGTTTTTCATCAATCAACAAACATATTGGTAACCATAATTCTGTTTAATATCCGATGTAACGATGTAAAGATTGAATTAGATGGATTTTTAAACTTTAAATACCTTGACTACGATGTTAACCTCTAGTCTTACAAGATCATGACGCTGAAAACGGACAACAAGTGTTAAGTGTACATGAAGTAGTATTAGCCTGAGTCTGTGGGTTAAAAAAAGCAAAGAAACAGCGATTGGCAAGAGTTATTCTACGTTTAATCTCAGCGCTGGGGTCGTTGTTTCAGTTCTTAGCACAGCGTAGACAAAGAAAGTTATATCGGTCTACGGTAACGCTTTATCTGAGACGTCGATACTTCGTTTTCCCCTTGGTTGTCGTTAAACCTATCTTCGCCGTCTAAAAATTCACGAAAGCGCTACTATTATCACGCTCCGTTCTCCTTGATTATTCAAATATCATCAGCATTTGCGACTTATAAAGAGGTTATGCCTCTGGCGATAGCGTTTAAGTGCTGCACTCTCAGACATCGTTTTCTGTTTGGTCTCTGTGTGGTCTATACCGGCCTTGGTGGACCAGCGCGCGTTTTCCATTGTCATCCTGCATAGATAGACGAGTTTGGCAGTGATGCCAAAACCAGACATTGCTCTGCATAACTCGTTTTTGAAATTCCTGAGTTTAATCCAAGTTCTGGCCGTAGTTTCAATATTTCGTCAGTGGTGGACTTTCCTGACCTAAAGCTAGGAATGGTTCGTTCTGCCTGGAACTGGAGTTCAAATCGTCGCCGTTGTTATACAGTCTACAGAAATGGATCTGCCTATCCTCAGCACTGACTGGCATTCTAACACTATGTTCCCTGGTTCGACGTCGCAGACTTTGATTCGGGTTTTGTAGCCTTGACTTATTTTTCTTAACTTTTGGCAAAACATCCAAACCTCATTACTGCAATACCATCACTTGATTTCCTTGATCGCGCGCTTTGCATTCTCCTCCTTTTCCTTCTGATAAGCACATGTTCGTCCCTTCTTTTCTACTCATAGAGGTCCCGAGCAGTCCTTCTGGTTCTGGGGCCAAATCGTCTCTTCCGTAATCGTATAACTCGTCACCTAAAAACGAGCATTATTACGTTATACGATCACGGAAGAGACGATTTGGCCCCTGAATGCCTCCTATTTTGTTGCATGTGCTTGCCGACATTATTTTTCGAACTAAGGCCCAATGCAAACGGAGCAACTGAGAAAAAAACTGTTCAGCGATGCGAATTGGCAACTAGTTTGCTTTGGGTCATACCCTGTGGGACACCGCACACGACGCTACTGAAAACTCGTTTGCGATTCACAAAAACCAGTTTGTAACCAGTCGAGTTGCCTATTGATTTCAGTTTCTAGTTTGTCGAAGATGAACGAACAACAGATCAACCAGTTGCTGGTACAGGACATTTCTGAAGATATTTATCCATGAAGACACTGAACGAACTAGAGATTTTGATTGGTGATGAGTTTCCTCGTGTGTGGAGTCAAGTCACCGCTGAGTCCGTAACTGGTCTGTAACCCGAGTTGCCAACCGGTTTAGTTTTTTTCCAGTTGTTCCATGTGCATTTGGCCTAAGGCTTTCAATGTGGCGGCAGAATTCCGGTCTATCAAAGGCGGCATCTTTGATGTTAATCAGGAGATCCCTGATGCCCCCCAATGAATATCAAGATGCGGAATACGTGCTAGCTATGTAAATATTTCGCCGCCATGTTGATTAACCTGAATCCATTATCGGAGGTTGTGTCATGCAGGCTTTACTTTCCAACAGTTCTACCAAAGACGCCCTCTCTTCCTAGCTTTGGATTTCAATGCCGTTGACTGTAAATACAAAACTTCTATCGACAATAAAACCAAACATGTAAAAAGTTGGAATTTATTTGTTTCTTTTTATTTTATTTTTTGTTGTTTTGTTTTCTTTAATTGTATTTATTCTTATATTATAATTATTTTAACTGCTCTTTTGTTTTTTGTTTTCTTTTCTGTTGTATAGATTTATTACGATATTTACAAACCTATTTGTTTTATTTTTTACTTAAAACTACTCAAAATGATAACAATTTTCGGACGAGCTTAACTTGTTAAATTTTCAGTTGTTTTTCATTTGATACTTATTTAAAGAAAAGCAAGTTAAATTGTTTTGTTGTGTATGTATATGTGATTTTAGATTTAGAAAATGCATATTCTAAAAACCGTTTTCCAAAGTCATCATTATCGATACACACAATTGTTTAGCAATTATTCGGAAGTTTCTTCTAATATTTTTTTTTTAATTTATCTGTTCCATTCATAGATGAACATTTGTTTTGTATTATTAATTAAATTTCTTAAAATGCGTGTTTTTTTTATTGTCTAAATGACATTTTTCTTTTCTTTTTTTTCTTATTTGTATATGTTTATTAATAATTTGTTTTTTTTTTTTTTTTTTTCTACTATTTCTCCTCTAAGAGTTTAACTTTATATTTTTTGTTTGTCTTTATTCAAAACGACAGTTTTTTTTTTGTTTGTTTTTCTTTTGTTTTAAGCATTTTTTGTTGCAAAAAAGAAAATTATGGTTTTGGACAATTTGCAATTTTCCTATAAAATACAATCTCTGGTTGTACATAAAAAGCACGCAAAGCTATATAAAAAATCTTCTAAAGATTCCTTAAAAAATATTTTTTTTTATTTTTTCAAAGTTTCATTTTCAATGGAAAAATAATTTGCAAAATAGAAAACAACTCATTTATCCTGAGAGGGATTGTGTCACATGCGTGTTCTCTAAGTGTAATATTGTATGTGCATTATGGGACGAATTGTTTTGCATTTATTTATGGCAAGCTTGTTTTCTTTTAAATATAATTTCTACTTTCAATTTTGTTTTTTTCTTGTTTGTTATTCTCTACTCTAGTGCTTTATTATTTAGTTTCTCACTAACACTTGTTTTCTTTTATTTGTTTGGAAAAGAAATTCGTATTATTAGTTTTTCTTTTTGGTTTCAAGAAAGATTGAGATATAGAAACAGTAGTGCAATGTGGAGAAACTTTTGGTATTGCGGTGTCTCATGCAATTTCCTATAAAATATTTGTTTATTTTTTTTAAAAGATTTTTGAAAATTTTATAACAGCTGTCCGTTTCTTTTATTGAATTTAATTGGTGTTTTCTGTGGTTTTGAATCACATTTCTTAAGATTATTGTTTCTCTAAATATAATTATTTTGTTTTTTCCTTTAATATAAATATATATTTATGTATGCTTTTTAAGACTTCACAATATTAGAAATAAAATAAAGAAATTAGGAATTATTTACTTGAAATAGTGCTTTTCTTTTTGTCTATAAAAAAAATTATAGTTTTCTTTTATTTTTTGCCTTATTCGTATTATTTAATTATAATTATGGGATGTTTTTTTACAGGCACAATAAATATTATTTTATTATCCATTCAACTTTTGAATCGCATTTTAATTTAATTTATTTTTAAATGATTTTTAATTGAATAAATCGTATGTTGGTTTAGTCAGGACAGAAGATATTCAACTGAAGCGAGAAGTGTGAGGGAAAGGATGAGGACTGCACTCTTGACACAGCAACAATGAGGGAAATGAAAGAGCCGAGGTGCTAGACAAATGTGACTCAACCTTTGTTGGTTCACTTGCGGATTTAGTCTATTGGACTCATCAGCGAAGAATTCTCACGTACCAACTCTAAGTGGAACAGCCTGGTAAACTGGGCCATATCTTTCTGGATATGCAATTAAAATATAACGCAGGGCCTAATCAACAGAACCCGTTCAAATATCTCTGTGACTGCCTGGCACTTGCTAGAATTAGGCATCTCACACTCGGCAAAGCCCTTCTATAAAAAATTATAAGAGATTTCTGACATACACTTTTGAAATATCATTAGCTATCTCAACTGTTATCTAACAAGGACTGTAGAGAAATTAGAGGAGAAACATAGGAAGTACCGATGGGAAGTACATCTGTATTCAGTTACGCGAATGAGTGCTATCGAACAAATTAACTCCACAGGCGCCATAGCCCATAGAGAGCTACAGCCTAGCTTCTCGTTACCTTTCATGTTGTGCGTGTTATATTTTTCGCACGACTGGAAGGGATCTAAAGTTTTGTTGCGGACTTCGAACGACGGATTAAGTATCTTTTTCAAACACTCAATGAGTTATTGTTATGATATGATTATCGGCTATGTTCTCACGTCAGCTAATTGCCAATAAAGGAGCCTATCTCTTGTTATAACCTAAGCTGTATGAAGCGCAGCCCTCTCGTCTTAGCTGTATAAAACGCAGTTTGCTGGAAGATAGGGCAAATTATTGCCGCAATTAAAATTCCAGAAATTGAACTAAGACTGACTGAAAAGATTTGACACTGGTTTGGATAAGAGGACATGCGGAAAATGATATGATCGATAAGTGGGTCACGAATGAAAGTCTGAGAAGATAGGAAAGTGTAAGAAATTTTAGATGAGCGACAAAATGGCGATTAAAATGTCTGCCAGCTTCAGCAATAGGAAATTCTAAGCATGACGCAAAGAACTCTCAAATAGCGTATAGCGTTGTCAGCCGGACACTGAAACTTTGGATATCCGTCTGAAGAAGACGGTGGATAGAAGGCGAGGAAACAGCTGAACATACATAATAGTGTGTAAGAGTCTGACACCAGCTGGCGTTGACACGAAGAATTGCATTCAGAGAAGTACTGCGAAAATATCCAGAGAAAAGACAACTCATGGAAAAGAGAAGAAAACGAACCTATTGAGGTGGTCTGTTCCGTGGATTATTTTAGTAAATCAACAGAAAACAGGAAGAAAAAGAAAGGGATCTCGGTACAATAGCTGAATTAGATTAATTTATTTTCCATGAGACCTCAATCCTTAATACACAAATTGATGGTAAAGAATTATTAAAGTGAAATGAGAGATGCGCCTGTACAAAGCAGATGAAATGCAATTGCAGACTTGGGTATAGGGATATTATTGATTATTTTGCTATAAAAGTGATGAAGGTAAACACTCTGAGAATATTCGATCTTCTTGTGAACTCTGTGCTTCATATGTTTAAACAATTTATCTGTGAAATTTTTTTACTCGTGTCACCAATGAAATCATTGATATTTTTCCTATTACTGATTGTTGTCGTTGTCGTTTGCCGTATACGTTCGTTATTAGTTTTCTTGGTCGTTACATTTGAGTCGGTTTTTTTGTAATTTCTTCGACAAACTGAGCAGTAAAGTTCAATCCATATTTCCAGAAAGTATAGTCTAAAAACAAGGACAATATCCGATCAAATATGGTAGTGTTGAAGACGACAAGACCAGTACTTACTATGAGATACGAACTCTGATAGCTCCTGACGAACTGAGTCCAAGTATCTCCAAATAAATTAATAAACTCAACGAAAATTAAACAAACATGGGGACCATGGTCAAAGATTTAGCAACGAATCAGTCGATGTCTGTGTCAAATTAGCGATAATTTGACACAGACATGACCGATGGGCTGGTCATATTACCAGATTGAATACGAACCGCCCGCAAAGGACAAAAGTAGGCTACACACCTCTGTACCAAGAATCAATTGCATCAATGATGGTGAGAGAACATTTGGCATAAAAAGCTGGAAAGCCGTGATCTTGTATCAAGAAAAGCTAAGAAGCTTACCCTGGTTGTTGACGATGATGCGACTTAAACTAATTTGTCTGCAGTATGCCCTACTAAACAACTAACAATAAACAGTTGTAAAACTTCCTTAACACTAAGAACACCTCATAAATCAGTCAACATTCTCTGTCCTGGCTTTTATACAAATTTTTTTAATCGGCAGTTTTTTTTTTTTGTTTTTGTTTTTCTTTTTGTTTAAAAAAATGTATTGGAATATGTATGTATATGGTAAAAATGTTCTTATCGATATGGAGAGGCATGTATTTGTTGTTTCTACGTTTTGATATAAATTTATCATGTTATTGCTTTTATTTCGGTCCATTTACTTATTTTTTTTTTTTGTAGAAAAAACAAAGCAAATACGAATGACGAATGTAAGTTTGTAAATTATTTCTTTTACATTAAATCAAAAACAAAACACAAACATTTTCTATAAACATTGCAACAAAAATATATATGTATATACGAGCAATATATAATTTTTCATTTAAACGCAACAAAAATGCATCACAAGAAAACATACTGAATAGACATGGTGAACGAAAAATTAGAATTAGAATAATAAATCTAAGATAGTTACATGGTAAACAACAACAGGACGCAATTGCTTATCTAAATAAATACAGTAATCGCTTCTTTTCTTTTCTTTTAATATAAATATGCATGGTATACTTAAATATAGTACTTTGTGACTTAATCATCTGATTACTTAGTTTTGATTTTATTTTTTATTTTTTTTTTTGTTTTGTTTAAGTTTTTTATCCGCACTTCTTTTCATCGTTTCACTTCAATACAGTTAGTGTTTTTTTTTCTGATATACATACTTAATACAAAAAATTGAATTCTTATTGGATACAACAAAGTTTAACTTAATTACTTCTACCTTTATGAAAAAAGAAAAATAAAAAATAAAATGTACTTCCCTTCCCATTGCCAAGCCGTTGTTGAGTCAATGGCGCGCCAAAAAGTCAAACCAGTGTTAAATCTGTTTTGTGTTTGTGTATGTTGTTTGTATGTATTATTGAACACTTACAAGAAGAACTACACGCATGCGAGATTATATTAACTCTCTGCTGGCTGATTTGTTGTGAACTCGGTGATGCCATCGTTTTCCATTGACTCGAGAACATCGGTTACATAGGCAGCGACATCTGTGTGGCTACGTTCACCTCGCTGTATGAACGGCATTTGCAGGAGACGGCTGTATTTAGGGCGTTCACTTTCGTTTTTAATTAAGCTGAAATATAGGCAAGTAGCAAAGGATTATTAGAAGAGTTTATATAGAAAAAAAGGGAAAGCAAGCTACCGCGGCCTGACCATGGAAACTAGTTTTTTTCTTTAGATATGCATTTATAAATAAATAACTCGTAACGATCCTGTAGGTTGGGGGTTATGCCTTTGAAGTAACTTTCTCACCTTGTTTAAGATGACGACCTAGAACGTCCACGGAACATGCGAACGTACGTACCTTGAACACTCCTGGTGTACTCAAAAGCTTGGATCTATCTATCTCGAGGTTGAGGGCAGATATTACCATGAACCAGGAGATACAATGGATAGGATCAGGTATGCGAAAAAGAAAAGACTCCGACATATATTACAGCTGTCCTAAAAGGCTGCACGTTTTATGATGCGGATTCAAGGGGGCACACCCAGTTTCCAAGCTAATGGAAATAGAAGAGTCGCACGGTGTTTTTCCACATCAAGCTGTTCTTTAGGAAGGCTAACCAACTAGCAGATGGCTTCAAATCCGGGACTTAGGCTCTTCGAAAAGGTGAAGGGAACTTAATCACCAATGCACAGGGAATTGTAAATGTGTTCAAGCAGCCCTTCCAGGAGTTGCTGAATGAGCATAATGTTCAGAGAGTTATAGGGTAAGAGCACCCACCTCCAGTCAACGAAAAATAAATACCCCTTCCAGTATAGAAGAGGTTGGCGCATCCATCAAAAAGCTGAAAAACAAGGCCACTGGCTCTGACGGATAACCAGCATATAAGATCGTATCAAAACGTACTGTGTCATTGTTGTGAGCCAGGGTAGAGCCACGGAGGCAATTTCACTGCAGGCGAGGCAGACGACGGCACGCTTGTCGTTGCTCGGCTCAGTTCGACGGACAGGGGTATTTCTTGTCAACCCACCTTGTACTACCTGCTCAGCACACAAAATCTCGTGCCATTGTAGCTAGCTAAAGAAGATGTTCCCTAATACCCTAAATAGACTTCAGACGGAAAGAGAACAAAGAAAGGAAAGAAAAGATCATTTGTCCAAGGACCTATGCCAATACCCTGGAGAAAGACAGGAAAAGAATCTCGCGAACTACCCTAGCTAGCCTTAACTAAACCTAAACTATACTAACACTTAATGCTAAACCTAACCTAGACCTAACTATCTTAAGACTATCCTAAACTTAACCCTAGACGCACTATTTTTTCCCGTATCTCTCCCGGATAAGGTTTGTCAAGAACCCGATACATGCCAGACGTTGTTGGCAAAGGTTGGCCAGCCCACCCTAGGTGTCTTGCGACACAACCGCCGCTATCTCCTATGACCGATACTGCAGGAGATAGCCCCGTGTGAAACGTGTGATCGCTTCAAATCCCGTAACGTACTAGTGTGGCTTTCGACTAGGCAGATTGAAGATAAACCAAAACTTCAAAGTAAAGCAAGTCCTGAAAAGGACCAACGAATTTTAACTCGAGACTCACCACTTTTTCATCAACTTGAGCTCCACAGAGAGACGAGAGAATTCGGTATTTCGGCAAAACTAATCCTACTGTGCCGTCTGATGCTAAAAAGCATGCGGTGCAATATGCAATTTGAAAACAGATAATAGCCGTGTTTTTTTGATAGCTGTATACCCAGCCCAGTAAGATTTTACACACAAAGCAATAACAACAACCCAAGTGGAGATAAGTTTTCCAGTAGCAGCAAGTGAGGATAGACCTACATAAGTTGACCACCAGAGCGTGAAAAATCTCATAAATGAGCTTTTAGCCGATTGTATTTTTTCCTTTTGCTTGCGTTTGACATTTAAAAGCTTTTAAACAAAGACAACAACTTAAATAAAATTCGAGCCGCAAACCAATTTGTTGGTGTGGATGAAGTGAGTATAGATCGTTTTTTTGACTGAAGTGAGTATGATTATCAAAAAAACACGACTAATCTCATCCCCAATGAATACATTTCGTCGTCACAATTAATCTCTCGCAACATTTGTCTGGAAAGCTCTCAAAAGCTCTTTTAACAGTAAATGTTCTGTGAACAAGTACTGACTCTGCTACACCTATCAATATATCCCATATGGTCTAGTGGCTAGGATATCTGGCTTTCACCCAGAAGGCCCGGGTTCGATTCCCGGTATGGGAAATTATTTTTTTTGCTTCATTTGTTTCTTTTTTTCTACCAACTCACCATGTATTTACAAAATCGACAAATTCAGTAGAAAATTCCATTCCATTATATGACGGCTGTAATCGTGGCGGATCACCTTGGACAACCTGTAAACAAATTTAAATTCAATGACCTACCTCAATAGATTGTTATTTTGTTGAAATTCATTACCTGACACAGCTGCTCAAAAACAGAATCCCACTTTTTGTAGGGGAAATTTCCAGTAGCTACCTCCATCAGTGTGATTCCCAGTGACCATACGTCACTTCGGACATCATAGCCCTTCGCTCGCTCAGGATCAATCCTCTCGGGCTGTAAGCAAAAACATTGCAAACAATTTGGAAACAATCGAAGAAAAAAAAAAAAATCATTGCTTACCGCCATGTACGGTCGACAACCAGCGTCCTTTGTCTTTGCTATTGAATCGACTAGTTGACCAGAGATCCCAAAGTCACATAACTTAATGTCACCTCGCTTATGTAAGAGAATATTACTCGGCTTAACATCTCTATGGATTATCTTTAACTTTTCCTTTAGATAATTCAATGCATTCACAGTTGCAACTGTGATTTTGGCCAAAATTGACTCGGGAATCCTCTGGCACTTCCTTTCATAAATATACTTATAAAACTTATCCAACGATGTGTCCATTAGCTCCATGCAAATCCAACAGTCACCCTCTTTGAATAGCGCTCCAAAGAATTGAACAATGTAGTTACACTCATTCGATTTCATTACCACTTCCAAGTCCATCAATAACTGCTTCTGTTCCTTCTCATCGACTGTAGAACGAATACGCTTCACAGCCATCACAAATTCAGTTTTCTTGAAGATCATTTTGTTTACAGCACCAAACGCACCACGTCCAATCTCGCCCAGATCCTCCATGTCATCCGATGTGAAATGATACACAAGTTGACCAAACTGGAGTTTACCCGATGCTTGGATCTTGATGCGTTCTCGAGTTTTGTCTGGCAATGGGGCTGGCACAACGGGTCCATCGGCGAGACTTAATGTAAGCTGCTTCTTTCGTTCGGGCTGTTGTCGCAAGTGAAGACTATTCAGACTCAGTTCACCTGGTGGGATACGAGGGCGGGCACCTATATAAGATATTTCATTTCAATTCATTGAATGCCTTACAAATAATAATCACTCAATACACTATGGAGTGAAGAGATTGCCTAACAGGTATTGTAATCTGAGATTTAGAAAACAAGCTAACAAAAGTAAAAGACTGCTTTGGTGTGGAAGTCAGCTTCTGGGCATCATGGGTCCAAAAATTGAAGAACTCAGCAGTAAGATCGAATGGAATTCACATCGAAAACTTATTTTATGTGGAACACTTTGCACATGCAAGTGGTTCATAGATAAATTACGAAAATCTTAAGACTGTGTGATGACTGGCAAGTAACACTTCCTTCTACAACATATGTATGTTGCGTTAACATTCACCCCAATCGGGATATGGTAGGTATGGTGCGCTTTGATTTAACGCATCTCTTCCAGTCATTTCATTGAATCCCTTTCTATAAAACTCGACAGTGATTTGAGAACCCCGCCTTGTTTGTTGCCAGCTTTACACCCAATTCGTACTCCTTGTGTTTTTCGGACGATAATGGAAAAGTCTGGAACTTAGTGCGCAGAGACGTCGTCCTTGTTAGACCGATTCTGTTTTCTCCTCATTGACGAAGCTCCGGCAGACGTCCAATATGCGTATTTAAGATTTGTGTAAAACTAGATGTATCAAGTTCCAGTCATAGTGTACAAATTGGAGCACACAAAAATGGTTTCGTTTTTCATCATGTTGTCGATTGTACATCACGTACAATAAATGTTTCCTACCACTGGTAGTACCGAGGTGTCTGCTTCGTTTATGCAGTCTAGCCCAGACTCTCCGATTTGATCATAAGTACTGTACCACATTGATTCAGTACAGATTGAGAATCTAGGGTTATTTTCTAGTATAGACTTCTTAACTGCAAGATATCTACTTAGAAGACACTGCAAGGTCTGGTAGTTTGGAAAACTCAGTAGAATCCTCGTCTTATGCCTAATTATTGGTTTTGATTGCGAACTATCTATCTAACTATCTGCTAAGACAGCCAACAGGACTGGAAATGGTATGGCACTAGAAGCTAGAACTTTAGCCAGTTCATCAAAATGTAGAGCAAAGCTTGCATTTCAGTCAGTTTCACATGAAGCGTGATGTGACACTTGACACACGAAGCCACACCAACAATCAATCCGACAGTTAATAGGATCACAAAGGTGGCGAAAGTAGACTCTAAACGACATTCAATGAATTGTAACACGTATGAGCATCAACTTAGAATGTGCTGCGGTGCTGAGGCGTTTCGTCGATGGGCCCGTGAAATATTTTGCGAAAGATTGGGAGAGAGTGATTTTCAAACCAAAGAAGGTTAATTTGATAGAGAGCTATCTGTACTCTTTCCATAGTTACTAAAGTAAACTTAAAACGGGTTAAAGAACATCTGAAGCCAATTCACCAAGACAAACTTGACCAGCACGTTATATCTTTCTAGCCATTGCGTGGAATAGAGAATGCCTTTCAGAGTTATTCATAATTTCATTTGAAGTCTTTGGTGCAGAAGAAGTTGTTCTTAAAGCTATTAATTGTGCCAAGTGTCTGGGATGTGATTTGTTTGAGGTTTTTGAAGTGCGGAGCGGAGCCCACATGGACAATGACATCTTACCTGAAAAATCTCGACTAGACTTACGATATTTGATAGCAGTTTCTTCCTTTTAGTTCCTCTTGGCTGCTCCACCTGTTTTCTAGGCAGTGATATCTAGCTATGAGCCAGAGAATGCATTAGACGAATCTTTTGAGACGGCTCCGTTTACCTTGAGCTGCCTGGCTTAGTCTTCAAGCAGATAGCTGCTTAAATACAACAAAACCACATCTATCGGGTCACCTGACATAAGGGCATTGGGGGTAACGAGTTTGCCGTTTGAGCTCGCTAGACAAAGAGCTCCATTATCTTTTAAACATACATAGGTCCACGCTCCTTCTGTGGTATATCCACTAGAGCGCTTGGTCTAAAGAACTGCAAATGAAGTGTCCGGGATCGAAGGCGATGGAAAGTGTCTCAGACAGACATTTAGACGGGTCGGGAGCTCGCGAAGGAAATGAAGGATTATTGTAAAGAACGACTGTTCCGATTTACACGAGGCAGCATTTGGAACGCTTAGGACATTTTCATTGCAATCGTCTATAAGTAGATGTTTTTATATCTTCAAATGATTGTTTAGGCGAAGGCTGTCTTAACTTATTTTTTATAGGAACAGAACAGGAATCCGTTGACATCATCATGAGGGAAATGAAGGATTAAGATGCATTCTATGGTAAAATATACAATATAGTGGCATCCATTAACCCAATCTGATGGATTAATCTATTGTCATAAGCCGATGGTGCCGTAAAATTTGAAGTTTAAAGCAAACCAGACAAGACTACAACGGTCAATGAACGACGGTGTAAATAAGTTTTAAATCCCAAAGGCTATTGCAGATAGTAAAGCATTGCTAACACAAACATATCATTTTTGTTAGATTGTCTGGACTCTAGAGTCAGGGTACTCATTGTTAGTCAATTTGGTTGTCATAAACTATTGATGAAACACTTCTAAAGAATGTGGGCGACCCTATATCTTATCAGATAGTAACTGTCGATGACTAATGTGGACTATCAGAAGAACACAAAACAGTTTCGGGAGTCAGGTAGCTATAAACAATTCAGTGTTTTGGAATTCACCCAAAAATTAGAGCGATAACAACTAGATACGGATCATATCACCTGCTTTGGTGATTCATTTAAATAACCAAAACCATATAAACAAAGGGAAAGAGGAATCGTTCTTATCCAGGCTGCAAGTCTCGACATCTTCCTGGACCATTACACAGAAATATTGGTTTCCAATAAGATTCACGAGCCTTACTCACTGAAGACCGCAAATCGACCAAATCCTTTGCCCCACTATAACCATCCCAGCGAGTGAATACTCCCAACAACCACTGTTCAATTTTCTATTTACCTGACAAATTATTTTGACGTTCCGCCATTTTTCCCACAGAAAACCCTTTTAAAAATTTTTTATTTGCACACGCGAAAAATCGGTGTAAATAAACTGCAGGACACCGCACACGTATCTTTGGCGTAACCAACGGCGACAAATTTAATGGAAAACACAAAAAGAAAAAAAAAACCAAAGAAAATCGCCTTTTCGCCGTAATCCGTAAAAGCAAACCCAAACGAAAAAAAACCAAAATTTCCGATCGAATTTTTTTTCCTTTTTTCTTATGTTTTAATGGGTTCGTTCCATTTCGACGGCCGGGATTGGTGGCGAGTGCTGTTTTCGAGTTAAATTACCGATGTGAGCACCGATTTGTAGCGAATTGGAATGCAAATAATGTACAATTGAATGTTTTCCGAAATGAATGCGGAAAATTTTCACAAAGAAAATGAGATTTTTTCGATTTTTTCAACAAAAAAAAATTCTCTTTTTTTTCAGTTACAGCACACACGGAAAGCACACACTGCGAAAAGACGAAAGAAGAAGAAGAATGGGTTAGCAGAGCGCACACCAGGAGAACTGTCAAATTGATTAATTGTCGAGTGTGGTGGGTTTGGGGTTCGTTTTTTTTTTTTTGTTACTGAGCAGTTGTCATCGCTGTAGGGTATGACATGGAATATGCGGAGGATAGGTGAAAATTTAAATAAATGACCATGGGATGACCAATGCATAAACCAAGAAGCGCCATCGACCTCTAGCTGGATCCAGTTATGCACAAAAACTTGGTTGAGCCCTAGTTTAACATGTGCCATCCGAACAGATTTCCTTTGGTACCTTCTAAGCTTGATTCATATACTTGTCTGTCTGTAGTACTGGCGTTCTTTGACTCTGCATGTCACAGACATTTCAGATAGATTGACGGCCGCTCAGATTAGGTCACGCTGAGATGACTTCCAGCCAAAATCAGCCCACTTAAGCCAATGATAAGTCCATTGTGATAAATTTGAATTCATTGCAACAGAAAATGAATAGGAACCATCACAGTCGCAGTAGATGGATATAGAATCGCATCAGGGCCAGCTCTAGAGGACCTCAAGGTTCAGTAGAAGACTTTTCATCGCATTCACAAAATCAATAGTGCTCTATGGGTCCTAAATTTAGACAAAAGCCGTGAAGATGAAATCCTCTAAAAACAAATTAAAAGGAGCAGTGCCTTCCGGATGACTTCTTACGATGCCAGTGTGATGTAAGTGGATGAGGCACAAGGAAGGGAACTTTAAAAATTTGAAGAGCACAGACGAAGACGAAGAGGAAGAGGGGATACAAACTTCTCAAAGAAAGTGGTGGATAAGAGAATGACAGATGGGCGTCTAGATTGATTTCTTACATCTATGAACGCAACTGCTAAGAGGGTATGGCTGGCTTAGGGCGTATTATCGTCGATTGAGGCACGATGCTGCACTTTACTCTCCAAGCTATAGCGATTGGTTTGAAGACGTTGAAGGCGTGACTTTCCAGTGCCTACGATACGCTACTAGACAGGAACTGGAGGAGAGTGTGGAAGAGGTCATATATCCAGACAATATAATCCAGGAGAAAAACGTGGGGTGCAGTCAGCACTATTATTACGCTTGTTTTAAAGGATCAGCTTCACCAGGAGCGACAGAGAAACATCAAGCAGTAGAATGCGAGTATGCGCGATCCGAATGCATAATGCTGGGAGTTAAGGTAATTTCTTGAATTTGAGATTGACCACTTGCTGGGAATGAATATACAAATTGATCTAATAGTGCATAATTTCCTAATCTGAATGGAACACGGCTTTAACCAATGCAAAACATTTGAAAAGAAAAAAATTTATTAAACTGTAAAAAAAGATTTTTCATTCTTTATATATATTTTTCCTTTTCAACTTCCTCACTACCGTCCCTGTCTTGGTAATTACCAAACATGGCGAAATGCCTATGAGCACCCTACATCGCATGACAGCTCTCTTCGTAAGATGCACATTTTATAATCTGTCAGTCAGCCTGTCAGCTTCGCTCTCTTTATAGCGACGCATTTGTGTTTTTGCTTGCATTCTGAATTTTTTTTTGTTTATTTTCTGCAGTTTGATAAAAAAAAAATCACATTACGGGTAATTCCCGAAATCCTCATCTACACAGTCAATTAACGATCAAACACGGTTTTACTTGCAACAATTGAAATCATTCACCGCGATGAATGACATCCATTGCCTTTCGAATTTTATTGATTATTCGCCGTCGATCCATGAGCCCTTGAAGCACAGCAATCGAATCAAGGTGAGTTCCTCTGTTTTAATCTGATCCTTGGCACCATTTTTATGCATTTTTTACTTTTCCAGTATACTTGCTTTGACATCTCGGATAACTACATTATCTTTGGAGCAACTTCTGGGTCGTTGTATCTTTTCAATCGGCGTGTCTGTAAATTTCTTCATCTCATTCCCAACAAACATGGAGCAGTTACACATCTGGAGATATCGTCGGGGGAGAAATATGTGGCGTTTTCCACCAGGAAAGGGACTATCTGCGTTTATGTAATAAATTTATCGGCAAACTCATCGCCGCAGGTTATTTACACAGCACTAGGGCCAGAGGTGCAGGTCACCTGCATTCACTGGACCTTGGATGAAAAACAGTTCTACTATGGAGACAATAGGGGACAAGTGAACCTTGTCGTCCTAAATTCATTCATTGTAAGTGTAGGTGTAGTGTGTAGGGCGGCTTTGATTACGAATTTCATCACTTTTCAGGGGCGTAGTCTGTTGAATCTCTCTGTCCATCCGATTTTGTTTCTGGAGCAACCTATCGTGCAGATAGATGACTTTGAATCGCTGCTTTTGGTATCGAACTGGTCAAAGTGTATTCTCTGCAACACGGAGTTCGAGGAGTATAAACAGGTGAGTGGGGGAAGCATTTGCATATTACCAAGGTGATACATCGCACATCTGTGTTCCTTATCGCGTGTTTGTTTTTGTTTTTTTTGTTTTGTTTTTGAGGCCGGAAATTTCCTTATCAACCTCATACTGCTCATGAGTGACGTCATTTGAGTTCGAAAAACAGATTTGCTTGTGTGTTGACTTGAACTGGATTTTGTGGTGAAGGTTTCCATTGCTAATGCTTATCACGTTCTCTATTCACCCACAGATTGGCAATCGCCTACGCGATGGACCTTTTGGCGCTTGCTTTGCCATGTCCACCAATGAAAGCCTGACACCATCACGTATTTACTGTGCTCGTCCGGGTTCTCGACTGTGGGAAGTCGATTTCGAGGGCGAAGTCCTGCAAACGCATCAATTTAAGGCAGCTCTCGCTTGCCCACCTAGTAAGATACAGAAATCCACCGAATTTGAGACTGAGGCAATGCTTAAGTACTCCGAGGAGAACAGTGAGCTTCTTGATTTCCAACCACAAACACTGACATTCGCCAAGCTTCAGATGCTCTCTCAGGACTTTTTGCTCACGTACACTGAGTTGGGACTGTACATCTTTGATGTACGCACCTCGACGGTAGTGTTGTGGTGTAATCAATTCGAAAGGATAGCCGATTGCAGAATATTTGGACCCGAGGGAGAGATTGTCATCTTCACACAAACTGGCTCTATGTACAGCGTGAGTCTGCTGACACTACAGTCACACGCTATGTCGCTGGTGCGATCGGAAAAGCTGCTGGAGTGCAGTTTCCTTCTCAAAAAGAATTTAAAATACTTCGCCGACAAGGCGCGGGAGGACTACGACCTGATTATCCTGAATCAGATCAAGAATTTTCTCATCGACCAACAGCAGTATGAGCTGTTGAACGATCTTTCAGTGATCTTTGACAGTATTGCTCAGAATGAGGGTGACACCAGCTCTGGGAGTTCTGCAGAGCGAAAGAGTGCAAACAGTGGGGGCATTTCGCAAAGACCCTTCGAAGCTGTTGATGAAAGCACGCAGGGTGTGTACGTGCTGGAGAATTCGTTCTGCGACAATCTCCGGGTAAAGGAGAAGGACCGACATTTCAAGGACGCTCTGCTCACGGTGACCGGGAAATTCGGCAAGAACATCATCAAATACAAGTTCAACATCTTTTCCGATGAACAAAAGAGCCTCGTGAGTGATCTCATTCCCCAAAACGAACGGACACTTCCATTCCAGCATATCAAAGAGAATGACGGTGAGATTGTGTGCCGCAGAAAACTACCACCGACGCCACCAAGAGGCCGACACATTACCGACGAGGAGAAGATCATCTACAATCTCTTTCTGATTTCTCGATCATCGCAGATCAGTAACACAAATTTTCTGGAACGCTATCGTCATCTCTTCGACGAATACACCTCGCGTGAGATTATAGGGATTCTTTCCAAATTGGAGGCAGTAATGTTGGAGCATGGCGACAGCGATATCCAAGCCAAACAGAATTGCTATGAGATGTACTTCAATTATTTGAATCCCGAACTCATTTGGGAAGTGGATGAAGTGTCAAAAGAGTTCATTATCCGTGGATTTGTCCTGCTGAACACAAGCCATGATGTTGTGCGGTGTGACAACTGTGGTTTTCCCATTCGCTTTGACAACTCTTGTCAATTCCACGAGCTTGGAGCTGTTCTCATGCGATACTTGTGGTCTCGAAATGAACATGGTAGATGTTTTGAAATTTTAAAAGACGTACCAGCTCTGTTCGATGTGCTGGCGAAGTTCTACATGGCTGAGGGCCACGTGGAAAAAATCATACCAATCGTCATGAACTTTGGACAACCAGAACTATTGGAAGAAGCTGGCAGAGGTTTCTACCTACCAGCGTGGGATCGCTGTTTTGACAAATTCGTTGCATTGCAACAAGGCAGACTGAGCTGTATCAACTGCGAACGCATCACAGTAGTGGAGAATGTTAACCGACATTTCTTCTACACATGGAACTGTTTCCTGAACATATCCTTAGAATTTCTCGAAGCCAAGGAAATCTTGGCGTTAGTCTATAAGTATTCAAATTATATTCCCAACGATGCTATCGACAGGGAGTTCTTTACTAAGTGTATGCTAAAGTAAAAGCCTTTGTAAGGCTTCAAAGATATTATGTACGATGGATTCCTAGTTCTACTATCAAAATGTAACCATTCCTGTTTAACTATGCTTCATTAATTGCTTATCTTGCTGAATATGCTGGTATACTTTTATAGCGTTTCGAATTAATGTTTTATTTTCTATTCAATTTTTTTTAATTTAAAATGTATGCGCTATATTTTGTTGATATTTAGAAAAAAAAAGTATTCGTTTGATGTGATGCCAAAAAAAATAATAAAGTATGATTCTTATTTGGATATAAGTTGGTGTATCATTTGAAAGGAAGACTGTCAGAAGAATTTGGAGCCGGCATTGTTTTTATTGATGCAGAGGTATACATGTATGCTTCACTCTGTTTTGTAGACAGGAAACGGAGCAATTCGATGGACTATCAGAATTGTTAACAATCAACATCTTGACATCTTTGTGTGCTGTCGCATAGAATAATGGAACTCCACCAAATAGCAAATAGGAGAGAGTTGTAGGGCTGAAATCGGTTGGGAGAGTAGAAAGTAAGCATCTTTGACGTAATTTCTTAGAAGAAGGTGGAACCAAGCAAGATGCCACTAGGCGAATTGGAAAGGTGAATCTTAAATGAAGTCTTCTATTTGCCTTGCACTTTGGAAGTGATTGCCACTATGACGAAGAAACAAAAAATGCTTGCTAATCGGTGCATGCGAAGAATTTAAAAAAAATTCTGCTAAAGCCATGTGGCGCTAGAATGCACCACCATTCAATGTGAATTGGTTATATCATTCGAAAAAAGATATATCAATCGCAAGGCACGCAATACAATAGAATCTGTTAACCCAGGAGGATACAGCGAGAAACAATTACGGAGCAATCTTTTCGACTTGGACAGAGTTCGAGGGAGATAAATCACTTCAGCAGAGGAATCAAGATCCATAAAAAGATGACATATGCAATAAATTCAAAAATAAAGTGAAAGGCAAAGCGAAAGCAAGTTAGCATAAAATCATTAAACAACACTCGGTCACTGTGATATTCTCAGGAATTTTGCAGCTTATAAGCTAACAAGACAAGGTCTAGGGCTTCGGCCTCGAAAATAACTGACTGCATGATAACTTAACCCAAATTCAATAATAACATTTAAGCTTCTCGGCAGACTTTGAAGACAATTTCAAGAGTTTTGTGAGGCTTTGATCACATCAAGTTACTTAAAGGCTGAGAAGAGTTAAATTCAATCAAACACTCTTTTTTTTCGTCGGTCGAGGTAGGTGGAAATCTTCATAGATACTGTGAGCCTGGGTTCATCAGCATGCGAGATTTTTTATCGCTAAAATCACCTCCTTTGCACTGTTCCATGGAACCACCACTTGTTTAACACTATCTCCTTTTCAAATAATTTCTCTGTCTTTCTAAATGACGAAGCAGCACGATTTTTTTTAGGGAGGGCCTAACCCGAATGAGTTCAAACTCAATCTAACAAATATCTCCTATATAGAGCGCAACTTAACCTAAGGCCATTCTTCTATATCTAACGCAAATCTAAGCAGTATCCGTATACTGACTAGTCACAGACAGTCACAGAGAAAGCAAAACAGGGGTTCCTTTTCCTGTATATTGTGGCATCTAACAGCGTGTATGCCAATTGGCCAGTGACCTATGCTAATTGCTACCATTCATGCTGTTTCAGTACGGATTTTGTCGTGCGTCCTATTTTTGTTGCACGCGGGCCATATCTTTCTGAATATGACACAGTTTTTTAGGCTATTTAATCTAGAATGAGCAACTAAGAGGAAGAAGGTTGTACCCCTAACGAGTGCGTTTCGAGAACAGACTACTTTCGTGAGGTAACCATCTGGCTAGCTCGCCGGCTTTCTTATTCGCCTCTTCGTTACTATGACCGAGAATCGAGAGAAGAGTGATATTAATCCGACCGCTTACTCTGATTACTTCTCCTTGCACTCTTCTATTAGTTTAGAGGATGTGTGTGTGAATGGAGGACTTTGATAACGGCCTGGCTATGGGATTGGGACAAGCCTCTACCGCCTGGAAGTCTAGCTCTGAGACAGATAGGAAACATATCCTAAATGAGAAAGATTTCATCAGTCTGACTGTCTGACGGCCAAAAACCAGTCTCTCTTCATATGGTTGTACATCCTAATGACACCTAAAAAGATAGGAAGGGCATTCCTTATGGTACATCATTCATTGAACGCTATTTATATTCCTTGTGACTGCTTAGTTGAAACTCTATTAAATGGATTTAGGACAGATGTGGTTCCAAATAGACGCCACCATGTCAAAAATAAATAATCATCATAGAAGCACATTTAAATAATTCATTCCAACATACAAATGGGTTCCACAGGAGGTACTCCCGACCAAAGTCAACAGAAACCAAGAAATCCCACCCCGAACAGCCAAACCACCAAACAGCATGACACACAACATCTAGCCAGGCAGACAGCGAAAACCACTGACATTCAGACAGCTGAGCAGACATCACCATGCGAAGTGTAGAAGTGCCTCTTCCTCTCGCCTCAAAGGAGTCAAAAATGTTTCGTTCACCTCCATTCATCCCAACTCGAGCAAGGGTGTTCAAATCTGTCTATCTATCAAAAAAAAAAAAAAAAGTGGCCATCGAGGGGTGGAGCGCAGGATGACTGGATACGCTTTTTTGGTGGCGAAATACTACAGCACGTCATCCCGGTGCATTTCCCGCCAATAAATGTATTTTTCTGTTTGCTGTCGTTGTCTGTTGTACTATGTTCAGTGCATGCCACATCCGTCGCAAAAGGATAATGATTTGCATTTTGGAGGAGTTTCGGTGGACTGAGTTCAGTCATGGCAATCGGGGGCGAATGTCTGCAAAACTTTTCTACTCCCAAAGGAGGGTATGCTGTACGGCGGAGATACGAGTAACATCCAACCAACCATCGTCATCTATCTTTTTTCCCAACTGAAGATAGTTTTGTAGATACGCGTGGTTGTTGTTATTTTTCTCTGATACACATACACACATGCATGTCTGTTGGACTGTCTGAGACTGGAAAAGAAAAAGTGAGTGACTGCGTGTTATCCCGGGATTTCAATATGTTCCTTCGCTTTTGTTGGCATATGTCAGAAATGTTTCAAAAAATCTTTTAGCCAGAGAGTGGGTGCGCGTCACAGCATAACTCACTCATAATGAAGGTATTCTGTCTGACTGATGTTGGTTGTGGGTACGATGAACTTAAGGATAGTGGAACAATTGATGTATTATTAAATTTTGGTTTAGTTTAGGAACTTTTCTCCTGAGAGTGTGTATACCTGGAAACGAGGGAATAATTAGAGAATCCTTTGAATTCCGATAGCGGTGGCGGCAGTTGAAAGGAGTCAAAGGAATTTGCAAATTAATGACCATAGTTATTGATGATATTGTTTTTGATGTAGGGTTAAGCCACTAGCTACCGAATAGGATCAGTTGCTAGCCACAATCATAATTGATGCTTAAAGTGTTGCTAGTTGTTACCAAATTTTCCTAAATGCTTATGTTCTCAGAACCCCACGTTCTGTTTAGGATCTGAAATCGATAACAATGATGGGACATAAAAGACTATTAATTGGCAGGTTTTGCAATAAGAGAGTTTCTAAGTATAGCTACAAAACAATGCTTATGAAGAATCACACGCTCCCTTCTCAAACAAAGGTTCAAGATTTTGATTGATAGTGGAACCAATATCGAAGCCATGGAATCAAGTAAGGTGGTTTGACGCCAGCGAGTACCATTATTCGAAAAGGAACTTTGTCTCATTTTATTCTGGATTAGGCACAAGACCTACCGCAAGATCTCCTTAGACCCGTTTTCGTTTTCGTTTTAAAGGCGAATGTTGTCATCTTGGTAATCTTGAACACTTTCACCGAGCTATTAAAGTCAGCCCAGAACACCCTAAAAAACTGGGTTGGATGTGGACTAAACGTCAATCGCCAAAAATAGAGGTAGTTCTCTTTACTAACCAAAGAACGATACCAACGTTCGGGCTCTTAAGACTCGAAGAGACCCCCTCCAAGTCTCAGAAAGGGCGAGATACCTGGGGTGCATCCTTAACCGTAAATAATCATGGAAAGAGAACATCTCGGAACGAATAAGGAAAGCCTCAATCGCCTTTTACGCATGCAGCAAAATGCTTGGTAAGAAATGGGGTCCTAAACCCGTCATCATCCACTGGATGTATACAGCCATTGTTAGGACAATCCTAACCTACGGATGCCTAATCTGGTGGCCTGCAGCAAAGAAAACAACTAATCTCAAAGCATTTACCATGTTAAGGCATCACTGGCGCCATCAGAACTACCTCAACTGCAGCCCTGGAAACGATTCTCGCCTAAAGGAAGCAGCCGCGAAAAGTGCCCTACGTTTAAAACAATCCAATCTCTGGAAACGGGGCGACAAGGGCCATCGAAAGATAGCAAGTTGGGCACAACTAGAAACTGACTCGGACTACCTCACACCATCTTCTGACTTCAGCCTAAGCATAAAACCGATCTTCCCCTAAAGAGACGAGTGGGCCAGCGGGAAGGCTATCAACCAACAGACGGGTCAAAAACCGAGGACGGAGAAGGCTCTGGGATCTACTCACTAGAACTCAAGAATAAGGGGTCAATAAGACATCCGAACCACGGGAGTGTGTTCCAAGCGGAAGTCATAGCCATCGCAAAGGCAGCCCGTGAGCTATCAATGAAGCTAGTCCCTAGAAAAATTATCGACATTTACATAGACACATAGCCAAGCTGGTATTAAAGCCATTTCATCCACAGTAGCTAAGTCAAAAATCGTCCCAGTCCCAGAACAAGGAAAGCGGCCCTCGGTGAATACATTCTCAACGAACTGAGCGACCTGTCTAACAAGCCACCAAAAGTCATTCCAAAATTCACTACGAATTCAGGATGGTTCAGGGAGGTCGAACGTTCGTAACTGCACCCTTCCACTCTTTCTTGTCTTTTCAGAATGGACATTCTACGTTAGAGGAACACAATGGATCCGTTAGAGATCCGAGTGAAGGCATGCACCCACCTCTTCAACCTACCTACCTAGATTGACCATAGAAGTTGCCTTCTATAAGTCTGTAAATATATGGGTATAGCAAGACATCACAATCTTATCGTACGTCTTAGCCATTGAGCTGTAAGCAAAAATCTCTTTAAATTGTCTCACATACTCAGCAACAATATCGACAAGCTTAGAGATGCATGCCAACTTTCTATTGCTTTACAGAAGCCTTCCTAAATGAGTTGACATGTTGTCCACTGAAAATGGACTACAAATGGATATTTATAGGAAGATTCAGCTTTTGGATTGGAAAAAATTATAAGCCTGCTTCCACAGCGTCTTCACGATTCATCTGGGGACGTTTTCCCACTAAAAATAACGTTTTTAAATTTACAAAAAACCAGTTCATAGAAGTCGCACTCAATCCCACTACTACACCGCACCACTCCATTGTAGTCAACCGATAATGTCACTGTCCATGACAACGCAACAAAAAGCCACATAACAGCGCGTGGTTAAACCATCGCCCGAAGCAGACAACCGCCGTGCGATATCAATTAGTGACAGTGCACCGACAAAACTACCACACAATTTCCATTTGTCTGCTCACTTGGCCTTTCACAGGAGCCAGGAGTGAGATCACTATACACCTCCGAAACAGTTAAAATTAAATACAAAACCCGACGATGATAGCTCTCAGCTTTTCATTAATATTCTTTTTTTTGGTCCTGGAACACCCCTTCCGTTCGAATTGGGAAACGTTTTAACTTTCTAAAAAGCGCATTCAACCCTGTATGTGACCGAAATGGTTTTTACATGTTTCCAGTTCAGGTCCTGCCGTCTGGACAAAGTGCGAATTGGCCATGGTACTGTTGTCGCCATTCGGCTGTCGGTCGTACACCACTGCGTATACGTAACAAATTTCGACACTAATAGCGGCTTTGGTCTGTTTTTTTTTTCAGTCATCCCTCCCTCCCTCCTCTGGTGTAGTAATATTTGGCAACTATGCAAACTAAATCGGACATAAATACCGGAGGTGAACTGTGAATTAATTTTTTTTTTGTATTTCGACGTTCAATTCCGAAATGGACATCCTCGTGACCGCTACGAACGAATGGTAAATTATGTTGGCGGCAGTGGCGGATAAAATGAGGTTAGTTTATGTTTTTTGAGCCTTCGATTGGGTGCAAAATGATAAGAGCTTTTCTAACGCTCAATTGAGCATTTTAAAATATTATTTTGAGTGCACACGTTGTTTTCTTTTTTTTTTCTGTTCATTTTGTCCAAATTGGTTTCTAGTTGGTTATATCGTTTGGCGCTATTGAATAGGAGTTCAGCGCTAGCGGTGAATGCGGTGATTATCACATAATAGGTGAGCTGTTGCAGTGTAGAATGGAAATTTAATTTTCCACGTCCACGGAAATGTGAACCCATTGACAGTGGATGCGGTGTTGAATTTATTTTATGCACGAGATTTAATTAGAAAAATAAATTGGACATTTATTTAAAATGAATTTATAATGGATTTGGAATTTTACGATTTGAATGGGAATATGAATCCATTTCGATTTGTTTGTACAATTAATTAGTTGAGAGAGGATTGCTGGGTAAGTGTGTGCATTGATTTGTTTTTTGTTTTTTTTTGCAATTGGAATTGGACGTGAGAGTATGACTTTGTAAGCGAGCGGTAACATGCGGTTTTATTTTGGGATTACAATTTTTAAATGTATTTGCTTAAGTTGATTATAAATATTAACAGATGGTTGGTATTATCAGGGGAATTTAACAGTAAATATATCATGTAGCAGCAGTGTTTTGTGTTATTTGTGCTTTAAAAGAGAAAACAATTGAAATCGCCTGGCCAAGAGACGACAATATTCCTTATTTAGGAGACAATGCCTCGGCTAACGTTAGATGTGACCACCAGAATAGAGGAAGAAAAAGTAGCCTTAGGTATGTTTTCAAAAATCTGACCTGGATGTCAATAAGCAGACGGCTTCTTGAATCATATCTCAAGCGAACTGATTTTCCTAAAAAAACAGAAGACATATTTCAGGATGAGCTGCAGAGTTCTAAGTAATTTCAGAACTCCAAGCACTGTATAGAGAAGCCATGGCAATGTCGTATGGCTTACAGGAGGGGATAGGCCTATTTCATTTGTAAAAATACGTACGAAATACAAAAGAAAGTTTTAGCGAATTTTACGTGGTTAAAGTGACGTCAAAGTAACGTAATAAGGAGGCGTAGGTATGAGGAAGTGAATTTCTACTTCACACAATTCTTTTTCGGCCCAGCTTGTCAGAATGGCGACTGTACTCAAGATGTCGAACACCAAATGGCTTGTAGAGAGACGAAAACTAGAAACGGAGGAAGGCGGAACCACATCGAACAATTTCAAATGAGGAAAACTGGAACCGAGTATGCTCCAATATCGAGAAAGTGCCTGAAAGTGAAAAAAAAGGCAACGGAGAAGAGAAAAGAGCCGCCTAGAGGTTAACAAAAGTGGCACCATCCTGAAGTAAGGCAAAAAGCAGTTTCGGCGTTTGACTGTCTCAAGATGGAGAAAGGCAAACATGCCCATCTACGTTGCCTGATGTTATAATTTGCAATGTAAACCAGGAGAGTAATCTTGCTTGTTTGGCTTCCTTAAGCGATGGATCAGTTGGCGTTATCCAGGTTGTTCCACGAGGAGGCGATCTATCATTACACTCCAATCCTGCGTCGTATGACACCATCTGGAAGCATAGGCTCGTCTTTAAGGTACAGACAGTAATTCCAGGCCTAAGGACATTACGTCTTACACATATCTACCAATCTGTTCCGAGTCTTCATCAATAATCACAAAAGTAGCATGAGAAAGCTTTACAATAGTTTGGCCTAAGGAGTGTTTCCACGCTCCTTTACTCTTTAATCTGTCCATCAGCGATGAACCTGCGACCACATCGAAGGAATTTGGATATGAGGATAACCTAGTCCTAAGGATAAGGACATAGCGAACACTGAAAGAACTCTAATCCTAGACCCTGATCAACTCGATGTGTATTTTAGACAATGGAGACTATGCTCAAGCATGTCTAAAACGGCAGTCTGCTACTTCCAGCTTCAACCAACTTGGAGTGCATAACTGGAGGTGGCTAGCTAAGGACCGAGCTAACTGCAAAGACTTGTTGATAGTTAGTTAAGCTACTTTCAGCTTACCAGCTATCTAGCAAATTTTAGATTGAACGTCCAGTTTAATAACACCTCTATTAACCTCAGTCGAAACCCGAAGTATGTTGGCGTCGTAACCTTGGATAGATCCTTTACATATAAAGACCACTTAACAAATGTTGCTGAAAAACTCAAAACCCGCAACAACCTCATCCTAAAACTCGCCGGTTTAACCTTGGGTTCAAGTGCATCAACGCTTTGTATCGCGGCGCTTGCACTCGCGTGCTACACATCGCTCCAGTGTGGTTGAACAATGTCTAAAGTGCGCTAAGTGGACACCCAACTCAACAACACCATGAAACTTGTATCGGGGACCATAAGATCACCGCCAATACGATGGCTTTCTGAACTGAGCAGCTTTGCCACACCTTATAGGCATCGATTAAACACACTAAGAAGGGAACATACTAAAGCGATGGCAAACACTGGCCTACCGATCCATGATCCTATCACATCACCAGAGGCTAAAGTCTCGTCACCCAACCATAAAGTTAGCTGAAGAGCTAGCTCATGATGCTTTTAATCCACGTTCTACTTGGTCTGTAGTATGGCCTGCATCACTGATAGTATCACCATCCCGAACCTATAAGCTCGTTGTCTTGTGTAAATCCTTTTTTTGGCATCCAAAGTCTTGGTGCGGTGTTCACGGATCTTGATGAAGCACTGTGCGTAAATGCGGCCTTTAAATCCATAAAAAGGGGGTGGTTATCGATTTGGAATTCTTGGGGTTCCTTTTAGATCTGCCGGCCTAAAGTCATTCTGATATGGACATGACAAAAGGTTTTAAATACTCCCACAGTACAGCAGAAACTTGGATTGCTTGACAGACTTCAAAAAAGTTTTACTTAAACTTCGAGACCATTTTAATGTCAACAATCACCCTTAATTTCTTAAGACTTTCAATTCAACGCAAACTTCTTTCGCAAAGTCCTCCACGAAAGTGAATTAAATCACTACCTACCGGATTCTTTTTAAGTTCATTCATCAGGACATAAATAACTACACGTTGGCAGTTATGCCACCAGACGTAGCATCAACATGAATCAAATTCTATAGATCACCACCCATTCCATGTGAAGTTTCCATCTAGCTGCCAAGTGCCGCAAATTTGTTAAGTATTCGCTGACTTATCTGGAGCAGAACAAAATTCTTCCTGCGAAAGACTTTTCAGGATTTTACATACACACTCCTTTATTCTCTAGTCTTCAACGTCAACGGCATAGTGAATGTGGCGCGATGCGTTCGCTGTATACCCCTTGCCACATCGTTTACGTTCGGTGATGCCACCACAAGTCTTGAAATACAAATTTACAATATAACACGCATTCCATCGTGGATGCACACATTGCACACTGTACCAGCTAAGGATGCGAGTGCAAGAAGCGGTAGCTAGGCAATCATTTTCGGTATGCGATGTGCAAATGCATGCGAACGCTGCTATTATCCTTGTGCGGTGAGAATTTTCATATGAGGGGGGAAATTGTTCTCTTGACATAGCAGTAAGGAGGCATACACCGGGTGATAGTGTGATGTGAAAGGATTTTTCATCCGCGGTTGGTTTGCAAGTGATGCGCTGTGATGCGTAGCGCTTGCTTCTGTTTTCTATGTGCACTCTGTCTTCATGGGTCTTGTGGGGATTTAGTTGTGGGCTGTGATTTTGAAGTGAATTCTTTAGTTTGGAAGGTAATTTTGCATGCACATGTGCTATGGTTGGAGAAGTTAGAGGTTATGTTCCTAAAAGTACATAATATGGAGGTCACAGTTGTTGTTTTTTTACAGGATCCCTTGAGAATCAAGGTGCCGACTTTGATTGGATTTTGTTTTTCTTGCTGACTTGGTCCTTGGGGTTGAATACTATGGAAGTGGGTTAATGGATCTGAGGAAACTGGAGCTTGAAATTTAAAAACAAAAGGCATTCGTCATATGAAGGAATGTGACCGTTAAATACTGGAGTCTCAAAACTCAGAAAAAGTTAAGACAATTCAACGCAAGTTGGACGACAAGTGGTGATGTTGGTTAGGTTGTGGACTCGAAGCTCAAAGGGCCCATTGTGTTCCTTAGTGCGAGGTTCCTGAAATTAAAGAACAAAGGAGATTATTAATTTTGGTTGGGCGCACTGAGCTATAACGAGTTTAGAAGGGATTTTAGGATGGATTTTCGGTGGAAGTGCTCTCCGAGGGTTGTCTTTCTATTTCTGTTGAGGCTTGCGCATTCACATAGACGGTTGAATGTGTCGCTAGTAGGTTGTGTCCTGCCATAATGCTTTTAAGAAATGATAGGGTTCTGTCCAGAGCATCCTTGAGATGGGGCTTATCGTAAGTGCATTCCATCTCCCACTCGCGAGTTTTTCAAATTTCAAAGTCATACTTTGACGTTCTTGTGGTGGCAGGACTGAGTTATCAGTCATTATTTGGACCATTTCAGATCTCTTTTTACATTTTCATCGATGTCCCGGTATCAAAGGACCCGAATGAGTGTAGCAATATGGTTTGCACTAAAGAACCTGTAGATGCAGATTTGTAGATGTCGATGTACTTTTTTGGGAGTGTCTGGGATAATTCTTTCGATGCCTCAGCGTTTGACAGAACTTCCGCTTCTTTTCTGTGACTTGGAAGTGTTATCTGTGTAGATCTCAGGTCCTACGCTCACATCCATTTATGACTCTTCTCCTGTCCAGCTCTCTCTCTTGAGGAAAATTTGATTTCAAGGTCTTCAAATGCATCATAAAGACGATAGCTAGTTGGATCGTACAGTAGAACGTCAAACTCAATGAAAGTTGGAAAGAAAAACTCTGACAGCTCAATAAACAGCCAGAGACTTGAATCATGAAAACTTAAAAGAGACTGAAAGTTAAATAGCGAAAACTTTGTCTCTTCAAAAGATTACACAACAGTTGTTTGTTCACTCGAAAGTGCTGACCAAATCTTCCACAAGTTCCACGACAAATAACCATTCACCGTTTCCTTGTACAGTTCAGAAAGTGTTAAACCCCCTCCCCCAATTGAAAGGACCAGGTTCCGCATTCCAGCTACTACTGCCTCAGTTTCATCTTAGTTTCCGGTGCTGCCATTCTCTACCGGAAATCTATTTCTTACTAGTGCATGATTTCCTGTTATCGGTTCGCATCGCATCCACTTTCTCTACCCCATTAGTTGTGCCCAACTACTTTGACCAATTTTACCACAAGATTCACCTCTTTACTGAATTCCTTTGCGTTTGTTGGTCTCCTGGACTGATCATCTTTTCTCGAAAAAAAAACCCCCCAATCCTGCTCGCTTCCTTTTAACCTTCCACCACATCCTCTTCTATGATTACACTATCACCAGAGTTAACCTGAAATCCTTTCTGGTGCATGCAACTTTCAGGAAATGAGTAACGATGACGACAGTATACCTACGTACACTCCTGATACTCCAGCATTACGGGATATGGTAAAATAAGGAATTTTTTTCTTCCTGAAATCTGAGTTCGTTACATTCTGGGAAAAGATGGGAAATATGTGTATTTTCCATTTTTTCATTTCCCCCCTTGGCATTCGCGCGGAAACCAAAGCGAACCGGATACACTTGCACTATTTTCCTACTCCAGGCTGGCATGCAATTTTTATTTTCGCCATTTCAGCTTTTTTTTTCCTGCAAGCTTATGGTCCTGCAAGGGGGGGAAGGGGGTTAAAAGTTGTGTGGTTCATATTTTTAATACACTTTGGATGTTTTATCTTGTGGGCAACAGGGAATTGTAAACAAAATGGATGAAAGGAAGTATTTTTTTTTATCGTAGAAACTAATGTGATAATTGTTATTGCTTCACATTGGAGGAGGCGGAAGGTGAGGGGAATCTCCCTGAATTGAGAAGGATAGTGGTAAAGCTTTTCGAGCGATTGGAATGTATTTTTTTAAAGATGTTGTGTTATAAACGGTACGAGGTGAGCTGTAGTTTTTCGATTTCAATTTTGTAAATGGATCAATCGTATTTATGGGTTAGTCGTGCACCTGGTCAAGAAGACTTACGAAATGGACAAAGGTTAAAGGTTGCTGTAATCGAAGCAATGTAGGACAATGTGGCAGAGTGGTAGGTTGATAGGAAGTTGCACAACGGGAAGTCAGACAAGCGCTAGAAAGTTAAACGGAGGAAAAATGGAAATGAATACATATGAAGGTGAATGGATTGGAGGATGGAACGTTTGTGTTGGTTTGTTCGGTTGGGAGTTGGAGTTGAACAATTTTGAAACAAGTTATCGTAAACAAGAGGAGATCGACTCGACAGTCACACAGAAGTTAAAATCTCTGAGCTTACAATTATGTAGTCCTCGCTCATCAGCTGTAGAAAGCTGAAAACTGAAGAGATCAGCTCAAAATTGGAAGACACAACTTCCCCTCCAAGTGAGGAGGAGGAATCATAATAGTTATCCCGGTTTTTTAGCAAACTGCCTACAGTTGCGCACTCCAAGTTGAAACATTAGCTGAGGTCATCCTCTACTTCGTTGTCCCTCCGGGTTGGATTTGAAGACTCCTCGGGCCGGAGCGTTGGCGTTCATTCGCTTTACATATCTTAGCCATCTTAAACATACAATGTGCACTTTGTTGACTAGGGCAATGTTGCTGCACAGTTCGTGTAGTTCATCGTTGAATCTTCTCCTCCATAGCCCGTCAACGCAAATGGGACCTTATGTCTTATGAAGAATTGTTCACTCAAAACCACCGAGGATATCTTCATCCGCCTTCGATGGAGTCAATGCTTCAGCGCCTTCGTAGGGTATGACTGGAATGATTAGGTACAGAGTTTCCTAAGTTGTACGGGACAGAGCTTTACTAGTCAACTGTTATAATTCTGCGTTTGATTCCTGATGAGCTGTCGTTGTCAGAAGTGATAGCAGGGCCAAGACAGGTAAAGTCCTTTACTACTTAAATGTCTACTGTGACGTTTGTCAAATTCATCGATGTTAGGTGTCCCTTCTTGTTGACAGAAAGTACAACACTAAACCCATTTTGACCGTTTCTGCCTCGAATCTCGCGATGGTGCCGGTTGAAGCTCACTGAGCTTGGCCAATGATGGCTATATTGTCGGCGTATGCCTGAAATTTCACGGAATTTTGAAAGACTGCCCGTCTAAGTAGTGTTGGCTTATGAGTTTGACATAGTCCGCTCAAGTCTGATCTTAAAGAAGTCAAATGTTGTGAACAACTTTGATGGAGTAGTGATCATTCTTCATCGTAATTTTGGACGAGTTTGACAGGGATGCCAAAACTAGACATGGCTCTATAAAGCTCGCGTCTATAAATGCTGTCATAGGCGGCCTAAAGATCGATTAAGAGAGGGTTCATATCGATTTAGATTTCTTGTG
The DNA here is from genome assembly GCA_951813785.1 of Criorhina ranunculi. NCBI lineage: Eukaryota > Metazoa > Arthropoda > Insecta > Diptera > Syrphidae > Criorhina > Criorhina ranunculi. The sequence continues at coordinate 86,500,045 of OX638381.1, read as the reverse complement.
TTTTCTCTAGGATCCGTCGAAGTATAAACATTTCGCCTACTGCCGATCTCCTAGCTTAAAACGACACTCAGGTTGTTGCAAAAGCTTTAAGGCATTCACACAATGTGGCATATACAATTTTCTTTGCTATTCTGAGGAGACAACTTGCAGAAGTGATTCAGCACCATTTGTGACCCTACTTCAAGGTTTCCCTCTTCATCTCCGTAGGCTTTGCTGACTTGATACGTTCTTTTTACCTTTTGGAAAAACTTTTGTACATTGTATTTGAAATAGCATCATCTTCGATTGACCTGTTTTCTTCCTCCCTCTTCCTCTTTTAGAGAAGCCGATATCGTCTGTTTTGCTCGTAAGGCTCTCGAGCAGACCGAGTCTTTCTTTTTAGTTTCGCCACACCTACATTTGTAAAAGAGAATAAACTCTATAATCCTCAAAATCAGAAGGTTCAACTTGCTCAGTAGGCTTAGAGACATAAGCTTTGTCAGGTTGCCCATCACCGGTATACAAAAAGCCGTGGTCTCCCCTGTTCCATGCATAACTAATCAGCAAGTCTCGTGGCAGAATGCATTTATCTCTCTCCTTACCAATCCTTTCAATCAAATCCAATCGTTAATACTGAAAATTCCACTTAGCTGAAAACCGAAGACCCTGTCCCACCCCTTTGTAAGTCCATCATTTCAATATCATCCCCGTAATCAATTACTCAATTAAAATTTTCCAATTTAATCACTCGGAATAATTCATCGCATTTTAGACATCTCGCCACCTAGTCCCCAGTCCAACATCAAAAAACAAGAAAATCCATTAACAGTTAAAATAACAACGAACCACCCAACTCCATCCTCCTGGATGTTGATTCCAACCCCCCCGAGCAGAAATCATTTGCAATTAATTAGGGAATAACAGTGATAATAAAATCGGGAGTGGCAATAACTTATTCCTTCTCAAGTTCCCATTGAACCATTGTGATCTAACCAACCATCCAGGCTGTTCTCGGCTGTTGGGGTCCTTCGAGGATGCCCTCATCTTGGCCATTTTTCGATGAAGTAAATTCCATCAACGGTTTTATTGTTGTTCTCCACATAATCGAGAGCTGGGCGGAAGAACTCAACTACTCGAATCGAAGAGGAGTCCTTCGAGCATTTTTGGGGCGGAAAATATTATCTCCTCCATGACCCTGGAATATTAATTATGACTCCATGGGTGGTTGGGCGCCGACTGCCTATTGTGGCCATATGTCGACACCCCGCAAATATTCCGTTTTTATTAATTACTCTCCTGCGAAAGGACAACGCAACGTTTTGTGGTAAATAAACGAAAATCCAGAGTGTGGCCAGGATTCGAATGAAGGTGCAGATGTGTGAGATGATTTTCTTTTTTTCTCTCTCGCTTTTGCGGTCCTTTGTTTCAAAAGGACTCTCTTTGGATTTTTTTTTGTTTTTTCTTTGTTTTTCATCCGCAACGACAAGGACGATGATGACGATGATGATGTGACCGCACAGATTGGATGGGCCAACATTGGAAACAAAGATATAGATGCAAGCAACGACTGTGTGGGTTATACGCATTAAGTACAAATGCCGCAGGATCATAAACTGGAGCAGAAAAAGAAATTAACTTGGCTAATTGCGATTTAAGTTTCGTTTTCGTAGCTATGGAGCACAGTCCCGACGAGTCTGGTAATTAAATATCCTGAAATGCCATCTCTCTCCCTTTATTTTTTGGGAATGGAAACCAGAGCATGAGGATGGGGATTTTATGGACGGATAGTTAAAATCCAAAGAAGGAGATTTACTTAAGTGTTATGATTACTTTGCATTTTATTATTTTTACCTTGGGTTAGTTGTGGAACGGGACACAGCTTAAGAGTATACTTACCGGGGACAAATTGTAGTGGATGAACGTTCCTGCTTTACGATATACACATAAAAACTTGATGGACAAACACATAGCCATAGTCGTCTCCAACAAGTGTGAGGAATTTATGAAATGAATTAAGAAGTGGAACGAATTTTATGCCCTCCAATAAACTAGGAGCTGCAGTTATGAATAAGGCTTTCATTTAAGTTGCCTTACCGGGGTGTTAAGCTATGGAATTTGCATTATTTATATGCCTTTGTTTTATGAATGCGTTAGCAGGTTGAAAAGTTGTTTTTTTTTTTGGGGAGGTACCCTTATTTTTATGTGGATCGTAATTTTCAAGTTTTTAGAGTGTACATAATATGTTCGCAATGTTTTGTTGGTTTATATTGGATTTGATGACGGAACATAGGGTTTTGTATGCTGATTGGGAGTGTTTTAATTGGTACAGTGAAAAGCACCAACAAAAATAGGAGTCTTACCGAAAGGGGGTGAGTATGGAGAGCACATGCTGCGCAGTTTGTTAATGATACTTGTGGGGAACAATGTTTTCTTTTAGGTTTTTTGGAAAAAGAGGTTTGCAAAGTTATTGCATAAGCGGGCGACGTTGTGGTAATAGTCTTGGGTGAGCACCTAAACACCTTGAAAGAGCTCCTGCTAAAAACACTTCAGAAGCTCTACAATTGGATACATTAAATGTGGCTCGGGAGGAAAGCCTTTCTTTTATCGATATACCCTCTCCGAATGATTCCTTCACTGATGAAGGGCAATATCTTTATGTTGATAGAAAAAGCCGTCCACCGAGATAAACTAGGAGAAGTGCGAGGATTAGTTCTTCTGTGCGTAAGTGAAGCAATCAGGACTATTTTTTTTCTTTTTTGTAAGGAAGGTGGAAATGGAAAGTATCGAAAGCCAGAGTGTACGACTTTAACCCAAACTTAAACCACCTCTACGTCTAATCCATGCTCCCCCATGGTACCGCCATCCTGGCATTTTATCCTGGGGGGGAGGGGTTTACAGCCATAGCTGCCTCCTGTCGACAGATTTGTATATCTGGGGATGTTTATGCATTGCACGAAAGGTCTATGCACTTGTTTGTATGTGTATGTAGAACATTCTAGTTTTTCCCCCTGCCAGGAGACCAGGAGCTCTATACAATGATTTCTGTAGAAGCTGTAGGGATGAGGAGGAGGAGGAAAGCATCACCTTCTCTGCCATTGTCCAGCGCTCTCCCACAGCAGAAGAAGATTTCTTGGGCATTATCACTTCAATGACAATAGCGACCTAAGTCAAATCCCTCTAAGGAAGATCCTCTCATTCATGAATAACTCCAAATGGTTTTACGGGTAGAATTCTCCTTCAGGGAATTTTGTAGGCAGCACAGCCTAAGTGAGTCCCATGGGATGCCTATCCACCTGATCTAACCTAACCTTCCCCCTGCTACTTTTCTCTATAAGCCTGCTTGCCGCTGTGTGCGCATGTATATTCGTATACCTGTCTGTCTATGCGTCTGTGTAAGTCTGTGCGTTTCTGTAGGGATGCGCGTTTCTGCAAGTATTTGTCTTCTCGTGTTCTCTGCGCTGGTTCTTGCGTTTTCCTCGCTCTCTCTCCTTTCCCACTCTAGTCGTCTCAACTCTTGGCATACATCTTTGGCGTAGAACCGCACTGTGCTCCACTTATTTTCCGAGTCTAGCATGTGCTGCACAATATTCTTAGAAGTTGGTGTGCATTGGTCATCCTATTCGTAGTGTCACCCTTCGATATTGTTGACAAGTCAAATGACAGTTAATATAGCAGTTTCACAATTATCTGGAATCTGTTCCAGTAAGGCACGGATTACACTTCTACCCTGATCAATTTCGAAACAAATTTTCAGGTCACCATTCCTAACCGATGGTCCTAAGGTAATGGCATCATCTCGTAGAAGGAGCCCATATCCTTCTAGATAGGTGGTTCCAAGACTAAATGTTTGTGTATTCTTCGACAAGTTAAATCTAAGCTTTTCGTTTCAGTACAACCTATTACAAGAAGCCTTGTCTTGTCTTCAAATATAGGTCGAAATTGCCGCTCTTTCTTTCACGAGAGGACATAAAAGCATACCAGGGAACTGTCCTTATGGCGCGATGAGCTCGCCAAGCGCGGTAGGTACTAAAATTTCAACAGAAATGCAAAATCTATGTATTCCCCTCGCTAGATACAAGCTATTGACTAAGCTGGTTGCAATCAGCAGGACAAACCTTAGATGGTCCAATGTTACCTTGCACTAGACTTATAAATAGATTTAACCCAAGCTGGATATGAAACGCCTTAAGGGTTTGATCTCGCTAAGCAAACTGAACATCACCGGACAATGTTTTTTAGACAAGCACGCAACAAGGCTAGTCCTCTTCTCCAACGATTTCTGTACGAGCTGTAGAGACGAAGAGGAGGAAGAGTGTGTGTTGGAATATTGACTTAGTCAAAAGAGTCCAGATATAGCGATTAAGATAGCTCGGACGTATATATATAACGGATGCACTCTAGCGCTCCAGCTCAGAGAATCTTTGAATGCATCCACGACTAAGGAGAGTAGCGCAAATGAAAGGGGATCTCAATCAAATTGGGATGCAAAGCTGGAGACAACTAGTTGAAGACCAAGCTGGCTGGAGAAGCTTCGTAGTTGAGGCCTGATCTACTGCTTATCCATCAGACACACATCTATGCAAAGGTGCTTCTTACTCGAAGAAGCTGATCAAGTCGTTGTTGTTCCAATCCGAGAGATCTTCCTTTAAATTTTGAATGTATGGTGCCCCCTAGACCACACGCTCCAGGTAGAGTTAAGAAACACTTCCATTTTCCTGATCCTAGATATCATTCCTGATATAGGTAAGGTAGAAGAAACTCGCGTCGTAATTCTTCTTAGTGCTCCGGCTTTTACACACGCACACACTCTTGAAGCTTGAGAAACAAGAACCAAAAGACTCCTCCTGCTAATATTTCCCTGTATTTCCAAATTTTACATATAAAATGCCATCAAAGTTCCTTACTGCAGTCTAAACTGAGTCACACTCGATCCTGAGTTCAGGACGATATGTTCTGGTGTGGTTGGTGCGCCAAGATTGATCCATTCCCTCTTCAAGCCCGCATCTTTTCTGGCAGACTGTAGTGCGTGCTGTACAGCAAACAGTGCTGAGATGGCCATACAGATCGCTGGCTCTCCAGTAGCTGCAATAAGAATTCTTCAGAGTTAGAGCACGATTAGAACCTCATTAACTCACCCTTAGAGCTCATGAAACCGGCAGGATTTGGTATGTTCTGGATAAGTTCAATCCTGAAATCAATTGGAATATCCTTGCATCCGGGTGTTTTGTAGTTCCACGTGCGGTTGGTCAATAGCTCACCCGTCGTTGGATCAAAAATCAATTGTTCTGTTAAATGGTAACCAAGTCCCATGACAAAGGCTCCCTCAATCTGTCCGACATCCACCATCGGATTGAGACTCTCTCCGGTATCCTCCAGAATGTCTACCCGCTTGATGAGGTAATTGCCAGTGAGGATATCAATTTCCATTTCTGTCAGTGAGATTCCATAGACGAAGTACGAGCCAATGTCACTCAATTTATACTGATCAGAGCAGATAAGATTCACTCCCCTAACGTGCGCCTCTTGGACAAGAGAAAGCCATGTTGGATCCTTTATGGACTCTCTGATGGGACGCAGTCGATTCGTCAAAGTGTCACATGACTTGCGAACGGCCTGCAAAGAAACATAAACTGAATGGAATCACAGCAAGGACCTGCATATTGTATTTACAAAGCAAACAGCCTCGGATCCTATGGATGCCCCCGTGAAAACCCCATTAGCACCATTCAACGTGTCACTGCTCACAATTCGAATCATTTCCAGCGGAATTCCAAGAACATGTGCCGCCACCTGAGCTGCTTTTGTGTTCAAACCTTGACCCATTTCAATCCCACCGTGTGTTATAACCACCGTACCATCTGCATGATAGATTGACACCGTGGCGGCGAAGGGTCCAAAGTGGATGACATCGAATTGTATGAGCGACATTCCTAATCCCTTCTTGCGCCATCGATTCGAGTCGTTGAACGAATCGATTTGCTTCCTTCTCTCTCTATATTCGCTGGTCTTGAGGAATCTCGCTATAAGCTCACGAATCTTATGGTCGACAGCAATGTTTTCCATTCGAACATCTATTGGATCCATGCCCGTCTCGAAGGCTATATGCTCCATGATATTCTCAATCATGGCGAAACCTTCCATGCTCCCTGGAGCTCGGCACCACGTATTGCTGGGTGTATCTGTCAACACAATTTTTGCGTCAATCTTGTAGTTGTCCCGAAACTCATAGCAACTTCTCAATGCCGGCTTGACCAGCACCTCAATGGCATTATCACTCGTGGAGAAGCCTCCGTCTTCCCAGAACTCAGTTCGCAGTGCAAGAATCTTTCCTTTCGAAGTGATGTGGAACTCATACTCATTGTAGCACGCATAACGTTTGCCCAGGGATCCCATCATGGATTCGATTGTTTGCACAAAACGCGCTGGTCGGTTGAGTTTGACTGCAGCTAAGGAGGCAGCGCAGGCCACTTGACCGGCTCGGGTGATTTTAAACCCAAAGGCTCCTCCGAGTCGACGAACTTTCAGTTGAACATCGCTCATGTTCATTTGGAGGCACTTTGCGATCGCATACTGGACTAAATCCATCCACTGGGTGGAAGAGTAGACTTCTAGTCGCCCTTCTGTGGGAATCGCAACTGTGGTGTGTGGTTCCATTGTAAAATGATACTGCTGACCGACTGTGAAGGTTCCCGAAACTGATTTGTCAGCTGGTGGGCTGAGTTTTAGCTCCTTGATTGGCGACACTATAACATCCTTGATGCGATCGGTTTGATTCGCTTCCAAGACGTCTTTTATGGTGGTAAAGACTTTTGGATTCCCATCGCTATAGCGAACTGTTACTTTTAAGGCGGCCGTGTTCGCCAGAGCGCTACTCTCCGCAACGATCATTCCCAGAGGTTGATTGTGATATTTGACTTTTCCAGCGCAGAAAATATCCTCATCTTCTGTCAAGAAGAGGAACTTCTCCGTGCCCACAAATGAGTTTTTGCCTGGAATATCCTTGGCTGAATAGAATGCCAAGACGCCGGGAACTCTCAAAGCTGCTGTGGCATCAATTGCTATGATTGTGACATTGACCTTGGTGGCATTCACGAAGGCACACCAAACCTGCTTCGAATGGTTTGGAAAATCATTCATGTACTTGGCTTCGCCAGAGCATTGGACCATAGCTTCTAGCTTTTTGACAGATTGTCCAACGGGAAAGTTCTTAGATGTAGTTTCAAAACTTTGTCGACCCGATGACAATGGACGTTTAAGTAAGTCACCTCCACTCTTCAAGTTCGGTTGAACTTTTTCTATCGGTGTTATGGCTAAAAGAAATTTATAAAACAGGCCACAAGCAAGTTTCCTGCGGTATTCCGCCGAAGCATCAGGTAGAACTGAGTCTGGATTTAGTTCAAGATTCAGGCCTTCAAAAATGTCCTTAAACAAATCATTTGAGAATAAATTCTTTCCAATAAGAAACCTTTCGGTGGACGATGCATGCACGAAGTCTGGATTAATGCCTCCAAAGCAGATTTGAGCGGAAGCGACTTTTTCCTTGCATTGCTTCAGTTCAAGAAGAAACGCTGAATGGACATACGCATGGGCGTTTTGAGCTCGAGGCATTATCTAAACATGAAACAAGTTGTTTAAACCTTTGGGTGTTTGGGAGTGGAAAGCCTTACCTTAAAGGATTTGAAGATGAATTTCTCTGGAAGGTAAGATTTAAGTCTGACTGCAAGTATGACTTTCCCTTTCATGTCTGTTCTACGAAACTCGACCAAACTAAGGGTTTTCACACTAGAACTTTTGCCTATGATAACCATGGCACCTAAGGCTGCAAATGTTATGAATACATCAGATGGAAATTCGGGATGAGCATGTTTGATCATCAAGTTGCCAGCAAGGGTTCCCATCTGTAAGTGAAAAAAGTGAAAGACTTAGAGAAGGATGTAAACAAAAAAGGGTATTCTTATGCAGGAGTGTGGAAGAGCTTTTAAGTAGGTCTCTATATGTAAGGTCTAGATGATTTTTTTTAAACCGGAGGCTGTCAAGAATTCAAGAAGCTTCATCGCGTGAAGGTTTTATGAAAAGACAACATTTTGTCAAGCATTTTCTTTCCGAGTCTTGACTGAGATTTAAAGACTTGTCTTCATTACTGTAGCCAGGCTTTGTCAGATTCGTATACAGAAAAAGTCTTGATGTGGTTCTGCTGTAAACCCTTCTGACCCCACACAAAAAGTTTTGAACCGATGAAGGGCTAGATAAGATGGCTGTCACGGTTTAAGGAGGGACTCACTTAGATCAAAGTGATACCATGTAAACTCAGCGATTAACCTTTTCTAGTCCACCATTTAGAACCCGAGGCAGAGTACTTGATGTTGTAGATATGAAGCTTGGTGGCTGAGATCTTCATGTTAACCCCCTAGGGTTTTCTTCCTCACCATTGAATGGGCAGGACAGATGCATAAAAGGTGGGGTACTCTTCCCCTCTCCGCCTCAACAGCTTCTATAGAAATCGTCGTTGGAGGGGAACAATGCGCTCTGACAGCTTATTGATAGACAGACGTTTTCCCCTTCTTTTCAAAACCAGGTTAGGCTACCTGCTGTTTGCATTCTTCTGACTTCACTATGTCAAAATTGAGCCTAGCTGGAGTCTCTGTCAAATTCGGCTATCTATGCAGGATATAATGGACCACTCTCTCTGCTCTGCCAAAGTATACACCAAGGGACTTCGGGAACAAAAAATGACTTTGGCAAGGCAAAGGAATTCTGCAAAATTTTGAAACCAGTACCAGTACCACAGTTTTTGAAAAATCAGTGACAGAAGTGACGAAAATGGGTTTTAAAAGTGGACATATCTACCGAAAAAGGACTCACAGCACCGCCCCCTTGTTCAAAACGTTACAAAAGAAATAATGTCATGGAAGTGAAGCAGACATCTACCCAGACTTCGTTTTAAACTGCTAACTCTTCCAAATTCCTATATTTTTCGGCTTGAAAGACGAATTTTTACTCACATTTCTCACTGGAACGTTGGCAATTAAATCGAAATGATTGTACAACTCCTGGCAATACTCAAATCCTCTTTTCTTGGCTGAATTTTGAAAAATGTCCATAGTTTCCGCAAGACTTAGATTTCCTCCCAATGTTAGAAACTCCTTGTCGATCTTGTGAATGTGGAGGTCAGGAATTTGATTGACATCAATAAAATTTTGTATATCTGGCGAACGACGGTAAACACCGTGTGCAGTGTTGCCAGCTACTAGTATGTATTTCGTATCACTAAACGATTTTATTATTCCAAACAATTCCTTAAGGGTTTTTGGCCAAAACCATTTGTTTCCATTCCCGTATGCAACCGGTGGCTTCTTACATAATCCACTGCCACTTTTTGGACAAGGAGTACCCAGGTCTTCAATATCTTTACACGCCACTGGTGTTGTACTGTCAATTGCAAATGATTTCATTGCGTCCATTATTGGACGATATCCTGTGCACCGACAGATATTTCCACCAAAAGAGTTTTCCACCTCCGCCATGGTGATCTTGTCGCCTTTAGACTTGAGCAAGCCATACATATTCATCACCATTCCTGGTGAACAATATCCACACTGACTTCCATTTAAATCAGCCAATTGCCTCTGGATTGGATGATAGCCATCAGGCTTGCTGCCGATGCCTTCAATTGTTGTTATATCCCAGCCGTGGCATATGTTTAAAAGGGTGAGGCACTGTCGAAGGAAACTTTTTTTAAAGGATTTTGGATACAATTTAGATGGCTTACAGAATTAACAGCCCATGTTTGTTTTTGTCCACTCACTGGGTGCCTTCTTTTCACAACACAAATACACACCCCACAGCCACCCTCAAGGCACATAAACTTTGTACCAGATAGTCCAACATGTTCTCGAATGTAAGCGTTAAGGGTTATATCGGCAGCCAAACCACTTAAGTTCACTAAAATGAGAATAAAGACATTTAGAAACAAGTTACTAACGCAATGCGATGTCCTCTAACCTAGGTACGACAAGCCGTTTACCGTGAGTTCGATTGACATGCTGAATTTACACTTGACATTAACTGTATTCACTGTATTGAGTTCTACGAGATACAAAACTGTGGACGAACTTTTTTAACCGACTGAACCGAAACAAAGCTACGTGATGAATAAGCATTTTGTTTGGAATCCAACTATTCGCAGTTTAAAATTTAGCAGGTACATGTGTCGTTGGTGTTTAATAAGGCAGTTCGAGACATAACCAGCTACTAGCTACGGTAGTTGTAATTAACAAAATTGTTAACAATTCGTTTGGCTATTATTTTTTAAAGTCGCGAGTCAGAATTTTAGTGCTTTGCATTTGTTTAAGCAACTGGATGACGAATATCGTTTTCAAAACAACACGTTTATAAATGGCTTACATTCATTCACGTTTATTGTTATTCATTTGGAAGTTGTTGACCTTAAAATCAACAAGTTAAAAATAGAATAGAATTTAATTGGGGTAGCAGGTCTAATAAAAACAATACCAACCGTGGAATTGAATGTTATTCTCGGAATACTTAATGAGATGCGACACTGTGATACTTAACAGAATGAGACTTGCAGTCCTTTTCAAAATTTCACATGTTCCTTTCAGTACACAAGCTAGGTGTTACCTTTGCAGTTGGATCTCATCCTTCATTCGGCACAGGATATACAGGTATGAGGGGATCAAATAGTAGATGAGCGTTTCAAAATGACGGTACACTTCAGAGTTTTCCTGTCTGTACCAAATATCAAGGACTCATTTTAGACAGTATTGAGACTGAATCCGCGAAGTTGGACTTAACGGTAATTGAGGGCAATTCCAAGTATATGGTGTCAACAAGAAAGAACATCCAATACCGAAGTCTCGGACAAAACGCCCCCCTCGACAGATATAACTTTGAGGTAGTTAAGGACTTTGTCTACCTAGGCTTCGCTATCAATTCAGATAACGACACCAGCCTGAGATCAAACGAAGAATAACTCTTGCCAATCACTGCTTTTTTGGGTTAAGAAGGCCCTTTTTCGAACAGCGAAAGTGACCCTATACAAGACCTTAATAATCGCAGTCCTGCTCTACAAGTATGGCGCAGAGGCATGGACTTTATCAAAAATGGATGAGGGTGCTCTTGGCTGCTTCCTCTTTCTCTTCCTCTCAAGAAATACGGTCTCATCTGCATAGGAGGAGATACAACGATGAACTGTATGGGCTGTACAGCGACATCGACTTAGCCAGAAGGTTGAAGGTCCAACGACTGAGGTGGCTGGGTCATGCAGAGCGGATGGACACCAATGTTTCGGTTTTCTGTCGCTCAAGGGACAGCGCAGTAGAGGAAGACCGCGATTCAGATGGCGTACGCAAGTGGAAGGGAACCTCAACCAACTTAGCGTGCGAAACTGGTAGCAGCTAGTTAAAGATCGAGCTGGCTGGAGATGCTTGTTGGTTGAGGCCCAGCGTCACCTCAAGTTAGTAAGTAACTGCAGATGGAGGCTTCCTACGACATGTCAAATCTCTACACAGATTAGGGTTGAGCTGGATTAAAAACACTCTAAATATTGGTTTTGCTCACGTCCTTACGGTCTACATAGTGAATGGCTAGCTAGGTCCACTAAGGACCTAAGGACGCCACCTTAAGTTAGTAAGTAAGTAAGATTTTGTGGAGAGAAAATATTCTCTTATGCAACTTGGTGAAGGACTTTGCTACAAGGTTAAGCAGAACGAAGGAATGGACAACTGAATCCAGCTTAAACCCCTTCTCAAGAAAATCTGAGGGTACCGTAACAGGGGTGTTGAGACTTCGAATCAAATAGCATCTTTCAACCGGAAATCTAGGCCATAGAAGATATGTCCAAATAAACCTGGACCGGAGATATAGCAGGCAAGACATTGCGAGCTGCTACTAAAGTCCTCAATGCATACGCATCAGGTCGAAGGTGGTTTGGGAATGCCTCACGAAAATCAATGAATTAGGCAAACCAGGTTACGCAGGTATCTAGAGGGAGCCGTCAAATTGGCATGATGAGGTCTAGAACCCTTCTGAAGATTGAGAGAATACACCACCCGGAAGGAACTTAGGAAAGAGGAGGAAAGCAATAGAAATAATTATTGGAGATAACTTTCCAAGCTAAAGCAGTTCAAGATACTTCTCGGGAACTACCACCTGAAGAGATCGAGGACGTGTATCAAACTTACAAAGAAAAGGCTTAAAATACTAACGACACCTTATGAAAATTGGCCTGGAGGACAACAACGCTTGTAGATTCTGCAATGAGGTTGAGGAAATCCCTGAACACACTCTAGGTGAATACAGTGGCCTCAATCACATCAGATTTAGTAGTCTGGAGGCACACCAGATAGGAAAGGAAACCTTTCCCTGATCTGAGGACTTCCAGCAAAAACCGATTTAAACTGATACTGACAGTTTGGGAGTCCCAACCCTAGCACTCACAGTGGTATCACAGTGAACTAAGTTTTGGTCTGTGGAAGTGTCGAAGAAGACCAGCTGACTAAACTTGTCCATTGTACTCAAGGCCACGGTGAATGTACGCTAAAAGGAAAGTCTATCATTCCAACAGAGATTGACAGTCACTCACATACGAAGAATAGAAAGCTTTACGGCTTAAACGATGGAAGTGTTATGCAAGGTTCAGGTTTTGCTTTAATAAAAAAAAGTTAGCATTTGGTTTTTGCAGACATTAAATTCTATACTTTACGATCTTGTCAAGAGATCGTGACTAATGAATATAAATTGTGTTGTGTTACCTTTCCCATTTAACGGGTTAAATACTCTTACTTTCATTGGAATGCTGGTTGATCCCACTTTTTGGTGAGATATTCCTTGAGATTAGTTGTGGACCTTTTGTTTTGGAAACCAAACTGTTTGGTCTTTATGAAGTTTTCTTCACTTAAAATGCCAAAGAAGAGCAGGCTAGTGAAATGGGTCAGTAGCTGGGGGGAGAAAATTTGTTAGTTTCGTACATGAAGTAATAACGGAAATCGTTTCCAAAGACTGTAAATTAATCAGTTTAAGACGATCCACGTAGAGGGTTCGGTCCAAGGTGAACCGCGTAAAGCAAAGAGAAGGAACCTACGCTAAACTTTTGTTTTTTCTAAATTCACTAGGGCTAAAGGGGTTATGAATACCCTTATGATGCTATTCACACAGCGCTAGTGTTCAAAATTTAGAAGGTATAAGGTTTCAGTCTTTTTGCTCCGAGGATGGTGTCCAGAATGACTGGCGAGAATTATTGGTGCTGTTGCCATTGCAGTATTTCTTTCAAACATCGACTTCTTCTCATCTTCGATTCTCATGGAATGGACAACGTGGGTGGTCCACTTGGCTAGCATACTCAAGAAGAGGCCGTACAAAGGTAGAATAACTTATGGATCTGAAAATTCTTTTGTCCGCCGTTTGACAAAGCCAAGTGCAGAGTTGGCTTTAAGAATAAATATTTAAGGCATAAGACCAAGGTGTTGAAAATCAAGAGCCTTGAGTTGAAAAAGGATCATTTTGTGAGGGATTTTGTCAAAAGCCTTACTGAAGTCTATAGCAACGACATTGAAACTCGTCGCCTCCAAAGCAAGTCACACAGAGTTCTTAACACGAATTTAGTTAAGCTGGCCTCCCCTTGAGGAACCTATGTAGTTTTGTGACAAAAATTGGCATTCAAAGAGCTTTAGTACACATGAGAGCTTAGCTACACTCTTGCACCCTTTTTTTTGTGGAAAGGAATGATGTAGCAGTGCTTCCACAGCACCTTGCCTGATTGAAAGTTGAAAAAATGCAAAGGGGGATTGTATCAAATGATTGTTGCCACCTCTAGACCCGTAAGTCTTTCATATCCAAAGCAATGTCATTACCCTCTTTCAACTTCGACAGCGCATAAATCCTTAAAAAAAAAACAAACTTAATTTCATGTATTCATTCCCTTACAAAACAGTGATACTGCTAGAAGTTAGACAATCAAACCCCAACCAAAGTCAAATTGAATTCCTCTCCAACAACCACCTTTGAGCAGCGAACAAAAAAATTACCCCCCTCAGCGCTGCATTCATAAATTTCGTTTGTTCAATTGAGTACCTGTTAATATGGTTATGGTTCTGCCAAGCGGAAAAGAAAATCAACGGTAAAAGTAACAAAATCCCTGAAATTATACTACATCCGCCGGCGAATGGTGTAGAAACAACAAAGACTCCTGTGATTGCTACCAATTGCGTTGGATCGTGTTCCGCACCGGACATCCACAAAAAAAAGAATGACCCAGGCCGGCTAAAACCGAGCGTAAAAAAAAATAACACCATGCCCAGCTGCACTGTTCAGAAATTTCAGACTCCCTTCCTCTGGCTTCTGTTTTTTCTAGAGTTTTTCTAGCCTGCCTCTTCAGCCGTTACAGACTAATACACCCTCCAGCATAACCTACCCTACCTGTGGAGTACACTCGTACATGTGAACTATAAAGTGAGTAATCAAATTAGGAAAGCGGAAAACGCATTCATGACTGTTCCCAACCTTGAATACGAACACGAGTCGGTATGGCACTGGTACTGGGTTGAGATTGAAATACACCCGCACCCACCTCCAGACACACTCCAATCTTTTCTCTTTTTGATTCGGCGAAACGGCGAAACAAGTGAAGCGAATTTAAATGCAAATTTGGTTTTTTTTTTTGTTTGATTTGTGTAGACGTAGAGGGTTCCATGTGATGATGCGGATTCCGTGGACGGGTGGGTTGGTTCCGTAATCAGATTTTCTAGATTTTTTTTTTTTTTGTGTGTGTTTCCTTGCCCCCGTCGTCGTCGTCGTCGTCGAGAGAACAAGAGGAATCACATTCACCGACAGGCGGTGTATATCACTGCCAAGGGTTTGAGAGATGAGTCCTGTGAAAGTGAGAATGATTCATTTGGTGCGTGTGAGGTTATGAGTTAGAGGAACTTCTCCTTTGCTAATGGATTGTAAATTACGTGAAGGATAATGGCAATGGGTGCTCCAACAGATATCTTAATGATATTGTCTTGAAGGGCTTCGCTTACCTTGTGGTAAATCGAGCGTGAGGTGTTTTATTTGATTGCCGATCAGATTAACGGCAAAGTTTGACGAATGTGGCGGGAATTTGAGTTATGTGGTTGAAAGCTTGAAGTGAATGCTGTATTCAATGGGATGGAAGGTATTAAAGTGAATAAAAGAGATGACCATTTGGAAGTGGCTTCGTTTAGAGGCACGATGGTGTGACCTAGTAGTGAAACTTCATTGCCATCGACAACAATCGTTAGGTTTCAAATTTGTATTCAAATAGTTAGCAAAGCCGCAAACCTCAGCTCCTGCGGATATGCTGCAAAATACAGCGTATTGCTTTTCGTTTCACCATACCATTCCTTTGTGGAATCTATAGCGGGTTAAGGAACCCACATTTCGTGAGTTTCCTCAAGAGTATCTCAATCAGACAAGTAGTCGCTCATTTCTTGCGGGATGCCTGGTCTCAAGCTTCACACGACGATCTTTGCATGCTCTTGCCAGGATATCTTCTTAAGCCGACTCAGCAGAACCTAGCTAGCAGTCACCGAGGCATTGAGGTAAAGAAGGAACACCCAATATCGGCGAAATGGACAGAAGGTCATAGTGGACACTTATACCTGGAGGTAGTAAGGGACTTTGTCCACCTTGGCCCTGCTTTCACTTCTGACAACGACATCTCATTACAAATCACATGAAGAATACCACCTGCCAATCGCTGTTGCTATGGGCTAAGTAAGCCCTCTACTAAACAACAAAGGAAACTCTGCTTTCTGAGGTTGAGGCTTGTACTCTCGAAGGCGAATGAAGATATCCTTGCTTGTTTCGAGCGAACAATTCTTCGTAAGATATTTGGTCCCGATTGTGTTGACTAGCTCTGGAGAAGGAGATTCAACGACGAGCTGTATAGCGGCATTGACCTAGTGAAACAACGTGGTTAGGTGGTAGAGGTCGCTGCATTTATGTACAGCCTCAGTTGGATCTCAATGGATCCATTGTGTTCCCCGGTTTGGTGTGGGATACCTGAAATATGGAAACAACTACGTGTTAGATATTGGAGATGGCTATGACGTGAAGAATCTTCGAATATAACCCGAAGGGACAATGCAGGAGAGGAAAACCTCGCTGGAAGTGGATCTCAACCAACTTCGAGTGCGCATCCGAAAGTAGTTAGCTCAGCACTAGCTTATCCGGAGAGGCTTGCTGTCTGAAGCCGAATTTCATCAATAACTTTGCAAAATGATGATTTAAATGTCCATGTGTATGGCCATGACTTGTTGATTCCATGGATTCCATCAAATTCTTGTCTCTTGTACTTTCCACTAACAGGACTATCGCAGAACTCGATGAGGATTACTTAAGTGAAATAAATCGAATTTACTGTCAAGGATGACAGAATGCAAAATCAAAACATGAAATGCGATTGGTGTTCTCCAAAATGCTATCCAAAGTTTCCGCCCAACTTCTATGTGAATCCGGGACACTCGGAGCATCTGAACCCAGGAAACATCGAACAATTGCACAGTCTCACGCATCAGATTATGCCAAAATTCTTCGATGGCATCGAACTGGGACTTCGCAACTGTTTGGCTCCGGACAAAATTATTACAACCAATTGGATTCTAAGTCATACAAGACCTTCGGGGTTCCGAATCGGTGGAATTTATTGCACTCGACGGCATGATGATGTTTTGGTGAGTCCTTTACAGTGTACGAGTTAATTCTTGTTTTGATTTTTGTGTGTTTGTTGTTTTTCTTTTTGTGATTCACAGGAAACCCCAATGGTTTATGCGGACATAAATCCAAGTTCATTGGCGTCAAATTTCGGATTTATATACTATCCATGGCCATGCGTTCGTCTGGGGACGACTCTACAAAAATCAAATGCTCTCTTTAGTAAAAGCCTAACGGCAGAGATACGTAGTGCAAGCACAACGTACACCATGAATCTGTATAATCCGTCCAATAAGCAAGGTCGATGCACTATCTCCATCCTGCGTAGCGTTACGAAACATCTTGCTTTGGGTGCTGAGTTGCTAGTCGAATGGAATGAACCGAAGCATACTAGTGCCGATACTGCTATTGCTATGAGGTGGGTTCTGTCTTATAGCAGTTCTACCGCGTATAAACATTGAACTATTGATAGATACATGCGAAATCGGTATTCAACTGCACTGACCGTCTCACCGAGGGGATTCGATATCAGTTACTGGCAACGCATACACCGGAATATTCAAATGGGCAGCTTATTGGCATTCAACAGGAGTACCCAGAAGGCTATTGCATCGATTTGCTATCAGTGGGAATTTCAGGATACCACTGTTCGTGGCATGGTCGACTCTGACATGTCCGTTGGTTTTATGTATTTCAAGTGAGTGTGCTGAGGGCCATGACCTTCTGTGACCTTTTGATCGATTTCCGTGTTTCATTTTCCATTTCAGGTCACTGTCGCACATCCCATGTGGGTTTGGACTGAGCCTGTTGTTGTGTGCTCCCGTCAATCGGTTTACCTTTGGGATCAAATTTGATTTAGACCCGAGCATAAGGTGTGGATAGCGGTGGACGACTCTTTGATTTTCGGTTTATTCAGTGATTATATTTTGAGAGATAGTTGCTATTCATTTCCAAGTGAAATATATTGGAAATTATTTTAAAGAAACTGTATTTGTTGGTTGGAAGTTCTGTTCCAGGGACCGCTTGTGGCAGTTGACAATACAGTCGAGTTGGATGAAAGATGTTGAGAATGATATATCGTTAACAGTGGATAGATTCCCAAGTTTAGGTGTGGTAGCCTTGAGAAACGCAATATTCAGGTTCCAAAAGAAGCGTCTAGACGTTATTCAAGCTGATTTGTTCCTTAATTGTTGGTCTTGGCACTGGTTCATACTTCTCTATGAATGTGGAACATGAAAAGTCACCTCCACTGTCACTTGTAAGCTGCTAACCTTCGTAGACAGGTGACTACGTATCATACTCAGGATTCTGTGGCCAAAACGTATTGCGAACGAAGGAGTAAGCGATCAATTGGCATCACAATACGATGAAAGAAGTGACAGTCGACTGGTCAGACCTTAAGACACGAAGACAATTTTGTTGCGAAATATGTCATGCAATGGAATCCACTCATCATGTGAGACAAGCATATCGTTAAAGACAATCCTGGTACCGATCAGTTGAAGAGGGAGTTGAAACGTGTTGCAGAACTCCGAACATGATAGATCGCAGGCAATGATACCAATCTATGCCCTAGGAGGGGTTCAGTTTGATTCAAAAGGTCTAGCCTTGACAAAATCATCGTTTATCGACTATTTTTCACTGGAAACCTGGGTATAAGACGTCAGTAGAGGCTTTGTAAGACCACAGGACTGTCAATTCTAGTGAAAACTAGTCTCCCACAGGTGACGAGGAAGTAGATGAGGACACTCCAGACTTTCTCTGCCACTGTCCGGCACTCTGCCATACAAGAACTAGAAGAACTGTCCAGCAAGTCGGTGCTTGGACATACACAGATTCATCAACGCTGCGGGCTGGCTTAATGGAGTTTAGGCTTATGGTTCTTAGGAAGGG
The DNA here is from genome assembly GCA_951813785.1 of Criorhina ranunculi. NCBI lineage: Eukaryota > Metazoa > Arthropoda > Insecta > Diptera > Syrphidae > Criorhina > Criorhina ranunculi. The sequence goes on along the minus strand of OX638381.1, from coordinate 86,481,478 downwards.
GGCTGCAACCCCTAGGGCATCACAATGGGTCTACATTGACCTAAGGGTGGCGGGGAATGGACTTTCTTCCCCGTCAACCCTCCCCATCAAATCCTACCTTACCTAACCTCTCCCACAGGTCCGTAGGTGTTATCGCCTTTTTAGAAATTTTCAATGCACAATGGTTCCTGCGTCAAACACAGATCACCGCTCTATCTGATTGAATGTGTGACTCAAGACATGGAATGCTAAGGAACCTCGACAAACTGAAGAAGTCTTAACAAGATTATGAGCAAGCTAAGCCCTTCGCATCCCCACGATGAAATGCCAAGACGGCGATGCCGTGGGGAAAAAGGGCAAGGAATGTGAGGATAGTTTATTGGATGGGAATTCTACACCGTTACTGGGCACAAGCTTAGTTTCGTCTTTAAAAGATTCCTACTTCCTTCAGGAGGAGTGTTTTTCTTATGGAAATCTTGATTCCTGAGATGCCTCGAGAGAGATCGAAGACCTCCTAGTCTAACCAGGCTTCGGCACAATAGATCTCATAGGTCTGGGGGTCATGCTGAACCGCCATCTCTACCTACCTACCGGTCGCAGAGGCAATTTTAAAAAGAAGGTGCTTGGTGTCACTTCTTCCACAACTTTAAGGTGTCGGATGGCTTTGTAAATCGAAGCGGATTACTGCAAGGTTGTGGATTGTCATCGTTGTTTTTCTTGCCTGTCCTCTTGCAAAATGAAGGCTAAAAGGAACTACAACGATAACTCTCTCAGAGAAGAGTCATTCAAAGTCAGTTTTGGGGATACCATTTCGACATGCCTCACCAGACAACAGGCTTAGAAGTGTGCTTCAAGAAGTTTTGTAAATTTGTCACTTGTTTTTTTTTTTTAATTCTTGACAATTGTGGCCAATTATGGACCGATTTCTTATAATGGATCCACATTCCGAACTAGATGGTCCTTGATGGCAAAAGTCGAAAGCACTCCTAAAGCAATCTAGCCCACTCCTTCTCTGATGTCTGCCTTGTATTGCGTGAGGATTAAACAAAAAAATGTATTCCTCTGCAGACTTTCTTCATGCCACGATTCCATCCGATACTTCCCGTCTGTTTTCGAAAAATTCTCAAGATTCCTTTCCCTAAATTACGAGTATTCCAACGAAAAGTTATGAGAGCAATAGACCAATTAAAAACCCCCTGCTCCCCATCTCGTCGGCTTCAGTCAAAAATGCCATTCCCCCCTGCAAAACAAAAATTAATTTCATTAAAATTAACCAAAAAGTTTCTGGCCTCATCCTGCCTCAAACTGAAGGACGATAGTAGTAGGTACAGTGCTGCACCCCAAAACGAGAAGAGCAACCAGAAGATCTCAAGCAAAAGTAACAAACTTACAACTATTCTCGCTATTAATCGCTCGAATATGCTCTGTTTTGAGAGAATTTTCCTCCCCCCTATCCAAACTTCTTGTTCTCATTCGAAGTCCTTGCGGGTCCCTTTGTGTTAAGGGGCCTTGTGCACACACAAAACGTTATTTAAAAAATGCCCTTCTGGTTAATTTATGGCTATCGAAGTACACAACTACCTCAGCCCCCCAGAGTCCTTCAAATATCCGCTTAATTTGCGAGTAACAAATAAATAATTTTACTAATTTCGAGGCACCACCACCACACCGCCGCTGTGATGCTGGAAACTTTGAAGGAGGCGAAAAGTTTTCCGCAAAACCATCCTACATTCGTCCCGTGAAGCATGCCAAATGTTGCCAATAATCGGGAGCGCTTGCCTCGACCAGTTATTTTCATGGTACTACTTCAAAATGTCGCCAACTATGACAGGTTTCTTAGCGGGTGAGACAGGGATGGTTGTCGGGGGAATATAACTTAATTTGTTATTTTGGCAGTGATCCCCGCTGTATAGAGGGCGGGGGGGGGCAGATTACGCAACACACCCGCGAACTTTCATTATGGTTATTAGACGATGGCGGGGCTCGTATAGCGGTGTTGGGCGCCATATGCCAGTCTAACGATGCGGACAAAGTTGTTTTCGACGAAGTTCACCGCGCCGTTTCGGAGCAAATTGTTTCACGAAACATTTTTCGACAGGTGAAACGCACTTTTGTTGGTTCGAGTTGTTTTTTTTTTTTTTTCGTGTTTGGAAAGATGACAAACTGTGGCATGGAGGACATTTTGTTTTCCTTCAGGACCGACATCTGTTTATGTTGCTCATGATTGCTGTGGCAGTTTCTCCTTTTTTTTTGTGAAAAAGTTAAGGGATAAAGCTGGCAAAAAGGGTTACGTTGACACTTTGCCATCTTGTGGAGGGAGGAAATTATATGCGAAACAATTTGCCAGATTTAGATGGAAATTTGCATTTACATACGACTTTGGACTTTTCGGAGGTTTGTGCGGGAATTATGGGTACGACCGGCGGTGGCGGCGGCCTGTAGTGTTGCTTGAAAAGTTTTGGATTTTTAACATGAGCCTTGTTAGTGGCAACTGTTGTAAACGTTTAAGGTGTGCAAGGTGTAAGGGAAATTGGAAAGGGTTCTAAAGTGAACGACTAATGGTTGTGAAAAGAATTGCTTCTTAAAAAGTTTTTGTTACATAAATTTGGAACATAGATTTTCTATATGAAGTAGTTTTATATGGGCCAACTGGTAGTCCTAGTTAGTCATTTCAGGAGGGGGATGGATTGATGCTTCATTTTTTAAAGGATTATTTTTGACTTGGTAGGTAAAGGATTTCATTTGGATTGGATTCTTACATACTTTCGTCTGGACTTTGTTTGGTATTTTTCTGGTGAAATAACAACAGCACTTGTTTTCTGTCGAAACAGATCCGGCCTAACATGGATTTGAGGAGAACAGGAACACTTGTGTCCGTGAACAGGAAACTATCAGAATAGGTGTACCTTTTAACGATTTATGTAGAAACTGCAGAGATGAGGAGGAAGAAGAAGCGACTACATACCTTCTTTGCACATGTCCTGCTCTATCAAGGCTGAGGATGAAAACACTAGTAGAGTACTTCTTCAATGACCTTAATGACCCAGTCGTACACCGATAGGTTATCTAGAACTTATACTCCTTTTCTCTTATCGGAAATTCCACATGTGAGGTTTCTGAGGCTGGTTTCCTGTTTCTATACGCGGTATCACAATGGGCCTTCGTTCTGGCATAAGTGAGTCCCTGCTTAGTGGGGACAGCCGCCCAACCTAACCTAACCTTGTTTGGTAACTTCATTTAAGGCTGGGACACAACTTCTTCAATTTAATTTGGTTCCAGATTCGCTTTTTTTGCAAATAAATTTGCGGGGCTTCAAGAAGATCGTAGGCTGCCCTTTTGTTTTGGAAATAAAAACCATTCTTTAGATCCTTATGAACGGTGTGAGTATTATGTAGATTCTTGAAGCCATTCTTTATCGATTAGCCTTCATCCGGTCTAAGAGATCTGTAAGCAGCGAAAGAGACTATGGAACTTCTCACTTAAGATTGTGAATACTTTACTGCTCCTAGTCTAGATGTGTCTAGAAAAATGTGAATCCATCAACTGTGGAACGTATTTGCAATCACATTTGTAGAAGTTCATGTTTCCAAAAAATGTCGAGTTAAGCTTTAGGATTAGTAGTCATTATTTTCTGCTTCCATGCTTAATTGTTCAATTTTGCATATCGAATATACGTTTTGTTAACCTTATCGACTTTTGGTGAACCCTCTATGCCACAGTTTTGCTGGACCTTACGATCAGCTGTTCAATCTTTTTTTCATCAGGGAACCTTTGTAATCTACAATGTGGGCTTGGATTGGATTGACATTTTTTAAATGACTACAATACGTAGCTACAAAACTTTACGGTTCTCGAGCTCAGACAATACACATTTCTATCCTTTCCGATGCTGTTTCCAGTTCTCCAGATCACGCGCTCACGCATCCATTGTTCATGCGCTCGCTTGCTACAGCTCATACAGTTCGTCGTTGTATTTCCTTCCTCTATGCAGATGAGCCCATACATCATCTGAACGAGTTTTCTCTTCATGACAGGAATGATCCGGATCTTGTATAGAGTCACTTAAGTTGTTTGGAAGAGGGCTTCGCTAATCAGTTACCTTCTTAGACCAAAGAAACAGCGATTGGCATGAGTAATTCTGCATTTGATCTCAGGGCTGATGTCGTTGCCTGTGTTAACAGCGGAACCTAGGAAGATAAAGTCGCTAACTACCTCAAAGTTTCTGTCCAAAACGTTGGTGTCCTTCTTTCTTGACAGCGTGTTTCTATTCGTCTCATTTTTAGGGAAACGTGCTATTGACGTCACGCTGCGTTATCCCGATTATGTCAGCGTATGCGACTTTTGAAACATTGTGCCAACATCAGGCGTTTGAGTTCTTTCAAGCACGATGTTAAAGAAATCGCATGACAGCTCGTCATCGCCTTGTCTAAATCCTTGACATCAAGGGTCTCGATGAAACACGAATGGCAGGGATCTATATTTTTAATTGCCGACTCTGAACGGCGAATTGAGAAGCTCTTTCATGACAAATGAGGTGGTGCCACGAAGAAGTTTCGTTGTTTTGCTGTGGCTCGAACCTGTGTCCAAAGAACTAATCACTAGTCCCATATGAAAATGCACCCCCTTAGGAACGAAATAAGTGGCTGCCAACAACACAAAAACAAAAATTGAGTTCCTGGAATCTGTCAGTCAGTGTAAGGTAAATTCTATAATTGAAAACCCTCCTCTCCAGGAACATTCGAATGCAGAGCTCTTTAATTTATTCTTCAAGATTGTTTGCAAAAATCCTTATCCAACTCTGCCCTACTTTTCTATATTTTTCAATTACCTCTTCCTTTATTAAAACACGTTCCACAACGTATTAACAACGAAGAACTACCAGTTTTTCGTCCACCCATTCAACTGGCCATCAACTTAATTTGACACAATTCCAACCAAAAAGCGTTTCTCAATTTGAACAAAATTGCAATTTATCCAAAGGACCACTTCACCGCCACTTAACCCCAATTTAGGGCAAATACTCGTATCTAAATCAAATCCTCGTCCTGGCAAACTGTGTGTTCTTCCACTGCGGAAAGTATTCTGCAGTGAAAGCATTTTTGTCCAGCTGCAGTGCAATTTCATTCGAAATACTCCATTCGAATGCTTTGCTTTTGGTTCGAAACAACCAAAGTGGAGATTCCACGATTAAAACCACTAGAAGTGGAAGGATGGAGGCACACAAAAAAAAAAAAAAAAAGGAAACAGTTCACCATCACCATCGTCTGATTCTATTCTCAGAAAACACAAGACAAAAGAATTTCAAGGAAAATGAATAAAAGAGGACAACGACGTTTGTCGAAACGTAGATTCCTTCATGTTTCGTTTCCTGTCCTCGTTTCCTGTTCCTCTTGCATTGTGTCCCATTGACGACTTCTGCTCTGAATTCTTGGAAAAAAAAAAAAAAAAACAACAACTGACCACAGCAACCAGAACAGAAAACCAAAACTCAAATGACAGAACAGAAAAATTTCCCCATCGAATGATGGTCCTTAACCTACTCCAGAGAGGCTGGGATTTTCTCATGCGCACCCCGGTACAACCGTCAAGGATTCCCCATTTAATTTATTTAATATGTCCTTCTACTTCCGCAAAAGCATAATAAAATTTCATTGCTAATCACAGTGATAGAGCCGAGAAGCAGATAAGGATAACAAAAAATCCTTTTACCTGTAATTGGATTTTTTTTTCCTTTCAAGGATACACTCGAAAACCGGTATCACATATAGAACTTCAGAAATTATGATTACTTTCGTTGAACTTTTGACGCGTGAAACCACACAAATCGCACCGCACCGCAAGTAGAAATGGTTAACACTCTCAAGGATTCAGTTGGTGAGCGAGTTGTGAATCCTTTTTTTTGGAATCGTATACCTTCCGGCCTATAGACAGGAAAACAGGAAAACATCTGAAATCTCATCGGAAGTGATGGCAGCATACGAAAGGATCCGACGAAATGGTAATCGAAAAATCATCCCCTCAGGTGCGTCTGGAAAGGGAGAAGTGATTCTGACACTTGGAATAATAAGTTCGTTTGTTAATTTGTTATCCTTTGATGTGGTGGAGTTTCCTTTTTTTTTTCTTTTTTAACGTCATATTTTCCCTTCGGGAATATCAATGACAAAAGGAGGATGTAAGAAGGAAACTCCTTTACTGACAAGTGCACTCCGGTCACAAGGAAGTTAGATAAATAAGGAAGGACTTGCTTTCGTGTCAAAGGATTGAATGAACACCTTGCGATTGAAGTTAGTTTCTGATTTATAAGGAAATCCTTATTCACACGAAGTGATTACAAACGAATGTGTGTTGGTGTTTTTTGGGACCGGAAAAGGTGAGTCCTTAGAAAAAAAATAAAAATTGCTAATCAGGAAAATTGCCAACTTTGTAAGGATTCAATGTGAAAAATGGTAGACGCGAAAGAAAAAAGGACTACAACGACATAAGCCCGCCTGAAGGATGGTGAAATTGAAAATTGCCTTCCAGGTTGTTGGTATTTTTACAGGCTTCTCACTCGCAACCGCATTGAGTTGTGTCTGCTAGATGGTCGGTCTCGTTCTTTTTTTTTTGTTGGTCGTCGTTGTCGGAAAGGGTTTTCTTTGCCTTGGTGTTATCCTACGCTGGCATGGATGGGCGGAAAATTGATGGCTATTTGTGCGGATGGTTAAGAGTGATGGGTTGTGTAGGTTTTATACGTTGTGGCTGAACTTTACAACATTTTAACGAACAATGGGGAAAGGCCCTTCTTGGGAAGGTAGTCAGTATCGAAACTTTATATGATGCAGAGATCCTCCACGAATCGGAAGTCGATTTGATAGGCGAATGGGTGACTTAATGAAGGTTGTAACAAGTTCTTTGGAATTTCATGAAAAGCCACAAGTTGTGGACTCGGCGTTAAGCCGAGTAAAACAGAACTAATGCCATCACTGTCTATCAAGCTTTCACGTCCTAACAACCAAACAGGCACTCCATCCTCCAGTGCAAGGTACCTTGGCGTCTTTTTTGACTTCAAGTTCAACTGGAAATTAATTGTAGAATACAGGGCAACGAAAGTATGTATCTTTTCCCACACCGCCTAATAGGTGGAGACACCAACCTAAGGATGTACACTGCGTAGTTCGTTCCATTCTTTCCTATGGATCGCTCGTTTGACGGCCCGCCTTGAGTAAAGCCTAAAACATCACAAAACTAAGCAGAATTCAAAGAACAGCTGGGAACGGAACCACAGGAGCGCTATGGATCGATTCCGACCGAAGCATTGAACGTGCTTATAAACATCCTGCTGCTGGAAGAGAATCTGGGTTTTTGTACGCGAAATCTCACGTTTATAACTTAGTTCTTGATTTTCCGCTTAAGGCCGTTGATTGTTGTGCACTTGTGTACAGCTTCACTCGGATCTCAATGGATTCATTGTGTTCCGCTTAGAGCACTGGCCTCGACCATAACTGACTACAGAACATTTAAGCTGAAGTTCAATGAAAAATCCAAGTTCTTTTCCGAACAGGACGAAATGGAGCAATAACTCTCTCCTAGCGATCTTTGCTGACAGTTCCAAGGTGGAATGTAGTACTGGAGCAGGGTCTTCTCAGCGGAACTGAACGTATCCAAATCATACTGCCTTTCAGATTCTTCGGGTGTACTCAAGGCGGAAATACTAGTGACTGCCAGAGGCCTGCAAGATAGTAGGTATCAGCTCCACAACCAAAAGCAACATAGGAATCCTTATTGACATCTAGGCTGCCATCAAAGCGCTCGATTCACTCACCACGTCCTCTAAATTGGTAGAAGAGGATAAGGAAATTATAAGCTCTGTGCTTCAGGCCATTGTAACACAAAGAGGAATAGGAGAGCCCATGCGCTAGCCAGGAACAGCCCTTAAAACAAGTTTTTGTTCCAAGGACATCGTCTGCATAAGTCAATACGTTGCCTTTCCTAAAGTAAAACTCCCAAGTGTAAATCCCCCCCCGTTGGCTGTGTCTACTAACCTTACTTCAACTATTATTTCGCTTTCGTCCTATCAAGTGCGGATATCACCTAAGTGGCCATAAGTAAACCTTTCATGTCTATTAGAGCCTATTGCGGGCACTTTGTTGTGAAATGACTTCCGGGATCATCAACGTCTATGGTCAGTGGTTAGTGAATTTGAGCGTAAGCAAGGATACACGATTTGTTGTTGTATTGCTATGGTTGCTGTGTACACGAAAAGGAAGTGGCCCACGACGACGAAGGAGTTATTCTTTATTTTCCATTCAATTTCACATTTTCTAATGGCACTCAAGGAAAACTATAGAGCACAGCTCAGCAAGTAGGTACTTCTTGTGCAATGAACAAGCCAAGGAGTGTTAGGATTTTTTCCTTTTTCCTGTTTTTTTTTTTTTGGTTTTGTTCTTAAGAGGATATGAGTGAACTTGTGGATTGTGGACAAGAATTGGTGTGGGGTGTATGATATTTTCTTTTTTTTTGTTGTTGTCGTGCAAGTCCATTTAGAGTATGAATGGAAGACTTATACTTAATGGTGGATGAAGGATAACCAGTTAGAGCAATAGTGTCTGTAATTAAGTTTCACTAATTGACTAATGGTTTGGATTCAGAAAGTACTGAAGCCTTTGTGGCAATTGGCAGTTGTTGGAGTTGTTTGTACTTGGAAAGGAAGTTGTGGAATAAGGTTGTAGTCTGCTTTGAAAGGGATATGATTGTGCTTTATAATTTGTCAGTTGGGAAGAGAAGTTAGTAGGAAGGCATTCTAAGGACATCTTCAAAGAGGTGACACCCTGTGACATAGAATGGAGTGTACTTAGAATGACTAGGGAATGGAGCCTTTAAATGGGTTTAAGGATTGACCCTATAAATGTGATACCAGGTATGTAGGAGAAAAAGGAAGAAGTTGCTATACGATTTGGACGCATTTCGGTGCTTAGTGATTGACTCCAAGCTTCTAGGAATCATCTTTGAAAGAAAACTTCTAAACAATTGAGAGAAGTAGTCAAAGAAGTTATTCAAGACCTCATGGTATGAGATTAGAGGAAACAACTTGGGACAACTAATTTATGCTATTATTGTGAGGTTAGGTGACTTCGACGAAGATAAGCTAACTGAGTGAACAAATAGCAATCCTGTCTTTTCGAAAAAAGATTAGAAGAGCTAAAGATACCGACTAATGAAGCTTTCGACACGACTTTTGATTGGTCTTTTAGCTGCTTCGTGTTGTGCGGTTAGGGATTCACTTGAACTCCTTTTGCCCTTATCTGGAGGGGCATGCCCGTATAATCGATCCCGTGTTTTTATTCAGGATTAAACCAGTATCAACGATGATAACTTTTAGACACATTCTTCCGATGTTAAGCGATTCATTGGAAAGCTCAAACATCTTTTTTATAAATAGAGCGGGCTCAAAGCTTGATGACTACCCTTAAACTAGAGCACGGGCTCTACGAAAATTAGAGAAAAGGTGAAGAAGATACCAATGCATGTTGGTTTTATATCCATTTCAGTTGTAGTGACGAGGAAACACGCAGCTGTGTATATCATTCCGTATTCGTGGTGTAAGACCTAAGAAAGAGTAGGCTTAGGGTCAACGGGTAAAATGTCAAAGGGGCGGTATGCAACTAGTTTTTGTTTGTGGAAGAATCGATAAAACAGTGAGGAACAGGAAACACTTTTCCAGTGTTCAGGAAAGCCTTTGTACATCATAATGTCCCTGTTTGTCCACATCTGTCCACATCTACAATGTGAAGTACAAGTTTTGATGCAGAAAACCAGATGTGGGCTTTGTATTTGAGCTTTAAGCAGACCGTCTTATAGATTGAAGGTTGTCATTAACACACATAACGAAGACGAAAAGTCTTTCGGCTTCAACAATCCAATTTCCAGTTATTTCGTGCTTCGTTCGAAGTTTGGGTTTCGCTTAAATGACAGAAGACAGCATTGGATTTTTGGAAGCATTAAGCCATAGCATGCTAAAATATCACATGAAAAAACTACGTCTGAGCGACGATGACATCTGCAGAGGATGCGGCCCATGAGGACACGGCCCATTTCCTCTGTAAGTGCCCAATTCTCTGTCAACTCAGAAACAGAACCGTGGGCACATTTTTCTTCGACCATATCTATCAGCTGTCAGATGGATCACCGTCAAAACTACTCAAATTCGCCAGAACGTCCGGATGGTTACAAAAAAGACTATAATACCACGGTAGGGAACAAAATCATGGGTATCACAATGGGTCCACATGGACCTAAGTGTGATGAGGATGTAACCATTCTCATCAGCCCGCCAACCTAACCTAACCTAAGTTCGATTTTAGTTGTAGAACCTCATTGAGTTATGCTGTCGAAGTCGGAATTACTTTCACCAAAGTGATGGAGAGATTCGTTCCACTTCTCGGTGAGATATGCCATCAAATCACCAGGGGATCTGTTGTTAGAAAAACTGTTTAAAAGCAAGCGATTCATTAGTGTTTTCAGGATTTTTGAGAGAAGGGACGTAAGTGCAATTGGTCGGTCGTTTGAGGGAGAAGAAAATTCACCTTTTTTAGGGACTGACTGGAACAATGCAGTTTTCTATCTACTCGGAAAGAGAAAGAGAAGCTTACACAGTGGCTTTGCCAGAACACTTCTCCAGAACTTTGGAAAAGTCTTCTCCCACTTGGACTAGTGTATTTTTTAACATTGAGACTATTAGGTTCTTTTGATATGTCCCACGGGGAATTCGATGCTCTCGGGTACAGGCGGAGACAGGGTTCAATCTGAAAACGTAGAAGTGGCTGTAAAGTGCTCAGCAATCCAATTGACCTTATCTAAGAAGTTTACAGCAAAAGAATCATTGTTAAGCTTTGGAATTGATGGCGAACCTAACTACCCTTGGGACTACTTCTTGTCCCAAATTTGTGGTCATAAAGGAATTCAACACATTAAATATTGACGTTATGGTCATTTCTGGTTTGTTGGATGAATGGATCGGCTTCATACGACCGGAAACTTACACCCATCTTCCTGATAGCGTCTTTGCAGTTCAAGTCAAATCACATTTTTCCATGGCTAGGTTAGGTTAGGTTGAAGTGGCTGCCAGCTATTGCCAGCACACTTAGACCAGTGATAGGACCATTGTGATACCACATGGATCTGAAGAGATCTCCATAGCTACTCGAAGCAAAGGAGGTTTCTGAAATCCGTGTTTATCAGATCGCCTAAGTCGTTAAAGTAGAGTTCCCCTAAATGGAGTCTTCTTTTACGGGAGAGAGCTGGACAGTTACAAAGTAGGTGGGAGATAGTTTCCTCCTCCTTTTCGCCCATGCAGCTTCTACAGAAATCGTTTGAATGGACGCTAAGCCTTTCATTAAGCGCTCCTATCTTTGAATTTAAATAAAACAAAGTGTGTGTGAGATATCATCGACATTTTTTATTCATTTGAAAGGCCTATCGATGCCATTGTGTATGGAATATAATATCGTACAAATGTCTGCCGCGGCTTCTATGGGTGGCGCGCATCCGAAATGTCAAATTTTCCATGACTCTGACGCATAAATCAGGTTGAATTTGAACGATGGCATGGGTTATGTTGGCTTTGAGGTCCGCTGTGGTTTGTGGCTTATTCGCATAGACCTGCGACTTCAGAAAACCCCACAAGAAAAAGTCTAACGGGGTCAAATCGCACGATCTCAGTGGCCAGTTCACATCATCTCCACGTGAGATGACCATGCAAAACGGACTGAATAAATGACAGCCAATTTGACAGATGTAGCTTCAACAATATGGCCGCTATCAACTGTCAAAGTTCGGAAGTCCTTATTGGAAGACACTTTATCAGCGGCATAAAGTCGTCGTATAAGTCGTCCTACTTGGCTAACGCAAAACCTTTCTTTTGAAAGTTCGTTCTTTAAATTCTTTTAAAGCAATTTCCACTTGAAAGTTTCAAAAATTTCACTTAACGCCACGCCAACGTCAACTCGTTAATATTTCATAATTCAATTCCGTCGTTTTCATATTTAGCTTTGTGTTGTTGTTGTTTTCCTTTTTTTTTCTTCTAGTCGTTGCACCATCACAGATAAAATTAATTTCTTCGCGCAAAGTTTTTAGCAAAATTAAAATATATCCTCTGTACACGCTTCAAATACACACACGCACACACGACAGCAAACCAACAGCCGTATGAATTTTCAATTTTCCATTTTCCGAGTTATGTACGTCGTTGAACGCAAAACGTTTTCCAACTCGCATGGAACCACCACAACATCATGCATATCGAAGGTGCTGAGGAAAAAAAATATCCTAAATATTTGCATATACATATGCGTGAGATGTGCACATCCCTATACACACCCGTTGTTATCCACCTTTAGCTGAAGAAACTTATCCCGAAAATGCGGTTTTAATTAGCAAAAGCACAGGAAATCTTCATGCTGCCACCGTCATCATTCAACATTGCCGTGGTACCGCAAGGAAACGAAATAAGTAAAATGTTCATACACATCCATACATATGGATATCCTGGCAATTTTCAATTAGTCCTGGGCATACAGAAGAAAGGGGGGGGGGGAATGGGAAAAAATAATGTTTAAGTAATAAATTAAAAGAGGGGCTTGAATGAGTTGGAATGGATAGACGACCGGATTCGGATCCGGATTTACCTGCTTAAAATTGATTGTAGATAAGGGACTCAAGCACATCACAACGTCATATGTGTGTGTATGTTGGTGCAAAAACTTTGAATCACACTTCCACAAGAGCTCTCTCTCACAACTCCAAGTCGAAAGTAATCCCTTTTGCCTTGAAATTTTTGGATCAACATTATTAGGTAGGGCGGGGGGCAACCCCATTAACCGGCGGGTATCTGTATCCTTAGGTTGAGAGTTTCATCTATTCCTAAATTAAGGATGTTTACATTTTGTGGAATAAAATGTGGGATTCATGGCCGGTTACCTAGCATTATCGGTGTGATGAGGGTTAACTATAAAACAAAAGCTTGAAATATGGTCCTTAGAGCTTTGGGTACAACAGGTGAATAGAATTTGGTTATGATAAGGCATGCAGATGTAATCTGAATATGCTGTGGGTGTCTTGTCTGAGGTGTATATTAGGTTCTTTTTTATGTGAATGTATAATTTAACACATTTTGTGCAAAAAGTTTTTTGCTTTCTGTTTGCTGCAAAAGCTCTTCATATTCAAGAATAGAGAAAGGAGTCTGCTCAACTTTGCTGTATGGAGTGAGTGCCTAAAGCCTGCTGTTAACAACACTACGGAGGATCTAGGAGGAAACCAACGGAATTTCAAATCGATACCTAACACATTTTAAACGATTTTAAGGCTGTGATTAGTTCCAAAATCCTTGCCAAACTATTCCGATTGTGCAGGGTGACGATGGAGAATGGTTGAGTAGTAAGCGACTTGTTGCTTGTTTTCTTTTATTGAGCCCGAGATTCATCCAACAAATGAAAGGGCGAGTAAACTAAGTAAGTTAGCCCGAGTAGGGAACAGTGAGATGATTAGCAGCATTTTCCGTCTGCCAACTTTAGGTTTAAACCAAAGAGGGACTGGTTTTCTGCCTGGAAACTTTGTGTCAAGAAGGCGGAAAAGGCGGCACATATCAAGTCTCTGATAACCTAAAATCTTTCACTTCTAGAGCAACTTCCCATATAAAAGTCAAGACCCAAACCCCCTTTTTAAAAATGATTTCAAAGCCTTGTCTTAGTTTGTCTATATGTAATCCACTCCTTCCAGCGATGGAACAGGTGAACCAGTCGTATTTCGGTGTCAAAAAAATATTTAGGGAAGGTTGCTCGCTGTCATGTGATTATTTTGACATCCTTCTTGAGAGAATGTGTAGGATTCACATCCTGACAACAGTTTTTTTTTTTGTCTTTTAAGGCTTCGCAATGCCAGAAATGGATGAGGTTTCCCTCGGTTGTTTCGAAAGAAGTAATCTGCTTGGATGGTGAGTGGAGGAGGTGACACAACGACCAATCTACGAATATAACCCGGAGTAGAGGAAGATCGTGACTAAGGTGGCGCATGCGAATGGAAAACGGCCTCAACCAACTTGGCGTGCGAAACTGGAGACGATTGAGCTGGTTGGAGGCGCTTGTAGGTTAAGGCCCAGGTCTACTTCGGAGTATGTATATTTGGCACGACCGTCAACTCATAGAGTGCCAATGCCTAGCTTCTCACAACCATTTATGTTGTGCGTTTTATATTCTTCGCACGAACGGAAGGGACACCTACAGTTTTAATGCCGACTCCGAACGGTGAATTGAGAAGCTCTTCATGACAGATTATACTCTTGCAGGTTTGTCATGCCTGTGAAGAGATGGTGCCGCGAAAAACCTTTTGATGGTTCTTGAGAATCGAACTAGTGTCTCTCGCTTAGCAGTCCAACGTATTATCCACTAAGCCAAGGCGATCAGGGGAACTTACGATAAATAAAAATGTCAAGTTCTGCATAGAGGAAGGCCGTCAGGGGAATCCAAAGTAGGGCTGCATTCTGTCGCCAATGTAAACCAAAACTTGGAATGTAAACCAAAACCTTTATCCTTCAGTTAAACGTATTCAGCTGTATAGACGTTCAAGGGGAACGAAGACTTACTTACTTACTTTGCAGGGGTTGTCAACAGTAAATCCGTCCGAGGCTCTTGGTTGCTTCGTAACTATGTTTTTTTTTTCAATGGCCGGGCAGTTACCCCGGTGGCACAACTCCCAATCTGGAGAGCCAGTTCCATTGTAGAAACCCCTAGGACGAGGGGTTGGTTAGACTGAAACCAGTAACCCATTCGGAGATGTGTGCGCTGGCGTTAGTTAATTAAGGACTCATCCGCCACCATCTCTTTTCCAAGACCCTAACTTAGCCTCGGAAATCCTTACCGGCCTGAGCTCCAAATATATCGGAGTAGTCCGGATAAGGTCTTTTTTGTTTTGTTCCCGGATTCTGGGGAATTCATTCGCTGTCCCGTTTATAGTGCTGCTATTTTTGTCTGCTGGTCAGCACTCGCGCTTATAAGTTTGGCAGGTCGAGCTCGGTAGGACATCGACCAGTACCCGATGGTTACCACTTGGAGGTAAAATAAGCAGAATTGATGTGTAGAAACAGTTGCAATACTGGGCATCGCCAAGTTGACACCTCTCAGTGCCTACTTTATTTCTACAACACCCAACCATCGGAATGAAGAATCATTTTTTCACTTATTTGCCATGCAAGCATTCCTATACGACTTTTTAGGGGTGTGTTACAGTTGCTACTAACTAGGGGATACCAACTCGAGAGTCTTTGTGTCCCGGAATATGTGTTTTTATAAGCAGCTTCGAATTTCTTTGCTCTAAATCTACTCAGAATGAGTATACGATCCTTGGGTTCGTAGGAACTTCACAATGATCATGCGCAAGGTTTAGTTGCCTTATTGAACCACTGGAAGCACGGGCGGATTCCATATTTTCTATCGGAACCATTTGTTCTTCGTTGTGAATATATACTTAGGTGGTAGAGAGCAGGGTTCTTGCAAGCAAAGGCCTGGTGTACATAGGGATCTCCACAAGTTGATGGGATTCACTCCACTCCTTAAAAAAAAGAAGAGCAATAAACGCATAACATGTAAATCAACACAATTTTTTCCTCCTATTCTTCGAAACTTCTATCTCTTTGGTACTACGTACGTATGTACCTTTAAATTTCGAACCTCCTTTACCAATAAGCTCCACGTGAAACACATTTCCCTTGGGCGAAAGGGAAGAAAAATCGAAACAAAACGATCAATGGCATCTAATGGAACAAGTATTTCAAGTGACGTTCTTTACGAGTTCTCCACTGCGCACACACACACATACCCATCTATACTTCCTGTCTAAATGAATGGAGTCCTCCCTCCAATAAAATTTATGACCAGTTCATTAATTTCAAAATGGTGCCTTGGAATTTGTGAATATTTTTTCCTCCTTTAAGCTTGACGGTTGAAAGGTATTGGAAGGCAAAAGTGGTAAAGGGCTGTTCTACTGATGGAATTAGTTCCAAGGGGGGTGGAGAAGAAGTAAAGTAAGTGAAGTGTTCACTCATTTACAAGTGAAATGGAAATTGGACTCGTAAAAAGGGAAATCATTTCATATTTAATCGAAACAATAAATCAGGACGAAAGGAGGCAGAGAGAGAGAGAGAGAGAGAGAGAGAGTGAGGGAATGAAATAAAAAGCGTTGCCACTTTCTAGCCGATGAATTGGAAAAGAGGCATTCTTTCAACTGAATTCATTTACAAGTGCAAGTTGGTGCTCATAATATGATTTTTTGAATGTGTGTGTACATTGCCATGTCCTACTAAGCAGCCGTGGCGGTAGGTTATTAGTGCGTCCAACAAGGTACCGAAAATGGTCCTGAAACTGGAACCGAAGCGCAAAGACGATACATTATCTTGTATTTAATGGTTTAAGGTCATGGAACAGTTTTGAGTCAACAAGGACACCTAAACCTAGATGTGACAAATGACAAATCCAGTCAGAGCTCACGAAGACTGACTCTAAGAGTTGACATAAAAAAAGCCTCAACTTAAAACTAAACTTAGCTCAGATAGAACGAGAGCTTCTGTTAAGATTGCAGACTTAACTGAGCAAGCAGCAAAGAGGACCATCATCTGAAGAAATGCTAAACTTTTAGCAAAGAGTAGACAGTCTCTAGGCATCATGCGATGGAGGGATACAATCGAAATAACGAAACAGACTCGAAGAAAGGAAATTATCCCACTGGAGGCGTTTGTAGATATGTGCAACTACGGATCGAAGATGGTCTTTGGATTGGCTAAGAAACTTTTAGGATATCAGAATCGCTTAGGCTTCCGGACTTCTCTAGTTTTTTCCAGTCGAATATGTTATCTCGAGTTGAAAAATCATCCAACTCCTAGACGAAGCGTGTAACCACATTCCTCAAACTCGGACAACAACGACGTAAAGAACTTGCCAATCCGGGTAGGTGGTCCTCTGTCACTCTTAACTCGGTCAAAGGACATAGAACCACAGATGGAAAGGAAGAGGCCGATGAGTTAGCCAGACAACTCTTGATAGCCTTCTTGCAGAACAGATGCACATTCCACTCGGATCTGTCAAGGGAAAACTATGCTCATATTTGCTAAAGATAACAAATCAAAGGTGGATCAGACAAGATAGCTGCATCATCTCTAGGGCGATATGGTTCACGTACGTATAATCTAATCTGAACCAGAGACCTCCTTATAAAAAGGAAAAGGAATATTTCTCAGTTGGTAGCATGGTTCACAGGACTGCCGGTGACTACTTACGGCCGCAGATACAGAGATGAGCACAGGACAGAAACTTCTGATCACTTCCTCATGCAAATGTCGCAATAGGCAAACCGTTCCTTAATGAGAGCTGTATTAGAGGACATTGATGATTGCACAAAAGTCTGTAAGGATTCGGTAGGAGAACTACCGGGCTTGGTCTTGGGACAGAGAAAGCCTAGATCGCAGGATGTAATCTGGGAATTACGCAGATTATGCCGACTTTTAGATGACACAACCTACATAGACCACGTTGCTCGTAAAAGTATTTTCTTATAAGTTGGACGATGCAATCAGCCATCAGATCTGCAGGATTGTGATCTGTGGAGTAGCAACACCGCTTAAACTTCTCAACACCAAGAAAGCAGTGAAAGAGGGTAAAACCAAGTACTTGCTCGGCACAAGAAAGGACATCGAACATTGATGAATCCAGTAGAATGTCCTCAGCGAACAGCTTTAACTTCGTGATGGAAAGGGACTCTGTTTACCTTAGCCTCTGACAATTACATCAACGAGTCAACGACGTATAGTTATACGAGCTGTATAGCGACATCGACTTAGCCAAAAACCTCGCCTTAGGGGCGGTGCACAAGAAGACCTTAACCAACCAACTTGGGGTGTGGAACTGGAAAGGCTTATTGGTTGACGTTCATGTTCACTCCGAGCTGTAGTGCCATCCAAGCGAGTGAGTAAGCGAAAGTCATGGAGTGATGAACTTCTATGGAAGATATAAGATTAGATATGTGTGCCTGTAGCGCCTAAAGCGTTCCTCAATCCTCTTACTATGTATTATAGACCAGGAATAGTTTCACAGGATATCGTTTCTGGTCCTGAATCTAAGTTTGCTTACAATTTCGGTTAGGACTTGCACTGACGATTGAGATTCATCTACAACTGTTGGTGGCATGACTCTCCAGAATGAACAAATCCTTCCCGATATCTGTATGAAGCCCGCGGCATTTTTGCAGAAAAGATTGCAAACAATTTGTTGGCGTTATATTGGGCTACTTGCTAAACATCCCAACGTGATAGGCTTAAGTGACACCACTGTCTGCGACAGTGACACTTCCTTTGTGACTGTCGTGCCTTTGCTCGCATCAAGTGGTAGAATTTTTGTGCTGACGTGGTGAATAGTGGTTTCTTAAGCTTCTTATCACTGAGGCTCTTATTCATCTTTCACGGAAAGATGAAGAAAACACAGTAAAAGGGTTGTACCTGTTGATATTGGTACTTAAATGTGCCATTAAAGTGTTTCCACACTGATCAACATGCTCTATAGCATTGAAGATAGAAATTCACCGTGTGTCCTTTAAAAACACGTTGAAGTAGATGAAATAATCTATAGAACTTGACTTAAAAACAGTCCTTTCCAATCCTTCTTCTTTAAAGAAAATCGATTCATTACTTTAAGAGATAACTGAAAACAAACACACAATCAAGGACGAATGTAAGCATTTTAAAATATTTAAATACTCAAATCGAAGACGAAGACAGAATCTCCTTTTTTTTTCATATGAACATCCTATATGTCCATGAACCTATCCTTTTTTCCTAAAGTACAACATCTTAGTCTTACGTCTAAAATCCTTGTAATAAATCCTTTCCATCAATAATTGAAAATACAGAGAGAGAGAGAGAGAGAGAGAACGAAAAAAAAAGGATCTAAATCATTTTCTATTTAATACGAAACGCATTCTCTCCTTTCGCATTCATCTGATCCTTGTTTAAAATTTTATTTCAAAACACTTGGACATTATACCGTCATTCAAAAGAAATGAGATTCGTGAGAAATTTCCAACACACTTAGCACTCTCTGTGTTAGTTGTAGAATAAAAAAAGAAAGTATATCCTTTCCTTCCTTTTTGTCTGTAAGTTCATTTCTATGTTGAGGAAGCTTCATAAAAAAAAATTTTTTTTTTTTAGTACAAACTCGATCCACCACTTCAACCTGGACAGCAGCGTGTGAAACTAAACGTCCGCAGGGTCAATTGCAATCGGAAATACTACAACAGAGACTTGTTCAATTGTGTAAAAAGGTAGTTACAGTAATGGCATAAAAAAAAAGGACAACAAAAAAGGTTAGGTACCCCTCACAGTTTGATGGACTGTTATATAGACTATCCTGGGTAGGTTTCATTATCGATGAATATTGGATGCTTACCGACGACGACGGTTTTAATGCTCATTTTAGATCGTCCTTCTTAAATAATTCGACAGGGCACGTGGGCGTTCTTTCGACTTTTGTTTAATGATATTCAGGAATCCACTTCATTATTATTCCATTAGCATTACTAAACAATCGTGTAGAGTGCATATAAAAAGTTTTAAAGTGGTCCTTCGAGCCGGATGATGGATAGAAGTTCTTCGCAAAACTACTCAAATTATTTCCATGTAAATTAGTTTCATCTTGAATTATATACATATATACGTACAAGAGTCATCATGAAACTCCTTCATCCTTGTGAGCAATTTGAAAAGTTCAAAATGAGATTTCGAATACATGTCAGCACATGGTTGACATTCAAATTTACACGCATGTATTCACACACATACATGGCAAGCCACACTCCAAGGACGCACTTAACATTATAATGCTACGTTATCCACTTCCACGAAGGTATTAAATTACAATTACTATTCTGAAAGTTTTGTTGCGTAAGTGTTAATTGTGATGTTCAGCGTTCGTTCCCTCTTTCCGTTCATACTAAATCCACTTAGCAACTCCAGTGCTCTTGTGCTGGAACTTATGTGGAATTTGATAACCTCAAACATCACTCTGGTGTGGTGTGCGTCTATAATTTCACAATGGCATCGGCTCCTAGTGTGTCGATTATAAAATGAGGATGAAGTACTGAAAATGGAAGGATCCTTTACACAGTCGTAGAGTAACCCCAATATATTGTGTTCATAAAAGTTGTCACCAAACCAAACCCCCTCCCCTTCCCACCAAAAAACTATGCTTGACTGTGTGTAGTTTCTTTCTTTTTTTTCGGGGAACATTTTGTAATTATGTTTAATGGCAGCGAGTGGGTGCAAAGTGTGTCTGTGTTTGTGTGTGTGGGGGAGCAAATATTTAACGATGAACTTTCTGATAGTTGTCACCTATTTTGAGTTCATTATTTAATTAGTGATGGTGTTGTAGCTGTAGCTGGTTAGATGATGTACGAGGGGAGTGCTAGAGGAGAAATTAATTAAAATTGTGTTCGTGTATGAGTGGAGGAAGTAAATTTTGTAAAATATGTAGTATGTCCTGGTAGTGAACTACTTTGTTGATAAGACAATATGAGGGCAGAACAGGACTCCTTTTAGGGGTGACAAAGGGAAACTTGAATTTTTTGAAGTTGCTCTTGATATGGGGATAAGCAGCAAGGGGGTTTTATCGCCTAGGAATTCAAACACCAATCTTGGTTTCCGTCACAATTGATGTGAGACACGCACCTAACATTGAGAATGTGAACACATTCAGAGAGGTCAACGTCGACCATGTCCAGTTTCATGTGACAGACAAATTGGGAGCGCGGCTGTCCAACGAGCGATGGATGCCTTAGCATAAAGCAAGTCTACAGGGCGGACCTGAGTGAGAAATTCCGCACAATGAATAACCATATCTCAGTAAAAGGAGGTGGTTGAAATCACTTAAGGCTCCCAACCGCATTCAGTGGAAGAAGGTGGCAAAACTTGTAAACAAATAAGTGCTGCGGGAGAAGGGTATTCAACTTGAAGAAGGGAAGTCAAGAACACCATGTGTAGAAAGAAGAGGGCCTACACCGTCTTCTAACTCAAGGAAGTCAAACATTCTCAAGAGCGTAACAACATTCGAACAAACAAGAACAAGAACAAACATTCGAAACAAGTAGCTGATGGTTTTAAGTTCGAAACGCAGGCTCTTCGAAACAGCAAAGGATATTTAGACACCGAGATGAATCAGCATTTCCATCAGTGATAGGACAAGTACGCAACTCATGCCCAAATCCAGTTAACGAAGAAGTAGTACCCCCTCTCGGTAAAGATGAGGTTGGCGTAGCCATAAAAAAGCTAAAAAAAAAAAAAAAACAAAGCCGCTTGCTCTGATGACTTTCGAGTGGAGGTTTTCAAATACGGAGATGATGTCTATGTAGTTGCATGCACGCAGTCATAAACGAGGTATGGGTAGACGAAAACATGCCCGATGATTGGACTGCCAACTCTAAATGATTCGTCTTCAAAAAAGTCCATTGGATGTCTTGCGAGAACTTTCGAGACATATGCTTGCTAAATGTCGCATAGAAGATTCTATCAATGCACGTCTGACCCCCTTCTGCATCACTCTAATCCGCACGTACAAATGTGGTTTCCACTTAGACAAATCCAGGAAAAGACCAACGAACTTGAAGCCGAAATCCACTACCACTTCATCGACTTTAAAGCTGCATATGGGAGTATTCACCGTCTGGAGCTCTACAGGGAGATGGTTGACTTCGAGATCCGAACAAAGCGATCCAATTGTGTTGGCAACGCTGGAAAACGCGCGAAGCTCGATGCCCATCTGACGTTTTTTAAACAGCAAGGGATCATGTGATTCCTTCAATCTTGTGCTGGAACAGTTGTTAGCACGTGAGGCACTATCTTCCACAAATCTGTCTAGCTGTTGGGATATGCAGACGACATTGATATCATCAGTCGCTCCCACCGTGCGAAGAGGCTTTTACCGCAACAGAAGAATAAGCGAAACCAGCTGGCCTTGAAGTAAATGAGGACAAACTTGAGTACATGTTGTCCACAAGGAAAGAAGCTTTTGTCCACCGCTTAGAATAAAACGTCACTGCTGACGACAGTAACTTTCAGGAGTAATACTCTACTGAAGATTTGACAAGGACGTACCCTAGGAACCCCCTGCTATTTCAGTTTGGCGAAACAAATAAGTCCAAAACTCCTCCCTAGTGCCTAGTCCAAAATTAGTTATTTCAGTTTTGGCCATATGGCTTGGAAGTGTTGCTCGTAGTAGTGATAATGACATCGGGATGTCCGAAAGAAATACTGTGAATTATAAGTAATGGCAACGATACCAATAATTCTCTCCAGTCATTCTGGACACCACCCTCGGAGCAAACCTCAGACTAAAACCTAAGACCTCCTAAGTTTCAAAATCACTTCACCATTAGTAGCGCTGTGTGAATAGCATCATAAAGGTAAGGGTGGCGAGTGCTAGATGATTAACAGTAGCCCGCAGTAATTTCTTCGTCGAATATTTGGTGTCGTATGCGAGGAGGGCCAATGGGCGAGATGATGCAACTGCGAGCTCTATGAGTCGTAGCAAGATGGGGTTGAAGTCCAAATAGACAAACATGTCGACTACACTGGATCGGCTACATGGAGCGGATGGATAGTAGTGCTCCAACCATTAGGATCTGCAAATTATAACCTATAAATTTGGGACAACAAGGATGCTCGAACCTTCTCTTTAAGGACGAAGCTATCGCGAATGCCAGAGCACTTGGTCCGGAGAACAGAAAACAGCAAAGGATATCCGGGGACTTTGCAATTTAGGTTTAAGGTAGCAGCCAGCCTAGCCAGACTAGGGGGAGTTGAACCCTTCATTGGCACTGAACCATTCTGTGGAAGTGAACAGGATTTGAGCCTGGAATAACCTCCAAGCAAGCTAAGGAACTCTTAGGGAACTTCAACCACAAAGGATTTTAGGCGTGTATCAACCTTAACAGGAACAACTTATACGTATCTTAACAGGGTTTCTTATGGGCCACTGTAGACTCAAAGGACAAGTGACCAAACTAGGGACATTGGAAGAAGACCTCAGCAGATTCTGCTATGAAATCAGTGAAACACCAGAACACATCCTGAAGTCGTGTGGGGTATTGACCCACAAAACAATGAATTATTTGGCCAAGTTCCAAATGTCAGATAAGGATATCCAGTTCTAATCCTCAGATTCCTTAGAGAAACTGAGCGAGAGAAGGTGCTTTAAATTGGAATATTCTGAAGGAGATCTCTGACGAGGGAACTAACCTCTCCAAGGTATCAGCAGATAGATCAAGTCGCAGTGTAATACCTTCAAGCAATAATGATAACTTGCGACTCTCATTGATCCCTGTTAAAGGGTTCCATGAAGTCAATATCTTAGGTGTATATTGCCTTCATGACTGACGTGACTCTATCAAAAAAAATTGAAACAAGAATCCTTACCAATACAAACAAGGATGGACCCCCCGCTCTAGACTCATTTGTCAATTTGATTGTTTAACAAAACGGTTCGCATATTCGCTAAATACCTTTAATTGCAAAACAATTTAACTTAACTCTCATCCGCCGACTGTGTGTGTTCGTTCAGTCGGCTCTAATTTGAATCATTAAAAAAAAAAAAAAAACGGAATAAACATGAGAGTCGATGTTCCAAAAACAATTTATTTACAGTTGCCGCACAATTGACATTCAACACACACACCCCCAACCACCGCGGCAAATGATTAATGAGACAGAAGTAAACGCATTCAAATTTGCGTCGAACAAAAGGCAATATTGTACTGCCACGCCCATCGTCATCAGCCCACTTGGACCGTTTCGAATGAAATTAAATTGTTGGTGCCGGCGCGGCGGCGGATATTTAGTAGCTTGTACGTGTTACCCGCCATTTTTTTTGAACATTTTGTAGGAAATAATCAGTGGCGAGCACTGATGACAGCGGGACAAAGCCATGGCTGGCGGCTGAACTTCAGTGGACTCTACTCTCAAATTACCGGATACCAAAGTGAGGGTGATTCAAAAAGGGTTTTTTTTTTTAATTTCACTCTTCTTCCCCTTGACACGCCCTCCCGGTGCATGATTTTGACTTTGTTACGCACTTTCGGCGGGAGAAATTTTAAAATTTCCGATGCGTTAATAATTTTCTGTGTGCAATTCTCTGGTCGGTCCAGATTCTGTGCAGCTAGCCAACAGACCGGTACATTTGTCCATATGACTGCGTCTGGGTTTGGGAGCTAACATTTGTCGATTTGTTTTGGGGGAAATCGTTCTGTTTTTTGCCTCCATTTCGCCAGTGCAATCCGGTCGCCGGAAGCTGGCCATTTTAATTGAAAATAATTTTCAACTAAATACGCTCAATTAAATTGTGAGGTCCTAGGAACGGTGAATGGGTGTAGAACGGGTCTAAGTGAATTGTTGAGTGGTGGATATGAATTTTGCAGGTGCATGCCAAAATTTTATTAGAATCGTGTGCAAATTGTCTGAGGCTGTTGTTGACAATGCGAATTCTATGCTTGCGTTCCTTGGTGGATGCGGAAGGGAGTCATTTTTTTTCAATTCAATTGAGAGAGGGTCAGCCACGCATAAACGAATTTACACGTGTCCGTGGTAACCACATATTTGTTGGTTATAAATTGGAAGCTTTTTGAAGCCCATCGATTTAAATGGATTCCAGGATAAAGGATGCCAATTATTATCCCAGTGGTTTGCGGCATTGGTTGCTGATTATGAGTTTATTTCAGTTCAGTGAAACATTTTTTGTGTAGTTGAAAGAGGACTAGGTATGTATTGTGGGTAAGGAGAGCATTGTCCTTAACTCGCGATTGGATCTATAGAGGGAATCATGTTTCCATTGCGGCTTGTGTGGTTTCATTTAATTGGGTGATTTTTTTTTTAAGCTTGCACATCGAGTTAGGGGTGGATGAAGGACGAGCCGAGCTGCAACGCTTAAAACACCTTCTCTCTGCTTCTTAATCGAATGGATTGTTGATTGGAATGAATCTACGAAGTCAGGCACAGGATGCATGTGACATTTCCTTTCTTGGTTCAGGTTAACAAGTTGAACAGACTGATGGTCGATGAATTTTTAAAAATGTCGAAGGGATAGCGACCGCAGACAGAGTCGTCTTCCTTTGGAGTCTCCCAACGATTCTTGGAGGGTCTGAGCCTGAACTAATCCCTTTTTCTATCCTTCACGGTCCCGGGCACGCTGCTTCCAGTTAACTAGACCAAGGTCTCTAGCGTCCGTTATAGCCTGATCTTTAAACCGAAGGTTCGGTCTCTCTTTTCTTGGTGAACCAGGAGTTTGGGATTCGAAGACCTTCTCGCCCTTTCGCCGAGCCAGTGCAATCGACGGATTTTTGCTTTCCGGACTTCATCCACATCTTTATACAGCTCGTAGAGTTCGTGGTTATATCTTCTCCTCCATTCGGCCCCCCGCAGACAGGATCAAATATTCTACTGCGCTGTCTTACTCATCGTCCACCATTCAGCTCCATGAAGTAAGACTAGCAAGATCAGGGTTTTGAAGAGCATGATTTTGGACCTTCGAGTTGGGAATTTGGACCCTAGCTGTTTGGACAAACTGAAGTAGCAGCTGTTGCTTAAGGTTATCCTTCGTCGAATCTTCAACTTACTTACTTAAGGTGGTGCTACAGTTTGGGGTGAACCTGGGCCTCAACCAACAAGCATCTCCAGCCAGCTCGATCTTTAGCTAGCTGCCTCCAGTTTCGCATACTAAGTTGGTTGAGGTCGCCTTCCACTTGCTTGCGCTACCTGAGTCGCGGTCTTCCTTTACTGCGTAGTCCCTCGGGGGCGGATTCAAGTCTTCAACAGGGTGCCGTTTATATTTGCCTCGAGGCAGATGAACTCCTTCACTACCTCGAAATTATAACTGTCGTTTGTTAAGTTCTGTCCTAGACGGCGTTCGTCGGATCGGTTTAAGGTCGACAGCTGTGCTTTGTTTGGTTTGTTCTTCTATCGCCGTAAAAGCTTCAATAATGGCACCCTGGGAACGGGCGATGATGTTGATGTAATCTGCGCGTACCCCACCAGAAGGATGGAATTGTTAAATAAAGTGCCGTCTGTGTTTACGCCGACCTTTTTCACTATCTGTTCCAGAACACGATTAAAGGAATCACACTACAGCGCGTCCCCGGTCATCGCGTTATTTAGTTCGGTGCGTTGAATGCTGTTGTATGCGGCTTTAAAGTCGATGAGGAGATGGTTAATATCGACTTGGAACTCATTGGTCCTTTCCAAGATTCGCCGCAGTGTGAAGATTTGGTCAGGGAGGCACTGGTAGGTGCGGCTGAGTGAGGTACAAAAAGGCTTTACTCGCCGGTCTACGTTGCTGAGTATTGCCTTCATGCAGTCAATGCGTTTTTGAAATAGGAAGCCCACTCATTACTAGTTGACGAAAAAATAAGCAAAATTGATACGTTGTCACTGCTAGTGGCCAGCATCTAACCATCTCCTGAAGCGGTAGACACCATCTTAAATTCCTTGTCAATCATACGACTTAATAAAACCGCTTTTAATGTATCAATATGCACATTGTCCTTGATTCAGATATTTCATTAGTATCAAAATCAAAGCAACTCAACCGCAAATCATCAGAGTAAATTCCACACATCCTGTTTACAAACTAATTATTTTGGTGTATTCGATAATCTTGACATCCTTGACACAAAGGCTTGTATCCTTTGAGTCAGCAAGCCCGCCAGTCAATCAACCACATACACACCGTGTGCACATTGTCAATTTATTAATTCTCACAAATTAATTAGTTCGACGTGAGTTAGCCATTACAGGGACATTTGCAGTGGTATAGCATACTGTAATTAGTCGGCCGTATCGAGTGTCCTTATGTGTAATTTGGTACCGCCTTGCAAGTCGTTACTGAAATTCCATCACAAATGCCGATGGCACCCAGGAGACAGAGGCAGCAGTCACCACCATTACCGTCCGCACAAATTAATCAGTTTTAATCAAGTTCATAATTAATGAGAATAGATTATGAGCTGAAGTTATCCTGGGATGGGTCCTTTTCTCCCATCAGGGAATTCTTCTGCGAAGAAATCAAGTTTATTTCGTGTTTGCCATGTTCTCGGTCCTCATTGTGTGTGTTGCTTTCAGTTGATTTCACTTGAAAATGTCAAGCGGTACAGAAAACTCAACAAAACAAATGAAAAAGGAGCAGAACTGCAAAAAAAAAAGGACTCAAGAGTTAGGTGAAAAATTGTGTTAAGGTTTATTAGACGAAGCAATAGAGTACGAGAGAGTACGCAAAAGAATGAGGAATAAAGCACTTGAAGGATTGTTCTTGTCGGGGAACAATAATGGTAGGTAGGTTGGCGCTTCCTTGTTTGTTCACGAATAACAAAAGGAACTCAACAGCCTGTGAGTGATGGGGAAATAAACGTCTACTACAAGCAAATTGACTGCGAAATTGACAAACAAATAAATGAAGTGCAAAGGCAAACGGCGGCAAAAAGCATGATTTGTCTGCACAAGAAAATTGAATGCAAATTGCAGGAAATATTTGTTTTTCTATTTCCATTTTCTTTTTTGGAATTGGAATTTTCACTGCAGAAAGAAACGTAGAAGTAGCAAGTAGCTGGGGAAGGGCTGGGCTGGAGGAAGGTGCGCAAATTGCCAGTATCCTGGTCTTGGCTGTGTTGCTGGCAATGATTTGTTGTATTGTGTTGTTAGAGTGTGTTTGTAGGGTAAATTGGATGAGTTTTCTTTTTGTTTGACAAACGTGTATTGCAAGCTTCAAGAGTTGCGTACAACTGGATGTCAAACAAAACATTTTGGATTACGAACAACGGAATTTGTTTCCTCATGGGTGCTCCTGCTCACTTATTCGAAATTGAATTGAGAAGAAGTCCGTTGAATAAACGCGCCATCTGCTGTTGAAAATGGAAATTCCCCAAACGGTCTGGGTAAGGGTGAAATTTAGTCTAGAGGAGGTCCATTGTTATCTATCTCTGTTCCACCTATCTACCTGTGGGGTAATTGAACCAATTTGAGGTTTTGATTAGCAAATGATGCTACTGACGTCAATGTCCACCCGATGGCTGAGATCGTCAATGAAATGAGCTCTCTGGCAGAGCAGTCTTTGACTAGCTTTCAAGTAATCGATTTGTCAAGTCAAATATAACGTGGACTATTCAGCTATGCAACTGCATGTCCAGTCCAAGGTCTATTCATCAACTACAAAGCCAGGCTTAAGGAAATTATAAATCCGTCACAATAGATTAGGTTTCTTGGATTCCTTCGTCCTTCCAAAACAGAAAGAAAGTAGAGGCGACGGTCTCCTTTTCTTTTTCTTTTCAGGGACCGATTTGCATTTACCCGACACTCACGGTGATCGTTGTGGTTCAATTTTTAGAGCTTTGGACTGAAGTGAGGACTGAAATGCAACTGGTCCATTGTCCTGCCAGCGAAGCAAGCCCTATTTTTCCCATTTTACTGGGATTTTCTCGGAGTATGCACTTGCATGATGAGGGGCTTACAGTGTCAGCACTCTCCACATTTGCACCGAAGATCTGGCTGATTTGGTGCCCAGTTAGGGTGCCAATAAGTTGTATAAAGTATTTTATGCTGAGTGACAGAAATTTCGGAGCATCTCTTCAGTCCATCTGCAACCTGAAAAGTTATGCTACACATAATTGTGTTCGTTACAGACTCAGTCATCAATAGGAGCCCTAATCGACGATTTAGGACGACCAAAAACAGGTTATTGATAATTTTCCCTCTGAGCATGACCTGGAACCTAGTCAAGAGACAAAGAATTTAATATTGCGACCGAATTCAGAGAGCTTTTACAACCTGGCTGTCTGTAAAGACCAATATACTCAGAGCCTTCCTCTAGGAAGACACGTGAAGCAGACCTTCTACTGATTTTGGAGCCATGTATTCTTGGCTCAGATTCTGGCCGAAGCTTGTTCTAAATAAAAGGAAAGTTGACTTGAAAACTTCGTCGTAGGTGAAGGCCTGGTGTCATTGCGTCAGACAGCCTATCTATAGGCGCTGAGTCGTTAGCTTGCTCTAAGACGATGGCTTGCTTGATAGTGCACCCCAGGATATATAGGTAGATAGGTGTTAAGACCAGCTAAGCTTAGCACTTCCGTGCAGCCGAGATAGGTTGTTCTTCGAAGTTTAACGGATAGTCGACGCATACCTAGGGATGGTCTTGTCATAACCATGTAAATTTAAAGTATATTTTCCAGTGGTAAGCCCCACGTCTTCCTAAATCCACCCTTACACTGAGCGTTTTTGATACCTTCAACTAGACATGTTTTGACCAAAGTTTTAAGAAAAGGGACCCAAGGGTTGTTTGTTTTGATATCTTAAGAGAGAGCCAGGCGGTACTGAACCGTTAACTATAGGGAGAGTTATTGACGCATGAGTGCCTTCAAGCTTAGGGCTGATCCTTTCCTTACCAGTTTATCTGCTCTTGCATTTCCTTTGACGTCGCTACGAGAATATAAATTAGAAACTGACTTGCTCGTTAAGACTGGAGCAATCAATTTTTTTGTCATCCCTGAACCTTTCTGTAAAGTTAGCAGGAGCCACTACGAGGGACTTCTCTTTGAGGTTAAGGCTCGAATGGACTGGAGAACTTTAAATTCAACCTCTGGTCCTCTGAATAAGTATGGATAATTATAGATGACGCTCCCACACTGAGAACATGATCATCCTTCAAAAAGACTTCCTAAGGACACGCGCAACAGAACAAAATCCTGATTTGCATCTAATCACTTTGTCCTGCTGAAATATAAACTGATTTAATGAACACATCCTAATTGGCATAAACATTTTGCTCGAACCCATGTGACAAGTTGCCTTGATCACGACCAGCAGCAGAGCCATTCGACTGTTTCCTTTATTCTCGTTCCGAATCCTTTTGCATGACTTCCCTTTTCCAATTTGTGGACAATAGTCAATCATCAGACCTTCAGCGGGGACACATAAAATCTGAGAGTCATCACACACAGTTCCAATTCCGATTCAACCATCAATTCCTAGCGCATAGCGTTCAATAGCTCTCTAATTACCTCGTCACGAGGAGAAATTTTATGACACCCTGGTCATTAGCGAAGCCCCAACTCGCTGGGGGGAAATTTAATTGAATGATTGATGACAGGCACCAGGATGTCAGGTATTGATTTCAATAATTGCAAACTTAATTGCTTATCAAACACGATTTGAATGCTTAAGCAGGCGACCAGCCGCCCACTTGCAGCGCCTGATGTCTGAAATTGAACTTCAATTCAGGGATAGGAGATGGGAATACGCACTGATGACAGCGTTCGGTCATCACATGGCACCGGTCCGGCTATCATATCGTGGACGTGCGTACAATTTCGTATGCAAATTGAATGAACGTAATTCCGCATTCAACTGATACATAGCGATGAGTGGGATGAGGTGGTTTTAAGTGCTAACCCCTAGCACATGGGGGTGCTGAGAGGAATGCAATTGGTGCGTAGAATCGTTTGCATTAAGAGTCATTACGGTTTCAACGGGAAAAGTTCTGTTTCGCTGAGAGGTTGTTGACGAGAGATGACCAATGCAATGTAGTTCTTTTTTTGTCCCCTTATCCTCTGTTTGTAGGTATGTGACTATGTCTCCCTGGATGGCCGAATGCTTAACGAGGTTATGGTAATGTGCTTCATTAGTGTATGGCAGTATACGTGGAATATTATTTGTCGTGGAAAAACGGGAAATGGTTTCGAATCGCGATGACGCACATCCGCATACATGTGGGTGATTGATTGTTTAATGAGCGAGTATTCAAGGGAAATGCTTGCGTTTATACTGGTTGTCAATCATGTCCTTATTGTGGAATATCCTGTGGGGTGCAAGTAGTCTTATTGTTTTTTTTTCAGCGCAGCATGCGTTAATGAAAAGTTGAAAGAGACTAGTTAGTTCCATAAGTCAGGCTATCATTGTCAAGGCAGGAAGATCTAGATCTAGAGACTGAGACTGAGACTGAGACTGAGACTGAGACAGAGACAGAGACAGAGACAGAGACAGAGACAGAGACAGAGACAGAGACAGAGACAGAGACAGAGACAGAGACAGAGACAGAGACTGAGACTGACACTGACACTGAGACTGAGACTGAGACTGAGACTGAGACTGAGACTGAGACTGAGACTGAGACTGAGACTGAGACTGAGACTGAGACTGAGACTGAGACTGAGACTGAGACTGAGACTGAGACTGAGACTGAGACTGAGACTGAGACTGAGACTGAGACTGAGACTGAGACTGAGACTGAGACTGAGACTGAGACTGAGACTGAGACTGAGACTGAGACTGAGACTGAGACTGAGACTGAGACTCAGACTGAGAAAGAGAGAGTTGCAGTTGGTGAAATTGTCACGTGGCGATTGTTCTGCAAACAAGGGTTTCTACTGCTGAAAGGTCGAATGAGGTGCGCCAATGTCCTTTATTTGATTGCGACTGTAAAACGCTGCCTCAAGCACGATTTATCAATTGTTTCCTTGCCATCGGAAAGGAACTCATCCTGAACGCAAAACTCTGATTAATTTTGAAAACTAATTCTTTATTTTAAATCAAATTACAATTCATCACCACCACCTCCTCGTCGCTCCTTTCGCCACAAAGTTAATATTATCTCCAGCAAAATTGGAATATCATTTATCTCGAATGCTCCCAATGCCGCTTCAAGTAAATCACGATTTGGATTTGTGTTTGCAGTACCAGTCTCCATGGCAAACATTTCCGCTGAATAATTAAACTTATGCCAATGGAAATACTCCATAATCAATTGATTCAACAATTGAGTCCTTATATCCTGGTCATCGTTCTTTTGTTTTGGAGTTGTTTCAACACCACCACGCATCATTTGAACTAGACGCATTTGTAGTTCACATTTGATTTCATCGTAGACTCCTTGTTTTTGGAATTGCTTCTTAATGGTCTCACAGAGTATTGATTCCTTTTCCGTTAAATTCGACATCTTTTCATTCAATTTTCAACTAACGGCACACGTAACGAAAGTAATTTCAAAAATTAATTTTGCAATACTACACACAAAATTCTAGGCAAGCTTTTGTAAAAGTAATTTTACGATTTGGAAGCTTTGTACGATGAAAAGATTGAATACGCCACAATTAACAAGGTTACACCATCAATCATTAACATGTAGTCTAGTCTTGTAAATGAGAGTGACATTCCAAGAAGACTGGCCTGAGTAACGAAGAAGAATTTGCCAACTTCAACCACTTGGTGACAGAGCTAGTGGAAGGATGATCTTTGTCAACGTCTCAGGAAGGAGATGAGCAGGTCATTCATCCTCATTACTTATTTACTTACTTAGGTGGCCCTACAGTTCAGGGTGAATTTGAGCCTCAACCGTCAAGCCTCTCCAGTTAGACCGGTCCTTTGCTAACTGTCTCCAATTACGCACTCCGAGTTGGTTGACGTCCTCTTCTAGGTGCCACCTAAGGCGAGGTCTTCTTCTACTGCGATGTCCCTCCAGGCTAGATTCGAGTGTCAAACGACTAATGCGCAGTCTTTTGACTAGGTCGCTGTATAGTTCGTCGTTGAAGCCCCTCTTCCAGCGCCTCTTCAACACAAACGGGACTGAATATCTTACGAAAAATTGTTCGTTTAAAGCGACGGAGGGTATCTTAATTCGCCTTCGTCCATGCTTCAGCACTATAGAGTACGATTAAGGTCCTATATGGAGTCGCCTTAGTTCTTGGAGATAGGGCCGTCTCAGCCTAAAGCAACAGCGATTGTCAAGTCGTTTGATTCTTGCTGAGATGTCGAGAGCAGAGTCAAGGTAGACAAAGTTCCTTACTACCTCGAAGTTAAAGCTGCCTATCGGATGTTTTGTCCGATTCGTCGATGCTAAGGGTCCCTTCTTAAGGATTTAGTTTTGCTAAACCCATTTTGGCCACTTACGTGCTTCAACTTCCTTGAAAAAAGTCGTGATGAAACGAGAGAACAAGGTGACACGATTTCCTCTACAGGGGACGACTGAGGACTACAACTGCAAGGTACTTAGCTTTTAGGGCCTAGCTCTGTTTTACTTCTTCTCAAGGAGATAGAAGGTCATTCACCTTGAGAGGTGAAGGGGGGCTCAGTAGCATAATCATCCGACAGCAGGTTTTGAATTTTTATTATGTAAGAGGGACCACTGTATTCTATTCCAACTTAAAGTGGATTAAGTTAAAAAAAAGTTGAATTAGGCTGGGACCCGCGTCCTTTTTTTTCGACTTCTCACTTTTGAATGTCACAGGTTGTTGAACTCTTTTCCTGTCTCCATTCCATTATTTTCTTTCCTTTTATTTGTTCGTGATCTGCATTGGGAAACTTGGCACCTTTTTCAAAACCTGCTTCCATAGCTCAAACCCTGACTTTAAAACCCCGTGCGTATGAAAACAACTCAATTACTCAGGAAATGCAATCTCACAGACGAAGTTACACAACTTGATACCTACTGCAAGGAGTGTAAGGAAGTCTCGCTAGGACATTTTACTTTAGAGAGAAAAAAAAGGATCATTCGTTCATCGTCATCGTTGTAAGTTGTCCTTGGGATCCATTCGAAGGAGTTTCCCCACTGTAAATAGGGAAATTATTAAGGAAAATGGAATAACCTCCATACGATCGGAGGAGTGCATTTCATAGAAGCAAGGCAATTAAGTTGAAACGGCGCGAATGTATACCTTACTACGAACGAACCAACCATGTGAGAGAGAAACGTGAGAAACTTATGGCAGGCTTAGCGGATGGGCTGCTCTGAATGTTTGTGTATACCAATGTGCAAAACTTTCTCCTCTGTTTGGTATCACTTACAAAATTTATTATCCTTAATGGAATTTGGAAATTTTCTTAGAGTTATTTTCCGTTTACACCGCCTTAAGTTGTTAAAGGAAGAAGTTTTCAGGGAGGTTTCTCGGAGGGTGGATATTTTTTCCCTATGAAGAGGGGGGGGCGTTATCCTTTAAGTGGAAGATAATCACGCAAATTAAAAATGGAAATTAAGACTTTTTTCTTATTTTGTTCAGCACCCGTTCCGACCTTTGTAAAGAGAGGGTAAGCAGACTCACAGAGGAGATAAAAGGTAAAATAGCTATTAGGTGAGTGGAGTCCTTGAAAGGAATATTGTGTTCTCTTGGAGAAAATTTTTGGAAAAGTTTGCAGACGAAAACAAAAAAAAAAAAGTTGCAATTCGTTTAAAGACGTTTTGGTTATTTTTGTTTTTTTGTTTTAACTTTTAAAATTTGTTAATCAACTGTCAAAGATGATAAGAGGTGTATTTAGAGTCTTTTCAAATTCTAAAAGTTTCCTATCGTTGAACTAAGACAGTGGATCCATCTCTTGGGTAGACAATGATGATTTTCTTTGCATAGAAAGTTTTCCTACGTGGGACAAAGGCAGCGGTCAAGGTTATGATTTGTAAACGATGAAACAAGGCTGTCGAAGGTGGTTGACAATTTTTTGTTTGCTGTCGGGGTGTTGGAACACCACATTGGAGTACTCAAACATTAAAATAGGTCCATGGTACTAAGGGGGTTGACGATAGGTGACCTTTTGTGAATTTTAAAAATTTAGTCGTTTTGTGTTGGAAGTTTTGAAATTATGAAATTTGAGAACCACTGTACATTGATTGTATATTGACGACTGAAGTTTCAACATTTAACAGAGATCCTTGCGATTGATTTACAAAAAAATGAAGCCTTGGTTCGAAACCAACAATTACAACTTCGTCTTCTATGAACGGTTTTCTAGGTCGGTTAAGATAAGCTGCTGTGGCTGCTTTTATTGTAGAACGGGCGTACTTAGACCAAGATGAGGTCCATTGTGACACCACACTGATAATAGTTTGACTCTTTTCTGAAAATGCCTAGGATGAGTGGAACAATTATATCCCTTTTGAAGTAAATCCATTGGAAACGGTTTGGTTAACTTAGGTTAACCAGTTTGACGAGGAAACGAAGTCGACAACTATTTGTCGCTTAAGTCGTCAAAGAAAGATTGTCCAAGATTTTTCTTTTTCGGGACAAGTTCACAGAAGATTGGTGGTAGTTTCTTAGTCTTCTTTACTTCTACTAGCACATTACCTATCAGATAGTGTCCTGTAAGCAGTCTGATTAAAAATCTTAAGAAGTCTTTGGCAAAATTTCCTTTGACGAAAGACACGTCCCAATATTATTCCACTTGCTGTAAGCTATTCGTACTTGAATCCATGCCGAACCCTCCAATCTGAGTGAAATACTCCAGATCATTCAAGTTTGCAACCTAACGCTTCCGAGAATTATGTAACTGGACAGTTGCTAAGCTGGACAAATAAGGAGGCATTTAGAGATAAGCATTTCTTGTGATCAATAAAGAATCCTTTGCTCTTTTGGCGAAGATTGGAGGTGTAGGTTTGACCCTAAAGATGTACCAAAAAGACGTGATGGATTTGAGTAAATTGCCTCCCTATCGCTCAGACCCGCCTGCCGGTTATATAGACCTTAGAGCATCAATTTTCTTCCCATTTATGGAAAGGGATGACTCTTAATTGTTGACCATACAGTCGATCCTATTTATAGTCAGAGATAGACGATTGCCTAAACAAAGTGATTTTGAGTGAGGATGGCTTCATCTTTAGACTTGGAAGCTACGAAAGCCGTCCCTTCGTCCTGGTATTGACTATTTCGAAGAGCCTTCATTTAATTATTGCTGCTCCCGTCATTCTTCGATTTGCTTGAACTGGGAGACAGTGTGGTGCCTCTTGTCTTCTTCTAGCTCTCCCTTCTCTTGTTTTGCACTTCAGCGCTTGTTTCTCATCACTTATCTTCGTACCACGGGTTCTTCTTCGGTGGCGGTTGATAACCCGAGGAATCCCAGAAGTGTGTCCTTAAATTCAATCACCAGAGGGCTTCTCTCTCTTTCTCAAGTCTCTCCAAGAATTCAGCAAACAATCCACCTTCCAACAGAGCTGTCGTGGTCAGATTATCGAGCCGCTGAATCACCTGTTTAGGTGTCTCATCAGGGAAGAGTTGTCTACTCCGACCCCATCAACCAAGTTCTAATGATTCCCGACCTTACTCAACATCGATATCACAAATCCCTTCGAACACATTGAATACCTCAAGTAAGTAATCCCAAATGGACACTGGAGCCAGAATCGCTTATCCAGCATCAGAACATTCAAAGACGAACAACGAACAAGCAAACACGTTGTAATCTATTAGAATTATTTAATATTTTCAACCCTATGCCACATCCTTTCCCGGCCGACGATGACATCCAGCCATCCACCCTCTTGGGGAGAACGAGAGATGACCAGATGACATGTAAAGGAGCATGTTTTTGTCCTAAAATCCAAAATGACCACTTAAATTGCCATAAACAATGCTGTTGCTGATGCTTCTGTTTCTGTTGGTCCTCCCGGACGGGTGCTTCTGATTTGATTCATGGAACAAACACACTTTAAGTGGAATCACCATATTAAAATGAATGTCATCCTTGCTGTGTTGTTGTCCTGTCAGTTGCCCATTCTACCAGTTCACTGGCTCTTTGCTGTCTTCCTTGTTTGCATGATGGCAATGATGATGATGATGATGTTGCCCGTATTTATGCATGTCAAAGCAGATATCTTGTGTGTCCTACATAAAAACCAGGAACAGAAGGACTCACTCACTTTTCACGTGTTGTCCAGTCTCTAGGTGTATGTATAGGTTTGGAAACAGGATTCTTCAAATTACCACTCAACAATAAGATGTGTGTGTGTGTGTATGATATTATGTCATGTTCCATGTTCAAATTGACAATCAAAAAGGAAGACAGGACGGCCCACGATGGAAGGGATGATTTTTGAATACCACGTGATGCCTGGGATACAAGACATACTGTGTGCATTCAAGAGATTGATATTTTGTTTATTGCAGGTCGTTCGTCCTACTGTACTCCACTCAGGACAGGACTGATGTTTCTTCTTCTCTTCTTCTATTGTCGAAGGATATTCGAGATATTCGAGCCTGAAGGAGCAAGGATATTGTTCGTTCGATATTCAAACATCATGGGTGGTAAAAATTAAATTGCTCTTTGCATGCGAATATGTGTGAGTGAGAGAATCACTTTATGGAATCTAGGACAAGGTGTGATGTTCCTTTCCAAATGTACAAAGCTCTTCAGCCTAATTGGATTTGTGGCTATTTTTTGGCCAAAGAACATCTCTAAAGGAATTGTAACAATTCTTGTTCGACATCGACATAGAAATGGGACAAGTACATCCCAGAATGTAATGAATCACGCTTAAGGGAGTCTGTGCACATGGAGAATGTTTGCAAAGGTACACTGATAGCTTGGATGGTTCTGTGAATGGACAAAATTGGAAGTTTAGTTAATTTTTCCTAGAACAGACATAGACTGTTGGAATATTGTCAATTTGAAGATCCATTAAGGATAGCAATATGCTGCTGCCTCTTTGGTTTGATTGTTGGTTGACGATGCAATTGCAATTTCTCGAAAGGAGCAGTTCGGAAATTTAATTAGAATATTGCTAAGGATATCGGATTGTTTGGTCATAGAATTGCAATCCATTTGGTATTCTATTACATGAAAGTTTTGGAAATTGATAAGTTTTCGGCTTAGGTCAGTAGTTATTGCGACATCAATGAGAATCTAATTTGTCCTTTTGATGTTTGGCAGGATCTGTATGTAGACAAAATTAATATTTTCCATGAGTGGACATTGGAATGTTGGTTGTTGCATCATAATCGTATATCGGCTTAAATGAGGTTGACAAGATGTTTTAGCTTTTTGACATTCAAATAGGTTATATGCCACTGAAAAGTGCATCGAATTGCAAATTGAATTTACATCAGTACGGGTCGGATACGAAGTCTAAGAATAGCTGCAGAAAGGGGCAACCGCTTCCAATAGATAGATGGTGAGTTGAAGAACTATCTTTCGTAAGCCAAGTTAGATGGAGAGACAAAAACAAGGAGCACCCACTTCGTATCCATTTGTAGAAAGGATCTCAGCAAAGCTGCAACAGCTCTATCAGCATCGAATCTTTCGAAGAACATTGGAAGCTGCAAAGATTCGCGTATATTTGCATCAAAAATGTCATGCGCTATTATCCAGTTGCAATCCTGGAAGCTGTCTTGAGCATTTCTGAATGCTTACTATAAGCCACAAGGCTATCTCAAACCTTCAAATCTAACGATCTAGCTGGGCATCTAAAAATTGTAAAGTGTACTGCGATTGCTTTCTAGCCTAACTCTGTGCATAAGGGACTACGAGCTCTATGAGGCTCTTTATGGTTTTACTTTAGTTAAGCGTTATCATGACCAGTTGTCTGAATCCCTTCCATATTCTCCAAGTATGGACTGAGGTTGAAGTTGTCTTCATACTTTAGGCAAGTTAAGGCACACATTTTCATCCAACCCATTAATAGCAATAGATCGGTGTCCCAACATGCACATTGCAAAGGCAAGTCAGTTGAGACGGCCTAATTTTCGGTCTTGGTTACAGGGAGGATTATAAACACAAAACTGAGTGGAACTTCGACTCGAAGACTTATAAGCGGCAGCTCCACCTCAAGGTGGAGTCTTGTCACTTTTTTTAAATCTGGTGGTGAGTTAACTACTAGTCGACTTGGAAAGGAGGAAAGGTTTTATTGTATCAGAAAAGCACCCAAATATCCTGTCCATTGTCAAAGTTCCGCACGCATCCACATCAGCGGTGCAAAAAAGCACTCTCTGGCCCTAGACATTCTCGGCAAACATGGATGGATGGTTGCACTGGCCAATGTGATCCAATTAAGCCCGTGAACACTCCTCGATTCTTGACGTAACTCACTTAACATAAGGACATACAGACTGCAAGCTACCGATCGTAACCTCCGGGCATCAGTTTCCGCTGGTTCAGTTCATTTCTCTACAAACGTTTTCAAAATTGGTTATAAGGAGCTCTGAAGAGCTGGGCATCTTCTTTCATCTTGCAGATCATTTTAGCCTACTTCAGGTGAAATTAGTCACGATTAAGGAGGCTTGTGCTGGCTTAAATGACATGTGCTCACTTTCTCTTAAGGCCGCTCAAGATTGCCACTCGTGCCTCGTAGAGATGGCTGAGCTGAGCAATTTAACATTCACCTATACTGGGGGAAAGGCTATAGAGACATTCCAAGAAACTGCAAGGCGGACGAGATGGTATTAGGTATTTTTTCAGATGTAGCCTACAGCTTCATGTAAGCACTTACTCAAGCTGGATGCTTTCAGCAAAGCTAACCACAGATGGGAACATGGCACAACTTGTGTTCAGATAGATCCCGCCTGCCTATGCTACATTAAGAATGCTCATCGAAGTCCTTAGGGTTCACTGTCCTATACTGTCCACTGTCCTGCATACCTAAACGTAAGGCCTCTTTTCAAAAGATTTTTGCACGAGCTGCAGAGACGAGGTGGAAGAAGAATCAATCCTCCATTTTCTTTGTACCTGTCTTGTCCTCCCCCAAAAAAGATTGCTCCACCTGGAAGCTCGTTTCTTCGAAGATCTCAGAAAATGGGAAATCGTCCTCAACGAGGGATCTCAATTTAGTTTCATCGGCCCACGGCATTTCTATGGCTTTAAGTTTCAACTTCAGATAGGACTCAGAACCCACTTTTGTCTGAAGCCAATAGCTTCTCTAAGCCAAGAACTTTTCGCACAGATTTTCCTGTAGCGGTGCAATCAAATGGAGGTCACAATAATAGCAGGAACCGAAAGTCATAGGCCGGACAGTGGCTCTGTGGTAGAACGTGCGACTTCTCACCTAGCTATGTCTAGATCATGAATTTTCTAAAATCAATTAAGGATGCAAGAACTTAGTTGTCCATCTATTCTGTACCTCTAGTGTACAAAGGCTACTCCAAACCGAATAATTTTGCAAAACCTTCTTCTACTGACCTAAATATACACAATTATCATAATGCATCCCTCTGGCAATCGGCTTAAGTAGCAGGCACCCATCTATATTTACCTACAAACAAACTCCTGTGTGGACGGGCGAGACCGACAAAATGCAAATCCTCTCTCAAAAGGCGTCCCGCTCTGAATATTTATAAATTTTTTTTGGCAAAATTCAAAACCTGTTCTAGTACACGCATAAATTTTCATTTCGACAAATCTCGTGCATACAATTTCCCATCCAACCATCTGTCTGCTCGTCAACATAATCAGGCTAAGAGATGTCTATACATCCTTTTGCTCCGGTGAAACACCTGGAATGCAACGTATTTTGCCATTTCCCCGACGCTTTGCAAATACCAAATCCATATGCGTTGTGCGAGGGGAGGCTAAAATTTCAATTTAATAATCATTTCGTGGTACCGCAAATAAATCTCGGCTCTCGGGAATATCCAAATCGATTTTAGTGCACACCCCAAATGCCGGTTGAAGGACTTCAGGATTTTACCTGAATTTGTATTCAAACATTTTGTGTCCTTGTTCTCGCGGGGAGGATGAATTCAAAAAACCCGGAAAGCGATATGAATTCATTTGGATTTTGCACTAGATTGGAGGCCTCCTCTTTCAGTGTTGTTTGTGAATGTATCCTTCTAATTGCACACTCCCTAATGGCACCGAGTCTATAATTTTCACAAATGTCCTGTCAATTTGCTGGCCAGTAAAATGTCTACGCATAAAATCAAATAAATTAGAAAATCATTTCGTGTGCGGCTCCTGCATGGAGAGAGAGAGGCACGCATATGCATGATGCCCCCGATATTTTGGCCAATTGAGGATTCTAGGATATGTACACAAGGCTTCCTTCCCAATGCGTGCCGCTGTTTTGCATAATCCGAACAAATAGTGAAATTAATTTTTAAAGTGCTTGTGATTTATGGATAGGTGCAGTTTTTGGGTTTTGATTTGGCCGCTAGTGTTGTTAGCCGTTGGCCAGAGTTAGGTCGGTGTGCCAGGATAAACGCAAATGGGTGGAATGATGGCTGTCGGGTAAAATGAAAGCGATCAATGTTTGATTCGAGGGAGTTGAGGTTTGGAGGTTTCCCAAATAGACGGAACTTGTTATGGATAGAGCCAAGTTGTGCACTAGAACCAGTCAGTCTTCGAAGTTACAAGCTTCCTTACAAGCTGAGTTCACTTTAACAAAGTCGTTGAAGGAGCTGATGGGCTGGAAAACTCTAACAAAGTCTTTAAAAACGAACATGAACAGCCCTACAGTAGAAAATAGGGAAGAACGTCGACTTCTAAGAAAGAAAAGGAAAAGTTTTTAGGGCACTGTGAGGTGTTTTGATAGGAACGACTTGCAACAGTCTGATACCGAAAATCTTTAGCTTCACTGTCGAATGGATCTTCTTTTGGTATCAAGCTTGCTAAAGAGGGGGATTTCGTCGAGCTTTAAGACTGAAGCTTATGGATAAGACGCGATACTGAGGAGACTGATGCTAAGGTAGTTGGTGCAGATGAGGGGGTCTTCCTTCTTTTGGATCAGGCAGATGAATATGAGATTCCATCCATCAGGCATACAGTCATCTGACCTAATCTTAGAAATGAGTTGGTATATGGTCTTTACCAAGTCATTTCAATGTTAGGTTTTCCTGTATCTTCGGTTAGGGCTTCTATCGATGGTTGGGGTCCTAGCAAACACAACTGTAGATGGTATGACTCTCCACGATGCAGGCAGACTAAACAGATCCTTCCTGATGTCTGTAAGAAATCCGCGGTATCCTTGCTGTCTCTTAGCAGAAAAGACTGCAGACAACTTATAAGCGTTATTACGGGGCACTTCTCCTTTGCCAAACATCTCAATATGTTAGGTGCAAGTGACACGATTGTCTATGATGCTTATGGAGAGGGCGACGACACTGCGGAATATTTCCTTTGTGATTGTCTTGCCTTGGCTCGTATCAGTTGACAGATTTTTGGGACGGATGTGATGAGTGCTGGTAACCTAAGCTCCTTATCATGAAGCTCTTACTCTACTTTCTTAGAAAGACGAAGAAAACATAGTAAAAGGGTTGTACTTGCTGGTAGTACAATGGACCTGTTTCAACACCCCGACAGAAAAACAAAAATAAAAAGCGCCATCTCTGGTTGCTTCGAATATCTCGGCCAGTAAGTCATCTAGTCCAGAAGTCTTGTTCTATTTTAGCTTAGATATTGCTATCCTTACCTCGTTTCGATCGGGTGGATGGAAGTTCTGGCTATCGTCGTCTAGATTCAATGAATCGTGCTGCCTGACAGCGGGATCTTAGTCGTGGATTGCAGAAATAGTTTTTGAATATTCTCATCAGTTCCACACTGACTGTGGGTCCACAACAAGGTTTCCTTCTTCATCTCTACAGATATCTCCTTCCGTTCCTGGAGCAGCATCTATCAATATCTACGATCGCATGCTCTTTCTTCTTCTTCCGGAGGAATGAATATTTTTACCTCTTATATAGCTCGCTTGTAGCCTTAAACTTCAAAATATCTGTTAAGGACAACAGCGTTTGTAAATCACTGAACCCAATCTCAATCCGAGACATTTTCCTGTTTCAAGTTAGTCTGACATATCCTCGCATTAAAGCCTTCAAACACACACTGTATGCGTGTAAATTCTAGTTCTAAACTCTTTCGAAAACCAAACTCTCTTGTCAAGTGTTCTTTAAACACTGACTAACAAACACCACTAGCTCATAAATTTAGTTTACCAAACTGAAATCTCATTGAAAACTACTAAAAGGTTCAACATGAACCTTCAATTACATCAAAAAACCGAAAACAAATTTGTGCAGCAAGCAACGAAGAACCCTCAATGTCAGTTAACAA
Source organism: Criorhina ranunculi (assembly GCA_951813785.1). NCBI lineage: Eukaryota > Metazoa > Arthropoda > Insecta > Diptera > Syrphidae > Criorhina > Criorhina ranunculi. The sequence goes on along the minus strand of OX638381.1, from coordinate 86,438,670 downwards.
CCCCAGCCAGCCCACTCAATCACACGCACACACAAAGCGTCGCACTTTTGTCGGTTAAAAATGGTTGCCAAAGGAGGTTCTTTGCTGGTGCTGCTGGTTCAAAACTTCAATTTTCAAAATTGATGCACACACACCATTTTATATAGTCTCACCATGCTCTGGATCAAAGTTCCTAATGCAATTATGCACTAGGATATGATTTCTCTATCAAAAAGTTCACCGAACAAGGATACTCTCTCTCTCTCTTTGTGGTGGTGGCGATGGTGGATTACATTGCTCCTATTATTTGCATTTTAAATAATCCACCGACAGATTTTCGAAAGTAAAATTTTCGAATTAGAATTCTGAAGCTCGTCCCCACCATATCGTTCATTAGATGGAAATGTAAATTTTGCACATCCTGTGCCAATCGATCGTTGCCAGAGCTTGTCAGACATTCAGGAAGTTTTTTGTGGCACAGACTTTCCTTTGTGTGGTTGAACGCAGAGAGGACACAAAAGCGCCACCGCCACTGGGGAGAATATTTATTAAATCGGGTTCCTGTGGGTGAACGAGAGCCGTGTGGGTTTTGCGTGCGCTTGTGTGTGGGTGTGTGTGTGTGCGATTGGTAATTGTCTCCTATTGTGAATGTTTGGAAGGTTTCCTACGGAATCCACCTCGAAACAATGAATCCCTCCCGAGTAACATGTTAACGCAAATTATTGTATTTTCCAATACAGCGCTCGTTCAGTCTATAGCCCAAGTTCTCCGAAATAACCCAATAAAAATGATTGTGCCTCGAGGACCACTCGGGCGAATGTGGAACTTTTGCGGATGTTTATAGTTTGTGTGTGGGTTTTTTGTTTGAAGGGAGAGATTCCAGTACCGGTACCGACCTACAATGCATTGGGGGGCGATTTGCCCCCACGAAAGTGTATGCAAAGTTATGTTCGGTAAAGTGGACTCCCGCTTCTATTTGAAAGCAGATTTCGGAGGTTATTTCCAAGTCGGTCGCAGGAGAACGAAATTTTCGTTCCCGAAAGTGTCCTTTTATTGAATTTTGAGTTTTCACAAAAGGATGAATGCCGAACAGACGGTGGAAGGAGTCGAGATATTGTTCAATATTCTCGAATGAATTGTAAATTGAGATTTTACGGTTGTAAGGATGAGAATGGCCAAGGGAAATGGATCATCGATTCTGGTCAATTGGTTGGTTGACTGCGACAAGTTTTCCGATGACAATCGGAAGGGTTTGGTGTTTTTTTCTCTTTTTTTTGCGTGGGACATGAGGAAGTTTCGGAAGCCATTCATGGGAATGTTGAGTGAATGACCCTTTTGTCGATTGTGTTGGATTATGTGAAATGCCTGTCAATGAATATTCAGGACTTGTAAAGGTGGAGAGTGTGTAGAGGGTTATTTTGAAACTATATTATGTGGGCGTTCATTGTTGGAGAATAATTGGAAGTCGGATACACGAAAAGTCTGACACGGAAAATGTCTACTTGTTTCGTCACAAGATCTACAATGCTACATGGCTGATCCCTATTGAAGTCTTTTTACGTGACAGGGTTCAAAATCTGGAAAAGTTTCAGCAGCTTACAGCAAAAAAATTGGAAAGCAGATGGTAGAACCAGAGAAAGTTCGGAAACTTTTAAGTGGTAGAGGACTAATGGAAGCCGGATATTGTTCTTAGGTCTGCACTATCGCTTCTGGATACTCGATAGATAGGGACCTTCATTTGATCCACCAGCGACAAAGAGTCGTCAATCTTATGAAAGCAAAGGTAGGAAGGCCTGAACACTATTGAAATTGAATAAGACTGCCAAACGCAACTAGTCCAGCTGATGGTTTAAGTAGACAGCGACGTCAACTGGACACCGCTAACTTCAGAGCCTTAACGAGTGCTTCTCCTTGAAGGCCGCGAGTGAAGAGAGTACATTCTCTTTTGCTAGTGACTTGTCATTTCGGTCGCTAAATTGCCTGTGGTTATTGCCTAGTCAGAACATGAAAGACACTCGACAAAGTGCAAAAAACGGAGCGTCTCTGCACCACTGGGGTCATTCAAACTGCAGCAATGAAGGTACTTCTAGAACTGACTCCTTTCAACCTCTTCGTTGAGATAATCGCAAATGAAATGAGCCTAAGGATGGCAAAAGAGGGAAACAGGAATATGATGCTCTCCTTAACAAACTCCCCCTGCTGGCAATCTCTAGAGACCACAATTCCTTTTCAAAGCTCAGCCATAAGAGCTATGAATTCATAGAATACGGACTAGGTAACCACACATGGGGTTTATGGACCAAGAACAAAATACCACTAATCTATGGGCAAGTAGACCTAGCAATAGGCTTGTCCAGATCAAGGTTGACAAAAACTACAGCAACTGTGATATAGCAATAATGCCAGATGGTTGGACCGCAATCAAAGCGCTTGACGCTCATCTAAAATTGTGTCGGAATGCCTATAAAAATGTATTGAACCGGGCAGCCATAGGGTACCCGGCTATGTCGACATTGAGGTCAAGCAGACTCCTCAGAACCGAAAGAAGTACCCAGGAGAATGAAGAGGGAAAACGGAACCAAGAACTGGGAAACCCTTCAAGCATTGAGGCAAGCCAAGAAGTGCTTAGGAGACAATAACCGGAAAAGATTCAAAGAACGCATCCGTCTAAGCTTTAACAACCTACGCATCCTAATGGGATAGTGCAACCTCAGGAAATACCTGAGGAAACTACGCTTAACTGGGAGGGGCCTCTTGAGATTATCCAAAGAGTCCAGCGAGACTCCTGAACACATTCTTCAATCATTTAGTGTAGAGGTCGGAGGACGAAGAAAATATCAAGTCAAGTCCTAAATATCGGACAAAACTGTACCAACCATGGAACCGCTTCTTATCCTCAGATTCCTTAGAGTTACTTGTCGAAGGGACTGCTCTTGTCAAAGCTTATTTAGTTTAAAACTCTGTTGGGACCCAGGACATAATGGTATCCACAGTAACGAAACAGCGAATGAGCTAGGGATCAACACAAGACCGATCATAGGTCGCAGAACCAGAACCTTGCTGAATACTAGTTCCAAATATGTGGAAATGCCCTATCCTTCTGTGACAACGAATTTAAATTTCTTTAACGTCTAATAGCACCTTAAAAATGAATCCAAGGCAAAAGTATGGTTACCCTTCCCTCGAACTCTTCCATTCCAAATATAAGTCGTTTACCATATCCTTCTGTGCAATAGCCTAGACCACAATTCATGTTTCGCCATAAACCACATACACATACAGAATCATATGATAACCACAGATCAGACGGTAAAATTAGTTCTAAGATGCTTAACTCGGCGAGAAATCCCGTCCATACGGAGGAAACCGGAAACCGAATTTTATCCCCCCACAAAAGTTTGTTCTCAGCTTCTGTTGCCTTATCGCTAACTTTACAAATCATTAGATTTTCAAATCCGATGATTTCTATGGCGGAACATCGCCACGACCTACCTCCCCGAACATTCCCTTGTCATCGAAGCCTCGAAACGATACAACAATATCCTATCCACCGATAACCATTGGAAGGAGAACAGACAGGACTCCTCCATTGGCGATATTTTAAATTTATTATTTATTGATTTCACCACGAGGATGGGGTCCTTTTTCCGTTTTTTGCCAAAGCATTTTCAATAGGAATCCTCTGACTTTTAATTAGGGATAAGTTTTTCAAGATACGAGACAAGTTTGCAAGTGCAATTTTGAATGCACTCGAGAGGGAGAACTTTTCGATTGGAAATGCTGAAATTTCTTCCTTGTGTGGTCCCCAATAATTGCAAAACGTTTCGATGAAGAAGGGTATCCTTAAGACTCTAAAGGGAAAAGTGTTTTGCTGTTGGGTGATGTGCTTATTGAAACGGAGAAGGTTATGAAGCGAGAAACAATGGTTTTTTTGTGGGGGGGGGGTGAAGAGTATCCTTTTTAGAAATTCATTGGAGTTTTTGTTGTTGTTGTTGTGGGAGAAGTTATACCTGGTCATCAATTAAGATTGCAATGTTTCTGCCGTTATTGCCATCGAAAAGTTTATGGTGCAGAAAATTAAATTTATGAGTAGATTGTGTGGATTGAAAGGATTGTCAAGGGGCTGAGGGAATATGTTTTGTGGAGTATTTTATGGTCTTGGAAAGGGGACTAACCGCTGGGAATTCCACGATGTAGCGCTTAGCTTAAACACAAAAACAGGTTCATTGTCCTGCCTGCAGGTACAACCCTTTAACTGTGTTTTTTTTGGTCTTTCACGGAATAAGGAGCTTAGCACTCACCACATTAGCCCCAAAAATTTGCCAATCACATAGGAAGTGTTAAATAGAATCAAGCGTCACAGACATTGATGTCACACAAACCTAATACGTTAAGATGTTTGGCAAAAGCGTAGCGGCCTCTTTAAACATCCATAAGTTGGCTGCAGCCTTTTCCACTGAGAAACAGCAAAAATGTTGCAGTTTTCTTACAGCTGTCGGGAGTGTTTGTGTTTGTATTTGCCAGGAGCCAAACCGTCACTGGATGCGGAAGATGCGGACAAATAAAACGTAAGTTCCGGACTGGAGAAGCTCTTCTCTGAATTTTGCCGAGCAAGATCAACGGAGATCTTATTTCTCGGTAATCCCGCTGGACAAGACTTAGCAAATACAGTCTTCCAATAGAATTCAAACTGAGTTCTGCATTCGCAAACACTTTTGGATCAAAGTGGAGGATTGGGCAAGGCCTTTAGAGCAGCCAGGCTATTGCTCCAAGACACATGTAGATACTCCGTCCCCTCTAACTGTCGGAGTTTTGCATATATCTTCACTTGAAAAACAAAGGAATATACATACCTAGGGCAAAGTGAAGTCTTATGCTGCAGCAATGCATTAAGAGCAAAGTCAGGCATGAGAATTGAAGTCACCTTTTCGCGTGAAAGCTTATTTCAGTAGACAACTGATGCATATGGTAAGAACCGTCTTATAGTAATCTTATAGAGCCACAAAACTCTTTTTGGTGACCATGTCCTGCATATAACGCTCCTATACTACTAGAAAGCTGATAGGGTTCGACTAAAGAAGCTTCCTATCCTATATTAGCATTTGAATCCACAAGACTGTTCCACGCTGTGTTGTCTGGTAGAGTTGTCAAAAGCGCCCTCTCTGTCGATGAAAATGCCCATCTACCAACTAGCTTTTGAAGAAGATTCCAACAAGTCTTTCGGCGTTGATAGGCAGAGAGGAAATGCAGTTCTCAATTTTGCACACGTGCAGTTTAGCTGCACAGAAGAAAGATTGATGGGTCCTAAGCTCTTGACTAGTGAGTAAGCGTCTCCAGAAAGGTTTGATGTATTAGTCAGCCAAGCTTGTTGGTATATAAGCCAGTCCCAAGTCCGCAGTGAATATTCTCTCAAGAGTTAGCCTTGTTGCAGCATGGCTGCGTATAATCCATCTATCCCAGGTGACTTGAAGCTATCAGGAGGCGGAACAGTATATTAAATGGCTTCGGGCGGTACCAAAATCGATTCAGTATACCAGTTACACCGAGTTATTCGACAGAACTCACTCATAGTCTCGGTACCCGGGACTAGTTATGAGCCAATCAAAATCTGACTATCTGAGAAATGTGTGTCCAGCAGAAGACTAAAGGCTTCCACTTTTGTCTCAGTAAGGTGCCATCAGACTTTCCAAGTGACTCCGGTTTTATTGGTTTACCTTACCAAGAACTTTATCCAGCCTACTCTCTTCAATAGTTGAATTGGCCTCTTTTAATCCTTTTGCTTAGATCTTAGGTAGAGATTCCAGTCTTCTTTCGGATTCATCTTTAGCTTCCTTGATTCTTTTCTTTTTCGTTGCAATTCAGAACTCCCATCACGGAACGAGTGATTTTCGAGGATTTTTTCTTAACTGTGGAAGAAAAGTTAAAGAGTTTGAGGTAAAGTCAACGTTCAACAGTCATCCACAGCAGAGAAGACAAAACGCTACCTGGCGGGTAGCTCCGGTCAACACCACCAAAGATCTATTCATTAGCATTGCTTGAATCCACAGCACCAACGATTCATTCACGCCGTGTTCTCTGCTAGAGCTTCTCATGCCATCAAAGGTCATATTGTCAAAAGCGCCCTCTATGCGGATGAAAATGTCCATCTACCAACAAGCGTTTGAAGCACAGTCTCACAGTTCAAAACTCCCATCATGGAACGGATGATCTCCAAGGATTTTTCTTAACTGGGCACGAAAAGTTTGAAACACCAGCCTCTATCATCTGTCTTATCCTTAGTTTGGGTGGACTTTTTACAAAAATGTCCAGCTTTTCCCTTAAAGGTATCCGGTTAGGTTTCATTGAGTTCTTCCTCTTCTGGAAAGCAAGGGCTTCGCCGTTCTTCGCCTGAAAGTGATACCTTGACCTTCGTCAGGAATTTGTAAGCTCTACCAACGTTCTAAATGTTCATCCACACGTGTTTCTCCAGCGGATGCAGCTGCAACAAAAATGAATGGAGCACAAGCCTTTTACGGTTAAATACTGAGAACCAAAAAAAAATAAAATCACGACTTTATTGTTAACTGGGTTAAACCCCTTGCGTTTCTACTTAAAAACGTTAATATGCTTCCGAATGGTCTTCATTATGACCTCAGCTTGAGGATTCGTAGAGTCCCTCAACAGTGATATCACATCGCCAATTCCATTTGGTGGCTTTCCTTGATCTGTGTCAGCAGCTATTGCATACAAAGTACCAGCACATGCTCCACGTTTTCCCTCCCAATGTTCTGGACTGGGGTCTAGTCTAAAATCGAAAATGGTTCTAAGTTTTGCGACACAGTTTTTGAAGCCTTACTTCTCAAGCATGTCAAAAGCCTTAGCTGCTACCCAATACTCTCCACATTTGTAGCTCTCATTCGCAATCAGTTGCAGAAGAAGGAATGCCTCCGAGTTGGTGTCACGGGTGATAAATAGATTCCAAGCCTGAAAAAGAACGAGATTTCGGACCTCCCTTCGCCACCCCTACGACATATAATTTACCTGCTCCGGACGTCCGGCATGTATATGACACTTGGCAAGCACCATACAGTACGTATGCTGATTCCTTATATCCATATCGGTGATGTGCACCAACAACTCCTCCGCCTCCCTATAGTAGCCTGTCGCACACTTTGCCTGAGCGTAATTATAGTTGAAGGTGTCATTGCTTACGAAATAACTCCGAATCGAGTTCATATACACAAGGACCTCCTCAAACTGTCCGTACAAAAAGAAAGCCGATGCCATGCTCTGTCTACCGGGTATCGTATCACATTCCGTTGACGAACTTCCAACCAAATGTAGATTCTGTTGGGCTGTCTTGATGTGCTCCTTCTACAAAAGGCGAGAAAGGGAGAAAAATCCTCAAGTGTGATAGCAATTGGAATCCAATTTACGCCTACCGAACCCAATTGTTGTCCCAGTGCCGCATGCACAACCCCCTTAAGGATATACTCGTGCGGCACTGTTGGCTGAATCTCCTTCATCAGACTGTGTGCCTCCTGGACGTCACCGTTACGCAAATAGTAGATGGCCAAATTCAATCGTGCCTCTGGCACTATATTCAACAACGCCGGGAACGTTTGCATGGCGCCCTCACCATTCCGGAACACCACCAGGTTGTGTTTGATGAGGTCCGCACCGAATGTCCCATTGTCGGTGATATTCTTAATCTCCTGCTCCGCGACACGTCCGTTGAACAAACGAAAACGATTGCATGCCTTCAAATTGATGGCAATTGTACTGTCCGGATGCTTGGCCAAATAGACGTCCAACACTTCCTGCGACATGTCGTAGTAGTCCAACTTGTAGAAGCACAGTGCCAGGTAAACGTTCAACGCCAAGTAGTCCCTCCAAAAAAAACAACAAACACACACATTGCAGAAAAACCGATGATAGACGTTGAAGCGTCGCAGGACGTGCTGGGTACTTACTTGTTATCGAGGAGAATCCTTTTGTATATATCGATTGCCTCCTGATAGTGTGCCCGGAGGTAGTGCAACGAGCCGAGACTTAGTTGGTCTTCGACGACGTCCTGCAGTGATTCATGCAACGCCATCAGTTGGTCTTCGTTGTTGAACTTGTGTGCCAAGTGGAAAAGTAGACGCACCTTCAGTTGCGTATTCGGTATGTGCTCCATTATCTGGTGGGCTTCCTCGTACATACCCAAATAGAACATGCAAACAGCGACATTTAGATTCACATCGGTGGCGTTGTGTGGCTCCAGGGATTTAATGGTTTTGTACTGATCCAGCGCTTGTTGGTAATCACCCAAATGGAAACTGCAGAAGGCAATCCATTGGTCGGCGAGAAGTTTACGCTCTTCGTCGTCTTCTTCATTGCCAAACTGGAAGTGTAGTGTAAACCAGGTATGAGGATGGAATAGTGTGTTCAATTTGGGAAATTACCTCAAGGAAAGCTCGAGCACCAGTATAGTCGCGTTGCAATATGAAATCCTCGAGCGTTGGTAAAGACTTTTTCGCTTGTTGGACGGTGGTGGCACTTTGAATGTTCCGGGAACTGGCCGAATCGGTTTTGCCACGGGAAAGAATCTGAACGAAAGAGGTTTTGTTAGTCGATGGGAAAATGTTTTTTTTTTTTTAATGAGATCCTTGCCATTTTTTGATTTTAGTTGTCCTAGTGGAACTTCGAGGATAAATATTTGTTTCGAGTTTCTTTCAAATGTGTTGTGGCAGTGGGAGCTGGTTGCTAGGATACCAACTGTGGAGGGGTTTGTTTTTGTTTTGACAGTCGGTTGTCAAGGAAATTGTTTTGTCACTGAGAATCTATAGCTGAATCCTTGTAGGTTTGGATTATAGATTTGTTTGAAGGAAAATGTGCGTGTGGGAGCACTAAAGTGTCATCACAAGGGACAAAAAGCCTTTTTGTTAAAATAAAACTCTTTTTACGAATCGATTCCAGTTTGTAAGAGTCCTAGCTTATTAAGGCTTTACAAGTTTTCAATCATAACTAACGCGCATGCTTATTTTCTAGTGATGGTATCCAAGGGATGATTAACAACTACTGGATGAAAGACAAGACGTGAAGGAACTACTGCTCTATTATGAAAAGTTTGCACGGAGTTACAGAAAGGGTAATCCTTGTTTGGGATGGACCAGGGCCTCAACCAACTAGTTTCTCCTATCAGGATCATCCTTACCCAGCCGTCTCCTGTTGCATAGGTTGTGTTGGTTGAGGGACCCCTTCACTTGCGTATGCCATCGGAGATGAGAGTGGTAGATCCTGCCAATCTTAAATTCAGGAACTTGGATGAAGTTAAGTATCAAGTCACTGCACAAGAACGCTCCGGTTAATAGATTTCGACAAAGCTCCGCTAAGGACGACTATTTTTCGAGAATCAAGTAGTGGCGGATGCCAGGACTCTTGATCTGCTAAGCTAACGCATCGGAGAGGCGTCTTAAGCCGGATATCCATTCTAAAATATGAAGTCTGGCTTTTTCCGTAATGAAAAGTATGGAAAGGAGATTGTGGAGGACCTTTGATGGCAGCGGTAAGCAGAGGCTGCCCGCAAGACGACGTTTTGTGTCATGTTCACAGAGGGATCTCATAAAAACCAACTCACATCAGGAGCACAAGGCTTACTCCTGGAACTAGATTTCTGGAATAAGTTTTACGATGGGATTTTTCATATGCAGATGCCCAAAGACACCTTCCTTGTCGGCTTTGCAGATGATATCGCTGCAGTGGTCACTACGTGTGCGCTTGGATGCAAGACCATTAGCTAAGCTTGGCAACAGGTAACGCGGAGATCGTCATTCTGACAAGTAGACGAATCCCGACGATGGTGGAACCCGAAGTTAGCCCTAAGTTAATAGTCACTAAGGAAGCAGTAGGAATTAGGCTAGACACAAAGCTTACATTTTGACAGCAGATAGGGACAGCATCCGGCATAGTCGCAGAGATCACCGCATCGTTAAGCAGACCAATGACAAACAAAGGAGGCTCGGTCAAGCGAAGACTTCTGATAACGAACGGCCTTGGAGCAGGAAAGCGGAGCACTTACTACTCGAACAATATCGGAGCCTGCTTCTTTTGTAATGGTAGGAACGAACCCTTAATCGCACACATAAGTACGTCTTCGAGAGGAAAGCTGAGGTAGATAAAGAAACAACAAAAATAGACGGCAACAGCAGAATCAAAGGAATTTGGAACATTGAAGAACAGAGACCAGGGGCAGATGTTAATTATTATCCCATTCAGCTCTTACCTGGGCTTGAAGGGGAAAGTGTAGAGCCCAGCTGGTCAATGTGGTTATTCCACTCACGACGACACAGAATCACACTTTATTCGAGTGCTGTGAACGGCAAGAAGAGTCACAAATGCTGGAAATTGAGGTAGAAGTCGGGGTGTTCAGGGCGATACCTACTTACGAGAAGCTATTTTGGATCAAAGTCCAATCAAAGACACTAAATCATTGAAAAAATTCCAAGAAATTGTTTATGAAATCTGGAATGGAGACTCGCTAGGCGCATACATATGTAAATTATTCTGAACAGCAACAAATGTCTTTACAAAAACAGATTCCTCGAATAGTACCCACTGTTTTGCTATCGCTCTTCATCTGCAACCATTTAGTTTAAATAATATTTCTGACCTTCAATTTCGTCTGGAATTCCCCCGATCACTCAGCCAACATAAGTCACTTCAACCGAGTGTTTGCTATAAAAAACCCCAGTAAGTGCTTGTCAAGATCAGTTGTTATTGCAAAGCGTTCCAAGTTCCACTCCAGAGATGATTCATTTAGTTTTGTTCGGTCTGCTGTTCTCCGCAGTTGTAATTAATGGAAATCCAGTGGGGAAAAATCCACCCCCAGTCAATGCTGCGGCAGAGGCACGTCGTTTGGTGCATCAAGCTAATTGGGCTTCAGTTGGAACTATCTCAACTGATGAGTTGATCGGAGGATACCCCATGGTGACACTTCTATCAACGTCTGATAGTAAAGTTGGTGCCTCATCGACTGGTGAAATTTTCTTCTACATGCTGAGTATGGATATTGCAGCGTTAGATACGAAAAAGGACAACAGGATTACATTTATGTTCAGTGACGCCCAAGAGGGTGAATGCAACAAGAAGAATGTTGATCCATGGTCACATCGTTGTCCCAGGACTATGATCTCGGGACAAGTTCGAAGGGTAAGTTGTTTTAGTGAGTTTTGAGATTGAACTTGATGGGACGATGAATTTTAGATAAAAGAGGGAACTGATGAGTACATTCGTGGACAAGAGGCATTTGTTAGTCGTCATCCAACAGCTGCTACTTGGAATTCGATTCCTAATCGTAAGTGCCGGAATTTTAAGGTCTCATGGGACAAGATTGACTCTCCTTTTACTTTCAGATGACTTCTACCTTTGCAAACTGGATATTTCGAATGTCATTGTCTTTTCTGGTTATGGAGGATACGTGCGTGTTTCTCCTGACGAATATTCAGAAGGCACTGACTCAGTTGATGCTAACGAAACTAACAATCAGAATTTGTAGTGAAAAAAGTGAAAATATAATTCAAATTACTCAAGGGTGTGTGTGTGTGTACTTGTCTTTGTTGTAAAATCAGAAAAAAACCTTAGATCTAGGCCAAACCAAAGATAAACTTCCCACATCAATACCAGACATCGAAAAACATGCTCCATCGTCCGATCTCTTGGGATGGATCCATCTTATTTCATTAAAATAAATGAAAACATCCATTTGTCTGATGTGGTTGGTGAGTGGGGCGGACAAAAATCTATGAATCCCCTCCTTCCCAAAGAATCAAATCGAATTCCGAAATACAAAATAATTTTCACAATTCCTTCCCTACTCACACCTTTTGTCATGTCCCGGCTCCATCACTTCGAACAATGCCAAAAGAATCGTATTCACGAATCCAATTTCCGATTTCTATCTATAATTTCGAACCACAAAAAATTATTATTAACACGATACCGTAATAATTTCAGAACGATTCCCACACACACAGATACATACACCTCAACTGTGTGCGGTTAGCAGATGAGTGCCAGATCAAATTAAAGTTTCGCCATTATGGCCAACCGTCCATCAACTGGCGTTCTATTCACAATACCGCGAGCTTAACAACGAAATCTAGACAGACAGATCCATAAATAGGGGATGCAATTGAAAACCAACCCCTGATTGAGAGAAATTTCGAAAATAATTCATCAATTTCCATTTCATCTCATTACGGATTCAATTAGAATCAATCCTCGCTCAAAAACTTTCCAATTATCTGGATTTCCATCGCGGTGGGGACTGTCGAGCCGCCTAAGGGGTGGGCGTAATAGACGTGAGAGATCTGTGCTGTCGTAGACAATACCTACCCACTCCTGTGGAAAGTGTTTTCGGACTCGTGTAAAAAAAAATCCAATTGTGCTCATCCACAAAGGAAGCATGGAACAGCACACGAGGTGTTGGAGTGAAGAACCACCATTTCCCCAACACAATAACCTCAATGGCGGCGGTTTGTCAAAAACCGCTAAAGCGATGCCATATCTAATTAAATTTGTGGCAGCTTGCTGTTCCTGTACCGATGTACCGTATTGATACCCAGATGTGTTGCCGGTATTTTGGAAAAAAAAAATGAAAAATGGTTATTTCCCTGCTTTCACAGGGAATCGACCGTGGAGGGGCTGTTTAATTATCCTTCTTCGGTTCGCGGTAAATCTGACAAAGGAACAGCGCACAATTGATACGCAAATTGTATGCCTTGTAAGCCGGAGGGTGTAAGGTGGTTGGTTTTGTTTTTTTTTTGTTCTCCTGTGTCGGTTTAGGATAAGGATATTTCAAGTTCGAAGGGCACGTGCTCAATTACAAACGCTTTGAAGTTGAACAGAGAAATGGTTGTCGGAGTTGTTTATAGAAGAAAGCCTCAAGAAAGGAACAAAATGGAACAAGCAATGTTTCACTAGGTGTGCCTTGAAATGGAATTTAATTGAAGCATCGTTAGTGGGGAAAGAATAAACAGTTTTTGTGGTAGAAAATGGTTTTTTAAAAGAGAAAAGGATGAAGGTGTAGCTGCAACAGTGCGTACAAAACCCTTTTCATTTTCAACACACTGCGCTGTAGGGAAGTGTGTCAAGAACAAGGAAAATGTCTTCTATTTTTGGTGAATGTGGACTAAGGAGTTGGTTCGAGGAAGACATTGACAGATAGGTAGGACATTCAGTGGCATTCTTAACAGATCGTCATTTTAAGGGTCATTTGTCATGCGATTCAACAGGGTGTGACTTACTTTTGTAGAGTGTTATGAAATCTTGGGTTCATAGCAACTTTTGATAGGCAAATCCTAAGCTCAAGACCAAATATCTGGGTCTTGTCCTCGAAAAGAAACTCCCTTTGGGGAAGGTCAACATATACGAAAGAATCAAAAAAGTCATCAACAAAGTCAAAGCCTCCAACTCGTGCAACAGAATATTTGGGAACAGCAAGACCTTAACCGACTTAAGGCAGCCTTGTATGGTTGTAAACCGCCAGCAAAACCATCAATCTAATGACACCGGAATCACCAGGGTCATGAGAATAATATCTCCAACAAGACTCGAGGCTATTCTCAACCTGTTTCCGCTAGACATGTTTATACAAGCATCGGCGGCTGTTGGTGCCCTAAGAAAACGATGGGAACCACGCTTATCTTGGTAATTTTTAAGCACTTTCCTGGGCAGGGAATTGAAAAGCAGTAAATTAAAAAAGCAGGAATTTTCTTCGAGCCACTGAGCATAACCAAGTCAATCCGCAATCTGAAGAACAGAAGCTTGTGATGTGCTATCGAGAAGTCGAGAAGAGGTTCTTCGAACATAGTGCAAAATGAAGCTCTGCTGACTGAGTCCCTGGACATGAGGGGATACCAGGGAAAAAGTTCGCTAATTCCTCGGTGAACATCTATCCGTGCCCACTAAAACTCGAGACACGGAATAATGCTCTAAAAGAAGCAAGCAAAAGGTGAACCTTTTTAGACACTGGTGGCACCACAGGCTACGGCGAGAGACCTCTGTAAGGGTTCTGGTGTCGAGAAATTTCTCTCCTATGGGTTTCAAGATATGACCTCAGTGTGGCATAGAGTAACTCTTTTTCGCTTACCCAGGTACCTTACCCAACCTAATTTTACAAACATCTTGCTGTTCGAATCAACTGTCGCCTGTAAGCCATCGTTATCTTTAGTCAAACAAAAACATCACAGCCGCCGTTCTTAAATTGCTCAATCCCTTGGGATTTTGCGGAGTTCCGCTTAGAGAATTTTACACAAAAGCTTAGGCCTCCTAGCGTATAAGATTCAGTTCCGAAAGGCTTCAACTGAGCTAGGTTTCAGGACACAGCAACATTCTGGTTAACAGTAGGGAAGGCCTTTGAAAATCAGGAGAAACTGTCTGGTTCCGTAGATGAAGTTAGGACTTGATGCTGAAGCCTGGAGAATGCCAAACAGCAGGTGGAATAGTATCAGAACTTTTCTTTCGTAAATGCAGATCTTTCAATAGAAAATGTCCTACGTCCTAACAGGCTATTGCTTGATAAGTAGTCATGCTGTTAGACTCGGTGTCCCCTCCATCAATTTCTGTAGACGCTGTAGAGTCAGAGAAGAGGAGGAAATATTAGTTTACCATCTGTGCACCTATTGTGCCCTATCAATGCGGATGAAGACTTTAGCGATCTAGCCAAGTTCGATATTTACAAAATACTGAGGTTTGTCTCCGGGTCCCTACATATAGAGTGTGAAGCAGAATGGGGTTAACGGCGTAAGGAAATTCATCACGCAACATTCGTGATGTTGGTTACCCGGTACTCTCTGTGGTTTCACAATGGACCTACATCGCCAGCCAGGTCTTTCTTTAGCTAGCCGCCTCCAGTTTCGCACATCAAGTTGGTTGAGGTCCGTTTCCACCTTGATCTCAGTCTCAGTCTTCTTCTACTGCGCGGTCCCCTTGGAGTGGATTAAATAACTTTCCAAATGGGATAGTACACCATCCAAAGGATTTTGCTCTCAAAACCGCAACCGCAACCATTCTTGACCAAGTCCATGTCCAAACTCAAGTACTTGTAGAGCAACCAAAAAGGAGTTTTCCGTTTAAATTTTTGGCCATTGATTGAAATTCCAAACTTGTGGACTATCTGTACCGAAGTCACAGTGAACAAAAAATTCAGAACGACCACTGAGACACATGTGGTAAACTTTTCATCATCCTTTCACATGAATGCATCGCTAGTGACACTAGTTCATCCAGCTTCCAGAATTCCCACTAAATCATACCTAGCTTCTAGTTTTCAATTTCAAGAAACTTTTTCCAGTTCCCATGGAACCTATCTACACTTTTCACCGAGAATATCCTCTCACGGTAAACACTGTAACATTTCTATCATCGAAGGTGTCCCACAGCCTGTTATCTCGCCATTGAAACTTTTCCAATTGTGTTGTGGTATTGCATGGAAAAAGTCGGCAAAAAATTCTTCGTAAAACAAAAACCCCCGTTTTTATCTTCTCCAAGAATCCTTAGAGTTCCGCTGAGATCATCCTGGCGGCTAACATTTATTCGAAACAATGGGGTGTGGTTTTCCGCAAGAAAAAACTTTTTCACTTTTTCCATCCTTGCACTGGACATGGGACTGTGGGATATTACAAGCCAATGGAAGCACAAAGTGACATCATTTTGGGAATGTTTACTCGAATTCGAATGTGGAACAGTTTCAGTTTTTCCATTGACAGGTGAAACTTTTGTAATTTTCCTGTGACAATAGGGTGAGAATTTTAGGATGTGGATTCTCGGTTGTCGATGGAAGTATTTGTTGTCATATTTTGTAGGTGATGTGGTGTTCGATGAGGTTTTTTGGGTTTTGAATGGTGTGGGTAGTAGGTTCAGGAAGCTGATATGTTTGCGTTTGAATAGGAAGCTGTTGTACAGTTCTAAAAATGTCGAAAGGCACATAATTTGAGTTGAGTTGGACTGCTGACACAGCGGACCGAGGATATAATTTGTCATGAAAAGCTGCTCAATCCGCTGTTCGAAGTCGGCAATAAAAACTGTTGGTTCCTTCCACTCCTGCGAAAAATGTATCACGCACAACGTTAAAGGTTTCAAGGAGCTAGCCTAAGTTAACTCTCTCAAGATGGCCCTGGCTGTGGATCCATAAAAAGGGTCTGTTATGAACTTTTTCATTTCGGAACAAGCACCCAGAACAGCGTTACAATCATACAGTTTAGTCTATTGATAGGCTTAGCGTAAGAAGAAGCGAGTTAAAAGCTATCCTAGGACATGTGGAACATAGGACTTTGGTAATTGTGTGCTAAAGAGTAGTGGACACTCGAATATGGAAGCCAAGAGCACCCAGTTCTGTTGCATATGTCACTTGAAGTTGACGAATCTCAATCTTGGGCAGGATGTTTTGAAGCTCACAATTTGTAGATCGCTTGAGATGTGTGGACGGACAGGTTTATCAGTATCTAAAGCAAAATAGGTCTTCGGCCCTAGTGCCATGGATTCTTGTGTTACCGCCGTCTTTTAACTTCGAATCTGAAGGTGGACCTTTTGTGTTCAATTCGCTGGACCTCTAAGTCTCGTCGCCTGTAAATTCTTTGCCCTCGATTACTCTCGATTATGGTTCAAAGGATTTCACTTGATCCACTTTCTGTGGCAGTTCCACTATTGATTAGACACTGCTGCAGGGGTCCACTTTCATACTCAACATTGTCATAACCAACCTCCTGTTATAATTCAATCCTTATTAACCTAATCCCAAGCAGGAACTTAATTTCTCGGTTATTCTACCACCCATCAACGACGACGATGCCACCTGCCATAAGTGGATCTAGTGCAGTTGGTTTCATTAAAACTTCCCTCGAGTAAATTTTATTGCTCCCTTTCCCCTTTACTGTCAATATTTCATACGAAAAATAAACTTAACCCATCATAAAATTCTAATTAGGACTCCAGAATCCAGATCACTGCTAAATTCCCCTCTCTTCCTTCGAATGCAACCAAACAGAGACGAAGCTTTTGATTTTTGGAAAATTAGATAATTTGTGGATGAATTTACAAGCTGACTGGGACCGGTTTTTAGAACTGCATCTGCATTGTAGGATACTTTATGGTTGAAGATGGGTGCAAAGTTTTTGGAGGTCCCCCATACAGGGATTACGGCAAACGAGAGTAATAGGAGAACTGATGTGCATTTGGAGTTTTGTTATTAATTAGAGCGAATCCACATATTTGTTTGGATGCAATGTCCATCTAGGGCGATGGGGGTTGTGATTGTTCATTAGTGTGGAACCGCTAGTTGCTGTTTCAATTGAAATTCAAAACTTGAAATCATTAAAATGTATAGAAACCCCTTGGCAACTGGGATAATGATGAAAGGAGGCAGAAAAATTGTTGTGTTCCTTCGAACTATTAGTCATGGAAGGGGTGGCAAACTTGTGGAGATAATGAGGGAGTAAGTGATGCCATACAGAATAGGAAATCCTTTAACGATGTCTGCTCTGTCATGGAATGAGTTTTAAGTAGCTCTCTCTCCTGGCGCATGATTTTGGGCCTTAAGTCCTAAGGGAAGCTTCTGACTATCCAACACTGTCCAATTCATCAGAATAGCCCTAGACTAGCTGATGCACTTGCCGCTATCGTTCGTCAGAAATGTTTTTAAACCCAATTCTCTCCTTTAGTCACAATTCCGATGCACATTTTGCCCTAAGGATGGGCACGAACAGACTGACAGGTCATTTGATTTCAGAAATAAGAAGGCGGCCAATTGTCTACTCTTTCGGGGTCCTCTGAGCTGTTTCTCATTCAGCAATGCCTAACGTTTTGACTTGGTTTTGTTGGACTTCCTACAAACGTCAGATTCTGTCTGTAGTCCTACTGCCCCACCTACTTGTTGCATTTTTGTCTTGTTCACCATGAATGTGGTTGTAGTCACGCTCGCAAAAAGCCGGATCCCCCTGAATAAATCAAAAGTTGAACTTACGATAAATGTTGGACTGATGTGGCTCACTAATCATGTCACCTGAGCTATATTCTCGGGAAGTAGGGGACTAAGTAGAGAGAACCCACGAAGAACTGATTAAAGATCCAGAACCGCTGACGCTGATTGTAAATGCTTGATAGCTCCCAGACTATAAATATAAATAGTAATGGTAGTGCTTACTGTCCATTTCGTCAGTGACTTAGGCTTGAAAAAAACTGCACTTGTCTCCTATTTTGAAGCTCGATTTATACCTCGGGACTCACACGAGATACGAGGTCCCATTGTGGCATGTATTCCTCAGGCTTGCTTTATGTCGCAGAAGACCAAACTTCGTTCGAAGCCTGATGTAGGGAAAGTGCAGGCGGTATCCCTATGCTCCTCTGTGATGAGCCATCGGTTCAGAAAAGAAGCTTGACCGGAGGTATTGGTTGTCCATAGACCAACTTTCCGCGTTTTTACTGCTTTCTTGCTCTAGTATTAGACCTCTACTTGGATCAGGATAAAGCCTAAGGATTAAGCCTTAAAAAGGTAACTTCTAACGACAAAACGTTCACAAACATGACATGCCGGTATTTTTTCTAAAAAGATTGTGACACTGCACATCAAAGGGTCACTTACTTTGAATTTCTGTCAAACTTTGGACAATTGAACCACAGCGTATGTTGTGACTCTGAAGAGTAGGTATGGCAACCTGACGAGTCAAAGTGGACCCGTTTACAACATCTAATTAGACAAACCCAATTCGATGTCTCTTATTACCAACCTTGTCAGCCTCACACCGACCGAAAGAAGTCCAAGATCTTTATAGCTCCTCCTGCACCCATAAGGCATCAGTTCCTATCCTTAAATCCTCAAAAGATTGCAGGAGCTTACCCAAAAAAAAAAAAAAAAACCCCGGATAGCTTACACGTGTTTGAACCTTACCGCAACACTCTCATTTTCATGAAAACGTCTCCATTTATCCACCCCACCTCGAGCGTGGCGTTATGCTCAACTTGCCATAAGTCGTAAAGTCAATCGCGTGGTTGTAATATTGAACCATCACTCCGCCCGATTCGACTCTATGCCACACTGACGTACGTATCTTTCGGATCTTGACAGCTGTGTCACGCGATGTTACCACGAACTTTTCGCCTGCAAATATAAATCATCATCTGCATCATCCGCGAAATGAAAAAAAAAGGACCCAAACGAACACAAAGGCGTAAAACAAACAAATTGAAGGCGAATAAAGGACAAGAAGTAGAAGCAGAAGTAGAGAAGAGCAAAGGAAAAGGAAACAAAAAAAAAAAAAAGGAGAAAAGCAACCGCCCCGGGGATGAATGATTATTTTAATTCGTAAATTTAACGCTTTAACGCCACCGTGAACGAGCATAAACTCGGTGCGAATCGTAAAAAGCAGTTTCTCCATTGTTATCCTGGATCTTCTTCGTTTAACCGCTGCTCACACCCGCCCTCTATTTTTCATTATTGAGGGTGCAGCAGGAGCAGTTGTTGCTGTCTTGTTGTTGTTTTTTTTTTTCTTTTTCGTTTTCGTTCTGCAAGCTTTTGTTCTCTTTAAGTGCGAGAGGTTGGCGTAAAGTGGTAAAGAAGGCGCCTTTTTAATTTCCTTGCATGATGCTCTCCAGCTCGTGTCTCTGTGTTCATCCTGCTGCGTGTAGACTTTCTTCATTTTTATACGCTTTTTCGCGCGCGCCGCTCTTTTTCCTTTTATGTGTTATTGCGTTCATTATACTCGCCAAATCAAGGATATTAATTTAATATTAATCCCTCTCAGTGTTGGCTAGAGAGGGGAGGTGTACACACCCACACAAACACAAACACAAATGGGCGTGTGAAAGCGGAAAAGTTTTTATATTTTTATTTTTATATTTTTTTTACTCGAGTTTTTTTTTTTGGCGGCGCACGCTTTTATGTTTTTTTATGAACCCGCAAGGATATTTCTGGGTGAAAACATATTTTCCTGTACGAAGTAAACAACCGTAATCGGAATTTTAATGACCACAGGACTCCCATTCACAGCGTGTGGGTGTTTGTATGACCGGGTGGCAGGGTGGCGACAGTTGCCATAAAGTGCATGTAAGAGTCATGAACTCAAATTTGATGGTTTTCATTAGCCAGGGTAATAAATGTGTTTTACCATTACGGGGCGATGGTGTGCCTAAAATAATAATAACCAAGTGCCGTTAGACTGGGAAACAGGGTGTGTGGGAACGATTTTCATTTCACACGCATTGCACATGAATAGGAGTTGCGATTTGCAACATGTGTCAGAAGTGGAGCATTATTTTGATTGGAGGTGGTCTTTTGACACCAAAGGGGATAATGTTTGTTGAGTGGATGAACGCGGAGGAAAAGTTTAACCGTTAGACGTCTAAACACGAACAATGGCCTTTGGGTGTTTTACGGATCCATATGCATAGTGGAGGAGGAGATACAAGGACGAACTTTGTGAGCTGTTCAGTGACATTAAAGTAGACAGAAGAGTCTAGATACAACGACTAACGCTTAGGCCAAGAGAGTCTTCGAGTTCACCCCGGAGGCACGGCACAATAGAGGAATACCGCGACTCAGGTGGCGCTTGTAAGTGGACAGAGACATCAACCAACTTGACGGATGAAACTGAAGGCAGCCAGTTGATGCTCAAGTTGATTGGAGAAGCTTATTGTGTGAGTCCCGAGTCCCGAGTCCACCCTGGAATGTAGAGCTATCATTTGTGAGAGACTGGAGACCACTGGGGAAGGTGTGAAGTGGAGTCTGAACTCTGTTACGAAAGCGAACATGGGAGACTTTCTCTGTACCGGTAAAGACTTGAATGCTTTCTGAACATTTTCAGTAAAGACGCCAAAGGACATCCTTAAATGTATATTAAACAACAAAAACAAAGCCCTATTCCTCATGGGATCACATTCTAGGGATAGCAACTTAATCATCGCAACAATCTAACCTCATTTAAGACTTCTAACTACGACTTTACATACGATCCTCGAACCTGCGGGTCTTGTGCGGGTTCGTATGATTTTTCGTCCTTCGAGCAGTGAAGACGTATAAAAAAGGAAATGAAAGCGCAAACTTTACGTACTGCAATCGGATGTGGTATTAGTCGTAGTTTAACAAGGACATCAGCTAACTACAACCCTTAGGCACGAGACAATAAGAAACCACAAACCTCTGTTTTAGTTGAGGAAAGAGATTGATATTCCTTTGGTAGGTTGTGCGTATGTAAGGATTTCCAAAACAGAAGCTGTTGCTTTTTTAAGTACATAGTCAGTCTCTACTCTTAATCAATCGATATGCAATTATCTATACCAATCATACACTCACTTGTGCCTCACTGCACGTCGGTAGCTACATTTCTTCTCTCTCATAAATTGATCAATTAGATATATCCAATTAATTTGCATCCTGCCAAGCACCATCTTCAATAATCTAAGAGCATCCACAGATTCCTGCTGCAGTTGACTTCATCTTCCACTTGTGCAGTTCGCAACTATCTTCCTGTTCCTGCTTTCGCAATGCAATTACGCAAAGTTGATTTTTGCTCATTAATTTCATCAGGACCCACAATTCTCCATCCACCCCCAGAAGGAGTAGCTACTAGCTACATTGCAGGATAAAAAAATTTTAATTTAATTTCTTTCTCTCTTCCCACACACATTCTCGAGAGAGCTACAGTGCTCATCTCAATCCAGGAGTCTATGGTCACCCCAATTAAATATGAATAAAACCAAACTTCCGGTAAAAAAAAAACCCAGCAAATAAAATCGAATCCTCCTCCCCCCTCGAAGGTTAAATTAGTTCACTCGACCAGGACGAAAGCGTTTTGACCCGATTTGTTAGAGTAGAGTTCGCTCCAAACGGATCACGATACTTGCCATCGAATTAATTTATTTTTAACCATTCCAAGCCAACTCTGCTGTCCAAATCAATGGTCATAATTTTATTCACCGGTTAGAAGAGCAAAAGGACTTAGGGAGAGCTCTCCTTTTATATGACGAAGGAATCCGAGAGAATTTAATTGGAAATTTATTACCAATGAACTTTCAATTTTTACAGTTTCGCAAGGATATTCTGTTGAGTAAAAGGAATGAAAAGAAGAAAAACTGAAATTCTTAGTCTACGTTGCAATTTTTCTTTGGTCCTTTCTATGGACGACGTCGTTCAATGTCCTTTTACTAAAGTGACCAATTAATGAGAAGTAATTTATTGTGCATCTCGTTGCATTAGAAAAGTGTGGAAACGAATGAAGCAGTCGGCTTGCAGAATGGAGAAAAAAAAAGGAAATGCACTTACTTTCAGGACATGTGATGATGGGGTACGGGAGGGGGTTTTTCCTTTCCTGAAACTATTTCTCTTTTATGAATGATTTTCAATATAAACAAGGACGAGGAAAATTTGATTTCATTTTTTCTATAAGAAAAGAGTGGGAATGGGTGATGGAATTCTAAAAGGAACAGCTACGACGAAAGAAGACTTATTTATGCTGTGGTACAGTGAAGTCGTACACAACACAGAAATAGGACCTTTGTGATTCCATAAGGTCTAGACTTACAGTTTTTTACACAGAATAAGTAAGAAGAGAGGTTCTTAAAGGGATGCAACTTCAAATTAAGGATCGAGGGCTGAAGTATGCAAGACTGACCGTATCCTCAACGTTGTTCCGCAAGGCCGAATGGATGAAACAATCCATGGATCTATAGAAAGTAAATAATTCCTTTCAAAGCCGATAGTAATCCATCCTTTGCTTCAACTTCATTACATTGCATCGGAAAACTTTTGAACGCCTATTTGCTACGACATAAGCACTTACCAATGCAAATTAATTTCAAAACACAACCACATAATTCACTCTTTAAAATCGGTCCGTTAAGCAACGCCATCCATTTAACTCGATTCATCCCCATTAGCCATTTGTTATCTCATTATGCAAACTTACATATTTTCAGGCACAAAAAATGCAATAAAAATTGCATTTCGCAACGCTTATCGCTGCCATTATGCAAATAATTCACTACACACGTGATAATCAGTATTGGCTCAATGCCCTTAAGGATAAAAGGATGCAATAGCATCTTCACAATATATTCCCACCTCCTGGTGTGTGCATAAAACAAATATGCAACCAAAGGATAATAAATTATCCATTTGTGCAAGAGTGTGCATCCATGAAATCGGCTGAGCCGATAATAATTGTACCCCTGCCGCCGACGAATCCACCATTCGAATAGTAGGACAAATCAAATGGAAAAAGAAAGGATATCCTGTCCAATGCCCACTCTGACTGGATCGTAATTCATTTTTAGAAAATGCAATAAAAAGGCACCTGCAAGCGAAATGCAAATAATAAATTGCACCCATAAAATCATAATACAACGACGATGATAATAATGCATCGGCCAAGGACGACAATGACGACTAACTGCAAATGCAAATGCAAATGTGCATCTTTGAAACTCCAGACTGAGCTGTGTGTAGCCCTTCGTACCACTAATTGCATTGAAAGAGAGAGAGAGAGGGAGAGATATTTTGCTACTGCAGGATCAAAACAACTTCCTCAACCACCACCACCACACCGGTAATGTATTGTCGCTTTTATCGAAGCGCTTTCGGTATTCTTGATAAATCCTTTTTCTCTCCTCTCTCGTTATCCTGTTGTTACAGTCGCATGTTCGCAATTCTGCGACAGATTTGAGGAAAGGATATATGCAAGGAGGCAGTTGGGTGGGAGACAGTTGCACAATATTGCCGCAATTTAAATAGTAATGTGTAATTGCATTTTGCCAGGACGATGTGTTGGTATGGGAGTGTTGGCAGATGCATAAAGGCCTACAATATCACTCTCTCGCTTGATGGAATTTTTTCATTTTCGATGTTCTGCTCACTGTGTGTGTGTGTGTGTGTTGAGGATTATGCGGAGATATTCTATTTACTTTGCGAAAATTTGTCGCAAGGAGCTGTTACATTGCCAACATTTTTCAAATTATGACAAATGGTTTGTTGTAGGAAGGCGGAAGGACTAACGAATGGAAAATGGGATCTTTTAGTGGAGATATTAAATTTTTAAAGTTGACAAATTACAGGATGTTTTGTCAGGGATATCGGAAAAAGTCTTGCGGAGAGTATTCAAGAACTATGTTGGGTGGCTATACACTTAGACCTTAATGTAGGTCCACCGGATTACCAGCAACTCAACACGATGAATTCCCTTTCTTTCTTAAGGAAGATATTGTGGGTAGTCCTATCGGTGTTTACCCCTTTGTGTTCCACAGACAAAGCTCTTGCTGAGGTCTTTATAGAAGTACCACTCCAAGGATTTCCTTCTCAGCGTCGATAAGACTGGGCAGGGCAGGGCAGGTGCATAGAAGGTGGGTTATTGTCTCTCCATCTCCATACAGTTTCTGTGGAAGTCGTTGAAGGGGCACCCATTCTAATGGCATGCATACCTATCAAGTAATGGCCCATAAGGACTCCTACTACGTATATGCTGAATACGGTATCACATATTGTCTTGAGACGTTCCACAGCATTGCGGAAAGAATTGTATATGTAACATGTTCTGAGACATAGGGTGACGCTTTTGTTGGTGGAGCTCGAGACCAAAAAGTTCCAAAGCTGACCTGTGCTTATGCAACAGTGTTTTTATTTCCTTTGATTCCTAAGTGTCCTTTCACAAACGCCTATGTCAACATATATTATACGAAAGCAGTTCCTGTGCCAATATCGTCTTCAATGTCATGTAGCTTGTAGAAGGCTAGTCCATAGAACTTCCTGTCAAACAATGGTAGGGCAGTTTCCACAGGTTACTCTTGCCCGAACTCATGCATAGAAAACTGGATTCACCCCGTCAAAGGCCTTCTCGAAGTCTATGACAAGATCTATAACGATCCACGTGGTGTTTATGTGATCAATGCAGGAAGATCCATAACGAAACCCTTCCTGCTTGACATCCTTTGTTGAATCTAAATACTTTTTGAGCGCATATGCCCCTCCACTTTCAGTTTCCACATTTCATCAGGTCAACGTTGTTCTTCTCTTCTGGCAAACGTTCGTTCTCCCAAGCACTACTTATGAGTAGAGCGAGTTCCTCACCCGATTTTTTTGGCATGGCTTCAAATGGCTCAGCAGGAATGCCATCAATGGTATGGGAGGCCTAATTCGGGAATTCGAAAGGCTCCTTTGCGTTTGAGACCATTATGTTGTCGTCGAAATGGTACCGAATCGATGCGAAATGCTCTCGCCGCTGACTGAGCTGATTCTCGTCCGAAGTAAGATGAAAGCCACCTGTTAGCTGCTTCTTCGACTTGAGAAGCTAATTTGTTGATCCTTCCAGACGTTTACTTTACAAAATTCGTCTAACATCAGCTTTAACAATTTTTAAGTTCGTTCCACAACATCTGCAAAGGGTTTCACTGTATTGAAGACCCTCCACAGAGGCTATAACTTTCAATTTAAAACAAAACCGCACTTTTCTATTCATAGCAACTCCGTGCTTAGTTGAAATACCATCTAAAGCAATAATTTCAATTCGTAAAGACACAAAAGCCTTTGGCCTGCATTGCTCCATTGCAGGCATCAGATGTAAGCATAGAAAGCATCACATTAACCCCATCAACCCCTCGCACATTAATCAAGCATTCAATTTAAGCCGTGAATAGGCCGATTACAACGCAATGGGGAGAGATAAATACCAAACCTAACAGCTAACATCCCCATTACAATTCAATATCCTGCTATTAAGGCAGTTATCCCGCCCTCGCAGCCCCTTCATCCATCGACCAACCTATTCAAGTGTTACCAAGGCTCATTGTGTCCGCATACAAAAATGATTTATTGCCCCTAAATCAATCATCAATTATTTTACGACCAGGTATCTAAACCGGTTCTCTGGTCTCTCTCTCTCTCTTTCTTACAGCCCACACTTGCATCCCCTTTCATCACAATAGGGAAATGACAGGACACATTTCGCCGGTGCTTTGTGATAAATTTCAAAAGGACCTCTTGTCAAAGAGTATCTCTTCACTGATAATTTAATTATTCGACGGATATCCTTTTTTAATTATGGTGGCACAAGGAAAACAAAAATACCCTTTCACATCCTTATCGCTTTGTATACCCTTTTTCGCATCCACAAAACGAATATGAATTTAGGCACTTTTTGATTTCGGTAAATAATTTAGAATAAAGCTATCGCATTGGCTCCAAGAAGTGGGTTATTAATAATGTAGGCCTCCCCGGTCTGAGAGGAGATGGGGTCGTAGTGTCACCTCTTTGCATGGCAAACAGATAAGGATTTCTCATTTTAAAATGTAAAACACGAAAGGGTGTGTCAGTACAGAAAAAAAAAAGCAGAATATCCTTTTTCATGCTGTTTGCTTATCGTTGCGGAATTAAAATTTCAACACGGAATCGAAAAATCCGATGGTCGGGGGAGGGACTTAACAAAAAAAAAAAAAAAAGATACTGCTTGTCATCAGGTGGCGAATTGAAGAAGGATTTCGTGAGGATTACACGGAAATGACGAAGATGTAATCATAGCTGGCATGTTTTTTTTTTTTTTTTTAGCGGAAAAGAAGGGTTAATAAAATTCGAAAGTAACTTTGTCCTTTTGCTGGGATTCGGTTACATTTTTTGATGCTGTTTTTAAATGCATTTTTATTTTTTTTTAAATTCAGAACTCTTACTTGCTAGGAAAAAAAACGCTTAAAACTAGCTTAATTAACTTAACTATCTTACTCTAACTTACTGGCCCTACACGGGCACTCTAAGCTAAACTTAATTCTTAACATTTTTTGATGCCCTCGACTACAGGTGGAAAGTTTTGTGATTGAAATCAAAATTGGATGTCCCGGAGAAGAGACTTGACAGAACTTTTTAAATCTTGATTTGACGTGAAGAGAATTCCACTTGTCACTATCTATTCTTGGCAATTTTTGACACAGATGCACAGCAACAACTATCTAAGAATACGATCAGGGGATGATTTTTCCAGAACCTAAGTTGGCCATAAGTTTTGGGGGCAATCAATGTTTAGGGAAGTCAAATAAGACTTAAGTAACTCTTTGGTATGAGCTCCCTTATTCCGTTATGCGTAGTTCGACTTGAACTGTAAAGAGGTTACAAATACTTGGCGCGACAGCTCATAGAGCCTAGCTTCTCACAAACATTCATGTTGCGTGATATATTCTTCGCAGGAATGGAAGGGATCTATAGTCTTTAATGCCGACTCCGAACGGCGAATTGAGAAGCTTTTTCTGACAGATTAACTCTTATAGGTTTGTCATGCCTGCGAAAAAATATTTGGTGGTTTTTGAGAATCCAGTCCAGCAGTCCAACGCACTTACCACAAAGCCACGGCAACCACTAGAGGTTATCAGGAAGAAAGAGAGAGTTTTCGTTATAATAAGTCCAATTCATCTGAGGAAAACCGAGCCAGAGATGACTGCAATGTTGAAATTTTACGTGTCAAATTTCGACGTGCATCAAGGGAAGTAAAAACTGTTAGCCTCGTCATCAGTTCCAACGCCGCAATCAACAAGCTTTGCCAGTAAGCATGGTCCTCAGCTAACCGCCACCAGTTACACACTCCAAGTGGGTTCAGGTCCGTCTTTTCTCGTGCAGGCCACCTTAGGCAAGGTCTTTCTCTACTGCGTGGCTCCTACGGGATAGATTTGAAGACTCTTCGGGCTGAAGCGTTGGAGGTGTATTTCAACGCTGGCAAAGTCATTGCGTAAGCTATTACATCTGACCTACTCCTGTAGTCTCTTTGCGAGTAGATGGAAAACTGCATTTATCCAAGCCGTCCCTAAAAAAGGGTCATAGGCTATCGAAAACCTGATAACTCGTGAGCTTATGAAATATGTTGATTCCAATGGAGGGAGTTTACCAACTGTGCCATATCAAGAAAGATATAGCCGATCTACGATAAGAGCAGGACCACAGACCAAATTAACAGAACATCGTTCAGACATCGCCAGAGTCACGGCGAAAGTCACGGGGCATTGGGCAATTGGAGTCCATGCGGCCAAACTAGGTATCCCTTACAACCCCCCCTGTCGCAGTTGCGGGAACGAAAATGAGAAAGAAACTCTCTCCCATTTCCTCTGCATATGCCCGGCGCTTGTAAGATCCAGACTGCGTACACTAAACCAACCATTCTTCGACGACCTTAATGACACAAAAGAAATGTTTCCTGCCTCTTACTGTTTTATCGAGTCTTCTACTAGCGACATAGCCAATTGCATTCTGTCCTTTTGCTGTGAAGCGCTGAAGGCTGCCTTTACTGGAGTTAGCCAGTTCGTTAAGATTGTGGAAGAAGCTGGCTCTTTAATAGACACTTCTTTGAAATAAAAGGGCTGGACACGTACAGAGAGAGTGGAGAACCGTTTCTTTTTCTTCCTCGTCCACATAGCTTCTGCAAAAATCATTAGATAGGAGGACCAGCCTATTGGCGTGCCTGCTAAAGGTGCGGTGTGCCTTGATAGCTTCCACAATGGTGCCAATAAACAGCCTTTTCTATCTGATTAGGCAGTGATAGCATTAGTGATCCACCTTAGGGCAAATTTGTTTGATGATGAGGCAGATGAAACTATCCGTCACACCAAAAGGTTGTCAAATTTACCCACAACAAGCGTCATGCTTCGAAAGCACATCAGTGAAGCCTGAATCCTACTTTCGGAACAACTATCGAATACAGGCATTCTTTTCCGTACGGAACTCTTGTTGGCTCAAATATAAATTTTAGGCGCGACAGCTCCCAGAGAACCTAGGTTTAGTTTCCCGTAACCCTTCATATTGTTTTTGTTGTATTCTCCCCACGATTGCAAGGGGCCTACAGTCTTCTTTTCGGCTACAAACAAGCTTTTTCCAAGACGAGTTATATTCTTGAAGGTTTGCCGAGAGGTGGAGTTGCAAAAAAAAAACGCTGACTCGAACGCACCAAGCTCTGAATCAAGACGACCATTACTCTTGTCAGCTCACTCGTTCAATTTAAAAAGAAGTCAAACCTTAAGCTTGCAAAATTATCAAGCAGCAGTCTAAAGTCCCACCTATGCTCTCATGTTCGGGTGCCGGATGTAATGACCTCAAGAATGTCACACCCACATAAGAGAGTGGCAGCTCTACCAACTTGTTTTTTTAAAAAGATTTTAAGGTTCTGTCAGCTATAAATTAAGCCTGGCCCTCAAAATGTAATTTCATTTTGCCGAAAACTTGATGACAATCTAATTGCAGGTAATTAACTAAGTAAATCCATAGGCTAGCTTAAAATTCTTCACAACCTATGTCCACAAAAAGATTGATATCTTTCGATTAAAAGTTATCTAACAAAAGCACAGACATACTCGTATATATTTGTGTACACCCCACGCTGACCAAGCTGTCCTTAACCAAAGAGGACAACATTTCACAACAAAAGAGGGACATAAAAAAGGGATACTTTATTCATTTTCTGTGGCATAGATTTATCGTTGTTTTCGTAGATTAAATACTAATTAACAGGACGAAACGAATGTGCGTTGTCTGACCAAGCGTTGACATACCCAAACAGTATCCTTGCGTGAAACAGTTTAATACTCGATGAGCGGTCTTCGGGTCGTTCATGTATCAGTAAAAGGTTGTAACTTATAACATTGTACATCGAACCTTTTGGTCCTTTTTTTGAAAGAAAAAGAAGAAGAAGAATGAGGGGATTTTCATTCTGTCACTCTGTAACCAAAATGCACTCTCCCACACACACACACACACATACATATGTACACATACAACCACTTAAAGTGTTTTCTGGTAATTTATCCTTGCGTAAGGATAATTTATGTGTCTACTATGACCCGGCAGGATTATTTATTCTGTTGGAATTGGTTGTTATGATGTAAGAGAGGAGGTAACTACAACAGAAAGGATATTTGATGGTTGTCCTGCGTGTTTCGTGTGTTTTATTGTGTTCTGTATCCGGTTTTTTTTTTCCAAAATCACAAGGATAACAACCCTTTTTTATTAAATGTTTTTTTGTAACAATAAAATGAATTAAGGACAATGGGATTGAACACTGATTGGGTTTGTTTATTTGCTACATGGGGACGAGTAGGTGGAGTTGGTAATCCTTTTGGTTTGGAAGCAGAAATGTACGCTCTGTTGGATTTGGATGATTGAATTGAATCCTTTTTTTTCATAAATTATTGAAAAAGCAATAAAATTTGTATAATCAGTGAGAAAGGAAGCAAGGAATTGCTGAGAAGCGGCTTAGAAATATGCGGGGGGGAAATATGATTTAAATGAGTGTGGACGGTGAGACCAGTATCCAAAAGGGAGAGCAGTAGAAAAGGACCAGATCACTGTCCAATCTTCACTGAGTATTGCAGCGTCCCAATTTAGGTGAAGCCTTTTGGTGCAGGAAAGAACTGAATTTATTTGTGCCCATTAGTTTGATCGTCAAGACAAACACAATCAGCATCACCAACCGCAAGTAGACGGATGGTTCCGCGTGCCTCGTCATCAAACAAATTTGGCCTAAGCTGGATCACTAATGCCCTCATTTCCTAATCAGATAAGAAAGGCTGGTTATTGGCACCATTGTGGAAGCTACCAAGACACATTGCACCTTTAGAAGGCTAATGATTTTTGCAGAAGCTATGCGGACGAGAAACGGTTCTCCACTCTCTCTGTACGTGTCCAGCCCTCTTAGTTCGAAGAAGTGCCTATTTAAGAGCCAGCTTCTTCCACAATCTTAACGTACTGGCTAACTCCAGGAAAGGCAGCCTCCAGCGCTTCATAGCAAGCTTCGGGTGGTTTTCCGGCATTTTTTTCTCTCATGCTCTCTTCCCTCCCACAAATTTCAATTAACGATCACAGAATATTATCCTTGCAATTCTCAAAACTATGTCAAAGTATCTCCACCCAGGACTTCCTATATCCACCGCTGGGCTTTCAAATAAAAAAAAAAACTCAACCGCAAGAAACTGGTAACAACATGAAAATTCACTTTGGCCACAGGACGCACCCACTAAGAGCAAAAAACTAGTGTAAACTCCAAAACAGCATCTGCATTTAACTTCATTTAAGGACGCAGGCAACCTCTGCAATGACACAAAGCTCTACATACAAGGACAACAACACATTTGAATGCAAATATTATGAACATTACCAGCACACATAACATCCTTAAGTGGATAACTTTGCGGTTGAAATGAACAAAAAAAAAAAATTCGTTTTCAAAAAAGAACCACCCAACGAGTCCTCTTTCACAGTTGTCCTGTAATGAAACTTTTCCGCATCTGGTAAAGTTCGATCGCCTTAGCTTCTGGCGTCGAAACGCCACCTACTCCTAGTGTTAAATACCAGACACATGCAAACATCTTCCAAGGTTCTCACATTCATACAGAGATGCTTCCTTGAACACAGAAGAACTGGTACTAGGATAGCAGCAGATGAAGAAATTGAAATCCTACGCTGATGCTTATCTCCCACACTCCGAGTTGGAATTACTTTTCAAGGCGACCTCTTCGTAGGTTGTGACGCAAGCAAAAAAAAAAACGAAGATCCTCATATAGTCCACCCCCTCTAAAGAGTGTTTACACTATGATTACAAGTTCTGCAGTTCTTTTGGCAGTGCCCCGTTTGAAAATCAAGCAAAAACCGGGGCATGGTTATACGAGGAAGCTCAGTTATTTAACGGGTTTTTAAGTTTTGCTACAAAGTGAATTGCAAAAGGAATTTGTGTATTCGTTTGAGTTTTTCTCTTTTTCCTTGTGGGGCCCCCGTATCCAGTTTTGGATGAAATCCTTATTGGGTTTTGGAAAACTTTTCCGGTTACTTCGTTTAATCATATGTTCATGTAGTTGAACATAACCAACAAATTGAAATTCACTTTGTTGGCGAAAGTATTTTTTTTCCCCAAGAACCGGTCTTATCTTTTTTTTTTTGTCGTTAAACTCTAGATGGAGCCACTGGCAAGTGAATTAATGGATTTTCATCATCATTTCCAGCACTTTTGACAGAAATTTTCCAATTTGTTTAATTTTCAATTAGTAGCATGAGGGGGTTGCAGTTTTTTTTTCTTTTTTTTGCACCCCTTAGAGCTACAGTGGGGTAGTTAATTTGGGAAAATGAGAAAAGTTTTTTGCAAATGAGATTGAAACTGTTCAACAGTATTTAATGCACTTCTACAGAGTCCTGATGAATTGAATGGGAAAGTTGATCACGTATTTATTTAAAAAAAAAATCGCACTTCATTTTGTATGGCTTGTGGGCTTAGACGCCTCTCCGTCACGTGTAAGTAGTTGAGGTTCGTAAAAGTTTTAAGGGTTGCAGCATTTTTTTCCACCTGACAGCACTTCTATCAAGGAGAAAAACTGTCGAGAAAAACTGAGGGAATTCTAAAATCCTATTGATTCACCGCAGCCTTAAAGCACAGAATGCTGGATAGGAGCCTGGAGCCAGCGCAAAGTTCTCTTAAAGAGTCTATCTCCATTCAGGCGGCTGTAAAACAGTCAAATCAGAGTCGTTGCTGGTGTCTTTTCAGAAGACCTTAACATCACTCTTTCAGTTTTCCTCAAGCTGAAGTAACGACTACCAGTCCGGCTACCACTGGGCTTAAGATTAACCTAGTATCACGCACAGATATTGTGATTTATATCCACAGCTAAACTGGGATCAGATCTCACAACAAAACCTATGGCAGTGAAGGGCCGCCACGCGGCTGTGGACGAGATCGCTAAACAGACAATGTCACACTCTGTTGGATCCCCGGTCACAACGACATTCCAGTTCACCATACGATTGATGAACTAGCTAGACAAGTCTTTCAAGATACAGACATTAGGAAGCTTAATCGTACCGTGAAACTTGGAGAACAGGAACAGAACTTCCTTTCATAGGATGTCTAGGAAGAGCTGAGAGGTGAAGGAACGAACAACTGAAAGAGTCAAGTCTTGGCGACAATTGTTAAAGTTGGTTAAAACAAAGGTAAAGGTCTTGCATTAATTGCATCTTCGCATCACTTGGTGATTCTACGTTAAGCCAGGGTTGTCTCTTATCGAGATTATGAACTGTGTGGAAGCCCTTGTTCAACTTCAATAGAAATTTCTTGGTCATCATCTTTCACAGATCCGTTTGGGATGTTGGCATCACCTCAAAGAAGGAGCATATATTCATCTACACGAATAGCTTCAAGACTAAAGATGGAGCAGGAGACAAGTTGTCTCAGACATGCTAAGTCTACGTAATTCCTTTCGCCTTTCTAACTATTGCAACGACGACTTAAGAATCTTTGTCTTGGTAGCAAAAAAAAAAAAAAAAAACAGGTAGCATGGGCCCTAAATTGAATCTTAAACGCTCTCAGAGCTTGATCTGTCGTAGGAAACGCTTAGGTGACAAAATCGGACACTGCCTTATAGGTAAGCATGGAGCAAGATGCTAGAGAGACAAGGGAGTAGAAAAAGTTAGTACCAACTTCTGCCTTAATGCTTATGAACCTCCTGAAGACTCATCGGCCTATCGCCCCCTCTGCATGGTGGATAAATCTGGCAAGGTCCTAAAATAAGTCATTTGCATCAAGCTAGAAGAAGCGATAAATGATAGAGTGGGCGTTCAAGACAGTCACTCTTGACAAACGATGTATGAAAGTTGAGTAGTTATGAAGTTCGACAGAAAAGCCGGGAGGACCTTCAAGGAACACCTGAAATACGT
Source organism: Criorhina ranunculi (assembly GCA_951813785.1). NCBI lineage: Eukaryota > Metazoa > Arthropoda > Insecta > Diptera > Syrphidae > Criorhina > Criorhina ranunculi. Next base: position 86,405,027 of record OX638381.1, on the reverse strand, counting down.
ATGGGAAAACCCTTCTAAGGCAAGCGCATGGTATTCCCTTATAGGGTGCCTCTATGAACGTGAAATGTTTTCCGTCTCCCGACAACGTGTCTCAAGGGTGTTTGTTTAGTGCCTTTTGTCAAACGTCGAAAGATACCGCAGTGTACATCACAATAATGATTCCCAACGAAGCTAAAGGACGCAAGGCTAATAATATAATGGCACAGCTGGTGTAGAAGCCATGAAAAGGTGTAATGGACTTATCGGCTGTTTCCGTCATTGGAACTGATTGAAGCTGTTAACATGAATGTTATGTAAAGAGCTTCGTCGCCTGGAAAGGCAAAGAAATGGTTGAATGAGCAGATAATTGCTAAAAACTTGATGGTGACTTCGCAGGCAAAAAGGGATACAATGAGCTGCCTGTTACCAGAAGTTTACTGTCTTCTTTTTGCCGAGATAATGCCGGTGCAATAATGCTGCTAGGAATAGTTGTCGTCCATCCAAATCAATTCCTTGTTTGGCAGTCTTGTCACTCGTCAAAAACACCTTCCTCCACTGCACACAATCTGAAACCTGTCTTAAGAAAAAGTCTCCATAACCATCTCGCGTACAAGCAATTAACAACTTTTTTTTTGTGTATTAATCCCTTAGCTCGGGCTCAAAATACCCCAATTACCACAATCCTCGCACCCATTTTGCGATCAATTATTTGGACATTTGCCACCTTTCTGGGAAACAACCTGCAAAACAAAACAGAAATTAACTTTTGCGCTCCGAAACTCCCGCCGGAGCGTCCTTTGTTTACGTGACACGTTTCAGGTGCTCGTGTGGCTACTTTCCCTCCTTGGTTGGATTGGAATTCTCACCAGCTAAACCGAACTCTCACGAACTTGCTGCTCTCTTCCTATCACGTGTTTTCTGAAGAAAAGAAAATCATTCCGCTGTGCGTTGTTGCGAGAGGGGAAAAAAAACCAAAAAACTTTATCAGAGACCTTAGCACCTTCTCTTACTTCTTCTTGCCGGGATATGTCCTCATTCCAAGTAATCTCTTGATTTTCCCTCCGGTCAAAGTCACACACACACCCACACATAAACACCGCAACATCTGGGCGGGGTGAAGAAGACACTAAAATTGGAAGAAAAGTTAAATCGTTTCCCGGCTTCGTGCCACGAAAGAAGCGTGCGAACAAATGGTCACGTTCCAGAGGTTAAGCGCAATGCTACACTACGTCGCGTCAGTTCCTCCTAGCAATGCCACCTCCATCGCCACCATCACGGTTCCTTCAGCCGAAAAACTGAGAAAAACTTTTTAATCGGGAATTACTATGCTGATAAAAATCCTGCACGGATGAGGGATATGTACGAAGCCGGATGGGAGGAGGAGGAGCAAGAGTGGGTGTGCGGATGTGCTGCAGTATTTTTTGGGTAACTTTTGCCATTTTCAACATATAACCTTAAATGGTGTGAAAAGTTCCCGGTTATCCTTGTTCTCTTTCAGTGGACAAAGGATTGAGGTTCGTGCGGATGAAGATGGGACTGGGATCGTACGTGCTTGCGACTGAATGCAGGTGACACCGAATAGAGGTGTCTACCAATGGAACACAATGTGTTCGCATGGTAAAAGTTGCAATCACCTTTAAGTGTTAACAGGGGTGGGGTATTATTACTTCTTACATTGAAATATTATGTTTGAGCATTTTTATGAAGAAGTGTTTATCTATGCGTTACAGGGTGGATGAAGTTAGGGGTTATGAATCGTATGCAGCAGGTTCTTTTATGAGCACTTACTTTGAAGCATGCAATGGTATCTCAGAGAGTGATTAAGAACATTTACTTACTCGAAAAGGTGGTTATAAACTGCTAAGCTGGGTCCTGAGGTGCCTCCTGTTGAATCAGGCGGTATCTGTATTTGAGATCCAACATTTTGGAAAGGCTGGTAAACTAGTTCACACTAGAATGAAGCTATTGAAAGCAGCTTTGGTCTTCGATTTTGTTAGCTCCTCGAGCATTCCATTCAGGCGAAAGTAGGTTTACGACGTTTTGTAAGGTCCTGAGTATGGAATACAGGGTTCTCCAGCGGGCGAGTTTCATAAGTTTGGTAGGTAGTAGTTCATCTTTCGTGTACTTCGAGTATATCTTGGTATTCCACCAGCATTGACCATTCAACGCGTAGTTCAAGAAAGAAGTTGGGTGCAACTTTCAAAAGGTGCTGCCTTGAATTGAGTAAAGTTGAGTTGGTGTGGGGGGTTAAGATTAGTTTACCCCAAGCATTCAGACACATGGTGGACCATTGAACTTGTTCGACGACAAATACTCTTAGTCAAAGCTTTTTGTTGTGCTGTCTTATTCTTGTAAAAGCGGGACAAGGACAAAGGAGGTTCGTCTTTATCGCTATCAAGACAGAACGTATACATTGGGTACTCAATGGTTCACATGCTGGTCATGTGGTGCTCTGTTTGCTCTACAGTCCGTCCTTCCTCCTAAGTTGGAAAAAGCATTTTACAACGTTCGTATCAGACTCTTTCATTAAGCACTTGGGGGTTCTGCAAGAATTTAAGCTTGACCATCTCTCTTTCTGAGCAAGACCATATGAGATTCGATTCAGTGCATAACTTTTGTTGGGTTCCAGACTTACAGCAGTGATCGTCGAAACCTCTTTTGCTAAAGCATCAATGCTTGCGACTCAGAATCCACGTAAGACAAATCCAGTTCCATTTTGTTAGCTCCTATGTACACTCTAAATCAATCTTCGAGTGATTTGTGAAAGATTCAAGTCCCGAGATTGCAGCCTGGCTATCTTCTATCACGCCATCTCTTTCCATTCCTCCTGTAAGCTACTTCAGGTAGGTTCAAAGACTTCCATTTGAAAAACAGTAGACAACTTGTCCAAACTGCTGGCTTATTTGGTTTCGTCATCCAACCAGCTCCAGTACCACTTGCGGTATTAGAGCCATCAGTATAATAGACATAGTTGAAAACTTGAGGACAATCATCTTGATTCTCCCATTTGACGCTCTTAGGGAAGCTGACTTTAAATCTTCTGCGGAATATCGGACGACCTATTTGAAGCAGCAGAAGATGACTTGGTTGACAGCTTACATCAACTGATCTCCAAGATTTAGTCAGACGAATCTATGCTTGATGAATGGAATCTCAGCATCGTTTGCCCGATCCACAGGAAAGGAACCTCCCTCAAGTTAGGCATCAGTCTCCTGAACACCACGTATGAGATCCTATCTGCCATATTGTGTGAACGCCTGAAACCCCTTGTTTATAAGCTGTTTGGCCCCCTATCAGTGTGGTTTTAGGTTAAAGAAGTCGAAAATCCATTCTTGAGAAAACCCAAGAAGTCCAAATCGATATACACCATCTCGTTATCGATTTGAATGCCGCCTATGACAGCATTTATAGAGACGAGCTCTACTGAGCCATGCCCAGTTTTGTCGCCCAGACGATGGAGAATGCTCTCTGCTGCATCAAGGTTTACTAATACCTTTGCCAGCACCAGAGGTAAAATTTTTCAAAATTCCGCGCAACTACTTGCGTTCTCCGATGATATTGACATCATCGACCTGCGGTTAGGTAAAGGCGGTACATGGGCGCTGGAGGAAGAGATTCAACGACGAATTATATGAGCTGTACAACGTCATAGTCAAAAAAATGTGCATTACTTCTTCGAGGTGCCTAGGGACTTGTAAAACGAAGGGACACCAACCAGAGAGTCGTCCAATCTAACCCGGCTGGACAATGCAGTAGAGGAAGACCTCGTCTAAGGTGGTGCGCACAAGAAGAAGGGAACCTCAATCAAAGTTCATACCTAACTGGAGACTGTTAAGGATCGGACTAACTGGAGAGGTTTGTTGGTTGTGGCCCAGATTCACCCCGAACTATAGCGCCACCTTAGTAATTAAGTCAGTGCAGCTGACAGGTCCCTGGACTTGCACATCAAATACATCGTTTCATGTAGTACTATCAGACTCAGAGAATCTGGGTTTGGTCCCCCAAACCATGACCTGCTGCCTAGGGATCTGGCCTCGAGCATAACTGATTACACGACTCCTTCACTTAAATTCAACAATAGCATTAAGATTCACTTTCCGGAAAGATCGGACTGGAACAATAACCCACTCCTATCAAAGTACCAAGTATCAATCTTCACCGACGGCTCCAAGATGGAGTGTGTCATTGGAGCAGGTGTCTTCTCAGTGGAACTGAACCTATCCATATCGTACCGCCTCCCAGTGTCTCTACGAGTGTCCTCCAGGCGGAGGTACTAGCGATAAGTGAGGCCTGCAAGATACTTAGCCTCAGCCCTACAACCTCAAACAGCATTTGAATCTTTATTGACAGCCAGGCTGCCATCAAAGCGCTCTACTAACTTACTTCGTCCTCTAAACTAGTTGAGCAGTGTAAGGAAACAATAACGCAGGCAAACGCTCGGTCATCACTCTCCTCTGGGTTCCCGGCCATAGTTACATAGAGGGGAACGAGGGAGCCCACGCGTTAGCCAGATGTGGTCCTAACCTGGATGTCTCCCTTGCGGAGTCTGTCTGCTTCTCGATGGGACTCATCCATTGCCAACTCTAGGTGGAAAAGTCTAGTAACCTATGCCATATCTAGACAGATATGGCCCGCTTACAACAAAAACAAAACGAATGGCTTAATCAGTAGGAACCGCTTCGAGACAGCAAGAATCACAGAAATTAGCACGGGCCACTGGCCAATTGGTCCAAGCGGTGCCAAGTAAGGCATCCCATTCAACCCTCACTGTCGTTGTTGCGACAATTCACACGAAAAAGAAACGTTATTCCACTTTCTCTGGGACTGCCCGGCACTTGCCAGAGCCAGACAGCGCACTCTCGGAAAACCCCGTTTCAAGGAACTTTCTGAGATTTCTAACATCAAATTCTGCAACATTATCAATTTTCTCAACTCCACAGGATGGATCTGAAAAACTACACTCTCATCAAATCCAGGTCACGTGAGTTGTGGTACCAAAACGGCGCATCAGCGCTACTTGTGTCGCTGGCAGGCTCACCAGTTTCAACCACTTCTACCTACCTACCGGCAGCTGACAAATTGATTTTTCTTTTTGGAGTCCTTGATAATTTGTTCGTTGTAGGCCAGAGCTAGAATGGATTGACGAAAGACCAGTATTTTTGCCTCACTTTCTGGTCTTGTAGAAGGATAACTCTACCCAAACTCCTTTGGAATACCTTTCATGAATTATGACGCTTCCTCTGCATTGAATCACATGAATCATGAACAGAATTCATTGTTGGCATAACAATAGCTCGCTCATTAGTCATCCATTTAAATAAATTCATTCGAATAGTATTCGTTTATATCTATTGTGTCTCCAAATAAATTCTTTAAAATTAAAATTAAAGAAAAAAAAAATACACATATACACTGTGGTGGTGGTGGTAAAAATAGACAACATCCCGCACTCATATACAATTTATTATCTCTTCCAGGACCAAATAAATTTTATTTATTTCCACCGTGTCCCGGTTTTTCTTTTTTTTCACCTCTTTTTCGTGCAATTTAAAAAAGTCATATATACTCACTGGTATATGATTTTTTGAAAAGTCCTTTTTGGTGTTTTTCGCTTCATGGACAACAGTTTGTTGGTTGATTTGGTACCGCCGACACGCCAGTCTATAATATATAAATAACTCCAGCACTCGACCATTCAATTTTCACTTCGATTGTTCCCGGCAATTTTATTTATTGAAATTGTCCAGAGGGTGTCAATTGGCCGATGCACGGTAGACAAGGAGGAAATAAAAGGATATTTTCACTGAATTTGTTCAAGCACTGGATGAACGACAGAAAGAAAAAAAAGTGGTTCTCATAAACCACGCAACGGACAATTAATTGCGCTTCTCTTCACTTTATTGGAAAAAAAATTAAAATCGAAATGTTGTCCTAAAAAACGTGTCCAGAAGGAGGAGAAAAGAAACTTAAAGGATTAATCCATTCCCATCCTAGTATTTGTCCACTTTTCTTAAATTCACAAAACAATTTCGGGTGTGCACAACAAAACACTCCGAATGTGTACAAGCAACGAATGTCCTTTTTTTTGGGGGGGGGGAAGATCCTCTCTAGACATTATTTAAAACCATCCAAATCCTTCTTTACGGATTTGTGGTCGGGGCTGATTTGCTTGCACTTTTCAAGCGATGCCCTGTTGTGTGATTGTAGATATGTATACTTTCTTGCTCCTTGCGGATTCATCCTGGCATGAAATATTCAATAGGATAAGAAAAAAAAAAAGGTTCCACTCTCACATCGCATCGGATGATCCGCTTAGCATTTTATGAAGGTTTTGCTTTTTGCTGCTGGAGCAGAAGTAAAGCCTTCGAGGCATGAGAGTACGGCAATGGGAACGACAACGAAAGTAGGATTTTGAACTTGTTTTGGATTTGCCCCGACTGCTGGTGTAAAGATTACACTTCGGCCTGTTGTGCATACGTTAAGGGCGGCCCGCCAATGGAGGGTGTTTTTTTTCTCTTTGAGGGGTTGCGAAAATTCAGGAGAATAAAATGAATTATTCAAAATAATAGAAGCTAATGGCAGACGAATGTCCCCTTTTTTTCTGGTGTGTGCGCTTTTATGTGCCATTCAGGATGAAATTGATGGCGAAGTCGTGGCTGGATGTCACAGTGGCGATGGTGTGAGTTTGATATTGTCAATGCCTTGGGTTTTTGAAAAGAAAACTTATAAAAAGTTGGTAGTCGAAGAGTGCTGATAGTACTTACAATGGCTCCATTAGGCTTAGTGCTGCTTGAATAGCCAAAAAGACAGGGACGTCATAACAAATCCCGTGCGGAGGAAAACTGAACCACAACAAAGCCGGCTTCACCTCGATATGCAATCAAAAGTGAAAGGGCTGCCAAACATACAAGAGAGTCGCTGAGAATATGAAATGAAACCTCTTAAATCGAAAAGTTGAAGAGTCTCCATGGAAACACCCTTGGAATGATCCGCTGGAATTTTCTCAAATAAAGCTGTCAGATCTATGAGGAACTAGATACTCCAACCTCGACTTCTCGAAATTGAATGCTAAAACCTCACTCAACAAGATTCTATCAAGCTTGCTAGTCACAGTTCCCGCAGTTATGGTTGCTGTTGAAAGAGGCTGTCAGCAAGATGGAGTCTATTCGCTGCGCGTGGAGGAGCATAATTCGGGAATACTCACTCACTCACTTACTTTTGAACATGCTTCAGTTTGAGGTCGTCCTGAGTTTCAACCAACGAGCGTTTCCAGCCAGCTTGATCTTCGACAAGCTGTTTGGTTGAGGTTTCTTTCCGCGATCTTCTTCAACTGGTCTGTCCCTCAAGCTTTGATAAGAAGACTGGTGCTCTGGTATGCTTCTGTTTACGGTACGGTACGGTACCGGGAAAATCCTTGAGAGTTGTCTGCAGTTAATTGCAAATAAATCGACCTCTGTGCTCTTTACTCACAAAAGAAAGCATGATGACCTGGCTCTCTCCAAGTTGAGCGGGGTAGCCTTACAACCAGACTGAGCCCTAAGGTTAAATATGTAAGTATGTAGGTGTTACTGAATTGAACTCCCTGAACCTATTGACAGTTTCGAAGGGGGTTTGGCAACACGTAATGTCTGAGCCCATCTGTAGTACACTCGCTGTATACATCAATCATCGAACCACTTTTCGCATATATGTCTGAATGGCAGGGACCTACAGTTTCATTGCCAACTCCGAACGATAGATTGAGAAGCTCATGCTTACCAGGAGGTGGTGTCGCGAAAAACGTTTAGTTGTTTTGCTGGACCTATGTCCTCTTGCGCAGCAGTCCAAAACACTACATCGAAAGCCACAGCGACTTCTCTGTACGTATTCAACTTTATTTTGGGTGCTTTTAGCTTCAATGACTTCGAAAACATGGTACATCTATGCGAAGCTTCTAATATTTTACGAATATGTTCTGTTTCAGCACAATAGGTAGCCTTACTTAACCTATAAAATTCAATTTTGACTTGGCAGCTATCACAACAAACAATAGACAGTTTCCAATAAACACGAGTGTTTTCCTGAATCCCTGGACCTCGTATACCACCTCAAACTGAATTGCACATTAAGCTTCAATACAAATGTAATAATCCCCCGACAAAACCCTCGAAAGTATAAGTACACCTCTAATTGTGCTGGTCGAAGCCTTTTTTGTTTTGGACTCGAACCACTTTGTTACGACCATTCAACAACACCCTCCATTACTTTCTGTTTTCAAAAAATGGAGAAAAAAAAACTACCTACGCCTAAAAAAAAGTATTCCACACCCGAAAACCAAATCCTGAACCCCAGGATTAACGTTCTGCATGACAGCGAGACTGAAAATGAAAATTTGCACTGAAATATTCATTCGCCGCGTCAAAAAAGGACTTTTGATGAATATTTGTCACCTCTTCAGTTAAATGCACAAATTAATTGCACAACGACGGTATATCACAGCCAGACACCACAAATGGACGCAAAAAGGATATGCGGCGCGGCAGTGTCGGCTGTATGGAGAGAAATAAATGTCTCTGTCTAAACCACCACCGCTGGCTGCTGCCGTTGTTGTTGAGTTGAGTGGTCGAAACGGAACTAGGAAGTGTGTATACACAGACAGACGCCTGCATTAAAAGGATTTCTAGTCGGATTTTCCGGCCATCATTTTGGATTTTGTTTTTTTTTCTTTCTTTTTTTGGGTATGAAGTCTGAAAACTAAATAACACAGGACATCAAACATTTTCAAGTGTCTTTGATGAATATTTGTGTGATATTTTCGGTCCGAAAAAGGGTCCTCATATGCTCGCTGTCCACGCGCACTTAATCTGATTTGTTTAGGCTCAATTTAAACAAATTACCCTAGGCAGGCGGAAAGGTTTTCTCTTATTTTTTTTTTGCTTTGAAAGTCCTTTGGAAGGACCCATGTTAAATGTATCCAAAACAATTATGTAATTCTTTTTTTAAATCCTTAAATTGACACGGGGCGGAAAAGGAAGGTTTATATCTGTTGATCTGATGGTCTGATGGAGGAGACACAAAATACCTGACAATTTAGGATGACAAGCTCAACGCAGTGGAGTGGATGCCAAGCGGAGCCAGGTGGATTGCTAAAAGGACTTTTCCCATGGTAGGATTAAAATTGAAACGGAAATAGATTCGCTGCGTGAAATCGAAGAAGAGCTTCAAAAATTGATTTCCTCTTACGCGTATGTGTAGGTACAAACGAGTATGTCCTGACATTTGGTAGTTGAAAATCTTTGTCTGCTGATTCTTAGGTTCACCGGTTTCAAAGCGGAGGGAAGTAGTTTCGTGACGAAGGGTAAGTGTAGATTCAAGAATAGAAAGATAGTTATGCTCGAAACGTTGTCAAAGGTACTTTTGAGGTTTTACGAATGATCAAACTTGAGGTACTTCAACTATTTTTGGAATTAGTATTCAAAGGGATTTTAAAACGTCTGGCGACAGTCTTTTATGCTTCATTGGGTGTACCTTATGTGTGATAGAAAGATTTTCAGTTCAAAGGCTGAGAAGAGAGAGTATTTATTTCTGGGAATAGGATCTTTGAGGAAGTTGAACATTTTTCTACAGGAAGGGGGTATATTTTTGTATTAAACTGCAGAAGCTGCAGCTCCGTCTTCTCTCTCTTAAAAGACGAAACCATCTCGGTGTCTTCGTTACTTGGCGACCTAGTAACTACGGTGCTTATCATCTTCTTTTATTGTGATGACTAGAATGCTATACGAAAGAGCAAATGCTCATTATTGGGTTCTGGTTCTGGACCAAAAAGAGGAGGACCAAGAAAACAAGGATAGAGGCATCCTTGAGGATTCACTACTTTGGTGCAGTTTTTTGGAAAATTGTGTTAATGGGCTGTACTTCCTAGAGTATGACACCGGAGGTGGACAGAGTTCTGATCGCTTAAGGCACTGATGAAAAGTACATACTTCCAGGCCTTTGGACGTGGCAGTATCCTACAGGTTCCTATTATTGTTTTTTAGGAATAATCTTGAATAGGAACATTTTTTTGGTCGAAACACGTTGAATTTAAAACTTTTGGCAATGCATGGGACTAAATGGCTCTAAAGGACGGTTGGTGAAATAATCTTTCAGGCAACAATGTGATTGCTAGACTTCAAAGATTGGCCTGGCTCGCATGCACTGAAACTTTTACTAGCACGTCTGAAAATCGAAGCTTGTGAGGTGCTGTCGAGAAGAGCTCGGGGTTCTTGGAATATAACACAAGGTTATGCTCTGCTGGGTCCTTGGCATTAAGGCATTCTAGGGAATGAGAATGCTGACGAATTGGCTAAAGAGGGCTCGGCACTAAGTCTAGAACAAGCCGACCTCGCGGTGAATATCCCGTCTTGCTCATTGAAGCTCGAAGTAGGGAACAAAGCTGAAAGAGAGGCAAATAACAGATAGTCCTCATTAGACACTTGTGCCATCACAAGGAAGTTATGGCCTGTATTTGATAAGGCTAGAACCGCCAGTTTTATACAAAAGGATAGAAAATCCATCTCCACCCTTGTAGGTATGATAAAGGGTCATAACACTCTGCGGTACCTCATGAAGAAACTCCGTGCGACGAAAGAAGACCTATGTAGAGGCTGCGGAGACGAGGAAGTCCATGAGGACATAACCCACTTCCTCTGCCACTGCCTCGGCCTGTATCAACTTAGATACAAATTCCTCGGGCGACTTTTCTTTCGAGCACAGGATTAGTTTTCGCCAGAATCTGAGCAGAGTATGCCTCAGGTGCTGAAGTCTTTGTGGAAAGTGACAACATTAGACCGGACTTTTCCTATCTACCTATGCATCTGTCTTCAAGGCGGAGACTTGTGCAAAACTTATAGTCGCCAACTTCTATACTGAACTCTAGCTTTACCCAATCTGCAGCTAAGGCCTAGCTCAATCCTCTTTCCAGACCCAAAACAGTTTGCAGATGCAGCACTTAGTTTGAGTTCAGTTAGCAGACTGAATCCGCTTGTCTTGATACCAAGATACAGTCAGGTTATCAGATATAAGAATTGCGACGAGATTGCTAGGTAAGGTCCAGATGAGATTTTATCCGATATTGTCCACATTTTCGGTTAGGGCTTCCATTGACGATTGCGTTTCCTAGCAAACAAAAACCCCTCGTCCTCGGCATTCTCGCTGTCTTCCAACAGAAAGCAGTGCTAACAACTTACTGACTTTTTGGCAAACATCTCAACGTGTTGGCTAAAGTAACTGCGAGGATACTGCGGAAAACTTCCTGTAAATCATTCTTCTGCCTAAGCTCGTATCAAGGGTCAGGTTTACGAGGCTGAGTGAGTGCTGGTTATCTTAATCTTCAATCACTAAAGCTCATATTCGCCTTTTTCCGAAAGACAAAAGGTTAGCAGGTACCTACAATGAACCTGTTTTTGGATCTGAGTGCTTCAACTTGGTTTTTCAACACCATAACCGCAAAAGGAGCCCAGCCGGTCTTTCATTTGGAAGGAAACAAAATGGAAGTAAGAATACATGGGGTTTTTGAGAAAAGAGTGGCTACTCCTCTTCAACTTCAAAAACTAAAACAAATGCTAGGACTTGTCAAACAACACGGAAAGTTGATGCGCTGGTCAGTTTTACTTGTCAGCAGCACATTCTCTAAACTTGGATGCTACAATGACTCCACTTCGCTTGTAAGGACCTTTCATATTAATATGCATTTTGTTACTTCTTACAGAAACCTTCATCCCATTACTGTGTTGGTGGGTTTTCCAATCACCTCTACCCTGCGGTACCACCCATCTGTAGTTCGATTCCGGGTTCTGTCGACGAAGTTCTTGACATTTCCCACAGAAACTGATTGAATGGAAATTTTTCAATTTGTTTTGCCACCACAATGCGCACATACATGTACTCACACTCCTCGACATCCATTGAATGGGGGGAAAACTGTATGAAAATGTTCAAAAAATATGTGTGGGAAAGCTCGAATTGGTTTTTCTCACATTTATCTGTTTTCCTCGCATCTCATCCACCCATGCACACCTCTCATTCTCTGTCGCTTTGCAATTTATTTTATTCATTTCGCTTCATTTCAACGTTTGCTTTTTTATTTCGTTAATTTTTCCGATGAAAATCTTGATAATACGCTCATATGTGCTTCACAACACCTGGGATGTGGGGGTGGGATTTTCATTAAAGAAAATTGAAAATGGAAAGAACAGAAAACAAAAAAAAAAAGGATTCCATGCCAAACCGAAACGAATATGAAAGAGTCCTTGCAAATGGAAAACGAAACAAAATCCGAAACAGAAACACAGAAGCCGAGTATCTGGACGCAGAAAATTTATTTGCGGTAGATATTCATGATGCTTTCTATGAAAGGATGTGGTATAGAAGTGCTTCAAGGATTCGATTGTGAGCGTACTCGTAGCCTGTTACGATTTTGCAATTTTCGCATTTTTACGGGACGCGGTGTCGGTATGTTTTCAATTCAATGCTGTGCTTCAGAATATTCAATTCGATTTCAGTCTATCGAATGGTTTTTCTCTTTTTTTTCACATGAATATGGGGTATGAGGTGTTCGTCCTGACTATGGCAGGATAATTATAAAATAAACATTAATTTCGAGTGCGCTGTGTGATTTTTTTTTGCGGTGAAATGAATTGTGAATGCTTTTGGAAGCCATTTGTGGTCACAGTGGGGGGGTGTTTATTTTTGGTAATAAATCGATCTTATTGAATTTTCAGGACTTGTTGGAGGCTGTTCAATCTGGAGATAATTAACTTGTGGTTCAAAGAATCGCGAGGGTTGGATAGAAAAAATGCAATCAATTTAAAGGCAGGTGGTCTCTGATGAGATTGCTGTGGAACGCATCTGTCTGGAACTCATCAGTAATGGGCATTGTATTCATATTAGTTGGTATCAATGATGTACAAAAAGTTTGAGGATCCTTGGGCTACCAGGATTCGTGAACCTAGTCCCAAGGAATCCAAATAACAGCCTTGAAAAGTTGGTAAACACTGCAAGGTTAGGTTGTAGGGGTGGTTGCATTGTGCACAACCTCACTCGGATCTCAATGGATCCATTGTGTTCCCCGATGTGGTGTGGGATACCTAAAATAAATGGAATAGATGTAAGATTATTTTCGGATGGCCTCCCTGAACCATCCCGAGTTCTGAAGGAATTGTAGGATGGTTCTCGGTGGCTTGCTTGACAGTTCGCTCAGATCACTGAAGAAATGTTCTCCGAGGAACACTGCAAGGGAGATGCTTCATCATAACGACTTTCTTAGATGAGGACGAAGCCTCAAATAAGATTGAGGGCATGGTTATCCAACGTGTTGCAGAAAGCGTACATGGAATTTAGTTTAGTGCCACCGTAAGCCGAGACAAGCTGTCGGGCAACATTGTGCTTAAAAGTTGCAGTTCGCCATGATCCGGCTTTTGTTTTCGTCGTAGTTATGTCCAGTCCCGTTTTCGTTGATTTGACTGCTTTGTGAATGTTGGAAGATAAGTACCGTAGCCGAGCAGATCTTGAGATCTTTCGAAAGATAAATTTTATGTTGAAAACTATGCCCTGTCGGTGAGGGGGTCGAATGGAGGAGAAGATATCACCGCGAACTCTATGAGTTGTTTAAGGATGTGAATGTGTTCCGGAAAGCAAAAATCCATCGACAACATTGGCCCGAGCGAATGGACGAGAACGCTCCAGCTAGGAGGGACTTCGAATTCCACCCACCTGCATAATCGCGAACGCTAGAAGGGACCGGGACCGTGAAGGATGGAAAGTGGTATGAGTCTAGGGTCAGATTCTTCGACGATTGCTGACCTGATAGGTATGTAGGTAGTAAAAACGACTGTCCACAATCGTAGTTCGTATCGCTGTGTTGCTAGGAAGTGCAGAACGTATTCAGGAACTAGCTGGACATTTAAAGACTCCGGAGTTGGCCTTCGTCCGAAATGACTAGATCACGTCTAGACTGGATGCAGTTACATATGAACCGAGATTTATTCGTTGAAGCCCAACCTCATCCTTGATCCACCATCATATCTACTCCAAACCAACTGACAGAATCTCATCACAAACTTAAGCACCAATTTGTATATCATTTGCTACAAATAAAAGAATTTTGAAAACTAATCATCATCCAGACTCATCTCTGCCATCAAAGTCTCACTCATCATCCACCATCCACTCCCAGTCAAATGTTCACAATAAAGTGTCAGTTCCACCATCAACATAAACTTTAACCAACAATAAGTTAACTTGTCCATAAATTTCTCACAATACAGCCAGCAAATTTGATGGAATGTAAACCTGATGAACCGTCCAGAGTCATTCTCCTCCGGGAATATTGTCTTCATTGTGTCCACATAAAAATACTTTACAAATTCCCTTTTGTCGGCGGCGCTCTTCATGCCTCCCTGGTGTGTAAGGACCCAAAATTACCATAATCACAGTTTTCCATTCATTTGTCGCTGATAAAAAAAGTTTCCTCATCTCTCCCACTCAACAAGATGGGAAGACGGGAATACAGGGTGTGGATCGGTGCCCAACATCACTCGTAAGGAAAGCTGTTATCATTTTTTTTTGGGAAATTTTATTAGGTATACACTTAATTTATGCTCCATAAAAATGAGACAAACTTTCAAAGTAACTGTCGTCCTTGTGCACGCCTCTCTTGGTGAAGTCCATTTGCGCGAATGCGGCGATGGATATGGGTGTTTAGCAGAACTTCACAAAAAAAGTCATAACCCCCCAGGCAGGGGAAGAACAAAAAATTTGCGACGACAAATTTGTGATTTATATTTGCAATTTTACAAAACACACCACAAAATTGGTAACACAATGGAATTTGACTGTTCCAACCTTCCCCATCTTCCGAGTCCTGGTCCCATTTGAACACAGTGTTGCTGTCAAAATTGAGGTGGGGTTTGGAATCGTACTTCCATTTTCGAAAAGGAAAAGTTTTTGAATTAAAGTTACAAGTTGAATGACGACACAACACAAGGCATCGGGTGTCGAATGGCGAGTGTGAGTAGGTGCGCTTTGGGGGTATACTCGTACTCCTCGTTTGCCAATAGGGACTCTTTGCAGGAAATAGGGATAATGGTAATTTTGTTATACGACTTTGATGCGTATTGTAATGATGTGATAGAGTGACTTAAGGAATGAAATTTTAACAAAACAAAGTTGAATGTCCTTGAAAGGAAGTATTTGAACGATGGAGTCAGAAGAAAAAGTTGAAATCCCCAAAGTTCCATGGATCCATTTGAGACTTGTGTCTTTTTAAAATCTACCGCCTTGTACTTGGTAAACCAAAACCAAGCTAACGATAGAGGTTCGGCTTATGCGACTTACTAGTAGGCTCGCGCAAGCAATAGTAATCACCAAACGATACCTCTGCCAGGAGGGGTACTTTCAACTTTTGCTATGGACTGTGGTTAAAGACGAACTCCTAGAAATGCTGACCAATTTGGGTTACAGAGTGAAAGGATATGTTGTCAGAAGCTGTGTAAGCCGAATTCGGAGGTATCATTACCTTAACCTCCAACTGGAATAGAAGCAGAGGTCCGTCCATCAGACCTGCGAAAAACTGTCCTTCTTCCTTTTTCCGAAACGAAAACAGGGATTTCAACAAATCATATTGGAAAATGTCTCTATTGATCTGACATGGCACTTGAACCTGGACAAGCCAAAGCCACTACAGAGAACAACACTATCGAACCCATGATCAACTATCCATCCATAGCATGACCCTACTAGCCAAAATGTGAGATGAGTTGATTGGATGCGTTTGGATTCATTAGGGCAATGAAAACGTGCCTGACGATCGTCGTACGAGCTATGTCACCCCTATGTCACTGCAATTTGCAGAAAGGAGTTTTTTTGAGTACCCTTAGGCTGCCGCGGATTCTAAACTTTAAGGCCGGCGACCTCACTAGTTATTAGCAGATTCTTGAACCACCTGAAATGGCATTCCTAATTGGATAATAGCAGTACAGGTCCTGAGGTCTGCGGGCCCAGATTTCAGAGAGCAACAGCGTTTAGTAAGTCATCATCAATTTCTCAAGCTAAGGCATGTGAATGTCTACGAAAAGAGCTTAATGCCCTCAAAACCACTATGATAGGGTCGAAGCTTGTCTGAAATTGCCTCAGTCTGCTTAAAGGACTTGCTTCAACAAATAAAATCACAGTAACCGGGATTCCAGGTCATGAAAGCTTGTTGCTCGTTGGATCTAAGTCCTATTTGGATCCATCTAGCGATGGAAAGCCGACAGTGTTGAGCCAACACAAAGGGCCTAAGGCAAGCATTGCATTGGAATCCACTCACGTAGTCAGGCAGAACAATGGGTCGCCCTAGCAAATGTGAATGTGAAGCAATCGAGGCCTATGTGGATGAACTGGAAGGAGCTTCAACGAGTGAAAGAACTCCGCATCAGATGGCGCGCAAGCATTATCACGTCCTATATCCCACGAAGGATAAAGTTAGGAATGTCGTGCAGTTCAGTCTACATGACTTCAAGTCAGTAAATGGACGCCCGCTCATCAACTGCTGAGGACAGAACAAAACTTGGTATGAGGCTCTGGCATTTGATCAAGTGATTATAGATCGCCACTGTGGTATGACGGTGTAAGTGTCAAAGGATGAAGCAACAAGTTGGCCGTTAAAACATGGATTGTTGTCAACAGAACTGAAAATAGTTGACCTGTCCTTCGTGGAATCATTTTTTGGAAGAACAAACAGCGGCAAGAAATGGAACTACAGGTCTATGACACTGAAAACCATACAAGGGCCAACTAGCTGGAGGTGTAAGACATTTACGTAGTGCATCTTGAAGAAACGTCAGTCCTAACTTTGAGCTAAGAAAAGGAAGACCTAAGTCGTCTCTTGTATCAATCCATTCCAGTTGCAACCAAGTTCCGACTCTACACTTGCAAAAGAATATAACGCGAAACTTCTGTAAAATAATACCTCCTGGTGCTGGTGCAACTTCCATTTTAGTGCGTTCCATAAGCTTTCCTAAAACAAACTCATCTCCAGGTTTCTGTGGTTCATCATAAAAAAAATCTCAAAACTCACAGCTTCTCCTTACATCCATCTGGGTTCTGGAATGAAAACAGTTCAACAGTTCGCCTCACCATATTCGCCTCAAATTGATGGCATATTTCGTAAAACCCTGATTAGTTTGGCCCGGCGAGGGAGAAGTTTTAACGAACTTTTAGCCAACAAATTTTCACAAAGTATGCATATTGTTCGGGGAGCCCTCCCCCCATCGTCAAACTCTCCGTCAAACAATGCACAACCAAGAGGGAGGGCTATTGTAAGACCTCAACAAAGACGAGCATAAGATAATGGCAGCTGCAATACAAAGTCATCTCGGTTTAACCAGTTTTCATTTGTTTATCGGTGCCCAGGATACACTACACACACATCAAAAGTGAGGAGTAGTGGTTCCCGGCTAGCCTCAGAGATGTTTGTATGTGTCGGAAATTGTAGGTGAGATTTTAAGTCAGGCGTTGTCATAACTTTTAGTGGTGCATGTGATGTTGGTGTTTTGGAGCAACTTATTGTATGTGTATGTGGGTTGCATTGCATGAGAGACAGCAGTGTATTCATTTTGAACGACTTGTGGTGAGATAGTGAAAGACTCGGGTTAGAAACTTGAACACAAGATATAACGAACGTATGAAATTGAAATGAGCTCCTTGTAGATTTGATTCGCGAACGTATAACCTAACCACACATTGCAGTCCTAAGTTTTAGCTCTGGTCTATCCTGGTTTATGAAAGTTGTGGAATTTAATACGTTAACCCTTTTATGAATCGTTTCAGATTGGGATGCAAGAGCAGATAAGACATCTTAGGGGCAGTGGAAGATCTTTTCAAATGGAACCAAAGGGTACCTTCTATCACAGCTTCAGACAGCATCACAGTTTTCTGAGGGAAACTTACAAAAGGCCTAAATCCGAAACGGTAGAGCTTCCACTCTTTTATGGGGTTCCTGAGACCGGCGCACTCGTCCTTTTTTATGTTCAGGAAGTGTAAATGAATGACTGATTCGGAGGAGTGTTATTCATTAAGGTGTTTCCTACGAAGCCTGCTAGCATTCCAAGCTGGTTTTTACTGAAACCCATGTCAATCGTGGCACTCTTTCCATCAAAGTTTCGGTCTTGACTTGCCGCAGTTCTACAAAGCCCTTTCCCTATTGATTTGTATCTCTATTACTCAAAAGGATGCTGTACCGACGAAAGGTGTATCTGCTCGTACATTTTTAGACCTTCATAGCCTGGTACCCAGTGTAGGATGACCTTGTTTATCCTGCCGAAGATAATTCAATAGCTGATTGTGTAAATGCTCAGCACTTTTGTAGGAGCTAAGTCTTGTTTGTGAAAGCTCATGTCGGGATTGAGTTTGCGTGAACCTCAACTTATAGGATGCTAGACGAACTTCCCACGGAATTACAATTAAATTGACAACCAGTCAGTGAAAGGTACCTCACCAGTTTGACAACGATTCGGAATGATAATGGACATCGATTTAAGAAGCTGCTCTTGGCTTGTACTCCGAGGATAACTAAAAAACTGGAATTTGTTTTCGTTCAGTGAAAGGCAGCATAGATAGGAACAGAAAGCTGCTACAAGCTGCAGTCAAAAGTAATGACCTTCATGTGGATAAGCAGATAGAACGCAGGACTGTTATGGACGTCAATATGAAAGACGGGAAGCGCTGTCTACTACAAATTTGTCCAGCTAATGGGATCCGCAGACTCCGCAGACTCAATCTGGTGAGCCTCTCAAAGAATATGCATTCATACCTCTCTAATTTTTGATTACAAGTGGTTTAAGAAGCTATGCTGTCATAAAAATACTAGGCACTATAATGAGCCCATCGAGATCCCTGAAGAACTTTCAAAGCGAAAAGACTTAAACGCTTCCCTCAAAGTTTTTCAGCTCCCTGCCAAACCTAAAGACTTTTGTTAGAGTTGATGAATCTTATTTCCTTTAGCTGTGGACACGCAAAAGGCTATGACCGGATACAAATTCCTATTCTTTGTTGCTACCTGCCCAGCGAATTTTGTTAGCTTTTCTGTTATCTTCCGCCTTGAATACCCCGATGGCCGCAGTTTTGATGTCTACTCCCTTGTTTGATCCATCAATCGGTCTCACTGCTTAAAGCCACATTCTTCAAATTGAACCTATAACAATCTAAATAGACATCAGTCAAAGCCGTGGGCCTTGTAATGCAGTTTGATTGATTTATCACTCAACTTTTTGTTGAAAAACTTACCCATGCAAGTTCAAAAGAACCATGCATCTGCGTATACCTCTGTCCCGATCCATTTGGCATTCTTCTGACAACAAGAGTTTCCAGAGAAAAGCGTAAATATTTGAAAATCATTCAAAAATGTAGATCCTCTTCAGCGAACTCAGGACCTACATGCAATGGAACGGTGGTATGTGGAAAATCCTTACAAACATTCATTGCAAAACCTTTTACAGACGAAAGCTTGTTTTGCGTTCAGACCAGAAAAAAACGAAATTCTTCCAACTCATCCGTCAAAACGGTACCGATGCGATACATTCAAGAAATATGTACATATAGCTACAAAGTACGATTTCTACTTTTGGCTTGTGATGGACGGAGTGGAAGAAGCCTTATGAAGGATATCCTTTTAAATTCTTTTTCTCCAAAAAAAAACTCTGGAACACCGAAAACGCATTTTGAAATGGAAAGACGAGACAACAAAAAAAAATAAAAAAAAAATCCTCCTGCGACATGTATCAATGCGATAAACAAGAATTCAGGACTTCAAAACTCCCGAACTCATCCTTTACGCACACATTGCTTCCGGTGTATCCAGCCTAATTCACTTTGCAATGCGGTCTCGTGCATTTGTCAAAATATGTCAACTGCGTCAGAGGAACATGAATGAAATCCCCAGGGAATAGAGTTGGTCCCTGTGCTAAGGGGGAAAATTGAAATGCCAACGAAAAATTCCATTATCCTTGTAACAAGGAATTGTTCTTCCACCATCGTGTGCTGTATGCGCATTAAGGTAGTTTGATTTGAGGGCTTTGTTCGTAGTATTTTCATCTTTCTATCGTAACCGCATGTAACACAACATCTCTCGCACACCTAAAGGATTGTCACGTTGCTTACCGACCCACAGAATTTCTATTCGCGGATAGGAAACCGCACACGGAACATCAATTAGTGAAATGTACACCACGCGTCGCCGCCGCCGGTGTGTGTATGTGTGTGTATACAAAACACTGTCAGTGCGGAGTTAAAGCGCACCATTTTTGCAACCGCAAAGTATTCCCCACATGTCGCAAGGTGTCCTTGTCATTGAACGTGATATTCCACGGACCAGGATCAACTATGGGTAGGTACTCAGTTTCTTCCCATTCTAGGGGATAGTGGTTTGGGGTTTTTTTTTTGACAATAATAGCACGTTGGTACACAGAAAAGGTCGATAGATGCGGAATGATAATAAAGGATAACCGCAGCTGCCTTAACGGTTGACTGGATTAGGGCGAAGGGATATGGTGTGCGCAAACGAGCGGGTTTAATTAACTTTTCGGGATCTTACGAGATGTGGATTAAAGAGGAAGTGTAAATAAAGTGGAATTCACGTGTCCCACATATTTTCGAGGTTTACGCCACACTTCAAGGGAAGAAGCCATATGCTTCGCGGAAAGATTAGATCGCAATAATAATTGATTTGGCCTAGGTTTTTGGGGGTGTTTTTCTAAGAAACCTCACCTGGGGAATTTCAATCATGACTAGGAATTTCACATGTTACCATATGTTGCGTTCCATAAACGGGGGAAAAGGATACCAATGGGAACTATTCGAATTGGAAGGTTGAAATCGATAGAAGCAGGGATGGGAATCGGATTCGGTTTGGGGTCATAAATCTTTTTGAATCTGTGTAAACCGGTGGTGTTGAGGGTAAGACAGAAAGATGGGAACTGAACTAAAGACCTTGGGCTGGCAACGGAAAGTAGGTTAGAATAACAGAAGAAGTTATTCTAAAAGCCTCTCTAGCCAGGAAGATTATTTGCTTGTTGACTCCAATTGCGTGAGCTGGGTTGGGTGTAGTTGTACTGAAGCTGGACCAGAGTATTCTCTCGATATGATCCAGCGTACTGAAGCTGGGAATGCCTGTCTCTTAAATGAGGGGTGGGGGCTTACTACCATCTCAAGGCATTGATACCAGTGTCAATATCATTCTCGACTCCGCCATAAAAGGGCTAACCATAAATATCTTCACCGATAGCCAAGCAGCGCTCAAAGCACTAAGTTCCCATTACTGTAACTCGAAGGCCGTTTTAGGCTGCTTCAATGCTCTCCAGGACCTCTCAAAGCGAAATAAAGTCGAGTTCTGGTGGGTACCTGGACCAACTTGCCAGAAAAGGTTCTTCAGAAAGATACTTCCGCATTCAGAACGAGTCTGGCAAGTTGGGAAAAACGGAACCTCTTATTCTACTAGAACAGCATCCAGGGACTCAGACAGGCTTAAAGGGCCATCCGACCCCTGAACAAAACCATGAGAAATATTCTCAACCACAAAAGGGACGATATCAGAAGGCTTGCCAGCTTCCTCACCGGCCACTACAGCCTCAAATATCTGAATCTTAATGCCGACTCTACTTGGAGGAAGACAAATCAGAGGAACACGTACTATGTGAGTGTCTGCAGAGTTAGGAAACGCTTTCTCGAAGGAATTCTTAACACCGGAGGACATTAATAATGCCTCGACTGGAGAAACCCTCACCTTCATTAGGAAAATGGAAGAACTCCTTGTCTAACTGGCTCCAGGCACGATAGATCTTTTAGGTCTCAGTACCATGTGCGTCTGTCGCAGAGCCCACTAATAATAAATAGAACTACCATCTCAGCAGGCGGAGCATAAGTCCTTTGGACACGTACCGAGTTTGAACATCAAAAGACTGCTGACCAAAACATTTCGGCAAAGGGTTCATCTTCCAATTCGTTTGCACGCATGATTCTGAGGTTCACCCATGACTTCGGGATCACAACATTCTCTAATTTAAGGAGAACTAAGCTTACCTTTTCAGGTCTGGTAGATGTCGTCCACATCTCGTAGACGTTACCTGCTTAGGGTTTGATGTTCGCTATGACTGCTCACTTTCTGCTGATGATGACAATCTGCTTCACAGAGCCAATTAGGTAGTTGTTTTGTCTTTTAGAAGGTAGAGCTCTAGAAGTAAGGGCTCGACAAGTTTGTCACATTTTATTCGTACAGCCAACCGCTAAAAATCCTTTCGTCTACTTCACCACCCGTCTTCCTTGTCATCTCGAACCTGTCACTGACTCTTAAAGATTCGTTTGGGTAGAGTTCTGTTGTTTATTCGCTTAATGTGACCAAGCCAATGTAGTCAACGTGTCTTGACTGGTATTCGTAGTTAAATCTTCGCCTTTATTTGTCCGACTTCCACATGAGATCGTAGGGCGCTATCCGACGAAGAGTTTTGTTCGTGTTCTTCTCGTGACAGAGGTTTACAGATGTCGCTAACATTTTCTTTAAGGCCGGTCTTTCGACTGCCGTAAAAGCCTCTGGGAGCGATCGATGATGTTGATGCCGTTTGTGTATCCCACTACCTTTCATGTTAACAGCTGCCCTCCACACTATCTGTTTCAGCTTGAGATTGAAGAAATTTCATGACAGCGCATCTTAAGGTGACGCTACAGTCCGGTTGGACCTGGGCCTAAACTAACAAGCATCTCCGGCCAACTCGATCTTTAGCTAGCTGCCTCCAGTTTCGCACGCTAAGTTGGTTAGGTGACAGCGCATCTCCTTGTCGAAATTCGTTTGAAAAAAATCTGCTGTTTTCAAATTGTACCACGTGTTTTCCAGCGCCACGCGGCATAGCTGAATCTGTTTTGCCAGGATTCCGACTTGTTATAAGTCATTCGTTCCTTGGTAACCTTATGTCAATCTTAGTTCAAAAAATGCTTTCCCCTCGAACAAACCTTAAAACTTCACATCCAACCATGAACCCATTCAGCAACCAATGTTAGCATGACCAGTACAAAATGTCATTATTCTCTCATGTCTACTTCACAAAACAAAAGAATCATTGGCCTCTAATCAATAGGCACACAACATCTCGAGGGGACCATGAAGAATCCCCCTTCTCTCGTTCCCAAAAGTACACTTATCGAAGTTTACCAGATTCCACCGTTGAAACTTTTCGCCATCAAATCGTCTCAATAAACGGCCAAGCCACATCACTGGCTTCCCCCATCCACAACAGTTGATGCCACTCTAAGGACTTAAAAATCCCTAAATTCACAACAGAGGGACGAAAGACCAAAAATCGATTCCTCTACAACCCGCTAAATCCATACTGGAAACCGCATCCGTAACCAAATGCTTCCGTTTGTATCCAATTCTTTTGTTTTGTTTTTTTTTTTCTTCGGCGAAGAAGTGGGAAAAGGAAAACATGGACTTCCGCTTTCGTTTCCAGGAACAAAAGGTCGATGACGGCAGCGGCGGCGTTGAGGACACTGAAATTTTCGACTTGGAATTTTTTTGCACCACGTTCGGCTGTTTATTTTTTGTTTTCTTTCTTCGTTTTAACGGACTTTGGATCGAGATATTTATGTGGCGGTGATACACAACACCCTGAGGGATGAACACAAACACACACACATAGACAGAGGGTGTTGAAAATATGGGTTTTATGTGGACATGAAAGTGGGAATAGATTTACTTACCGGTCGCTGTACCTCTTTCGTGAGCGAGGATTTTCCTTTTCCGTTTGTTTTGCACGTTTATGTTTGTGTTTGTGTTTGGAATCCGATTGGGAACATTTAGACGAATGACGGGACAACGTATGATGGGAGAAAAAGTTCTGGCAGGTTGAGTGTTCCGTACTAGCAAGGAGTTTATACATATGGGAGGATTGTATCGAGTCGAGTAGGTTAACCACGGGACCAGTACGCAAACCTTGTCTGAAATGAGTCCCTCTTGACTTATACCAAGAATCGGGTTGTCCAAGAAACTTAGATTTGGACGTCTTGGCTCGGATTGATTTAAACATATATCGCGTGATACGTGGAGTTCGTAGAAGGTACACAACCGCAGGCCTTTATTACCAAAACCTCGTTTCAAATTACCAGCTTTACATATAGAAACTTAAAGAACCCTTAGGCAACACAATAAAGCAGAAGAAAACCGAAGGCCTTTCAGTATGAAATTGAGAGCTCAAGCGCAGAACTCCAAACGCAATGAAGCACAATGTGAGGGTATTGCTGTGAGCTTAAATGGAGAAGTTACAGATGGCATTGGTCACCACCTCAAGAACTCAAGTACGTTGCTCAGACTCTACTTCTAGCATGTTGGGAAGTTTATTAGGAGGTGGAGGAGGGGGAGGATCGATGAAGATCTTAGTCTTTGCTTGGAGTTCTCGAACCGAGAGCTCTCCAACAAGGAGGGAACGGGAGTAGTCAAAAATGTTTGAGACTTGGGTTTTCTTGCTGAAGAGTTACAGACTTGAGAAGGCTTATGAAGGTGAAAGAGACTTGGGGTTTGTTAATAAGTCTTTTCAGAAGGATTGACACTGACAATTGCATTGCAAAAAGGGCTTATAGACTTCGGTGGGCTTTTTTTCAACGGCCAGAGGCAATGTTAGGTTGAAGTGGCTGCCAGCAGTCTTCCAGACTCTTCTTGTGTATTCCAAACGGAAGCACTAGAGAATAGAGAGGCTTGTAAGACACTTTGTCTGATTTCCATAACCAGACAACAAGAGCAAGTCACATAAGTTGTGGTATCAATAAGACGCACTGGCCATTGTGTTTCCGCTCGGGTTTGATTTTGTTGTCGATACACAAGGCAGCTCCTATCGGGCTTAGAATGACAGAAAGCTAGAAAAGAAGGTGTTAATAATAGTCTAGCTTCAGTCAATGCCATTTGATATTTGGGACAAAGATTTCAGCCTGGAAGGCACAACAAGGTTGTGGTGTTTGGTCCAAAGACTACAGAACCGATGCTTAACCAGGGCCATAAGTACCAGCGCACTTTCTTTGAATCCAAAATAGTCACATGGAGCTCTCTTACTGGCTTCGGTAAGAAGGGTTTTTTTTATTCAAGCGTCGATTATCAACGTGCCTCTGAAGGAGACAGTTCGAAAAAGGATCACAATTTAGATATGTAGGTAGGTAGTTAGAAGTGGTTGAAACTGGTGAGCCTGCCAGAGACACAAAGAGCGCTGATGCGCCGTTTTGATACCAGAACTCACGTGACACTTTAGATATGTACATTGTTGAAATCATGTCTATCTGTGGATGCACTCGAAAGGATTGACTTGGGAATGCCACATGTCTTTGAATACCTCAATTGCACTTAGAAAACATCACCCTCCGCTTCAACAGGTTTACGTAAAGAGAGAGAGAAATACAACACTCCGTCTCAAACATGTTTCCCAACGATTTTCCAATCCCAGGACATAAGGCTTGAACAGGTTTACCAACCATCTCCATAAAATACACTGCCCTCGTTCCATCAATCCCAAGTGCATTTTCCACTTCAACGATTCTCTGAATAATGCTGCACCGGCAGTAGCTTTAAACTTGTCTTCTTCGCCATCATGAAACCGGAAATTAACTGCTTAAGTTATTCATTGCTGTAGGGGCTAGTGTACGCTCAAATCAACGTTCGTCATCGCTTTCATTAAAATTTCATCAGCAATTCAAAGCGTCAAGGAGCAAAACCAGGCGATGCAATTAAATCCGTGCGTTTGCCGGTGTGCCCTTACAAACAGTGTGCGCCTCTGTGCCCTAGTAATACTCGACGAAGCTGTTTTCCGGTCTTTGTTATGGCTTATGCTGCGTGTTGTTTTTCCTCCTCCTGTTGTTGTTGTTTTTGTTTGCAAAAGTGTTATAATAACAGTTAAGGTGAGAACTTATTTTTGGGCGATCCATGGCAACATCATGATTTGCATTTTGCCATCAGTGATGTTTAATGCGGAATTGTTAAGTAGAAACTGCTGCGAGAGGTCCATGGAACAAGGAGCAAATGGAAATTAGTTAATGGAAGCTATAAGCTGATTGAATAGTTGCGTTGAAATTGTAAAATCTTTTGGGACTCGTAGCACCAATTGGAAACTAAATGGTAGTTGAATGCGTTTTTGCAATCATTTGCAGGGGGATTGTCCAATTTGAGTAAAACTTGACCATTCCATGGTGGTGTTTGAGACTGTTGCTTGGTATTCTCTTGTAAAATTTTGTTAGTTATGAGTGGTCCTTCGAGAAGAGATACATATTTTAATACCAATGAATGCTAGGTTGGATCGGCCGTGATGGTTGGTTACGGTTGATTAAGGTCAGTGGATGACAGAGAAACTTGAATCAGAAGTCTAGTGGAAAGCCAAGTACACAAGAAAATACTAGTACTCAAGTCAGTCTACAGGCTTGAATCTTGCAGATTCCGTAACTTAATCGCCTGTGGAGAGCGAAAGTCGGGAGTAATTTCCCTTCTTTAAGGGGTTTGATCTGGAGATTTCACGTAAATCCTGTAGCTCCCTTCAAAAGTTGATAATCTTGAACTTTTCTATATATTTTTGAGGCTCAAATCCCATATGGCATTGTATAACTTTATCAGCCATCCTCCGAGACTAGGTTATTAGGTAGTCATATGCAGAGTGGGTGGACAATCATTAGGACCAATCCTAAACGTGAGAAAAATTAAAAACATCGTGGATGCACTCCATCTGATAGATCTGGTTAGAGAGCGGGAGGAACTCCACAAGCAACTAGAAGAAGTCTCACTATTTAACGAAGAACACCTAAGAATCCCTGCAAGCTCTAAACAGAAACGCCCCTGGACAAGATGATACTCCTGGAGGAGTCTTGAGAGTGATCACTAAAGTCTACCATTGACTTCTGCTCAATATGTATGTTTTGTACAACCGCTGTCTACAGGAAGGAGTTTTCGATAAGGATTGCTAGGAACAACGATCCGGATGCCCCATATCGGCAAACAGATGCCTATCCATGCTAGGCACAACAGGAAAACTATTAGAGAGGATGCTCAAGCGACAAAATTCACGGATTTAGAAGGCGATGTTCAGGAAAAGGAATGATAGAGGAGGTTGTTGGAATCTTCTTTAAGGCTAAGGGCAGCAGCCCCTATAAAAAAAAAAAAAAAAATGGAGCTGCTTTTGTTCCACACAACGAAGGAGTCGGTTATGTGGCAGTGAATCGGCAAGAAAGAGAATGAACTAAACTAAGATCGAAGAGAATGGAACGCATTCGAAAAACTTAGCGCAAAATGATCGAGGAAGTAACAGGAAGGGGTTGAGATTCATTACCAGAAATCATACGTAACAACGTGAAGCGAACGAAATGTCTAAGTAAACAACAGAAAGCTATCGGAGAAATAGAGAAAAACAAGGCCTCTCTTGCTCTTTACATCTACTTACAATGCGTTGACTGAAGAAACCCGCAATATTCAACTTTTTTAGAAGAAAAATTCATCGCTTCAGCGATAAAGCGAGGCTACCTTTCGCACGCACATACTTCACAATGTCATCGCTCCGAAATGCATTGAATTTCGGCACAAGAGAATCATGGCATAACGTTTACGAGAAACTCAACTGTCAATAGAAACTCTGACTGATTACCAGCTGTCAAGAACCAACTTCAACCAGCATTCTAGGTGTCCTACAACTTGAACTAAAATGCTGGAACCTGGTGATTCAGAAATTTCTTCCACATTAAGCATCATATGTATCTGAGAATATCCTTCAAATCAGTGCCAGATAATTCCCGGGATTATTCGTTTTAATTACATTTTATACCCTTATTTCCATAAAATCTACTATTGTATGCACATCTCGCAGTTAAAGTACATCTCTGGCATAACTCAAAACTTTGAACAAAGTTTAACAGTTACTTTTTCGCACAGATGTCAAGTTTCGGCTACGAGAGTCAACACTCCGACACCAGAAAAAAAAACAAAAATAAACACACACCATCGAGGTTTAGAAGGTCTGAGGAGTGTCAAATGTCACCGTCATGGATGTCTTCATGTGTCACTTTGTTTACACACTTCCTGTGTCGCGATGTGAAAGTTAGTTGCAATTCTATACTGTGCTCCTATGCGACAGCAGTCAACCAACACACCCCATCTCTAGGGAGTACTACAACAAGTCTGTGGTTATAAATCGCGTTTGTGTTATCAAAGTTCCACATACTGCTAGACTGTGACTCGTGTAAGTTATTGCAACGAGGAGTAAGGAGTTATGTAGTTAGGGACGAAGTGCATAAGTCTGATGAAAACTATTCACACATTTTCATTACGACTTCACCGGATGTGGTTAAGGAGCTATTGAGTTGTTGGCGATAGCAACGTCTTTGTGTCGGACCGTTTGCACTTGTACCTTTAGAAAAACGGTTCAGACATATGTTCTCCTAGAGATTTCTTAATTTGTGAGCTTATCAGTTTTGTGTGTGTGAACGCGGTGACAGGCAACTCGAACTGTCAATATGGGAGTGTAAAGACCGATCGAAGCGAATAGTGACAAACGTCTAGTATCTCTTAATAAGGCCGTTCTTTACAGGGTACCCCATCACTTTGTTCTCAACAGTCCCACAGTCGAACGTCTTCCAAAGGACTGAGGGCTCTCTATATGTAATCGACGAGCTGTGTTTTAAGAATAGGCTTTCAGCCAATCGTCTAATAACTGAGGTTATTCTAAGCAGTGAAGTGGAAACTACTTAGTGCTTCAACTGCGGCTTGACTGTACGCCAGTGTATGAAAGGAAGTGTCCTTAACGCATATTTTGGTGGCATAAAATTTTATTTTTAACTTCCGGAGACCCTGTGAAGGATATTCCCTGATGCACCATTCAGAACTGTTTAGAAAAGCTTTCTGCATGAGCTCATATAGATCATCACCACTTAGTGAGTCTTAACTTACTTGTTAACCTACTTAGGTGACACTACAGTTCGGGGTGAACCTGGGCCTTAGCCAACAGGCCATTCCAGTTAGTCCCGTCCTTAGCTAACTGCCTTCAAGGTCCCTGGAATCAGTCTTTTCAAATTCGTTAGTAGCTCTAGATTGCCGACTTTCTCTTATAGAGATGGCGGAGCAGTTCAATATTCAATTTTGTTGGATGTAGGGGCATAGAGATATTCCAGGAAACTGCAAGGCTAATGAACTTGCCAGATATGGAACAACCGTATCCGTGCTTACAGAAAGGGACACGCTACATGTAAACTTAAACTCAAGCTGGATGCTATCGAAAAAAAATTCTAGGTGGGCAAATGCTGTAACGTGTCTAGCGGCAAAGCGGATTTGGCCACGGCTGAATCTGAAAAGCTCTAAGAATTTAGTTTCTCTCAACAGATCGCATATCAGATCCGTAATAAGTGCCATCATGGGACACTGCAACAAGGTTTGGCGTCCATTCAAACGATTTTTGTAGAAGCTGCATGGACGAAGAGGAGGAAGAAACTATTCTCCACCTTCTTTGTAACTGTCCAGCTCTCTCCTGTAAAAGAAGACTTCACTTAGGATACTTCGACTTTAGCAACTTAGGCGATCTGATACACTCAGATGTCATAAACCTCCTTCGCTTCATTAGAAGCTCCAATTGATTCAACGAGTAGGTAAGGCAACCTCTTTGGATCCTTGTGGTATCACAATGGGCCTATCACTGGTCTAAGTGTGCTGGCATCAGCTAGCAGGCACTTCAACCTAACCTTACTGGCTTTCTTCTTCTTGTTCGCACCAATGAATTCGATGGGTTCGTCTTCTGCGTTATCCCTCTGGGTTTAGATTCGAAGACTCCGTGGGGTGGATCCTTGGTGTCTATTTGCTTTACATATCCCAACGAACTCAAACTTGTAATACGCAGATCTTTTGCCTAGGTCGATGTCGTCGTACAACGTTGAATTTTTGCCTCTAAAGTTCGTCAAAGCAAACGAGACTAAATATCTTACCAAGAAATTTTCCCTCGGTACTAACAAGAATATTTTAACAGGCCTTCGATAGAGAGTCCATGTTTCAGCTCCTAAGAGTAGGACTTAGTCTCCATACTTGTTCGGAATAGAGTCCTACTAGACAGTGGCCCTCGTAGCCTAAAGAAACAGCGATTGGCGAAAGTTTTTCTTCGTTTGATTTCTGGTGAGACAAAGTCTCTTACTACCTAGAAGTTGTAGCTGTTCGCCACTGTGACGTTAGGTCGATGTTGAGTGTTACTTTCTATTGACAGATCTTCTTGATTTTGTCCTCGAGTGAATTGTCCTGATTCATCTTTACACTGTGTTTCCTGAAGAAGCTCAATATCTATTTCAATCTTCTGCAGGACGTGATATCAATCATCGCGTTTTAGTCTGCTGATGACTTCAACGTTCAATTTACAGATACGGACAGTAGGTCCTACGTCCCTAGTCAAGTGGTGCTGAGAAGTGTTAGTCCGTTGATTGGTTGAGTATGCAGTCAATTTGTAGGTTCTCGTTGGATTAGTTCTGGAACCAGATGTGAATAGACTTTTAGCATGACCCAGGATCTTTAGCACGAGGAGCTTATCCATTCTCCGCATCCAAGCTATTGCATCAAAGGTTTAAGAAGCTATCTAATGGTGTATCGTTCACTATTCCATCATTTTTAGTTTCAAAGGTATAAGCCTTCGAAATTTGACATGCGTGCTCCAGAGCCTATCTCCAAAATCAATGCATGAAAAGACATCGTTCTTCGTCAAAACTGAGTTCCAATGTAGCCTCAGAACTACAGTTTGGATGTAGCACTTCGAAACTAATCCTTGTTTGGAGCGATTTAAATCGTTGTCATCAAGGATATCATTCTGAATATCAATAACATGAGATCCGTGATAGTTTGAGAATCTAAGGATGCCACCTTTCGTGTTAACATTCAACAGTTTGTGTGGACATTTCCCCTCTAGTCTTAAACCACAAACCACCGTAAGGAATTATTAACAAATCCCAAAGATTTATCTCAATTAGCCTTCACATTCACCTAATTCCAATATCTTTACCGTCCATTAATACTAATTCCCATGTTCTTCACATATCACATGCCACTTAGGATAGGGAATTTTTCCGGATCACTTATTTCTACTCAGTATCCAATGAACCGTTGAGTGTCTCCTATTAGAGAGACAGAACTGGAGAACAAAAAAGGACATTTCCTGTTCCCTTTTCATTGTACGTACTACTTGTTTCTTGTTCCATCGGAAGTGATAATAATTTCGGACGCTCCGACACATCCATCCTCTGTGAGATGAAATTAGATTGAAATTAATTAATTTAACAGTAATTGAATTCCTTTTGGTTTTCGGAAAAAAAGGAAGAAAGTGGGGAATCCTTTTTCAATACGAACACTTCGTAGTCCCCATTCATTATGGAATAATCAAATTGCCAAGCACTTTATCTGCTGGAATATCCTTCAAATCAACCCAAAAATCTCTGGGGAAACTTTTGGAAAGGTCGAAAACAACAACAACTCCTTGAACGTTTATCCTGCAATCATTGCACCAATGCAATGTTTTGTGTGTGGTCTGGCATGAAAGCATGCAACTACATGGAAGATGAAGACGACGACGACGACGAATGTGAGGACATTTTCTGTTCTCTGTTCTGGTCGTGTCGTCGTCGTTGGTGTTGCACACTCATTCCGATGAAAAGTGGAAAATTGTTATCGACATCATCATCCTGTACACACACACACACACACATACGGATGCAAAAAAGTTGGCAAAATCCTTTGGCAGAGTAGTTTCGTATTCTTGCCAGATTTCTGAGGCGAAACCAATTGATAATCATCGAGTCCTTTTTGAGGACTCTTTCTTTCCTGTATTGGTTTGATAAAAAAGTTTTCATTTTGAATGGAATTGGGAAATTTGTGTGTTTGTATGTGGGTTTTGGGGTGTGGTTATAGGGAGTAGCAATTGAACACTTTTTGCAGTTCAATTGGGCGTTTGACAGTTGGAAAGTGTGGCCGTTTTTCTTATTCCATTTCGAGGAGTGAACTATCAGTGTTTTACGAAAGAAGCTTCAACTAAGGCGGGTGAAGTGTCGTTTCGGGGGATAAACAAGCTGTTGTTTCAAGAGCTCTTTTGAACTATGCATGGATGAGATCGATATGTCTTAGCTTAGTGGGTGTTATGCGACTCGCTTTTACAGCTTTATCTTCCACGTGTTCGACGTTATGGAACGCCTTGAGTCTATCATTGATTTCGAGGACTTGACGCATTGTTGGTCTACTTTTTTGGTAAGATTATTGCGGATTTGGGCCAACGCTACGTTAGAAATGCTTGTCTTACATCCTAACCTAGACTTTTAGATGATTTTTTTTGTCGATTTGATGCTTCACGTTGGGTGTAGAGGTCACTTCCCTTGCACCAACAAGCTGGACACCTCCTTTGGCTTATCAGATAGTATTTCTCGTGCAGTTGCTAATCTAGGCCCCTAATGAGGCTTATGCTGAGTGTTTCCAGATGTAAGGTGGTCAGCAAAGCCAAGTTCAGGCCAAATCTCTTAATGGATGCTTTCACTTCCTGCAGAGTATCGGTTCTGGATAAAGCGGAGAGATCTGAATCACTTACCATAATGGCCTTTATGCATCCCTTTTAAAGCTCGTTGTCAGTATTCAAGCTGCTCTTAAGCCTATTCCCTCGCTGCCTCACTCTCTTTCTGAATCTCAATCTCAAAATTCTGGATCCCTCTATGACGGCTCTTGCGATAGACCTAGAGAACGCTTCAAGTTTTGAAAGCGTATGGTCGCTTTGCTAAGGTTTTTTGAAATGCTTCCCTACGCTACTCTTCCTTCTGATTAGAGACTGGAGAAAGGACAGCTTAAGGTGCAATTATTTCACTCGATAACCTCTGGTTAGACCTGCAAGCTCGAAGTTTGATAATCCATTGCATATCCCCTCAAAGTAGGCAAGGTCTATTCCAATTTAAATAAATCCTAAGCCCATTCTTTTACGGACTTGCAAATTCCTAATTTAAGCTAGTAAAGATTGGTCACCTTTCTGAGTCAAGCCTTACTTGGTTCCTGTAGCTTTTACTGATTTTAAAAAGAACATCCCTCAGTGAGGTTGTGAGAAAACTTAAGGAGACAGAAAGAAGGGGGTTTCGATGCACATTGGTTTTAAATGTTTGTGGATTGTAACGACAATTGGATAAGCCAAGGGCTAAAGAAGGAATTT
Source organism: Criorhina ranunculi (assembly GCA_951813785.1). Classification (NCBI taxonomy): domain Eukaryota; kingdom Metazoa; phylum Arthropoda; class Insecta; order Diptera; family Syrphidae; genus Criorhina; species Criorhina ranunculi. The sequence continues at coordinate 86,371,845 of OX638381.1, read as the reverse complement.
GGAAGTAAGCTGGCTGATATAACAGAAAAATTCTTGATGAGGTGGAATGCATTTCAGCTAAAGCTAGTCTCAACTCAGTCCAGAGGAATTAATATCTTGCCAAGGCCTCATTGTCACCCTAAAACGAGCCAAGGAAACGAGATTTACAAAGAAAACGCAATGAAGTTCCTCAAGGCTGCCTACGTGGACCTGTTTCTTTACGATTTTCTTTTTTCTCAATTACTCTGCCTCCTAGCAGTCGAACCTACTGATTGCGTTACAATTTTATGGTCCTTAATATTCTTTGGCTCTTTATTCCTAAAGGAAGCATTATCCTCAACTTAGATTTCGTTTCTAAGCAATCCCACCGTATATTCAAGCACAAATTTGAAACACTCTCGTTTGGTTGTTCCAAATTTTGCCCACTCATCCAGTTACATTCCAAACATCACCCCTACATTACACCTGTGTGCGATCATTTTTCAATCATATGCTCCGGCACACACCCACCATTTCTAACAAATCACGATTTAAGGAACCTCGCCTCTTAGATATGCAAATCGCACATTCTCGTGAATCCCTAATGCTTCTAACGCTTCCTATCACCCGCACAGTAAAGTTGACAGTTAATTTAAATGCAATCGCATTGGAATTTACTTCAAGGACAACACAACAAACATTTGCATTTCTTGAAACTATTTCACCCCTCCCCTTCCGCACTGAATTGGAATCACAACCAGTAAAGGACGAGGACAAGAAAAAATAGAAGCAAAACATATGGAAGTTGTTAAATCCTCCCTCGTCGCCCATCTATCGGAAAAGAAAAATTATTATATCCACTCGACTGTGCACACGGTATTTCACGACACCAACACCAGCCAGCGCCTACTGCATTATCCTCTCTCGAGAAGTCCTTTCGAACTACACAAACGATAATATGTTAATTTTCCCTCTGTGAGTACACACTCATCCCGTTTGCTATGGCTGGTAGGAACCGTAGGGAATTTCTAACAAAGTCATCGTCATCGTCTCGAACTTTTGTCCAGTAAATCCTGTGAAAAAAAAAGCCCCAGTTCAGGGTTGATTGTCCTTAAGGCCAAAAATATCCTCAAATGGTTTTTTCCCCAAAAATTCTAACCTAAATGAATTCGCATTTTCCGAGTTCTTATGGATGTTAGTTTGCGGGGGTTGAAATCCTTTGGGTGGCGAAGAATTGGAGATTCAACTTTTCTTCAAAGTGTTACAACAAGGGATATCGGATTGTGAAATGGATAACGGACCATTTTCTAGATTACAAAATGAATGCAAAAGAGAGAAATGAAAATTTACTTTCACACTTTTTTGGTTGCACAATGGAAGTAGAAGTGTGGAGATGACTACACACGGTGGTGACGGGTGACATGTTAAAGCTGTAAAGGGGAATTAGCTTTAAAGAAATTGAGAATTACGTAACGGGAATGCAAATTGTAGACGTAAATCCTTTAGACAGTTTTTTGGGTCGATTCCAAAAAAAATGGCAAAATGTGTGGCCACTGAACTAGATATTGAATATTGGAATTGAGTGGAATAGAAAATGGAGTATGCCACGAGTGTTCGGAGAAAGGAAATGCTTCCTTGTACAGGGTGGACGAAATTAAAGTGAACGATTTGAGTAGTTTGGCTGACATTTCGGTACGGTTTTGATCGTCATTCGTTTGACTGCTGAGTTGACATAGGTTCGAGCGTCAGCAAAGTAGTCAGAACGTTCTTCACAGCACTACCTTTCGGTTGGTAAAAACCTCCGAGAGGATAATCTGTCATCAAAAAGCCTCTCAATCTGTAGTTCCCCTCCATTAGTGCGAAAAATTTAGCACGTACAACATGAATCTTTACGAGCTATCGCGTCATTAACCATTGCTACTTGAAAGTTACTTACTTACTTCCTTAGGTGGCACTACAGTTCAGGGTGAAGCTGGGCCTCAACCAACAAGCTTCTCCAGTTAGCCCGGTCCATAGCTAACCGACTCCAGTTAAGCACTCCAAGTTGGTTAAGGTCCCCTTCTACTTGTGCGCCTCACCTTAGGCGCGGTCTTCCTCTATTGCGTTGTCCCTCCGGGTTGGATCGGAAGACTCTTCGGGCTGGAGCATTGGTGTCCTCGCCATCTGTAACGACCAATGCGTAGTTGCGCTCCTTTTATGTGTTCTAGGTTAGGTTGCTTTGGAGTGGCAGACTGTCTTCGATGCAGCCATACTTCGACCAGAGAAGGTCCTTTGTGATATCACATGAATGTTGATTTTTTTCTACAGGAACCACCCGCAGAACCAGCCGGAACTTGCTATAAAGCGACGGTGACTGCCTTGGCTGATGTCCTTCATTAAGATTATGGAAGAAGTTGGCTCCTAAATAGGCTCTTCTTTGAGCTGAGAGGGCTGGACACGTACAGAGAATGCTTAAAGTCCGCACAGTTTCTGCAAAAATCATAAGAGAAGACTATTGGTGTGCTCTGATGGCACTCACTATGGTGTTAATAAGCAGACTTTTCTGACTGATTAGACAGTAAGAGCTTAGCCAGGTTAGGCCAAATCTGTCTGGTGATGAGGCAGATGGATCAATTCGTCCACCTTCGAATGCTGATGCCTGCAAATAGCGAGAGTCATTAAAGATTCCCGATAAAATCGATAAAGTTGTGCCATTCCTGGCAAGTTCGCGGAATGTCCCTACGCCTTGGTTCCGAGATAAGATGCATTTTGAATTATTTAGTTATCCTGGTCAAAGTTTAGCTGTAATTAAGAGCGCTTTTTGGGTTCAAGGTGACAGAGATTTGATCGCGTAGTCTATGTCTGACTTTGTCAGTTGGAAAACACTCAAAGTCCGGGATTTTAACTTGATATCTTCGGGGCAGATAAGTCTAAGAAATCAGGAATACATCAATATTTTCATTTCCTTTTGATCACCACTAGCATGTTCCAAATCAAGTTGGATTACATTTTTAGCCCCTTTATTGTAGAACTGAACCTCTTAACCTCTCATCATCACCACCTATTCACCTCATCAATCCCGGATGTGGCCAGGCAGCACTCTCGAACCACAAACGGAAACACAAAGCGAACAAGCACAAAGTGAAAGAGAGGATACAAATTAAAGGACTGCATTAAAACCTTTTCTTTTTTTCCTATGCACCTTCATCACCTTTTTCATCATTTCCTAGGTCATTAAACGGGAAGATGACTTAATGAACTGGTAATTGCAAATTTTTTTTTCCTTCGTCTCCTTTCTTTCTAATCCCACTTGGGGCAACACCTTCCTTCACCTGTGTCTAATGGAGTGCACCGATTTTTTTTTCCCGCACCCACCATTAATGAAATGCAAAAGTTGAGGGGGAAAAAAAATCCTGTTAATGGATTTGAATTGCAATTGCAATCCCGGAAGTGCATTAAGACCACAATTCCATTTTCAATCGTAATTTCTCTCACTCGCTTTATTCTATGTCAACCTTATAGCCTAAGTCAATGGACGCCCGGATGTGTGCTTTTAAATTGATGAAACCGTTTCTTAACGATTCTTGCGTTAGGAATTCTCTTATTTTCTCTTTGCTCTCGCAAAAGACCAAGTTATCGGTGAGATCGATAAGCTTCTGTTGATTGAGATTCATGTGATAGAGGATTAAGAGTGCTCCGTTGCCCTCATGGCCAAGATCTCCGGATAGTTTGGAAATTCCTTGAGCGGCTGTGTAATCCAGTCCGGTTATCATTTGACAATTGATGACGACGGGAATTTTGAATTCAGCTTGAATGCATGCCTTGAGGGTTTTGCCACGCAAGTGATTGATCGCTGGAAAGTAGATTCCATTGCCAGGAGTCACTGAAATGTATTGCATCTCGTCAATCTAAGATGGAGGTGCATATATGTGTTAAGGATATTCTGATTGAAAAATGAGAGACTTACCGAATCAATTTTGACACTTATGTCCGGTCTTGCCCAGAGATAGAGTAGATAGGATACAGTGATGACGATTCCAACCAATAGTCCGACTTCGACCCCAAATAAGACGCAGGCGAGGAAGCATATACACCAGATGTAGAAGTCTCGGCGACTCTCCCTCCAAAGTCGTATTGGGAGCTTGAAATCAATCAGTGTCACAATGGCGCACATCAAAATGGCGGCTAAAGTTGCTTCCGGGATGTAGTTGAGGTATGGACTTAGAAAACCCAAAGCTAGTAGGACGATCATCCCTGGAAAGACACGATATTGAAACTGAAACCATTTGAGATCCTCAACTTTAACCTGAATACAGGTTTGCCATTGGAGTCTTGAGCCCACAAGCACTGCTGATGGCATACCGTGTGAAGGCTCCCGATGTCGGCATCGATTGTGCAGTCGATCCAATCACATTACACAATCCGAGAGTGAATAGCTCCTGGTTGGCATTGGCCCTACACTTGGGAACTAAAAACACATTTTGAGGCCTCACCTTCCAACAGGACTATCTGTAGACTTACTCAACCTTCCGATGGAAATATTAGTCAACACACCGACAATGGGAATGACAATGATTCCCAGATTCAACTCGGCAAGAATATCCATCAAATAGTACGTCTTCTCTGGAGTTTCAATCTGCAAGGATGGCAATGTGAAGTTTGGAAATCCTGACATTGTAGTCTTGCTCAATGCATAGGGTATTACTGCCGCGTCTGGCCCCTGATGCATCCATAATGCAGTAGCCACAGCAGTGATTAGAACAATTAAAGTATTTCTCGAGAAGGACAGATATTGGAGTATTAATCTTTTGGATTTTGCCTGATTTGGACGTTCTGCTTGTCTTCCAAGGAACTGTGCAAAAAGTGTTTTTTAGACTTGAACTCGGAAAAAACATTCACTCTTACCTCGAACATGATTAGAAAAGTAATTGCAATCAATCCCATCAGGAAGTCACCTAAGATTGCTTCATCTAGGCGGTAGGTTAGAGTCTGGATTGATTCCACAAATCCTGCGGCAATGTACTTTATACCCAGCATAACCTTAAGCTGAGATTCGATGACAAGAATTGCTGTTGCGGTAGAGAAAGCCTTTATCACGGGCATGGAAATAAATTCAAAAATGAATCCTGAAACGAAATAAGAAAGTTGAATGTTAGACTGTCTGGTAAGGCTTTGAAATCTCTAATTCTGTTGTACTCAAGTTGACAAGTGTCTTAAACCGAGGCTCAGGAATATCTTCCACGGAATTCTCCCCCGAGCTTCATCTTCCCATCTCCAAACACATACCTCTTTCGACGGAAGTCAACTCGAACTTATAGGTGTAAAACTTAAGCATCAGGCCAAGTCTTGTGTCAGCTATATCACAGGGCTTCACATTTAATCAGACTCTACTTTTACTGAGCTTATAGCCACCTTCGGTAAGATTACATTGATAAAGCTTTCAATGTAAGGATTGACCATGTTATCCAAAACTTGTGGAACCTAAATTCAGTTTCATACACTTTCAGCATTCTGTAAGCTCTGTGATCGTCTTACGGAGACAGGTCTAGAAGTCGAAGAACTTTCTTAATAAAATAAATTGCCCAGCAGCCTTGAAGAATATTCAGAGGAGACAGCTCTTTGTAAATGGGATTTTAGATCAAAGACGACTGTTAAGCCCTTAGCGTGGTCTTCACCCTTGTACTTCTTAATTTCCACACTAAAACTATTGTATCGGACAACCCAGTTAGCCCAAGGAAATTTGAGCTGAACGCCCTTAAGGATTTTGTTTTCAAACTTGGTTCCGTTGGAAGCCTACAAATTGGTAACAGTTCATCCCGGCCTGTGGTGGGCAGTAAAGGACGATGCAATTTCTGAAACAAAACCGTCAAACTAGTACCAAAGCCATCGATTTGACTATTTACCTTCCAAAGTGTTGGAACAATGCCGAAAAGGAATAGCCTTCATAGAGCTGGATATCTGTTGAAGCTATGCTTCGTCCGTCGTAGTTAAATTTTTGTAAGATCCTCACATTTTGTTGCCAAAAGTTAACCTAAGATCACCAACAATTATATCGGACAGGATCTTGCCACAGACATCATGCACAGTGATTCTTAACAACCACCCACAGAGTCGCGTGTTCTCAATTGAGGTGAAAGTGCTGAGTAAAAGACATCTGTCCTCGTATACTAATAAATCTCGCCTTGTACTGATTAACCTTGAAATTAATCAAAATACACACGTCTTTAACCTTGACTACCGCGTGCGCTAAATTAAATAAGTGATCTCCGAACGATCTCTAGATTTTCACACATTGTAGCGCCCTCAAGAGCATCCCTAAATATTTATAACAAACAACACCCTTCAAACGAGACACTTGTCAACTACCGAACGTGACATAAGTTGCAAAATTTCCACAACACTTTTCCGCCCTGACTGGCTGTCAGGTGTGCACTCCAATTAGATTCAATTAGGACTCCATTTGCAGGCATTTAACACACAAGTCCCTCTGATAGCGCGCATTTGTAACTAATTAGCATGGCAATGCCATTGCCATTTGTTTATCACAAAACAACACTTCGCGTCGTTGACTCACCCAATTGTAGACTTCCCATTATCAGCTGTACCACGCCGGCGAGAAACGTCAACATCACGGCGAATTCGACCGGCTTACCCATTGTAAACTGCACACTAACGAGTGCCACAAGGCTGGTCGGTCCCACGATGACATTGTCAATGGAACCGAAAAACAAGTAAACAAAGCAACCTGTTGACAGATGATAGAGACTTGAATGACAAGATCTCTTGTGCGTTCGTTGGGCTACTCACCGACAAATGCCGAACAAAGGCCGTAGTGTGCCGGAAGCCCTGCCAGCAGGGCACATGCAATACTCTCCGGGATGATTGTCAATCCCAATGTGACCCCGGCGATTAAGTCATTCACAGCACACTCGGCGTCGTAATGACATATCCACGTGAGAATTGGCAAACGACCTTTCACGAATTTACCCAACCGAGTTACAATGTCATTGTTTGTGTTGCTTTGCAGGTCGAACTTGTGGCGTAAGGGTTCCCGCGCTTCTTCTTCCTCTCCCTTGTCAGTGGTGATGGTTATCGCGGGGGTTTGTCGTAACTCTGGCATGGTGCACCTGAAATCTGAACGCACTCTTGGCTGTCTGAGACGACACTGGACTACCGTCGTCGTCGTGAATGATCAACTCTTGATCGGTTGAGAGAGAGAGCACTGTCAGCAACCGTTCTTGATTGTCAAACTGTTTACTTAGACTCTACTCAGCGGGACAGAGCTATGTTTGTGATAAAACGAACGACAAGAGGAGCGTATCGGTATATATGTATGCGCGGACATCTCTATCGACGAAGACGACTACAACTACGGCGCTGGAGATTAGTGAATTAGATAATTGAGACGAGTCGACTAATGATACTAAGTGATGGATATGTAAGAGTTCCACAATGTAGAGTGTACTATGTGGAGCGCAAATTGTAGAGCAAACACAAGCGAAGAGTGACGGACGTTGTTGACATGGTAAAATCACACCTTGTTTGTCCCCTCGGAGTAGATAGGGCGATAGAACTTTTCTTATTTTGATTCATGTTTTCGCACCTTGAGTGGAGATTGGACAGTAAACAGCTGATGGTTGGACAGTAGGCACATGGTGGCTTCAAGTGAAAGAGGAGTCTTTGATGGGTTGTGTCAAATTTTAACTTATTTTGACACTATTTCCTAGTGGAAACGAATAGGAAGTAGAGGGAGTCTCCACGCAGCATAATCTTCAGCTTACTCCACGCAATGTTGGTTGAGGCATCTTTTACCTGATTCGTGGTCTTTCTCTACTAAGCCATCCCTCCATGGTGGATTCGAGGACTCTCCGAGTAGGTGCGCTGGCGTTCATCCGCTATATGTACATGTCTCCAGTCATCTTCTGACAAGGTCAATGCCGCTGAACAGCCCATAGAGTTCGTCATTGCATCTCCATCTCCACTCATAGGCAGAGGCAGATAGGACAGTAGGTCAACCCAGAGATTTTTCGCTCAAAACCGCTGACAGCAACCCCGTCCATCCTTGACAAAGTCGATGTCTTAACGCAATAAAAAAGGTCTCCGATGATCAGGGTCTTGTTGTTCGAGAGAAGGACTTCCTACGTACAACGTTTGGCAAAATTTAACTTTGGGGTCGTTGCTCAAGCTAATAAAGGAGTCTTTGTCTAGAGTGACGTTCTGTCCTTGACGTCAGTGTTGCATGCAGCATGTACTCTCTGTTGTCCTCGTTGACTATTAAACCCGTTTTTTTCTGCTTCCGTCTCAATACTCACGAATCCGCTTTTTACATCACGCTGCTCGGGGAGTCGATGTAGGTTAACCCTTTTCGAAATTACAACTGTAGATATTGAGTGCGGATAGATGAATCCTTGTTGGTATTAGTTGGACGACGAACTACCCTTGGAAACACACAATGATGTCGGTGTTGTCTGGGTAACCCATGTCACTGCAATGCCCATCCTCAACCGCATACAAGTATTCAATACCAGCTGTCATTGCCGACAACACACAAGACAATCGCTTTATTACATTTCGAACTTCGTCCTCGAAAGTGAACTCCTTTTCTATCCACTTTTCCCATATCCATATCCCAAACATTCAATTTTTAATTGCAGGCATTGAAACTCGGTTAGTTAAACAAGACTCCGGTTCAATTTTTGGCCACGTTTCCTCCATCAAGTAAACACATAAAATCTTAATTTTCCTTACGGGGCTGCAGCATCCTTTAGCCGCAACATCATCAGCAATCAGGAGCAGGATAGTATAACTCCCAGCTATACATAGGTCACCGAAAAAATTATCTCAAAATCAATCATTTACAACGTTACAAACGTACCGACATGTGCCAAAAAAGTTCCTGTGGTGAGTACACATAGACCCCATATTTGTTACTCTTCCCTCTATCCGCTTCCAAAAAAAAAATAAGGACACGTTGGAATATTGACAAACACAACCCCATTCCCGAAAATGTGAAATGCATTTCAATTGAATTGAATTCGGTTCTATGATTGAAAATCATAACGATTGCTGGCGTTTATTTTCAGAACTGCGAATTTTCTGGGTCACATGGACATCACCGACATTCGAGGATATGTCACACGCTGTCAGTGGACCTTCCACCCCTCTTGTCTGTCAAGTGGGATCGGTAAGTTGAATTTAATTGGCAATTTCGAGTTGTGTTTGATGAAAGCCGACCGCTATCACCACCAGGAGTGTATGCGGTGTGTGTGTGTGGCTCCGCAGCAGGTGAGATACAAGTCATCAGGATTCCAACAAAATTCACTTTTATATGTGTGTGTGTGTGTGTGTTTGACTGTCCCAGTGATCGATGTTATGACATTTCGTTCACAACTCGTTGTAATTTCAAAAATTGAATCCTGAAAGGATTTTCAATTGGTGATGTGGTGATGGTGATGATGACACACAGAATGTGTTTTTTTGTGTGTGTCGGTTTTTCAGGACAATTCGAAACGGGTTACCCACGGATGTTTGACTAGTAAAATTTTGCGTGGAACTGTGTTAAGAGAAATTCCTGTCGATTGTGTTCATTCCACAAAGTTATTTTGGATGTAAAAATTGTCAGTGGAATTTTGTTGTGCATATTTGGCTTGCACCTGCGGCCATCAAAGTTAATGGAATTTGTCCCTTACTGGGACGAACATTTCAGAAGATATCGGAGGCAATAATAGGATCTAAAAATTCGCTCCTGCCCAAGCATAAAAGCATCTGCTAGTAGGTGACAAAGATTTTGCCAGCCAGAAGTCGTAGGCAAGAATCCTTCAAAATGCGTAACGATTTGTTGCAACCGAAGAATTTTCCAAATTGAGTTGGAGGACAGTGCTTGTGTCCTCAATTAAGTGACTGACAACACCATATCCGGCTAGAAAATTAGACTAGACACGAAGGGGTACCTATGCACGTTGATTTTAAGTACTTGGGTAAGATAAATAGGTTGGATGTTGGAAGGTGAAGCAGATTCGCTTCTTTTTATGGACGGGTTTGAGCTGGACAAATGCAGTTTTCATTTTTTTTCAAGCACTCAGGAGATAGCTAAGGACCATATAGAGCTCCTGCGAGAGAAAGTTTTGGATCCACTAATGACAAAAGGCAACGACCAGTGGGTACAAAAGCGAAATGCTTACAAGCGCAGCAAAACAAAACAAACGCAACAAGGGAAGAGTATTGAGTCAAAAAATTCCTAACAAAAGAGTTACTTGGCAAAACAGCTCGAGGTGAACCTGTGCCTTAAGCAAGCCCGTCCTTAACAGAATCCACTTCCTTTGCGAATGTCCCAGCCTACACAGAACAAGAAAGACGGCCCTCGGTGAACACTATTTCGGCCTGAGCGACCTGTCTAAGAAGCCACCAGAAGCTATTCTAAAATGTATGGTTCAGGAAGGCCGAACAATCGTAATTACACTCACCCAATTCCCTTCTTTTTTGTCTGTTCAGACTGCACATTCCACGTCAGAGGAACACAATGGATCCGTTGAGATCCGAGTGAAAGCAGCATCACGCTATGGAGCCACCTCTTCAACCTACCTACCTAGCTAACAGCCTTCAGTTGAACACTCCAAGTTGGTTGAGGTCCCCGTGTACCTGTGCCCAATACCGAAGTCGCGATCCATATTCTATAGCTCTGTTTATGTGGATGATTCAAAACCCTAGGAAGACACTTCTTTCAGGATCTGGAAGAACTGTCCGACAAGTCTGTAGTCGACATATATAGATTTATCCATGCCTCGGACCTAGTAAGGGGGGTTGAATCCTCTAGGGTACCATAATGGGTCTACATTGACCTAAGTGTTAGAGAGATAGGACTTCCTTTCCCGTCAACCCTATTACCTAACCTAACCTAACCTTCTGTGGAGTTTATTTAAAGATTATAAGGGCCCCCCCGATGGTTCACATTCACTGTCAAACGTCCAATGCACAGTGCTTACTGACTAGAACGATGTTGCTGTACAGCTTAGCTCGTCCTTGAATCTCCTTCTCCAAAGCCCGTCAACGCAAATCAGACCGCATGTCTTACAAATAATTTTGTTCACTCAAAACGTCCAAAATCTCTCCATCAGCCTTTGGATGAACGATCTTGTGCGTCTTCTGATGGCTTCTGAGTTTCAAGAGAGTCACCTTGCCTTGAACCTATTTTGACAACAAAAGGGCCCGGTAAAGTCATTATCACCGTTTATGGTGTAGCTAGCAATCTTCATCGTCATCCTGCGCTGATGGACGAGTTTGATAGGACTGCCAAAACTAGACATGACTCTGTATAGCTGGTCCCTGTAAACCGGCACGTATGACTTCCAGCCTGTTGTTTGAAGCTTTACAAAATGTTTGGACATTTGCAAAGGAAGTGTGTCGTAGTCTTTTTTTACGCCTTCGTTGCCACAGTCCTTGTCCTCGTCATTGTTCTTGCCTGTTCGTCGACATTTTCATTGGTGTCGATGGCTTTATATCTATTACGGGACCAAAGCTATGGTCTTTCACTTTAGTGCGGTGTAAAAACCTAAACTTTCAATTGGATTCCACTTCTATTAAACTTGACCTTCAACCAAGTCAACCCCATCGGGATGCTAATCATAAACCAAAAATGGTACTCGTTGCAACTCTACTGAGTTCAAGATTCAAAATTGTCAGGAATCCAGTGCCAATGACTCAGTGAATCGCACAGTCTCAGTACAAAGGTTCACCTTGAAACAGGTGTTAAGATGTGAAATTCCATGCGACTGTTTACATAATCATTATCAACTTGAGAATAATTGTCACAGACACAACGATGTGTCAATTGAAGCCGCTTTGTCAAATTCTAATTCGATTTGCGGAAAAGATTTTCGCCATTTGCATTCGACAAAATCTGAATAGAAAAGCAAAAACAAAAATTAAGAACCACCAAAAACGGGAAATCGTATTATCCTTGCGTTAGACACACTGCGACAGGGTATGGCAGGACGAAGTAGGAAGTGCTTTACTCCAAGAGTAGATCCGTTCTCGTCACGCATTTAAAATGTAATTTCAAGAGTTAGTTTATGCAAAGTCGTTAAAAGCAGCAACTCAACTTGTAAATGCGAAAACAACCGCAGAGGGATTGCTCGTGAATCTTTCTTGCTCCCTGCTCAGGCAGTCAGCTAACCACTCCTTCTCTTCTTCATTCAGTTGGTTGTTCTTTTCTTGTGTTTCGTGCATTTACACGAATGTTTTCGAGTTTGAGGAAAAGGCGTTGCGCGGATGATCAGCAAGTTGTATTGTGTGTGTGTGTGTGTGTGTGTGTGTGTGTGTGTGTTGGTGTTGTTTTCTGCGGATTACACTTGGAACAACAGCGATGAGGACGAAAAAAAAAAAATAAAGAAGTGAAAACTACAAGTTCTGCTCCCTACTGTGCTCCTTGGTGCTACTTACACCGGATGTACAGATCCTTTACAGGAGTATCCTGGGTTTTTGCCGAGAGAGAGAGAACGAGTGTTGTTATTCTTTGGCGAAAGATTTGCATGCTAAAAAGTTTTTCTCTGTACACAGCCAGAGCTAGCAATGGTGTAAAGTGTAATCCAAGCCAAAGAATTGCCAATGAGATTTTAATTGGTTGGAAGTTGAGTCTCCTGGGGCTTTGGTTTATGACGTTGTTAAATATTTGCCAGTTGGTGGGTGGGGATAAGTGATGCAGGATAGTGTTAAGTGGGTTAAGATTTGTTTTTACTGCCAGGGTCACTTGGGAGCGATGGTGGTATAGAAGTGCGATAGAATTTTATGCAAGCCACAGAGTAAGTGTGACTTTAATTGTCAATCAATAGCTTTGCAGTCAAATTGAGTGACGATTAGGTGACAAAATCACCGAAACCTTCGTTCATGTAACAAAAACCAAGTGATGACAGTTGTGCTGCCAGTAGGTTGTGAAGCAAATTCATACCTTTGGACAACATTTTGTCATATTTTCGGTGTCAAATTTGTCCCAGTTATTGCCTTGTTGCGTAGGTCGCTGAAGGATGTCGCTAGCTTTAGATAATAAAGGGTATTTCATTAAGTGCTTCCTATCTTTAAATTTAAACAAAACAAAGTGTGTGGGAGATATGATCGACATTTTGTATTTGTTTGAAAGGCCTATCAATGCCAAATGTCCGCCGCGGCTTCTCTGGGTGGCGCGCATCCGAAATATCCAATTTTCCATGACTCCGGCGCATAAATCAGGCTGAATTTGACTGATGGCATCGATTATGTTGGCTTTGAGAGCCGCTGTGGTTTGTGGCTAATTCGCATAGACCTGTGACTTCAGAAAACCCCACAAGAAAAAGTCTAACGGGGTCAAATTGCACGATCTCGGTGGCCAGTTCACATCACCCCCACGTCAGAAGACCATGCCCTCGAATCGCTCGTGCAGAATTTCCAATGTGGCGTGAGCTGTGTGGCACGTAGCGCCGTCCTGTTGAAACCACATGTCGTTGGTGTCCATATCATCCAATTCAGGCCAGAGAAAGTTGGCAATCATCGCCCTAAAGGCCTGGCCAACATCGTTCTCAAAGAAATATGGACCGATGACAGCAAACAGTGACTTTTTCGGGATGCATTGGACGCTCTTGGATCTCATGTGGATTGGTATCGCTCCAAATTCGACAATTTTGTTTGTTGACGTAGCCATTCATCTAGAAATGGGCCTCATCGCTGAAGATGAAGACGATTTTTCGATGAAAATTAGGGTCAGTTTCCAACTGCTCCTGAGCCCATTCAGCGAACACACGTCGTTGTCTATGGTCGTTTATCTTCAGCTGGTGGGTCACAACGCAAAATTCGCCAAGTTGTGGTCTGTGAAAGGCCGAGTTCTTGTGAGCGACGCAAAATCGACTGCCTCGGATTCTCCTGCACACTCTCACGGACAGCGGCAATTTGACAGATGTAGTTTCAACAATATGGCCGACATCAACTCTCAAAGTTCGGAAATCCCTATTGGAAGACCCTTTCTTAATCTAGAAAATGCTTGCAAAACATTTATGTTCCATTCACGACAATCTTTACGTTAATTTTCCGTCTGCTGAGTTGCATCTTGTTTTGGTGAAATTCCGTGTCCCTACTTAAGGATTTTCGAGGTATTGTTGGAGAACAATCTGTTTTTTACGTATCGGAATAGGGGAATAGTTGAATTCCAAAACAAAAATTTGTAGACGTGACATTACAAATCATACCACCAACACACTGGACTTCTTTCTTACTTCCCACCCTGATAAACACGGGACGTATTACCGCCTCTAGGCAGGTCAGGCTACAGTGTCATATCATCTTATTTCTTTTACGCCGCCTACACAGTAAAAGAACGAACTTCCATAAGAAAAGTCTGGCGATACGAGAAATCCAATCAGGACGACCTGCATAGCTCCTTGGTCGATATGCTTCCTAGATAGCTAGGTGGATGCCGTTACTGATATGGTACCTGACACCATCTTTCTTGGTGTGAGCTCCTTAATTTCTAAATGAGTAAAGAGTACCAAATCGAAGGGTAAAGCAATGTTTGACTTGAGCTGCAAAGAAGCTTTCGGTCTTGTAAAGCCAATCCATCTAAGGAAAACCGAAGTAGTGAAACTGTTCAGCCCCACCTTCAATTCCAACGCTCATTTACAATAGCACACCAGTTTTCAATCATTTAAACAAGGCAAGTCTGCTTGTTGTACACTTTGCAGCCAGCTCAGTGGTGGACCACTCCAAATTAAAATTCCTTTACCTCACCACTCATAAATATCAAAACTTCCATACACTTATCTTTTCTTCTTGAATTGTTCTACCAAATCGCGCAATCTTGACTGCACAAACAAGACAATACGCAAAAAACTAAATGGCGTTAAGCAGTGAGGGTGCAACGTTTCGTTACACTTTCAGTCGAAATAATGAAATAATGATTCACACAATCAGAATGCACAGTCACACAATCACCAGTCCAACTGTGAAACAGACCTTGCACCTTAAAAACTTTAGCCCCGCTGACACTGACTGCTACTTAAGTCGCCTCATATTGAATCCAGATTAGCTGCAATGAAATGTACCATAGTTTCTGTTTCCACTCACCGTCAGCTTTTATCACAGAATGTACCCCTCTAGCTTGTTAGTTGATAGTTTATGCACCCTTTTCGACTTGTCTATATAATTTAAAAGAGTTAATGGCCTCCAGAGCTTATCAGAATCTCAACGCCATCATTTTAATTTTCCACACCAACACGAAGCGGTTTGCTAAAATACCCTCGTGACCTAATTTACCCGCTACACCTTCACATTAAATCACTGCAAGCCACTTATTCCGTCCACTTACCTAATTTTCGCCCCATTCAGCCAGAGACCACGTGTTCATCCAACCCATTCCCCACATTCTACAGGATATGTGGACTGCAGCAGCTGATTATCGCTCAGCTGGATGCAAAACATTTCACGAAATCATAAGTACAGCTATGTCCCAACCATGTTCTAAATTGGCTTCTACGGCGGGCGGTCGCGTCACCTCGCGCCCGAAAAATTGCTTTTGCCCACCACCTCCGCCGACCTGGCTTAATCCAGTTCAAAAAGTTATTTCAAAACGTGCTCATGTATCCCCCATGTGTTCTTCTCCGGCCATTTCGGCGAAAATCGTTTTGAAAATTCAAAAGTCACGAACCAGAACACAGTTCTCAATGAGTCACTGCGGGGCAGGAATAACAACGACCTGCTGGCTGCTGCTGCATCCAAGATACGGCATTTTGGGTATTTGGCGAAATGTTCGGTTCTTCTCCGGTGAGACACGTCGAGTCCGTCCGTGAATGGGTCATGTGCGATCCCGCAAAAACATTGCAGTGCCATGTAGTACATAACCGGGTGAATATCTGGGTCAAAAAAAATCCTAATAAATGGTTACAGCTATACACCGTGCAGCGTTGGGCTCAAATGTTTACCCTGCACTAATCAACGCTGATAAGCATGCTTCGTGAGGGTATATTTGCGTTCCGAAGACGGAGATAATCCTTAAACAACGGGCACACTCCTGCGTGTGTGTCTACGGAACGGATGCAAATAAAGTTCACATAAAGGACATATCTCTTCGGCACCGTCTCTCCTTGTTCGCCATGTGTATACAGACAGTTATTTAAGTGCCCATTTGGGTGAATACTTGAGTTGATGGCGGGTCCGGAGCCCGAAAAACTTTCTGTCGACCGGTACACTTGACTTTGTTTAATGGCTCAGCTGGGATGTAAGGCTATGACGAGGAGATGGTATGGTTTGGGGTTGAACTGGTTTGAGGGGTTGAGATGATGATTTCATATCAACGAACATCTGTCGTCAGTCGGGACCCACAGAGACAGAAAGGAAGAGAGAGAGAAAGAGAGATGAAATGTTTTTGGTAACATTTGGTGAGACGATAATAGCCAGTGGAGGCGGATGTTTGCCTTTGGTTTTCTTATTGAATTTGATCCTGTTTGCTGGCGGAAGTTTACCCAGGAAGTAGGTGGTTAAAGATAAAATCGGCATTTATTGTTTTGCCAGAGAGAAGATGGATATTCAGCAAGGATTTCGAAAATTTTTAAAGAGCTCGTTAGCTTGGAAGGTTTCCGTCGACTGGAATGGGTGCAGGCATGATAGTCAAGCAATGACTTTTTGAAACTTGATATCTTCTATAATATTTAGACGGCATCTACTTATATACGAGGTAAAATAAATTAAGAATTCATGGCAGGATACGTGGAAGTCGTAGTTGAGGTAATCTTGCTTGGAAGAAAATTTATTGCTAACCACATCTCAGCAAGTGGATCAAAACAGCTTTCGTCTTCTAGTTCATCAGAGCCAATCAAAAAGATGTAAACCTGTGGATTGTTTGCGTTTTTGGATTGAGAGCGGCAGCATACATGGAGCTCTAGTGCTTAACTTTACGGGAGAATCTTTTAAAAACCAAATTGAGCCGGTAAAACGTATTAAACTCACCAAACGTTTATACCCTGATCCTTGTGGCATTTTATCCTTCACATTCAGGGACTTTCGCGTCACAGCACCCAGGGCCGCTACGACGAGGCAGAGTAAGTAAGTAAGTCACTCACATCTGTACAAGTCAGGTTCAACTCTTTCTTCTCTCTTTCTAGAGCTCGTGGTTTATTCATCATTATGAGTTTTTTCTTTCGTAGCGTTTTGGGCGTTCGATGAACACGTGATCGGCGGACATGAGGGATTCATCTAGCTCTCCATGTCGTCTTTCGATTTATCATCGGAAATGTGAGATAAGTCGGTGCATCTTACGAATTATAGATTTTACATAGGCAATGTTTGGGTCCTCCAGTATTTGACATGATGCCTGCAAGTGAGGCTTGTGGCTTACGCGTTTTAGATGCTTCTTAAAAGACAGTCTTGCATCTATTATGACTCCTCTGTACACAGCTCATCTCTGAAAAGTCTGGGATGCTTTGCGAACTTCACGAGTGTATATTGTGTGAGGAAGGCCTTATTCTGACAGACTAAGAAAGTCTCATCAGAAATCAAACGAAGAATAACCTTTGCCAATCGCTGTTTCGTTGAACTGAGAGGGCAATTGAATAGTAAGGTCCTTTCCCGAAGAACTAAGGAAACTCTGTACAAGACCTTAATCATTCCAGTCTTGCTCTATGGCGCTGAAGCATGGACTTTATCAAAGGCGAATGAAGCTACACTCCGTCTCTTCGAGCGAACATTTCTTCGTAAGATGTTCGGTCCCGTGTGCCTTGACGGGCTCTGGAGGAGGAGGTTCAACGACGAATTAAACGAGTGGTACAGCGACATCGACTTAGTAAAAAAGACTACGCGCTGGTCGTTTAAGATGGCTGGGACAAGTAGAGCGAATGGACACCAATGCTCCGGCCCGAAGAATCCACCCCGGAGGGAAAACGCAGTAGAGGAAGACCTTGCCTAAGGTGGCGCGCACAAATAGAAGGGGACCTCAACCAACTTGGAGAGCGTAACTGAAGGCGGTTAACTACGGACCGGGCTAAATGTAGAAGCTTGTTGGTTGAGGCCCAGGTTCATCCCGAACTGTAGCAAGTTAACCCCTCGGTACATAAGCGTAGCCAAACACAAGTGCTCCGGCATATTTCTTACATCACAACAGAAGCCTAGATTAACTTAATTGTTCCAAATGGTTTCAGCCACTTCTAGTACGTGTCAGCTTCACCTCAAAGATCAAGAAAATGCTCAGTACGTTTGAAGCGAATGCCCCACCATAGCTTATCAGATTCCTTCATGAAACCCTTAGTTTCGAAAGGTCAAGGGAAACACTGAGGACTACTCTCTTTCACTGACCTCAAACACCATTACTCTGATTATTTTCTCGAAACACACACCTCAATAGTTGATTATCCATTTGATTTAAAAGCGTAATATTATCTACCCCCAGCCATGCCGCCCGCAATCTATAACAAACCTCCTGAATCCATCTTTCCATCCAAATCCAATTGATATTGACGAACCCATAAAATTCAATCATCGGCACAAAGTGAATAAATTTTATTCCCCGTCATTCAAACCCACTGACCAAAGCAAAACGATCCATTTACCCTGGCCGGGAGCGGGCTTAATACCATTCCCAAACAGACTGCTTGACTTGGCGAATATTCCGTATTCCCATGTGGACGCGACCCGGTCTACCTTCGTCTTCGTTAACTGTCGGGCCAAATTCCGTGATCAAAATATTGCCAACTTGTATTCATTTTTATGATGATTATTGACAGCCAATCAAAAATTCACTATCATTCTATCGTCATCGTGCGCGCTCTGGCCCGTCTAATCCACCCTTCAAACGACGTAAGGTACCTACAACAACAAAAAATAAGCAGTCGAATATTTAATCCAAATTGACACTTCCTAATGTCATATTTTCCAGCAGTTTATGATGAGACAGAGAGACACACACACACACACCGATGAGAGATGATGGCAGACATCTTTGAACATATCCCATGCCCCCGAAAACAGTCTTCGCCGAACGTTGGAGAACAAACACACAACAAGGTGATCCGGTGTTTCCTTAGGTATTCCGTTCCACGCTCCGATGGGGGGTGTTAAAATAGATTACTCGACTTTCCACATCAAATTAATGAAGAATTTATGGGAATCGTGCTTAAAATTTTCAAAGAGACCGCAGTGTACTCTCCGGTCTTCAGTCTCTAGTCTCCAGCCGCCGCCGTTGTGATGGTGGGTGATGGTTGTGTGGGGTATTACTTTAGTATTTAATGTTGCGATGTGCTGTGCTGTCAGCGCGGCGCGTCAAGGACGAACCGAATAGAAAACAGAACGGATGCTTCTTGGGTTTTTTTTTTTTTTGTGTGAAAAATTCAAGAGTACCGGAATTTGAGGGTGTTTTTCAGGACCGCCTCACCTGGTTTGACAGGTTGTTATTCTGTTTTGCTGGTTATTTTGTTGTTAACAGTTGAGAGGCATATAAACTGGTGTACACACAGTTGGGTTGAAAGGGATGGTTTACGGTTTAATCTATTTAGGTGATGACAAGTTGAGAGGAAAAAAAAAAAAATTTGGGATACGTAGTGTTTTTTAAGATGGGTGCCAGGATTTAAGCGGCACCTACGCATGACAGGTCCTAATTAATTTCTCGTAACCACTTATGGGTGGTTGGACACTTTTTGTTTGTTGACAACTCAAGCGGAATGTTGTGGCATCCATGCTGATGTGATGGTTTTCAAGATGAATACCAAATGATGTCAACAGTTTTAAGGTGGGACTTTCCCCGCACTGGATATGGGAGCCCAGTTTGAGAATACCGGTAGAATTTCGAGAAAAAGTGCAACGCTTAACGGAGAGGTGATTAATTTTGGGTTCAGTCAAACCAGCCAAAATGCGGCAAAATTGACTCAGGAGACCTCAGAGTTATAACTTTCTACGTCTCGGGCACCCGACATCGCCGCGCAGAAGGAGTTAATGGACGGAGGTACATAGATACATACATACATATGTATAGCATCAATCTTCCAGTTATTTGGGCTAAGTGATTCGGGGCAACATGGCGCTATAGACGCCAATTTAGAGGACGGTTAGTACTGACAACATATTAGCACTTTTCGCCAACAACGTCTGTGATGAGTGCGACTGACTCTTGTTCAATCTGCACATACTTGAACCTACGTTCAGGCGCTTAGGCACAACCACTTCAGGCAGTGGTCTCGAAATAGGAAGCAAGTGGAAAATCGTCTCCAGTGCAGTAGTGGCGGTGGTGCTTTTGACCACATGTTAACTTCAAAAATCAGGATGGCCCAAGCTATCGCTTAGATTCCTTTGAAGGTGTTTAGTGCACTCGATGGTCACCCGACAGAGTCTCTATTTTCAGCTGTTTCCTCTTCACATGGCTATGGCGGGTTTGGCAAATTTCAAGTTTGCATTCAAGATTCAGTGAATCAACACATGGTACCTTGACATTTCTTCTGTGGAGTAACAGCTCGACCTTCTAACCATTTTTGTAAGACCTTATTCCATCAACAATTGCTGCCTTTCAAAATCATACAAATGCAGTAGTAACCATCATTAGCCATTGTTCTGCCAGTCTTGACTTAATCCTTGCAAACTCAAGAGCTCTCTTCGGTCGCATTCTTGGCCGATGTAGCTCAAATAATGGCAGTAGCCTTGGCTTGGAATGCACTGCAGTCGCTTTCAAGAAAAGACTCAAGCCTCTGAGTCGATTTATTTTTTAAACCCTCTGCTGTGTAGAAGGCGCGTTTTTTTGACATCGTGTCTATTATGAGTTCTGCCTGCTTCGAGCATACGAATGGTCATTCTTCGTAGACGACCAGAGCCTTCCTCTTGGTTTTCCTTCACTAGACACGCCATAGAGATCTAACTAAGCTAGGCTTTGTCAGACTTGAAAGATAACGTCTCTTCTTTAGAGCCTTCCACCAAGCTGGAAACACCTAGGTATTTCGAAAGCCCATTTATATGAGTTGAGAGCAACACACCTTTTGTTCATGAGGTCCTCAACATTCATCTTCCAAAATAGCCTGGAATTGCTGGCTTTACACCATCAATCGTTCCTAGTTTGAGATACCGACATAACTTGAAGGATTAGTTGAAACTATATGGAGCTGAAGTCAGAGATGAAGGATAAGTGATCGCTCTCCGTTCGTTTTAATCTACCAAGGTCTACTTGACTGTGAACCATATATAAAGTTCGGCTGAGTATAGCTTAAACTCTTTTTTGTGAGAACAGTCTGGGGTTCATTTTGGCACAGCACAGACCTTCATATTAACCAGATGGCAGTTTATTTGGAGTATTTCAGAGGCCAAGATGTTGCTAAACGTTTACCACTTAGCATTTTGAAGCACCTTTCAAAGGTTAAAGGTATTTTTTGGCTTAAGCCAACAGTTTTTAATTTATTTCATAAGCAAAACTGCGTCTTAAATTCCCCTTTCTCCCCCTGAACACGTCATTCCGATTAATAATTCAAATGCGGATTCCTGAGATGACGAATTAACACGAATTTGCTAACAAAAACTGTCCAAAACGTGTGTCTTAATGAATCGTAAAATTAGAGTGTTTTAAAAAGTTAAAAATAAATAAATTAACATGACGAATTAGTTCGGGATTAGTCAGCACACTGACCTTTCCCTAATCACCTATAATCATTGACTAGCCTACAACTTAACGATTCATTAAATTTTGTTAAGGAAACTGGTATTGAAGGCTTGTTAGTTCCAGTTTCTGTAGATGGGTAAACCTTAAGCAGGCATGCAAATAATTAAGGTGATGTTGGTTAGCTTATTGTTGACCAAGTTCATAAGGAATAAGACATGATTGAAATTGGAAAAGGAGTATCTCGTCACTGTAAAACGTGTCCAGTCTTCGTTTTAAGAGTGATACACCACACCATCATCAGTGCTAAACTTCTCAGATGGTAAAAGATACTGTGTCTTCAAACTTCGAATACTGGACAGGGGACATAACAAAAGGCTTTTCCCAGAGATGGGTCCTTTCATCCATGTGAAGACTTGTAATAGATGAAGATACCAAAAGCATGATGCCTCTTAGTGAGTCCAAATATTCATCTAAAGAAGACCATAGATCTCTGCTGTACTTTTATTTTCAGGAAATCTCTTCTACAACCCTTGGAACGCAACCGATTGTCAGAGGATGAACAAGTTGAGCTTCCTCGGAACAAGGGGCAATGAACCCAAAATCTTGCACTGGATGTTCCCTATGATTGTGAAGATCATATTCATATGTATTCAAGAAAAACCTTTCTTAGAGGCGATGAGCTTAATCCCCTTACCCAAAACTTCTAAAATCTAGGATCGTAAAAGGTTTGGAATAGAAATTCAAATAAATTACGGAACGAAACTCAATAAAGGGCTTACAAACTGAATTGAGCTAAAAGAGGCGATAGATTGATGAATCTACAGCTTAAAACTCTTTGGATCCAAAGATGCATTTAACTCGTCTTCATCAGGAAAATCTTGAAAGCAAGACATTGGCGATTATATTAGTAGCTGAGCTGTTCTTAATGCTCTGACAAAGGCACTACGCAACAGTCTTATACTTGGTTTGGAGATGCCTAATAAAAGCCAAGAAAGACAGTAAATAAGCCAGAAAACTTTTAGGACCTTCAATTGGATAAGAACTAAGGTCTACATCATTTAAAGCAAAGTAGATAAAAGATCTCAAGTAGCTTCTATCAAAAGCTAAAAGGCAGTACCAAAGCTATAAAAATGAAACAGGAGGCTTAAAGGAGTCTACCGAAGCGTTGACTCCCTGAACGTACATCGACTTATCTCTTAGATAAATTTGAATAGAGTGTGCTTGATGCATGGAACCTTAGCATTGTCTGCTCCCGGCCGGAGTAAGTTTGAATCTAGTACGACTTGTATCTGGGTGGATTACATAAGTAGCAAGGGACTCTAATCAACTAAGTGTGAAAAATTAGACGTATAGTCAACTACGGATCGAACTGACCACGGGAGCTCTTTCGATGGAAGCAGTGTTCCATCGCAAACTATAGCACCATCCAAAATAAAAAAAAAAGAAGAAAATTTCTAACCGATGCTAGCTTTGACTGGGTTTGTGCACGTGCTAAGGAAGGATAAGCAGTCTTAGCGTATATTCAGTTTAAATCCTTTCTAGAAGACTACTTCTCATTCTTTCACTAAAAATTATCTGATATTGCACAAACCTGTACTCCTTGTCCTTTGATTTTGGATTCCCATCTCTGGGCAAACACTTCTCTCGCAACCCACCCACTATTCCTAGCCAAATTAAGAACAATTTTGTCCTAGATTCCCAACAAAAAAAAAAAACCTTTCTCTTTGAATTGAACACCGGAAATCTTTAATTGAGTTTAAAATACAATACTCCCCGTGCTTCTTGTCCCAGTTCGTGAAACCTCTCTCCGGCAACACAAAAGCAAAACTTCAAAAACACCCGCTGAAATGGAATCTTTTACATTCGCCCTTACACACCACCACCACATCATCCTCCGTTATGGTGTTCTTGCCCAACTTTATGGGGGAGTCTTCGAAAACTCCGCCAAAATTAATTGTGGAATATCATCATTGAAGGACATAGGCGCGCAATTTACGTTATCTACACAACGCAACGTACAAAATCAAACGAGACTACGATGAGTCCCTGTACCGGATGTGAATGGAATTCCAGGACACTTTGACAAATTTTCCAAAATAATTCAGCGAGTTAATTAAAGCATTTTGAAGAGGAATACCATCATCGTGTGGGTGTTGGGTCTCAGTTCCCAGAGGGCGTTGGTGTAATAAACATGGTCTTAATTAATTCTTCTGCTTCTCTCCCCGTCCCCCCACCCATTGCCCATTGCTAAACATCTTGAACCGGTGGCGGTATGCTCTCATTTGATTTGAATGTCCGTCCTTGTGTTGGAAAATATTCGCCCCAAAATTTTCCAAAGTGAAATTTAATTTGCGATGTCGCCTTGGTAACTTTGAGTGTTCCTTTAGTGAGACACAGTCACACCCCTCTCGCTTCGAAACTTCAATCCAATATTTTGGTACAAAAAAGTACATTCACCAGCAATAACTGGGTGAAGGGCTACAAACATAATAACGGTAATAATAATTAGTCAAAAAGGAAATTGTTTTGTAATTTGTTGTTAAAGGAATTACAAAGAGTATCTAATTTGCTAAAAGGATTCCAACCGTGTAGTCCTTGTTAAAGTGGAAAGTACCGATTGTTTGTGCCTAAGGGAGTTTAATGCCCACCAAGCCCTATTGATTTTATTTTTAACTGGTTGACTTCTTTAGTTGGAAAGACGATTGGATTTGTTTTGCAGACATTATTGGGACGCGGTTGAAGGACTTAAAGTAAGGATTATTCCAGTCTTGGCAGTTTTGTGACAAGTTGGTAAGAAGACGTCTGAAAATTCAAAATTAATGCGCGAAATAGGTTGAAGAACTTACCACACTTCGCATCTGTGAAACTAAGTAACTTTCAAGCCGCGACTATTAAATCGAAGGAAGTCTTGAGCTAGTGTCGGGTTCTTAAAAAGTTAAACGAAGAAAGGTTGCATGCTCGCAGAAAAGAAAATGGAAGACGGCTTCGATAGTTTTGCTTTCGCTTATAACTCTGCTTTTGTCTGTGCTTAAGCACTCACTTATGATCCCACAATTATAGGAATGCAGTCAACCTGTTAAAGTGTGAGACATCGAACCGTCCAAAGATAGACTGAGGGATGGCTGCGCTGTTCTCTTGAAGCTTATGCATTCGTAGGGAAAGTGAATCATGAAAATCTTCTGCGATTATGTCGCCCCAGCCTCTGCACATGTCAGTTGGACGGGTTTCTAAGAGTGTATTCTGGAGGCTATACCCTTATTTATATTTAAGTTGTCTAGGCGTGTTATCTGATTTGATTATCCTTTCTTAGGCCCAGCTCTAGATGAAAGGAGTATTTTGAATTCGTTAGGCGTTCCGTAGTCCATTTGTGTATACATTTTGGCTCATTAAGCTCATAATGGTCGTCTTACCCTTAGTCTTCTTGGATATTTATAGGACAAGGGCAGTCTTTTCTGGTATTAAAGGAACGACGGAGCTCACAACCGAGGAATTGTTACGAATATAGGAGAATGCGTTATTGGTTGGGAACCGTTTTCATTAGTCAGCGCCATAATGGGACATGTTGGAATGTTGGTGACCAGCCTTTAAAGACGTTTTATTTGGTCCTTTCTGACTTGGATGATACCATTGGGTGCATCTTCTTCTTTACTCACCCTCTATGCACACGACTTGATGTAGAAAATTTTATCTAAACCCCATTCTCAATCAACTTAGTGTTATACAGTCTTCCTCCATTGCAAACTTTCTTCTAAAAATTCCCACATGAACCACAAAACAGCTATAAAAAGGATGCAATTCTGTATCTGCACATTTCCATAAACTCAGTCCTATGAGTCCTGAATTGGTAATCATTTGAAAAAAAAAAAAAAAAAAACCCAACCACCTCTTCACACTTCATATTCATTTGAATTTCGAAAGAGCATTCACTACCACACACACTTAAGTGCATTTCAACCCCAGCCTAAGCTTCCCATGGTTATCCTTTCATGTTCAGATGCGAAAAGTTTTCTCCTCAAAGCTTATGGTTTTATATGCCACACGTCGTGTTCGTATTTGAAAGATAAATATTAGAATTGCAAGGATAATATAAAAAAAATTAAGAGAAACGGAAAGAGTTTTAAACGGGAAACAAACAAACGGAAAATCCTTTTAAAAAATAAATAAATACAAACAAACGTATACACATCCTTTTTGTGTTTTTTTTTTTTATACAGGTGGGACATCATCATGTATTGCGTGTACCAGTACGAGTGTACAATCAAATTCAAGTAGGACCGTAGCGTGGTGGAGAGGTTATAATTTTTTTTTTATTTCCTTTAACGGAGTCCTTGTTGGTATAATTTTCTATGCGAGCTTGCATTGACTTGTGTATGGCATTTCCTGAAACGTGCCTAAGCCATTGTCATAAGGCCATTACTACCGCAAATCCTTTAGCAATGTCTTTCAAACGATTTAACAGCATGGTGATGGTGTTGTGTGCATAGACGAAGTACACTGGTGCGTAAAAGGTAAGCAACACTTTGAAAATTAAATTTAAAAAATGGATCTAAGCGACCTACTGAATGAAGAAAATGTCCTCAGACTAGTAGCTACACACAGCTTCTTCATTTGACCACTTTGTCACCACTGGTACCTTGTACTACTAGAGAATCACGCCCTCTATTTCCCGATTTAGTGGAATTTTCTCATTTTTCGTAGAAAGTTCAACACATCACCTAATACGAGCTAAGAGAGGATACCGGCGAAGTAGCCTAGATCATTGAAAAAACTTTACTTCGCTCAATATAGAGCGGCAGTGGCTGGACCAGTTTCTTACCAGACTTCACTGTCTTTTACAAAAAACGAGCCTCAGGTTTCAGAGTTATATGGTGTCGATTTAGTCCAAAAAGCCAAAAAAATGACGGCTACACTGGCTGAGCTACTCCATCCAGCGAATGGACAATACTTCTTCACCCAAGAAAATCTTCGAATCTCTAGGCTCGAGAATACAAGAAAGTCTGAACCATCATTTTAAGTATCACGTCAGAGTGCTGGATCTAAAGGACTTGAAATAGCTTGCCTCGGATTAAAGAGAATAGAAAGCTTCAGATCATCCCTGGGGCACGATTTAGGTTTCTCTAATTAAATTCTTCAATTTTTCCCCAATGTGGTTCAAAACTTTTTATCCACACTGTTTACGTGTAGCATGTGTGTTCGCATAAAAATTAATGTTTACTTTATTGCTGAACTTTATTGAAAACGATTTTAATGCAGGAAGGATACCTGCCGAGCCGGTGAAGTGTGTGTTTCCTTTGAAACACCAACAGACACTCCTTTGCCTTCGATGATTCTCAAATTTAGTACCCGGATAGCCTGAAACTGTTATTCACGCTTGTTCCCGTGTGTCGTTACGATTTTTCTGTCTATTCCCGTTTTTTGCACAATCGTACATATCCTTACGATTTCCGTTATTTGGCCTACTTACGTGCCGTGGGTATTTAACGATCACAAGATGCATGTTGTTGCGTAAACGCGATGATAGACGAAACAAGAAAAAAAAAAAAACAAAAAGGATTCCACTCCTTAGCGCGAATTTTCATTTTTATTGTTCGATTTAATGGCATGTGGCAACGGTGTGTACAGATATAAATACGCAAAAGGATATTACTAGAATTGTTAGGAGGATTTCTTTCTCCTCATCGTCGTCGTCCTTGTCACGAGATTGAGGATCATAAATGTAAAATTGGAAAATCTGCCGAAAGTAGAGAGCAAGCGCCTACAATGAGTGCTATTTTGCAAGTCCTTAGGGGCTCAGTCTCTGTATGTGTGTGTGTGTGTACTAAATGTGAGCGACGGCAATTCGTAGAACGATTATCAACAGTTGCGAATGAGTTTTCTTCTCGAGGCGTACGGTGAAAAATTGCCGCATACCTACAATTCGCACGGTAGATAAGCAAATTTTATAGAGTGTCGTCAGGTGATGGCGCACTGAGCTTTGATTACTTTTGGCGAAAAGTTTTTATTGGGTAATTTTGTGGAGGTATACCTGACGAGGACTTGATATGAGAGCACAAATTGTATTTCCACTTAATTTGGCATCAAATTGATCGTATGGGAAGTAATCGTAAATTAAATAATTTTCAAGGTGTGGGTGGTGGGCGAATGACTGATGGTAAAAAGTTTGATGCTTTACAAACCAATTAAAATGGTTTTTATACAACACGAGCGCGGTTAAATAAGACAAAATGTTTTCAATGGCATTGAGCAGAGGAAGGAAGTGATTAAATTGTAATTTGTTGATTTCGATGAGATTGGGTTGGAAGATTCCACGTGGAGCCTTGAATCCTTGAATGTCTAGGTGAATACCAAAATATATCTCGATGTCGACAAGCAATACAATTTTTGGGCTCCCAAGAGGCTTTAAATAAGCTGAGCCAACCATGTTTGTAAGAAAGATTGATGAAACTTGAAAGAGCAGCGCGAAAGATACGATGATTACGTATGTGGAGTTATCGAGCAGTTACTAGTCACTGGTGGCAGCAATTAGGGGAAATATTGAGGTCTCCCACTTTATTTGTGGAGTGGTGCCCAAAATTGTAGTCAAATTGAACTTCTTAGCCATATCTACACAAACAGTTCTAAATTTAGCGGCACGTTTCGAAGAGACTGGAAAAATCCGATATAGATTGAAACCAATTAATTGTTGAGCAAGGCGTTTGAGTGTAAACCCCTTTACAGTGAACTTGTGAGGCAAAATGTCTAAAAACAGGTCAGCGAATTGGTCTATTCGTGGCTGTCCCTTCTTTTCGAAAACGCGGTCATCAAAGTCAGAACTGTCACTAGTGAGGGACAACTTGAGGTTGCAGTTCGTGTAAAATCTTCATCCGGAGATCCCAGCCAAGTGAGAAAAGGATCAACTTTGTCTAAATTTTTACATCAAGCGTCACGCTAATCTAGTCGGTCGTCTCTGAAAAAGTTGGTTGAACAATCCGTCTTTGACCGATGCTGCGTACCTACCGGAGAATAGGAATATTCCAAAGAGCTGTAGATCACGATCTCATCGAGCAGTTTCTACTGAGAATCTCGGAACCCCTTTCGTTCTATAAAGATGCGGCTTATAGAGCTGTTTAGTGCTTGTCATATCCCTTGAGATTCTAGCATTGTGAGAAGTCGACAACTTTGCAACTCTAAAGATTGGTGCTACATAAAGTATAATTTAACTTTCAACTAGGAAAGAGTATTCGATTAAACCTTGTGCTACCACAAGGTGTAGGTGGCTTCTACTGTAGAACATGCATTGTGGAGCCACGAGTGCTGCAAATTTAATAATCACCAATCCAGAGTTCAAAGGAAGTTTGTTCCAGTTCTAGACTTACTCGTCTCTATACCCAGAAGGAAGACCCAAAATGAAAGAAAATCAATGAATGTCAGCTGCTTATTCTTGAAGTCAAGCCCTCAAGCTGTCGGTAATGTTTCAATGATATTTCAAGTCTTCCAGCTTCAAAAAACACTTTCAAACGCAACTCACACATCCAAATGCAGCGGCAATCAAAAACCTTTTCCAAAAAAAAAAAACTTTAAAACTTTCCCGACACCCACGATGCAATCCAAGAGTTAACATCTGCAAGAGGGGAAATGTTCTCATTATCGGCACCATCGTAAATAACCTTTAAATTGCACTACTAGAACATAAAACCGTCCATTAAAATTTATTTCCTTGGGGCAAAAATAATTGTACCACCCGATTCTGACCCACCAACCGGAAGCGAAAGGATATGCCCAACGCCAGTGTGAATGTGAAAAGTTGCAACTGGAATGCAATCATAAAACGCGGCACTATTACATTCTTCAACAGAAGATGATGAAAAAAGAACACGAATCGCTTCCACAACTCCTGTATAAAGTCGAAGGAAAAAAAAAAAAATACTGCTAAAGGGTAACTAACTGCATTTTCTTTCCTTAAAAATGCACACACCCACACATCCTCTTACAGTTTCTCTCTGTCTCTCTCTCTCTGTATAGAAATTATATCTCGCAACGATGAACTTGTGCAGTAATTTAGGATTTTTGGACCAAAACAAAAAAAAAAGAAAGAAGAAGGAACCACCCTCTGCAGGACTACTCTTCCAACAGTCAGAATTTTTACCTCAGCGAAAGTGCTCAAGGATATTACAACTTCAAATGCTGGAACTTTACTGCGCTGTTTTTTCCTTAGCTCTTGGATTTGGTTCGGTTTTCCTTCTTTTTTTTTTGTTTGCTTTATTTTCCGGCGTCCTGGACAAAGTTGCATCCTGGATGGTTAGCTTCACAGCCGGCTTGGCTTACATTCCATGGATGATGGATGTCAGGGATGAAAGCAGGCCATGCCAAAAGAGAGAACCACGATATGTTTGTACTTTGTACATGAATACACATACATTATGTACACATAGGCAGAGTTTTCATTTTAGCATCGACTTTTGTGTTTACCGTTATTATATATGGTAGCAGTTTTGTAAATTTTGTAAAGTAAGGGCACCAGGTTAAAGGACCATAACATTAAAGGCAATTAAGCGCTCCTGTTTGGACGGTCTTTTTTTTTTTTTTTTCTCTCTTCTATCTGCATTTTGGAACCGTTCTTTGTCAGGACTTCATTTATTTGTGTATGTATGTGTCAAAGACAAAGTGAAAATGGTATCCTTTGTGGGTGTTTGCTTGTGTTTAACGTTATGAAATTGTTTTTTTTTTTTTTTACCTCTTGTGGAAGAAATTTGTTGAAAAAAAAAAAAAAAAAAAAGCCGAAATAACAAGAGCGGTAATGTTGAAAGGATAGCTTAAGGATGTTTTACTTTTGCAGACGTGTAGAGTGGAAGCCTTCATGGTTGAGAGTTTGAGGTGTTTCACGTTCTTATATTTTGGAAGTAAAGCGGATTTTTGTGTTATCCTTTGGTCCTGTATCATGCCATGCTTTTGTACGTTTTTGTTTAAAGTTAACAAAGTTGAGTTGTTTACACTGTTCTATGAAGGATCCTTTATACTTTGAAGTGTCCTGATTTCACAGATACTTTATGCATTATTTCCGAGCTTTATTTCGTTGAAAGTTTCATGTTTTGATTATGGTATTTAATGGAATAAGTGTCGGTTATGTGTGTCATGTGGTGTTGATTTCAAATGGAACAAAGGATATCACTTAGAGATTCTGTGACTTTATTTTATCCACTATTAGGTATCCGCATCAAAAGATTGTTTTTTGCAAAGCAAGTGTTCTGGATCTTCTTTAGATCCCTTTGTCGCTTTTTGTAAGCCTTAATCGTTTGCAGCCAAAGACATGACTATATTTAAACAGCGAAAACCGAGCGGAACTTAAGGCATTGCTTAATCCTTTCCAGTATAATTCGTGAATGTAACTCTCTGACTTTCGTCGCAACATTACATTCTTCTACTTTTGGCTGGGTCTCAGGTCATATTGAGATCTTGGTAAATGATCTCAAGGCTCAAAGGAAGACTTTCTAGGACCGGTTAGCGCTGACATTAACGGTAGCCTATCTACGAATACAATTGTGTGTGGCATAACTCTGTAAGAAGTCGGACTTGCTGTCACTCAGCAGAAAAGAAGAAAAGATTGCGGACACTTGCCAAGCATCTCAATGTGCTAGACTTAGGTGGGACTACATTCTACGACAATTGTAGAAATAAAGGCATCACTGTGGAGCATTTCCTTTTTGAATGCCCTGTCTTTGGTCGTATCAGGTGACAGATCTTCGTTGATTTGATGCGTTCTGGTACTGTTAGCTCCTCGTTATTAAATAGGTACTCCAAAAAGTACCAGTAAAATGGGCAATATAGGGCTTACTGCTCTGGTAGTAGATTGGACCACTTGCATCTAAGTGTCTTAGTGACTATTGGGTCGTCCACATCGAGCGAATGCACAACTATGTATGCTCCAGCCAAGAGGATTTTCGAATCAAATCCCCCAGGCTCGAGATGTTGAGGAAGACCGAAGCTTCATTACAAATCCTGGAGATCTGGAAACAGCATACTTGACATTGAAGAGGATGAATGGCTACAGTGTCTCATACCGACACTTTCCACGGGTCGGAAGCCCATTATCGTTGGCGTTAGGCCGCAAAAATAGCTTTGCTACACAAATTCATGCTCCATTTTCTACTCCATACTGTATCGTCCTGTCTAGTGTAACTCCAAATTTAAGAGCCTACTCCTCTCCATTCCTCTCCAAATCGAATCTCCAAATCATTTCCGAATTCAAGACCACATTTGGCTAACTACGCTTTGAATATACATTTGTATTTACCAACACAACATACCCCCAATGCTTAGACAAGGTACAATTTAAAGGACCAGAGGTAAGGAAACTAATTATAAATCCTTGCCAATACCGATGCGTCAAAACATTTCAATTTCCTGTCACATATACACGCATAATCCCTTCGAATTGTCCTCTTATCCAAATACTGTTTATTTCTGTCAACATTCATCCACCACCCAAAATGTCATATCAAAATCAGAAACATAAGCACAACGACAAGGATGTTCTACTCCATGCCAACCCACACACCCAGTCGCTGGCGTATAATACCATTAGCCGCTAATCGTTGGCAACACCCTAAGCATATTTTCACACATACACAAATGTATCCTGAATATCCTTTAAACTGGCCGCCAGTTGATATCACAAACCACTAAATTTGCATATTTGAGCAGGTGCCTCGGACACAGGGACAATAATTCACATTCACAAGGACCAAGGACAAACCGCCCAAAAAAAAAAGTGATGATTTGCATATTTGTTCACCCTCAACCAGCTCTTAATCCTTTTTTTTTGTTTTCTTTGTTTTGTGTCCTTGATACTGAAATAGAAAAATTGCGAATTTATGTATCAGGATTAACAGACTGGAGCCAACAAGGACACAAAGCAAAAAAAAAAAAAGAAAACCTCCTGGACCCTGATAATTTTCATTTCTAAATCTTCTCAAACAGGATGGGGATAGACAAAAGGATATACAGTCCCAAACGAAGGATAACAAATAACATATTTTTCGCATTAAAAAGTCTCGCAATAAACTTCAAATTGCACAAAAGCACACCAGTCACGAGTCGTCTCGTCCTTAATGCACATCCTGCTGCACGGCACTTTAAAAAGACAACTGCAGCAGTTCACCCCCTCGCTCATTGGTGTGTGCAATTTTGTTCTGTGTTTCATTGGATTTCTTTTTCTTTTTTCTCTCTCCCTCTTCCTGCCGTTGTGTGTCAAAAATATCCTTTCAACGCGAAACAAAATTTAATAATAATTCCTCATCGCATACAAACGGAGACGCAGACATAGGTTATCATCGTCGTCGTTGTCGTCAGAAAGCATAGAGCATCGCCAGTGCGCTTCATGTTCAATCTAGGATCAGAAGATTTTTCCGCTTCGCCTTTGTTTTGTTTTTGTTTTTCGACCTCTTTCTCTGGCCTTTTACTTCTGGTCCGGACTTCGGAGAGGAGTCCTGCTGTTGGCACTGCAGAGAAGTTGACTTAACTGCAATCAACTTTAATAACATCACAGAATGTCAATAAATCCTCGAAAGTATCCAATAGATGATGATGGGGTGAAATGGTGCTTAGAATGGAGGCTGCAACTGCAGCGGATGCTGTTTCTGCTCTCAGCTCTGTGCATCCTTATGGTTTGTTGCAAAAAAAGGATGCAATTGTGTTACATTTGTTGTTCTTACTACCGTTGTTCCACTATGTGCAAGTAAAGGTAATTTGCAGAATCCGTATGATTTTTTTTTCTGCCTTGGCTGTGGATCCGTTTATTGAGCATCAAAAGTAGAGGAGAGGGCAACTCCTGTTGGATGAGAGGTTTTATGTGGCAATGAGGTAAATCGTTTGACCATTTGTGTTGGATTTTGCAGCTGCAGCAGTTACACTTGGTGGCCTTGTGTGCTTTTGTTGTATAAAATTGCCTTCGCGTAGGTAGGTGGACTAATAGAGAGGGCATATGAAATGTGGTATTTGCTGTTTACACACCTTCACAGTTTTTTTATTTGACAAGATTGCAGGAGGTCCTTGAAAGTGTGTTTTTGGAAAGAGCAATTTGGATTTTGTTTACGATGAAGGTAATCAAAGTGGGACTTGTTATTTTACGGAACAAGCAGTAATGTTGCTTACAATCTGTTGGCATGCTTTTGTAGCCTGAAACGGGGTAGGGATAGGGATTTCTAAAAGGAGCTACCAGAGTTGGTGAGAAAAGGCGGAATGAATTTGACTTACTTCTCGTCAAGTTGGTGCTATACTTACCTACTTTGAGCCAGTGATAGGGAAGGCCTCTATTATTTTCGATCTCGGACACGTTGCTACCCGTTCCCCAGAACATCTCAAAACGGATCTTCTGCCTTCCTTGAGAGGTGATATTCAAAAACTCTCAGGGCTGGAGCTCTTGTACTTCATGCGATCGAATACCGACTTTTCAGACTACATCCGCGTCCTGCTACAACTCAAAAAACTGGTGGTCATACCTTCTTTCCACGCTTAAAAGCTCTCAGTATCTGTCCGCTCTTTTGGTTATCGTCTGGTACTGAGCATCATACTACAGGACTCGCATGATCCTCTGTGAAGCATCACTATCGTCTTTCAGGAAAGGTAGGTTTGCCGGTCCCCACTTGTCAGTCATCAGTCGTCAGTCGTCAGTCGTCAGTCGTCAGTTTTCAGTCGTCAGTCGTCAGTCGGAAGTCATCTGCCGTCAGTCGTCAGTCGTCAGTCGTCAGCCGTCAATCGTCAGTCATCAGTCGTCAGTCGTCAGTCGTCAGTCGTCAGTCGTCAGTCGTCAGTCGTCAGTCTTCAGTCGTCAGTTATCAGTCGTCAGTCGTCAGATGATTGCTTATCATTGGACCATCCGTTTTTCAAGAGCTTCAAGAGCAGTTTCTAAAGAGCAGATTGAGACAAAGCAAAACTACAACATCCAGGAAATTCAAGGACCTCCGATGTTCGTTCAGCTCATTTGCACAAGCATCTAACCATTACTTCAGTTCCAAATGAATTTAATTGGAAACGCAAAGAGTCCTCTTGAATCGAAAACACTTGTAGACGATCGACACCTTTGGCAAATAACAATTTGTCGAAAGAATCCTTTCAGCCGAACGAAATCCTTTGATTTCCCCTTAACCAAACACACTCCAAAGTTTACCACTAAACACCTCTCCAACATGCACCTGGATGCACTCTTTGAAGTCAATCCTGACAATAAAAAGCAATTCCATTACTTTCAGTCAACACACGGTCACAAAAAGGATTCAGGTGTGTTAGAAGGATTCAGCGTTCAAGGCACAACCAAAGGCCGAATGGTGTTTGTTATAAAAGGAGTCGTTGCACAAACAATCTCATTCAATACACTGCCATTGCAGGCGTACATTACTTAAAAGCTTGCTTCCTTACATTGCCATACATTCACATGATCCACTTTTTACTCCTAAGGAACCGAACGGTTTGAGCACTCTCAAACTCAAAGACCCGTATGACAATAGGCCATGTACCGGAGGACCTCCTCTTTGGAGTAAGGATTTAATAGCAGAGTAGATGCTGTTCTCGGGAAACAGATTTTGTGTGTCCGTCCACAATGGCCATAGATTCTGTGCACCTCTACTGAAGCGATGCGTAGGGAAAGTGATTGCAAAGGTGAGAATGGAAAATGTATACCCCAAGTGGAGACACCTTTTGTCCGGTGACTTTTGTTGGAAATGGAAATTACACCGAATCTCTGTGTGGGATACTCGTTGTTCGTTGTGACAGTCATGAGAGTATGGGGCATTGGAAAGCTTGGTTTTATGCATCATCGAACTTGCCACAGTAGCTAGTTAGTTGACTTGGTATGCCAACAAAGGAAACAGTGTGAGGGTAAATTCACGGAGTTGTATCAGCCGATGCCGATGGCGTATCCTTTCAACTTGAATCACATTTGGTCGGTATACTCATCTCCCATTAGGCGGAATCGAATATAGTCCACCAAAGAGGGCTCAAAGCCATAAGCATTGGAATACAAATCTTGTGCGATAAAGGCACCAAAGGCGCTAATGTGTTGTGTGAGGATAATGCATCCTGTTATCGCTTCAAAGCCTGTACCAGCCTAGAGCATTATTTTGAAATGAAATCATATAGGACACGGACAATCATTCGAGATGCCAATGATTGTTCTTTCGAATGTTCGGTCGATTTTTAAACACGAGTCCTGCACACGTCCTGTCATCAAAGTGTTTAATTCAATAGACCAGCGGAATGTTCATTAAGTTTAGCTTTTCTATGCGGTTTTGAAGAATCAGTTCCTTTCCACAAGGACTTTTGGAATAATCCACAATCACTGTCACTTTAAATTATCTGCAATGCAAAGGACATGGGTTTAATCCCAGACTAGGGATGAATTTGTAAAGCAAACATATTTTGACAATAATTGCATCATGCGAGGACAATGAGACTCGTTATCCTTTTCAAATTGATTATGCACACATTCGTGGAATACATCCCCTGTGTGCAGGACTTACTTGTTAATTTGTCGCCAATTCGTATGCAAATTTTTTGACAGCTAACAGTGATTAAACGGACGTTAATCGATGTTTTGTTTGACTTAATGGTCTCTGGTGTTGCATGGTTGAGATGTTCGAGTAACAACGAGGACATACGAGTATGTATGTAGGTGTCGCTTACTCAGGATGGGTTTACAAGACTTCTTCTGTTGAGTTTTGAGCGAATCGTCGATTAGATTGTTACCATCAAACAACAGCTATTTGGTTACAGATTTGGTAAGAGAGGTAGGCTTAGGAAAAACATTTCAAACTTCCAAAATCTTAAGGGAGGATCATTGGAAATACAGGGACCAACTCTGGTGCTGCCAACTTTTAACGCGATAGCTCACAGAGAACCAAGCTATGATGCACTTTTTTCCTTTTTAAGTAGTTTTTGGACTTAAGCCTAACTTCCCCATCTTCTGAGGCGACTTGAATTCATGCTCTTTGATCCATCTTCAGAAGTCTGCAGAGAGCGATATGTGGTCATATTTCTGCTTTATACCGACCAAATTCAGGGTCTAAGTTGCGATAACATTTTCTACAGCTTCCCAGTGCCTCTCTATGTTCAGTTCCAAGCGTATCAAAGCGAGCGTACTGTACGAAGTCGAATAGAAGCAACCATAAGCTGATGATCTCGTGCCATTCTGATCTAACCCCTATCCTCGAGAGTTCAAAAGAAGAGTCTCAATTTTGAGCCGACCTTTAATTGAAAGCCGAAAGCCCGTTCCTAGACGATTTCATTCCACCATTTTCTATATCGAAAAGCAAGAAGTTGATAGACATGGTCGGACAAAAAGTATGGCAAACTTATCCAAAATTTAAGGTTAGATAGGTTGAAGTGACTGTCGCCTTAAGTGGCTTTCTTACTTACTTGAGCCTGAACTGATGCCGCTTTCCATCCTTCACGGTCCCGGGCACGCTGCTTCCAGTTTACTAAACCAAAGTTTCTGGCATCCGCGATTGCTTGATCTTTAAACCGGAGGTTCGGTCTTCCTTTTCTTCGTGAACCAGGGAGCTGGGTTCCATTCGCTCGATGTGGCCGAGCCAGTGCAGTCGACGGATTTTTGCCTTCCGGACTATATCCACATCTTTGTACAGCTCGTAGAGTTCGCGGTTGTATCTTCTCCTCCATTCGCCCTCCTCGCAGACAGGACCAATCATTCGAAGTAGAATTTTTCTTTCGAAGGATCCCAAGATCTGCTTCAGCATTCAGCTCCATAAAGCAAGACTGGCAAGATCAGGGTTTTGTAGAGCATGATTTTGGACGTTCGAGTTAGGAGTTTAGGAGTTTGTTGGTGTTTTTTTTTTAATGTTTCCAAAGGCGGGACGCGTACAGAGGACACCTAAGATTGATAATCCCTCTACCTCGTCGCTGTAGCTCCCGCAAAAACGGTTGCATACATTTCCCAAAGACTGACCGTGTCTACCTAAGATGCAGTGCCCTATTACGACGTTATTTAGTTTGGTAAGCTGGTTTCTTTTAAGTCGAGGTTCGAGTTCGTAGGAAAGACGTTGCCATCTATGATTTGCTTCGACAGAGCATGGGTGTAAATCAGGTGTTTTGACATGGTCAACATTCCATTTGTCTATTCCTGGAGAGCATTGTGCGGCTAATTCGTCAACCGCACTGTGCCCTGGAATGTCATAGTGACCTGTGGTGGAACCCAACAGTGTGAGACGTTGTGCCGGTTAGAGATCTCGTTCAGAGACACGCGACAGTCCTTCACTTCCCTAGATTTTGTTGTGATGAACACAAAAGATCAGATAGGAGCTTGGATGTCGATATGATCTAGGCAGTTAATCCTGAACCAAACGGCATCTTGACGGATAACTGTGACTTCGACTTGATAGTCATAACAGTGTTTAAGCGGACAAAGTGTTGAATGTTTAGGTCTTTTGGGGAAAAAAAACATCGGCATCTACTCCTTGGTCTGCTTTAGAGACGTCCGTATAGATCGAGATAGTCTCTGTACAGAGGACTTCGTGCTGACTCTAAGCACCTCTGTCTGGTAGAGTGTCTTTGAGGCAACATATCACTTAATTTAGCAAGGATACGATGGAACCATTGAATTTTGGCATGCCCCAGCATTTTTCAGCCTTAGGGCTTGTTGCATACCATAAACTGCCTACAAGCAGTAACTGTAGCATAGTTTGAAGGTCAGGTTCCGGAGAAGTTCTCAGTGCTGAGGCAAGCTACTTGTTGGACTTTCTCGACTTTATCTGGGTTCCAGTTGTTTTTTTTTTGGATCAGTAGAGACTTCTAGGGATTGACCTTTGAAAAGAAATTGCACTCCATCGACGCTGCATTTCATTTCGTTTGCACCTCTTCCGCCCAATTGTTCTCTCGTGTCAGTGTATGCGTATCAAAGCAAAGACGTATCCATCAAAAATCCAATGGCATATCAAAATTGCTTAGTTATCATATAACTGACTTAATCAAGGATTTATGGTGAATTAGTTTCAGCATTACTTCGTATCTTATTCCCCACAAATCTTCTTCTTTTTGTTTCACACCGTTTAGTCCTTCCATTAAAAAGCCAAACAGTGGTGTGTGTTCATAAAACACGATTGAAACTGAAATAATGTACACATTCATGTAACAAGTTTCAAGATATACAACGTCTAGACGCGAATATCTATAAATCAGTAAATCCTCGGATGGATTCCTTTAAGGAAGCAAAAAAAAAAAACTCACTTTACGACAATACATATCCTTTACTTACTCTCGCTTGGTTTGCCTTATACGACTGAACGTGTTCATCATTCTGGGTAATTTTCATTTGCTCTCGAATGAGTTCTTCCAATTTATTGATTATACAGCTAACATACACATACAAACGTGTTTGTGGGTTATAAGGATAATTTATTAGGATCCAGTTGAATGAAAAAAGCAATATGAGTGTGAGAGCGGAAGGATTGAAATGGTTGACTTGTGGCTTGACTTCATTTCACATGGTTAAGGATATTTATATATTTTTGTTGTTGAATTTCTTCATTTTCTTTCAAGGATGTTGG
The DNA here is from genome assembly GCA_951813785.1 of Criorhina ranunculi. Taxonomy (NCBI): domain Eukaryota; kingdom Metazoa; phylum Arthropoda; class Insecta; order Diptera; family Syrphidae; genus Criorhina; species Criorhina ranunculi. The sequence continues at coordinate 86,332,797 of OX638381.1, read as the reverse complement.
ATGGATACTGGATTTGTAATTACAATCCTCTTTAAGAAATAATCTCTCAATGTAACTGAATTGCAACTACTACTAGCTTGTCAAATGGATTTTCTATTCAAATTGTGTAGACAATACAGATTAACACCTCCCTGTCAAAGGATTATGTATTTCCCACACTCTAAGGACATACATCTTCATTGTTGTACTCTACATCAATATGTACCTATAGATCAACAAAAGACGAACGCATGATGTCCGTGTCCTATTTCACATCAGCTACCTTCCCATTTCAATTTCAAGATATCCGATAAGGATCCTTTGATTGAAATCCTCTTCTCTTCCACACACACACATACGCGTATAGAAACCACACAACAATGCATTTGCAACGGGAAAAAAAAAAAATATGATAAAAATCTAAAGTATGTTAGCGTCCTTTTATGCATTGTTGTCGTGTGGAATATATCCCTTTGACCAGGATATCCGGAGAAAAAGCTAATGCCAGACCACTGTACCTACATCAGTCGCAAAACTTGTTCAACACAGTTTCCGTCGTTTTCTCTGGTGGTGGTCATGTTCTGTTATATGCCCTCACTTTGGGTTTTAGGCCAAAATCACATGCAGGTGTCCTGCTTGTTTCTTGTACATCCTTAGGTGATGCGGTTTCTGACGATTTTCCATGTTCCATACTCGTTTTTTCCCCTGTTTAACTTGTTATAAAAGGCTTTGTGGTGTTGGGGGTGACCCAAATTCCATCACAATTCCCTGTTTAATTTAAAAAAAAATAGAAACAAGGATGTGGGAGTGTAAAAGGCCCCTTTGGACGGTCATCTTCAAAAGAGAACAAGAATAAGAAATCTATACCTACACATCATTCAACTTGATAGAAACACAGGGGGGGTTGGTGTTCCAACACCTGAAACATTGTCTAGACACCACACAGGATATGCTCCGGTATAAATATTCATGAAGCGAATCTAATGTTCGCCCTTAGTTTCTTAAGGTTTCCAATGCGGCGCAACTTTATTAACCATGCATGAAGGGTCGTTCAGGATGTGGCACAATTTACGAACGTGATTTGTTACACGAATTTTTTTCCTCCCCCCCGTCCTCCGTATCCTTTTGTGTAAAAGTATACAATGAGGATTTGCGTATCCTTTCGAATCAAGATTAAGGGTGGTCGGTCGGTCCGATTGGATCCCTAGGGAATTATGGAATAGAATCAATTACAGAAGAGAAACTGCTTCTTGTGCTCCCCTTGACTAGATAACGTTAATAATAACATAACACACACACACACTAACACACACACAGTAGCTGATTGAACTTTTATGGTCCAAATCTGTGGGTGTGTGTGTTTGTGAACACCTGGATCATCAAGATGTGAGAGAGAAATTAATGCTTAGCCACACAGAGCCAGGGAGGTGTATACCTCTGCCAAAGGATGGATATTATCGGTGGTTATTTTGGGAAACCACCAAATCGACCAAAACGGTAATGTGTGGCATCAGAGGTGTATACGGATACTTGGGCTTGGGTATAGGCTTTAGGTTCTTCGGTTCAGGTGTGTGTGGGGTTGAAATTAATGTCACGTTTATTAATTACGTTACACTTGAACGAGACTATGGATAAAGGTCTTCATTTAGAAGGTTAAAGGAGCCGGAATATCTTTAAGATCATCGGTATGATTGAAAGGTTAAGGGGAAACATTATTGTTGGAAACTGTTGTGTATAGTGTCAAGTGGGAAGAGAACTGGTGTTTACAAGCGGCTTGTTGTAAGCAAAAACAAAAAAGTAACAAATGCTAGCCAGCAGAAGTCGAAATCGTGACAAGTTGCTTCAAATGTCTGGACTTCTTTGAGTTGACAAATAACAAAGGGTAATGTTGTGTCTAGCAAGCTGTGACCCTTAAAAGATCTCGACGAGAGTAGAGTGTTTACCTACCCTTTGCCTAAAGATTGTTATTTTGTTCGTAAAAATTCCGATATTTCGCTTATCCACTCAAAGGCTTGCTGTCAAGAGCACTTTATTGCATACATATGTACCTAGGCCCTCCAACATAATTTCGAACCTAGCTAGGAACAACATGGTCATCCTTCACTGGATTCCTGCACATAGTGGATTTGCGATGAAATTGAAAAACCCGACTCACTAGCAACAGACTGCGCCTGACTCAACACACCAGGGCAAGCATGTTCAAAACTGCTATTCCCTGCACCGTCGCAAAGAAAATCAAACTTCATTGTGAACCTCGATAGGAGCAACCTTAGAGCACTAATTGAATTTCTCAACGGTCACTGCCGCCTGCATAAGCACCTACATCGTATGAACCTTACAATAGATTCGAGCTGAAGCCTCTGCCTTGAGAGTGAAGAGACCTCTCTACAAATCTTAATGGAATGCCCAGCTCTTTCTCAACTCTGAAAGAGAATCCTTGACGAAGAAGATGTCCCCACACCCCCACCCAGAGAAGTTCTTTAACTTCCTAAAATATCTTCTGGGGTGAAACAATTCTACGGCAGTGTTTTGCACTCTACACCGTTCATGCTGTTGTCATTGTTTGCCATCCTGAAACGCATAGTCAACGAGGCTTCTGGATTACAGCATTTGCGAGTTGTAGCACGTGTTTCACTTGGACTTTGTCTGAAGGTAAGACCACCACGAAATAAGGTGCCAATGGCTCCAAAATCCAATCTCTAGAGTTTTAGTTTCACCGATCAGTTTCTTTTTAAAAGACTGTTGCTCACGGCTCTTCCGTCTTCAACTGAAATTACAGCCCTCTTTCGGAGCATGATTGTAGCTGATTTCCTCGTCAATTGGCGTCAAGTCAGGAGCACTTCGAGTGTTCACTTCAAGCGCTTGTTTATCATTCTCGACTTTTCGAAGCATGCTGTATCGAGATGGAGAGGCATCAGTTTACATCCCTTCGCTAGATTATCAAACTTGTTGGAGAGGGAGCTGCACTTGTTCTCGAAAGCAAGCGTTCTTATAACTCCTGTCCTAACGTCTAACAAAACGGGAGCCATTTGTATATCCATTTGGAGATTTCAGAATCATACTTAGTTGAAATACCTCAAGTCTATAGTCTCACTCGAGATCTTCTCAGATCCTAAGAATGTCCAGTTCACTCGATTTTACATATTTTCCGACAGTCACAGTTGAAGACTGTCAATCTTTGACTCCGTTGCTCACAGTAATGAAAAGCATTGAACACACCCTCAGATAACTATTTACTTAGTCACTTTGCTTACACTGCGGTGTTGTCCTGTAAATTCCCCAAAAAACCAAACTATTTTAGTTACACGATACAATTTTATATGTGTTACTGAAAGTTGTAAACTTTTTCTCTCCCGGTCCTCAAAACATTTCTCATTTTGAAATCCATTACCCTACCACATATCCCATTACCGAAGGATTATCTCCAACTAAATTTCGACAAAACAGATTGAATATCTCTCTCAGCTCTAAAACAGGAAACTTTTAATTGCATTTACCATATAGACATTTATCTACAATACATATGCGTATTTGATTTCACTTGCTCTAGCTCCAACTGCAAAGATGATCCGTATCCTTGTTTACATGTCTTGCACAAATGAATGTGAAATTTTACACAAATTTCTGCAGCTAATTGATACAAAATTTCGTTCAAAAAAAAAAAACCTTCGCTCTCTTGTATCTTGTTCCACCCACTCCTGAGAATGGTATCCTAGAAGCCGATTTCACCGAAAGGATGAGATTACTGTTAATTAGTTTGTTGGCCATAATATCTTTGAATGGGGGGATCCTTTTCAAAATCTTTTCACCTTTTTTTTTTGGGAAAAATTACCCTTAGCACAAATTCGAGGTTTCAAACTTTTGTACAAAGCAAAAGGATTCTTAATGCACACCGGTCGTAGAAGAAACCCCACCTTCTATTACAGAATCGACTTCTCTTTGTATCCTTTAAGGGAATTAAATAATTTTCAGAGGTTAAAAATGCTCACAGCGAACAACAAAGGGAGTCACTGCCGCCTTACATAGTATCCACTTTATTTCACCTGGCGAATATCCTTTTTCGAGTGTTATTTCAAGAGAGGGGAGCGAAAATCCCAGTGAATCATCAACTTTGTTGTTTGTTTTCTCGTCCTTTTTTGGCGTCGCTGTGATATTTTAATATTAAGTTGGCGCGTTTATTTTTAACTCGATGCGAGAAAATTTGAAAAGTTTTTCTATTTCGAAGGATTTTTCTCCGTACGCACTGCGGACTTAAGCCGAGGTGGGTTCTGTTCTTGTGATTTCCAGTTCAAGGATTTTAAATTAGTAAATTTTCCGATGGTACCTGGTGGAAATGGAATGGCTAAAGGTGATGAGTTTGATGATGGAAATCCTTCTTAACGAACTGAAAGGACTATGTATTTATGAAGTTTTTTTTTTTTCTCTTTCTCTTTTGATATGAAGGTGCTAAGTCCCCTTAAGGTGGGTATTTTGTATTGAAAACTTTTTGACAGCTTTGAAGTGAGTGGTATTTTATTTTTTCCAGTTCATATTGAAAGTCGTGGAGTAATCGAAACATGAGTTACAGTAGAGGTCGAAAGTAGTGAAACAGTATTGAAAGTGGTTACTATCGAGGAGTCTATGCGTGTTGCTTTTAGAATGAAGGGGCAGCAAAGTGAAGCAAGGATCACATATCGAATGCTAGACCATGACCTTCAGACGAAAAACTACTTTCACGACCATAACGGCTCGGATAAAATGAACTGCTGCGTCTAAATTGTATGCCCCATAGAGAGGTGGAAAATGCTGATCTGCAGTGTAATCTGCAGTCAACTTCATCGGAACATGTCAAATTTCAAAGACCATTAGATAGACTCATTGGGGAAAATATATGCTCTTGGAAAGTGAAGTCATCCTTATCCTGAATGGATAGACAATTTTACTGTGCTTCCTTTAGAGATAAGGAGCTTAGCACTCACCGCATCAGTTCCAAAACCTGCCACCTCATACGAGTAAAGGCAGGACAATCACATTGAAAGTGTTCCGCAGTGTCGTCGCCCTCTCCATAAACCTCACATAAAGTGGTATCACCTAATCATAATTCGTTGAGATATTTGGCAGAAGCGTAGTGGCCCGTTATAATGCCAATAAGTTATCTGCAGCCTTATCTACTGAGAAACAGCAAATCTTCGGAATATCCGTTTAGTCTGTCTGCATCCTAGAGAGTCATGCCACCTATAGATGCGTTTGCTAGACACCAAACAGTCATCAGAAGCTCTATCTGAAGGTATGGGCAAACCCAACCTAGGTCTAGCTCATCGAAGATCTTATTTTCAGTAACCGCGCAAACATAGTCTTTCAATAGAATTCAAACTGAGTTCTGCATTCTCAAAGAAATTTGGATCAAGTCGGAGAATTGGGCAAGGCTATAAGCGCAGCTTCGCTATCGTTTCAAACATAGATACTCCCTCCCCTCCACCTATTTTTCGCAATTTAGATCACAGCCACAAGTATTGCATAAATCCCCGCCTGGAAAACAGACGCATACCACGAGCAAAGTGCAGTCTTATGTTCCATTCCAGCATTGCATCTAGAGCAAAGCCAGGAATTCTGGTAAAAGCTCCGGTGAAGGCGGGACAAGCCGATCTTAGGAATCTTGTAAAAACAGGAGTAACGTCTTTGCATGAAAGATTATTCCAGCAGACAGCAGGCATATGGTTAGTACGCCTTATGGAGTCAGACAACTTTTTTCGATGACCAGCCCCATGTCTTACCCACAACGAACCTACACTGCCAAAAAGCCCAAAGGGCACGAGTTGCTTTTGACGCCTTATGGAGCCACAAAACTTTTTTCGATGACCAGCCCCATGTCTTACCAACAACGTCCCTATACTGCCGAAAGTGCACGAGTTGCTTTTGACGCGTTTCGATGGAAGAAGTTTCCTATCCACGATTACTACTTTCGCTTCGTTGGTGAGTGGGACACTGTTCAGCCAACTTCGTCTTCCTAGCGAAGAGAACATTCATACACCATCCGTCAATCACACCCAAGGGCACCTGTGTCTTAGAGCAGACAATTCGATGGGAAGGACCGCATGTGCCTGTGCGTAGATTTTAGAACTATTGAGACTGTTGAGGTAAGAGTCGACCTAAAAGAAGACCATGGTCCGACATGTAATCCAGCGAGAGTTGGCTGTAGAGCACTTCAGAACTTAAACCCAGTGAAACTCTATTGGGATGACTTCTCCCCCGTTGTCTTACTTTCGATGGCGACTGTGTCATCTCTCATCACCAAATTCCACAATGACCCCACGATGGTTAACACAATAAAAATCAAATAAATCCAAAATTAACAATCGTCCTTTGATTGCTTTCGCTACACTGCTCGTGCCTCTTCAAAACTCTCAAATGACAGGCAAAAGTTGGGGGAAAAAAAAACCCCGGGATCGTACTTCCGGTTTCCATACCAAGTCAATGAAGCCATTGTCTTGGTTCTAGGAACTTTTTGGAAGCGTGATATTAATCATTACCACGCACATAAAGCTTCATGTGAACGCCAACAGATGGATGTCATTTCTTCAAAACCGGTAAAAGTGAAAGTTCACTTTGGCATTGACATTTGTTGCGCGTGTACGCTCGCAAATTTTGAATGGTGACAGTGGGTCTTGACAGAAATCCTCCGGAGGGCTGAGGCCCTCTGTTTAAAACTGTAATTGAACTTTGTTAAGTATGATATTACCGTTGTGGAATTAAATCGACAACGTCACCTGCAGAGATTTTTTTTATTTTTATTTTCTTTTCTCCGCCTGTTTTCCATTTTATTTGTTTCCTTCCTTCACCATCTTTCTGTGAATTTTTAAGGAGAGATTTGTTCTTTTATTTTTTATTTTGACAGCAATGATGACGCGTAGATATTTATTTTTGTTATTTGCTTGTCATCCTAGGTAAAGCAGGTGGTGGAAGGATAAATTTACATTTTAATGAGGGAATTATGAAGGAGGAACTATCAGAATGAGACTCTGGGGAGACTTTTAAGGTTAATCACTCCCAAGTGAGGTTTCAATACTTGAATGAGAGTATGATATGGGGTGGAAATTGCAGGTAAATATGTTGATATACGGATTGCAGCATCATTATGGTGATGTCCTGGAGGGATTGTCATCGCAGAAAAACATACATCACAAGGGACTTGTATGTTTTCATTAAGAAAGTGACTCGATGTTGTGTTTGCTAAAATATTTACAACGTATTTGACGAAGTTAGTGAGTGAGTGAGTGACGAAGCAACAAGGACTCTCGCAAGTAAAAATAAAAAAAAAGTATCTACTCGTATTAACTCGGTTTATTTACTTCGTAAAATTCAAAACATCTTCCGTTTCTCGTTTAGTTATCCAAATCTTCAAATTTGACATGTCCATCGGCTTTGAAACGTCTGGCTAGCTCCGCTGCAGCATCAACGGCAAACTTTTGCAACACAGTACTAACTGCTTCGGCAAAATCGGCTTCTTCATCAGCTAAATCAGCGCTGAATCTCCTGTCTTCGGTGTTATGGCCACTAGCAGGGAATCTTCTTCCAAAAGCACTATCACCTACATCATCACCGAAGAATACAACTTTTAGGTTAGTAAGTTTCTCAAAATTGGCCATAGCTTTTTCGAATTCATCCTTCATGTGAGCGGACTCATAGGGCTCATCAGCCATATCCTTGGTTTCATAAACGGGATCGGCCATGTTCTCACTTTCATAAGTTTGAACTTCTTCTGGAATGACATCAGCCATATCCTTGCTTTCATAAATTCTTTGTACTTGCTCATGAAGGCTCATAAGCCCTTCAGCGATAGCTTTTGCGATAACGCGTGGTTGGGGAACAACTTCTGGAATAGTATCGGCCATGGCTTCACTTTCATAGGTTTCTTTTGGAATTACTTCAGCGAAGACTTCGCGTGGGTAGACAACCTCTGGAACGGTATCGGCCATAGCTTCACTTTCGTAGGTTTTTTCTGGAATTACTTCAGCGAAGATTTCACGTGGGTAGATGACCTCTGGAACGGTATCGGCCATATCATTGCTCTCATATTGACGAACATCATTCTCTGGAACTTCTGGAAGAAGATTGGCCATAGATTCACTCTCGTAGGCACCTTCTGGAATCACATCAGCCATAGCTTCACTTTCGTAGACTTCCTCTGGAACAGCAACAGCTGTACCCTTGCTTTCGTGTGCCTTACCTTCATCACGAAGATTTTTAAGTACTGCAGCGATTGTCTTTACCGCAATTGGTTGAGGGGGAGCAACTTCTGGAATTTCATCAGCCATTGCTTCATTTTCGTAGGTTTGTTCTGGAATTACATCAGCGAAAGCTTCACGTTGGTAGACAACCTCTGGAACGGTATCAGCCATATCGTTGCTCTCATATTGATGAACATCATTCTCAGGAACTTCTGGAATTTCATCAGCTATTGCTTCACTTTCGAAGGTTTCTTCTGGAATTACATCAGCGAAAGCTTCACGTTGGTAGACAACCTCTGGAACGGTATCAGCCATATCTTTGTTCTCATATTGATGAGCATCATTCTCAGGAACTTCTGGAAGAAGATCAGCCATAGATTCACTCTCGTATTCCGCATCCTTCTGGCGAAGGAGATCGATTTTCGCAAGACCAGCCTTCAAATCGACTGGCAAACGGAGGGCCGATGTCGCAGCAATAACCGCGAACAAGATAAATAACGACTTCATTTTAAGGTTGGGGATATATAACTGAAATGAAAAGTCTTGTTTACGCTTTATATAGCAATCGATAGGGTTATCGCACAGATGGTTGATTTCAACAGTTATCGACGGCTTGATAGTGGCTGCAGGAATATTTCCCGTCTTCGAAACTCTTCAACTTTTAATTAGGTGGCAGAATTCAATAGGTCGATCAAAATATGAAAGTAAGGCACAGTTCGTAAAGATAACCATCGGTGAATAAGCTAATTGAACGTATCAACTTTATCGGGCTTATCAGGGCCACTTAGCTTGGGTTTATAGACGTGTCGGATTGTTTGTGCTTCCATTTGATTAGACACTTTTGGTAAACAAAGAATCTTGTCACCCGTCAGGGATGACCAATTATCCAGTAGCTTCTAAACAAAACAATGTTTTGCACATCTTTCGAGTTCGAGACTCGTGGGAATACCACAACATGGCTATCGGTCATCGGATTGTAAATTAATAAACATACTGACGTGGGCGAATACAGTTTAATTCATTTTTTTTTTTATTTATGGATTTGATAAGAAATTAATTAGAGTTGATTATCTAAGAGATACCGTTCAGTGTACGTGTTCATTTTGTCTAGAATGTCAGCAGATATAGAGTACCTCAAATGCTTTGACATTTTTAATTTGTTTTGAAGTATTTAAGAGGCCTTACCTTGGTTGACAAGAATTAACAAAATTTATGAAAGATATTTGTGTTGCGAACTGATAAGGAGTTTCTATTTTGACGGATCGTAAATCAGATGAAACTTTAAGATTCCTGGCCACGAACAAAAAAAAAAAAAAGAGTCGCTTAGATGCAGATAAATGGCTCATATTTCAATGCAAGCCAAGTTCCAGAGAAAGCAACATTTTTAAGATTGTCTAGATAGCTAGAACCATTGACGATCACTCACGCTAGGACTGTTTGTCAATGTCAACTTTTTGAATCCATTGAAGGAGTGAAAGACTTCAAATAAAAATCTTTTTAGTTCATCATAGAATGTGTCGAATTGAGAGCCTAGATTAGAATTGAGAAGTTCATTAGTTTGCCATTAGTTTGCTTCTACAAAATTCCGCAATCAATTATCTCAAAATGGCAGGATTTGTCCTTGGGATCTTGACAGTTTAAGAACATAAATTGAAAGGCTAAAGACCCAGTTTAAAGAGATGGGAAAAACCAGAAGGTAGGTCGAGGTCTGAAGAAGATCAACCCACAGGAAGACTAGTGGTGACAACGTATTTTGGTGAAGAACTTAAAGACCTTTCATTATAAATTTCAGGGGTTGCAACTTCTGTTGTTTGAAGGCCTCCAAGCTGGCCTCAAGAATGAGTTAAACAAAGTTTCCGTGAAAATCACAAGTGACGAGGCGCATTTTCGTCGACCACTTCTGAGAAACAAAAAAAGTCACTAAGGGTCATCATTTGGCCCGCCATTGGAACAGTGTTAAGGACTTGTTTCCACAAATTGTTACTGATGAGCTACAGAATAAAATCCAAATATGGGTTGGCTGGGTTCCAGCAGATCAATATTGAAATTTTACCGGCCTGCAGCTATTTATTTCACCTGTAACCAGAGAGGCTGCTTGTGTCAAAACTGTTGTTCAACTGTTGCCCATCTCGCCCTAAATCCTGAAAATGCGTACAGGGGCCTTCTAGGCTTTACATGCATATACAAGCACGTATTAAACAGATTCAAAGAACTTCAGCTTGACTGAAGTTCCAAACAAGAGAGGTGATATCTAAGGCAAAACGCGCTGTTGACAATCAGATCGGTCCCGCCACAAGATAAAACAAAACTTCCCACATAGTGAAACTGCTTGACCTCCTCTATAGGCGTCCGCCTCAAGAAGATGCTCTGATGGTTTGGGCGACCAGTATGCATTATTTTGGTCTTTTGGCTTTTGATCCTTAGGCCAGTCCACTCAGCATGACGACCCCTTAAAGATCTTGCACGTGTCGAATAATTGAGGGCTCATTGTTGTGCTTTGTACATCGAAATCCTCACTAAGCACGACTTAAATATTTTCGTTTGTGGCCTTCGACGTAATATGTTGTCCCAGGTGCCTAAGGATATGTAGAGCTTTCCCGTGCTAGAAGTGGCTTAGCCACCTGGGAGGCCCTAACACTTTGGTCTCCAAGAGTGCTTTGATCGCGATCTTTATTTGCTGTTGGAAGTGGATTTGTTGTGTTCCAATGAATTGACAATGTGGGTTCGGAACCATATTGTTGTCAATCGAGGCCTAGCGCCATTGTGCTCATGAGTCTTCATTTCCACCGTGTGCTAAATAAAAAGTTCCAAGTGCATTACCCTGATTGGAGTGGCGAATTCAAACCTCGTGTAGACGTGAGTTTGAGTCCCAGTACCACTTTAAAAAAAAAACCCCAAAGTGCGGGGGTCATTGAAAAGACTGTCTTAAAGCCCACTCACATAAGTGGATAATCGGCACTCTGCTTCCACGTGGAAATTCAATAAAGATTTCCTGCATTCCAGTGGTTTCATGGAAAAAAAGAACAAAACCACCCCCCTATCATGATATCAAGGAGAAATCCTCAGAAGCCATTACGACTTCCCTTTTATTACCACCGGATATCCGTTTGTATAAAATTCATAATGCGTACCAGTCACTCAGCCAACAATCTGAGACACCCTATCAGGAGCATCGTGAGTGCCTGTTGGCGGCGTCACTGGCTGTACACATATACAGACAAAAGACAAAACCAACTCCATCTCATGCGTGGGGAGCCACTCAACAGCCCCCCAGGAGGTATCCTGCGTGTGCACATTTAAGACAACTGACGGGAAAGCAATAAAAAAAACAAGGCATTCCCCTTCTGCAACAACCGCCGAGTTACATGAATAAGGATTACCACACTTTGGCGATGGAAACGGAAGTGAAGGCAAAGACGAAGACGTCTCCCCACCATCCTGTGCAGCCAGTAGCAATACTCTTTACGATGCAACGGTGTTTGAATACAAATTGCCGAATTTATTGTCAAGAAAAAATATGAAAAGGTAACCGGTAGCAAAGGATTCCTTGTGATGTCCCCAGGCATAACCAGCCACCATCCGCCCCCAAACAGACAGCGACGACTACACAATATGTTGTCGTGAGGTTTGACAATGAGCTGGGCAGATGGATGGGGACAACGTTTTTATTATTTTTATTACATACTTTCCTCTGATGTGCTTAAGGATACCCAAATGCAGTGTGCGGACCACCAACCCTCTTCATACTTGTCTCCTGCTTCCTTTGGGTTGTCTTCCGCCACCCCCCGCCCTTAGGTAACTCGCTTCATAGTTGACTGATTTTTCATGCCTTGATGCTCTCTGATTTTATTTTATTATTAAAAGTTGTAATATTAGCCACCAACCTCCTGCTCAGGCGATCAGGGAAAAACGTATGCACTTGGGCTGGAGTGCTGCGGTGTGTGGCAAAGGATATCATATGGTATCATGCGGTGAATTTGAAGTAAGTGAGTAGAAAAACTGTTATTCTGGCTGAGGAATACTGGTTCCCTGGATACTCTGAAGGATTCAAGGCTTGGGGCTTAATTTGTCCCTATGTGTAGGTACGTGTCTGTGTGTGTGTGTGGATGGATGTGTGATGAAATGTGTTTTTTTCTTTGCTAAGACATAAGACAAGTTAATTTTTTGTCATCCCTTGTTTATGTTTTAGGTAGGAGGGTTGACATTTTTTTCTGATAAATGGGGGAGAAATTTATAGGTGAGTGGATAAGGAAGAGGAGGAGAAGGAACTATATGTCTTCAGGATTGTTAGATTGAGAATAAGTTACGTCGACGGTTCGAGAGACTTATTGGGGTGAGTTAAAGTTCCGTGATACTTAAACTTATTTTGCCAGAGTGGGGATGGGAAGTGTATTCCCAGTTGGTGTATCATAGTAAAACAAAAAAATTTAATTTATGTGTTTAGTTGAGGGGGGGTGAGCTTCTACGAAGAGGGTAGGTTTGTCTTGATCGCAAATAATCACCACAGTAGTCAGACAGACGAACAGTATTCTTATGTGAATGGAAGTGTTTGAATTTGGAACGTGTCTATCTATGCTTTTTTTTTCAAGCAAGCTTTACCTTATCAAGTGTGGAAGCACCTTTAGAAATTCTTTCCGTTTCGTTCCATACGCGAAGTTCACTTACTATCTTATCTGAGAAGAAAAACGTGTGACGATGACGTACGTTGATTGAGTGCTTTAAAGTTTTTTATTCGAACAGTGATGACACTTTTTTTAGTTTTTCAATTATTATTTGTGATTGTAAGGCGTATTTAGTTATAAGAGTTCGAAACCTGTAACATCATGGAAGACTTAACCAAATTGTATCTTTTTTGCTGAACTTAAGTAGGAAAGTAGTTTTCAATCAATCCTTCTGACTTCGACGACCGTTGACTGTTAGAATTTCTAGTAGATTCAACCAAAAAATCAACTTCAATTCGGAAGCAAGGTTTTTGTATAGGAATCGGTTATTTTTCCCTCAGGACTTACATTATCTTATTTGTATGTTCAGTTGAACATTTTCTTCAATATCCAGCAAAAGATATGGAGAAGGCATTCTGGTAGATTCCTCTGGAGCAGAAAGAGGAGCAGATGGTCACAGTCACTGGACAGCTACTATATCAGTTCAAGGTTATGCCTTTTGGACTGTGTAAAGCTACATTCTTCGTTAAAGAGTCCTTGCCTTTGTCTGCCTCGATTTCCTTCTCTTGATTCTTAGTCTCATGCCAGATTGCTAGAAGAGGGAAACGGGTCTCTTAATTAATGTGGAAAAAAGCAAATTCTGTTATAAGGAGAACAATCATCTCGGATATGTCACCCAAGATGGATACCTAAGAACTGACAAATACAAGGTATTTATTAGCAGTTGAGGAATTCCGAAGATTCCCAAACAAAGTTTGTCGCGTCCCTATCGAGGAACTTAAACCCTTACACGCAATTCTGACTGTTGACCTCTCTTCATCTCTGTGTTAAGGGCAGAGGAAAGGTCGGTTCTTATTTACTTTTCAAGAGTCCTAAATGGTGTCTCGCGTTATGCTGCTGGATGGGCTTGAAGGCAATAAGGCCTTCGATGTAAACACATGCCCAGCGCACTATTTGCTTCAGTACTAGGTTACAGAAGTTGCATGGCAGAGCATGTCTATCCCCGTATCCAGAAAAGGTTTAGAAAAAAATGTCTATGACCAGTTTTCAAGCTGCAGAATGCTCCTTAAGAATAGAGTTATCGTTCATGTTTGCTGTATTGAGTGAGAGCCTAAAGCCTTTTTTCAACAATCTGATTGGCTCATATCTTTATGGCTTTCGGCCAAAAAAGACCACTACCGACCAAGTATTCATACTAAAGCAGATTTTGGAGAAAACCCAGGAATAACGAATAGTCACCCAAGAGCTTCCTTTCGATTTTTACACCGCGTATTACAATGTTCATACAGAGGAACCCTCTTCGTTATTCTAATGGGTGCTTGCCTCCCTGAACACATCTTCGATGCTAACAGCCTGGCTTTCAACTCATTTGCGGTTGGACCATCTGAACTATGCTCCATTTCTGTAAAACACGATCGGCAATCTGGAGCTACGAAGGACTTGATTGCTGCTTGATTATCTAAGCTGATATCTTCGTTGGAAACCATGTTTTTCTTCAGCCAAGCTAAGACTTCCCTAATCGCTGTTCGCTCCGTCTGAAACACTCTGCAATGATACGAAAGACAGAAAGAGAGGCTTAAATCACCCCCACCTACCCTTTAATTTGTTTTTGATCACTCAAAATTCTGTAAAGAAGGGATTACTTCAATTTTTAAAGTAAAGAGGGCCATGGCTACCAATACAATGAACCACTACTGATCTGAATGGTCCTTCTCGACAATAGAATTAAAAATCCGATATTGATAGCAATATCCCCTTGTAAGCACTTAAGGCAAGTGCCCCCTTAACTACTCTCGCCAATAGGACTCATATTTATGTTTATCCTGTTGATGTTATATTGTTGGCAATACACAGTTAAGCTTTTGTGTTCATTAAACAAAATATTTGTAATTAATAATAGACTACCGCGTGCTCCATTGGAAAGTGTGCTCTTCAGCAAGGACTTTGATTGGAATTTGTTTTATTGGAAAAAAAAAATACAATAACTGCAATCGAAAACGGATTTCGATGTGATTTCGAAATTTGTTTACATTTCTACCACTCGTATGTTTTTTCTTGTTGAATATTTTGAAAAGTCCTCTACCCCAGCCACCTTATATCATTTAATTTGGTGAATTGGAACTGTTACACACACACTTAAACCCTCGTCCCCTCGAATTGTCCTTGGACTGTTTCCGCAGTCCAATTCGTAATGTAATCACACGATGACTACTCCAACTGGGCGTAGATTTTAATAAATATTTTGAAATTTAATTGATTTAACTCTTTTTTTTGCGTGCAAATGCACTTATTTTAACAGGGGTTGGGGGGTGTTGTTGTGAGTTTAATTTTAGTGAAATCGCTCAGTTAGCAACTGCCAATTTTGCAGAATAAACAGGCTTTTGGTAAATTATGCAAATCAATCAAGGATTACAAAATGGCAAAAAGGGACTCGTGTATTTGTTGTGAGTTAGGAAAGTGACACTTTAGCGGGGTGTGGTGCGCGGGGAGGACTTCAATTAAATCAGTGTTTAATTAAATTTACCGAAATGTACTTGTATTATGGAGATTATTTTATTCACGGATTTGAATAATTATTTAAAGAGACCACCATATGTTGCTCTATTAGCTGGTAAGGCCATGCAAATATGCAAAACCAACCGTTTTATTAATTATTCCGCGGGGGATGTAGTTTAATTGTGTGTGGGGTTTTTTTTTTTTTTTAAATATATGTATGAGCGAGAGTTTTTATTTTTGACAGATGGGCGGCATGTTCAGGTTAATTTAGGCGGAATTATTTCACCTCATTGGCTGGTTATATTAATTTTAATCTAAAGGCTTTAAACGCAGTGACCAAACGGCGATGAGAGATCGTTTCATGTTTAATTGTAGGCGTGCTTGAATCCTTTGCTTG
Organism: Criorhina ranunculi; assembly: GCA_951813785.1. Classification (NCBI taxonomy): domain Eukaryota; kingdom Metazoa; phylum Arthropoda; class Insecta; order Diptera; family Syrphidae; genus Criorhina; species Criorhina ranunculi. The sequence continues at coordinate 86,317,057 of OX638381.1, read as the reverse complement.
TGACAAAAGTCAGTGAATGGGACAAAATAACTACTAGGCACCTGGTGCAGCCACTCGTAGACTTCTGGTGTCGTTAACAGGCTTAAGTCTCCCTTTCCTAAATCCAGTCACCCTTCGAAGGCATATAATGCCAATAACGCCTGCGCGCTATCGTGTTTAGAGCTCTGTCTTCGAATCGGCTATGACACTTTTGCTTTGGTACTCCTCTGCCTGACTGACTGAGTGGATTCCATTGCATGACATGGTAGGTAGGTGTGCCTTTTTGTTACCACGACTCATGTGACGTGATTGGTGATGTGTGTTGTTGAGGGTGTGAGACAGCCTGTGGAGTTAAGAAAGTGGATTAGATCCCGTATCCCTTTACCCGAGATATCGTTAAAAACTGTCCAAGAATGGTTGGTTAAGTGCACGCAGTTTGGCTCTTGCTAGTGCCAGACACTTGCAGAGGAAATGGCAGATAGTTTCCTTCTCAGTTTCGTTTTCACAACTGCGGCAGTGGAGTTTGTATTGGATGCCTGGATGGACCGCATGGTCTTCAATTGACCAATGCCGCGTGATTATCGCCGTGATTCTGGCTATATCTTGGCGGGTTAAGTTTATTCGGTCTTTCGTTCTACTTTTATCGTAGGTAAGCCATGTCTTCCTTGATGTGGCACAGCTCCCTCCATTGGAGGATTGCCTTCTGCAGGAAGTGTGAGTGGATTTGTCTTTTAACCGGGATATGAACCCATTGCATGACATATTTGACAATAGGGTTGTCTTCGCGCTATGAAGAGTAACGATCATTTTGAGTGTCTTCCGAAAGCTTTGAATAGGTGCTACGGCTTTTCTGCTTTCTGCCTGTGTGTCGCGGTTGGATAAAAAAAAATCTTGTTCACGGCGCTCCAGTGGTCATCAACTACCTACTGCACTGAACTTCTGATTGTTTCTGCTTCTAAGGCCGTATGGCCACGAATTTTTGGCTTATTAGGGAGCCAAATGTGTAAAATCCGATTGTCATTTGAGAATTTGGAACAGCCTCACTTTCTGATCGATTATGAATCTCGCAACTTTCCAGTGGCGTTACCATACAAAATTATATACAAGCTCAAAACAATAAAACTACGTATGCTAGCGATAAATTGCAATCCCGAAAATCCCTGCCTTATCTTTGTTTTGGTGGAGTCAAGTCCATTTGTGAATTTTAAATTTTTATCGAGAATTTTTTAGCAATTTTGTTGAAAAAAAAAAGCTGCCACCACAGCTGGATTGCCTTTCAATAAATCATGATGGATTACCAAGTGTCACTTTATTATCTCACTAAGTTTTCGGTGTACGCTTATAGTCGATGAGCAAGTTATTTTCTAAATTTTATTTTGAAAAATTAATTTTTTTTTTTTATTTAACCGCGGATAGTTGTAATAGAAAAATGTGTCCGTTTCACGTGAAGTTTTGTTTAATTATAATTTGTTCTACAATTGGAATAATTCCATTTGTAAGGACAGCTGATGTTGTTGATGTATCAAGTGTAGTAACATCTGAGTCATCTGAGCCATCATCGGAGACATCGAAATCAACAGAGCCATCAACAGCATCAACACTTGCAGAAACCACGACTTTAGCAACAACAATCTCTTCAGTTCTGCCAATATGTAATGAACTGACAGTTATGGAAAATATTGATATCCTTGGGGTAGAGATGTTTTTATTGAGAAGCAGTCATTCATTATACGGTTAAATAATGAAACTGAAATTTATTGCAGATATCTGGAACGTGGTACGAACTGGCAAGGAAGGGCTATGGCACATACATTCAAAATTTACAATGCCTTCAGATGGATATTTCGTATATGAACGGAACTGCAATTGTTTTTCAAACCTACGCAATGGATCTGGCAACAATCAATAACAAGAGCACATATGAATACATTGTTAACTATAATACGAACAACATTTCGGACTACAACATATCCTTTACCAATTATGGTTATCGTGAGTATTTTGTGGTTTTAAATTGCATTTCCTTGTCAGTGTCTATACTTTAAAACACGTAGGGTAATACGTTAAAGACGTTTCTTGAAAGAATCCGTAAGGAGTTGCAAGATATTCAATCTTCAAAATAATGAAACACTTTGTGAACTGAATTCTGAGGTGAAAGAAGCTTCAATGTACAAATGCTATACATATATAGCTCACCTATACTGCATAGAACTTCGTCTCAGTTAGGAGCGACTAGCGACAAGTGAAACACACTTTGAATATTGGCTGTCAAGCTCGTTGATCACGACCTTGAGATGTGATGATGAGGCTCAAGTATAGATTGAACCAGAGTTTATCACACACATGACAGACATGTCATTGCCAAATGTGTCGTTAATTCAGTTGTAATAAGCCTCGTACTCTTCATCCCTTATATTGGCGTTTACATGTGCCTTGTTACCCTGAACCACTTAGCTCAGATATATGGTCAGTCACTTAGCTATAAGCTCATATACCAGGGCGAGTTGGGATGCCCGAGAAGTAGATGGTTGTGGCTCCAAGGCCGTGTGAGTCAATTATCAAGTGCTTGTTTCTGAATCAACTTCGAAATAAACTACCCATAGAACCTTCGTAAAACTACGGGTATAATTCTCTCTTAGAGAGATTCTATAGGTATCACAATGGGCTATGAGCCTAAGAGGGTCTCACGGGACACCTATCTACTTATCCTAACCTAACCTAACCCGTAGAACCCTAAAAACAGGGCATAATCCGTGGTGTCATGCAAAACCGTAGATAGAACTTGTAAAAATTCTACGAAAAAAGAAAAAGATATTGTCAAGGCTAAGAGTAGTAAGAGTCACATTGAGGTCCCTTCAATATGATCTAAGGAAACAAACCTGCTTGATACAAATCTGTGGCTGAAAAGTAAATCCGTTTTAAACGTACTTTCCTTTTTACTAAGAAAACTAAAATTCCACTCAAACCTAATGGGTCCTCTCCGAGTTTTTCAGACAGTGAGAAATTTCTAGGAATAGCTCTAGACAGAAAGCTTTTGCAAGGGAAAATATTGCCAAACGCGCTAGAAAATCCCTAAAAGCCCTCTACTCGTGTAAAGAAGCAGAAGTTCCCAGTAGGTGTAACAGTCGAAAATCATTCACCAGTTTAATACTTTAGTCATAAGATCGTCCATCGACCGCCTTACCTGACAACAGACGTATAAGCCTTCTGAACTTCTCCTACAACCCTACGTAGACGAGCTAATCGCTCCCTATCAGGGCCATTTTAGCCCTGACAAATCGACTTTAAAGAAAAAATGCACATAACGATAGATCCCGTCTACCCTTTCTGCACTCGGCACCACCCTATAGCCAAACTGGCAGGATTAGGATTCAGATCTGAGCATACATTTGTTTCACGAAATAGAATGATAAGTTTTCGTCGAATGCCCACCAGGGTGTCATTTTTACTCCGAGGTAGATGACCTCCTTAATTTCGAAGTTGTAGCTATCAATGGTAACATTTTGTCCTGGTCGGTGGACCGATCCTGCTTTGTTGATCAACTCATTAGTCAATGTTTCAGCGAATTTGTCAAAGACAGTACCTTCCGTATTAACACATCCACTATGTACTATTTGTGGTCGCCGTAGCTTAGTGGTAAACGAGTTGGACTGCTAAGCGATAAGACACAGGTTCTGTGTGATCCTCTAAACCCCCAAACATTTTTCGCGGCACCAACTCTTCACAAGCATGATAAGCCTGCGAGGGTATAAATCTTTCATGAAAAAGCTTCTCAATCCGCCGTTTGGAGTCGGCAGTAAAACTGTAGGTCCCTTCCATTAATGGTTGTAAGAAGCTAGGCCTTGGCTCTCGATGAGCTGGCGCACTAAATATTTTATTTTGTATGTACTATCTTTTCCAACAGGATATTGAAGATGTCCCATGATAGCAAATCTCCTTGCCAAATTCTGGTGCATGTTTGAAAAGTTCGAAAGAACTGTTTCAAAATTGCAGTTTCCAGCATCATGTAGCACAGCTGAATCACTATTTTTTCTTCCAACATCCGGAATTCAGCTCTACAAGGCTTCCGACGATAAATGCTATCATATGCGGGTTTGAAATCAATGGAAAGGTGGTGAGTCTTGACTGGATATTTCTTTGTCTTCTCTAGAATTTGCCTAAGTGCGAAGAATTGGTCCGCACTATTCTTGGTTTGAACTGCATTCGCGGTCCCCTCTTTCCGGTATTTATAAACATCATCATGGCATATGCATCTTTTTGGTGGTAGCCGGTATCCCAAGGTGAATTAGGCTGAGTCCACTGTGTGCTGGCGTTAGTAGCAGACGTATACATAGCAGAGAGTCTCTCACTCAGTTGTTCTCTGGCTACTTAAGTCTCTTTTACTAGCTAATAAGCCGTATCTTCTCAGCGGACAGTCGAACTCTTAATTAAGCTACGACGACGCAGTCAACATTGCCTGCTCTGAATGTGTGAACATTCAGAATGTCAGTTGGTTTGAACAGAATCCGTAGGCTAGATCAGAACCTTAAAGTTGTCTTAACAGATTCCTTTGGTACAGGTGTCATTTCAGAAGGCTGATTTCTGCTTTGACTCACAAACACAGATCAAATATATATCATGGAAATGTTGGGCGATAGCTAGCAATCGTATAAGAAACCGGAACCGTTGTTTGTTTGACAATCCAGTGGAGGCCTACACCACACAGAAATAGTGTTTTTATAAAAGTTTTCCCTCTCATACTATCACCATTTTTAAAAGCTTTTCAAACACACTTTGAATTTTTTAATTACTTTTTCATTTAAGTTCCTGTTCCGGTCTATAAAATCGTGGACACAGACTACGAGAACTATTTGATCGTATGCAGCTACATTTCGGTTTGGCAAAATTCTGCAGCAGCATTTGTTTACTTCCGTAATCGAAATACTCCAGATAGTGATGTCTATGCTGCAGTAAATGAAGCCGCCACCAAGTATGCAGACTTCGACAACATGAACTTGGTCTACCAAGGGTCGAGGTATGGAAACTGTTTTCATTACAAAAACATGCCTTTCAAATTATTTTATACTTTCCAGGTGCAATTCGGTGTCACGTGAACTACCATTCACTGCTATGCTTCTTCTACTGTTTACTTTTTATGCCCAAAAGCTTTTAAATTAATAAACAACTAAAAATAAAAACATAAACTTATCGGTCTTTTCCCCAAAACGACCAAAGTTCAATACCGACATGAAGTAAATTGATTTATTTGTTCACCGAGATAACCTTGATAAAAAGAAAAAAAAATATATAGGCCTGTCATAGATAGATGTCATTACTCGTGGTAATTCCTCAATTTATTGACATAAGGCGGCAAAATTATGGTCACACGAGGTTAGTTATTTCAAGTGAAATTGCATATCGATTAGATAAAGGGGTCGAGATTTTCATACCGAAGGGGACCCCTCCAAATTGTAAGATTCCAATGGAGTAGCGCGTCCAAAATCACACCTTCAACAGTAGTTCAAGTTTAAGTACATAAATTGTGTTTGCACTTCTGGTATAATCCGCTTCATTGTATTTGAATAAACATTTCCTGTTCCTTATCGCAAGAGTAGGTACACTTTACTTCAGTAATTAGCGACGTAAAAAAAAAAATACAAAGCCCACCGGTAGAAAACTATGTTAGCACCCACTTGACAATGAGTGATCATCGTGATATTGTCCAGTTTCGAGTTGGTAATTAAGATGATAAGCGCTCTGATTTTTGTTGTTAATACTATCGCATGTAGGTAGACCTATGTATGTAGACTTACACTCTTAGTTTGGGAGTTATACAATAGTTTGTGGAACGTAAAGGGGGTCCCATTCATCACTCATCATTATGTCATGAGCGTTGGTCTTCTACAAAATATTTCCACGTCGTTCTATTCCATGCCAAAAGCTTTTTCTTATAATAATAAGCACACCCTTTCCTCTTAAGAACATTAGAGAAGGGACAAAGGAGGTACCGATGGGGGTTGGTTTTAAATGTTCGCGGGTTGTAGTGATGAGGAAACACACACCATATTCGTCTTGCACGACTTTGGCGGGAATTCCTTTATTTGACAGAACGTCCGAAAGTAGGCTTTAGGCTTAACTGATCCATCCATGCATCCATCTATCCCAAAAGTGACCAGAGAAGGTGGAGAAGCTAACGCAGTGGTTTTGCCAACGTGAAAGAACACCAACTATACGAGTGTGAAAGTGCATTTATCCCGTGGAGAATTCGACATTCTAGAGTACAAGCGGAGACAAAGTAGAATCTTACGGCTAGCTGCGAAGTACCGAATGCAGCAGATTGACCTTTGGGTGATAGAATGTTGCCATCCGTACCGATGTCGACGCTCCTTTTTTAACGCATACGTCCAGGAGACGGTTCTTCTACTTTCTGCTTCTACAGATCCGGTCTATTAGATTTTTTGTTCTGTTATCATGGACCCAGTTGACCTTGTAAGCCTGTTTTTGCGACAAAAAGCCTTTCGTGACTAGGTTAGATATGCTGCAGGTCTCCACCGCCATGTGCGGTGTCCTCACATCGCAAAAGGAGTTCATGCAGAACAACAGCGAAGCTGCAGGGATAAAGAGCAAACAGAATCTATAAAACACCTATTCTGCGACTGTTCGTCACTAGCCACCAGAAGATTGAGTAGTCTCGGTAGTAATTTTTACCATAGGCTGGAAAGCCTCTTGATCAATGATTTCAGACAACTTCTGAGGCTCCTTTTCCTTCCAAAGTCTTCTTAAAGGTTCCAAGGGGTGAACCGTCAAAAACCAACCAGCCAACCAAGATCCATAAGGGTTACTGAAGTTTACAAAAATTCATTCACCTCTTACTCATTAGTAGATGGACAAAGATGGATCATCAAGTTGTCTAGTTCCATAACGTTCCTTTAGTTCTATCTTGAAGTATAGGCGGACTGGATCCAAACAAAAGTTATTTTTATTCCCATTCTACTGATAAGAAATGCAGTGTAGTCTCATTATCGTACATATCAAGGAGGCTACGGACGTGCCACACCAAACAACTTCCCTTCAGCCAACAAGCCCACCAAATAAGCTCTATGAGAAGCCAACTGCCCCCAGTTTTGCGGACTCAGATGATTGAAGTCCCTTCTCGTTTACACATTTCTCCTGAAGTGAGACCCCTTTCCACATACATATCCACACTTACTGTTTTCGAAACTTAAAGCTTACAGTTCCATGGTTCTATTCATCGACCATAAAATGACCTTACGTTCATAGCCCCAAATCTAATTCTCACCTTCCAACACCAACCCTTACTCGTTTAGAGTACCAAATTCCGTTTAAAATACTTATTTTCATTCCAAACAGGTACTCACATGAAAACTAGGTCACTGAACAACAATCAAGTGAGCAAGCTTAATCCAACTGAAGATGAAAAATAATTCATCTCTTCTCTCGAGAATCCTTTAGGAAGGATATATGAAAAAAAAAATTCTCATCATGCATTCGAGTTCATTTTTCTGACCCAGTCCACAGCCATCATTTCACATTCTTCAGCCCACATATACCCTTACACAGCTGCATGCAACATTAATTTTTAAACTTACACAGGGCTCGCACCCTAACACTAGCATCACCACCACCCCCTAAGCAATTCGCTGAGTAGCTCCCTTAAGTTGCCGATTAAAAATGAGCCACAGCTTGTTGTGACAGCTGCTATAGTTGTTGTTGGCGCTGGTCTCCTAGTAGTTCAGGTCCTCGTCGTCGTATCCATCTCATCATCAGCATCAGCATCACGCACGAAACACCATTTGAGTTCGCTGTTTCTTTGGCATTTTTACTTCAACCCAGTGTCCCTCCGCAAATATCAAAGTCCATTGCCAGTACCTTTCATGTGTGCATTGAAAACAAAAGGTGCCTGCCTGCTAGACAGGAATACAACCGAGTACAGGACATCGGAAACACCGTAAAACCACCGGACATAAGCAGCTGCAAATGACGATGGCCGGCAGCAGCGTCTGACACCAACAACCCCAGAGAGAGGAAAATTAATGAAACAAAAAAACTAGGGGAACATACAAAAATATTACAGTAGGTGTCCTATCCCGTCCCGTCATCGGTGCTTAATTATTCTGATCACGTTTGCCCTGTAGATGGGATGAACGACGATGATGCGCGTTCACATAACCCAACCCACTGTCGAGGAAAACTGCAAGAAGCATTTAAGATTAACTGACTCCTCGTCTCGGGGTAGTTCTCAGTTCCTAACCGAGCTATAGCTGATGATGACGATAGTGTGAAGGACTTTAAGCGGGGGGTGCTCTCCAGTGCTCACTTGGGTGAGTGCATTAAAGTGTGAAGGCAAAGCAATAAGGGGAGCTATGTGGGATTAGGTGGCTTTAATGTGAGACGATGGCAATTGGCGATAACGTCTTAAATGGTCTGTCGGATCTGGCGAACGGAATCCGTTTCATTGGATTTTTACACACTTTTAGACGTCTGTCTCGATGGGATGTGATCAGAGTCAACCAATCGATTGTGATGGCAGTCGATGTGATGTGATGTGATAAATCAGAAGAAGAAGGGTGGGTGGGACAACTTTAAGGAATCGATAAGTGGAGTAAATTTAAGTGAAGAGTTTCTTTAAAAGATCTCTGATTGAGGTACTTAAGCTTCAAGTTAGCTGAGACCATTTGCAAAGAAACAATTCTTTCATCAAGAAGTTTGCAAAATAAGGTCTTTTTTGACCTTTGAGAGTAGGCACTGAGCTCTAGATCAAGATAAGATGCTTCGAAATGCAGGAAAAGCTTTTTCTTTTGAAAGCTTAACAAAGGCTGCAACCTCTGAGTTGTAAGCTAAGTCAGAACGGGACAGATATGGCAATATCTCATTACTCTTAGCAAAAGTCAAGGAGCTATATCCGTGGTTTGATACCTTAGGTGAGATCTGAAGAAGTCGCTCATCTACGCCCGAACTTAATTATTATAACCACTCAATCGCGGATACCAGAAAGACTGACCTAGACAAATGGAAGAAACGTTCCCGAGGTCGATAAAGGAGCAAAATGATGGTGAGTCAGGAAAAGTATATCAAGGTACATCAACGTCAATATAACAAGGGCTGCATCCACTACCATATCGTTTACAAAATCTTGGTCCTTGGTCTCTTGGCACAATCTAGTAGTCACTGGTCTTGATTGGTCTCACTATCTAGCATTGAGTACTAGTTTTACCTGCTTGACTCTTCTAGTTGAGTTTGTGGGGGTCTTCTCCGAGCATCTCTATCCGCCTCTAAGATCACTGTAGCGCATTCAAGCGGGAGCGATTAAGGAACCCGTGTTCTGGCTGATATTAGAATGTTCATGAACACCTAAGGAGCAATTAAGTCCCTAGAACTGTACTCACTCACTTTTCTTTAAAGGTCGGTCTAGATTGACGCTCTCCTCTCATAGAGATGGCAGGGTAATTGAACATTCACACATGCTGTGCGCCAGGAGACATTCTAGAAAACTGCAGGACTGACGACCTCTACAGACACGGTACTACCTTCAGTATTCTATCTGAACGACGGGACCTGGGTATGCCTTTCCTATTCCTAAATAGCCAATCGCAGTTGAAAGGAAGGTACAACGTGCACAATCTACAGATAGACGGATCTAGCCTAGACTTAATAAGACTTTTTAATGATTTGAAACCACAAATTACCGTTGACGGTATCCTCATAGGATGCTCTCCAATCGGTCTAAGACCTCACTTCATTTTCACTTGTGCAGCCCTGTCCAAAAGGAGACAGCTCCAATGATAACCTCGACAACTTTGTGAATATTAACGTCAGAAGTATTCTCTGCTCCGTAAGTAGCTCTAGCTGATTCAATTAGTCTCCTTAGTAGTTTCTGGACACGTAATAGATCCTCTAGTTTACATCCAGGGAGCCAGCCTAACTTAACCTTACGTACCTGGTAGACATTTACAAACCTTAAACTCTGAATGCCTTTTTCTCAATACTTTGTCTTTAGCAGTTTCCCATTTTACTTGACCTCCAACTTCTGCTCGATGTAAATTCCTAACTCTTAGGTGAGGAAATTTTTTCTAGGGCAGTAAAGACTGGCTCTTGATAAGATATAACTTCCTTGTCATTTTCTTGTTTCTAGATACGTGCGATGTCGCCAGTGTGGCACACAATTTACTCCACAACGTCTCGTAGCTTGCAGATGAGTTAATTTACAAAGTCCTAGGTTAAGCATAATTTCGAGTTCTTTGGTCTGTTTTTGGATTTCATGGGGCAGCTGGAATGGTTTTATTGAGCTTTTTAACTGCGTGTTTTATTTCTAGGTGTTGATGTGCCTTTTTATCGGTTCTTGCGCCCGTCTTATCTATCATTTGGATCATGCGACATGCCTGATAGACTACTTGGAACGATGTCTATACCCTTTGATTTCATTCATTCAAAAGCTTATCCACTCCGACAATTGTTTGCAAAAGGTCTGATTCACTTGAGTAAATGAATCAACACTCGTTTACCTAAGCAAACAAGCCTTAATCTGAAACTTGTACCCAAAGTCATTTGTTTTTTCTTCAAATTTACTATTTCCTTAGTACAAATGCGCACATAGACTTATCAGACAAAGACTGTAGACAGGGTGAATCATAACTCATTTTATAAGCCGACTTGATAAGGCCTTCCGATTTCCTGCGATTTAAAAACGTTAATTGGAATCCAATTTGGGAAATTACATTTAAAAAAAAAAAGAAAAGATATCACTAGAACATGTTTAGATATTAATTTAGGTTCGTCAATGAATTTAAGATTAAATGGCAATTTCTTGAGTAACCTACCTAACCACCAACTGTATCTGTGCAAGAAATAAGTAGATAGGAAGCGGGTACAACAACATAACACGGTTGAGAGACTTTTGAAACCTACTTGCTAAATCTGTTAGATAAATACCGGTATGTACATACGTATAAGTGTTATGATCTCAATTCAAAACAGATTCATGATTCTTTACGGCGCTAGAGTACGTGTAAGCAAATGATAAACAACATTAATGATGATTAGATTGTTGACATGTGTATTTCCGGTGGCTTCAAAGTGGCACTATGATAGGATGGAGCTCAAAAATGGTCTGAAATGCCTTTAGACAGTAATCTTAGACAACTGTGGCGCATTAGAGGTGGAACTCTAAAGTTGGGAGCGAGAACGTATACAGATTGAAATGGAATATTCAAAATTTCACAGAAAATGTGCATCATCTTCAAGGACTAATGGAGACTTCACCAATCGAGCACTAAAACTTCTAACGAAAAGTTTGAGTCATGTCGTAGAAAAGACATATTTTGAACGCGGCTTTCACAAGCTAAGTCATCGCTTGCCACGCTGGAGGTTCCAAGTTCAACTGATGTTAAGAAAGTCAACCAACTGCGAAAAGCTGACATGAACTCTATTGGATAGGCTTGTCAGACTTGCAGACTTGCAGTAGGGTGGTCATATAATAAAATCTAGATTGAATTCAGTTGGAGGATTGCATTTGCTAAGACTTGTCAGGGTCTCTGAACACAGCGGGATTACTGGAAATGAGTTCTCCGACGAGCTTGCCAATGTTTCAGAGGAGAACTTCTCTAGCCCTGAACCCACTTTAGGTTTGCTCGTATCTTTGATTAGGGCTTCTATCGATGGTTGGGTTTCTAGCAAACGCAACTATTGGTGGCATGTTTCTCCAGACTAAACAGATCCTTCCCGTCGCCTGTAAGAAGTCCGCAGCATTCTTGCTGTCTCTTAACAGAAAAGACTACAGAAAACATATTGGCGTTGTTACGGGACACTTCTCCTTTGTCAAACATCTCAACGTGACACCACTATTTGTGAGGCTTGTAGAGATGGAAACGACTTACTTACTTAGTTAACAGGCCAGCGACCCTTGAAGGGTCTGAGCCTGAACTAATGCCGCTTTCCATCCTTTACGATCCCGTGCACGCTGCTTCCAATTTACCTGACCAAGGTTTCTGGCGTCCGCGATTGCCTGATCTTTAAACCGGAGGTTCGGTCTTCCTCTTCTTCGTGAACCAGGTGACTGGGATTCGAAGATCCTCTTAGCTGCAGCATTCTCGTCCATTCGCTCGATGTGGCCGAGCCATTGCAGTCGATGGATTTTTGCCTTCCGGACTACATCCACATCTTTGTACAGCTCGTAGAGATCGTGGTTATATCTTCTCCTCCATTCGCCCTCCTCGCAGAAAGCACCAAATATTCGACGTAGAATTTTTCTTCCGAAGGATCCCAAGATCTGATCCGCTGTCTTGCTTATCGTCCAGCATTCAGCTCCATAAACCAAGACTGGCAAGATCAGGGTTTTGTAGAGCATGAATCAGGAGTTTGGACCCTCATCACTGAAGCTCTTACTTGACTTTCTTAGAAAGACGAAGAATAAAAGAGTTGTACCTGCTCGTAGTACAATGGTTCTGTTTTTTGTATCTGAGTGCTCAAGTGTGGTATTCCAACACTCTGACAGAAAAAAAAAGACCCAAAAAAAGAAAGCTGGTCATATGGCTTAAGTGTTGATCGTACTAAGTAGTTATAATGACATCTGGAAATTGAAAAGAAAAACTGTGAACTATATGCATTGGCAAGAGTATCCATAATTCTCCCCAGTTATTCTAGACAACACCCTCGAGCAAGGACTGAAACCTACACTACACCAGTACTAAGCACCAGTGTCTTCATAGACGGTCCGAAGAAAAGGTTAGAGGATTCAGCGTCTGTTCAGACGCAAAGGGCAACAGAAGCCTTCCTAGCACAGTCCTGTATATTCAGCTTCCAGCTGATTTTTTTTTGTGTCAAGAATGACTCCAAAGTGTCTGGCAAAGTCGCAGTTTGGTTCTCTCCTGTCAAACATGTCAAAGAACTCAGTGCAATTCCGCACAACTCCATGCTGATAAGCACGTTGCGAAAAAAGTCAATAGAAGGTTAAGGAATCTAGCCTTTTCACATGAGTTTTATCAGTTAGTTGATCCCAATGATGACTCAGAAATCCATCATTTCTATGAACAAATTCAATCAATTACTCCTTCTTTCGCTTGACGAAACTATACCACATGGTTCTGTTACATTCTTTCGAATATCTTCTTCCATTATGACTCAATATTTCTTCAAAAGATAAGATACCATACCTTATAGATAAGATGAATTAATTTTTCCATGTCAAAAAAAAGAACCTTCCAAACATCGTGTCACTCCACACCTCAGTGATGAAGAACAATATGTAGCTATCAGCTACCGAATGAGACCCAAAAATAAAAAAAATAAAAAGATAATGGATAAATCGTTCGATTCCAAGAAGTGTAGATACATTTTTGTAAAGTGTTCAAAGTGACAAAACACCTTAATGATAAAACGATAACAATTGGGCTTGAAGAGATTTGATTGAAACCAATAAAAAATGAAAGTACTTGTTCAGTACAGTTGTATGTACTTTATTTGGTGGTGCGAATGGATACAAAGGGAGGGTGTATCTAAGATATAATTGAAGTCTCATGGTGACCAAATTAAAGGTCAACTTCTAACTGACCCTAATCCTAGCCTACGCTTCCCAGAAAAGTGAATCCTAGAATAACTCATACATTCGGTAGAGTTCTAGGTAACTTAATGCTTATTTCCTTATTCAATTGTTGCTGGAGCAACTATTATAAAAGTTGATTAGCTTTTACGGTCAACACCGACCGATCCTTTTCAGATTAATTCTAATTTTGGATTCATTGCACGCTTACAATGTTCATGTGAAAGAAAATAGTTCACCTACGTTAGCTTATAAAACATAACCTCTCAGCCTCAGCTCGATGAATGACCTTTCGGGACGATTGATGTTGTTGTTGATAACAATGCGAAACAGTATACGTATCATAACAAGCCGATAAATATATCCAAAAAAAAACAAACATATTACGCCTTGCAAGTACATTGTCATAGCTACGACCAAATTTTTGTTTTCAAATAAGGATTCCCCAATATGATTTCGCAAGTATGACCAGAACATCTATTTTTATCCTGTGATCAACCGCACTTAACTTTTGCCATTAAGTCGTTACTAATGACACAACAATTTATTTAATGGATAACATTTCATTAAACTTTTTTTTTTCTTTTTAGTTCAACTTAAACAATTGGTTCACCGATAAAAGGACAAAAAAAAAAGAACCGACATTTCTTATCTTAAAAGACGACACTAGGAGTGATTCAAAATGATATACAAATACCATCATGTATTCGAAATCATATACATATGTGATAACAGACAATGATAATCCGCCTAATTACGATGTTTTAATTTAACTTTTTATCGGTAATTGTTTTTCGAATGAAATTCTTTTCGCGTTGTATTTTATCTGTGTGTGTGTGTGTCTGGTAGCAGAATAAGATAAAATTTATCTGTTTGGGAGTTTGAGTGGAGTTTTCGCAAGAAATATTTAAGTTAATGATGAAAATGGGGTTATTGGTGGTTGATATCTGAGCAACACACAACATTTTGGTTGATTACGTATAAGAGGCGGTTCAACTTGTCAAGACAAAGAATCCAAAAAAAAAAAACCTCGATAAAATAAAGTAAGAACGGATACAATACCATTGGATGGGATTATAACTTTTAAGGATTTCACCATCTCTACAAACGAATCCTACCTGCTATTCATAGATTTTGAAGGAAGCTCTCCACAGTGTTTAGTTAGCCTGCCCTACATTTTATTGCTTTCTGAAGGGGTTTTACTACTCACTAGAGCAAAGCCATAAAGAAAATTAGAACAGAGGCGGAGGAGGTACCGATGTCCTTTGGTTTTAAAAGCTTACACGTTGGGTGTGATAAGAAATTACAGAGTTTTGTTGCAGGGCTGAGGAAAGAATACATGTATTCGACAGTATGTCCGTAAATAGACTTAAATGTAAACAAATGAGTATTCGAAGTACGACGCGTATTCTGAGTGAAATTTTGAAAGTGCAGAATGCAACTGAGGAAAAGTCGATAAAATATTTCTTCAATGCTCAAGCGAGTCTATGGACTTCCCAACATCCCTGTCATGTGTAAGTCTTAAAGTACGCTTTTGAATTATATCTTGAATGTACAGATTAATTTTTGGTGCACCAGCCCCGGTGTGAGCATTGTCCTCGAGATTTGGGTGGATGAACGTCTTATATATTGAAGCAAGGTTGCATCGTTTTGAGAAAACCTAGCCAGTTTGCAACATTTTTGACGAGTTCGAATATGTTTTCGTTCCAACGAACGTCGTCGTTAACACACATACCGAGGTGTCAGTCGTGGATGATAGTTCGAGAATTGGGTTTCCCTTAAGTGACAGAAGACAGAACTATGTTTTGGATGCATAAAACTCCACTCTTTTTGTAGAACCCCACTATATCACGCTGTCGGGTTTGAAATTCAAAAACTTTAGCATACGTTTCCGTGACTTTTCTGCGCCTGAAGAGCATGGACATGAGTTAGGAACTGAGGGTTCTGTCTAAGTTGCTGACGGAGATCATTTATGATATGAAGATGAAAAAGAGAGTCATAGACGAAACGGAGCTTCGGGGAACGCCAGTATTTTTATGTTGAAAAGCAGACTTGAAATGTAGTTTCTATTCCAATGAAAAAGAGGTACAAACATCGATGCCATATGCACGACAAAAGAGCATGGGGCTAAACTTTGTCAAATGTCACAGAAAGATGCCATGAAAGGAGGTGTTTTGTCAATGCCAGACCATTGTAGTTCTTTTCATGCTCAGGTCATGACCAGAAGTATTTTGAAAATGTTTTTGAAGTCAGTCTCTCCTTGTACACGCTCTTGAAGATAAGGTCGGAATCTTCAACGTAGTTAGTTAAGCGTGGAATTAAAGAATGCTTTTAAGCAGTCCCTTGGTAGGTGAATTCCTCCACAACCTCAAAGTTGTAGTTGTCTCATCGTGTTCGTAGACTCATTTAAGCAGCTTCTGATTCGATATTCTATGTAACCAAGAGCAATACAAGCATCTAGTCATGGAAATCAACCAAATATCGAATGTTGTGCGATTGTCGAAGCGAAAGGTGGAAGCCGAAGACCCAGAAGGCTGTTTGATCAACTCTAGCCTAAGCTGTAGTAGACAAAACCTAATGCAGTCACCATAATAAGAAAGGATACAACTTTTAGCCGAAAAATGTTTGAATGGCTTTATGCGATCTATCCCGATGTTATCCTGGTCCACATTTGAGTGGAAGCTAGGTTCGTCTGAACATCAATTCCGTAGTGAAAAAGAGTGATGGCTGCGAAACACAGGATCTATTCCCATCGGAGAAAGAGAATTGATCTTTGTCTGAAATATTCTACAAGATAAGCTGTGTCATCTTCTCGGTGAGCCTCGATAGGTAGACATTCATTTTCCAGTTAGAAATCTACACCATCAGCTAACATAAGCCACCCTCAGCTCTTGGGTAAGGTGTAGTAAACCAAGTCCTAGCATTTTTTTGAAGTATGTTTATGTACCTACTATCGAATTTAGGTAAATGGCTGTCCCGCTTTCCAGGATCGGTAATAGTTTGATTGGAGTCTTTCTGTTGAGTCAACAAAAACCATTTTAAATCTTCAAGACGAAATTGCACCAAATTCAGCTAAACTGGGCCCAAATCTTAGGTCTAGGTGCATGTCTTTGCTAAGACCGTGGCCTCATTCTGCTTGCTTCGTCACTTTTTGACACAAGCTGTTGGAATTGTTGCAAAAAACCACCCCCTTTATTGATTCATAGTCTTAATATGACTAAAATGATTCATTTAATGCGTATTAGGGTGCGATTACTTTAAGTTATTTTCACAAAATTCCTATATCGATACTTTAGACGTAAGCAGTGTTATAGGTGAATAGTATCGTCGTCTATATTTATCTTCATTATCATAAGCTCGGGGTGGAACACGTAAACATTTGCTTCTCTTTGAAAAGATAATATCGTAGACCCGACAACGCAGACATAATATGAAAGCGTGCCGTACCCTTGACTTTTTTTTTTGTTTTAAAAATAACGAAAGTAAATAGTTTGAACTATGTGTTAGGGATTTAAAAGAAAAATGCTTAACACTTACAGATTACGTTGGTCGGAAGAGAACTAATGTTTGTTTTTAAGATACAAGATATGAATAGTGTGCCTAAAGACCCGATCTATGTGTCTTTGTTCTAGAGCGAGTGTCTTAAATGAAATAGCAAGTTCGTATTGCAACATTCGATGAAGCTTAGAAAATATCCTTCAAACTTAAAATGTCTTTCACGATGAAGAGCTAAGAGTAGCAAAAAGTAGAAAGCATGTCCAATAGTAAATAGGATTTGAGTTGATTGTCAAAAAGATAATAAACTTGAGTACATGCTTGTCATTTAGAAGCACATCTGCACTCAAGTCTTTTATAATTTACCTCAGCTTATCTGGTTATTCTTAAAATAAGTTCTTATCTAATTTTTTTTTATAATGCATCTTAAGAACTTTGCTTTCTTTTGCAAATAAACTTCACCCGCCTACGAGAGTGGGTACATGTTTGTTTTTGTTTGCATTGTCTAAGACCGGATGGATTTTAGTAATAAAAAAAAAAAAGTTTTATGAGCGACTTTAATCCTTATCCTGCGGTCCGGATAAGTGATTGCAGATATAATGTAGCTCAACCTTTTTCAGCATAGAAACCACCATTTTATGTTAAAAAGTCGGCTGCAGCACGTCCCATTTGAATTGATTTATTGGATGCCTTCACTTGCTCCCGCATAGTCAGTTTTCTCTGAGGTAGAAAGTTTACCAAGGGGCCGGCACATTCTGGAATTAGGGCCGAACCTCCTGTTACTAATTCGTCAGCATTTTCATTCCTAGTTATGATTCTTGGACAAATATGTCAAGATAGCTTTGAGTCCTGCTGTAGGTGCTGCTACTTTTATTATGGATTTTGGTGGTCTCTTAGCTACTAGCATTCTTATAGGCCACCACGTTTCTTGTAAGCTCTTTAATGGGTTGGTCACAAGCAACAGTAAGTACCACATGCAATACTAAATGTGAAAATGACTATCATATCTGCTGCCGTCCGACTTCTTTTCCGAGGGGCGAAAGACTTACCTTGAATGTCACATGTTGTCTTCGCGAGAATGGACAGTAGTACTCGGTCCGATGGGTAGCCGAAGAAGATATCCGTGAAAGAGTTTTGGATTTTTATTTATTTAAAATTAAAATTATTTTTTTTTATAAATCACTAGCGCTAAAGGGGTTATGAATACTTTTATGATGCTATTCACACAGCGCTAGTCTGGGTGAAGTGATTTTGAAACTCAGATGGTATTAGGTTTCAGTCTTCTTGCTCCGAGGGTGGTGTCCAGAAAGACTGGGGAGAATTATTGGTACTGTTGCCATTGCTTATAATTCACAGTATTTCTTACGAACATCCCGATGTCATTAGATGTCCAGGGTCATCTGCTCTAACTTATGATTTTGTTGGAGGGACTGATAGAAAAAATCCCCTAGTCCTACTAGCAAGCTTTGTCTATAAATAGAATACGATTAATAAATTGCGAAATCTTGTGTATAATCACCACCATGACTCATGCATGTTCTATGCTATCGGAAGTGTTCACTTTGATGGAAACACTGTTGTTAAAAGAATAAATGGATTGAGAAAGCCTTTCCTGTTTTTTTGAACTCTGCAAGGTTCATAAGAAAATAAAAAACCTTCTCTACGTGCATAATAAAAATAAAAAAGTACAAATATTCGATATCTTGCACACAGCAGTCAACACCTTACGCGCCACCATTTCGCTATCCAACCTACAAGAGATAACGATAAAAAAAAAACATAAATTAAAATTCTATTCCTCCCATCCCCTCGGTGCACCACCCATCGGCTAATGATGAGTTATTACAAAAAATCACCGATCACCTCTTTAGGGGCGTATTCTTTTTTTTTTTTTTTTCATTTTTGGTGTCGCTATCTTAAGCCCACTGCGGTACCAGTATAAATGTGATAACACATGCTAACATTACTCTCAGTTAAACTTTACCTGTCGACATATTCGAAATATCGGAGTATCCGATCGCGAGGACACCCAAAGGACTAAAAAAAAAAACACGCACACACACAAAACCCTTTCGCAATGGCTTACACTAAAGGAATATACTTAGCTCTAGCATCGTTATGCTTTCTTCTTTTATCTGATGTAACTGTTGCTCAGACTACACCGACTCCTGTTTCCTGTCAAAATGCTACACCCTTTACTGTAAATGGCACTTTGGTGAGTGTGTTCAGTGATTAATTTACTTGTCATGTGATAAATAAAAATAAAAAAGTTTTTATAAAGTGATTTAGGTTTTTTGGTGCAGTGTGATTGATTTATTTCTTTTTTTTTTTGGGAATTACCAATAATTTCCATCATGTGATGTCAATGGATTCATAATATGTACCGTTAAAAATTCAAATGAATTCATGTGATAGATTAAGTGTATAAGCTCGTGTTGTATTGAAACTTTTGAAAACCAAAATTGAACTTGGCTTACTAAATAATTTGTCATTGAATTGTCGAACTCTGCTTTTGACTTTATCAAGCCAAGCTTATCGGGCTCCAATAATCCAAGGAATCTGTATTGAGTTGATTTGATAGAGTGTTGTGTCCTGTTCGTGAATTAATTAGCTACGCTTAAACAATTATTTGCCAAAAACTGTACTAAGATCAAGCAGTTACTGCGCCTTTCACTTTCAACTTCACTCGACCCAATCAATAGAACCAATAGCCTCAAAATATTCAAATAAAGTACACCGTCACCTCATTGTCTTAAACAGAAAAAAGCTTTTCTATAACCAATCTTAAAAGCATTCATTTCAGAGCCTTATACACTCAAGACACTCAGTGGTTAGTCTGTTAACTGCTAAGCGAATCTAACACAAGTTTAAATCACAGAAAAACGATAAACTACCACTCACCAGGCTATGATAAGCCTTTGAGAGTCTTTAAATCCTCCTCAATCTACCGCCAGAGTCAGTTATTTAATCTGGAAAATATATCATGCACAACATGAATGGTCGCTAGAAGTTTGACCTTGGCTCTCTACGAGCTGACGTGGCAAATATTTGTATTTTTTAAAGTCACAGTTCTACAAGTATCTACTTAAGATTTCAAAGTAGATCATCACCTCTGTAGTACTTTTGTAAACACTCCTTTCCGTCGTAGACATTTAAATCCACAGTTTTCATGAGAAGTTGTCATGCTTTTACAGGCTTCCAGTTCTATTCATAAGCCCTTTCTTGGTGGAACTTTTGTATGCCCTCTAAGTCCCAAAAACATTACTTAGAACCTCTGAAGACAACCTCTGGTCACTGAGTAGCTATTTTTCGAAGAATATCTTTTTGATCCCTCGACCGTGGAAATAAGTTACAACTGTACCTTGAATATTTGTTAAGTTCTTAGGTAGGTACTTGTAGAGCACAATACAGGTGCTGACATTTCTATATTTTCCTAAAGATCTACATACATCCTAGATTTGCTGACCCATTTAAGCATTCCTTGCTTCATTTTTAGAACTCCTCTTAACCAGAGCCTATTACCTATGAACAATAAGACTTGCCTATCTAAAAGCATTTCCATCTCAACAATGATCAAGACTTATAAAACTAACTTCGGAGCCTTGGCTCAAGTGCTGAGAATGTTAACTTAGGTCTGAACCTTAGCATAATCAATCAAGGCCCCTTCTCTGCACAAGCAACGACGAGCTTCTATTGAAAAATTAGGTCTTTCCTGCCGTATGGAATATTTATTGTTTGAGTCAAGGTTTACGAAGTTAAACTTTTTTCTCTATTGCTGCTGGCTAACATCTTTACTGATCCAGGCTTAGAAAAGTTACACATTCCTCTGTCTTCTTCTTAACTAACTTTGTTCCTTTTTTGCTTAGCTTTTGGGAACATGGTATGAAGCAGCTCGTAAACCAGTCGGTGGTGGTACCAACAGCGAGGAGTGCGTTCAAATGATTATCAACTATGACGCTGGAAACGTTACCGTAGAGGTAACCTATAGTCTTGATCCAACCGCATTGTGGATAAACCAAACAATTACCAACACCGTTATTTATAACGCATCTGATGCCGGATCCGATCCAGAAATCTTCTCAGCCGTCTTTAATGTTTCTTCCGGTGGTAAGACATGACATTCTTCATCAGTTTCATACTTTTAATCTGACTTCTCGAATTTTTTTTTTATCAAGGCGTCAACACAACCTACAAGATCCTCGACACTGATTACAGTAGCTATGCGCTTATTTGTGGATACATTCCAGAAACTGACGTAGTAGCTACAACAACTGTCTCACCATCAACAACTACTGTGTCTTCTAGTTCAACTACTGCAGTTAATTCAACAACTGCGTCTAGTTCCTCCACAGATGGTCCAACTACGACAAGTGCTCCAGTGAATCTAGTTCCAGCTGGAGCTTTCATTATAACCAGAGAGAGACAGATTAATGCCACATTCTTGGCTAATTTAACCTCGAATGCATTAGTTAACTTCTCGGACTTCCAAAACATCTCTACTGTAACACAGTCCACTGAGTAAGTTTTTTATTACAAATGTCCTTTACAAGGATTATCTTATGAAACATGTTTTTTTCTTTTACAGATGTTATGACAGCGGTGCTGGAACTTCAGTGCCTGTGTTGGCTATGGTCATGGCCCTTGTGTACTCACTCTTGAAATTTGTCCATTAAATTCTATTTGACTTTGTTTAGTTAGTTTTATTAAATTAAATTTAAAGAAATAAAGATTGTATTGTAATTTAAAAAGTTGTGACGAGTAAATTAAATTAAAAAAAAAAAAAAACAAAAAAATGTGGTGTCAGAGGTTGTTGTTGCTGTTACTCTGAATGTTTCGAAATACACGGCTGTTAGGAACGATGAAATTGTTTTTTAATTTACGATTATGCTGCGTCACAGATTTGATATAGACTTGGTGGAAAATGCCTTCATACTTACGGTGGCGCTACAGTCCGGGGTGGACCTCGGCCTCAACCAACAAACGTCGCCAGCCTTCATAGACTCAACGAATTGGGCAGAAACAACAGAGTTCCTTCCTTACTCGGGCACGTCGGAGTTGAGGTTAACGAACCAGCAGATAGCGTAGCTAGACTAGGAGCAGCTGAACCCTTCATTAGCTCTGAACCATTCTGTGGAATGGAATATCAAACCCTGAAGGGAGAGTTCAGAAAAACGGAGAAAGAGAACAGGACCAGAGCCTGGAATAACCTCAAACCTACGAAACTACAACCGGAAAAGATTTAAAGTGCGTATCAACCTAAGCAGGAAGAAGCTACGTATCCTAATAGGGTTCCTTATGGGGCCCTGAGGACTCAAAGGACACCTGAAGGAACTTGGGATAGTGAAAGAAGACCTTTGCAGATTCTGCGATGAAACCAGTGAAAATCCAGAATCCTAGAGTATTGTGTATACCAATTGTAGACCCACTTCTCAGTCTCAGATTCTTAAGACAGAGAGAAGGTGCTCCAGAGTCGAATATGCTGGCTGAGACTACGTAAGAATGTATGATTCTTAAGTATAGCTCCAGGGGAGTTATAACGTGAGGGTAACTCTAACAAGGGAACAAACCTTTTCTCAGGCAACAGACCATGAGGTCGTAGTGTAATGCCCAGATACAATAAAAATAACGTTTTAGCCTTTAAGACTTGATGGAATCCCTCTCAAACTTTCAGGAAAGTCGAGCTAACTAGGGTGCATTCTCGACCGTAAACTGACATGGAAAGATAACTCTACACCAAGAATTTGGAAAGCAGTAAAATTATTCGTAAAAAATGGGGACCTTGGCCCGTAGTCATCAACTGGATGTATACACCTATTGTCAGACCCATTCTGAGTAATCTGGTGGCCAGAAACAGACAGATCCAACGACTAGCATGGAAAGGCACGACCGGGGTCATTAGAACAACTTCAACTGCAGCCTTTGAAACTACGAGTACCAATACCAATAGACTTGTACCTGAAGGAAACAGACGCGAAAGTTCGGGAAAACAAGAAGCTGACTTGGACTATCTCAAACCTTCTCCTGACCCCAACCTAAGGATCAAAACAATCATACCCTCAAGAATGATTTTAGATAGAATATGCCGTATGGCAACCCTGTAATTTTACTCCTCTTAGACACTCATCGTGTAACAATTTCGTGTAAAACTTTCTCTGCCACCGGAAGTCGTGGTGGCATACATCTTTAGAGCATCCATCGTCTCTTGTATTTCTTTTGAATCTACCTACATGCTAAATCTAGGACGAGTTGTAAATTAGAAAACGACGGCATGAAACGTTTACAAGTAATTTCAATCTCCCTCAACAGAGACTGAGACTGACGAAGATGTTGTTGACAATGTTGATGACAGTTGATAGAGATGCGCTACATACAAGAGTACCTACTTCTCTAGAGTTTTCATATCTCAAGGAGCAACTATTCCATGAAAACCCTACTCGATGGTATGAGGGATGATGGCTAACAATATCACAAGTGGTAGTCTGATGCTGCTTGTCCACTGGGAGAGTTTGAAAATTGTCAAATGTCAAACACATGCCAACACCCGCCGCCGAAGCCGAGTGGAAGGCAAAATCTGACAGAATCATAAATGCAAACAAATCGAAGAGCAAACATACATGTGTACTTTTATCACCCACGCTCGTTTGCGAGTCCTTGACATTCAAGTTTCAAGTTTGAATTCTTGGAAATTTCTTTGGGGGATAAGAAGAAGATTATGGATTGTACTCGTACTTCTATCGAGATTTTTGGAACGATTGTGTCGTGTCCCTAATGGATGTGTGATTAATGCCACCATTGTGGCAGTGTTTACAAGGACGATCACAAACTAAGTTTAGTTGCTTGTGAAAGATGTTTAGTGGTCCTTTAGAAACAGTTGAAAGGATTTTATTGTGTTTTTCTTTGGGGAAATGAAAACGAAGAAAGGAAGTGTGTTAATGTGTCGCTTAACTGGGTTGATTTCGAGAGAAAGAGAGTAATGTTCGTTGTGTGATGCATTGTTGTTGCGTGTGATGAGTTAAGTGTCATTCTGGTGCAATCTGAGTTTGCTGTTCTTGACGTGGGTTCAACTGATTGATGCACGAAATGGGGGCAAGTATATCTAAAAGGTTTATGAGTTGACACTTTATACTTTTAGAATGTGACAGAGAGATTTTAAGCTTTAAATTTATTTGTCAGGATTCATCCCAGATGATCTGTTGAAAGCTTTAGTAGATTGCATAGTAGAGATCATGCAGCAGGTTCAAATCACAATCAGGATTCGATTCGATGAAGTACCCAAGTAATGGATACAAATACTAGGCGATCCCTTGGTATGAAGCTATGTAGGACGTATGACCAGCTAAGGAACTTCATTGGCTTGTCAAATTTGAACTGGAAATCACCTTTTCATCGATTCGAAAGCCGCATATGATAATATCCACAAAAAAGGAGACCCTCTGCATCAGTATTCTGAACATTGCTTACAAGATCCTCTCTGTCGTATTGCGTGAACGCCTAAAACCCCTCGTCAACAACTTGATTGGACCTTATCAATGTGGTTTCAGGCCAGGAAAGTCCACAATTGAACAAATTTTTACAGACTTAGGCAGATCCTGGAGAAATCACAAGAAGTCCAAATCGATACACACCATCTATTTATCGATTTTAAAGCTGCCTATGACAGTATTGATAGGGACGTTTGTGCAAGATGACGATAAAAAATGCTCGCTGCTCCATCAAGGTTGGTAACGATCTCACTGAAACTTTTGATGTCAAAAAAGGATTTAGACAAGGTGATGCGCTGACATGCGATTTCTTCAACATCATACTTGAACGAATTGTGCGAAACGCTCAAGCTAACAACAGCGGCATATACTTTCAAAAGTCTGTGCAACTACTCGCATACGCTGACGATATTGATAAATTTGACAGAAATTAGCGAACTGTAACGAGACAGAAGCGGCCCAAATGGGATTCGCGATCAACGAAGACAAAAACTAAGTATTTGCTGTCAACGAGAAGGGACACTCAACATCGATGAATCGGACAGAACGTCACCATAGACAGCTATAACTTTGAGGTAGTAAGGGACTTTGTCTACCTTGGCTCTGGTATCACTTCTGAAACCCACATCTCTTCAGAAATCAAACGAAGAATAACTTTTGCCAATCGCTGTTTCTTTTGGGCTGAGTAGTAAGATCCTTTCCCAAAGAACTAAGGAAACTCTGTACAAGACCCCAATCATCCCAGTTCTGCTCTATAGCGCTGATGCATAGACTTCATCAAAGGCGGATGAAGATACCTTTGGTGGCTTCGAGCGAAAAATTCTTCGATATTCAGTCCAGTGTGCGTTGAAGGACTCAGGAAAAGGAGGTTCATGGATGAGTAACACGAGCTGTACAACGTCAGTAACCTAGTCAAAAAACTTCGCATTTGTCGTTTAAGATGGCTAGGACATGGAGAGCGAATCGACACTAACACTCCGGCGCGACCTTAACCAACTTGGATTGCGTAATTTGTTAGCTAAAGACCGGGCTACCTGAAGAAGCTTGTTGGTTGAGGTCCAGGTTCACCCTGAACTGTTGCGCCCCCTAAGTAAGTACCAAAGTATGATAATATTCTTCGTGGTGAGACATAGAAGGCGATGGCTGAGTTCGAGACCCTTATAAAACTAACACAGTTGCACCACGTGATGCTGAAGAAGATATGTTGCAAGATGCAACTTGGAAACACCAATTCTCTACTTGTTCAAAAATGAACCGGATTTCGTCAGGGCGATACGCTATCATATAATTTTTTTCAATCTCGTCCTACAACAGATGAAACGCAGGGCAGATGTTAACTCGAAAGGCACTATCTTCAACAAATCTTTCCAGCTGCTGACGTACGCAACGCAGACAAAATTGACATCATAAGCCTTTCCTAGGATGCCGCCATACAGGCTTTTACGGCGAACCCCGTTGGCCTTGTAAAGTGCATGCCATCAATAAGCAAAGTACCATCAATCAACCACCTAGGACAAAATATCGCTGTAACAAGATGAGGATGTGGTCCAAAGAGCCAAAACACGACGTCTTACTCAGCTAAATCGAGCGAATGGACCTTAATACTCCAGCCAAGATGATTTACGAATCACAACCTATAGGTTCAAGGCGGCGACGAAGACCAAATCATTGTTTTAAGTATCAAGCTGTCGCGGACACCAGTTCTAAGCCATCGGTTCCAGACTGCATAGAATTCCAGTGTGAAATGACTGTCACATAGATCTAAAGAACTGAAGTCACATGACAACCATCACCCAACCTAAACTCTCAACACACCTTGTGAGCCAGAAACCAACTAGACTTTCCACTAACTCCCAATTCAAATTAAATTCGATGTCAAATTGAATTTTTATTTTCAATCTCAGGCACAATGGTGCACCCTTCAAGGACTCCCGCCTTAAATGCATTCCATAACCGAATATTCATGAATAAAGTAGTATGTAACAGCAATTCCATTGCACATCGAATATCCTTCGCTTTAAATTGCATCTACTCAATAAGATTCCTTCGTATCCTTCGCGATTGTAAAAGGATCTCTATAGGAAAATTCTTCAAAACAAACATTAATTTTTTTTTTTTTCAGAAAAGTTTCTATCAATTTTCATCATGATTTTATTAAAAGTAAAACTAAAGAAAACAAAACAACTAAACCAGCGACAGTCTCAAGGACTGTCTCTGAAGACGATAAAATTGGTATTCGTCCAAGGCTATGACACTGACATAGGGTCCGTGTATCTAAAGGCATGTCAGAGGAGCTATATCATTCTTCTGCATGTTTCCGATTCAATTTAAATTTGCATTTTATTTTATTTTCAACTTCTTATCCTTGTTTGTCTATACCCACCTCTGATAAATAAAATGTGATCCTTTTGTCGTTCCATTGATATACGATAGATGATGCGCGCGAATCAAATTACTCTGTCTGCTGCAAGGATAATTTAATTTTTTTATTTTTTTGTGTTTCCTGCATTCTGCACGGTGACAGATGACGTTGAAAATATAAGAAAAAATGTAAATCATCCTAAAAGTTGTACCCCACCCTGTTGCCGGGTGTACTCGAGGTTATTGCAAAATTAATAAGCCCACGGTACTCTTGGAATTTTAAACACAATCCTGCCCGGAATGCAAGGAGTTGGGGGTAGGTTTAAGGATGTTCGCCAAAAAAGGGGCGAGTTATTAAATTCCTTTGTTCAAATAAGGCGGATTGCGTGTGTGCTGTGCATATACTTGCGCACACAGGTGATTCATCAAAGTCCTCATTCAAATTGAATAACTCTCCAGGGTTAAGTAATCTGGGCGCGAACAGCATACACACACACACTCGCTTAGACGAATCCCGAATGGTGTAGTTCTATTTGGAGCTCTGTACATTATTGATATTTACCACGGAAAGGACATGGTCTTAACCGCCACACAAAGCTCTCCGTCTATACAATTCGCAGTTCGCAAACAATGTTCTTAAGGATTCATTACGACAACGACGACGATACGGAGAGAAGTGGAATATCTTGAAAAGGATTGAAGTGGTTGTTGATGCCGATGTTACCGCTGCCACTAGTGGTAGTGTATGTTCGTGTCATCTTAAGATCTAGAGGGGATATGTGATGTGAGTTAATTAATAGTGCTTCGCATCACAATTAACTAAACTAATTGACGGATGTGCGGAATGTTGTCCCAAACAACATACAAAAGGAATGAGAGATGGAAGAGATTTTGTTGGCGGTAAGACATTGTTTACTGTAATTTGAATGAGAATGTGGGTTGTGTTGAATCGGTGGTTTTGAGATAGTTTGGTTGGAAGGGATGTATCTTCAAGGATATTATAGGAAAGTGTAATTAAAAATTTAAGGAATGTTAAGGATTAGCTTTAAGAAGGCGTTCTGATGGAAAGACTAGATGGAATATATTTACGTTTTGATTAATAAATAAATGAAGGGAGTGGTTGGGCTCTAAACGATTTATGGTAGCTTGGTTGACTAGACTAGTTTTTCGTCATGTAGGATGAATTGGGTGTAGATAGGTCTACAGAACACTTCATTCAGTGCGCTGAAATTACCAAGTTAGGGACTCATTGTCTCCTTCCTCTTTTTGAATGGTTCATGCACAGTCTTATTGCCGCGAAAGCAGAGAGGTGACATTGGCAGAGTGGGTGCCCCGTCATTTCGGACATTTGATGAAGAACTTACACCTTGGGTCTGTAGTGATTTGAAATGATAAGCTTGGTGGTTCAGTAAAAACCTAAGCTGGACCATTTTTTTTTACGGAGACCAATGTTTTGCTGAAGTGATACCAGATATTGATTGCGAATCCAGAGGGGTTCTCTTTTGGTCCTCTGCCGATAGTAGTAAATGTCTATGGTCTACGTTCGCGTCAATGTTTTTGCCTTCAGAGAGTACCGAGCGTAGGTTGAAGACATATTTAAGTAGAAAGCCCTCAATATTCACTGACAAGTGTCTTCCGAAAGTCTACTACTAGTTTAATTTAAACTTTGGTGGGGCTGAAAGCCCCTATTTATTCGGCTAAATACTAGCTAAACAATCTTAAAACAAACTTAAAATTAGACTTAAACTTAAACTTAAAACTAAGATTAATTGGAGCGGTGAAGGAGATAGGATTGAAGGCAAGGAGTGGTGCGGTTAAAGTCAAAAAAGATAAGGTTCGAGTTAATCTTTTGTTGCATACGGGAGATCGGTTCATTCGACTCATAGGATGTGTGGTGGGTTGGTAGATAGAAGAGATGAGGGGTTCGTAGATTATAAGGGTTAGTGTTGAAGAAAACAGAGTTGTGAAGTGGCCTGCACGTAGTCGATGAATGAAGAGAATGTCGGTTGCATCTCTGCGTTCCTCAATGTTTTTTAAGTTAATGAGGTTGAGGCGGTTTTGATAGGGAGGGAGAATAAAAGGGTCGTTCCAGAGCAGACCTCGGAGAGCAAATCGAAGAAAACGCCGCTGGATGCTTTCGATTTTCGAGATATGGTACGGGGATCACACTTGACTGGCATACTCTAGGAGGGGGCGGACAAAGGTAATGTAGAGAGACCTGGTTACGTATGGGTTGTTAAATTTTTTGGACCACCGATTTACTAAGCCTTAAAGATTACCTCATCCATATGTGAACGGAAATTGAGTTCCCTGTCACACAAAATGCCGAGGTTGCGAAAAGATTGAACGGAAGAGACAGGTTGATTGTGCAGAAGGTAGTGTCGGACAGGAGATTGGTGCCGCTTATGAGAAAAGGTAATGGATTGATTGGGATTTGGCTATATTCAGTTCCAGGCAATTTTTGATGCACCAGATAGAAAAACTATCGACATCTTGTTGAAGGAAGATAGAAATCTTGGGATGAGGCAATGGTTTTGAAAATATTGTATCATCAGCACAAAAGGAGACAGGCGAGTGTTTGATGATCCTATCGAGATCGTAAATAGTAAGTATGAAAAGAAGGGGATGTAGATGGCTGCCTTGTGGAACATCAGAGGTGGCTAAAAAAGGAGCGGAGTGGGTGGACCTAAATCGAACACTGTAAAAACGGTTTTCCAGGTAAGAAGATATCCATTTCAACAGTATGGGTTCAAAGCCGATGGCAGACGGTGTGAAAAGTATTAATTGATGGGAGATTTTATCAAAAGCCTTGCTTAAATTGAATTCGTTACCATTCTAGAGAGCTGAGAGAGCAAACGATATAAATTCCAGTTGGCTTGTGCTAGTTGACCTACCTTTTAGGAAACCATGTTCTCTAGGTAAGGTGCAGGTCCGTAGACTGGTTGTTCAATTTGTTGTTGACTCAATGCCCAACCTTGGTGGACTCCTCTAATCACTGTTATCAGCTGCTTATCTGCATTCCTCTTTGCTTTTCTGCTTTGGCTTGTTTACTTTGACTCTTTTAGGTATTAGTGGACATTCTTCGAGGGCATCTTCGTGTTGTAATAGCCATGTATGTGTATGTAATTTGACACGACAGCTCATGGAGAGCCAAGGCCTAGCTTCTCACAACCATTCATGTTGTGCGTGTTATATTCTTCGCACGAATGGAAGGGACCTACAGTTTAATGCCGACTCCGATGTAATAGCCATGACCGGTTGTTACTCCAATTGTGATATCGTTGTACCCCGCGTCTTACATACACGTTTATCTCAATAAACCCCCCTTACGATTGCGTCGAAAACTTTAAGTACCTCGTCAGAATCCTTACCTAGTTACATAATTAATAACTCTGTGAAGATCCTAAGTAAGGGCTGATGCTCACAGTCGTCTGGTACTTAAAAACTCCTAAGTGGACAATTATCATCCTTATCCCTATTCCTTGCCTTGTCCTCTCGAATGGATACTTCTAAACCTATGTTTCACTAGAATTTTAATTAGCACAATGAGAGCTAAAGTTCCCAAAACCTCATAGCTATCTTAATTACAATAATTGTTTAGCCAAACACAACACTCGAAAGAGAATAACGCAATCCCAAGACGGGCTCTTATTTAATAGACCGATCCTGATGCTCCACTAGTAAGTAAGGATATTGAATGTCAAATGAACGGCATACATGATGCAATCTCTGCGTTAGACTGATAAGACAATGCACCACCATCAGGACCCACTTTAGTCGCACAATGCAACACAACATAGTCTAGAAGGATATTTTAATTAACGTCATTTTGTCTACCGTTTCAGAGCAGGATGATGCAAAGGTGCATGTGCATACAAAGCTTCATTAAGTTCATTTCAATCCACCTACAACCCCACCCCCATCTGTTCACTCATCAAAACTAATAATCTTCGCACAAACTCCCTCTATGCGTAGGTGTACACATACATATGTGTAATCAAGACCTTGTTCTCAACTGACATCTTAAGGAACCCTACTGCTTCTTTGCTCCTGCTACTGCTACTACTGTTGAAGATGCTATCATCGCTTCATGTATTTGACTTATGATGTCGTTCATTGTTATTGGATATCCTTGTGATGAAATGAAGTGCAATCTCACTCCTTCCCTTACGATGGGAATAACCAGTGTGTGCCAGTGAACATCAGGAGGCATCAGACACATCAACATAAGTGATATCCTCTAAAGTCTTGAGGTCCTTAGTCAAGTTGAAGTGGTAATTTATATATCATCTGCTAGATGCAGTATACACTCCTTGAGAAGAGAAGCGCTCATCACAAGTCGCATATACTTCCATTAGTGTGAGTGGAGAAAATTGATTTTAATTGAATTATCATGCATATAAGGATTCGGGTTCACATTGAAGGTTTTTAGTGCAATGAATAAGGACCAGGAGTAATGACGATGAGCTCGTTAGAGTGAATTGAAGAGCGGATAATGGGCTGTGGTTAGCGTAAGAGTACGAGGATAAGGTTTTGTATTTGTGCATGCATTTCTTTTTGGGTCATTAAGTTGACGATGACTGAAAAGGGACTAAATTAACGGTAATGATGGCATTTTGCACAGTAATGGTCGGTATTTCTATTCAAGGCACTCTTGATGAAGGATGATTCAGATTTTTGCATGCTGTTCTATTATCTACTGCAAAGCAGTGACACAAACCTAATGTGGAATCTATGTTCTATGGACTCTATATATGCAGGTATATGGTGGAACTAAGAAATTGGAAATTAAAATAGGACATGGAAAGAAGTAAAGTCTTCTACAGAGAAATTTCTTTAAGGTTGACTGATTTCTAAGGTCGTATCGCATAGCTCGATAGTTTTCTGAAATAGTTTGGACACAAACCACGCCGTTGAGTTCCAGTGTTAACGACAAACCGTAGCGACCTAGAAAGTTTTATCAACAACTTAGGTATGCAAAGTGTAGTTACTTATATAGGTGGCGCTACAGTTTAGAATGAACCAGGATCTCAATCTTCAGGCATCTCCAGTCAGCACGATCCTTAGCCAGCTGTTCCCAGTAGCATATTCTAAGTTTGTTTGTTTTTTTTTTTTTTTTTTATAATTCACCAGCGCTAAAGGGGTTATGAATACCCTTATGATGCAATTCACACAGCGCTAGTGTTGGTGTAGTGATTTGGAAACTCAGGTGGTATTAGGTTTCAGTCTTTTTGCTCCGAGGGTGGTGAGCAGAATGACTGGGGTGAATTATTGGTTCTGTTGCCATTGCTTATAATTCACAGTATTTCTTTCGAACATCCCGATGGCATTAGTACGATCAACACTTTTAAGCCATTGCCTACCCTACTGCCAGTGTTATGCCTATACAGTAGAGTTGACGTCAGCTTTTTTCGGAATTGACCGACTTTTTTTCTGTGACATCGGGATTCGAACCTGGAACCTTCAGCGTGACAAGCGATGATGCAACCACTACACCATGGCCACCTTGTTGAGATTGTGGTAGAACACGGTCAACACTAATAGGACCACAAATCTATCCCAACTGCACTTTCATTCGCTTCAGAAAACGTCTAAAGCCTAAGACCAAAGAAACAGCGATTGGCGAGTACGTTGGATGTCTTTCGTCGGCAGAACTAACAGAAGAGCGTAGATATATGAACTCCCTGGTGTGTTAAATTGGAAATTTCGTATTTTTTTCTCCAGGAGTACGATCTCTATTCACACAATCATACCAAGAACATCTTCCACCGTTAACAACTCAGCTTCTAGGAAAGGTCGATAGTTTTCTGAAATAGTTTGGACACAAACCACAAAGTGGAATGTCGTTTGGTTTAAGCACGGCTATGTCTACTTCAACCTCGTTGGTAGTTATGAGTGATTATGCCAAGCGCTGATCTATGTACATTTCCGTATGTTTTGCAGTCACATTGTCCTCTAGCTAGGAGTGAATCCCAATTTCCTTAACTACATGGAAGCTTATCCACTAACCAAAGAATTGAAGAAAAACTTGGTACAAAACGACCAAGGAAAACAAATGAGAAAAGCCGAAGAAAATTGAGATGCATAGTCAGGAACTGAACCCAATGTCCTTAGACACATTAGCAAACACAGGAACTAAACAAGTTGAGCAATAAGGTCTAACATATTCAAAAGGACTTACCAAATTTCAATCAGAATAATTTGCAAGTCATTCGAGCATAAGTGACCCAAAAATTCAATTCCGAAGAGATTGACCCTGTCCCCTTCACAAGGAGCACAAGGAATCTCATCATTGTCACAACACTCAAACAAAACTCATGTAATCCACCTCATAAGACAAATTTCAAAAAAAAAAAAAATCGCTCTCAAGGCCACGACTCAACAGTGTATACACATCCATCTGACCCTGACACAAAGTTCATCCATTTCATTGAATGTAAATCCTCTAGATATAAATCCACTTCATTAGAGCTCCTTCACAAGGACTCAAAACGCGACGCCGCCGATTACCAAATGAGCCCAATCGCATCAAATAATTAAAATCCCATCAATCTTTCGATTCAACACAAAACGGAACACCAACCAGTCAGACAGCAGTCAGCCTTTCCCATTCAGCCATATTGTGGTTACTATGTTTTATCCTTCAAATCCATTGGATATTAGCCCATCGTCTGCTGTGTTATCCAGCAAAGTCACCTCGCAAGCGATATATACACCTTACTCACACCCGAACACCCACATCTGTCTTCTTCTTCTTCATCATCATCATCATCAACAGCGGCAGCAGAAACATCGTCGTTTTCGTTGTCGTCTTCGTCGACTTAGATAAATTTCAATTACCTCCACAAAGATCCGAAAATCTTTCGCACAAATCACAAATCCTTGAAGGATGAGAGGACCCGAAGTGATTCATTGGCTCAGCTCCTTTATCAATGTCCTACAGTTTCAATGTGCTGGTGTTTTTTTTTTTTGCGTTACGAGGGTGTTTCTTTTTTTTTGCTTTTGGCTTCCCGCTTGCCCTACATCGATTTCGATTGACAAAAACCAGCACAAGGAATCACAAATCCAGATCTTGATAGTGAAGGATATCGAATATCAGCGGGCGGAAGGAGGCGGACTGGGTGGAAAGTTATTTGAAATAATCACAGATTACACAAGTTATCCATTAACCCATCAGATCAGAGCCATTAAACAATTTTCCAGACTTCAGTTGCGTATTTTTTTGTTGTTGTTATTGTTCCTTGAACATTGTCCCTAGTCTCTCGTGTTGGTGTCAGGAGGAAGTTTTTCCTGTCTAGGGTGGTTTTTGTCCTGTATACAGCCGGAGAGACATACAGCAACAGTAGGGGAAAAAAAAATTTCGATTCACACATAAACCGATCAATCAATTGCAGACTTCTGACTGGGCCGGGGGATATTTATGTGCAGTCGTTGCTGTGTTGGTATATGTGTGTGTATGTGCGGGTGCAGGATGTCAACTGGCGAGTGAAACTTTTTTTTTGGGAGAGATTTTCCATTTTTATGCCGGCGCAGGGTCAATATCAACGATAATACGTGCTAATTTGAGTTTTTTGTTGAAAGGATACATTTTTTTGCATGTCGTTATCCTTGCTCACTGGATTCACTGTCTATCCATTTTGCCACAGGTGACAGGGACAAATGTCAGTGCAATGATGGCGCAATTAGCTGTTGATGAGATGTAATTAACGGGAAAATTGTTGATAACAGGGAAAATATGTGTGCGCCATTGGCGTGGAAGGTTATTCGTTGAGTGTCGCTGTGATCGAGAGATGCTGGAGGAAGGACCACTTGACAGATGGTGTAGCGATGAAAAAAAATTACATAGTGGTTTGTAATAGAAGTTAAGAGGCTTTGGGAAGACGTAGAAAAATTGATTTTAACTTATGCGATGGCGACGGCTGAAGATAGTTTCTACACACCTGTTGATGGAGAGATCCTGGAATTTAGAATACTCCTTCACAATTCCTTATAAACTTTACTTCCTCTCTTAGGTACACAATCAAAGATAAACATTTTATCTGAACAGAAATAAAGATTAACTTTCGGTTATAACCTTGTAACATTATGACAACACTCTCCAAACTTAACCCGTTTAACATGAAAACTGCCAACAACCGCCCATCAATGATGTCACAACCGACACAGCATCAGATACATCAAAATGTTACATAATCCCAGTTACCACAGTTCACCTCTAGCGCTATAACCCATCCCTTAGCTCAGATGACGTGTGACAAATGACTCAATTATGTGTCTACGAAAGGAGTACACACCCACGGACCTTAAAACAGTATGCTCTATAGGCCACATGCTTCTCGATTCTTAAAGAGGACATAATCCAGCTGTTCCTGTCGCTATAGTCGTCTTCGTCTTCGTCGGTGTCGGTGTCGGTGTCGACGTCATTTGGTGTTGGCAAAAATGCTTCACATTATTAAATCTAATTTACGCGCAGGATAGTGACAGGGTGGGTTTGATACACCCTCGGGCAGGAAGACAAGTGGTACAGGTAATGAAGTGTCAAGCAAAATAAAGATGCACGCATTCCTTGAGCGATGTTTTAGTGACTGCCCTCACTCTCGGCATCATGATGCCGGAATGAAGATGAAGAAAAAGTGTGTCCTGTCTTCCCCGGGAGAAAATTAATAGCTTGACATTCCTTTCGTAAACTGAAGAATTTCCATGTCTGGAATGGTATTATAATGGGAAATCGTGTGGGCGTGGTTGGTGGTTCTATGGAGTACAGGCAGTATATAGTGGGTGAGTTCCAAGTATGTCCTTGTTGAGTTAAAGCAATTTTCGTAAAATCAATGAATATTTTGTGAAATTTAAAGTTGGTTTCTGATGTTGCGAATGCAGTCAAGGATAAGAAATAGTCTTAAGTTGTTTGAAGCATCATGTAGAACTTGTGGAACCTATTGTGGCTAATTTCAACAGATCCTTCTTTACAGAAATCCAAAACGGAATCTGACAGACAACAACAGAAAGGATGCATAGTCAATTAGTGGGCAGAAAGTGAAGGCGTTAATCTTGAAGACTGGGTGCAGCATGAAGAGCACACATCTCTGTTTGAGGATTGGATTTGTGTCCCTAGGCAAACGCAGAAAGTCGTCGAAAACACTTCCTTATCTAATGCGATGGATGTGATAGATATTAAACGAAGGAACCACCTCAGATCATTGTGATATTTATGTAGCCTAGGTGTTAACCAGATGCGTGTACGACGATGCCAACAAAATGTGACTGCAAGGTCGTTTTGGGTTCGTTTTCGTATCAATCTACATCAGTCTTGCTCCGAGCCAAGTTTACAATGCATTTAGCGATGAAAAGCCTACAAGATGCATCAATGCAAAGATATCCCGAACAATAAAGTCCCCCATTCGAATAGATACAAAGGAGCAAATGAAGTCGTGAGTGAAAGTTGCGATCCATGGGATCCATGGGGAGACAATGCTCAATAGTACCTACGCTGAAGTTTGGAAAAGGGCTAAAGACAACTTATAACACTACCATGAGCCTCCCATCAGTTCTGCTAAAGATATTCGAAAAACTGATTGACGGACACCTAAAGGTTGTAGTCAGCACGCATGTCGATGGAGAAATTTGACTGAAATCGATTTACAGTCTAGACAAGCCAAACGTATCCTAAATCTTGCCAATTGATCCGTCGTTACCTGTTTTATCAATAGCAAATCACTAATTCAATCAAAAAGTTCAACAATCTACGAATCGATTACAAATTCCATTGGTTCTCCGTAAGCATCCAGCATTCCCAAGTGAAATACGAAAAATTGTGCAACCGGAAATCAGCTCGCATCTAGATAAAGCTAGCATACCGAAACCTGTGCAATGCAAATGCAGTTTAAAAGTCCGAAAGTGATCAAATCCGTGCACTTGCCATATGCATTATCCTGTCACACCGAACGCGTTTAAATGCAAGTCGATTTCCGCTGTGGACTTGACTGTTGGGGTGTTCGAGCTCACCATTCGAATAAATTTTAGACGAGCCACCCAACGTATAAAACCCCTACCACGCTGACTTTTCAAAAACTTTCAGTTTCCACCGACAAATTCTGTTATACGGAAACATAAGGGCAGCGCATTCAATATTCAAAGGGATGCTCATGCGATGACAAGCACAATATCCACATATCCTGGGCTGTATGTTACCGGGCTCCAGTGCGTATGTGTGTGGGTGTGTTTTTTTATAAATTCCCATATCATTTGAACGCTTGCTATACTTCTGCCCTGTGCCATCCTGTTTTTCCATCGCGGGATAAAAAACGAGAAAACAATACAAAGGCACACATAACGGATTGGAATCTAATCCCCGAGCGTTTGTTGTTCCATTTACAGAACCACCCGAAGGATTTTCCCTGTTCCTCGTGTTTTTTGTTCACTTTTCCTCAAGCATTGACATTGTTGGTCGGTTGGTTAAAGGATTCCCCGAAAAAAGAAGACGAAACATTTCTCACTTCACTTGTTTACTGGCACAAGGTATACGTTTACATTCAGTGCGTCCTTTACTTTTTTTGAAGCAAGCTGCTAGGCTGCCGGCTGCTTCTTATTTTACAGTGAAGAGGTAGTGGTCCTTCAAAGGACATGTGAATGTGTTTTTTTTTTGTGCGAGATACGAAACACAAATCGAAATCGAAACAGTGAACATCAAAGATGAGCAAGGAGTAGAATAACAACAAAAGAAGCAACAAAAAGGAAGTGAAACAGTTGGAAGGATTCGATCCGGAGAGAAGTACCACTGAATGGATAATCGATTTTTTTGGTGGTTCTCAACTTTGTTAGCCATCATCGTCATCATGGTCGTATCACCCATATCACCGGCGAAAAACACGAACACACACACAGCCGAAGGGGTCTGCCTGTTCGTTTACCCCGCGTCCTGTCGCGTCACATGTCCTTTTGTTATTTTCAATTGCGAACTTAAGATTCATTTTTGATGGTGGTAGCGCTGTGGGTGCCTGTTTGCCTTAACAATGCTTGTTCAGTGGTGTTGCTTTTCTTTGTTGAACGCTGTTGGACGTAGAGAAAGTGAACAAGGATCGGGAATTGAGTGTATGTGTGTAGATTTTGGGTATTTTAAGGGCGGACACAGACATGGAAGTAAATGTTTAGGGAATGTCTGGCTTGATTTTTAATTTTTTTTCTTCTTTTTTGGTCTAAAGTTAACTTATGAAGGTTTTGGTGAGGGATTTTGATTTGTGCGGGGGTGTTTTTGAAGGACAGGATTATATGGTCAGTGAACGAGGCAGAAGGATCCGTTTGAAGGACTTTTACATTTAATTGATTGTTTACTTTTGGGGAAATTGTTTGTTTTATTTATTTTGGTGAGATTTTTCTTTCTGGTTGAGTCTAGCGAGTGAGGTGTGCATAAGCGGAAGTGAAATTGAAACGTGTTTAACTGGCAAAGCACTGCAAACATTGGTGGGAGTTAAAAACAGTTTCGAAGGATGAATGTTTTCTTTAAATTTGATTGTCCGTTCAAGTGGTCCAGTAGCCACACATGATTATGAAGTGATTTTTGAGAATGATCGGTGGTCTGAACATTTCTTGGTCAATGAAGAGTTTGGAGCTCGATGCGATAAGTTTCAACAAAATGTGGAAATCTTTCAGAGCATAAGCGGCTGGTATCAACATCCATACATTGATTGCTTTACGACCGGAACTCATAAAGGAAACTAAGCCTAGACGACCTAGGAAGATGCAGACTCTACAATGAATAGGTGAATCATATTCATTTTAAAGTAAACTTTCTGAGGAAAGATCTATCCTCTCTTGATCCGCTTCAGATTCTTAATTTCCTAAAGAAGGACGAACTCAAGTTGAAGAAAATCCACGCCTAATACTACCCTCCCACGTTTGAACGACAAAAGTTTTACGAAGCTTATGTTGCTGCTCAGAACCTGAAGAATCATGATTAGGTTAGGGTGGCTGGAGTACAGACACTCTTAGATCAAAAGAGGAAGATTGTGATATCACAGGACTTGTCGCTAATCTACCTTCTTGGGGGCTTAAAGAAGGAATTTGAGCCTCGTTAAAAAAAAGAGCGTGTTATTGACCTCAATAAACCTCAAAAATATTGTCGAATCAAACTGCTCCCAAGTAAAGCAATCTGGAAAATGGTGGGTTGGGTCTTCCTTCTCTTCGTGTCTACAGCTCCTGCAAAAATCATTTGAAAAGTGGCGGCTAGGCCTGTAAATCTATAGGAAAATATCCGAGAGGCTGCGATGACAGAAATAATTTGCGATCGTTGAAGCATAACCAGACCATTGGAGCGTTTCTGGTCTATCATAGGCCAGATTTAAATATTTGCAAGCCATGATATGATCTCAACTGTAGTTGATTTTACTTATAGCATTCAGCTTGAGTAAGTGCTTACATTGATAGCCTCGCTTATCTGGCAAAAGAGAGGGTCTTCAAATAGGGATTTCCGAACTTTGACAATTGATAGCGACCATTGTTGAAGCTACATCTGTCAAATTGACTCATTTATTCAGTCTGTTTTGCCAAATCTCCATGGACGGATATAGCGTTCAACAACACGTGCAAATAATAAAATTGTTTTATCAAAATGGGTGTTCTGTTCGCCCATTTTACGGTCGCCATAATCGTCCTTCCGAGAGAACTATTCGCAGTGTGGTGGATCAATTTGAACCCACTGGTTCAGTAAACGATCAGCCAATATCCGTACGTAGACGAAACGCAAGATCTGCCGCTGTCCGTGAGAGTGTGCAGGAGAATCCGAGACAGTCAATTTCGCGTCACTCACAAGAACTCGGCCTTTCACAGACCAAAACTTGGCGAATTTTGCGTTGTGACGTACAAAATTAAACTGACCCACCAGCTGAAGGTAAACGACCATAGACAACGACGTGTGTTCGCTTAATGGGCTCTGGAGCAGTTGGAAACTGACCTTAATTTTCATCGAAAAATCTTCTCCAGCGATGAGGCCCATTTCTGGTTGAGTGGGTACCCACAGCAAACAAAATTGTCGAATTTGGCACGATACTAATCCACATGAGATCCAAGAGCGTCCAATGTATCCCGAAAAAGTCACGGTTTGGTATGGATTTTGGGCTGGCGGCGTCATCGGTCCATATTTCTTTGAGATCGACGTTGGCCAGGCCATCACTATAGGTCGATGATTACCAACTTCTTTTGCTCAGTGCTTAATGCTTCTCTGAAACAGCGAGGGATGTTTACGTTGCACCTGGTCCTTCGAGAGTTCTTATTTCGACTCCGAACTTAGTTATATATAGGTCATCTACCATAGAGTGACGCCTCTTCTCACGATATATGTAAACTTCTTTCCTTTCTGAATTACCAACCTATTGCAGGTTCTGAAATCTATTTCCGTCATAGAAGGATGTTCACTGTAAGTAAAACTTCTTAGAATACAATTTTTACAATTGAAAGAGAAAGGATATTACAGCTTACGCCAAAATTCCTTAGAAAAATGAATAAAGTTAAAATATAACCCAAGAGTAGCCAACGTTAAGCCAAAAACCCGAATGATGTACTACATACTCGTATCCATTTCCCTAAGAATAAAAAAAAAAATCCACACATTTACATACTGCATCCCTTTTTCTCGTTAAATTCCTCTTTGAAAACTTGTGTCCTTCCACTTGAATACAAAACATTTCCGATTGAATGAACACAAACGCACATAAGCCGTTCCGCCACCACAACTGTTAGCCAAAGCAGCAGACAACAATGTGTCTTTACCCCAAACAAAAAAATAAAATAAAAAATAGAAAGCATTTCTTTGGGAAAGGATTTCCTTCAGCTTTTATTTATTCTATTCCTTGAGAGCACGCTCTACATATCCTGTTTATCCTGCCATTTATAATCCTAACATTTTGTGAATATGCAACTGATGGGGATCAGGTGTACTGTTGTGCACGCCTACTTACCACAGTTCTCATTCTTCCTGGGCACTCTCCCCCCCCCCCGACTGCTATACAATGTGCATCCGTTTTTACACAGAACCTTTGTAAGGCCTCGAATCCTTCTGAATTCTTTGTAAAGAATATTTTCTATGCACACACACAATAGATATCTGTTCTTGTGCATGGAAGACTGTGGACAGAGAAGGGTGCATCCTCGAATGACAGCATAGTTTCAGATTAAAATTGTTTGAAAGTTTTCTCAAGAAGTTCCGTCTCCGGTGCGGTTACACAAGTCGAAGTCTGAGTCGGAGTGGAAGTTGGAATTTTTGTGGTGTTCCACTTGGTTGGGCTTGATTGTTGGTGTGTGCTATACTGTGGTGAACAGTCGTAGATAGCAGCTGTTGCACGAAAGTCATTTGTGTTGGTAATATCTGTGCTGATGGTGGTGATGATGATTACAATGGTTGCAGCAGAAATTTCACTCCGTTCGTCATTAGGGGGCGAAACCAGCCGTCTTTCCTGAGTCCTTTCAATTGTTTTCTAATGAGCCTAGTTCCTGACAAGTAAGAGGATTTCTTTTTCTTTTTCACCGCCTTGGGGAGGTGATGGAGGATACACTATCAGTGATATTAATTTCAAGGGTATTTTCTAGCGTTAAATGGAAGTTTTATTCTTCATTTTCTTTCGAGAGTGGAATTCAACTAATTGGATAGTTAAGTGAAGTGGAAAAGTTACGTTCTGTGTGCTTCTTCCTTTGTCCGTGTAGTGGAGGGTGGGATGTTCAATTTGTCATTGGAGCGTGTGTAAACACTTTGAAAAAAAAAAGAAACAAACTTAGTCTTGCTGCAAAAGGCTGTGCAGTTTTTTCTTACATAAACAAGTGAGCTGGAGTAGGAATAAATTTGAATGCTAACAGCCAATTAGTTCTTAAGAAGTAGGGTTTGGGGTGCGTTGGGAGCAAGCTGTTGTAGTATCTTGTGTTTGGTTTTATTTAATTTCAATTAGCAGACAAAAGAAATGAAAGGAGTGAGTGTGGGTAAAGAGGCTAACAAAGTTGGCTGCAGTAAGCAAACGTCTTAGGATCCACAACACTAGCATCAATTATATGAAACATTTTGTCCTTAAAGGCTTCAATTGTTTTTGGTGTACTTGTGCACAAGAATGGTTTAACAAGGCCTCACAAGAATTTAAATATTTAGTGCAGTAGCCGGTAGAGCTAGCTTCTCACAAATATTATTTTACGATTGTTATACTCCTTACATCAACGGAAGGAACTTCCAGACGTAATTGCCACCTCTGAACGGCGGATTAAGAAGCCTTTTCTGGGCAGATTTCCTTTGCTTTCTGGGAGGTAACGCCGCGATAAGACGATTGGTTGTTTTGCTAAAGCTCGTGTCCGTGTTAGCTCACTTAACAGCTCAACGCACTAACCATTAAGCCACGGTGGTCGTTTCGCGAAATTATTGGACCTAGAAGTTTGTTTAAGTTAAATCTTTCACATGAAAGAAAGGAAAGGGTCGTAAGGGGGTGAAAAAGTCGTTAATTTTGGAGTGGTATCTACAATGGTTAGGACCATAGGATCAGTAAATGCACTTCACACCAAGCTGTATTTGTTTACTGGAAGCTAGAGACGCTCTAATGTCTTTCGTGGATTGGTTTCACATCATATATAAGATGTCAGCTCCCTGTCACTGAAAATGATTGTCTTATGGAAATCTGGATCAGTTTCTGCTTGAGACGGAGTTCTATCCTTTCCAATTGCTTTCTTCTTGCTACTACTTCGAAAGGCTATCATTTTTCTTGAAAAGGAAGATTCGGTTTTCCTTGTCGTCTCGAAGGCAAGTACTGCGATTCAAATGATCCCATAGATTTGTGTCCTTTTCCTGACTACATTTATTGGTAAGAACATTGGGCTGCAAGTTCGAGTCTCAGAAAAATACAAAGTCTTTTGCGGTACCAAAGTGACTGACGGCTTAGCTGCCATGTTTTTTGACGCAGCATGGGATAACTAGGAAAGGACCATGCACTACTTCATCTGCTAAATGTATTTCAGGCGAGAGCATGCTGGATGAATGGAACTGTAACATTGTTTGTCCGATCCTCAAGGAAGGAAATCCTCTTTACCGCTAGGTATATAGGCACATCATATT
Source organism: Criorhina ranunculi (assembly GCA_951813785.1). Taxonomy (NCBI): domain Eukaryota; kingdom Metazoa; phylum Arthropoda; class Insecta; order Diptera; family Syrphidae; genus Criorhina; species Criorhina ranunculi. Next base: position 86,274,132 of record OX638381.1, on the reverse strand, counting down.
ATAAGGTCCTATCTTTAGTATTGTGTTAACGCCTAAAGCCTTTTGTGTTGCTTTTAACCAAGAAAGCCCACCAGCGACTAAATATTCACACTACGGCAGATCTTGCAAAAAAACCCGGAAATTTAAAATCGATACTTATCACCTATTAAACGATTCAAAGTCCGCGTATGCCACACTCGTCCATCTTAGCAAAAGGACGATGGAGAATACCTACATCGTTCTTGTTAAAGCTGTGTAAAACTCAAACGCCACTATCAAAGGCACAATCTTTCGAAAATCCGTGCAATTAGTTGCATAGGCTAACAACATTGAAACAATCGAAAGAATGTAACATAATGTAAGTATTAAGTCAGCTTTGTAGAATCAGAACCCTTCATCAGGGTTTTTAGGTTAAGTTAGCACACTCTTAGCGACAAAGCAGATTTGGCCACGGATGGATTTGAAACGCTCTGTTTCCAGTTTACTAGACTTAGGTTTCTGGCGTCTACGAATGCCTGATCTTTAAACCGGAGGTTCGGTCTTTCTTTTCTTCGTGAACCAGGTGGCTGGGATTAAAAGATCCTCTTAGCTGAAGCATTCTCGTCCATTCACTCGATGTGGTCGAGCCAGCGCAGTCGACGGATTTTTACCTTCCGGACTACATCCACATCTTTGTACAGCTCGTAGAGTTCGCGGTTATATCTTCTCCTCCACTCGCCCTCTCCGCAGCTGCCCAACTCTCTCCCGCAAAAGATGGCTCCATTTAGAATTGTACTTCAACGACTTAGGCGATCTGATAAACACAGATGTCAAAAACCTTTTTCGCTTCATCAGAAGCTCCAATTGGTTCAACAAGTAGGTGAAGAGTAGGTCCAAGTGTGCTGGCAGCCTCTTAATCCTAACCTAACCTGTAGCGTCACCGCACACATAGATGGCGGCAGAATAGGTAGGAAGAAAAGGATCGAAAGCTCATTTAGCGAAGAGCTTACAAATGTAAAAAAGATATGCGATTCACTCGATCAAGTGGTGTCCTGCAGAGCAGACGGATAAATTAAAGTGTCGCTATGAAACAAATGTGCAAATTGTGAATAAGTTAACTATAAACTTATTCACAATTTGCACATGATAGGTATATTGTGAGGTACAGGTAATTGGACACCTTTCTTATGGACCCGATAATTGGTGCTAAGTTTGTAGTCGTTCCAATAGAGTTCCACGGACTAATAAAACAATTTAAATTTTTTTTAATAAAATTCTTTAATATATTTTCTAAATTCTTCACTTTTGTTACTTTCTATGTACTTATAATCCCTATAATTAAGATTGCTTATGTTTCTAAAAAAAAAAAAAAATATCCAAATAAAATCCTTCTTAAACTTAATAACGAAAATTAAATTCAATAAAATAGAACGAATATAGCTTGATTTAATCCGAAGAAGTTTTATAAAAAAACATATCGAACAATAAAATCAAATTCTAAATAAAATCTGCTTAATTGATATGATTTTCTTATTTCTTCTGCTAAAAGTTATAATCTGTAGTTAGTTAGTTTTGCTTTTGTTTTTGTTTTTTTTTTTTCGTTTGCACAGGAAACGTTTGGAACGAAGGCTGAGAAAATAGTTTTACTTTTTTACATTTATTTATTTCATATTTCTACTATTTTAATAATAGACACTTAAATATTTTTATTTTCCTGTTTTTTTATTTTTTTTACTTTAATAATTATATATATATTTATTTTTTATTTTAATTTGTTTATTTATATCTGCACTCTTATGATTGTTCTGCTGTCGGACAATTGATTAGAATATTTTCTTCTTCCTCATTATTTTTTATTTTAATTTTTATTAACTGCAATGGACATGTGTTTTGTTTAAATATTAAGTTTTGGACGAAAAAAATTATTGTAGGGTTAGGAGGAAATGTTTTAAAAAAAAGTGGAAAACAAATTGCAGAAATGAAAATTATAATTTTCTTTTGTTTTTAAATATTAAACTCAACAAATCGAACTTCTATTCGCTCTGATAGAGAGTAGGATACATTTTTTGTGCTCATTTTATATATCAATTGTTTTCTTATGTTTAGAAATTCTGTTTTTTTTTTTCAATTTTATTTTACAATTTTAGTAATTGTCTTGGGTTTTTTGTTTTTTACTAATTTTTTATTTACATAGTACACAACCTAAAAGTGGTCAAGGATTTCGCTTGGGCATTTAATTGCAATCGAATTTATTTTTACACATTATATGGAACCAATTTAGAATTTATTTTACTTATTTTTTGCTTTTTTATATGCAATGAACAATTTTTAAGGAAATATCTAAAAATTTTAAAATTTAATTCTACAATTCCTAGGGTAGTATCTAGTTTTGGGTTATTTGAGTTTATGTTGTTCTCTATTTTTCTTTTATCAATATCTAAACTATAAAAACAGTCTTTGTCAAGCCTTCAACAATTAATTTTTTTTTTCTTTGTTTTTATGTACAAGATTTTTGTTTGTTTATATTCTTATGGGACTAGGAAATGAATGAAAGAACTAGAGGAGAAAAGATGAGTATGGGATACTTATTTTTGAGTGATATGTTAAATATTGATTTTTTTTTTATTTAATTCATTAAAATTAATAAAATTAAAGTAATCGATGAACAAAATAAATGAATGTTAACGTTGAGGAGGTTCGAAAATGGAGTTCGGGGTTGAAGAGCGACAAATTAGTGACGACAGGCTCACCAGCAAAAAGTCTCAATATTTTGCTAGGAGCCAATATCACGTTGAAAAGTCGGCCAACCCAGGCTGGAATAGGTTGAATAACTGCGTTATATCAAGAAAGACTTGGCCCAGTTACAACAAACTAAACACAAAAGTGCTACTAAGCAGAGAAGGACCAGATATTGCAAGAATCTTAGCCGCTTGCACGGGCTACTAGCCAAGAAAAGATCACACATTCAAGCTGGGTATCCCCCACAACACCATCTGCTATATAGGTAGTTGCGACTGCAAGGGTTATAGGAGGGTTTTGGTTCACTGAATTTGGTGTCAGAGACTATCTAAGTTTAGCTACTATCCCATTACCATCAATGTCGTCAAGTCTTGATATCCCCCAGAGTTTAGTTTTGTTATTGGTGTCGAACAATTGAAGGGTATCGAAGCAACTCCCAAACAGGGGTCGAATTACGGCATCAGTGATCGAGTAACTCGTCATTATTACGTATGAACGATCATTCCGACGTAATAATGTTCGTTTTTACGTGACGAGTTACTGGATCACTGATGCCGTAATTCGACTCCAGGTTTTAACCCATTGAGGAGAACCCCAACGTCATAAGTGATGTTTTGCTACCTGAGAAAGCGTGAACAGTTTTGCGGTCTAAGCCTTTGTCCATGTAAATGCAGCACTACCGATGCCCACCTCTTTACTATTGGGAGTTCAAGCTTTTCGTAAGCGTAACGTAACAAAATGAACACAAACCTTAGACACAAACCAGTCACTGACCATTTTTTTTTAAAACAGCTGTAAGGTATGCAATCATTGGCTAATCAAAATAGTTATGTTCCGATCAGCGTAGACACAACCCCAAATATTTCCTTATCTCCCCGTAAATATGCAATAATTTCCAAAATAGAGTTCAAGAATGGTTGCATTCAGAACAATTTAAATTCGTAAATTCTGTGCGACGAAAGCTGAAAAACACTTATTCTGACGGTGGATCCCTTGTTGGATTGAAAGTAATGAATTGGACAACTAAATACAACAGTTTGTGTTGTGTGTTTCGCACGATTTTTCTATATCTGGCTCCAAACGATGGATGGAAACGCTTTTTTTCTTTCCTCATTGCCTTACGAGAGGACGCCTCTCGAAAATTGATGAAGAAGTAGGCTTCGGAGTATACTCAGAAGAACCTGTCATAGTTCGGTCAACAAAACTTCCAAACTACGACAGTGTGTTCCTAGTGGGAGTTTTAGCGATAGCCGGGGCCTCTAGAGAACTAGCGCCATTAACAACTCCGAAAAGAAATATTGACATATACCGATAGCTAAATCTAGAACTAGAAAAATGCGTTCCAATGAGTTCAAAGTTCTTAGGTCAAAGCCCAAAGGTCTAACAGTGTTGGGTCCCTGAGATTAGAAGCACAAATGTTAATGAAAAGACCGATAAACCGGCAAGAATGGAGTCAAAACTGAACCAAACAATGGCCAATTGCTGTAATAAAGGTACCTTATCACGATATTCACTAGAGACTTGCCGATGAGAGATGGAGCAAACTCATCTCATGCCGTCTGTTAAGGAAAAAGTGGCCACAACACAGCAAAAAGAAACAAAAAAAAAAAATATTCGCGCTCAGTAGACTGCACTTTGCATCCTTACAAGCCACAACCTACTGGCGGCCCATAAAAAAAGAGTCCGACTAAGTACTATCGACCTTTGTAGGAACTACTGCGATAAAGACGCCGAAATAAATACGGCAAACTTCCTCTACGGCTATTCAGTCACAGTAGATTCGGGAAAAGATCGTTTGTCGCATAATTCTTTAGCAACCCTAGCGCACTGTCAACAATGCCACCGAAGGCCATTTGGATTCAGAGTGAAGGATTTAAACGTCAAAAATATCCGCAAGTACAATCGAATTTATTTTCTTATGCGTTTTTAAGAGTCAGTCAAGATGAAGAGCTCCAGTCAGAATAATTTTTCAAACCTAATTGCACGACGCTGACGGTACATTGACGTTTATGAACAAGTGGTATTGCAGTTCGGCTAGGTAAGTCCGACTGAAAATCTACCTTTATGAACGCGGATGTTGTAGTTCTTTGTTAGTATGGCTTTTATGTATTCACCCTGGTTTAGGGAGGCAAGCAGCAGAAATCCCACAACGATCCGATTGAATTTATCACTTAAATCATGCTGCCAACACTACTCTGATTTGATCTAGTCCTTGTCTTATTGATTTCACATTATGGCAGACTCCTTCAATGTTCAGGAAGGTCGTTGGCGTGAACTCTTTACAGTAGAATTGCTACCATTTCATGCATTGTTGTCTCAATAGATCAGCCCTTTGTGCAGGAGTGCTATGCTAATGTCATGTCTCTAGGGTTCAGTTTGAAGCAAATTTGTTGTGTTTAAAGAAAGACTGGAAGTCGAAAGTCGCGTCTAACCACTTAACACCGACACAAAACCTATTCGTTCAAAAACGTAAACAAATAAATTAAAAGAAAAAAAAACCATAACATTATTTTCAATTAGATTTTGTTTTTAATTTTTTGCAACTTTTCTTTCTTAAAAATTAAATTAACAAACGAAAAATTAAAATAAAATTATAATTCCTTCATCTCTAAATTAAAAATCGAACTTACAATCAAGCGTACTAACTTAAAAAGTCTTTTCCATTTACAGTTTAAAAAAAAGAAAGGTTTTTCCTTAAATTTAATACATCACATGTTTTTACAACTAAAAAGGGAAATTATATACAAAAATTATGACAAAAAACTAAAAATAAATAAGGTACATAAACAAACGTACAAAATAAATTATTTTTTTTTTTTTTTTGGGAATTCCATGTCCTAAGGATACTACTTAAGCTCTCACAATAACCATATGTACAAAGGAGGAATCGGAAAGTGAAGGAAAAGAAGAAGGATATTTACAAATCGCGCTGTGTTGGAAGATTTATAATTTTTTTTTTGTTTTTTTTTTTTTCTCATAAATATTCAAAGAAGGAACTGACTGCGGCTATGCTTGGTTAGTATGCCCTATATTTACAGGATCAACTCTGGGTTGAAGATTCACTCGGTATGTACATGTCCGTATTCCAATTCTTCCTTGTTTAGTGTACGTGTGTATGTGTGCGTATATTTACAAAGGGGATCGACTCTCTCACGCCTTGGCCGTTGTATTACAGTTGACTGCATCCGTGCTATTGCTGGTACTGCATCCAGTTGTCGGTGTCATCGTCGTTGTTGTTATTGATGGTTGTTGGGAGTCTGTAGCTGCAGAGTTATTATTCGGACTACGATCAACATCCATGTCCTTAGGAGTAGTGGACGATGATGTTGATTGTGGGGTTTGTGTGGCTGGTTGCTGTTGTGTCTTCTGTCGACGATTCCAGCCAAAATTTAACGCCGCTGTTAGTTTGTTTTGGCTACCACCTCCGACACCCACTCCACGTCCGATTGATGATGCTGGCGTGCTACTATGATGATGACTGTAACCTGAATCGGAGCCAAAACTAGAATCACCACCACCAGCACTGCCCCTAGAGTACAATTGATGGTTGTGATGATGATGGTGTGCTGCTGCTGCTGCTGCTACTGCTGCAGGATGATGATGATGATGGTGAGCTGCTCGGTAGGAGCCCATCAGTCCGGCACTAGTATAATCCGGGGCAATGTATTCTGGATACGACAATGGACCACCACCGCCGCCGACTGCCGTCGCATTGCGGCCAACTGTGGTCGGTTGTTGATGCTGTTGCTGCTGTCGGGCACAGGTGTCGTAGAGGTATCCTTCATGGAAGATGGGCTCCGCATAGCCGTAGGTCGGTTCAATGGGATCCATTGGAGGAACTATTCGTCGACGGTCAATGCTGCGTGGATTCGTTCTCGAGCGCATCGAATTCAACAAGTTGCTAGCGGCATAGTACGGCTGGGGATAGCGATTCGGGTGGTTGACGATGTTTCTCTCCCGAAAGATTGTCGCTACCGCTGACGCTGGATGGTGCAACTGATTGTTAATACGATTACGTCGCTCAACTTCGTTCTCCAGCGTATTATAGTACTGGACACGATTATTATTGCTGTTGTTATTATTGATGTTATTGTTCAGACTATGGTGATGGAAGTTGTTGTTATTGTACGCCAACGACATAAGATTGTGACTTCTGTTGTCGTACAGATGATTCTGTGTCATTGGAACCATTATATCACCGACCAACTGCTCCGAACCCGCCGATGTATTGAACTCATCCATGCTGGAGCTGCCCGCCGGTGGCTTATGTCGATTCTTTCTGTTGTTGTTCTGTCGTCCTGTGGTATGCCGCAGAACACCCGACAATATACCACCCGTTCGACTGCTGGGCGCATTATTATTTGTCGATGATGTTGATGTTGAGGTGGTTGCCGATGTAACTGTGGTACCATCGTTGTGCGTATTCGACGACGACGACAATGATAGTAAAGAGTTACGCTCTTGGCCATTGCTTGGTTGTGACACACTGATTCGTTCGTGATAAATCGTCGAAACGGGTATCGTCGAAGCTGTGTCTGAGATCGATTTGTTAAAAGATCTCTCACCGGGCAGTGAGAGTTCATCTTCCGCAAAGTCATCATCCGAATGGAGTGGTGGTTCAGATTCACCATCGGAGTCACGTCCGGGTCCGAGCTCTTCATAAACATTGTCATTCGAACGATACGGATCGGGTCCGGGCGATGATGAGACTAGGAATGGTGGTGACCTAGTCATTGGATAGCCGCTGGGATAGTGAATTCCCTTTGAGTGGTGCAACATCTGTAAGAAAAGAAAAGAAAAATTAAATTAGTTGTGTATACTTTTGGGATGAGATAGTTGTGATTTTGCTCCTACAAGGAGGCAATGAAAAGAAGTTTGTTTTTAAAAAGTTGAAATGTGGCACGTTTGGCGAGGAAAGGTCGTTCAAAAGTTTGTAAATAGTGGAAATCTTAATAAATTTTGAAGAAACAGGTGAAGAGGAAGGTCCGTATCCCTTTTAAAAATCAAATGGAAAGCACTATTGCTTGCTAAGAACCAATTATCTGGGTATCTATCTCCCTAGAGACATTATTTCAACATAAACCATTCCTAATGTCCCATCAAAAAAGGATAAGACACCACCATGCCACCAAGCATTATCGTCTGCTTACCTTCAAAGTCTAGCACATAAAGCAAGGGAACAAGCGATAAAAACCTCACATTTCATTCTCAATTACTGTCACTTTTCGATTCATCTATGCATTCAAAGGATATTCACTCTTTTTTTTTTTGTTATTTGCTCCTTATTCTTACTTTAATGGCCGTGGCCTTTTGTTTCCCTGTGTACTCTGTGCACGTGTAAAGGGGGATAAATCCTGTCTGCTGTCATATCTAACCGGTTATTTCCCTATGTAAATGAATGCTTTTGCACAGGACCTGTGTGTGTTTCTTTTTTTTTTCATCTTTATAATCCTTTTTTGAGAAAGTCTACATAAGGTCGACCGTAGGACTATCTGCATGAATGAATATGAATGATATAACTTTGAAAATTGCAACGATAAGCTTTTCCCCTTTTCTTTTTTTGTTTTGAAGAAGAAGAAGTGGCAAATTAAAAAGGACATCGTTATTCATTTAATTGTTCAGAAATTTTTCGGGAATTTGACTATACTTATGTACGTCTGTGGATGTGTATGCAAATGCGAAAGAGAAACAAGAAATACAAATAAAAAAAAAAGTGAAAAAGGACACAACGAATGCCAACTTAGTTTATTTGCATTGTTATGTCCTTTTAAATGAAAAATATGTTCGCTTGTGTTTTTTTCTCTGTTTTATTCTTTTTATTTGCAACGAATAGTCCTTTGAATATTAATGAGGTACTCCTCACAATGGTCAAAGAGAAAAGGAGGGATTATAATAAATGTTCCTCTTTTTTTGTTTTTGTATCCTTTCTCTGCGTGTTTGCCATCACTGATGTGATTAATGTTGACCAAAAGAAGGATACTCTCTGAGGACATAAAAAAAGAAAAAGTCTGATGCATAAGGGGTTCAAGAAGATTGTCGTAGATTTAATTGCATCCGCTTTTGAACCTGCGACTATGTATAATATGGTGTCAAAAAAGCTGTATCCCCACGTCACATCTTAGATTTAACCGATGCCTCCAAGGTGTTTGAATTTCAAAGTAAACCCCCAGCAGCTAGGAATTGTTATGAAACAACACCGTGTATCCTCAGCCCCAGGTTAAAGTTAGATCGATATTAAGCTGACGCTACAAGGGATAATGTCGTAAATATTGACAAGGATATTGACATATGTTGACGTATATGCTTTTGAATTAAACGCACATTAACGCACACGGTCAGGAAACAATACAGGATCACGCAACGCAATCACTGGGACAGGAGGTTGGTTTACATTTCAATTTTTTTTTTTTACCAATTTATGTCAGGATAAGGACAACCGTATAAAAATAGGGTTGACATTTATTTTTCAACCCCTCATATCCTGTTTTCTTACCCCTTTTACACAAAAGAGACAGAAAAAACGGTTAAAAAGTAAAATTAAATCCACCGATTGCATTAATCGACAACGTTCTCGATACCGGGTAGTGCACACGACTCTGGTGATTAAGGATGATTAACGAGCTTGCCCTTATCCTTTTCCATGTATACTTTACGGTATCAATGTGTTTGCCGGTCGTCATTTATTTTTATTTTTTTTAATTCAATCAGATCCATGCTTCCCGTCTCTCTGAAGGGTAGACGTCAGCGACCCCATACAAAATTATTTAAATTCAATCAACAAATCCTGTGAATATTGTCAAACTCAATTTAATTGAATATCCTGAGATTTTTTCCGTTTATTTTTTTATTTTTTCAATTTTCTACTGCTGTCACAGTGATTCTGCAATTTCTGTTGTGAGTGCAATTACTGTCGACTTGAAAATATGTATGTAGAGAGCTGGGAGGGGGAGAGCGGAGAGCGAAGGAATTCGTTCCAATAATTGCATAAAGGATATATTTGACAGTTATTACATCGTCTATATGTTAAGCTTCAATTGACATGACAAGTGGTTCTTATATTTCTTTGCTCTGCTTGGAGTTTTTTATCGCCACTTACATGAGGTCCTTGGAAGGGAAAAATTCTGACACTGATTTTATTTTTTTTATTTTTTTTTTTGTTCCTTTTGCTACTGCAAGGATCAAATGAATGATTTCAGTATTTTTTTTTGTTTCTTCACAAGATTTATGCAATCGTGAAGTAGAAGGGAAAATTGGATAAGAAAAGGAAAAAAAGCTTTAAGGAGGTGTTGAGCGAAGAAAAGAAAAAAATGCAGACAGTCAAGTCGATTATCTACGAGGCAGGGATAGAGAAGTTCATTATGCTGAGCTTTTGGGTTTTTGTCCTGTGAAATACCTATGTTCAATTGATTGCATTGAAATGTGTCACAATTTAAGGGTTTTTCAATGGGTGCCGTAGATATTTTGTTCAGGGACAACGGAAGATAAAAAAAACTCAATTTGACAGGCATCAGTCTTTTAAGAAAAATGCAGAGATTTCCCTAAAAGATGGTTGAAATTGTTTTTTTTTCCTCGAATCAAGAGGCCCTTGATGAATCACTGTTATACGTTATACGTTCAGCAATACGTTTTGGGCCTAAAGTTCTTCCCTTCCCATCATCGTCAATTTCCAACTTTTCATAAGCTCAGACCGTCAGCTACTGGAATTTGGGTCAATGTGGATACCAGATCTAAATCCATTAGACTGCAAACCTGTCGGTTAGATCCTGCAGTTTCCCACAAACACAGGCAGATTTAGCCCACCCACACAAACCTTTTTCCAACAATGGTCTGAGGAGAATAACAACGGCCTTATGAAGAGTCCTGAAAGGCGACGTACGTAAGATGGAAAGATCACAGTCGAATTGCGAAATAACTGAAAGACTAGAGGGGTTTCACAGATCGCAATATTTACTATCAGAATACAACATCAAAGTGAGGCTTTGAGATAGTTACGAACCTTGGAGAAGGGAGTGAAATCACAAGGATTTGTGCAGCTTGCAAAGAATGGAAGAAGTAGACACTATAAGACTGAGACACCAACAGTCTGTAATATATTTCCTTTTATAATCTGCATGCTCTCAAGGCATTATGGCTTTCCTTCTAAATTCGGTACATAAATCACGAGGTATGATGAAACTTAAGAACAGCATTGGTTTTGAATAGTTGTGGATTGTAATGAGACATAAATTCGAAAAAGGTAGGTTTCTATGAGCGTAGGAGATCGCTTTGAAGATTAAGAATCAATATACTTACATGGGTTTTAGAGTTACCAAAGTTCTTAAAAATAGCTTTCCCACACAAGGACATGTTCAGACTTATGTCATTAAACTCCTCCACACACATCGATTTTCTTTGCAAAACAAACCCATTTCCTTCTCCGACCGACAAACCATTGATTTGAAAAGACTAGAAAAAATTAAATTTGATCCTTAAATCTAAAATGACTCTCATTTCATAAACCTATAGTATTTCTCATCACGAACATTTCTATGACAAAAATCGAATGATAATTCAATTCCACGAAAGATAATACTCATATTTGTGTTTATTCATCCTGCCTTTCCTGTCATTTTGTAAGACGGTACCTCCATAAGAAATTCGTCGCGTAAAAAGTCATTGACAAACAAATATAAAAATAAATATCCTTACAGATACCTAAATCTATCAAAATAAGAGAAATGTGATTCCAATGAATGTCACTCACATACAAACAGCGGAAAAGATAGAAACGACAAAAAATTAAATCAAAAGAAATGAGCCAGGACGAGGATAATAAAAATAATCATCAAATAATAATGTTCCGCCATTCCTGTCGTGTATCTTCATATCTTTTTCTCTTTTCATTATCCCTGAAAATGGATTTGTTTGTACTGGATATCAAATTTCTCTCAAAAGAAGATCCTTTTCTGTTTGCGAGTTATATTTTTTTTTAAAGGTGGAAAATAACAATGACACATGTTGTGACAGAACCTGTCTAAATGTTTTGAATTCATTCATTGTATCTCAAATATCCACAGAATGGATATTGGATTAAACAATTAAACTAAATCTACACCGGAAATTTGTACTCGATTTTCCAAACACACACATAACAAATCCTTTAACGAACCAAAATACTATATCTATCAAACCGTTTTCATACTCCTTCTCAATGTCTTGTATAAATAACCACACTTCCTTTCGATTATCCTCCCTTTGGCTACTTTCTAACAATCACAGATAACCCATTCAACCAGTTATCCTTTCATTTCGTATCGTATCCTTTTTCATTCCCCATTTCTACTCCAACTAACATCCCCTATACACTCGATTAATAATTACAATTGCAATTAAATTCTTGTGGTCTTCTCGTGTGGTATGCAACTTCCTATGGATGTGTGAATGTATGTACTAGAGACTGGCTGAACTGTGTATTGTTATAGTTTCATTCGTTTTTCATTTTAAAACAAAAGGCACGGACACAAGAGCTGTATTTTCAAAAACGAGAATTACATGCTTTATAACCACATTTTCTCCCATATACGCACACAACGATGACGAATGAAAGCTAGATAAATGTGAGTGGCATGATGTTTATCTTACTCCTGGTCCATCATTGACCATATAGTGATTTCTTGTTTTACTTGTATGTGTGTAGGGTTTTTGTTAATTGAGTCCTCTTTTGGTTGATGCTTTATGGTTGGTTTTGTGTGTAGTTGTTCTGACAAAAGGATAATATCCACTTCAATCGAAGTTTTCATTGTTTCTCATTGCGTTTGTAAGGTAATAGTTTGAAGGAAATCCTAAAAGGATAACATTTCATCTCTAGTCATAAAGGAAATACATTTAAGACATTGATTACAAAAGCTATTAGCTTTCCATTACAAACTAGAAATGTTTTCTATTGAATAGAGGAAACAAATGCACATTGTACATATGGAATGCATCTTGGAGTCCTTAATTTCGAATACTATTTTGAAAAGTGATGGAAAAACATGCGGAAGTATTTGGGAGATAACTAGGGTACAGATTCATTACATTATACGACTTGTAATAATTGAGAGTAGGAACTATGTATCTAAAAATAATTTTTGGTGCCACGTACTAAACAGAGAAGAGGAGAAAGCAAACACAATCTTGTTGTCACAGCGATGTTGCCAATAGTCAATGATCTTGCCAACACTCAGGGCTCTTGCTAGTACTCTGTGAACTTCCTGATCTTGCCAACATACATCGACCCTGCTATGGGTAAGTGATCTTCTAAAGCTCGGTGATCTTACTAACTCACAGGCATCCTCCAAATAGTTCATAGTGATCTTGTGTGATCATCGCATGAGCTATCATCGATCTTATGATCTTGATTCTGATCAGCTGTGCATTATACTAAAGAATTTTGCTTTCGTCATATCAAATTTGCTTCTAGGCATACCTGCAGGTAATAAGGATCGATAGGATCTCAAGTGATCTTCAAAAATTTTCCAAAATTTGATCTTTTTCATAAGTATTTCCTCCAAAGTATCTATACTGCATCTTGTTATTTTTACTTACCTCAACATTATGATGATGTCTCATAACCAACGGCCGATGTCCTAAATGTGCATCTGGATCTTCATATGTCACTGAATGTCCACTCGGAAGTCCACCATTCATATGTGGACCACGTGTTGGAGTCTTGCAGGGTAAAAAGTTTTGAACTTTTCTTTTATTTCTGAAATGACAGCAAAAAAAAAATCGAATTAAAATTAAGGATAATGGAAAATTTATGTTCCCTTCCATATTTATTAAGTGCGATTTTTGTATACCACAAATAAAGAGAAGGAAAAATGGAGACAAATTTAATAAATTTTTTGTGTGAAATTTAATTTCAACTCTCGTGCCGGTTCTATGTGTTCTGATTTATGCTATTCATAGGTACGCTCGCAAATCCTTATTTTAAATGAATATACACAGACTCTCCCCGTTGGCATTTTATTTTTGGTGCGTAATTTTCATTTGCATGTCATTGTTCGCATTTAGAATGGAAAATTATTATCCTAGATATTGACGCATACTATACATATATCTGTGCATGTGACTGTGTGAAAATATATCCAAAATTCAATCTTTAAATGTGAATAAATATTTAAATTAGCAAAGCATTGATAGATATTATCCCCCTTAAAAATTATATTCAAGTTGATTTCAAAACACTGTCTCACACAGGACTACTACCAAAAAAGGACGAACAAGTGAAAAAAAAATATTTTAATTAATTTGATTAAAATTCTTTGAGAAATAAAAATGAGCGACGCCAATTTTAATAATTCAGTCAACCAGTGAATGAGCTGAGAAGAAGAAGTTTGAGAGTGGTGCCACGGATACCCAGACACAATGCGATTGAGTTTCATTTAATTATGGAAGAATATAAAGAATATAAAGACGAGTCAATCTGAAAGGAAGGGATCATAGGTTACCCTACTGGGTTTTCTTAGAAAAAAAAAAAAGTTTGAATATATCCAAAGCGGAGAGTTCTCTTAGATGGTATTTAGAAGATTGTATTCTGACATTTTTAGTTTTTGTTTAATGAATCCCATTCCTGTCTGTCTTAACATTTGTTTGTTACGCTAAAACTAAAAAAAGAACTCGACGTATTTCAATAACATTTCATTAGCGTAGCCACATCTTTCCAACTTAAACTATAGTCTACTTTATACAAAGATAATGGATGTATATTCAGCTTGTAAAGGGTTATCTACTAAAGAAAACGACTAACATCGTAAATAACTTCGCAAGTGAATCTTTATTTCACTTCTCATTGAGGTTACTTGCGTAGCAAAGTGAGTATATCCTATGGAAAAAAACTCCCTCTTTTGTTTTTGGAAGAAAGAAACAAAAAAAGAAGGGATAATGCGGAAGCATATTTTATGCAAATGAAATAAGGACATTTTTTTGCTTTGATTTTATGAAAACGAAATGAAAGAGATATGTGTCTGCCAAATGAAGATGCATTTTTATATTCGGGAAGTTTTTGTTCCCAATTCGCAATGCGATTGGATAATTGGTATGAATTTAGAAAGATATTTTATCTATGCAACAAAGTAGAATTTTTCAAAGTGTTTTGAGGGGCTTTTCTCTCGATCTGCTTATCTACAGTTTGTTTAGGGAGTTTTATCGTAATTTGTTACTTATTTAATAGAAATGTCCTCGTTGTCAACATTTTATTTGTTTGTTTTTAGTTTCTCCCCCAGACTTGAAGGTTATAAAAAGTTTGAAATGTAGATGAAATTATAAAGCAGGTCTTATTCATTATTCTTTTCGGGTAAGTGGAGAAGTGGGCTATTTAGATCTTCTATAGATTAGTGATCAAATCAAGTTTGGTCTAGAATTTCCCTCAAAAAATCCCATAACATAACGGATATAATGAAATTTAATTACACTGTTTAAATCAGTAAATTCTCTGTGTTTTTTGGAAATGTTGATGTTATAACGGCTAGTGGAATGTATGTGGGACGTGAATTGAAAATCCTTACCTACATATCATTTTTATGTACTACTTCATAATTCCTTTTTCTATACAACTAGTACCCCTTGGTTATAAAAGACAAAGGTCATCATAGGGAAGGGAAGTGCTTAAAAGTCGACTTGAAAGATATGTCAAGACAGAAACCAGTTTGATGTGTGGATTATATAAACTCTGATTTGTAAGACTCTTTGGTCTGTCTTAAATTTCTTACAACCTAAACCACTTTCCAGGGGAATCTTTAAATTTCCCAAAGACTCCGTTGCCTTTTAAATTAATTTTTGATTTTGCCGTCTGGTAATGCAATACCCGTCCTAATTTCATTAAATTAAGGTCTTCAATTTTCAACAAGTCAAAGTATCAAATCCATGAAAACTTATTCAGATTTATGGAAATTCCTCTAAAGTCTACATTTTCTACGGTAGCACTTCTTATCCACGCAGTATTGAGAACAAACTCATTTGTTATAATAAATCAAAGAACACTGGACTTGCTACTCCAAATTTAGAATGGACAGCTATGTGAAGTCTTTGAAAATCTCTATCGAACACTAAAGAAGATAAATCGATATCGAATGGCATCCAAAAAAGAACAAGGTATTGTACATAAAGCCATCTCCCTACATTATGGTTGTTGGGTGGTGCTCTTAAAGACTAACCAAAAGATTTATATGCGAAGAAAGTCTCGTAACATTTTAATTCCTTGTTTTGGCCATAAATCAACTAGAGTAAAAGCAAACAAGTGCCATTCTTAATTTTCAATTTAAGGATACAGTTTCCAACCCCCCAAAAAATTTTACTCAGTAAAAGAGCGAAATTAAATAATAATAGACGATGGAATATGAAATTAACTCGTAAGTGAAATTGTTCGCTTTCGTTCATGTTCTACATGCAATTTATTATCCTTATTTTTGACACACACATTCACACACAATGAAAGATATGTATACATCCACCGTTGGGATGAGGTGAAAGCATGACATGGAGTTCTCTTGTGTGTGGAGGTAGAGAATTTTAAATTATATTAAGTTATAACAAGAATGTTACAAAACGTTCTATCTTTCGTTCAACTGCGCCTTCTGGGAGCACTCTTTTGGGGGGAAAGAGTCCTTGTTTTGTGTTTTCTTTTTTTGTGAATACCACCTACTCGCGTGTGCATGTTTTTCCCCATATCGGGATGTGCATGCTGAAGATTTTTGCCATTTTCTTAGAATGGTGTATGTATGTAGAAGGACGGTGTACACCGGGCAAAAATGTGTCAGAGAATATTAAACACAGGGAATGCATGTCTTCTTGTATAATACCGCCAAAGCTGACAGTGTTCGTTTCCCCAATGAGGTGGGGCCAACAACGATACTTGGGAAAAGTTATGCTACGGAGTAGGTTCTTCTCTGGTGTTTTGGTAGGGGGACACATTTTTGAGTGTGGATTTAATTAAAAATGCTTGAGATACTTTTTTGCCAAAAAGCATTTAAAAGGTTTTCAAATACATTGCTCCAAAGGGGCTTTTTGTTGGGATCAACTTAATTTTTTTTAAAGAAAATTTGAATATTTTGCATTCATGTGGGATGAATTTTTAAATTTAATAAGTTTTAGGTGAGCGAAAAGAAAAATAAAAACAGGTGTACTTAGAACGACGTTAAGGAAATGTTTAAAGGTGGTTTTTCAATGCTATTTTGGAGATGCAGTAAAATTACTGAAATAAAATGTTGAAGATGTATCTGCATGTAGAATGAAAAAGGACAAGTTAAGTCGATTCAAAAACTGTGGTAAGTTAATGAGGTACATGCTTGCGTTGGTTTTGAATGTTTGTGGATTGTAATGAGTGATGGAATAAAAATATTAAAGGGAAGGAATATGGGGTGCCCTATTGTTATAAGATGTGTAAATACATACATACGACTTATGGATTAGCTAGTCTGATGGCAATTAAAACCATGAATTGCCAGAAAGGAATGCAAATCAATCGAAATGTGGAGATTGAATATCACCACTTGGTTGTTCGTACATTTATAAAGACAAATTAGCATTAAAAGATCATCTAATCTTCACTCATGTCCCTTTCTAAAGGAACTCACAATGGCCTCATCCATTTCTCAAAATGTAGTCCCACAAGTATCAGTCTGTTATGCAAATCCGCTTAAAAGAAATTCCCATATTAATTTCCCTACAAAAAAGGCAAAAAAAGAAAAGAAGAAAGCCAGCATCATCAACTCCATCCACAAGGATTCATCATTTAATCATAACAAAGCGTATTACACTTCATAACATTACATTACACTTACAACGAAAACCGACAAGTGAATCCAGTCAAAGAGCCCCCAAACGACGAACACATCCGAGAACAACAAGGGGGGCATAGTCAAGAGTATTTTCGAAAATTTCATTTACAACCACTGCCATGAATGTAGAGCCGAACATACGTTTCATCCTCCCATACTGGCATAACATTTAATCGTATGTACATCCACAGCACAAGGAGTGCAGATTTTTCATTACCAGCCACAGCTATACCATTCACCATCACCAGCAACCGCCTTTGACTCTTTGCTCAGGAAGGAAACTTCCTCTTCAAATTCGCTGCGTTATAAAATATTAAGATACAAAGACAATAATTGAAGGTTACTTATAGCTGTAGGAGGACTAAGAGAAAAAAAGGAAATAACCGACTGAAATGAGAATATGCCCTCATATGCGCTTTTGGTGGTGGTGAAGGAGACGAAAATATGAGAAATTATGACAACATATTCATAAATTGCTTAAGACAATGACTATATATGTACGAAGTGAGCGCAAACGTTTTCCTCAGGCTCTATGCCGACAGGCTTCATCCTCCTTGTGGTTGTGCCATCCTCCCACTTTTCATTCGCCTCCGCTATGTTCCTCACTGTGAGAGGAGCCAAAAAGCTATTATGCGGCAAACCATGTTAGTTGGCGGCGGTTTTTAAAAGGCACCACTCTTCAAGTGTGTTTAAGCATTCGCGAGGCGTCAACGACGGGGAGTATTTCCGGTGCTATATTTCTCTCCACATGTGTGTGTGTGTGTTTGTGTATTAAAATTCGCGTTCAATATAAACGGGTTAAGGACGTGAATTGAACATAAGTCAAACATAGCTCGCTTCGTATGTCTTAGATGCTTAGATACTTTTTCGTTTCACTATAAAAAATTGCCCATAAAAAATTGCCATCGCCAATCGATTTGAGACGTGTCGAAACTGTGTATATCTTCAAAATGAAAAAAAAGAAAGTTATAAAAACTCCTTTTTATTACTCCCGACAGGATTTTCAAAGGACATTTCTCCATTTTTATCGACAAGAAATTCAAAGAATTTTTACGCCCGCAAGTTTTTAATCTTTGCCCTCGGCCTACAAGGCTAGCAAATAAGTATAAAGGTACGTTTTTACGACTCGTCAACGGAATGCAGTAAAAAAAGGGAGACCCTCCCCCATTCTCCCAAAGAAAAAAAAGGGACACCCGAAAGCAAATCCGATTTTCGCCTTTGGAATAATACATTTGAAAAATTAATGATCGACAAAGCCCATCATTTTATCAAATATTTAAAAGGATATCCACCTCATCACTCGTTTCGGGGTAGGATCTCTAACACAGAAGCAGAAAACGAACGAATGAAAAAAAAAGAAAAGAAAAATCAAGGATAATCGATTTTCATTTGAGGAATCAGCTGAATTTTGATGTTTGAATGTTTCTCTTTTCCTTTTTTTTTTGATATCTTGCGTAGCTTTGCACAATTTAATCCTTTCAAGGCATTGCCCCCGAGGGTTGTAGCGCGAGAGCGGGAGGCCCAAGTGAGAATGTCCTTAATTCGATAAAAGCAACAAAAAAAGAAATGCCTTCCAGGGGAAATGGTGGTAATGCCTAAAGAAGAACATCGAAAGTAGCTGTACGTTACAAAAAAAATCCGTTTTTATTCTTTGTTGAAGCAGGAAGGATATTCCCTCAAGGGCATGACGAAGAATAAGACGAGGCATCAAAAGGAGCGTTTACTTATTTATGTAGTAGTTTCTTAGGATTTTCTCTTTTTTTTCACTGAGCAGCTACTACTACTTGTCTGATGCTGCTTCAAAGGAATAATATTGATGGAGAGGAAGGGTTTTTTTTCTTTCATACTTTAGCCATTTTTTGCCGGCGCTATGTAAACTTTTTTTTTTTGTATCCTTAGGGTGTTACAAGATACATACGCAGGCATTATTGATATGTAAAGTGATGTTATCACTTGTGATTGATGTTTGATGAAGGGGAATTGATTTTGTTTATTCTTTGTTGTGAATGATATACTGCTAGTGCATAACGAATCCTTTGGGATATTGAGTGGGTGAGTGATGAAGGAATTAAGGAAGTTTTTGAAGTTTTTGTTAAAGTTAAAATCGGGAGAGATAGGCAAAAATAAAAAAAATGGAGAAAGCAAACAAATTGAAAGTATTTGGGAAAGGTGAGGGTGAGTCGTTGGGTGAAATCATAGACTGGCGAGCCACGTTAAACGATACGATGTATAAATTCATCACAGTGTCTCTGTTTTTCATGTCAAAGACACCATCGATTGCAATTGTCTTTCCAAATCATAGTAAGCATATCAGAAGGGAAAATCTATCGAACCGGCCTTTCACTCTATCATACAACATCACAAAAAATCCATTGCACTTAAAAATTAAGGGATGTGGCGTAGTTATGCCTGTCGGGAAACTACTCTCAGACACTAGCAAATATTCTTCTGAACAAGCTGACCTCATGGACAAACAGCTCCCTGAATTCATTTAACATGGAACTGGTCCTTTCCAGTAGGAAAATCTAAATTCCAATAATTATCCCAAACAAGCTCAACGTTACATCTTTGAACTTTTCAGACAGTGCCAAATATCTTGGACTCAGAAGCTTTTGTGAAAGGAAAATGTTGGTGAAGGCGTCAGGAAGTCCCTGGTAGTCCTTTACTCGTTAAAAAAGGAGTAGTAGATGGAGCTACAACCGAAAATCATGCAATGGCTGTACACTGTAGTCATAAGACCAAGCCTAATAGAAATAAGCTTTAATCTCGAATGCAACATGCCATGGATGTCCACTCAAAAACTACGAATACATAACTTTGCCCTAATAAAAGCATTTTTCCCCGGTCCCATTAACAGTTAAATGGGATAAAAACCTCTACTTAAAGTGCCTCTTTGTTTATTTTAATGTTTTCAATATGCACCCGTTAACGTACCAAAAATATTATTTTTAAATTTACCTGTTAACACTAAAAAAAATATTTAAAATCCATGTACATAGTTACGTACAATGGTTATATAACTTTTATATTTATATTTTTATGCCCACAGGAAATTTAAGTCGTTATTACGCAATAAAAAACCGCAGAGGATCATACATACATTCGATAGGTTTTGTATAAACCGAAACTGGTTAAAGGATTTCACGCTAGGTATTTAAATTATGTTTAAGCCTCAATGCGAACGTTCAAATTTAAAAAATAAAATATGTAAATAAAGTTAACAATTAAAAATGCACTGAATAATAAGAAACTGTTGCTTAAAATGTTGTCATCCTCATCCCTAACCACCACACAAATGCATCAAATATTTGAGTTGAAGGGGTTTTTGTGTGCGGTTTTTGGGGGTGGAAATTTCTTTTCAACCCACTGCGACTGTGATTACCGTTCTCGTTGATGGTGTTTTATATTAATCAAAAAAGAGAGAAAAATAAAGCAAAAAAAAGTTCTATAAAGAATATGTATCAATTTACAAAAAAATAATGACTATACAAGAGAGTCCTTTAATTGAGGCAATTATAAATGAATTTAAAAAAAAACAGAGTGAAAGGATTTATATTTTTATTTTATTGTTTATGTGAGAGTATACATACTAATTGAGTTACAATGCGGTTTGTAAATGAAGTAAACGTATCTTAACCGATTGTAATTGTCCAAAGCTTTGTAAACCCCATTGTAATGTGACAATCATCCAATTTGTGGTTGTATCTGTACAGTTGGATTGTGAAAATGAGAAATTTTAAGTTTATATCCATGTGTGGATCGTGGTACAATTAAATTTTTTTTTTTATGTCCATTAACCAAATTGAATGCATTTAAAGTGCCTTCTCTTCCATCATCACAGAGATTACATGTATCTAAGTCAACTTAAGATGCATAATGTAAGTCACTCTCTATGTAAATATGTGAAATAAGAGAAGGTGCCAGTAGTTTTCGTGGGAAAAGATATAAAAAAATAATCTTTGACAAAATTTTATGATTCAAGTTTTCATTCACTGTAATCATGGGTATGGTTTTGAAAGATTCAAAAGTATACACCTACAGATACAGGTTGGTTTTCGTCGACCTTATAGATATTTGTCATATGCATTTACATTAATTTTAATCTGTCAGAGACTAATGAAGACAGCCAAAAAGTATCTAGCTATGATGATAGAAAACACATTTAACATGTCAAAAGCCATGTTTATCGATATTTTACAAATGCAATTCATCAATAAGATACCGATATGAATTCGAAAGAAACTTACACTTTCACTGTTTTTGTTGGCTTGATTGAAACAAATTTTTATCTAAACAGGCTTGTAAAGAAGACAAATAGTATACAAAAAAAAAAGGTCGTTGTTTAGTTTAAGTTTTCCAATCATGAGGGCACGTTGGGAGTTCTGATTGACAAATGTCTCAAATTTCACGAAAAGACAAGCAAAAAGAAAATTCCTTTGCATACCCATATATGTTTTTCTATTTTAAATGATATAGAGAGGCGTTTTATTTAATTTAATTTAAATATGTATGTACATACGTGTCTAATCATTTTGTGTGATATATTTTTTTTCTCTATCTGTACTAGACACATAAAATTAAGATTTATTGTTGTCCGGGTGATAAAATTTGTGTATACCGTCTAGCCCTTGTGCAACATAAAAAAAAAAAACATTCACCGGCTATCTTTGATTTACATCAGATTTGAATTAAACCGGCCACGACAACAGAACGAGAGGGAGAGAGAGGATAGATATTAAATTCAAATAAAATATGCAACAGGTACAATTTTTCACAGTCTTGTAAGATAGATGCCCACACTGAGGCCACCATCATCACTTTATTACCATCATCATCATGCTAAACTCTCTCATGGCAACAACTTGTGGAACATATACATAAGAAGATTATCAAAACTAGATAGCATAGATAACCGATTTGTATGTTTTTTTTTTCATTTCCGTAGATAGCACACCGAAAGTTTGAGATTATTTTCTACATTTAAAATGTATCTTTTGTATTGATTGCATCTGTGTGTTCGGTGTGTTGGTTTTCTTTGAAGTGGAAAATCTCTTGATATTTTAATTTTTCATTTCAGTTTATTAGGTGTAACATGGGAGGGAAAAAAAATTAAAATAAAAAACAATAAAATAGAGGATTTCAATCGAAATTGTTAATTGATATTCATTGATAATGATGACGATTGTTATAGGATTGTTATAGCGATAAGCTGCTGCTGTAGTTTTCTTTATTATTTAATTTTAATAATAAAAATATGTATTTTTTTTTGTGTATACATTTAATTGATTCATAATTGAGTGGTTAACTTCGATAGTACCTATGTATTTTTTTATACAAAATTTAATTGTACAAAGGTTAAACGGAATTTGATTGTTGTGATTGTCAGGTTATTAAACATTTTTATAAGTAGCCATCTGCAATTATTGTTATGGAAACAATGAAATTGTACTTATAGAATGTAATATGTAACGTATGAATTGATAGATGGTGCATTGTTGGAATTTATTTTAATAAGGTTGTAGCAAGCACTTAAAACAGAATTTGTGTATCCTTCTCTGATTACAAGCAGCGAATTCAGTATTTTCAAAATCCGTGTCGTCTGCATGGCTCAAGACAAGTGGTTTTATAACAATATTCATTGTTTGGAGGACACAGATTTATATCCTTTGGCCAAAGGAGAATCAATTAATGATTTACTTCTGATGTTGCTGTGTTTTGGTTTGAGCCTGCCGTGGGTACAATCTTAATTGCCAAAAGATTGCAGAACCAATATGAGGTTTAGTTTATAAAGGTGAGGCGATTCTAAAAATTTCCCTAAAAGAAAGGAGCAATGGATAAGGTTTTTTTTTTCATTTCCCTTAGTGGAACTGGGAGCTAGTGCGCGTGAAAAAGGACCCCCAAGTGGCATCTTTTCGTATGAAATGGATATTTATCAAAACCAAAGCAGTTGGGGTTGAGTGGTGAGAAGATATGGGAAAGGTGACTCGTAAATTGAGAACCTTTGGGTTACGTTAGAGGCATTGTTCGAAGCAAAATGAACTGCAATGCCCACACAAGCTTAAAAGCTGACATTTTTCATGAAAATAAAGGATGATACCTAGATGAGGGAAAAAACACTTTAGACAGAACATGCTCTGTCGCATGTGGAGGGGCCTAAAAAGAGATATTGTCCTTCTAATATAACCCGGATTTGGTGTAAACAATTGAACCTCTCTAAGATTAGATCTTCTCTCAGTTTAATCCTGCGTACACTTAGGCACATTTGAGCTCTTCGCGGGGATTATCGCGGACCCCAACCTTCTGGCGGTATACCTTAAGCATTTAAGCACAGACGATCTATGCAAAGGCTGCAGCGATACATACAAAAAGCACAGCTCACTTCCTATGTGAATGCCCCGTAACAAGAAACACCACCCTTGATGAATATTTGATCAACAACCTGGTCGATCTGTCTAAGAAGCTACCAAGAACCATTCCATGGGACATAGACCTTTCTTCTTTGTCTTCTCTTTCAGTCTGCTTATTAGATGCTAGGGGAGCACGATGGGTCCTTGGAGATCCGAGCGGAATCTGAATCATATGGGATGCAGTTAACCCTTCAACCTACCTACCTGCCATCTACATTTTGAATGAATTTTATTGAGCATTCAAA
This sequence comes from Criorhina ranunculi, assembly GCA_951813785.1. Lineage (NCBI taxonomy): Eukaryota > Metazoa > Arthropoda > Insecta > Diptera > Syrphidae > Criorhina > Criorhina ranunculi. Next base: position 86,249,985 of record OX638381.1, on the reverse strand, counting down.
ACCAATGTACACCGGAACCTCCATTCTCCTTAAAAGTTTCCCAAAATGCTGCCTGTGCTTCGATGATGTAATGAGGGTATCCGTAGTCCTTTCGGAATCTATCGAATACTCGAATGCCATACTCTAGAATGGTTTGAAAGAGCCTCGAAACATTGAGCAAGATTAGGGTGGCCGAGGTGTAATGATTAACGTCATTCCTTGTCGCGCTGAAGGTACCAGGTTTAACTCTTGATGTCAAGAAACTCAAAAACAGCCTCACAGGGACATGGTTGCCAAATGAATAGACCGAAGAAGGTCTAACACTTGTGAGTATAAACTCTTTCAGTACAGGCTTAGTCCTTCAGATCAAAATTTTTGAAAGAAAATAGAAAGAAAAGAGAATAGAATAGAATAGAACAAAGCTTTTAAAAAATATGAAGTATCTCTTCTCGCTGTTTTTGAAAGTTCGTTAAATTGAACTCGAACTTGGTGATTCGAATTTTATTCACAAAATAAACTGAGTTTTAGTCAATATCCTTTAAGGATTCTAAAAACGTCTAAATGGGCAAAAAAAGGCATCCTGAATGTCATTACTCCGGTTTAATAAGGTACTTATTAAGGCGAACACAAATTGTCGCCTTAGCGAGGGTTAATAAAATTCAATCAAATAAAAAAAAAATGCACACAAGGAAAAACACAAGCGAATACACACAATCCAAAAGAGATTGTCGACCCAAAAAGAATTGAAGTGGATTTTTATTTTTTTTTATTTTTTTACTCTGTCCATCTTCCAACGCCCGCTATCATCCTACGCTCATCTAGCTAACAACAACAATCTGTAAAAAGGACTTAAATTTACTTCGTCCTTATTTATTGTTAAACATAAGAAAAAAAAAGCCAGTCTGTGAGGGAGAACAAAAAAAAAATGTAAGGGATAACGAGCGAAAGCCAATGACACAATAAATATTACTTTCGAATTTCACCACCCATTCAAACACATACAATCAGAAACACCCACATACTCTGAGAGAATATCTCTCACTCTCTGAGGAGTTTTTGCTTTTTTTAAAAAATTCTTTTGCTGCTATTCTCTCGGTTGTATTGGTTTTCTGTTTTGTTTCACAGTGGAGTTATTTCATTATTGCTTTGCGGGCATCCGCAAAAAGTTTATTTCCTAAAGTCCTTCTCATCGGACTGTGTTGACGGTGGGAGTTTAGGAGACTGAAAAACAAAAAACCAAAAAAAAAAAAACCGAAAACTCACTTCATACCATGACGGTAGGGAAAAGTTATTTGTGTTGACATGGTGTTAAAAGTTTTGAGGGCTTTTCACTACATCTAGATATTCACATAGATAAAAACGAGTTGTAGTTAAATTATTTAGAAATTATCAGGAGATTTATTATTTTTAAATCCATCTGTGACTGGACTCATTATTGTAATTAGAAGTGTATAAGTTGTTCATGAACGACTAAATAGAAACGAATATTTAAAAATAAGTTTTACTTGCAATATTTGTTTGAATTTTCCTGTGCTCTCCTATGGAGATCAACTTCGAGGTAGTTATAGCCTTTGACTCTTTTATGTAATTGAAGCTACATATCTATCTGTCAAATGTTGCGTACCCACAGGATGTGACATTTGCCAACAGTTTAGACCACAGCTTCTAGAAAAGAGATGTTTGAAACTGCGACAACTGAAGAAGCACAATTTTCCTCAACATCCCTTTCAAGATCGTTCTTTCGTTAACAATCTGATTGATGCACATCAGTGCGGCTTTAGAACTCGCAGGAATCTTAGGAATTTCGAATAGATACACACCACATTTTTAACGATTTTAAAGCCGCCTATTGCAGTATTTAAAGTGACCGGGTTTTAGGGTCAATGAGGACAATACAAAGTACATGCTGCCAACAGAAGAAAAAAGATACACAACACCGACGTCTCGGGCAGAATGCTACCCTAGACAGATATACCTTTGAGTTACCTATTTAGAGCCTTTGCCTACCTAGGTTCTGCTATTAACTCAGACAATGACACCAGCGCTGAGGTCCAGCGGGGAATAACTCATGCTAATTGCTGTTTTTTTTTTTTGGGCTAGTCCTGCTCTATGTTGCGAAGGCATTGGATGAGGTTGTGAGTGAAAGAGAAGATACAACGACCAACTTTGGGCTGTTCAGAGACATCAACCTAGAGTTAGAAGAGTACAATACAACGACTAAGTGTCTTCGATTTCACCCCGGAGGGATGGCGTAGCAATGGAAGATTGCAACTCAGGTAGCATGATCAAGTTGACTAATTTAATGTTTGAAAGTGGAGGCGAAAGATCGAACTGGATGGAGACGCTTGTTGGTTGAGGCTCAGGTCTACCCAGGACTGTTGCCCCATCATAAGTAAGTTTGACTACAACTGTTCCCAAAATGTCAGTCAAAATTTAGCGAATGTCCAGGAACTGATCAATGACGAGTCTATCAGTCTTGGGATGTCCACAAGCAGTCTTAAAACCCTTTACATGTTGAATAAAGCGTGCAATATCAAATTTTTAGCGCCGTCAAATCAATTTATCAATGGAGAAAGGATAGACCATTTTTTGTGTATGCAAAGGATGCTCTTCAATCAAACCCGTTGTATTCCCCTTTTTGTTCGGAATAGGTCAGGAATGGGATGTGAATTACAATGGATGTGGCTGCAGTTATGGGGTTTTCACTAGCGAAAATGTGGTCGATAGAATTGTCCTGTTGCCCTGGAGAATCACATAATGTCACCGATTCGTTTATGTATGAAGCTTCAGGTCCGGTATGGCGGTATCCATATAAACACATCAGATCTTCTGTCGCATGCCTATCAACATTCCAATTTTCAATATTTTTTTAAAGCTACTAACTAATTTGAAAAAAACTCATCTATAACTAATGCTGCATCTATGGTCTTTATCCTTTGATTCATGTATTTTCTTTTTAATTAAAAAAAAAAAATAATTATCAGCGACACGAATCTACCGTTTCCTAAATTCATTCAAAATTCATTGAATTTTGTACTCACGCACTGTCTGTCGATGCGGTCTACTATAACAAGCTTAGGGAATATTTTATTGTATTAGTACCGCCATCATCCCGACTGTGAAATAAGCGTTGTGCTTGAATCTAAATTAAAGGATCCACCACATGGATTCATGTTCTCCTCGTCCTCGTTCCAATAACATCATATTTTTGTTTTTTCCCTCCAATTTTTTGCTACGGTTTGCTGGTCGCTTGGTATCTCAATTTTAACCTACTTATGTATTTATGAAAAAATATAAGCACACAATTTTATTATTATTTTCTTTTTTTTCTCCTGTTTTTCTCTTTTTTGTTATTTAATTTCGGCTACAATTCATACAATTCGTAAGTGTATGGGTATATGAGGGAGGAGATGGTGTTGGGATTTTGCACGTCTGGTGTTATCTCTGGTGGTAGAAAGTTGTTCCATTTTTAGCCTCTAATAAAATATGAATGTTGTGTGGTGCGGTTTTTCTGTTCCGTTTTTTGATATTACATTTAATATTTAATTTAATAATCTTTTTTCTTCTTTTTTTTTTTTTTGTGGTTCACTTTTAGAGATTACAATCTCAGTAAAGAGAAAGAAAAATATATTTTTTTGTGGAGAAAAAAATCAAATTTTGTGAATTGCCAGTGAAGGGATAATGAAGGGTATAATGGTGGAGTGAGATGGGTAGAAATCATTGGCACACTTGTTACACAAAAGGAAACGTGTGTAAAAACCTTTTTTTTTTTTTGTTTTTTCTTAGGCAGGATTGTAAGAGTATCTGCATAATGGTGTATGGATATTGAAATGATCAAATATCCTTTGAAGTGTTATTTTACATTATTGATTGGCAAACGAACAAAAAGGGATTCGTTTTCAAAAGAGGAGTCTGTCGTCTCGCTCCACTCGAGTGTATTGTATTTTCTTTTTTACCACTGATTGGGTGTTTTATACAAAATCGGAGTTTAAATTCTTTAAGGGATGGATGGGGATGGTGATATTTTTTTTTAAGTACATTTTTTTTACAAAAAGAGGGAAAGCATCTTTATGTATTTATACTCTCCGCGGGCCATGAATAAGGAGGAACTTTAAGACCGTTCTTGCAAGCGAGCAACTCACTATGACTTAAAAGATCAACCCTCATAAATACAATTATTGAAGTGCGAGAGCTCTTCAAGGCCTAGCTTGTCGCAACTATTTATGTTTTTCCGACTCCAAACGGTGGATTGAGAAGCTTTTTCATGACAAACTATATGTCATTGCCTGCCGTTGGAGAACGTAAGGTTCTTTCTGCTAACTTGTATCTGTGTATTTTTATCTGTATATTTTTTCAGCTTCGAATCATGATGGGACATATGCTCAAAATATGACTGTTGGCTTCTTGATCTTCTAGGCAATGTCCTAAAAGACTTATTCCCAGGTTGATGAGGCAATGGTTAAGTTATTGAAGAGATGGATGACTTTTTTGGCTTAACGTAGTACGGTAGCTGATTTACGTTTTAAGAGTTTCTCCCAATACTCCCATTGAGTAGAGCTTTATCCTTATAAATCTGAAAGGTGTCTGAATTTGAAAACGATCACTGAATCTCTGATCTCGTCTGCCATCAAATACAAGCCTCTGCCCATTTGACTGACATAGCGACTTAAAGAATCTACTATATAAAGACTTGCCACATCTTTTATGTGAGCTTCTAACTTCCGTTGGCGAACGTAAGTCTTTCTGTAGAAAGACCTTCTTATCCAGCGTAGAGCTTGACATCCACGGAGGATATGCTCAGATCCTCCTTTTCCAGGCAAAATCTGCACTCTGTTTCCGATCGAAATGGTAACTTAGGCAGCAGCAGTAGTCCGCTTCCCAATACTTTCTCTTTCTCGGTTAAGGATTTCCTTGCATTTTGTACTTTGGATTGACTTAGCCTTGGAACTCTTCCAAGCCAGTTTCTTGGCGAACAGGCACCTAATCAAGTCTGACTTTCTTTTATTGAATCAGCACTTGGCAAACTTAGATTCCACTGAAAGGGATTCAATGGTTAAAGGGCTGCCCTTAATTTTTACTTTGGTCAAACTCTGACCCATATTGCCAACCCTAAGGTACTCCACGAAAAAGTATCTTTCAATCGCTCTGATTAAAAATTTCTTAAAGAAGCAAAAAAAGATATTCCAATTTCAGTAATTGAAAAACTCTTCTAACTAACAACAGAGGGCTTGAGAAATATAACACCGAATCCATTCAACAACCACACATACTTAGTACAAATTATTCCACCCAACATCGACACCATCCCTCTTGAGTGTTTTCCACCCGCCTTTTTGCCGGGTTCGATTTGTACTTTTGTCCTCCTGTTCTCTTTGTTTACTCCTTCTCTTTGCGCGCAAAGAAAGAAGAAAACTTTTCAATTTTCCATTGTAAAATTAAATTCAATGCAATGAGTGTTTCCACACTAATCGTATCCTTAAAACTCAAAGCAAAACTTTTCCACCAAATCCCTTCGCAGGAAGTTTTTCCAATACCCTTATGTAGGATGTAGGGAGTTTACAATAAACCAAATGTGGTTAAGCAGAGAGGATACTTATAGCCACAGATTTAACTAAACAAAACAAAAAATTTCCACTTGGGAAAAAATGCATGAAAATAACGTCTAGACAAGGATCATCATAACAATCATTCGCAACTTACCTGTCCCCACACAAAAAAAAAGAAAACAAAACTCTCAAAAAATATCACCAATCTCTACAAACGATTTTCATCAGCATCTGCGGGTTTCTGTAAAAAAATGGATTCCATTGCAAAACCAGGATCGAATTACATATGAAAAAATTGAAACTTTCGACCAATGCATGTCCTGTGTGACACTCCAGCAGTTGAATCAATATTTTCGCACATACACAGGACCAGCAGCAGCAAAAAAAACAAAAAACGGAAGATAGAAAACAGTATCTGGATACTGAACCCTGTCAGGAAGAGTCATGCACTCGAATGTGACCCACATTTTGTTTGCCCACCTTCTGCAGAGGATTCTGTGGAATATAACCAAAACGGCAAGGAATAATGATTTATTCATATTTCTCTGTCTTGACTGTGATATTAAATTTTCGTTTATACTAAATCCCTTAATAAAACCGAGCGTGTATACTGTGTATGTGTGTGTCCTAGAGACCTACTTGGACCAGAATTGTGTGTGATTATGATGACTGCAGTTTTCCTCTTTTTCCCGTTGCAGGATACGGACACACTCCTGTCGAGTATCTGTCATTATTTTGTTTGTTTCTATTTTTTCCTTTTTCTTTTTGGGATAAAGAATAAAAAATATGCTTTTTTGTTTTTAGCAGGATAAAACCGAAAAAAAATATCTCATTTCATGTTATCCTTTGCATTATGTGCGGCAAAGAACTTTTACTATACAGTTGCAATGGTTTTATATCCTTTTTTTCTTGAAAAACAAAACATTTGTAAATATGAATATCATTATAGTGGAAAAGTTTACCCATTTGGTGGACAAATATAAAGCAAAATGGAGAATAGAAAGAATAACTGTTATTTTTTATTGTTATGAATGTGAATTAAGGGTAATTTTATTCATTTGAATGAGACTTGGTGTACGCCAGAGAGACGAAAGAGGAAAGTGGAACACAAGTCTAGGTTGATAGAGATGTTTTTTTTTGCGCTCCTTTTTGTGTACTTGGTGAAAATTGCATGTGACATGTGACATGCTGATGATTATAATTTAATCTTTACAGTTGTTAGTTGTTTTTCGGTGACATCTTAAGTTTAACGGTGCTTATCCTTTCATTATATGGACATTTATCATAAGCAGAGGGCGAATGCTTAAGTCGAGGCTAACAATGTTGTGGAGGTTTGACAATGAGATCCCAGACAATTTAAGGATTATGGCTACGAACCCAACTATTACCGTAAAATCTCGAAGAAAGAAGGAAGTGAAGAATCAACACGACTGCCTTAGATTTATGCATAAATTTAAGACTTTTAAAGCTTTATTCAGTTGAACTTTAGAATCACTTATGCAGGCACATCAATTTTTAAGCGATACTTTCAGCATCCAACGTCATAAGCAATAAAGATCGTAGTCTAACCACGGATAGCACATCCATTGAGTCATCAAACAAGATTTATTGCATTCGACAAATCGCATACCGCATGATTCCATTCTTGGTCCTGTATTTGTTTTACTGTCCAATGTTGCAGTTTTCAAACACTATCTACTGAGATATTTATTTACCATAAAATTATATATTTATTGGTTTCCCTTCGTATCTTTTCCACATTTTATAGCTTGAAAACTCTTTTGACATTTTCCATCTGGCCATTTGTAATATTCCTTGTATACAAACAACAATAATTCGATATGAGTAATTTCAATTTATCTGTGTTGTCCCTGAACGACTAGACTTCATAACAACAGATCCGCAATAATAATAATAATCATAATAATAATTTTTGTGGGTCCTCTCGTTCTCTATTCTCCAATTCGTTGTCTCCTTTTTCATTCAATTTTATTACACCCTATACCCTCACAATCGTTAGCACGGTAAGCTTATTTAAAAAAAAAAATGTTTTCTCCTATTTTTCCCTTCGCATCATTCAATTGGGAATCAACATCCCTATCCAAGTTTTCGGTCTCTACCAACTCCGCCAACTATTCAGGACCTATCATGCGAATTATGTGAATTGTATATCCCTCCCGTCAGAAAGGAAAAAATTAAATAAAAGGGAAATGCAAAGGATATGGAACATGTTCCTCTTCTTAGAAGACCGTGAACAAGAGAACAGTTAAGTCAGCTTTAATAAAAATCAATAATATAAAAGAATGAAGGATGTGGAAGATATAGATTTGTCCTTTGCTGCTGGTGAATAAAATAGGTGTAGACGTACGTATATATGTGTAACTTGTACGTTTGCTTTTGTTTTGATGATGATGCAAAAGGATGTTGTACATACATAGGATAGTAACCCATCCTTGAAGTGGATGCGTGCGTAACATTGAGTAAGTAAGGTCGAGATAAAAATAAACTGCTCTTGGATGGATGCAAAGGAAATATTCATATAGTCCTTCTCGTTTCTAGGATAACGACGATAGTGTGGCGATTACTGTGATGATGAAAATGGAAGGAAAGGGGTGAGGGTGTCAACAGCCGGTTGTGTAGCTAACAGAGATTGGCGTTAAATAAATGAAAACTTCTGCAAGGATGCGTGTTGACCTAGTTTTTTTGTTGTTGTTGTTGTGTTGTTGCTTTTACTACCATGCCATGAGGCTTCGCATATAATTATCCGGTTAAGTGCAGATTGTTGTTTTGCGCAGTGGGATAGAATGAAGAGACGGGACAAAGGAAATTTGCAGTGTGTAAGGAGCAAAAGGAAGTTGTTGCGCTTTTTGCAACTCAGTTTATTTATTTTTTTTTTTTTTAATTTGTAGATATAAGTGGGTGGGTTGCTTTTTTTTTGTCATGGAAATGCATTTTGGGGGGATTTAGCAGATAGTTGCTGCGTTTTGGGTTGTAGGTCAAAGTGAGTAGGCAGGCGTAGTTTACGCTCTGGTTACTGATTAAGTGAACCGAGACAAGAGCTCCTAAACTTAAGAAAATATTTTTAAGAAACAATTTACACCAGAAGTTGCTCAGACATGGACTTAGCATGCAGGGACTTCGTTCCGCATGAGATTCGATGAAAATTATCAGCTGTAACCTAGTAGCAAAATAGCCAGAACTGGGGCATTGTCTAGTAGCCAACGAGTGTTGACGTCTACTCTCATGATCACTTTAAGATAATACTCAAGGGCTAGCCAGTCAAGACTGCAGAAGCTAGACTCACGATCTTCAATATTTTCTCTCGCAATCACTGTGTTGGGAGGTGATCGTAGGTGGTACATGTATATGTACAGAGGTGGAGGATTGTTTCTTCTTTTTTTTCGTCCTTGCAGTTTGATGGTAATTAATGATCGATGAAATAATCAGGAATATCACTAGGATCACCTTGCAATGATTGCAGAGACATGTTAAAGATCATGTGACTGGAACTGGATCAATCTTACAAAAACAATCTTCCGCAGCAAACATGTATAAATCAAGTTTTTGTCAAAAAAAGACAATTTTGGGGGCGAATTTTGTAACTTTTGTCGATTCGAAAAGTTTCACAAGACATTATTCTCGCGATGTCTTCAATTTCACACCCGTATCTAAAGCATTTAACTTCACAGATACACACTTTCTCAGTTAAGATACATAAATCAACTTATGGTTTTTGTTTACATCATTACATCATCTAATCGATGCGCTTTATAATCAAAAAGTGAACTTACAATCTATCAAGCTCCCAAGACAAAGATTTTCATCTAGTGTAGGCGTTACCAATTACCCCCTCGACAAATTTTTCATGACAGTGTGCACTTCTTCTCCCCCTTCTGCATAAATCTATTTTATTTGATTGCGGTATTTTGTCTTTCTTTTGTACCCTCCATACCGTATACTACCGCTTTCAGAGTGTAATAAATCTTTCATGATGAAAGCCAGTGAGGATCGTGTGTGCATAAACCGCTTACAGAGAAACATTGAGAAAGAAAATAAAAACTGCAAAACCACAAACAAACACACTTTAAACACGCCTTTGGACATAATTTCTGTTTACCACGGCCGCGTATATAAATTTGTTGTGTGTGTGGATGCCGCGATCGTGCCACGCCTCCTCTTCATCAAACCACACACAGAAATCTTGATATCCGCGAAAGTATTTATTTTTATTTTTATTTTTTCTTTAGTTTGTAACGCCCCCCGCGCACAATTATTACCAGTCAAGCGTGAGCAAAGTAGTGAGTGCAACGCAAAACTCAATGAGCTATAGATACATAGATATGCTTGGCAGCATCTAATTGAGTCATTTCGCTTAGAGATGATGAAGTTATCTGCGTGCGGATCGAGGGGGGACTAAATAATTGTTATTTTAAAAAAAGATGAAAAGATCAAGACGCACGAAGACGAAGATGCCTGCTTGGGCTTATAACGATGGAGAAGAAAATAAAGAATAGCCCCGATGGTCTGGGTCTGTCTCTTCACACATGTTTAACATACTCAATGTGTGGAGCTGCAATTCATTATGTTTTGGCCTGCCTGAGTTCTCTTTTGTAACTTATGCTTTGGTGTCTTCTTTCGTTGTGTGATTTTAATTGCAACTTTGCACAGCAAAATTGTGACATTTGATGGCATCGGGCAATTTGTCTTATTTGACAGACGTTGCGGCGTCTCTTAAGGGTTTTACTCTTTACAACAGAAGTTCAATACATGACACAGAGAAGTTGTATGATAGATGGACGTAGTATGGTGTTTTGTAAATGAATTACTAAATGAGAAAGTGAAGTCATCAATCTTTGGTGAGAAGATTTGCTGAAATTAGTTGGGATACCACAAGTTTCCCATTATGGACCTATGCTGGTTTACATATGAGATGTGTAGGATGGAGAAATTTATGCCTACAATGTGAAAAGGTGAATGTTATGTTATGTGTGTTCAGGAAGGTTTTTTACCATCCTTGGCAATGCGGTTTCTCTTTAGAATTCTATTGTGATTTCCCTTTTGTATACTAAATGAGTTGTTTCATTCCAAAGGATGTCAGGAAGTCAAGGAACTTCTCTGGGTGGATAGCAGCAAGCTTTTGGGGTAACAATTTCGCCGCAAAGGATTCTATTTCTGTCTTCAAAGGTTGAATGGAAGGGAAACGTGAAATAGTTTAAGGTGTTTCACAACGTCATAATATACAAAAAGTATGCTCCTTTTTCTTCTGTAACTTAAATTGAGTTCCACAAGGGTTCCACTTTGAACCTTTAGTTTACATACATTTTTAAAGAAAATTTATACTTACTTCCACACAAAGAGTGATGATATAAGTACGACTAGAACCAATAATAATGAGAAAACAGCAATTATCGCCGATGTCTGTAATGATTGACTGCTATATAAACTAGCATCCAGAATCTGAAAAGAAAAATAACAAATATTCCGGTATAAGTATAAATTCAATCTGAATCTCTAAAATTGCTATGAAATATAAAAATGTTTGCCAAAGTGTATGTATAGCTAGGTATTCATCGTAACAAAATTGGAATATGGTAACACAGATAGATACATGTAAAGTACTATGTATCCTTGTAATGTAAACACCAAGTTTTAAAGAGGAGTTTGTATCGTCCATGTCCAATGGGTGGACTATGAATTGTGGAAAATATAAAAAAAAAAACCAAGCATCGATACATGTTTTTCTCGGATAAAAAAACCACCTACTCATCGGTTGTGATAGTGATGATGAGTTGTTACTGTTGTTGGGTGGGTAAGGGTAGATAAAATTAAAGCTGATGCTTGCTAAAATGTTCAATTTCAGAATGTTATTCATTGGAAAATAACAAATATGTACATGACTGTTAAAGAGTGTGAGTTGTTATATATATATAATGAGAGATACATTTTATTTCATTTACAAATAAAAAACAAAAACATGGAAAGTGGTATGCATTCTAGAACAAACAAATAAAGTTTTCAATGAATCTGTGCACAAATATTCGTGTAATTAAAAGAATTTTTTTCAATGAAATGAAAAAAAATAAATCACTAGTCGAAAATGGCAGTAACCTATTCAAAAGTATTTACAAAAAAATTTTATAAAGAATCCCCAAGCATTTATGTGAGAATGTTTCTTTGATTAACTTTTAAACATTGACTCAGTAATGGGATAAAGAAATGTTTCTTTTTTCGGATAATTCGGAGCAAAATAAAATGAAGTAGGTACCTCAGGATTCTATGGTGAGGCCTGTAGTATTTCAGAAGATGCAATGGTGACTTTTGAATTACACTCAAGCTTACACAATGCTATCGGCATCAGAAATAGATATACTCCGAGTCCTTTTTCCTGAAATTCAAAACCAACATTCGGTTTATTCAGACATTGTAGTCGGTTAGTTGGTTTTCGAGTATTTTTGGTCTGGACTTAAAACATTCTACGATACTTTTTTGGGTCGTTGGCCCCATCTGGAGACTACAGATAGCATGTTCAACCACATAAGGTGTCTTTTTTAGTTTCCTGTCTACCACTCAAAACCTTTAATCTTGGGTGAGATGATGTCTGGAAGTTTTTTGAAGAAGACCAACTCTATTTTGTTCGAGTTGCCCGTCATACCACATATTTCGGTCCATGAAGTCTGAAAATAATATAATTAAGTTGTCTGTATGAGCACCTTCTTTACACTCCAACTTCTTTATTTTTAACAGAAGTTTGTTGAGAGTTAGGTTCCACAATATAAGAGATGGCACGAACGTTGTTTTCTCTATAGAGCTGCTGCTTCAGCTGGTATCTATAACCTCAAGTTGAAGGCAATCTTAATGTCAAGTAATGGGCCAAAGATCTGTAGACTTTTTGACGTAAAACTACGCCTTTTTTCGCAGTAGATATGGACGGCTTTGTTTCAGGAATGAATGTCACAAAAAAAAGCTAAATCAGATAATCCATCCATTTAACGACAACTCAAAAGCATTTTGCTAATTCACTTCCATTTTTGAAAAGTGGGGGTGACAATATGGAACCTTATGGCACCCCATTATATCTCCACTCCCTTTACATAAAGTTCCACATAATAAAAAATAAAAATAAAATAATAAATAAAATTTTCCCAGAATGTCACCTATCAACAAATTCCAAGAAGATCCACCAAGTAAAGGTATCAATTTCCCTTCCTCAAAATAATTGGTATTTATCTACTTCTTTAACGGTAATAATATCGAATTATTTTGTTTGTACTACTTTTCTTGGACTTGGATAGAAAATTTTGCGGTACAGCTAGGAAAAGAAATTGACTTCCAATTTCTACCCTTGACAAAAATTGTAAGGGGGAAGGCCACAGGACGAAGATGATGAAATAACTTTTGTGTTCCTTCTGCGTCATTTCACTTTAACCATAGAGTCATGCTTGTGTTTCTCTTGTTCCTTCTCTATCTGTATATGTTCTATCTTAGACTGAATATCTTCAGACACAGTAGATTATCTCCCTCAGTTACCTTAAGAGATGATTTCTTCTTTGTTTTTGTCTTTCTCCAGTTTACACATGTGTGTTTGGATACATGCGAACTTTAATATGTCCTTTTGAACTTTTTTTTTCTTTTTTCTGATGAAAAAAAAAATCCTTCTACTAACCATAGATAGAGGGGAGATAACAGAGGGTAAAGGATAAAAAAAAATTCAATGAAAACTGTTTCCAAACAATTTCACCGAAAAGTGGTTACAATTTTTTCCCTCGGTTAGATTTGTTAGATCATGGTCTATAGATGACGATAATGATGATGGTGGTGATGATACCTTCTTCTTGTGATGTGTTGTATATGTGTGGGATACTGATTTCAACTTTTTCTTCTTCCACCCATCGAAGAGAAATAAGTTTTTTTTTTTGTTAGCTTACTTGATGGCAGGAGCTGTAGGACATGAGTTGAGAATGAATTGTAGATCAACATCTGACTTTGTCCTTCTTTATTATTATTATTTTTTTTTTGCTCGTGTCCTGTATTCTATCGTTGTGTGGTGTAAGTAACTTTAATATTTGAGCTGTATATATGTACCTCCACATGTATCCAAGTCATTAATAATTTCGTATTCGTTTTGTGTAGTAGGTAAAAAAAAAAACAGAAAACCTATCACGTTTCCTGTGAAATTATTTTGTTTTGTTGTATGATATACCTACATATCTATGGATCTACATATGTGTCCTTGAGGATCTGAAGGGGATTGGTAGAAATTGATTTGTTTATGTTGATGAATATTTTTGTTTTGATGTTTCAATTATGCAGATTTTTTTTTATGTTTTAAGAGAAATCACGTGAAATAAGAATAAAAGTGGATTATTTATAAGAATAAAGATTAAACGAAGGTCAAATGCTTTAAGAACATTGAATAAGCACTTTTCTTAAGATTAATGGGCTAAGAATGCAACCGTGTTGGACTTTTTATTTTTTACAAACATTCAATGAATAACCCAAGAAGGATGGGGATATGTGCCAGTTGAATGAGTGTCCAAACGATTGACAGAAACACTTGTTTATATTTTGCCATTTAGTTCTTTTCCAACTGCTCAAGGAGTAACGAGCAATTGGCAAAGTAATTCTCGTGTCCTATATCTTCATCTTCATCTGAACAGTCCGGGCAGGAAGGTGAGTTGTCGTTTGTAAATCAGTGGAGATATTTACTGTAGCCGCCGTGATCAGACTGGTACTGCGTAAGATGGTAGTTGCAGTCTCCATGCTTCTTCTGGGACAGTCGGTAGGTCTATCTGCCTTTTTTTGTATTGGCCCAGCGTGCTCGCCACACAGCTACTGACGCAGCTTTTTCTTCAATTTTGATCATCTTGGTACCATTGGCGTCGTGTTGCCTTAAGGATCTCCTGTTATACATCGAATCTTAACATCTCATCTGCGAGGATGTCGATGAGAACCATTACAACTACAACAAAGGCGAACTCGTCTGAGGTGGTTCGAAAGCCGCTGATTGTCCGTAACACGCAAAGCCTGTCTGTCAAAGACGATCGTCTCCTCTTTGTCTCCTTTGTCCTGTGCACAGATTGGAGCAGCATATTGTAACAGAACTGAGATGATAACTCTAGCGACTAGAATACTTCCGGCGTATCAGGGTCCACCGATTTTACGCGAGAGAGCTCCCTATATTTGCGATGTTTTCTTGGTTAAATAATTCACTTGTGTTTTGAACTGCAGTCTGCTGTCTAGCACTCCAAGCTTTTTGGAACCTGATGGTTTGATTATCAAACCGAAAGTTGGATCATTCAATAGTTTTCCGACTGGTTGTAAGGACAGCTGCCAGTCCGGCGGAAATTATCTAATCTTTTATTCCGGCAATTGCTTCATTTGTAGTAAATTTTTTTGCTAGGACTTGTTCAGCTACTTTCATGATGGCAATGTCATCGGTGAATCTAATTATCGTCGTACATGGTCTTCCATAATAGCGGCCCTAAGACCGATCGCTGATGGACGCCCCTTTGTAGTATTTTGTCCATACCTCGGCTTCCTATTGTTGAAATAGTTCATCACTTTACACAGCAAGTATTATAACGTATCCATTCTATCATCCTGGCATACCATGAGGATCCATTCAAATACAGTTTGTAAGTATTGTAAGAATCAAATTCAATTTCACTTTATTTTTCACGCATTTTTCCTTCATTTCACTTGAATTTTTCCTCTAATTTCCTTGAATTTGTCCATTTAATCAAATAACGCCGACGAAGATAAAAGCCCACAAATTAATATTTACATTTTTTATGAAACGAAAAAAAATTACATTTTCTCTTCAAAATCTGTCTCTTTCTCTCTTATTCTTTACGCCGAAAGAATTCATCAATGGTAAGGCCACAAAGAAAAGTGGCATGAGAAAAGGATCCCAACCATTTCCAGAGCTAGATTGTATTACAAAGAAAGGTACCAAGTCATTCTATTCATTCTCTCAACATTTGTAACTCAATTGTACTTGTACTTTCTCCCTTTTTAGTGGCTGTGTACATTAAATGCATGCCATGTCATTAAAGGACCTTTTACAACCTACGCACATACAGAAGAGAGGACAAACTTACATCGACATCAAACCAACCCCAACCCTCAAGTCATTATATGCATTCTTTAAGAAAAGAAGAAAAAATAAGTTATAAGTCTAAGAGAAAAATTGAGCAAAAGCTTATTAAAAACGAAAAAAAAAAAAAAACCACAATAAGCACAAAGAGAGCGAAATGAAGAAATGAAGAAAAAGAAGTATATCCTTTGGGGTAATAATGCGCGTAAAAGTAAAAAACCCCACCACGTTACACAACTGCAATGTTCTTTTGTTTCTTTCATTTTCTCAGTTCATAAACGGGATAAAGACGGTAAAAGAATCACAAAAGCAAATTTAACTTACTTTCTCTGTGCGCACTTGAAGTACTTGAAGAAAGTGGAAATTGCAACAGATTCATCTGTTATCCTTTTACTTGTCGGTTTTAAAATCTATGATATTTCTTTGAGTATTACATTTTTTTTCCTTCTTGTGTTCCTTTGAAGTTGGCTTTGTTTTTACTTTTCGTTTTATTTTTTATATTTTTGGGATTTTACTTTATGCTGTACTGCGAACACCCTGTGACCTACATTGAAACGGTGAAGTATAAAAATTAAAAGCAAAAGAAAAGTACTTTTTTTCTTTAAGGACTTAACAATTGAGTTTGAATTAGAGAAGATTGAATTTTTCAAAAGGAAAGCTGAGTGGATTTTCTTGGAATGCCACAGGAGTAGATTTTAGGATCGGTATTTGTTTTTTTTTGTACTTGGAGCAGAATTTATGGTCAAATTGAAAAGTTTAGTAGAGAGCATCTGATCTTTCAGTAGGTAGAACATATAGACGAAATGAACTCCTTCACTTCTAAGCGAATGAAGAGCATGAAACCAAAGGAAAAAAAGGAGTTTGACTTAAGCTGATTGATTTTGTAAAGCCAACCTGTCAGACGAAAATCAAATAAAGGTCAAACAAGCAAATAAAGGTGCAACAATTCAAGCAAAAAATACATTGTCCCAAGGGTAGAAAAAATGTTTGTTCATTCTCGAAAATATAAAGAGTTATGCTTTACCATCGATCCTTACGCTCATTTACAGGGGCATTCTAGCTGTCAGCTCTTCAGAATCTGCTTTGAAGCTCTTCAGACAAGGACAATTTGCTTTCTGCGCTCTTTGCAGCTAGCTCAACGCACCCAGATTGTACCTTGTTTCCGCCAATTCTTCATAGACTACTTTTGCATTCGTATAGTTGGAGGAGTACTAAGAGGTTCACCCATAATTCTGAAGAGATGTTCTTCTACTCTGGCGAAATCTCGATGGAAAACTGCATATTTCCAGCCCGTTCTTATAAAAAAATCGAATCTTCATCTTTTAACTACCAACTTATTATTCTACGTCCCTTTTCAGCAAGGGCTTGCATTCAACGAAAAAACCTTTATGACCAGCAGTATGGTTTTTGTAGCAACAGGTCCACTGGTGAAGTGGAACAAATTTCTCCATCACTTCAGTGAAAGTATTTTTTTATTGAATTAATAAATACAAATACAAAGTACGATTGTTATGCTTGATATTTCAAAGGTATTTGTCAGAGTGCGACATCAAGTTCTTTCGTCGAAAACGCATGCATCTGGCATCAACGTATCTGCACTGAAACGGATTATAAACTACCATTCGGAGTTGTTCTGGACCTGTTCTGGACTGATAATGACGCTGGTATTCCCCAAGGCTCTGTTCTACTTCATCATGTTTATAAATCATCCCTTATCTACAACTTCATATCAAATTCACTCCTTCCCTGATGACAGTATCTTCAGTTTCTAATATCCGTACCTTAATTTACGGCACTTCTCTACGGACGTAGAAGAGGAACAGCAGCTTATTTAAGAAATCCCAATAAATTCTGACTGCGACAGTGTGGAATTAAGTGCTTCCAAAATCCAATGTTGTCTTCTGTCAATCCATCCATCCTCCATCCTCCTCCATCCTCGGTATGTGTGCTAACAACGGCCACCATAAGTACTCGAAGTCTCAAAAAATGCTGCGAAATGTCTAGGTTCTCTTAAAGGATGCAGAAAATACTTAACGCCTTCTGATTTGGATTCATTCACGTGAGATATTTGTCTGTCTAAAGCTTGAGAACATCGCTAACATTTGGTCAGGGGCCCTGAAAACCATCCTGCAATTCCAGACAGACTTTAAAAACGCGCATTAAGACTTCTTGGTGACATTGGGAGATTGTGAAGAAATGTAACATGTCTCCCACTGTTTTATAGATTCTTCCACTGTTTTATAGATTCTTCCACAAACAATGGTCTAGTGAAATCCTGTCCCTTCAACATGTACCTCGCAATGTGGATCCCGCTTCGAGTGCTTATCAGTTTAACCTTAAGCCTGTTTCTCTGTCAAATATAAAGATTCTTCTTCAAGCTGTACAACACAAATGTGAAACGATTTACGTAGCTCTATGTTTCCTCATACAAGCTTTTGTCTTTCCTGTTCCCTAATGCCAGTGCTTTTAGTTTAAGGGTAGACATGCCCCCCTAAAAAAAAAGAGGAGAAAAGAGCTAGATTTGCCTTCAAGTTAATTTCAATGGAATTACCTGAGATAAACAGAGCACGTAAGCAAATTTACCCTCAAACAAAAAGCACAGTCCCAAACCCACAACCTTGTGGTACCCCACCCTCCTTCCATAGACTTACAACTGATGAAACAAAAAAATAAAACGCTTATCAATACCTCAATCATTAACCAAATAACTTCTGTTTTATGTTATTTCTTCATTCCTCCTACCCCTCACACTCGGATAAACTCTGTAAAAAAAGGAAAACCCAACGAGGCCATAAATCCATCAGATAGATTTTCGTTGATCACTTGTTTATCTTATTATTGCCCACCTTTCCTCCAGCTCACCCAGAGGCATTGTTTGAATTATGATAATTTCCCCACCGTACAACCTGAACACAGTTACCTTTTTTTTTTTGTTGTACTCATACTTTGTATAATATCTTTTGGTATTTAGAGCATGTTTACTCAGTACTTCTGTCTAGTAGTCTCTTTGGGATATTTATTCAAAGTGATATTCCAATTGCGTCAGGATGGGAATACACTCTTGTATACAAGCACATCCATCAAGCAGGTAATGCGTAATGTATCTATCAACAAATACGAGTACACGTCTCCCTCTCTCTATATATAGCTAAATGAAATTTATTTAAGTGGCAGACGACTGCATTTCATATTTCAATTGCATTCTCAATAGATTTGTAGATACAATTTGTGCGGGTGTCATCGATCCCATTAACACTGGCGACAACGTTGAATTGTAAACCTTAGCCAAGAGACAAATTTTCTTTTTATATTTTATTTTATATATGGAAAATGGAAAAAGGAAAAAAAAAATAAATTCGATGGTGATAAAAGTATCTTGTATAGGGCCAAAGCCAATGAATATCTTTCATTTTCTATGTGACGAGATAAGTGGACTCAAGTAAAAAAAAACTGTGTCACATCGAGTGCATGGAAAATAGAAAAAAAAAAAAAACATTAATCATTCGTTAAATTTATTTATTTTTTTATTTTCTATTTCACTTTATTTATTTTGAAATCAAACCGCGTCGGTTGGTGTCATTCACTCTTTGGCTTTGACTTGCATGTGCGCCGTATGATCTATGTGACTTATGTTGGTCTGTGACCCTAATCTTAATTAAACACAAGGATCAAGTAGATTATGCCTATGGGACGGTGAACACATGCGATATATACTGCAGTTTTGGGTGGTTGCGTGTGTACGATTATTTATTTTTATTTTATTGATTTGGGAGTCATTTGTTTTGGAGTGAGCTTCGTATAATAATAAAAATAAAATGAAAAAAAAAACCCTTTTTCGAATAGAGTGCCCAATATGACCGATGGGATTAAAAACCACTGTTATCGGTAGTTTTTCGGTAGTGCTGTTTGCTTATACGATCGAAACGTGGGTTTATTTATGGCGATTGATTGTTTGGAAAATTTTTATTTGAATTTTTTTTCCAGTGGTTGGGATTGAGTTATTGATATTGTGTTACACGTGGAATTGTCATAGATAAGCGAGAATTTGTGAGTGGAAAAAACAATTTTTTTTTTATTAAATAGAAAGCATGGGCGTGAGGAGTTATGTGGACTAGAGCATTCAGCACTTAGTTAGTGTGTATATCTAAGTCAAGGATGTGGACTAAGTTATTCACCAATGCAGTTAAAATAAAGCGTCAATAGATGACATTCCCTAAGACTTTTTCAATGTTACAGTGGAAATGACAGAAAGTAAGATAATTCCAAGTTGATTTTCATAAAAAACTAACACAGACCTACCAAGAGGGCATAGGGCAAAAATTATATCAAATCATTGTTGATGTTAATGCTGTTGTAGGAATGCTCTATTTATAAAAATTTAACAACAAAAATGCTAAAGCTAATATGAAGTCTGGTTCTTCGACGACATTAATGGCATCTCGAGTAAAGGGATAAGAGATCTAGTCCTGGATCTAGGCACCGACTGTCTCACATCTCACATCACCAACCAGGTCACACGTGTCGTGGTTACAAAAAAACGCATCTAGTGCTACTTGGGTTCATGTTGAACCGCCGCCTCTACCTACCTACCTACTGTAGTCTGGAACAAGAAAACAGGGCTGTAGCGTGGTATAGAAACAAAATATCTTCCTGGTTTCAGTTGAAAACTGGCACAGAGCAAGAGTTACTCAGTCTACTACTTTTTTCAATCTTTTTGTTAAAACGAGTAATCGAAAAAAGAAGAAAGAGTAGAAGTAGTGGTAGGGTATACAAGTGCGTTCAATAGGATCACTGTCTACTTCTACTCGCACTTCGACGTGGTTAACCCTGGGAGTCTAATAGGTACCTCAACTGGAGAGGAGATTCCGATCTTCAGGAAGTTTGTTAGGGGCACTTACTTACTTACTTATTAGGCCAGCGACCATTAGAGGATCTGAACCTGAACTAATGCCGCTTTCCATCCTTCACAGTCCGGGGCACGTTGCGTCCAGTTTACTAGACCAAGGTTTTTGGTGTCTGCGATTGCCTTTAAACCGGAGGTTCGGTCTTCCTTTTCTTGTTAGGGACAACTTACTAAGGCACGAAACGGAGGATATCTTTAGATGTTATCATCGGTGGCGTCTACAGTTTCAGTTAGATTCCTCGTCGTAGGAGTTTGGGTTCTTCTTTCCGTAACTGCCCTACCATGGAAAATAGTACCAACTAGTAATGAATCAACGATAAGCCTCGTATACGAAGACCTCTCCAAATGGATTATGTAGTCGGTATCGACGTGTTTAGACTCAATCACAAAATCTCGAAACCACTTGGAAAATGTCCCAAGGATAAATTGCATGCCAAAGAAACCTGTGCCTATACCTATACTAACCTGGAATTATCCATCAAAGATATGTTCATCCATATATTCACACAGTCAAGCTGTTCTTAAAGTTCCATAGATTGTTGCTTCTAAACCCTTAAGGACTTGGCTCGTTACAAAAAGAATTTCTTAATTTCGTAACGAAATTTCTTCGGAGACTTACTAAGGACCCGAAGCCATCTGTGTATGTATATAAAACTTAATCTAAAAAAATTAAGATTCGGTGGACTTCTCTTAATGGTTTATTTTTGACGGATTATTGTTCAACAGTCTAAGTACTAATCCCGAGATGATCCAAGTTTATCTTTATTGTTTCTTTGAAAGAGCTTACAAACTATTTTCCATTTAAATTTACTTATAGAAAGTCCTTTCCAAGCCTAAAATGGGTCCAAGTTCTTCAGTTAGTCCCAACAAGGTCGGAGAAAATTTAAATAAAAAGAACTTCCTCACCTTAAGATCTTCATATGAATGTACATACGTATGTATGTATATGGGAAACTTCCTTTTTTCATATGAATTCACTCAACAATCACAATTTCAAATCAGCATAAGTCAACCAACCAAATAAAATGTTTTCCATTCTTATTCGCTCTTTTCTCTTCGGATGCGAACAACGGGCGAAAAAAAATAAGAAAAACATCTTTTATCCGTCAATCTAGTGCTGGTTATTTACACGGAAAAGCTAAGGAAGGGGGGGAAAAAAAGGAAAAATTCCCTTGCCTCATATATTCATTTTATTCGCTACAATATCTCAACAATTTTTTTTTTGCCATTTTCCATGTAACAGTGCGAGAACAGCAAGCATGCAAGGAAGACACATCTCAAGGGACCCGTATATAAATTCTTGACTTGACTACACACATTTTTACTTTCCTTCGAAGTAGTGTATCCTCTTTCACCACCAGAATTTGGTATGCAGAAAGTCAATATCGATTGCTTTTCTTTCAAGATCCTCAACTAGCTACTTTTGTTTTTTTTTTGTTTTAGTCCTGAAATATGTGCACACACACTCATCATAATAAACTCCTCTAAGAGATAGTGAGAGAGATCCTTTTATCCTAAAAAAAAAAAGAAACTGAATAACTTATTCAAATGTGATGCCAGCCAGCAGTGGCAGAGAGGACAAATAACGAAATATTTTTTTTGTTATCCTTGAGAAGAAGGAAATATCCTTTTTTAAGTTATTTCTTTGGAATTTCTTCTTTTTTTTAAATTTTTTGTTTTGTTTTGAGTTTGTGCAATTGGATTGCATTTAAGGTTTTAGGAAGTTTTCTTGTTATCCTCTCACTGGATGGTAGAATATTTGAAGTTGTTGACATATTGCCAACTGAATGAATGGAAGTGAAGATGAATTGAATGTCCTGTTGGGGTTTAAAAGAATTAAATTTTAAATAGAAAATAAGTATCACATGTTGGCACCACTCGAAATGTGGTCAAGATGTTTATTTTGGTCATGTTGTCAGATGAGGATTTGCAAAGTGACAAAAACCATTCACTTGGGATTTTTTTTTTTCTAGGAATTATGGTTGAATCTTGTTTAGCTGCGTTGGAATGTTTCCTGAGATTTACGTCCTTTGTTGTTGTTTACAAGTAAAATGTTTTCAGTCGACTAGGTAACCTGGTGTGTACCTCGGTGGAGCTGTGATGGTTTCTAGCATTTGTTTTGGGTTTTGAGAAGCCTTTTCAAAAAAACATGTAAACATTGCGTAAAGAGGGCTTAAAGTAAACAAATCTTAGGTGGAAAACGCCTTCGACTTAGCACAGAGCAAGATAGATATTTCTTTAGAATGAGCCTCGGGCTTAATGCACATTTAAAGCATTTTTGAAGTGGAACTTCATAAGAAACGGTAGTGAAATTTTATTTGGTAAGAAATTGGAGCGTCACGAAAAGTGAAACACTTCTTTTTCGTCACTTATCTATGGTAGGTAAGAAGAAAGAAGTGGCTATCTGCTAAGTCCTTCTAGAAACAACAGTAGAGCTAGTGTGTCTTTTTGATACCACGACTCACATGACCTGGCTGTTGATGGGTATGACTAAGGGGGGAATTTTTAAATCCATCCTGTGGAGTTGGGAGTAGTGTGACAGAAATCTCTAATAAAAACGCTTTGGCAAGTGTGGGATGCCTGGTTCTAGTAAGTGCTGAGCACTCAAACACAGTGGAGAAGGGTTTAATTTTCTTGGGTAAGGGAGACGCATAACTCGGCAGTGTGTGAGCCAATTGGACAGTAGCCCAAATTTGGGTCATTATGACCTTATTTTCGAGACCGAAACTAAAAAGTACATTAGGTATAGTGATTGTGCAAACTGTGTCGATAAATGTATGATTATTCATGCGTATATCTAAGGCTCTATCATGAAAAGATATTTGGGTAGATAGCTCATGAGTAGACAGCAAAAATGAGCGAACGTGGGGTTTTAACGCTCAGCGAAATGAAGCCACTCCAAGATTATACGACACGGTTTCTGTGTTAAAGACGAGGAAGAGAGATAAAAACGAAGTAAATGTCATAAGGCGTCATGTTTATCGATTCACCTCTAGTGCCCTAAAGAAACTCAGTACCAACAGACTTAGAGGGCCAACAAATCTTTGGTAGAAATGGGCTTTGTTAAACCCGTCCTTAAACGCATTTAAAGAAGTTTCTCCGTGAAAGGAATATTTGGTGAAAAAGTAATTTAAAAAAGAACTTTAAACCTCAATTCCACTTCTCAACGATATCAATCATCATCCTCATTACTTGTATAAACTTCTCCAATAGACCAGGAAAAATTCACTTATTGCAAACGAAAGAGGAAGTGCCCAAACCCAGAGTAAAAAAAAAATGGATTATCTTCTTTTCTTTTCTTTGGTTAAACTTCTCCTATGATGACATATAAAGATAGTCGCCCACTTGTACCAGTCTCGCTGAAGGACAAAAATTTCTATCGATATCTTCTCCAAAACCCTCCTCCAAAATTTCTTATCTTCATTCGACAAAAATTGAATGAATTCTTTTCGCTATTGCTTCACTAAATCTTCCCCCCTTCGCATGTAACCCACACCCACAAAGTAATGACAACCATAGAGTTGGTAGATAAATGCAATTGAGAGTTTTGTATGTGTCCTCAGAGTCATCGATGGTATGTCCTTGGCCATCATAAGAACGGAAATACACTCTATATATTTCAAATTGCCTGACATTTAAGTTTTGAGATATTTTTCTTCCAACCATTTTCCCTCGTATATTTTTTGATTGGTTATTTGTGGTGAAAATTGTCAAGGATATACTCATGTCTTCCGTCAATCCTTATCCAATTGAATTACAACTTATATCAATTTATTGATTTTCTTAAAGCCATCAGGATGCGTTGCTCTACTTTAAATTTATTTTTGATTGAAAACCTTTAAAAAATAAAAAATAAATCTCATTCTAAGCCTAATCCATTCTATAATAGATTTATACATCCATGTTATCATGGTTTAATCGTATTATTAGCTACATTGTACCTCGTGCCTAGGATACGATGCAGGAAATTTCCCCAAAAAAAAATTTTACTTGAAGTGTATTTCAAATCCTTCGCATCCAGTATCTAACTTAAGCTTGACAGTAATCAAGGGAAAATCGATTGAAAATAGATACAAAATGTGTAACAAAATAGATACCACAAAAGAGATGAAAAGCTTTGGGTAAAAAAAAATTTATTCAAAACAGTATAGGACCGAGAAAAAAAATAAAAGATTTATCACCTACACATTGGCTAGAGGAGGGTAGCAAAAAAAAAAAAAACAACCCGACTCTAACCATTTGGGTGTTCCATTCAACAATGAACCCAACAATTTCTATGGTTTACCTGATGTGAGACGATTGCAAACACCTTTGTGTATCGATTGAGGGTGGTAAATTGAATTTGAATTTTGAATTAGGATCCCAAATAGGCTAAGGGAATGAGTTGGATATGCTTCCTCTACTCATTTCAAGGAGAAGCAAAACGAACCCATTCATTCAGTACAAAAAAGGAAGTACAGACTGGAGCAAAGTATTGTTGAAAGTTCTCTAACAATATCCGTTCCCAGACAGGAGTCCTTTTTTTCTGATTTCTTTCTCGTTCCTTAATACATCGCATCGCATCTTACTTTAGGAAGTAAACCTTTTTTTTTTGTGTAATTTTTCGATTGTTTGCTAGATTGATCCGACTCGAAGGACCAGATTAACAACTTTCATTCTTTTCTTTATTATCTTGTTAGGCTGTGTAAGTTTATTGTAAGAATGGTTAATTTTGAAGTAAATCAGCTTATGACAGGTTCATTTGGAAGTAAATCCACTTTGAATCAATCAGATAAACAAACAAAGTGATTATTATGTCTATTCGAAAAAGACCACTTATATTGTGTGATCACCAGTCAGTTGATTAAGTGGATAACTTCACAAAAAATCGTCAAAATTAAATATAACCTGGATTAGATACAATTTCTATCTTCATCATCTTCAAACTTTAGCATTTTTGTTTGAAGTATACACTTCATTTTTTTTTTTTCCTCTCCTCAACTCAAGAGTACTTAAGTGACCATGAATAAATTTTCATCATCTTTTCAGATTGTATCTGGTGTATACATCTTTTTTTTTGTAACAATGGCCACCCTGAAAGTTGAAACTATTCATCACTTTAGTAGTAGTTTGTCGATGAAGAAACTAAAGATAAAGAATAAGAAGTATCTTTTCTGTAAAAAAAAAAAATCAAAATAATAATTTTTACTTTGCACAGATTGCAATCTCATTAAAAGTTATGGAGATTTTCAAGTCAAGGGGTGGTCTTCGGCTAGTGGTAGTCGGAGAGAACAAGAATATTAGATCATCACTCATCATCAGTCATTTTGGGTGTTGGCTTGATATTGTTGTCTGCTTATCAACCACTTCATCCCTAAGAAATTTGCTTTTTGCTTTCGTTTTTTTTTTTTAAAGACTAATAGGGGATGATGGGATGAAGTCAAAAGAAATTGGAGGAAATATGAAAAATTGAGGAATAGTAGAACAATTTTTATTTTTTTTTTAACATGGACGGCCATATGTTGCATAACTTCTTACCCGCGCTATTGCGTTTTTTTTTTGTTCGTGAACTTTTTTTTTTTTATTGTAACTTTCTTTATGTGGCATCTGTTGGTGAGATGATGACTTTTAACAAGATTTGCTTGTCTTATTTTGTTTGGGGGTACGGCAAAGGAAGGAAGATGATTTTGAAGATGTCGGTGTTAAGGGTAAGTGTGGATGGAGCAATTTTTGGGGGTTGAATTTGAAAACTTTGCAATTTCGATGATAAATTTGTGTCTAAATTGGAAAAGGTTGAACTTTTGGAAAGGGTAAATGGGTGTAAGGTAGTGGTGATATAGAAGAAGATCCTTCAAAGAGTTTTGAGTACCATGGTCGTTGTATGAAATAACATGGAAGGGAACACCAAAAGATGCATGAATGATGAAGTTAAAATTCTAACCAATTTTAGGGATAAATGGACTATCAATTGGTAGAGTGTTTGGGCCTGAACTTTTTGGAAGTGATAAATTATAAGATTTGATCACTCTGGATTGTAGTGGCATTCAAAGAAAGAATGCCAAACGAATTATAACTTTAAAAAAGGTAAAATAAAGGTGTGAGTGCGCGCAGTTTTAAGACTTGTTTTCTTTTACTTTGGCCGTATTTAACAAAAGGAAGGTATGGATCATCCTACCGCGAACCGAAAATATCGTCATCTAAGATTAAGACATAGGTGCATACATCGGTAAGCTAATGTCGACATCTCAGTATAGGAATAGTATAGGAACAGTGTTCGGAAAGACCCGCGACTTCAAAAAACCCCAAAGAAAGAAATCTGAAACAGTCAAATGGAGCGACCCTTCGGACTAGTGCAAATCACCAAAACGAGAGATAGCGGCTGGAGAACGCTTGCTACAGAATGTCCACTATCACTCGTGCTGTGCATGTAGTTGCACCGTCCTGTTAGTACCAAATGTTCTTCAAACCAGAATCGCCAATTTGTGGCGGAAAAAAGTCGATGATTAT
Organism: Criorhina ranunculi; assembly: GCA_951813785.1. Lineage (NCBI taxonomy): Eukaryota > Metazoa > Arthropoda > Insecta > Diptera > Syrphidae > Criorhina > Criorhina ranunculi. The sequence goes on along the minus strand of OX638381.1, from coordinate 86,222,975 downwards.
GGTTTTGTAGTTTTGTAGCCACCAGTTACCGTAACAGTATTGACAACGTCGTCCTCCGAAAATTATGGGTTTATCACCCTTTCTTCGTAGACGCCGCGCCAATCAATGACTTTGAAGAAGATTTTCAGTGCTACAGGTGGTCGCTCATGATCATTTTCAAAGGGAAATCATCCTCATCGCGGTCGAGGTTTAAGAGGGGTTGGCTATAATTAACACGCGATTGGCGGTATGCTGACAATAGCTGATTCACTGATTGTACTTTGTATGAAAATATCTTCAAGTCTCTCGCTAAAATTTGTTTCTTAAGACCATCTATTGATGCCCATTTATGTGGCCTGTCATCTGGTTGCTGCGTGAAGGTCTTCATGGACATCTACTGCCACTCAAGGCAAGGGAAGATGTTGTCAATTAAGATTGAGCAAACATTATTAAGGTCTGGATTTGTACACTATTCAAAAGCACATAAATGTACATATCTACATCCTATTACACCGCCATCTATCAAACAAACATGAAACTAAATGTAATTCAATGGGTATTTCATTTCATTTCTCTAATGAATCTCTTTGACACCCAAGGTGCCGATGTGAAAAAAAAACCTCCACTTCATATATAAACACACATGCAGATACAATTTCGTCCTTGCACATATTCCCTTAGCAACTACAATTCAAATACGGGCACCTCGCTTCATTTACATCCCATTTTGCATAGACACTCTGATTGTTTAGGGGTGCGAAATATTTCACCATATGCAATAGTCATAATGATTTGGGTTGTGCCTATGGTTACACCCCTTAAACGGGATATGACATTTAGATGGAAAATAACCCGACAGTTGGTAATGAATAATGCAACCGAAAGTGATTAGGGACGCCTTTGTAAATCTGCACCATTCGTAATTAAGTTGACTTCAAATGCCGACAGATATGAAAAACTGGTAAGTATCTGTGAATACATTTTGTAGTTTGCAATTTGATTTGAAATGGGTCAAGGAGGCCCTCAAGGTTTTTTTTTTTTTCCTCTAAATTAAACAAATTACATTAGAATGTTTGATTGTACTCACCGGTATTGCTTCACACATATCACTATCCCAACTTTGTGCTGCTGCTTTCATCGCCATTTCCTCTTCATTACAATTATTATTAATTAGCCCATAATCCAACATAGATGGTGGTCTCGGTGGTGGTGGTATCATAAATTTAGGTGGGGGTCCCGGACCGCCGCACTCATCACATTCAATATTATCCTCGTACATTTCCCACATTTAAATTTTAAATATATTATTTATATTCTTATAAAATTAGATTTTTTTTCTCTCTTTTTTTCTTTTAATCTTAACTCGTTATAAAAGGAAGTTAAAAACAAAATAATAATAAAAAATAAATTAAAAAAGAAAAAAACTTAAAAAAGTTAAAAATTTATTTCGTGTCAAATTCGAGACATCTTTTTTGTGGATAGTTGTTTCGTGGTTAGAATTTTAAATTAAATTGAAGAGATCAAACGATCAATCAGTTGATGGTCAACCCGATATGGTGTCTGAAATGAAAAAAATATAAAAAAAAAATTTAAATTTGTCAAATTAGATTATTTAAATATAAAAATAAAAATTGTTAGATCGTTGAAGGCTCAGTGGAAATAAATTGATGATATCTCTCAGCAAAATCGTTTTGGATTTGTATTTTTATATTAGAAAAATCGTTAAAATTAATATCAGAACTGTTACGAATTAATCACTCGAATAATCCTTTTCTGGTCATGCTCTGCTCTATGGGTATAAGTTTCGCCATAAATCTATAAACACCCACACAAATTAAAAATTTAAAATTAGAACCTATGAAATGATCACCAACCATAATCTAGTCGAATTGGCACCTTGAAAGGTGATAGTCTGAAGAATTTAAGAACTGAAAGAGTTTTAATGTTATTCACTCAGAGGGAGTGCTGGTGTAGTGGTCTTTGAAACTCAGTTGGTATAAGGTTTCAATCTTGAATCTGAGGGTTGTGTCCAGAATAACTGAGGATAACTCTCAGTATTGTTGTCATTGCTTTTAATTCACAGTATTTTTTCTTTTTTACTTTCTGAGTTCTGATGCCAATACGATTAATTCGTCGAGCCATATGAGATAACCACACTACCGCCAATGGGGTAGAGTTGAAATCAGGCTTTTTTCGCCGTTGATGTACTTTCTGGACTTCAGTAGTTGAACCTGAAACCTTCAGCGTAACAAAAGAGGGGGCTAGCCACCACACCAAGGCGCGGATAAATATGCAATGAATCATAAGGCTGCCAAATGACCTGAACGAAAGGAATCTGGTAGATAGCATTTCTACATGTACGTTATCTGCCCGTAACCATTTTTTTTTATCGGAAGAACAGTTTTTCGAATAGATACGGCATTCCTGCTAAATTCACTTAACGACCACAATGGAGAGCGCTAGCTACTCCGTTAAAGTCCCAAAAGTAACCACAGAGACTTTTAATACCACTAGAAGTTCTAGACATCACAACCCATTGTCAAGCATCTTCTTCGGTCCGGAGGTGGAGAAAAAGGAGAAAGATTCCCAAATCAACACACTAGGCACTATTTTCTACAAGTCGATACCCAGACGATATTGACATCATCGGCAGAGCGGAGCCAATTTTTGCAAACATGAGGCGTCTTTGTAAATTTCGACAGCTCAAAGAGAGCCAGACCCTAGCTTCTCGCAATTATTTATGTTGTGTGTACGGAAGGGACCTACAGTTTCATTGCCGATTCCGAATGGCGGCGGACTGAGAAGTGGACTCTTGCCACGAGAAAACGTTTGTTGATTTTGAGGCTCGAACCTGTGTCTTCTCGCTTCAGTGGACTTATCACGGCGACCACAACAGTCGATTGGATCCACATAGCTTGCCTTATTGAGCAGGAGCTCCAGGCTCTTGGTTATAAGGTTTCACTGTTCAATGGTAAACAATGGCTTAGGAATAGGAAATTGTCAGGAGACTCACTTTGGATCATGATAAGTTTGTTTTGCATGAATATTTCGGACCTTAAATTCAATTTTCCTTCACATTGTATTTTAGTATATTTAAGTCGAGTTCATTGGACTTCTAATGGAATCTATCCTAAGTTCTTGATGGTGGCCCCTGTCAGCAGGATCTGCAAGATAATCAGACTAAAACATAGCAGCTGACATAATCTTTTTTTTTTTTTTTTTTTCAAAACATTCGTCTGTTATGAATCTTTTCATCTCAAAACGGCTTAAATTGTTTTATTCTCCAGCATGCACATATGCAGACAAATGTCTACAAAAAAAGTGTGGCCAACGTAATTATCTCAAAATTTAAATTCCCGTCACGTTTGCTTTTGCTTTCCTTCCTCCCTTGCTCGGTCTAGAGGACATTGTTCTTTCGAAAAGGACATTAGTGCTGATTATCAACGGATGGCACAGAACAAAGTGAAAGAAAAAAAAAAACTGGCGCATGCTTATTTATCAGGTGATGAGGATGAGGGATATCTTTTACTTCCACAAAACACTCGGCCGACAAAATACAATTTTCTTTCCACTCAACCGTAAGAATTATGATTGAAATTAAATTTTCCATTTCAAGGATAATACAATAAAAACGAAATAACAATGTTCCTAGTAGATACTCGTATTCATAGCAAAGTGAAACTGTACACAAAAAAAAAAATACGAATTCCATATGGACTTGTACTCGTACTGTCCCCGTTTATTCAATGTGTGCACCCCCCTCGAGGATTTAACTTCACTATGCCTGTCATTGTGTCTGTGTTCCCTTGTTCACCCTCCTGTTTCAGTTGTTATTGTCATTTTTGTGATTGCATTTTCTGGGATATAAAAATGCATAACATACGGCCGTGTACAAGCAACAGTAGTAGTAAAAGTTAATGCGTGTATGTGTATCCCTTTTTGACTTTTTTGCCATAAAACAACATGTTTAACCTCTTCCTGGCACATATGTCCGGTTAGAGAATTATGTCCACTCTCATATGGATGGCACATCACATGCAATATTCATAGCATTAGATTGTATTAAAACAATATTGGTTACATTATTAATGCTTCCCAGATACACACTGTGCTCAGTTTGTGTTTGTGTGTATAATTCCATCTCAATTCAAGCATCTAATTGCAAAGGTAATTAAAATTATTCTACCTTTCAGTGGATTTAAATCCTCACCGTTCTTGCTTAAATTAGTATCCATCGAGTTCCGATGTATCTTCTTCGATTCTATGTCTCAGTGTCATGTTCTATGTGATTTGTTTGAGTTGTCGTTTCTTTTTTTTTTCGTTTGCTTTTCAATTTAATGAATCCTAATCGTATCTATTCAATCTATTGAATTTATCTGTAGATGTTGCTACCTTTTTTTTTTTGCTTTTTTAATCGGATTTAGAAGCAGCGCGGAGGAAGAGGCAAAATATATCTTGTGTAGAGATTTGTGAATAGACATTGCGCGACGTGATGTCGATGTTTGCTATCTGAATCTATGAATCGAAGTTAATTGACTCTTTCTGTGGAACACTAACGATAATTCAATCGATGAAAATTCATTTTTGTAGCGATTTTCATGTTGAGATACTTTTTGTTTTTTTTTTTTTTTAAAGATTTAAAGATATGTTAGAGAGATTGTTGTTTTTTTTTTTTTAATTTTTTGATTTGAAAATACTAAATTTATGTATCTTCAGATGCAAACAAATCAATAGTCCTTGGCTTATCTATATTCGAATAGCAAACTCATCTAACAAGATGAACGCAAAAAATGTTCTACTTGGTTACTTCTTATGAATGGTAATTCCAATCACATCCCAAAATTGAAGACAAACATCACGGACCAGGACTAGCAGAAAAGAGAGAAGAAAAAAAATGTTTATACAAATCAAATCTTTACGTATCATAGATACTATTCCTCATTTCAACGTCTTTATTAAGTTTATTATTTATATAGTCACTCTTACCTTTGTTCTGACTCTTAGATGTGTATGTGTGTGTGTTTTTGGGTAAAACGCGTGTTAAGGTGGGTGGATTTGAATTAGATTGGATAGATAGATTGTATCATTTGGATTGTTGAAGATACTTTAGAGAAAATTTTCTAACAAATCTCAAGGGATTTCCTTTTCCCCACTCTCTTTCTCTTTCTTTCTCTGTTTGTCTCTATTTTTGTCTTCTGCTTTCAGTAGATTCTTCTTCTTTTTTTTTATCAAAATATCAAATCATTGGTTCGGGCTTTGTTAGTTGACTGCACAGAACAGATAGATACCTACTACTCTCCAGTGGATGAAGAAGTGAACATTTCTATAGTCACGAAGTATCTAATTCAATTGACAATTTGCGGGAGTGATATTGAAAAGACAAATTCGTTTCTTGAGTGGATAATCAGTAGCCAATCCAGTTTTTCTTTTCAGGTAATTGTTTGGCTTAGTGTGCGGCCAGTTTTGAGTAGTTTTGAGGGTATATTTTCTAAATGAATGGAGATAGGAGGTAATTAATTTTGGATACCTACACCTGTTTTGAGGGTAAACAACTGTCAATCATTCAATTGACAGTGAAATATTTTCCTATCACTCGAGGATATAAGAAACAAAGGTCAGATGAATAAGTGAGGTTAGCAACCATGATAGTGGGTGTTCTGGTTCTTCAATTCCTATCTGCATATCATAAGGGGCATTTGAAATGTTCTTAAACAATTAAATACAACATGATGGATATGCGTTCCATCCATAAAATGCTTTTAAAAAAAAATTTCTATTGACTTTTCAAGGTTAATACATACCTCTGCTATAAATTTCATTCCTTTCAGAATCATTTATCTTCTAGACACCAGCTATGTACATATATCTTTCGCGTTTTCCACTCAATTTCAATAACTCCTCTGCATTTATCTAAACGAGCTGTATATTTGTTTTCACCATATGTGTGAAAAGGATTCTTTTGAGTTATTACAAGGCCATTTATCCTGTCAACATATTTGGATGAATAAAAATGAAAAAAAAAAAAAAGTGGAAGCATATTGAGATGCCAAAAATTGTTTTGTTGTGTCCTTTTCATTGAATAATGTCCTTTGAAAACTTGACCCTAAATAGAATGAAGGTACATATTCAATGTTTACTTTTAATTAATTTCTATGGTCTATTTGTTTAATTCATGAATGAAAGTCAAACATTAAATTAATTAACAAAAGATGAAGAGGGAAAGAAGACTATTGGCAGAGTTAACAATCATTATATGTGGATGGGAAGGGTTTTTTGGAAGATCCCTTAAGGATTTATTTGGAAACAATCATATAAGTAGCATATGTGGACTTTTTGGAAATGATTTAACACGTGTGATAAAATTTATTTTGTGACATGCCACAGGAGAGTACTTTTGGACCTTTATTTGTAATTTTATATCTTGAAGCGTGGGTTTTAGGGTATTTTCGAAGGGGAAACTTGAACAATTATTGTGTGGATTAGTTTTAGATCTGGATATCTTCGACTTTTAGTTTCGTTAAGAGAGATTAAAACTTACAAGTATACATACCATCGTCAAATGATATAAGGGACGACTTCAAAACATTAGCAAAAATTGGAGTGGGATCATCTGAGAATTTGTGGGAAGAAGAATGATGCCTTTCCTAAGAACGAATGTGTACGAATATTTGACGTGACAGCCCGTAGAGATCCAAGACTTAGCTTATTGCAACCGTTCATGGAATGGACCAACAGTTCTTACTGCCGACTCCGAACGACGAATTGAGATGTTTTTTTGTGACAGATTTTACTCTCGGGGGTGGTGGTGCTGTAAAAAAAAAACGATTGCTAGTTCTTTCCGACTCAAACCTGGTCAGCTTACTTAGTCATTGTAATTGTACATTAGGTATAGCCTACAGATAGGATCCTTTAAAGGAAGAAATCTTCGGAGATGCTTCTTACGAAGATGCTGCTTGCGAATATCCAAGTTCACCAGAAGCAGACATTTCTTAGGTGAGAGAACAAGAAGCTTAGATTGCCGACCAAACTTCTTTGACTCTACTGAAAGTCAGGATCATAAGCGATCAGAGCACAAGAGTCAACCGGTTGACTAGGTTTTCTCTAGCTTGATCCGAGTGCATGACGATAGTTTCAAGAACTTGATTTGATTTAATTAAAGCCAACTGTCAGGGAAGATGAAGTAAATTTTGCCAAAGAGTTTAGATTGCAAAATGTCCCTCAATCATTGGTAGCTGTACCGAGATTTTTACTTGAAATATAGGCGTGTTCGGCCGAATACTCCCCACTAATCCACTCATTATCTTGGAACCGTCAGGGAATTCAACTAAGTCGTGTTCTGGTGAACCAGATTTCTAGGTTAAAGTGGTTGCCAACTACTGGCCGTACACTCAGACCAGTGATAGATCCATTGTGATAGAATGAAATTTCTAAGTTTAAGTAATATTTATGAAGCATGTCGTCTAGAGGCATACACAACTCGCTCTTTTCCAAAATTGAGTTAAGCAAGCCATTATTTCTCGTCCAAATGAAACCAAGACCTGGCCTTGTGACATGCCATACCTTGCCTATCTATCATAAGGAACTCTATTTTGAAAGGAATTCTACATTCGTCATATCACGGCTTGATAGCTCTTTAAAGTTGGTTGTACGATGAAAACAGACTATTAAACAGGTCTTTAGTCCTTGATAACTGGTCGTTTTTCTTAATCTTTAGCTCTTTTGTTACTTAGAAGAAATCGATCTTCTACTACGACTTTGTGTACGCTTACAAAATAAACTTCTAAGCGGACTGCATACCGTCTTCTGTTATTAGATTGCTGCCCGAGAGCATATCAATTCATCACTTGGTTGTGGTATAGGGTAAACATGCAATATGGTTCAAATATAGGGTTAGATAAAAGACGGACCCTATTTAAGAAGAATAAGTTATTTTTCTCGCTTTTAACTTTGTCATCGAAGTGACTCTTAGCCTTGTGGCGACACATCAACTTATTTCGTTCCCCTTTTCAAAGGAATTGATATCCTTTTCTGGTGATGTTTTGTGTTCAAAAGAAAAAGTTTAAAAACACCTAATTATGCAGTTCTTATCCTCACAATGCACACACATTATCATGCCTTTTCAAACTCATTTGCTGATGACAATTAAAAATTCATAGATGATGACATACCCTGACAACCCCTACTTTCCTACACTCTCCCTAGTGCAAATAAAAATTCCATTTAATCTTCATGTACAGAGTGTCCTTTATAAAACATACTCGTCTTAGTTTTGGCTCACATCCAACTGGGTGAATATATCTTTGTTTTTCTAAACTAAAAAAAAAAAAACAAAATAAGTGTCCACCTCTCTCCATACGAAGCAAACACTGTTCTCGACAAGTGAGGATAATGGAAAATTTAGGACACATTTTCATGAGTGAGTGTGAAAAATTGTATTTTAACTTAAGTGGCGTTGAACAAGGCTCTCTGTCATTTATTTTTCTACATATCTGTGTCATGTATTTCGTATGAGAAATTGGATTAACATATATTTTGTCAAAATTCTTTGCAACACCCAATTGAAAGATACATTAATTCCATCACAATAAAATAAATTACTATCAATATTTTATTGTCTCTACATACAAAGATACAAAATTCGTTTGTTCAGATACTTAAATGTGAAATTTTAAAAGCGAACACATCATTTCATAGCGTTAAATTGATGTCGAGATTTTTCAACATTTACATTTCGTTCCTTTTCCTCTCTAACTTATGCGATGTAGAAAATGTCATTCATCCCAGAATGAGAAAGATATTTCCCGTCAATGTCATGTCCTGACATTTTAGTTATCTTTTTTTTTCTTGTCCTATATTTACATTTTGTACATCATCTATCCTAAGTTAGAGAGAAAATTACCATCCATAACATTCCCTCTTGGCCGGTGTGTGTATGTGTGTATTTTCGTTGTCCTTGCTAAAATGTGTTACTTGCTAAGATTGCGTATATACTATGTAGGATGGGGAAGGGAAAACAAAGAATAAAGAGAAACAAGGACTACGGAATTTCTCTGCTTTAAAGGACATACAAACTTTTACTTTAAAAGGAATATACAGGAAATTTTCTTTCAGGTAAAAGTTTCATAGAAGAATTTTCTTAAAAGTTTTAGCTTCGTAACTATCTTCTACTCTTCTTTGAATGCACACGCGACGGGGGACAGGATCTAGTGTAAAATTAGTCCTAAGAAAACTTTTCTATATTTCTCACCCACAGATCCTTATGAATAGCTTGGTCTTAAATGTAAATTATGACTAAGAAGGGTAGGAAGAAGAAGAAGAAAAAAATGGAAAAAGTTATGCATAATCCTTCAGTAATCATCAGAAAAGTCACAGTTGGATCTACATAGTTTTCTTTTCTCCGGAAAAAAGAATCTGATTAAAAAATAGTCTTCACTTCCGTATCCTCTTTCTTGTTTTGTGTTTAGGAAAAAGTGTAACTATAACCGTAGCAAAAAAAAAAAAACATCAATCTGTCATCATCTTTCATAACAAAAAAAAAAACTGAAATTCATACAGAAATCACTGATAACCAAAAGGAAGGAGATACTTTGTATTTTTTTCTCTTCCCGCTCTCTCTGTATTATGACAAGGATACTAAAGAATGAGAGAAAAAACTTTAGTGACATCTTTACGAAAACACAAGTTCCTTTTTGTTTTTTTTCTTTTCGTCTCTCCGTTTGCTTTCATCACTTTCTCTATTTAACTAGCAGAGGAAGGAAAAAAAAATTGTTTTGAAGAAAACTTTAAAATATCCTTATCCAGGATAATCTTGATAGATACACGAAAAACTTTCAGTAGAAAAAACTTCCACAAAAAGAAAAAAATTTAAAGATGAGAATCCTAAAAATTATTCACAAGTTAAATGCAAAAGTGCCCATTTTCTTCATCTTCTATTAGAAATACCATGGAAAAACACAAAAAAAAAATTAAAAGGATAAAAAGAAATTATGCAACGGACAGGGACAAAGAATAAAAAAAAAACCCCCGACTGGTGGCTGAAACTAATTTTCGCGCTGAAACAATGTTCAGGATAACTCGTTCATTTAAGTTGTTTTCTTTTTTTCACACAGTTTTTTTGGTCCCCTTTTTTTTTGCACGAATTTTAACGAGGTGAACCACAAAATACAGAGTGAAATGGAAGAAAGGATAATACGTTAAAACTAAAGTGGTAGAGTGTAAAAGAATGTGTTAGAGACCTAACCACCTCATTTCTTACATTTATACTCTTTTTTTTTTTTTTTTTTGCTCCTCCTTGCACTTTTAATTTGTTCAGACTTTGAATTTGAATTGCATCAACCAAAGGATGGGGTAAAATTTTTGTTGAGAAAATTCGGAGAATCCTCTTTTAATAGTCCTTTAAATTTGTTTTTAAATAGGTCAATGAATGGCATGCAAATAGAAAGATTTGCTTATAAAATTACGTAGTTTAATGGTGTGCCACAGGGCTGTGATATTACGTCTACATTCTTTATCCTGTTAATTATATTGAAATTTCCTCCATCCTAATGAAGAGAAACCTATTTAAAAGTCACTTAGTTGTAAATAAGCTACGTTAATCGAAACCTACACTCTGTCAAACATCAATAAGTAAAACACCCTTTTATGTTCCATTTTCAGATGAAAATTTCACCTCTCTCTCTCTCCCCCTATTTAAAATGTTCAACTAAAATCTAAAAATAAACCTTTTATAATATTTCCGACATTATTTGTGTGTGTACACTTATAGTCTTTAAACATTATTAAATATATTTAGATGAAAAATTCAATTTTAAAGGATACTACTGCTTTTCCATGTAGGTGTTCACATTTAGATTAAATCCTTAACGCCCTTGAAAGTTTAAGGACAAAAAAAAAATGAAGAAGAAAAAAAAGGTCTACAAAGGAACAGAATATTTAAATATTGATTTCCAACTTAAATTCATTTAATATTCCTGTACATCTGCTGATAGGAATCCCCCTACGTAGCTTCATAAAATCATTTTAACCACTTCATTCGTTCCTCTCTGACTTAGGTAAGTGTTTGGCAATTAAAAATGTAAGAAACGTTACAATAGGAGATACAAAATATAAAAAAAAGAAATGGTATCCTGGGGATATCAATTTAAATTGTTTGACTCAAGGAATACGAAGGATGAATGATTAAAGAGGGAAACATTTTAGGTATTCAGTCAGGTAAGAACGGAAGTGCGTAAAGGGAAAGCAAATGGGAATTGATTCGAGGACAAATGTTTGCGGGAAATATATTGTAGGTATCGCATTGTTTTTTTGTTGAATTGTGAAAGTTAAATTTATTGCAATTTTTAATTTTAGAAAATATCTTAAGCAAATAAAGGTGATGATTGATGAATGTGGTTAGGTTATTCTATAAGAGAGATCGCTCAACTGGAAATATGTCATGGATTGACAATGTTCATCAAGATTTGAACCAATTTAGCTTGCACTTGTGGTACTGTAGAGCCTTTCGGATTAAAGATGCCCGATGAAACCCTCCTTTATACGATGACTACTCATCACGCACTGCCACACTGTTTTATCGAACTCATCACATGAGAAGCAGACTGTTTGGAGATTTAGACGAACTTGTGCAAGTCGCATTGATAATTTCATCGACGTCGTCACATGGAAAGCAGACTGATTGGGAATCTAGGCGAACTTGTGCAATTTGTCAATGCTGGTGCACACGAGGGCTAATCGACTAGATACAAAGTAAGATACGGTTCCATGAATCAAAGGGTATTCACAATGTTTTAAGCGCACGTAGGTGTACAAAATAGCTGATAGCCCTAACTATCGAAAGAATATATGAGTTTCTAGTGCAAAGCGATCCAAAGAAAGCAAGTGAAAGTATTCACATGAGTTCATGGACCTAAAAGGCTTAAATGGTTCCTCGAAGCTATCTGCAGCTTTAGTCTAACCTACTTAAAATTATTTTCGACTTGTTTACCTTGAGATACTTGTAGCCTTCGAACTACTTCCAGTCACATCCCTAAGTGAACTAAGCCTACTGTCTTGTCACGAAATTATTTAGATTCGAAGTGTGGTGTTCCAAAGGTCGAAGACGTCGTTTTAATCGTTAGATGAACTGCCTTGATGTTATTCAGCTTATAGATACTATGCAGATGACTTCAAAGGATTTATGTCGATACACAGCGCGGTTGTAATGAAATTTTAAGAAAGAAAACGCCTTGTGGATTGTAATTGGGAGTAAAAAACACAAGTGTCATAAAGCATTCTACATTCGTATTTAAAGGTCAAAGCTAGGCTTAATGGTGATGAGCATCCCTTGCATTGCATTGAAACTGGCTATTTCGCTTGAGAAAAACAAGTCAAAAATTGCCACTCCTGTTCTTCTTATACGCTATTTAAGAGAAGCAGCTGTCCAAATAGAACTTGTGTACTTAAGCTCGCATTCTGATCAGAATGGGTGAAATGTTGTTTTCAACGAACGACAATTGGCCCACCACGATAGCAGTGATGAAGATAATTGTCCTAAGTCTCTACAAGAATCGAATTCGATCTAATACGCCTGGAAATTCAAATGTCCTGAGTCACATGCATGAACTCTACTAATACTTCCTTTTAAAGTACAATTTCGACCTCCACAGCTGATGTCATAGGTGGTCATGCATATCTATAAGCAGCCTCACTAACTATCCCCACTTATGCTTCATCCTAATTGAATTCTGTGAATGCCATCACATCTATAGATAACGTCTTCACACAACGATAATGCATGTTCAATATCCTTTTCAACTTACTATCTCCTCCATCAATTAGCATCCAAAAAAAACAACAACTAGCCACAACAAGACAAATGCCCTCCAGGCCTTACAAAGTAACAACTGCTTCATTTAATGATCCACATTTCAAAGAAAGATAAGCAATACAACCCAGATATTGACTATTAAGAACTATAAATCATTTTCATTTTCGAAAAACCAACCGATTTTTCATCTTCATCTTCTCTGGTCCAAAGATAAAGGTCCCTCCACAACTACTAATATTCCTTTCCTTACAGCCTCCCAATAAAAAAAAAACAAGAAGAAGAAACACTTCTTTATCTTCCTTTCGTTTAACATCTCATTTATTTTATGCCTACGGTGCGGAACACTTTTTTATTGTATATGTATGTGTTTGCTCATCTTATTTGTGCTAACAATTTATTTCTTATTCAAACTAAAAACGCACTCATAATCACCATCATCAGTTAACAACAACAACAAAAACCGCGCTCGGTTTAAAGATACGTTTTTTTGTTTAACCATTGTGTGTACAAGATACGCGATGTATAGTACTTTTTGTATCTGCCTCCTTCTGGTTTAGTCAAAAATGAGAGTTTGTGGATAATTATGAACTTAAAAGATAATAAAACACGAGATGATGAATACGCTGTACCCGAGCGGCTTTTTCAGCTCATCCACCGGCTTTACCCCTTTTATACACTTTGCTTGTCTTTTTTAATATGTTAAGTAAATTTACAAATAAATACAAGCACACTGTGTGGGGAGATAGATAGACAGACTTCGTCTTTAATTTTTTTCCTTTTCTTTTCTTTATCTCGCGTTTACTCTGTGTGTGTCTTACAAAAAGATATCGTACTTATGAGTTTAGTGTACGGTTTTTGGGTTAAGTATACACACTGTGGATGAGTATGTTTGCACATTGTTTTAGCCTTAATGATGAATGTTTAACAAGTGATTGTAGTTCACAAATATGGTGAGGCTGTCATTTAAATATTCATTAATAGTGGGGATACTAAATAGGTATATGATGTAGATACTCACATAAATTATCCATAGACCGGGATAAGTTGCGGAATGTAATTTTAATCCATAATGTATTTTTTTTTTCTTTTTAAGATGTACACAGCACAGGAAGGTAAAACACTTTAATTCACAGAAGAGGACCTTAAAGGATAAGGATATCTTTTTCGATTTTAATTTTGCTTTTTTCGAATTTTTTATTTTTTATTTTTTTCACTCACTCAAGTACCATAGATACTTTCGAAATGCACTTAAGATATTTTTATTTTTATTTTTCACACTTAGAAAAAATTATAATTCAATCCGGATTCCGTAAAATATTTAATTAAAAAAAAATTATAACGAAAAAACTAAATGAAAATTTCTCGTTACACTCTATCTTTGTATTTCGATGCAATCAAAGAAGAAAATTTTTTGTATTTTTAAAATTTCAATCCGACGATAAGCATGCATATACACACTTCTTACTTGGGCGACTTTCAGTCAGATACTGTTCGTTGTATTGCGAGAGAAGGTATCTCTGAAAAATCGACAGACCAGATCCGGTTTGTTTATGTATTTGTGCAAAAGCGGCGAGTATCTAATACGATTTGAATGTGTATAAGTGCTTTGCAACATTTATAATGTTTGTTTCCTTTTGGATTTTTGAAATTTTCAGGATTGTTTTGTAGTTTGTAGTGGAAAATTGCAGGTATGATTTGTACGTTGATGTCCTTTGGGCTGTGTGTACTGAGTTTTTCATTAACGATTACGGATTGAAAATTTTGGGGGTTTTTTTTGGTTTTTCCTAGGGTGTGCGTGTGTTGTGTTGCAAGGATACATGCGCTTAGCAACATCCAGTGTACTTGCGCTGTGGGTAGTTCAAAATGCCGGGTTTTATTCTTGTCCAGAGAAAATGAGAAATGGACAGAGCGAAAGGGAAACGTGTTTTTATTGGTTTTTTTTTTTTTTTTTAGAATTTAGTTGACTTTTATGGGTTTTAGAGAAGCAATTAGTACATATTGGTTTTTTTTGGTAAACGAATTTGGGAATACAAATCAATGTGGCTGTGGAAATGTTGTAAGTCTAACAGCGAGAGGCGGACTTTTCAGATATACGGAAGTATTGCAAGGATGGTTGCACAATGAAAAGGCTGAAAATATACAACTATATCCACATAATTCCTTAGCGTATCCTTAGCTTCCTTTGAAAAGAAAGAAATTATGTTAATTGTTGTCCTCGAATAACGAAGTCAGGACTTTAAAAAATGTCAAAACATTATCATGACAGAAAGAACTATGAATCAATGAAGGCTTTATGAAAGCCTACACAGCTCTATAGTCTGTGAGCTGCATTTCCAAATTGTTGTGCAATTTTTAACGTTGGATCAACGACTGCAAGATGTTTCTGTTGCACAAGAAACAAAATGTTGTTCGCACACATGTTGCAAGGAACAAGTAGCTACAAATACGTTCCACAGGGCTGATGTTTTCAAGTTCCACATATGTATACTGACATCATGTTTTCTTCTTTCATGTGTCCTGAAAGTAGTTGGATACTTATGGATACAAATTTCTGAAAAATGTATCTCCTGCTTGGGTCGAGATTTTGGAAAACATTTTTATTGCCTATTCCGAATTGAGATACTTTTTCATGACAAATTTGTTGCCATTGACTGGCGAGACTTCGGGAGGTTGTGGCTCCAACCTGTGTTAGCTGCCTTAGCTGTCTAGCGTTCAAACCACTAAACCACGACAGTAGATAGATACCAGCACTCCAATATAGAGAATCTTTGAATCCATTGGTGTAGGAAGATCGTACCTTAAGTGGCATTGACAGTTTGAAAAACATCTGAAATAACGTGGCAGGCGAAACTAGAGGCAATTAGCTAAGAATGGCGTAAATAGTTAAAATACCGATTGGTCAAATCCGCGCTACATAAGGCCAAAATAAGGATGCCTTCAAGTTGTTCTTTCTATAAGAAGGAGAACATTTTTGTCGTTTACTCCCGAGAAAAAACGATTTAAGACGCTATCCCAGACCCTCTTTGTATTTGATTGGATGATTCAGCTTCTCAAGAGTCATGGATCATGATACGAAGAACTATGTAAAAACCAGGCCAATAGTTGAATCTACTAGAAACACCATATAATGAAGGAAGTACCTATCATCCTGACTTAGATTAGTCTAGTGATTGCCATAGGGCATCCTTATAGGACTCGGCAAACTCAGGCAGCACTTTAGAAGGTGAGACCAAGAAAGTGATGGAGCTTGTAGAATCTGCATTGAAGCAAACTAGAGTTTGGGTCATTTTTTTAAGAGGGTCTTTCCCTCCATTTCACATTCTTTGGCCAGGATTTCGCTTAAAATAAGGAGAAATAAGTGAAGAAATATCGACTTTGTTGGAATTTCTCTTAACTACTTCGTTCGTGGTCATCGTAGAGCAATGCTACATAGCCTATGTTCAAAAAGAATGTATAAGTTATCCAACAATGAAAATTTGATTAAAATCGGTCAAATAACTCTCGAGTTAATCCTCTACAAACATATCAATCAATCGTCAAAACGAAGAGATTTCGTGTCAACGACGTTAGAAAATGCTTCTGAAAGTCTGTCAGTCTCCCCCAATATATGGAAACCGGTGACATTTGGGGACGTCATGCCCCAATGTCGTACAACTTTCATTTATTCAGCTTCCATTTGACTCCCATTCAAAGAAATTTACTTCTCCACTCAAACTCGTTGTCGTCCTAAAAATCAAATACCGACTGCAACGTCTTTGCTGCACTTTAATTGATATTTAAACCAACTCAGCAACTTATGATGAATGATGGATACAAATTAAAGTCCATACTATCTCAATGCATCCCAAATTAATCGATACTAATTTTTCTCTATTCACAGAAGCAAATCAAGGTCAATGTCTTTTTGCATTGTATCTCGCACGTGAATCTAAACATCTGAAATGCATTTCAAACTAATCATCATCAGTATAGCATTCTCGCTCTCTAATTTTTTTTTTTTGTAAACTCTAGAGAGTGTGAGAATTTCTTTAAATTTCTCTCAATCTCATAGATTTGTATCTGAATTTGGAAATTTTTTTATTTTATCGTATCAGGTAGATGCGTAGATACATCTGACATCAGCATAAATGTGAATGTATTTTTCATCTCGTCGCTTTACAGCATCAATTCTCTCGCTCTCTATTTTCTCTTGCAACATTTAACAATTCTCTGAGAAATTTCCAAAAAAAAAAACAGACGAAAGGCATAAAAGAGAGTAAGAAGAGAGAGTTATTTGGAGAGCCCGAAAACTGCAGCAGATACATGTTTATTGCTTTCAACACCATAACCATCGACCAGATACAAACACGAGTCATGCTCATCTGTGTTTTTGTTTATTTTCATTTCACTGCTGCAACTTTGTTTACATTCAGGTTTGTTATTAAGGATTTGGTTTTGTAGAATCGTTTGTGTTTCAAAAATAAAAACCACAAAACAAGTCTTTGATATCCTATCCATATGCAACTGGGAGTTTCCGCATTACGTGTGCCCTTTTGCCTTTGTGTGCGGGCGTTCAATTGATGTGATAATTGAAAAACAATGTCATCAATGTCATAAGGCGCATTCTTTGTACATTGCACGTGTACAGTCGGAGGCATTGGCAGAGGGAATACACTTGAATTCTAATTATAAAGTCGTTATGCAGAGTTTCGTCTCAGATGGACGGAATTTTAATATCGATTGGATTATCTGTTTATTGGTTCAACAGTCATGGAGGTGCAATGTGGGAACATGCTAACTACTGGTGACAGAAAATTGAGTCATTTATGGCACCAGAACTAGTCACTCTTGATCGTCGGACAACTATCACTTTTCGGACACTAAGCCGCCAACCATTTGTACAAACCATCTGAGGTCAAGTGTGCCTCATTGACAGGCTTTCTCCACATTTGAAGATTTTCTTGTTCGAAGCAAGCATTTATGCGCTTAACACCCACAGGTTTATGCCGGTTAGTTGCTCTGAAGTGGAAAAATGGCTATAAGCGTCAGGAAATTCTTGATTGTACTGTTCTCGTATAAGAGGACTGTAGGCTTACTGATAATACTTTGGCGTCGCCTGCTGATGACATTCATATGTCTATAGTTGGACAGTAAAACTTCATTCTCTGCTGGGTATCAGGCGAACGTTACATCTCAGGAAATTCTTGAACTAAAGAGCTAGACGTTCTCATTGGATATGAAAAGCAGAGTTGTGCTAACGTCGAGGAAAACTTGCTGACTTACTCATGGGGCTTCTGTCAAAAAAGTCAAATATATGGGACGACACCCGGACCTGGAATAAACACACAGAAGAGGTATGTGTAGGAGAGCAAACGGTGCTCTAGGATCCTGGCCGACAAATTGGTCTAGATAAGGTGCCCCACAGTAGACTACTCTTGCCAAAGCTAAGGCAGAGTACATGACTCTCAAGGGTAATTTTAAGGAGGGATACATATAACCTCTCCGAGGTCTTCGGAGCCAAAGTGCTTGATACCCCTTTCAGAAATCCTCTCGTTTGAAGCATTGTTGACTATTTGCTCGATGTGACCGAGCCAGTGTAATCGACGTGTTTTGGCTTCTTGGACTACATTCACATCTTGCCACAGCTTATAGCGTTCCGGGTTAGATCTTTCCCTTTACGGGAAGAAGTTCTACATTTGCTCTGCTTCCTCACTTAATATAAGTAAGATCAGGGTTTATCAATTTTATCCGGAGGGTTAGCTGTTTTGCCAGTTCGAAGTACCTTTGGTTTCACAGGGTTCCGAGGTAAGTGAACTCCTTGACTACTTCGAAATTGTAGTTGTGACTAGTGATGTTCTGTTCTATGCTGTGGACTGATGATGAAAGCCTCCATGATGGCACACAGAGAGCGTCCTACCCCAGCAATCGGATGCAGGGGTGGTTTCAGTTTGGGTTGAAGTCCTACACTCTGGCTTTCGATGCTTTCCACCTTCCTTGGGGACGAAGTTGTGAATGATAGTGCCTTAGCATCCGAAGAAGTCGCATGGCAGCAAATTGCAATGCCAGAATCCGGTCTAGGTGTGAATAAGTTCACAGAAGCAGCTCTGAAACCGCTCGAAGCATCGCGTATTTTCCAGTTTTATGCACCAAAACCGAATCAGTTCTGTCGAGATTCAGCCATCACCGTGTAGAGCTTAAAAGGATAAATCCTGTCATATTCAGCTTTAAAGTCAACGAAGAGGTGGTAAGTTTCGACTTAAATTTTACCTCAGTGTCTATGATCGATTTGCCGGATCGAAAGAGACAATGAGGTAATGGTCCATTGCATTCTTCAGGCATGGAATATCCAGTCTTAAAAGAAGAAAGATGAAGATGAAGGGGTCTTAGATAGTTGTTAAGTGACTGTTTAGCCTCCTTAAACCATCCCGAACACATAATGAATTATAGCGGACTAGTGTGCTACAGAAAGAGAAAATTAGCAGCGACATGCTTCGGTTCTCGGTAGTTCTTGCAACACATGGGTTTGCATTTTTTGGGCAGTTGATGGTCTAGTCATCGGATATGTTTTCGTCGACTTATACTTGGTTGAAGTCTTGGTGCAAGCATCCTACCATGACATCACCCTCGTACGTGAAAGCTCCTTTATAGATCTGCCAACCTCTTCTAAACTGGACGGGGGAACTTCTTCTTCGTTGACCAGACTTGGGCTTTGGTTCTATTCCTGCCTTCTCACCTTCTCTATCTGATATTCATTAGGCAGGTGAAGCCTATACACGTCTACAAATCTTTGCGTCTTGGTGCTAGATTTCCATTCCTGTTTCGAGAAGCCTGCGGTTCTGTTAAAAGTCTGGCAGCTGACACGTCTTTTTTTGTGGAAATTCCGGAAATGTTCGACTTTCTTGAACGAGGAAACAGCGTAGGACTGATAAAGATTCAATTTCCTCTACAAACGCAGTACCATCTCGAGCATCAGAAAAGCTATTCTTAACGATTGCTTCTTCAGAGAGCTCAGTCATCACAGCAGCTGATACATGGTTTCCCGTAAGTCATGCTTCCTATCGTAGAATTGAGTGAGCGGATTGTGTTAATGCGTCTTTTATTCAGTTGCTAATGCCACTCCAAATAAGCATTCGTTCAACTTAATTGTTCGGTTTGTTAAACAATAGATTAAGAAAGCAATGCTTTGTCCATACATGCTTCCTACTAAACTCCTACAGACAAACCGTGCTGAGACCTAGAATAATCCTCGTGGGTTTTGATTGTTTCCTAAGGAAGAAGGCACTACTCCAACGATAGTAATTTCATTAAACGTCTCAATCTTTAAACGGAACTTCTTTCAATTAATCCAACTAGTGCGGACTATTAACCCTATTACAAGAACGAAACCAATTTTTAACGCCTTACTAGTAAAAATTGTATTCAATTTAAACCTCTGGGGAGACACGTAGGTAGAGTAAGCAACCATAACCAATTGCTTGGGCATTGTCAACCTTCCCACACATTAGAAGAATTTTTCCCAGCTAATCCGAAAATCAAAACGAATTTCACACCCAATTCCTCGAGTCACTGTCATAAATTGTCTCCTTGGGAGCGGGCCGCTTTGCGGTGCCGCAATCAATTGATTGAAAGTCGAAACCGATCAAAGTCGGCATAGTCAACCCATTCAGGTGTCCAATCCAACGTTCTTACAATTCCAAGTGACAGGTATATCATCGGCTTAATGATCCTTTTTTTTTTAAATTTTTCAGTTGTAACAACTAGAGGACACATTGTAATCCTTGGAGAGAAAAAGACTCAAGATCAAAGGCAAAGATTTTGTTCTTTCACCCTAGATTCGGCTTCCTTTGCAACAATTAGGTGACATTGCATTGTTATCCTGTTTCTTTCGCCCTCTATGTCGGTTTTGTAGAGGTGGTTTAGAATTTTCATGTCCTTTGCGGATGTTTTTTATTTGATCTTCGATGAAAACAAGTTCTTTTTGCGGTACATTTTGCTAAAAAAAGGACACAAACAAATATAATGATATTAATAACAATATTATCCTTGAATTGAGCTCATTGAGTTTTATTGTGTTGGCAAAATGTTGCGCCTTCTTTGACTTTGTTGTTGTCTATCCACCGACAAATGAATGAAGGGTGACAGTCAAACTTTGTCCTTTTGTGATAAAAATACGAATACGACTACGAGTATCCTGTGGGATTTCTTTGACTTGAAAATTTTATTAAATTTTTTCACTTGTACCTAGTCTTGTTCGCCTGCAACAACAATTAATCCTTAAGGGGGCTATGGCATGAAAAAGGATACTCAATGAAGCAAATTACAAATGACAGACAGACAGGGTGGTGGATGCAGGATTTGATTCCTTTTTTTGAGAGAGAACCAACTGCATATCCATGGAAATCAAGTGAAAATTTAATTAAACCAACAAGAAAGTGTAGCGAATTCTACTGTGTGGATATAATTAAATTTTCTTCTTCATTGCGGGTCCTTTCTGTACTTTTGGCTACTTGACAGGGGGAGCGATATCTTTCCTCTAGGGGTGCGCGCGTATGAAGAAATAATAAATAAATTTTCGAAAGGAGTTTTGTTGAGAGAGTTTAAATTTTCGTTTAGTTCGCTGTGTGTCGGTGGAACTTTGAGAGGGGGTTTTGGGTGGGAAATTTATGAGGATAGCCATTTTGGATTTGCGCCAGGAGTAAAGTGGCGTAAATTCCCATTTTTATGGCAACCAGTTTGACTGTCTGTTGGGATAACTTTAGAGCGTACTTCGAGTGGAAAATAGTTTAGAGGGTGTTAATGCGTGAATATGGAAAACAGATGGCACTACTGATGGGAGGTGTTAAGTTTCATAGCGAGGTACATTTTATATTTTATGGGGGGTAATGATAAGGCTACAATCGCATAGTGGACTAAAGTCCTACTAACACTTCAGTTTAATGGAAAGCAGTTAAGTTACAGTACATGCCATTGGAAAGCTTTCCGTGTGGCACTCAAGGGAAATAAAAACGAGTTTTAACACACCATTGGTTCTAAGTTGAATGGAAGTGAAACGTAAACGAAAGACCTAGTTCTGTTCACAAAGAAAAGAATAACGACATGAATTGGGGAATGTGACTCCAAACCTCGAAAAACTTTAAATAGCATTCTGGACGGTCAACTAACGTTTAAGAAAGGACAAGAACGTCAATGCTAATCAGCGATCAGTAAAAACAGTAGAAAAAAACGGAACTTATCCCACTAGAGGGTTCGATGCAAATGCACACCACTACATACGGGGCAGTGCATACCCTAACCCCAGAGGTGAGTCTAGGTACTTATCTTGTAGTCCGCAACAATGGAAATAGTACTACTTTCACAATGAAAAACTGTCAAGAAGTTCTAGACATAATCTTTGTCTCGCAGAACATTTACCATGCGATCTCAGGCTGGAAGGTTTGAGCCCAGTCGGAGAACAGCAAAAGCCACAAAAGACTTCAAGTTATTCTAAATCAGACGGCTCTACACTGATGCTCTACAAGGCAAAAAACAGACTTTGTTGAAACTTCTGTAAGTAGACTGACAGCACAGCTGAGTTCTCTCTTAAATACCACAAACACCGAGTGTCCCGATGCACCCAGATGGTACCTATGTAGACTCTGATGAAGAATCTCTAGATCGCTCCTAAATAATACCCATTTCATTGCAGGCCCATCAGCACGTCAGCACCAATTTACTTGCTTTGGACAGCTTTACACCACCATAGACTTCAACTGCTAGAATGGAGCAGTTTGCAGTTTTGAACCATACAAAGCACCACGACCTGACCTGATGGAATGTTCTCTGCACAACTTCAAGGGACAATATCCTAAAGGCATTTCCAAGACTATCGACACTTTCGATATCACTACGTTCTGGAGGGGACTGGGCCTCCAATAAGCATCTCCGTCAGCTTGATTGTTAGAGAGCAGCTCCCCTCTCCACAAGTTAAGTTAGTTAAGGTTCCTTTCCATTTCCGCGCATTATACAACTCACGGTCCTTTAACATTGCCTCATCCCTCCGGAGTTGATTCGAAAATTATTTGGACCAGACTGTTGGTATGCATTCACTCTTCGTTGTATCTTGACTCTTCTAACGAACTTGATGCTGCTGAATAGTGTATACAGTCTGTTGTTACATCTTCTCCTTGACTCTCCATCTATGCAGATGGGACCGTAGATTTTTCACAGAAAATAATCGAGGGTAACCTCATTCATTCTTGACAATGTTTCTACGTCCAAAGGGCTGCATTGGGATGATCATCATCTTGTATGGACTTTGGTTATCTGAAAGAGGGCTTTGCTAGTCAATTGCCTTCTTAGCCCAAAGAAACAACGATTGGATAGTGTTTGTGTTGGTGTCACTGCCCTTGTTAATCTCGGAGCCTAAGTAGACAAAGTCCCTTACTACCTTCAAGTTACATCTGTCTAAGGTGATAAAATAGACGTTGATGTCGATCACACGAAATCTCTCTTAAATTCCACAATTTTCTTTAAAACGGTTCACATACCCCAAAACAAAACCACAGACGTAAATTCACAAGAACCTTTTAAAATATTTACATTTCCTCTTGCAAATTACCAAATCATGACCCGATAAGCAAGGCAATCAGCTTGATGAAAATACTTTCCTCCATCCAACCCGTAGCCTATACAAAAGTTTTTCTGTATAAATTGTGTCACCCAGAACGAACAAGGGCAAAGTCAAACCGCCCAACAAATGACCACTGTTTTCTATTTATCACTCCCGACCAAAACTCGTACATCTATACCGCCATCCCATCCTCTCTGCAGTCAGAGTGCAATAAATTTCAATTCAACCTCAAATAATTGCACAAATGGCTTTTCGTAGTTATCACTTGGTCCATAGGTACAACACAAACTACTACACCACACTGATCGTTGTAAAAACGTTTTCCTATAGAGTAAGTGTGTTGTCGTCCATGCGACAACGAAATAACACTTACACCCCTTCTCCAACCTCTACCACCACCACCCACAACAAAACAAAAAAAAAATATAGTAGCCCTCCATTGATTGCATACGAAACATCCATTAAATTAACCATCCTCCTTGGCAATTACACAAACACTATTAGCGCGCGTACTATGTGCAAGGACTTCCAGAAAATCCCCCAGGATAAAACCGAGAAAAGGCAACCAAAAAGCAGAAAAAAAATGTATCGAATCCAACAAAACATTCACATTCGAAAGTTTTGCATCTGAATACTGGCCATAAGGGTGGCAAACGGATGTGTGAAAGGCCATAAGGATATTGAATTGTTTCCATTTTTCGAAACCACAAGAGGCGTCATCGCGTATGGGAAAGCAAAACAAATTCCACCCTATACATCAGCGGGATTGTGATGCAGGATTTGAAAAAGAATACGGTGTTCTAGGGCGCACTGCACAAAATACGCCGCAGTCGGATGTGGAAAAAGGCCAAATGCTCTCTAATATGAACAAATTCATCCTCCCCCCAAACAATTGGCTGAGAGTTTGGGTGGGGTGGGGGATGGAAAGAAAATTCGAGTTATATGGCTATTTTCATTAATTTCTGGGATTTGGCTTTTCTTGACACCCTAATCAATTTTACTTTGTGTGCAGAAAACTGCAGAGGGGTGTGGAGTTTTCATTCGTATGGGACGGTGGATTGAAGGCGTCTAAAAGAGCAGGACCGAAAAATATATAAAATTTGAGTCCTTTAAGGAAGCGGGGAGAGATGTATTCATAGCTTTTCAACTCTAGCTTCGAACGTCTTACAACTTCTCAAGTCAGCACCGATCTGACACATGCTTTGCTTAACCTATCCTGTATCCGAGAATTGGCTATCTGCTCTATCCTCCGCTTATAGTCTAGCACTCGACAGGACTGATTGGATCACTGCTCTGTAAAATATCAGTCTTTCGGTTTCTTAAGGTCAGTCTTCGGCGGGTGTTCACAAAGGCATCATTTGTGGAGTTTGTGTTCACCCCGAAGATTTTTTATTTACTTCATAGTTAAAGCTGCTTATACTGAAGTTTGGTCCTAGATGGTGGGGGAGAGATAATTGATTATTTGTCCAGGTAAACCTTTTGCCTTTACACCCATCCAATGACGTGCTAGAAACACTGGTTAAAGCTCGATGAATCTGTTGAAGAGAGACACCCAGATAAACCAGAAAAAGTCCAACGGTCTATGCATAAATTGAGTAGGTACACATGACGACACCCTTTGCTGCATTAGATATCCTGGTTCAAGTGTCCTTCCATGATATTTCTGGTAAGCAAATGACAGCAAGTGCAGCCATAAGACTGCCATTTCACACCGATAACACCCTACCACTGTTCAACTTCTATAGAAACTTCCAAGTGACCATTCCTAACAGATCGTATGGTTCCAAGGCCAAAGATGGGTTAGTAGGGGGTCTTTTCCCTGACAAGTTAAATCTTAGCCCCTCACTCCGCCTTTCTAACTACAGCTGTGTGTTACAAGAAATAATGGCGATTGAAGAAGCCTTGTCTTGGCTGAAGGGAAACGCACTTGATCCCTCTTTGGAGACAGCACAGTAAAAGGTGTTATCTTTAACACTGCTTCATAGGCAACCTTTAGGTTAGGCTAGGCCTTTTTTCAAATGATTTCAGTAGAAGACGGTGAGGCAATGAGGAGGAGGAGAGTATTTTTCAATTACGCACATATTCTACAATCGGCCTCAAAAGGAAGCTCCATTTGGGAATAAACATCTTGAAGACCCTCTATGTCTTCAAAACTCTCTACGATCTGGCATATTGTCACCTACTTTTCATTCGAAGTTCCAAGTAGCTCGACGAGCAAGTTGGGGAATCCCCTATAGATCGTGGTATCACAATTGACCTCCCTTGGAATGGAATGAACAATAGTGCTCCACCCAAGAAGATTGCCACATCACAGCCTCCAAGTTTTCAATCTATCGCGGATGGAAGAGTGCTTAGTTTGGAAAATAGGAAACACCCTGTTTGGAATCGAAAAGGATGGAAGGCTGCAGTTTCAAAGGCAGAGACCCAAGTGGTATGACCCAACCCTGTTAAAGAGAGTCCCTTCTTTTGTTGCCCCAGCCTTACTCGCTTTCTGTTCCAGCACGGGATTGAAGAAAGCACATGAAAGCTTAGGGAGCAGTCTCTTTTCATTATCAAATCGAGTTTTGGAGAAGATCACAACCAGAAGTGAAACAAGTAGCGTGGATCTTCGCCCTCTCAATCTAAACACCGAGATTCTTGAGAGCAAGAAGACTAGAGGAATCGCTGTTGCCCAACTTAGACTTCTGCTAAATTTAGAAAGAATTAAATCTGATTGTCTTAACTCATACACTTGCCAGTCGTGAAGTATAAGGTTTCTAACTTACGAAGGGTGGCCAGAGGTTTTATGTTGTTGAAAAGCCGTTTGTACTAAGAATCGATTGACACATTCTCTCTTCCTCTGAAGATCTTCTCTAGGGTTAATACCTTAAAATGAAATCCCTTCGATAGAAAACTCCACCTTTAAATCCACTGACAAAGCTGCTAGGAAATAAAAAACTTTCACACCCTCGTCCCGTTTAATACACTCAAACTTTTCAATTTCTCAAAAACGAGTTTTCACATTCACTTTGCAGTTTCTCTGTCAACGCAAAAAAAAAAACCAAAAACTCTTCAAATCACATCAATTTAATTCACCCATTATACTCTTAACCTATTAAAAAGTTTTCCCTCCTTTACACACACACACACACACACATCTAGACACGAAGGATTAAGAACGACGACATACGCTTTACTATGCAACGTACTCTTGCTTTCGCTTTTCGCGAATTACATGTAATTTCCCTCGCATATGAATACCCACCGCCGCCGTCGTCGTCTCACAAACACACACACTCATTCAGCTGTGCTCTGCTAACTCAAAAAGCCCCACCGGCATTATCCTGATTGTAATCCAGCGCCGAATAAACTTCGAAATTGCGTGCAAATCTGCGTCACACACACACAGTCCTGTTTGCACCACACAAAATATGCAAATAGTTCAGTAGAACTGAATTGATGTGGGCGGAGGGGCTGTTTTCTATCCACCCTCCCTCCCTGTCACTCTTATTCGATGCAATGCGAGCACGAAAAATATGTGTGCAATAATTATATCCTTATCACCATTCATGTGTACAAATTATTATGCAAAAAAAAAAAAATAGAAAAAATTAAAATGGAAACATATCCTTAAAGCGTGTGTTATATGCACTCGTATGCATATCCTTTCGAATCGGCGGCGCCTACAACAAAAGTTTATGCACATTTTTCCTTATTTATTTCCACTTCGTGCAGATTCAAATGCAAATATATGCAGGATAAACAATGCCTGCAAAAAGGATTTTAATACAATCAAACATACACGGATGTGCGCCTACAGAGGAAAAGGAAAAACCTCGAATATGACGGCAATAATAATAACGGTTACAATAAAATGTAACATGAAAATTTTGAAATGTTACACAAAGGTTTCACAACACATGTATACACAGGCATATCCTTATGATAGTGCTTAGGATGCAATTTGCATAAGGATGGGATCCGTAATAGGTGGGTGTACCGCAATAATTATCACAACATTAACACCTGCAATTAGAAGGAGAGAGTAGAAGAGTATTTGTTCGGAGGGATTACAAGGATACACACACAATAATAAGTGAACAAGGCCAGTACAACCAAACAAAAAAAAAGGATAATTTTTATAGCTAAACATTGGGATTAGCTGGGAAAAGGAGCAGGGATCGGTACAGGTACAACTACGAGTACCATTCCGAACGACCTAGTTTCGAGGTAGTAATTTGGTAAAAAGGGATTTGGATGTTGTTTTTTTATTATTTCGGTGCGGTTTTGGTTCGAATGCAAATTGTGGTAGATAGGAAGGAAGGAAGGAATGTAGGTCCTTCTAAAACGACTAAGGGTACCTACAGTGGGTGGAATAATGAAATTGAAATTCTGTTTTTTTTTTTAAGGCTTTAGCATGTTTGTGGCGTAATCTGTGGCAATAAAATTTGTTTCACTTTTGTAGGAGAAGGTACTAGAGGACTGTGCTGTTTGTTTATGTTTGTGTGATCCTTGTTGGGTTGGAATTGTTCGATAAGTTTCTATTTTTTGTTTTTTTTTTTTTTCTTTCTCTCGTTCTATTTCCATAGTAAGATGGTGTAATGAGGAATGAAATATTTTTAGAGAGCGGTTGAACATTAACTTTTAATTCGAACCTTTTGTAATGTGGATTATGTGGGTCGGAAGTGACGTGAATATAATTAAATGGAACCGCAATAAAGATGGGACAGTCATTTGAAAGATAACTTGGGAAATTTTTTATAGTCGGGCAACTAGTGTATATCGAGATGAACTATAAATATATTACTATGGTCACACTAAAAGAAAAGTGGAAATTTTCAAAAGAGAGCAAGCTTACTAAAATCACGTTCCAAATAAATTACAAGCCCATTTTTATCCACAGCTTTGGTTACTTCTCAATCTGCATTCGTTATTGTCCTCTGCTACGTTTTCTTTCCATTTGCCATTTAAATTTCCTTCAGGACGATCGCTATAGTGTCCTTGACATTCTCCTATATTTGACTTGATGACAGTACTATGTGGTTTAATACGTTCCACTACGGAGTGTCTCTTGAAATATTTGGTGTGACCGCCTACTTTGGCCATGAATACTTTCCCCTTTTTCTCGGGGCGAGTTCTAACCTAACTAATGACGACCAATTTTGTATCGATTCCTTACTTATCCCACTAGTTTGCGGTCGCGATATCGATAGAAAAGCGTATGATTTCAGCTTCTCAAGAAATTTTAAGTCTACATTCCACAAGTTGATAAGACACGTCATACGAAAGGACAGCAATGCTCTAGTCATGAATATCTTCCAATCCCAGCCTTTAGGTTCGAGATTACAAGGAAGACTTTACCTCACTAATAAGGATCAAGCTATCATGGATGCCAGGTTGCTTGACCTGACGTACGAACAGCAACAGGAACGGATGGTCGATAGCCTGTTAAGTAAGTAAGTTAGTATCTTCCACAAGGTAGGTCCCAGTATAGATGCTTGCGGAACTTCTCCGGACACCTCCAGACGATTGCAAAGTATAACTTCAAACTTCAGACCCTTGAAGGGTCTGAGCCTGAACTAATGTCGCTTTCCATCCTTTACAGTCCCGGGGACGCTTACACTTAGTTGTTGCTTATTCCAGAGTCTTAATGGACACAAGAGTGTCGCAGTAAAAAGCTAAACCCGCGAGCTAGAAATTAGTTGATTCCCCATTCGCATAGAGTACTTCTTTGATGCAATCTTCGGCATTATCCGTTCAACTTAGATTGGAGTCTAATATGTATCACATCTTGTATTTCTAAACACTTTTAGCTCAACAACTCCTAAGTTAACCCCAAGGTCCTGCGCGTTGACCCAATTGTTTACTTATAGCAGAGTATGACAACATCGTCAACGCATTCCATCAAGTTGGAACCTTCACCGTTTATTTAAAATCTCATCGATCAGTAGGAGCCATATAAGTTGCGACTCCCACCTCGAATGTACTCTGGTTGCAATCGTCATTGCGTCTCCCAAAGTCGAGAGAATAACTCGCAAACTAAATATGAATTCACTCCAATCACAGAAACTAGCATTAGTGCTCTAGGAGCTAAGATTTCACATTTGCAAAGCTTATTTGTTTGGAATTGCTAAGGATTTACACGTGGATACTGTGGGTACACCACGCCATGTAATCATTGTATACTTAGAGTCAACAGAAATCGAAAAGATGTCCCTCAGTGCAGTCGACAAACAAATGTTAACCACTGGAATCTAATTCATCCATTAAGCAACGCCTCAACATATGTCTCGAATCCCAGACGAAATCGAACACCCCCACATGTGACAGGATGGACAGTCACCCTTTCCGTTTTTATTTCTTTCTTTGACAAATCTAAATTGACACCCATCAATCTGTCATCCATCATGATGCACAACAACAGTCCAAATGCATTTGTAACCAAACATTGCTTGTTTATTCACATTTTGTCGAGGGAAAGGACACTCAGTTTGCAGCCAACTGAGAGAAGAAGAAGATAACCGCACAAAATCAATTTCCTCCTCCAATTACATACGCACACCACGAACATCGTTCCAAGCGTAACAAATGTCAACAAATCGCCTGACGTAGGAGGACTAAGGTTTGTGAAAACCAAACCTAAGTCCGAATCAAATTAATTTTCACGTTAGATTCTCCTCAGTTGTTATAGAATCCTTATGTGTCCATTTGCATTCACATGCCGAACTGTCGAATCAGTCATGGTTAACGGTGAAACGGACAACTTCATCGAAAAACAATTTCATTTCAAAATCTTCCTGCTGATCCTGGTTTCTCTCAACAAGGTCATCGATCATTTTAGATACCACAATCCTTGGAAACAACAGGTAGTCTTGAAATGATCTCGAGTACCTGTCAAACAAAATTCTATGGATATGTCTTCCTCAAGGATAATAATTATTCTTGGTCTGTGTGTTGTTTTTTTTTTATTTTACTCCTGAGGTTGCGTGGAGATTTCTTTTTTACCTATTTCTGCAACGATGTCTATGATTCCTCTAGAGATTTGGATCTCATTCAAGTGGCACAGCATATGGCTTCTGAAGGATGTTCACAATTCACAGATTAAAGTCTCATAAAAGGATCAAATTCTGGCAGATTTTCTCATTAGAAATAAATATTTCTCAAGTGGAAAGATCCTTCTTTCACGAAATGTAACCACATGTTGATCCTTTTTGTATCTTTTTTTTCATAATTTTTCACAGAAGTCACAGTTGGAAAAATTCCTAAAAATAAATAAACAGTCTTTCCAGTTTAAACACTTGATGATGATCTGGATATTTTTGGAGACAAAAATATTGAAATTGTCCTTCGAGGACGATTGCTTACTAAGGACTGACTTTTTTTTTAAACTAAAAATTCGGAGCAACTTTAGATGTTAAATTGCAGAATGATTTTTTCTTTTGTGAAATGGACGAAGGACGTAAGATAAATATTTTGATTACGTAGTCTTATCATAGCGTCGGAAATTTTCTAAGACATGGAACCTACAAAGGACGAAGGACCATGAAGTCTTTGTTGCGTAATCCGAACGACAGATTGAGAAACTTCTCACATTCTAAAATATTTCTAGATGAAGAGTCATGTAAAACTTGTTGTTTAGTGCTGGGGCTCGAGCCTGTATCAAGATGTTCAGCAATCCAACGTACTAACCTTTTGATCCGTGACGATTCGCATGATACGTGTTACTGCGAGTCGGGAAAAGAGAATCGATTTCATACTTGCAGTGATCACTAGAATCACGATTGATAAGAGATCTTGTTCCAGAAACAATGTACGGAAGGTAAAAATTACGTGTCAAGGCAACAAAGATGAAGTTGAGTCACAGTCAATGCTGAGAAAATTGGAAGACCTACTTATGCAGATTGTATAACGACGATGAACACCAGTATCCCACTGTCAGCTGAGGGAAGCATTCAACCTCGGCGAGGATAACCAAAAATGCTGTTCATCTGATCAAAACGAAGTAAAGATAGCAACATACTTACTTACTTAAGGTGGCGCTACAGTCCGGAGTGGACCTGGGCCTCAACCAACAAGCGTCAAGATAGCAACATCCAAGCTACAAGGCTACTGGGCCAGACGGCTTACTGGACGAACTGTTCAAAGCTCCTGGAGATGAAGGATTTAGGCAAACGGTATTCCTAATGAATAAAATCTCAGCAACGTTTGTCCGATCTTCAAGAAAGGAGATCGCCTTCAATGTGCATCACAAACAATATTTTTTCTGTCATAAACCTTTCCTGATTGGCCACTACATGCACGGATTTAGGCCAGGAGGGTCCATAGTCAGTCAAATGTTCATCGCCAAGAAGTCCACATTTAAACTCACAATTTCTTTATCAATTTTAAGGCCGCCTATAGCAGGGTTTATAGAGTGACGATGGAGAATGCAAGCCGCTCTATCAAAGCCGATAACGTCTTTACCGAGTTTTTTGGCTGAAAAAACCATTTAGACATTGTCATGCGACTTCTTTAGCATCATTCTTCAACGCATTGTGTCAAAATGACAAGCCAATACCAGAAGCACAGCCCTTCAAAGTCTGTGCAACTGCTGGGATGCCTCGCGTGGGCGTTCATAGGCGTATGCCAACAGTTTGGTAGACTTTCAAAATCTTCTACGTCTCGTATTAGTTCGCGAAATGCGTGCAAACCTTGCAAGTAAGTTGGTGAAAAAATGGCGCGATCATGCCCTGCCTAGTACAGTTTCTGTCATCATACGGTTCCATGAGGTTTTTTGAAAACCTTGATGCGGTAGCGTACGATCTCCATCGACATCTTAAGTAGGCAGATGGGCTCGACAGGTAGATATGCCTTATCGAGACATGACCCTATTTATAAACCTCGTCTCTATGTAGCTTTTTAGGGCGATTCTTAAAAACTTCGTAGCCTAGGTCTACACTATTTTAGACGTCCACATAGATGACAATATTTTGGCTCTGAGTGTGTACCGAATTGGGGGTTAGTACCCGATGTATTTGCTTCCAACAGCTCAACAACAAAACTTCGACAACCCTCAATACCGAGTTCATCTATCAAAAAGACCGTCTGGTGGATTCTTTTTCTTTTTTTTGTCTGTCCTTCATCAGAATAAGTGTTCCCCCAGGAATGTAACCTTTTTATACCCAAAAGAAAACCATGACAGACAAATCCATTAACACCCCACGGGAGGACCTCGAAAAACCAACGATAACTGCAAAAACAACTAAACACTTTCGAAAACAAAACATAGTTCCAAACCATATCCTTAATGCACTCGCTGCAGGCATTGTCACCGTCTTGCTAGAATTTTCTCTTTTTATTTGATACCCTGTGGCACATAATGCACCCAATGCGGATAGTCATAAATAATACGTCTCTTCAGAGCAAGAGAGAGCGAGAGACATACAAAAAAAAGGACTTCCACACACAAAAACTCGCCGCGTTAATAATTACTGCACTAAGGACAACTATCACCACAAGGACACCACACAGTTTTACCTCCACCCCTCTTGCCCATAATCCTGTTAAATTTCTATGACACTATCCGCAAAACGCAGGAGCTGCATCATGGTACACCAGACACCAGACACACACACACACACACACGGAGAACATCGGCATGAGTGAAAAAAAAAAACAACACAAAAGTACTGCGAAAAATGCCATTCCATCTATTCGTTGATTTATGAAACTCGACGGGATATCCTTGGACACCTACGTATGTGCGAATTTGTCCAACTACTGAGAAACCCATTTTGAATGGTAATTTGTACAAAATGTTCATCGAAAGGATAGGCGAAGATAGCAGTACACAGATTCTCACACAGAACAAGTGACCGACTCTGCAGGAGGTGATGCTTTGGATGAAAAAAGAAAAAAAAAAGAAACAACCGATGATAATGCGTTATCTGTGCTTCTCTGTTCCGCCATTTAACTTTGGTGTTGCCTTTCAAGGACATACACTGTCCTTTATGACAGTTGTTTGTCAATCCGAATGCAATTCATCAATCCAGCAGGACATCGAATCGAAAATTTACGACCGCATATCGATCCCCAGGATGAATTGTTTTATGACAGGACATTACAGCATGACATTTACTCTCTAATGTCCTCGCATTAACCGTCAATAATCACACATTTAACAAAAATACAGAAACTGGTTGAAAAGAGGATCTTCCATTCCGATATAGAGAGCCAAAGGATTTGTTACGGTCACCCGAGTTTTTGGTTTACGATGCAACAAAGTCAACCGTATAACTGTTGCAGGGACAATACCTCGCATTAGTGATGCAGTAAATCTCTGTATGCAATGTATAGTTTCATAGAATTTTGATTGACAGATGACGAGTAGAGAAACAGAGAAGGATGTGTGTGTGTGGGGGCGAGAGTAAAATTTCCATTTTTAACGAGCTCAAGTTGAAAACCGTCATTAAAATCATGTTTAGGTTATTCGGAATTTTTTTTTATTGCCACTGTCGCATGAGTGCGAGTGTTGTATGACATGTCAGAGTCAGTTTCGAAGACGGAAAGGGGTCCGGGCGCCACTTGATATGAGGGCCCTCAAACGTGATTGTTGTAACAATCCTTTAACATGTTGTAAAACATTCATATCTCTCTCTCTTGGGGATGTAAACATGGCGACTAATAATAATTTTTTTTTTTTTTAATTTCATTTCTGAGTAAATGAATTTGAAGTAAAAAGGGACAAATGTTTATTACCGTTGTTAAGAGATAAATGATGACGATGCTCTGGAGATGGGAGTGATTTAGATCACGGGCTTCGTCGTTGAACTTGGTTCTGTTCATTCGGTCATCTATAGAAAGATATTCGTTGAAAAGGACGTTGAAATAGGAACTCTTAGCAGGAACTCCAGGAAAGGTGTAACGATAAATGAAAACAGCTTAAACTAGCATTGACAGTCTATGTAATCAGGTTGATGTAAATCCGAGGGACAGCACCTACAGAAAGTTCGTAACACGGCTTAAAGGAATCAGAGCGTCTCCTCCTTAGTGCCGTACGTCGAATGCTCAATTTCACTCTGAAGAGAGCTAAAAGTGGTAGACTGGGACGATCACATGAGCTACACTTTATACCACTTGTCACCCAAATGAAGCTTATGGACGTAACCAAACAATTGAAGGACAAAAAAAAAGATCATGGTGTTCACTAAAAAAAATCAATCTCAGCCTTCAAACCACTAAGCGTTGGCGGTTTTGAGCTAAAAGTGTCTGAATGGACAGCATATCTGAGTGTGAGCTTAGATGATCGAAGTAAAAAACCATGCGTTGTTTTTTCCTCATGCAAAGGTATCCGGGAAAGCTTGAAGTTGACGCGTATTACAGTACACGACGGTTTAACGTAAATATGGTTCAATTGTATGGAGGAAAACTCCTATGAAGAAATGCTACCTTTCAAGCCTAACCGAGAAACAAAAACTAGGCTGCATGGGGATAATGGGATCCTTAAGATTGACACTACATGAGCAGTGCAACAAAAACTACACTAAGGCGCAAAGAAGCGGACCTTTGGTCGCCTACGACGTTTGGCCATGTCTCCACTCTATGCGGATGGGAATACAATAGTGAATCAAACGACAATTTGCTCACGAGCGTAGTATTTGACAGGAAGTTCCAAACTAGAACTCCAATCGTACACGAATGGATGAATGGGGCACTTGCCGGGACAGATGAGGCAGCCTTCTACATCGATTTGTCCATAACGGACATCTGCTCAGAAGCTGGAGTCTTCTGTGCAATTCTAGACATAAACTATTAGTTGGGAGTCGGAAATAATTGCAGGATATTTCAAGCTGAGATCATTATTTAAACTGTGAGAGAACGGCACGCGGTCTCCAAGAATTAGGTCTCAGGAACAACTAAGTCGAAACTGATGAAGCTTTGCAAAGAATATCTACATGGGAATGGGATATGAGAGGCAAAAATGGTGATTCTACGCTGAGAGTGCGGGTGCTTGCAAGGTAAGGGGCAGACAAAAATCTCCCAAATGCCCTTTTGTTTATAAGAGTCCCGCTCAGCTATGAAGCCTGAAGCAGCGCGAATAGGTGGTGCATCCAATTGGAAACATGCAACTTCTAAAACATTCAGCTCCTTAAACGACAAAAAGGGGTCTTACTCCCTGATAAGACTTAATCGGAGTGAAGCACAAGCCATTTAAGGCATCCTGACGTGTTACTTTGCCATTTGCACTCATACGGAGAGACTCGATGTTGCTCACAACGACTACTGCAGAAGCTTCGTTGATGAAAAATAATTTTAACTCGTCTGTCATTTGCTCTAGGAAAGATCATAATTGGGACTTCTTTGACGATCTAGAGACCTTAGTCCTAGTGGCAATGAGTTAAGAAGTCTCATACCGCCATCTGGCAATGGTTTTGTTTTCTTCCCGTTTCAGGAATCCACAAGCAATGTCCCAGCAAATCAAATTACCATAGCAAGCCATCCAAAGGCATTCCAGTGAAATGATGCCGGAAGTTGCCTCCAACCAAACTGCAAACAGATGACAAATACAAACACAGAACGCTTCCTAATTGCAACCGAATCAATCAGCCTATTTAATTAGCCGTTCCATGCAATTCATCACAAGACTGAACAATCTGTCTCTGCTGATGATCATCATAACTCCACGCATTATTAGAATCAATTCAAAAGTAAACACCGCCCAAAACGGAAGCTGTCAAAACTCATTTGTCAATGTCCTGTGACATCGTCAGAGAGTACGGCTCATTTGATTTTTGCCAGAGCGAACTTGTGTGTCAAAACCATGGAACGACCCCAGTTTGAGTTCTTCTCAGAAAATGACTCGCAAATTAACTAAATGTCTCAATTAACTTTAATTTGCACTTCTCCTGTTTTGTTCGTTCCTCATTCTGTCATTCGTTCTCCAGCTCTGTTTCATTCTGTCATCAATTAATGTGTGATTTCAACCAAAAAGAAAAGGAACACTCAATCTAATTGGCCGTTTCATATGTATGCTTCCACAAAATCGAGCACATAAAACTAAAGGTCACTCTTTCGTCGAAAAATGACATAAGATGTGGGTCATTGCGATGCGTATCTAAGCACAAATGTCAAACTCTCAATAAATTACTATTGTCGGGCAATAAATTGTTCGGCCCCTTCTCCTTTTTCCACGTCCCGATGAAGATATCCCGATCTTGGATGTCACTGTCAAAATGTGTTCTAGGAAAAAAAAAAAAATTACATCAACGACTGTAGACACACAATGCTCGACATGTCGAACAAATGTCATTTCGCGTCAAATCCTATCAAACCGTTGACTCAATCTTGATACGAAAAGGACATTTTATATCGCTGAATCGTAAACGTCCGGGCAATAGAGAGGACAGACACAAAGTAATCAACTTCTCCAGCAGCCTAAACGAATCCAATTAAATCGATTCCAATGAAAATCGAGAGAGAGACAGTACCACGGCCAAGATCACTGATCAGGATCAGAGGATCATAAATTTTATTCAAGTTTCCCTTTTGGCCGGTGTGTCCCCTCCTCATGCTCATCCTCTGACAACGGCTTGATGATTGTTTTATGTTGCTTCGGTTTTATCGTTTTATAGGAGCCAAGTGC
Source organism: Criorhina ranunculi (assembly GCA_951813785.1). NCBI lineage: Eukaryota > Metazoa > Arthropoda > Insecta > Diptera > Syrphidae > Criorhina > Criorhina ranunculi. Next base: position 86,186,003 of record OX638381.1, on the reverse strand, counting down.
AAGATTGTGATCGTTGATCTGATCCTCAAGATGCCAGAGGCAATCGGATGTGTGTCCCGATGAAACCTGTGTTTGTCAAGTGCGCAATTGTCTCCGGAATGTCCTGGACGCGCTGACAAAATGTGTGACATTCGAAACAGAATTATAGACGGGAAGAAGGAGAAGTAGGTCGCAATCGAAATTGAAAAAATGTTTTCAAAATATAAAACGCGATCGATGTGAGATAAGAAGAGATCTGGGAAGATGCAGAGAAAAACGAACGGGACAAGGCGTCCGAAATGGCTAAGGGACGTTAAATGAGGGAATTTATGAGTGGTGTCACTTTGGCACAGACATTCCGTAACTCAGTGGAGCGACTTCAATTGTTTTTACGAAAGAGGAACCATCGATAAGAGAGGTAACTTACTTATGCCTGCACAAGGGTGAACACAAACACACACATACTAGGAAATAAGGACATGATGACGGTTCAATTAGTCTTCGTTTGCAAGAAAGATAATAATGCGTGTATGAGTTTCAATGGAGTTGCTGTCTCTTAATTAGCGTCGAGCACATGGTAATGCGTGCACGGAGAAATGTACGCATGCTTTGCCCATATGTGTGTGTACGATGACATTGATCAATATTTTGACTTTCGGCGACGCTTTGTCGTGTGATCACAGATGGAGTACGCAGACATCAGTGGAGGGTTCTTCTGCAGGTGTCGGTAAAAATTGAAAGGGGAGACAATTGCTTTTAGAGAACAAGCACTTTGACGTTTTAAAAGGACGACACTTGATAAATAAGAGTATGCAGCGTAACCCTTTTATACATTTTGTATGGGATTGTTGAATGTGGACTAATTATGACATAATTGGCTCAAGGGATTGAGTACGTTAACGGGTACCTGCGGGAATAGAAAAAAGGGGAGAACGTACCACAGCGTAGACACTAGCTTAAACTATGTATGTCTTATGCGTGTAGTAGTACTCCAAGTTGTCTTTTACAGCATATTTCGTCGAATCTCGTTCAACAACGACTCAATCTCAGTCTCAGTCTCAGTCTCAGTCTCAGTCTCAGTCTCAGTCTCAGTCTCAGTCTCAGTCTCAGTCTCTGTCTCAGTCTCAGTCTCAGTCTCAGTCTCTGTCTCTGTCTCTGTCTCTGTCTCTGTCTCAGTCGAATAGGTAAGCACATTTAGGATCAATGTCCTCCTTGTACGTGAACACAGTCCAAAATGTACACATTCAAACGATCAAAGTGGATTGCACTCACTTCGAAGATTAGATCTGGGTGGGCGCCACTTAAGACAAACAAGTGGAAACAAATAAACTTCCAAGAAATAATCAATCGACAAAAGGAATACACATCCCAAGATAAACAATCCTTCCAACCATATGCACCCACAAGGCAAGTCTCTTATAAACAAAATCTCCTCCATCATCACAACTCGCACTCAACACAAGCATCTCCCAAAGACGGGCGATAAAAATCGCCTTTCATTGCCTTAATTTGACATCGATGAGTCGAAGCTAAATGCAGATCTTTAATTCCCCTCCCCAGATGCCCTCAATCTTCTTTTTATTTATCACCGTCATCATCGCTGGCATGGATCACCGTGCGATTGAATCGTCGTCGCCTTGGCAATTCGCAAACATAAACTGAACGCACTCAGTAGCCATCGACGAAGGACTTTCACCTCTGCCGTCATCAACATCATTGCAATCATCAACAACCACGACTAAGGCCAGTATTATTGCTCCCAACCTGGAGTTGACCGAGCGGGGGTGCACCAATGCCAAACCGACTTGTTTAGACGAAGAACCGCTGGGATGCAGCACATCCCAAGTGGTCCTGCTGATAGATAACAACACTGGTGGCGGTAGATGCCAGCACCATTGCCAGCACCAGTGCCAGTGGCAGTGCCAGTGCCAATGCCAGAGCCACCCTCCACAACATCTGGAGAATATTACCAAACTAAAGGAGTAGCAGCACTGTAGCACTCTGTTGCTGACGCTGATGGATGTCAGCCGTTTGTCAAGATCCAGAAGGCGGCACACATGTGGGACCAACACACATCCAGGACCGGGGATTCAAGTTTAATTACTATGCCGGCAATTAAGTGATCGGAATCGAGAGTTTGCCCTTGATATGTGGTTCAGCATTCGCTGTGCATATATCACCCTCTCGGCGCTGATAGATGATGCATTGATGAGAGGCTACGTGCAAGTAGGAGAATTCTTTTGTCTCAGAATACCATTCTACGGGTATACTCCCCCCCTCCGAGCTCGTGTGTGAGAAGCTCAAATAATTCATCAGAATTTATAAACGAACTCATGTAATCGATGAACTTGAGCCCTGCTGGGCATGTCACAATTATGAGGGATGTTTTCAATTAGAGCCAAGGAATTAGGATAACCAGATAGTAAACAAAATGTTTTATTTGGTTATGTCGGGCTAATGGATGTGGAATTCGAAGAAGATATGCTGGCCAATTTCTCCTAATCATCGACATAAATTGAGATGGATTCGGTGAATTGGGATTCAATGCGACGAAGTAGTCTTACATTTTCGTTGTGAGATGTCATTTTGACACCTTCTTTTGCAACGGGCTTTCAGGGACGCACTGATGCTACCAACAATCATTCCCCATTCGTATGTTTGTCAAGGATGTTCTGAGACTTGAACAGCTTCTTTAGACAAGTTACTCTGCAATCTCTACATCAGCGACATACCTGCGACCACATCGAACAAGTTTGGATATGAGGAGGACATAGCGAGTCCTTATCCTGGGTAGCGATTGCCAGGAAAGATCTCTAACACTATACCTTGTGTATCTTAGACGAATGAGACTGTGTCTGCTTCTGCTTCTTCCACCTTACCAGCAAACCATCAATTAATAGATCGAACGTCTAGTTCTGGCTAAACAGTTGCCATGTATGTAAGTTGGGCACCCGACTAAACAGCACGGTGATGGCTTCCGGTACTGAGCTGTATTCCCCATCTCATCCGCGCCGATCAAATGTACTACTAAGGGAACGTACAAAAGCACTGGCAAACGCTGAACTATACATTCCTATGCTCCTTTTACGTCAGCAGAGACTAAAATCTTGTCACCCAACCATGCTCATGATGGTTTCAATCTAAGCTCTACTTGGTCAGTGGAATGGGAAGCATCAATGCTAGTCGATAATGTCATCATCCTGAACCCATCATATCGACTCTTTGAGTTTGATCTACCGTTCAATCTCTGGTCAACGCTCAACAGGATCCGAACTTATGACAGAAGATGAACAGACTCGGTATTCAGCTGACAACGACACCCTATCCACCACATTGTTGCAGAGTGTAGCAAACGATCATACCCTGGGTACATCCAATACTTTGCAGACGTTATCATTAGTAAGGCTCTACGACAAACGCATATGGCATTGCGACCTAAGAGATATATTGTGCCTGGAGCCAGTTAGACAAGGAGATCCTCTATCTTCCTAATGAAGTTGATGATATCTCCAGTCGAGGCATTACGAATGTCCTTCGGTGTAAGGAATTCTTTGTGGGGAAAGCGTTTGCGGATACTAGTATCCATAGAAGACTGAACTCATCTCTGCTAAGACTCTCTGAAATAGTCCATTCCACCTTAAAAACGAATCATCAACAGAAGACCGACACTTTGTTCCAACCAACAGCGTTTTAAAACTTCCTGTGCTCTAACATCATCCACTTTTCCCAGCCCTTCCACAACCGATAAGCATTTCAAATTGCCGTGACATCCAAAACTCCAAACAATCCACCCTTTCCCATGGAACGTCGATATCAAATTCCCTGCAAAGCGTCACGATTACCATACTCAAAAAAATGACAGTTTTTGACATGAACCTGATTCCTCTTCGATTACAGTGTTTTGGAGGGGAGGCACAGTAAATGTCATCCAATAGATGTCAACAAGTTGAACATACCACAATCCCCACGCTGCATTGACTTCCGACTTTCAATAATAATTTTATTATTGACTTAGGCGTGAGCCCTCCTCGAACATGGATAACTGTCAACTGGGCCACTGAAACCGGGGGGGGGGGACACTGGAGTGGACCCACTATCGATCCGAAAGTATGCATACCGAGCGCTTAGAGAGTGTAGAAGTGTAAACAATAATCGAACATGACATAGCGACCAATTGACGTGGCCTTATTTAATCTATGTGCGGTAAGTTTAATCCGATGGAAGAAGGAAAAAAAAAAAAAACGATTCTATTTGCTGAAGTTTTATCGTGTGCTACTTTGTGTCAAATCTGCGGGACGGCGAACGGCGGCGGAGGGAATGGTTATCATTTAATCCAATTACACAGATGTTCCGGTGACAGTTTGAATGGATAAAGTGATTTGTGACGATAATTCGATTTTGTTTCTTCGTTCTCCGCTGGAGATGTCAGTTGGTGTTGATTAGAGTGGTCCATTGAGATTGGGTGGTTGACCCTAATGGATGAATGGTTAGAGAAACACGTGTAAGTTGTTGTGAACTTTGTGAAAAAAGTGAGTAGAAAGATGAGATTGTTGGTTACCACCTGAAGAGGAGACTGTGACTGGATCTTAACATAACAACCAAACTAACTTAAACAATTGTCAGATGAACTTTTGCAATGATTAGAGGCAGGACTGATAATTTGACAGAGCTTTCAAGATCTTCTGCGATCGTAGTATATGTTCCGACCCTGAGTCTTCTGTTGAGAATCTTGGGCTGTGGAGGAAGATATGCTTTTCATTTTTCAGCACTTTACTGCCACTTGATCAGATCGATGGGTTACAATGCCATGTTCGAAAGAAATACTGTGAATTATAAGCAATGGCAAACAGTACCAATGATTCTCCCCAATCATTCTGGACACCAACCCCGGAGCAAACTGAAACAAACAAACTGAAAGACTGAAACCTAATACCACCTGAGTTTCTAAATCACTACACCAACACTAGCGCTGTGTGAATAGCATCATAAGGGTATTCATAACCCCTTTAGCGCTAGTGAAATATAAAAAAAATAAAAAATTGGTGTAGACATTAGACATAGAAGTACAGATCAGATTTCGACGCCGTTGAAGGTATCTGCTATTGGCGGAGTTAAACATAAGCAGAGGTAGTGAGAGTCCATGCGTTCCTTGAGATTTGTAGAAGGTTTATGTTAACTGTGCTTTATAAAGTCATGTTTAGCCTTGGTATCCCTGCCAAACTCACCCATCTGTGCGGGATAACAACGAGGAATGCTCTCTGCTTCATTAACGTCGGTAATGGCCTCGTTGAGATCTTGATTGTGACGCGCTGTCATATTCGAATTAATGGTATGAAGCTCACAAGTCACCACTAGAGCCACAATCTTTCAAAAGTCTGTGCAACGACGGTATTTGCTTCATTAGCAGAAGACAGCGAACCGGTGTGTTCGGCCAAAATGGATTTCGCGGTGACCGAGGGAAAAACCAAGTCCGTGCTACCAACAAAAAGGGACAGCCAACATCGATGGATCGAACAGCTATAACTTCGAACTAGGTAGAGACCGTATCTGCCTTGACTCAGCTTTCACTTCTGACAACGAAATCTCATCCTGTTTTGCTGTTTCTTTGGACCAAGACGACAATGGAGAATTAAGGCCGAATCCCGAAAAGCTAAGGAAAGACCATGGACTCATGAAGATATTCTTGGTCGTTTCGAGAGAAAATTTTTTTCGACATACGGTCCCGTTTGCGTTGACGGTCTTTGGATGAGGAGATTCAACACTGAGCTCTGCAACGACATCGACTCAGTGTTGGATGTTTGGGATGACTATTAGGACGCCTCCGACCTGCAGTATCTTTGAATCTCGACAGGGGGACAGCGCAGTAGAAGAATGCTTAGAATTAGGTGATGCGTATAAGTGAATCCGACTAATAACCGGACTAAATGGAGAGACTTGTTGGATGAAACCCAGGTTCACTTCGAATGGTACCGCGATCTATGTAAGCTTTGTTTACCTTATGGTTCTTAAGACGGCTTTCTTGAATCATCCAGCCATTGAGCCATTGAGGTGTCGTTCAAGTTCCACTAGATTCTTCGTTAAATCTCAGAACGATTCAAATAGTAGCCAATGAGACCAGACACGATCGAAACCTTTTTGGAATTTAATGGAAGTGTGTCTTCGCTTCTCAGATGTGACGAAAGGTAACTTGCACGGGAATCGAAGTCAAGTATCTTTATCCTCGATCACCAATCCTGCAAGCAATCGAAAAGCCATTTCCACTTGACAACGAACTGTTTTCTCTCGTGATACCATCCTAATTTGTCGCAACGATCATAGAAATCCTTGAAAAGTCCTTCAAATCACTTCAAAGCAATTTGTGCCTTCATTATGCCATGCTTAGCACTTAATATCCTCCCGCTTCAAAGGATATGCATACCTAAAATCCTTGAAATTACTTAATTAACAGCTTGAAGGCAAAACAACCAAATGGCCAGACATCTCTTGGTGTATCTCCTCAAGATGTCTTCATTAGTAACATTACCACGATCAGATAAGTTCCACTTTTGAATATCCTTTTTGGAACAGAACTAAAATGTGTTCCATTTGGCCTGCCTTTAGGCGGAACTCTGTTGATAGTCTTATCACGATCTATGCCAAGAAGTCTGTTCGCCATCAAAGAGTGGAACAAATGGCATTAGGTCGACCCAGAGATATACAAAGATACAAAGATACTTTTCCTTCAAAAATTCACCTCATGTCCGAAATTTCTGTACGGTTTTCTTCGAAACGAATAGATCGAGGGGCACAGGAAAAAAACAAAAAAAACAGAAACACAACAGATTACGCAAAAGGTTCTCTAAACTCTTGATAGAGATGTGTGTCGGCATTATGGTAGGTGGATGAAAGGATCCCAACAATACAAAAAAAAAAAAAAAAATCGAGAGCGCCGCAGGAGGACCCCTGCGGGAATTGATGATCGTCGAAGAGACTACTACTAGAGCACAGCAACACCAATAAATTAATTTGCTTTCGCTTTTGTCTGTATTGCTTGGTTGCAGGGAACAACAAACCCAAGCGAAGAAGAACAAGAGATCGCTTTGCCACATGCTGCGTGTGTTGCCTTTTGTTACCAGTTGCGGGATCAAATTTATAGACGATGCTGGTTGTACACAGGATATGGGATTATTGCGTTAGGACTCTTAAAAACCAAAGTAATTATAGGGAAGACATTGTTTCAATCGGGAACATTGGGTAGGTGGAGATCGTACGTGTGGAACTTGTGTACGTTACATACCTGCATGTGGAATAGATTTATGATCTGCAGGTTGTTTCGGAATGGCTTTTGCTCTTTGGTTGAGGCTGTAAGTAATTTTTAGCTATAAAAACCTGTTATTATCCTGAATGTATAGATGGAAGGTGAGATGAGATCATTAGTTTTGTAAGATTGAGATGTGGAAGGTTTTTTTTTTGGCAAGATCACCTGTTTGATACATGATCGATGGTTGATTTCGTAGAGGCATGATGCCGTTTTTTATCAGGAATTGTAGATATTCTGCATTCGATAAGGACATTTGTTGTTTGTGAAGCAAGTTTTCATTACAACTTCTGAGGCAGGTGGTGGTTAGGCCATGCAAATGCAAACTGAGGCTTCTTTTTTCGATTAGGTTTGCTTCCCCGACGTGATTTGTTATCAGAAGAATGTAGGGCAGCTTCGCAGACATTGGTTCCAGCTCAAGACTTAGGATGAAGATTGTTATAAATACAACTACGTGGCGCAAAAGATCGTAGAAACCCAAGCTCCTCGCAACTATTTCTGTTGGCCGTGTTACATGTTTCACACGAATTGCCGACTCCGAACGAAGGATTAAGAAGCTTTTTCATGACAAATTATACTCGCTTGACAGACTACTCAGCCCTAGCGACCACGATAATGAGCAACAAACCGCCTTATTTGTGGTCTTCGGATTTCAGAGAAGTTCTTCCTCGGCCTTGATTTCTTACGCCAACGCTTAACTTTGTTTAAAAGATATTCGGCGAATCCTCTGGGTTTGAATCCATTGGCTAGTGTTGGGCACTCACACAGTATATGTGTCGCTGTTCCCTCGCTGTCCTTCGGGGGCGGATTCGAATAATTTTCCACTCGAAGCAGCCAAGAGCACCCGCATCCATTTTTGATAAAGTCCATGCCTCTGCGCCGTAGAGGAGGGCTGGGGTTATTAAGGACTTGTACAGGGTCACCTTTTGTTGTTCGAGAAAAGGCTTTGTTAGTCAGTTGCCTTCTTAGCCTAAAGAAGCAGCGATTCGCAGGAGTTATTCTTCGTTTGATCCCAGCGCTGGTGTCGTTGTTTTCATTGATAGTGGATTCTAGGTAGACAAAGTCCTTAGCTGCCTCAAAGTTATATCTGTCGAGGGAGACGTTTTGTCCGATACATCAGTGTTGGATGTCCTTTCTTGTTGACAGCATCTACTTAGTCTTGCCCTCGTTTACCGTTAAACCCATCTTCGCCGCTTCCGCCTCAATACTCACGCCGCTGACATCATGCTGCTTTCTTCCGATTTTGTCAATATCATCGGCGTATGCGAGTAATTGGGCCGACTTTTGCCTCTTGTGTTGGTGTGTGAGTTGTGCACTATTCTTTCAAGAATGATGTTAAAACAGTCGCACGACAGCACATCGCCTTGTCTTAATCCTTTTTGGACATCAAAGGTCTCGGTGAGTTCTTTACCGACTTTGATGGAGTAGCGTGCATAATCCATCGACATTGCTCTGTATAGCTCGTCTCTATACATGCTGTCATACGCGGCCTTAAAATCGAAGAATACTCGTAGGTGCTGTGTATCTATTTGGAGCTTCTGGGTTTTGTCCCAGATTTATGCTGTAGTATAAATATCTGGTCGATGGTGAACTGTCCTGGCCTAAAGCCACATGGACCAATCAGGCTGTTGACAAACGGCTTCAGGCCAAACAATGCTGAGGTTCTACTCATCTTACTTACTTAAGGTGGCGCTACAGTCCGGGGTGGACCTGGGCCTCAACCAACAAGCGTCTACAACCAGCTCGATCTTTAGCTAGCAGCTTCCAGTTTCGCTTGCTAAGTTGGTTGGTTCCATTCATCGGGCATACTTTTTTCGGACCGTATCTTACAGATCAGTTGTTGTATGCTTCTTACCAAGTCATCACCAGCTGCTTCAAAGAGTTCGGCAGTCAGGCCATCCGCTCCAGCAGCTTTGTTGGACAACAGATATGGCTTTCTTCACTTCATCCAGATTGGGTGTACGGAATTGTTGGTCTACATCGTCCAGGTTGAAAGGTTCATCTTAATGCAAAGCTAGGAAATATGTACAACCTTACGGACATGTCCTCCAATAATCTTACCAAAACAAATCTAGTCAGTATTAGTAGCGTTGGTGTACGTTTTGAGAAGCGATATATTTTCGTCTAAGCATACCTCTAGCAACGAATGCCAGCTAAAATCAAAGGCAGCAGCCTTTTAAGAAATTTTGGACATGCCTTACTCTCGCATGCTCAAGTCGATCCTCTTGCATCTCTTATAAAAGCAGCTTATGGGAGCCCAGTATTCTACTAAGCGGTCTGTTCAAGGCACAATTCCTTCATTGTTTTCCTTCCTTTTGACAGGATTGTCAGCTTTAAGGTTAATCTCTCGCTCAAAGCTAGTCTTTTTTAGATTTTGATTAGCAACATTTTGCAAATTCAAACTCATCCTTAGGCAACTTTCCTTAATTTTAAAGCAATTTTCCCATTTCTCACAAGCAATTTGCCTCGTTTTGTGAAGAAATTTGTCCAACTGACCTCCATAACCCTGGACTTGTCCATAACTCATTGTAGTTTCCGCCTTCGAAATTAGATTAAAAATAGTTTTGGCCATTTGAAAAGCCACAATCGGGACCCGCCATTATTTCCCTATTGCCAGTGCCACACTCTCTCATAGTCCTAGTTGGAGTTAAATCCTTTTTCCTCGTTGAAATTCCGCAATCCTTTTGCGGTACACGGTATATCTTTGCAACAACTTTTGGTTTCCCAGCTTAGAGTGGAAAAATATGTACACTTGGCGTAATAAAATTCATTTGCCTTGGCGCTTGCTCTGCAAAGGATATTCAGCGTTAATACATCTAACCATGGGAAAAAATATCATCGTCCTTTTTTTTATGCAGGGAGGACCTTTGTCGTGTGTTGTTTTACCGGAGCATGGGTTTTCCACATCTCAACATAAATTTCCGTAGCAGTCGGGTCTCGCGCTACAAGGAAGCCACACTCCAAATATCAAAAGTCCTTGTTTCCTGTTTTTTTTTTTACTCTTCTCCTCTTTATCCTTTTTGTTAATTTTTTATTTTTTTTCTAGTGGGAACTTTGAGGTGAATCCTTAGCGCCTTCCACTCTGTGGTCTGACATTTGGTTTCACCATTCTCCATGGCATATGTGTGGTATGGTTGTACCTGCAAAAAGTCGCCTGAAAAAAAGGGTATCTGCTGTTGGACGAGTGCTGAATAAATTTTCACGATAACTGTAACTTAGGAAAATGTGAATTTTAGAAGAAACACTCGTACGCCGAAGGAGCTTCACTTAAATAAATTTGCAGGTTTTTTCTCTTTTTCGCCTCTTCCTCGAGAGCATTATCCTAGCTAGCACTTGTGGAGAAAGTTCTCCTTTGGAGGAATGCCACAGGACTTAACATTTTTTGTTTTATTACTCTGCAGGATTGTTCGCTGTAAGGGTGTGTGTGTGTACGTGTGTATGTGTTATTCTTTGTACTGTTGCATATAACTAATTAGGATAATGCATTTGGTGTTATTGCCATGTACTCTCAGCGGCAAGGAGGTGTTTGTGCGAACGAGCAAGATCTAATTGAAAAGTAGAACGATGAAAAGATGGAACGATGGAAAACGACTGGAGCTGAGGGGCGAGCTAGCAAACTTGGTTTTAACTTCTAATTTATTTAAATGGGCGAAAAGTGTTTACGCCTGGTCGCAATTATTTCCAATGAAGTTGCGGCGAGACGTCGTGGTTGAAGTGGAGCGAAGCTCTTGTTTTATTTTTATTTTTTTGTAAGAGGGAGCGAATGCTAAACGCTTTGGGGTTGTAAGCATGGTCGAGGGGATTCATGGTTTAATGGGATTGGCTATTCGGAAGCCGTTAATTTTAATACAAAACTTTAAAGTAAATTAGATGCTTGTTAATCATTTTCATCCTTAAATTAGGGGGAGCATTTTGAAAGCTCTTCTGGGTAGCTGGTGGTTGGTCTTTGAAATAATTCGGAGGTAAGTCGGGATGATTGATGGTCTAGATCCTTAATGTGAATTACTTTGAAATAGGTTTTGGGAACAGGAATGTCTTTTGGTGAAGTCGAGGGTGGTAGGTAGTAGGTTCCTTCTGAAGGATGCTCAAAAGTTTTCTGCCATCTTTTCTACTGAGTGACAGAACACTCTAACAGATGTTCGGGAGCATCATTTTGGTTCGCCTGCATTGTGAAGCCTCGTGTCATACGCAATTGTGTTCGTAAGGGAGTCAATGAAAGCCCTAACCGAGGATTAAGGGGGAAGGATGCCGGTTCCTATGTTCAGAAGTCCGCATTTGAACCTTATTTAACAATCTGATCTTATTTCCCGAGATCTCAAGACTCAAAGTACGCATTTAATTTTGCGACCAAATTCAGATTGGTTATGCATTCACGAACCATCTGACTCGGATTCTGGATGCAAAAGAAGTCGACTTTAAGCCTCAACTCTGATGTCTTGTGAAAAGAAGAACCTCGGTTCTAGGACCTTTTGGGCGTTATTACAGACATTCTTCTTTTCAGACATTGTCCCACAGAAAGTAGGGTAACATCCTACGCGTATAGCTAAAAGCGTTCTCCATACACCGTAGTATGGATGAATGCCACTTCGCGGACAGCCCCTGTTTACCTCTACCATTGCAAAGCTACCACAATCCGCATCTACACGAAAATCTCACTTATAAGGTGCCGCCTGCCAGAATTGCACATACAGTCAAAAGTCGCATTGTCAAAAGCACCCTCTTAGGCCATGTAGGGTATTCTATCCTGTCAAAAGCGCATTCAAGAAGGTTTTGAAGCGCAGTCTCACAGGATTTCCCACGCTGGTAGGCATGTTACAGTTCAAAAAAAGACGCAGCCTGCGGGCGACATTTCATACGTGAATGTCAACGTGTCTTCCCACGCTTTTCAGCAGAAACAAAGTCAGTCGTGTTATATTCTACGCACGAATGGAAGCGACCTACAGTTTTAATGCCGACTCCGAACGGCGAGTTGAGAAGCTTTACATGACAGATTATATACTCTTGCAGATTTGTCATGCCTGCGAAGAGGTGGTGCCGCGAAAAAACTTTTGGCGGTTTTTGAGAATCTAACTTAGTCCAGCGTACTAAACACTAAGCCACGGCGATCACCACCAAAGTCAGACTTAAGGGTCTAAAGTTCTTAAGACGTAAGAAGTCATCTTTATGGATATCCTACTAATATTATAAAAGTGAAACGTTGTCCGTTTTTTTTTTGTTCCTCTGTAATACGAAAACTGCGGAACCAATCAACTTAAAATTTTGCACACAGAGTGACTGTACATCGGGTTACAGTATAGGCTACTTTTGGTTATTAAAGTGTAACTTCGCTAATTATAGGTGAGCGAAGCCGCGGGTAAAAGCAAGTTTGATATATAAGCCATTCTAACCGTTCCACCAGGCTATTTGGAACTATCAAAAAGCTCATGATATTTCTTGAAAAAAAACGATAGTATTCAATAAATTTGGTAACTCCATGATTAATGTCTTAAGGATAATTTTCGAAATCTTGTTAGGTATTCTGAATCTACTCCCACTCGTCCTTAAGCATTGAAATTATCCCAGGGAATTGGGACCTCCTCTCGATCACATTTTCCTATTTTTTTTTTTTTTGCCAAAGAGATAATCTTTCAGCATCATTGGTCACTTTTGTGGAAGAAATTAATGGGAAAATGGTACGGTACCTTCCTATAGCAAATGATGTAGATTCCAATAAATATCTTAACCTCAACCAAAATGACTTTCATCTCCCAAGATCCCAAAAGAAATCAAAAAATATATTTTTTCTTTCGTTTCATTTGTCTTGGAAATGCAAACAAAAAAACACGCATACTAACCGAAGAAACTTCAATGAATCCATCGTATCCTTATGGATATTCCTTAAGGAATATTACTTAATTAAGTCAACCCGTAAAAAAAAAAAAATAAAACGAGCCTTTGAACTCAAAAAAAAAAAAAATGCTTTCCATCTTCAGACAACGCTTACAAAAAAAGAAGTGATTTCTCCCAAAATTGTCCCTTAATTATTCTGACAGGACTGTAACCATAGGCGGAAGATGTTTGTACACAATCCCGTCTTGTCTACCACAGGGTGTGATTTATTTCAGGAGCTGCTTTTACACCCTCAACCTCTTGCAGTTCCAGATTCCAGACCCAAGTGACGATAGTAATTAAAATTAAATTTCACAAAAAAAAAGAAAGAAGAAACTCCCACCCTCTTGCACCGCGCAAGGAACACTTTTTAACGGTTAATTGGAAACAAGATTTCTTTATTTTATTGCAGGGTATATGGGCATTTGTGATTCGGCTATGTGCCATATGTTCACACTTTGTTGCGTTTGATGTTTTCTTTTTCGTCGTCTTTGAGAGCGTCTGTTGATGATGCATGGTGTGAGAAAAATTTCGGGACAAGGCGTGGACTAATGATAATGCCGACGACGACGACAACGACGACGACGAGGACCAGGCTAGGCTCTGCCTGTAGTTGGCGCAGAGTAATTTGAAAGAAAAGGTGTTAATAGATTTCACTTCCTCCGTTGGGTCATTCTGTTTGTGGATTTGATTTAGGGGTTCTTGTGAGCCGCTGCTGGCGAGAGAAAGCAATCAACCATTTCCGGTTATTGTAGGAAGATTGTTTAATTTAAATGTCACAAATGACAGGTCCTTCTGTGAAGAGAAGAACAGGTGAATGCAATTAGAAAATTGGTCGGTTTAGATAGAGAAATCAGGTATCGGGTGTAGTGACAATGAATGACAATATCGAGAAGAGAAGCATGCAGCATATGGTGTAGATCATAGGTAGAAGTGGTTGAATCTGGTGAACTTGCCAGAGACACAAGTAGCGCGGATGCGCCCGTTTTGATAGAAGCTAGGTTAAAGTGGGGTGTAGATCATACTCCGATTTGAATCATTCCCGTAGACAAAGAGTTGCAATCCAAGAAGGCTTACTTCCCCATATGGATCTGAAGGCTTTCACAACATATTTGGGAATCTCCTAAGCTGTTTACGAAATGCAGATTCCATTAAATTGACCAAAATTTAACGTACACAAGCTAGGAGTGGTATAGACCTTGGGAAATCGCATTACTCGTCAAATTTTCAGAGGCATCACTTTTTAAGTGAACCCATCAAGTCTTTTTGCAAGATAGTTCCCTAAGGTGAGGGTGAAGGTAGTTTTTTTTTGCTCAACGGTCAGCTTTTGTGTAAAGCCTTCAGCTGATAGCTTCGTTTATATCTAGTATTCTTTGGAATCAATTGGAGTGCATCTTAAGCATCTGGTGCTCCCACTCCCTACTGTGAGCCTCCAGGCTTGGGATCGAACAAACGCTGAAAACACGATTGACAGAACCCATCTGTGGGGTTATCAAATTACTCTTCGCAAGACATGCAAAAGGTCTTTGCATGCAAGAAACCAGAGAAGGATGGCTCAACAGACCAGGACAAGCATGCTCAAAGCTGCTATTCTCGATACCGCCGCAAAGCAAATTCAAAACGCTTCAAGCACTAATTGGAAAAAACATCTATATCGCATGAACCTTCAAGCTGTAGACTCCTTGAAAATGAAGAGACCTCTTTACACATCCTAACTTAACATCCAGCTCTCCTTCATTTCAAAGAGAGAATCGTTGGCGGCGAAGTTGGAACAGCTTTCTGCCATCCATCTAGAGAAGTTCCTTAACTTCCTTAAAACTTCCTGACATCTTCTGGAGTGATGCAATTCATCTAGAAACATAGGAGGGAAGGCACAATAGGATCCTTAAGAGAAACCCTCTCGAACACAATAACATGAACCGGCAGAGAGCTTGAATATGACAAGAGCTGAACTTCTCCTCTGCAGCTGTGGCCTCTTGGCAGGCATACTCCTAGCCTTCGCCAACAGAAGGTGCGTCCTGGAGCATGTTTAAAAAAAGGCTCACTCTTTCTGCCTGACTTAGTGCAGTCTGTATAAGTCGTAACGCACCATGATGAAACTCTCTGTCTACTTGTCAAGCTATGACTGTTGACAGGGTGACTAGGCACTAGACAGACCGTTTAGTCTACCGCCACGCATCATGAAATAGACAGTGATGATGGAAACGCTTTTTGCTGCTTGGGTTCATAGAATTAACTTTATATAACTTGCTGTCCTTCCTTTAGAGTTAGAGTTTAATTGTGGTGTTGGTGTAATGGGTTTTGAAACTCAGGAGACATTAGGTTTCAGTCTTTACCCCGAGGGATGTTGTTGTCATAACTTCCTGATGTCAATACCATAACTCAGTGCCATCAACTCTTCAAGTCATATAACCACTCTACTCTGTCAGTGTTGTATGGATATGCAGCGGTGTTGGCATCAACTTTTCCCCGTTGATCGACTTTCTTAAGACTAGGAGCTGAAGCTTGAATTTTCAGCGTGAGTTAAACATTTTATCATTGAGTTACTGTCTGTGCTCTTGATATCTTTCGTTTTTCCTTTTCTCATTCGTTGTCTGTCAATATCTCTCCGACTTTGGCTTGCATCAGCCCTATTAACCTTTGCATTTTGAGAAACTTCTTCACAATCCAATTTCCTCATATCCTTTCGCATCACAAAACAACTGTTGCAACCAGATAAAATAAATATTTAATCCTCCCATGGGATTACCACTAAATTCCTTGACGTATTCACCCCTCTGACAGCTAATTTTCAGTCTCGAACAAAAACCCCCGTCGAAACAATAATATTTAAAAAAAAAAAAAAAAAAAAAAGTCCCTGAAAGGATCCGCCATCCTCGTTGTTATCCCCATCTCTGAATTTAAACACAAAAAAAGAACCGAACTTCATGTTTCCACAAGATAGAAATCTTGACGAGAGTCGAGAGATGTTAAACGTTTGTCGAGTTTTACATAATTCCATGCCAAGCATCCAGTAACGACGATGTACACGAAGATACCACGTCAAACTCCATGACGCTGCCGATATACTCGTATGACAGTGATGCCAGGGAATGGAGAGTCCAAAACGACGACGGAATGCACTTCAAATTCAGGTGAACGTATCCAATATAATCGACGATGAACACACAGAGATTGGCGGTCATATCGATGATGCATTATGATGCGCGATTGAGGGATTGAAAGCGAAATCGATCCACGTCCTCAGATTGGGTTGATTCAATTGTTCATTATGTAGATGAAGGATTTTTGAACTAAAAATATTCGTGGAAGTTACTTCTTTTGAGGGACTACTCTCCTTTTGATGGTTGTTAGCTTGAGTCGTGTCATTTGAAATGGAAATCCAATTGTTTGCATATGACAGAACAGTGATGTGATTTGAATGGAAGCCGATTGGATGCAGCTAGCGCTGCGGTTTGATGTGCATAGATGAATGCATTATGGACGAGAGTTGAAGTGAAATGAATCTCTGAGCGTAGCCAATTTTCTGACTATTTTGATGTGTGATTAGGGCGATCAGAGATATTTTTTGTTGTTTTTGAAAGAGATTCTCCTACCACCTGTGTGTGAAAGTAGTTAAATGAGGTGTGACCGTGAAATCAAGAGGTCAACTAACGAAGCCAATTGAATAGTGATGCCGGAGAATGGTAGGATGAGTCGAGAGTTTTAATCATTTTAGTTGACTTAAGCCGTGAGAAATAAATAGGCGTTGTAATAGGTTTCAGTTTAGGTCGTGTGATGAGGTGAAATTGATATGCCTCTAGCCAATTCTGGTTAATGAAACAAGATTGTAGCATCGGGAGGCATCTCATAAGGGGAAAGCGATAGGTTGTCACTGCGAGAGATAAGCCAGCACATTAAACGTAAGTCTTCATACCAAAGGATCACCAACTCCAGAGAATATAGTACCGACATCACATGGTAGAGTCACAGGACAAGTGGACTCCAATGAGCAACTATGCCAGTGTCTTATGAAAAGAGCGAAGAGGACAGAAGATCGAAAGGAGGGATCGCGAATAAAATGCATTTGTCAACAAAGTGACACCCACCGTATGCGGAATCCCTTCCTTACAAAGAAATGACAAGCGGCAGTCGTGTGAGGAAGAAGGTAGACGAACGGGATATGAGTTTAGTGCGTGAAAACTCCAAACAGTTAGGTAGTAGGTTAGGTAAGATAAGAGTGGCAGGCTGCAGAAGCAACCTCATTTAAACCAGATAAGATCCTTTGTGTTACCACATGGATCTGTACTTCAGAAATACTACCCGTAGAACAAGCCGGAGCTTGCTATGAAACGCTGGAGGCTGGCTATGCTGATGTCAGCCAGTTCGTTTAGGTTGTGGAAGAAGCTGGCTCCTAAGTATGTTCTTCTACGAGCTGAGAGGGCCGAACATGCACAAAGAAGGTGGAGGATTGTCCATGCAGGTTCTGCAAAAGTCATTGTAGAGGAGGCCCAGCTAAATGTTTTGGTAGGGAGTATGCGCCAGATCATCTGCAAAGTATGGGAGGAAGAAAGAATGCCCGACGACTGGACTATCAGCTCTATCTGCCCCATCTTCAAGAAAGGCGATCCTATGTCTTGTAAGAACTACTGAGGCATAGTCCTGGTTAATGTAGCCTACAAGATCTTATCCAGTGTACTGTGTGAACGACTAAAGCCGTTTTGCACCACACTCATCGGCACCTATCAGTGTGCCTTCCAGTTCGGCAAATCGACGCTTGACCAGAACTTCACACTGTGGCAAATCCTGGAAAAGACCAACGAGTTCCAAGTCGATACTCACCATCTTTTCATCGACGTCAAAGCCGCATGCGACAGCATTCATCGCACCGAACTATATAACGCGATGACCGAATTCGGGACCCCAAAAAAATTGATCGCAATGCACCGTGCAGCTTGGAAACAGATCCTTCGAATTATTTCAAGCATGCACAGGATTTCAGCAAGGAGACGCGCTGTCGTATGATTTCTTTAATCTTGTGCTCCAGCATGGTGCGAAAGGCCGGCGTTAACACAGAAAGCACTTAATTCAACAAATCCATCCAGCTGCTGGAATACGCAGACAATATCGACATCATCGCCCGTTCCCAGCGCGCCATAATTGAGTTTTTATGGCAATAGAGGAACAAGCCCAACGAGTTGGTCTCATGATGAACAAAGTACATGCTGTCGACCAAGAAGCGATCCGTCGAACACCGTCTAGGGCAAAACCCAATAATTGGCAGCTATCATTTTGAGGTAGTAAAGGAGTTTATCTACCTCTGAGCAAATATAAACTACACAAATGACACCCTGGAGATTCGACGAAGGATAATCTTAGGCAAACGGTGCTACTTCGGTTTGTCCAAAGAACTAGGTCCAAAATCATGCACTACAAAACCCTGATCTTGCTTTATGAAGCTGAAAGCTGGATGATAAGTAAGAAAGCGGAACAGATCTTGGGATCCTTCGAAAGAAAAATTCTACGTCGAATATTTGGTCCCGTCTGCGAGGAGGGCAAACTGAGGAGAAGATATAACCGCTAACTCTACTAGCTGTTCAAAGATGTGGATGTAGTCCGGAAAGCAAAAATCCGTCGACTGCACTAGCTCGGCCACATCGAACGAATGAACGAGAATCCTACAGCTAAGGGAATCTTTGAATCCCAGCGACCTGGTTTATGAATAAAAGGAAGACCAAAGTTCCAGTTTAAAGATCAGGCAATCGCGGACGCCAGAAACCTTGGTCTAGTAAACTGGAAGCAACGTGCTCGGGACCATGAAGGATGAAAGGCGGCATTAGTTAAGGCTCAAACCCTCCAAGGGTCGCTGGCCTGATAAGTAAGTACGTTGTGTATCTATAAGGCGTCCATTCGCCCAGAGTTCACATGTGATCTGGTTCACCAAAGCCTGTCCTGATAGAATATAAAAACAAGTGGTCAGACTCTTATGTAGGTGACAGAGTCCGCATACAAGTTTGAATACATAAGAAATGTTTCTTGTCTTTCACTGATTCATAGATTCTTCTAAAGTGCTTCAGCGAGACAGAAAGTTGACATTTTTCCCATAGTTCGCATATAATGCTTCGAATGCTCATCATCACCAGCATTCAGTTTAAGCCTGTGTTCGGAAGTTCTGTCAAAATCTCAACACTACAACCTGCAAGCGTCTAAAACGCAAGTGCATTGGTACCTCCTTCATTTCTTCTCTTGTTTTCGTATGTCAATGCTCTAGTTCAAGGCTAGCCATAAACCCTTTAGCGTGCACTAATTACAAAAGACAACTTAAAAATTCTCAGTGTCATATTGCACTAAGCCTCGTGATTAAGTCATAAACGATAAGTTCAACATTCCTCACCCTCCCCACAGTAAATTAACACTAACATCTATTTATTAGCAAAATATTAAGCAACAATAAACAATTCTCTTTCTTCCAAATGTTTCCACTCACTCACCAACACAATTGCATCATAAAATCATAAAAAAAAAAACTAAAATATACCCACTAAGTGAAGAAGTGGTCTTCCGGGCGACGACACATTAGGAAAATTACCTTCAATTTGATAGAAATTCATCCGAATCGCCTCATTTCACTTCACACAAGTCCAAGCGGCCCAAGAGGCAGGCATCACATCACAATCCCAACCCAACTCGCATCCATATGCCTAATCTTGTTTCTTGACAAAACAGTTTCCGATCACAATGCGTTTTGTGTGTAGGCAGAGAGCATTACAAAAGGGTTTCACGACTCGAACCGATTTCGGCGTAAATTAATAACCCAATCAGAGCCGCACTCACACCGGTCACATGGCTAAAGTCACTTCATCCATTGATGTGTTAATTTTCCCATTATCTACCGAAATACAGTTGTAAAAGAAAATAGACAAATCTAAACTGCATCAAAGATGATGGCATAGAGCGACTTTCCAAAAAAAAAAAGCCGAAGCTACTTCAACAGAGAGGGCCCGACCGATGCCATGGAAGTGGTTCTTCCAACAAAAAAATGACGCCAAAATACTGATAATGACCCAATTAGAGTCTGAAGAAGCAGTCGATAGGAGACGAAGAACGAAGAAACCAGACGCAGACAGATTCAGATTCGGATTCAGATTTTCTTTTTTCTTGGATGCACTCGAAATTATGGACTAATGTTGCGATAATCACTTTGAAATGGGATCGCACCCAACCCAAGCAAAGAAGGACAAGCGCAGAAGGAAACAGTAGTTTATCAAGAGACTCAGTGATTAGTTTTGGGATTTCAGAACCAGAAAGTGTTGGTTTTTATGTCTCAATTAGGCATCGACAGTGGCGGTCAGCAAAGAGACAAAGTTATCCCTATCTCTGTGATATACAAAGGCATCCGTTGGGCATACCAATCTGAAGAGGGCTTTCAGCACCAAAGTAGGGCAGATTCATTTTTTGAAATTTGTTAATTGATTAGAACGGACATCGCTGGTCGGATGATGGTTAATATTGAATTACAAATTAGAACTAGTGACATAGACTCGATGGAATTTGTCATCATGTGACTCACTCAAGTGTCCAATTTCGAATCCTGTGACAGGTAAGAGATATTTGCTACCGAGTATGACTGGCATAAATGGAGGATGCTGCTCGAGACCTAAATGCGGCCTTTATGTTTAGGACTTGCGTGTTCAGTTAGAAAAACCTCTTACAGATGTATGAAATGCAAAGGAAAGGAATCCAGGAAACTTATACAATTGATTGGTCACTTGAGACAAATTTGGAAGAAGACTGGAGTCTATGGAGGCTTATTGGCTTAACGAAAAGTAGGTAGGTAAGACCTACCAGAAATACAAGTGGATCCAGTGTGATCTGGCTGTTCATAGGAGTGACTAAGAGGGGGAATTTTCCAATCCATCCTGTGGAGTTGAGAAAGTAACGTCAGCAATCTCTGATAATTCCTTAGAAAAGGCTTTGCCAAGTGTGAGATGCCTGGTTCTAGCTAGTGCCGGTCAGTCACAGAGAAAGCAGAATAGTGGTTTCATTTTCTTGTTTTTTGTTACAGCTATGGCATCCTTACTTGGCAGCGTGTGAGCCCATTGGCTAGTGGCCTCTGTAATTGTTACAATTCTTGCTGTCTCGGTGCTTTATACGATTTTTTGTACGATTTCTAGGCTATTCCACCTTGAGTTGGCAATTAGGAGAAGGTGCTGAAGTATTCTTCCATTGATGAGTCACATAAGTTATGTGACATAACTGAGTAGATTACCTCCGCAAGGATTGATTTGGTCGAGCTTGAACGCAGCGCAATTGTGATTTCGATCCCAGCTAAGTTCTGTGATGTTGTAGGGTTTACTACTGGCGGACCATCATACAAGCGGTCCATAAGTGGGAATAGGACGTACATACATCCAGAGAACCATCTTAATTTGGAGGCTCCTCCTTGGACTTACAGTCTTGTTGCAGACATAGCAAGCGACATAGGCTATCGTTACCCTGTGTTCTTTATCTAATTTCCAGTTGAACTTGAGATTAAGGACAACGTATCGTTTTGAATATGTACCGCTCGGTGAAAAATTCCCCGAGTTGATAATTAAAAAAAAATATCCTCCGGTTCACCCGAGAATCTCAGAAAATGTCCACTGTAGACTGACCCGTTGTATGCCGCCTAATGCTCAAAATGCCTACCCTGCCGGATGCACATGGGCAAAGCGCGACGCTGATCAAAAATAATGCCTATGTACCTAGGTACTGAAGGACAGAGATAGTGTTTGGTTGTTTAGCTGTAAAAACACTGTGCTTGAAAAACTGGAGCAAGACACTATCTTCAGCATGCCTCTAGACGACATGCTACCTGAATACTGCTTCTACAAGAATTTCTCAATAGTTATCCCGTCAAGGGAGGACTGGGAGAACCGCATCTGGTATACGGACGGATGCATAATGGAAACAGGAATTGGCTCTGGAATTTTTGGAGGATCATCAGGTGCGAATTTCTCAGTCAGCCTTGGTGAATTCTCGTCCATATTCCAAGCCGTCTTTGCCATCAATCAGTGTGTAAGACTCAGTCCTCTCATACCATGGGGAAAATCATATCAGACAGTCAAGCTGCCCCAAAAACCGCTCGACTCGCCTGTCATCAAATTCAAACTTGTCCTAGAAACTCGCAACGTAATTTCGAACCTAGCTAGGAACAATATGGTCATCCTTCACTGGATTCCTGCACAATGTGGATTTGCGGGTAATGAAAAACCGAAAAAAAAACTGGCAAAAGACCTAAATCACGCTTTGCAAGACACGCAAAGGGTCTCTGCATGCTAAAATCCAGACAAGCCTGGCTCAACACACCAGGGTAAGCATGCTCAAAACTGCTATTCCCTGTACCGTGATAAAGAAAATCTAGCTAGGAGCAACCTTAAAGCACTAATTGGACTTCTCTGCGGTCACTGTCGCCTGAATAAGCACCTACACGCCATGAACCTCCCAACAGATTCAAGGTGTAGCCTCTGCCTTGAGAGTGAGGAGACCTCTCTTCACATCTTAGTGGAATGTCCAGCACTCTCTCAACTCCGAAAGGGAATTCTAGGCGGTGAATTTGTCTCTACGGAACAGCTTGCTGCTTCCTGTTATCTTCTGGAGTGAAACAATTCATCTAAGAACACTAGGGACGACACAATAGGATTCATTAGAAACCGCAGTGCCAAAGGCTGAACAGCTCTCCCGAAGCTTGAAAGTCTGTACTAATAACCCCTTCAGCGGTGCCTTTGTCTACAGAATTGGTTGCAAGACTGCTCCATAGTTGTGATTGAATGATTCCGCTCCTTAGCATCGACATGAACCAGTTACTAAAGCCTGAACCTGAAAATGAACACTCATTAATCTCCTGCTCTTAGATCCATCATAACACTGTCATACAATGGAAATACACAAACTTAAGCTTCCTCCTGGCCTGCTTCTGATGTGAAACCCTAATCATTCCATACAATCACACTCCATTATGGACTACCATTGTTTACAGAATTTATTCCCGAAAAGAGCCTCTAAATTGAACAATAATTTCGCCATTGCATGTTGAAAGGGGGCGAGTACCAACTGACTTACAACTCCACCACCATATATAGGTAGGTACTCTTCCCATTTGATAACAATCGCACACTGTATTCCGATACAAAGTAATTTAACAACACAAACATAAATTTCTCCAAGCCAAGCCAACCCTACAAACAGTATTTCAATTGAAATTTATGTAAATACCCAGCAAAACAAGATACAAAACGTATATCTCTCAGGAAGTAGGCGTTAACAATGCGGACAACCAACTTTTTAACAAATTCAACAGAAATCGCGTGCTTGACTGCACTCCATTTTGTATCTGTCAATGGAAAAAGTAAGAAACAAGGTACAAAAAACCCTTCTGTGATGGCGGCGACCACACCAAAAGGGCTGACAGACGAACATGAGAATTTCTTGTAAAACGCGTAACTTATAAACCGCCCCGACTTTACACCTGCCATTGAGCGTATGCCCTGTGGATCAGACCAATGCCAACACGATTCCATATCAGTTGACAACGATCGCAAAGGAGCACACACATCAATTTTCCAGAAGTGACCCCTTGTGTGTTGAAAGGTGCACTGCTGAACACTGTTATGTCTGACATTTGCCAGCAGTTGTCAAAGTCATTGAATCATGGGAAATTCCTTGCACATTCTATTTTTGGGACACAATGACAATATTGGCGAATTTCATTCAAAGGCGTGTGTTCCGTATTCCGTCCGTCTGTCCGTCAGTTGAACAATTTAAATAACTTTGCTTAATTGGAATATTTACGATGCTCATCTGTCAAGTTGACGTGCCTTGGCTTGCGTATAACTCTGTATAAATACCGCTAAAAATAGGAAAAAATTATTTTTTTTTTTCTAAACAGTCGTGCACACACTTTACATAGACGGCGGTGGATACTGTTTGTTGACTATTGTTCGGTTCCGGTGATGGAGACAGGGACAGGGCACACAATGACAACACTGTCAGTGAGTTATAATGACAAGTTCAAGAGGGCAAGCTGTCGGCTAAATTCACTGTGACATTCGGTTTCTTTTAAACTGAAGACTGATTCAAATGCGCGGAACGCATAAAAATGATCACAAGGAGTTTGAGAGGCAGTAGTATGCCGCTGACCTCAACATCAGTCAAGTGCGAGCAGGGGTTTAAATTGATTTTTTATGGGTTTTTGATTAGCCACTCAATAGATACCTAATTAGAGAGAGATCATTGCCGAGAGAGTTTGTTGAATTTTTTGAAAGTTTCAAAAGATTGAAATTGCCTTTGGAAAGTGCTCCAGATGATAGTGTCTATCATCATTTTGGGTTAGCTCAAGACGCCATTATTGGTTTTACATTAAAGATAAGGAGTAATGGGTTGAGTGAGGGATATATGGCGGTCGGTTTAACGATTATTGGGACATGTTTTGGAATAAATTTATCTTTGCTGCCTAATTAAATCGAGAAGTTATCGCTTTTCAATTTGTTTGAATGGTCTTTTGATGGAGGTTATAAAGATGACTTTTTACTGTACCGGTCTACTGGTCGGCGGCGGCGGCGCTAAACTTACCATGCGTCGTTTAGGTCATAAAATCACCTCAATTACTTTTGCATTTTGATTGAAAAATGCATCGAGCGTGGGTTACACTATTTGTGGATCTTAAAAGATGTCCACAGTTGCAACTTTGATTTCAATGCAGGGAGGGACATTAGATACAGTCAGGCATTCAGGTAGGGAATCGTAAAAGCCATGGGAAATGGGATGTTGACTACCACATTTGATATTAAATTGTACTTTTACTGGTTTGAGAATGATACTGAGAAGAGGTTGTTTGTTTTTTGTAGCGGAATCTGTAATGGCCTCTTCTTGATCGAAGGATATCTTCAGGTTTTAGAAACTTTAAACACTTCGTTCGTTTAAAGAGACACCAGTTTATAAATCTTTATTCCAACTTGCATTAAGGAAAAGAAAAGCTTAGGTCACAAAGCGATAGCACTGTGATCCAATGTGGTACTTAAAGGCGCTGCGGTTGAAAGCTCTTCCTCTTACCATGTTCTTCAACTCACTTATACCTTGTACATACTAACTTTCTGCTTGCAAAGGTCTTCGGTGCCATAACTCTAGTGAAAATCTTTACTTCAGCTCTGGTCTTTCTGAATACCTCTGTGAAGGTTTACTTCTAGGCCTGTGTGGGTCTAAGCTGTCTCATTCAATATCTCCGGTTTTCGCCACTGTCCCTTCGATCTTCGAAGCCTTCAATACTGAGAAATACTTCATATGTCAAAGTTTTTACATCCACTTCCGTTCTAAAGACCTTCTCCACTGATGTCTTTAGTTTGAGAAGTAGAACTCGAACACAATGGTTCCATTGAGATCCGAGTGAAGCTGTACATAAGTGCAGCCACCCCTACAACCTAACCTAAGAAGTATAAATCTCTTGCTCTACCATTTTGTCCTATATCTTTGTCTCAGTCCCTTCTGCAGCACACTAATCGGCACTAATCAGACTGGCTACCGGCCCGATTGATCGATTATAGACCAAATCTTCACACGGAGACAAATCCTGGAAAATACCAACGAATTTCAAATCGAAGCTCGCCACCTTCTCATTAAGTTCAAAGTCGCATATGATAGCATTCGTCGTCTTGCTGCTTTGGAAGCAGCTCTCATGAACTTCTCCAAACCCAATCGCTGTCATGTGACTTCTTCAGCCTCGTACTGGAGCAGATAGAGCGTAGAGCATGCCTGAATAACTCCTCCCAGCCATTTGGGGTACATACGCCTTCGACATCATCGGTCGCTCCCAGCGTGCAGTCTTCAAACAAAGAAGCATCTATTTACCGCTTAGAAAAAGACGTCACTTCTGGCAGCAGTGACTTCGGAGTAGTAAAGGACTCCACAAATAACACCCTACTTGAGATTCGACAAAGACTTCAATTAGGCGAATCAAACAGTTCAAAAGTTTTAGCTCAGAAGACGAAATGTATGCTCGACAAAACCCTGATCCTGTCAGTTCTACGGAACCCAGAGCACTTTCGAGAGAAAGATTCTTCGTCGAATATTTGATCACGAACTCAATAAGCTGTGTCAAGATGTGGATTTAGTCTAAGAATCCAAAACACATCGACTACACTGACTCGGCCTAATCGAGAGAATGAACAATAATATTCCAGCCAAGAGGATTTTCGAATCACAGTCAACAGGTTCGAGTCAACAAGGAAGATCGAACCTTTATTTAGGGGACCAAGCTATTGCGGATGCCAGAGTACTTGGTCTTAAGCGTTCTCGGGAATACAGTGTCCAAGGCAGATGGAGACTTGATGGGGATATATAAAACTTGTTTCGCTTGGACGTCCGTTGTTTGCTACAAGTTCAACTACGATCCTTGTCACGCCAATACTGTCGCGAAGCAATTATTTCTCCGTAGATTGATGACAATTTGAATCTACTTCAGATGTGCAATACACGTGTGACCAACGACCATAATACCCACGTACGGTCATCTGATCCCAAATGGAGCTATCATCTAATGGTATCCCGAATGCATTCTCCTCAAATTTCGTGCAATAAAAAATCGTTTCCTTTTTTTTTATTTTCCTTTTTCTCGTGCTTCCAATTTTTGTGAAAATGCACTCGACGGACAGAAAGCATTAGGAATGCTCTTTTTTTCAAAATGTAGACATACTCCTAACTGGTGGGGTACTACACATGTCTCCGGGAAACTAAATGTGAGGGGAAGACAGGAACTTAAATGGCAGTCGCATGTTTGCAATTTTTCTTTAGCGCTGAATGTCATGTGCATTATTGCGGTCGTACTTCATTGCACATGGGTTTCCGCCGTTGGAGTTTTACGGTTTTTTTTTGCTCTACCGTTATACCGGTGGAAAACTTATTCACTATATGCACGTTTTGGGACATAAGAGGAGAGGGGAGAAATGTCAGTGGTTGCTGGATAGAGAGTGTGGGCTAAAGCTGAAATGAACATGGAAAATTGGAAGCCCGATGAAATGAAGAAGAAATTGGAGGTTTCAAGGAGCACATTCTAGAAATGATTACTTTTGGTTGAAATTGGGATTCTGAGGGTAGTGGTACCGCTTTACGACTTATGGGGTAAAACGAATATTATTCTCCGAGGGATTCTCCTTCGCCTTGGTTGGTGACCACCGAATTTGGGATTCCAAAAGGAGTCGAATAGGATCCTGGAGAAACTGATTTAGCTGAACACGTGGTACAATGTGTAATTTGGAAACAGCTCCTCCGTACTTTTTCATGCATCGAATCTCGACAAGGAGACACGTTACCATGTGACGCATTCAATTTCGTGCTAGAGCAGCTAGAGCGCGGAGCAGATATTAACACGGAAGGCATTATCATCAACAAATATGTCCAGCCGCTCGGATACGCAGATGGCATCGACATCAATGGTCACTCTCAGCGTGCTGTCATAGAGGCTTTGATGGCAATCGAAATATCCTGAGAGGGAACAATGGGAGAACTTAATTTCATGCACCGCAGCACTGGAGTCCCTCTGGACTTCTACTGTATTCATAGAGCTGGGAAGACGACTACACATAGCCTTAAGGAAGGGGTCAAGTCTACTTATCCATGCTTTCGCAGTGGAAGTTGCTGGACAACTTGACAGAAATTATCCAGGTTAGGTTAGGTTGAAGTTGCCAACACACTAAGACCAGTAGTAGGTCCATTGTGATACCAAGAGGTCTCCAATCCTCTATCTATGTACGAGAATTCCTCAATGGAGTGATTCAACAAAATGAAGAGCTGTCCCTTTTCACTGACGGATTCAAAATGAACATTGGCACTGCGGCAGTGCTTTTCAGCCAGGGGTCGCTGCTAATGAAATTTCCGAGGAAAGGGTCGTCAATTAAGCTGGGATACCCTGGATTAAACTGCAAACGTACTAACTTGTGAGCACACTTTAGCCAGACATCGTTAAGAAGAAAGCTCAGTCTCTGATTAGACTCAGCTGTAGCGATCATTTTTGGCGTCCTTACTGGGCACTGTTCACACGGAAATCGAGCTGGTCAGGCTGCCTCAAAACGACTTTTATAGAAGCTGTGTGTTCTACATTGGCTACTCTTTAGAGTCCCTTCTTCAACGGACTAGAAAACTTAGGTAATTTTGAACGGAGGGACCTTTTAAAATGTATCTCTGTATCCAGGTGGTTTAAATCCTGTAATTTATCTTGATAGCACAACGGACCCAACTATTGATCTTCGTACTCTCCTAATCTAAATTCACTTGAAATGTGCTCCAATAGACACCCCTTAAATTGTTCCATACAGAAATATAGTCATCAACTCTCTCCCTTTACCTTTTTTCACACACACACACATATTCACGTGTATGTCCTGCAGTAAATGTTAGCCACTCTACTAAAACTGACAGCTTTTCATGCACCTCATACGCCCTGCTCTGCTTGTCGTCATCATCATCTCAGCCACCACCACTCCAGCGAAGAGAAATGAAGAGAAAATTAACGAAAAGTAATCATCCCATTTGCTATGACAGACATTGCCAGGACGAGGTCTCCGGTGGACTACTATAAAGTTCACCTAACCCCACTCGTCCTCGCTCTATTTTGCTTGTGTGTGTTTTGCGTGAAAAATCATTTCGCTCATTTCTCATTCTGCTTCAATTATTCTCCTGTTTTCCATTTTTCTTCACCGAAATGTGTACGAGTATATTTTAATGTTATTTTGTACGTCTTCTTCTCTTCATTTTTCTTTTCTTTTGCTATTTTTGTCAAAACATCATATTAATGTGAGATGACGAAGGAGTGTGTGTATTGCACGGGTGCTGGTGTTGCATGCATGTGCTGCCAATCCAACCCCGCCCCCTCAACCTGCTGCATGGGGCCAAACCGTCTCGAGACATTTGACAGGAAAATCTATTTAAGTTTTATTATTGCCCTGTTAGTTGTCATTCGGAATTGCTGAATGGATGATTGAGCAAAGTGCGCGATAGATGTGTCGGTCTTTGTATCTACGTATCTACTATTCGCGAGACGGAACATCTTTTTTTTTGAAGATTTATTTTTGAAAAAGCACTTTGCTAGCTGATGGGTTATGGTCGGATATAAAATGTGTCAAAGTTGGTATGACTCAACTTAAATGGCGCATCGTTACGTTTTTCAACTTGAAACCGAAGAGAAAGATGGACTTAATTTTTTTGAGAGTATCTAGATACCAGATGGTTGCCATTTTAGACCGATGCCTTTATTGCAAAAGTATTTAAAGAGGAAGAAAACGTTGCGATATAAACATTTTTTTATCTTAGGAGTTGTTAAGTTGATCACAGGGAAGTCTAGTTTTTTCTGTTTACCAGGGCCGGACTAATTTTCTAGACAATCGGGCAGAGATTTTTATCATTTCGGACAAAGATCGGGTTAGGTAGGTCGGTGAAAGTGGTTGAAATTGGTGAACCTGCCATAGACACAAGTACCGTAAATGTGCCATTTTGATACCACAACTCACGTGACCTTGATGTTGAGAGAGTGGTTTCCAGATCCATCCTGTGGAGTTCAGAAAATTAATAATTTTGCAGAATTTGATGTCAGAAATCTCTGATACCTTATTCCTTAAAAAAGGGTTTGCAAAGTGTGTGTGCGATGCCTGGCTGTGGCTGGTGCGGGGCAGTCACAGAGAAAGTGGAATAGTGTTTCCTTTTCGTGTGAATTGTCGCAACTACGGTAATGGGGGTTGAACGGAATGCCTAACTTAGCAACGTGTGGATCAATTGGTCAGTAGCCCGTGCTAATTGCTGTGATTCTTGTTGTATCGGTGCAGATTCTAGTCCTGATTTTATTGTAGACGGGCCATATCTGCCTGGATATGGCACAGTTTTCCAAACTTTTCCACCTAGAGCTGGCAATAGAGAGAAAGTGTTGAAAATGTTTGCCTTTGATGAGTCCTATCGGGAAGCAGACTGACTCCGCACATCTGGCCATAGGAACCAAGATCAGGTCAAGAGAAGATGTGATAAATCACGTACACCACAGCTTTACGGTCCCATTTCAATGAGTCTTCTAAAGCAAATAAGTTGCAGGAACTCTGTATTACTAACAGAGATTAGACCCCATAAGAGAGACATCCTTGTCGAGCCCTTTCGAGTGGCATCAGATATATCATAAGAACCGCTCTATCCGATTATATTCACTTCAGATACACCCCTTGCGATGGCGAACAAGCAGGTTTCCTCGCAGGATCCTCTGGAATAGACCACCACTGTTCTAGTGCTACATCTACTTCGTTCACAACTTCGAAAAGGCTTTCGACAGCTTGAACCGTGATGCTTTTTGGTTGTCATTGTGCAGGAGAGACATCCAAGAAAGACTTCCACCCACTTGGCTGAGGTTAGAAAAGTAAAGTTCTCTAACCACAGGAGAATGTTGTGATCCCAGCCAAGATCTAAGTCATGGAGGAACCTCAGGATCGTGCTTGAAGATGAATATTTTACTGTTTCTTGGGGGATAAATATTTTTGCCTCCTTCGAGTAACTAAGCAGAGTCGGGACGTATCCGTGAGATTTTTATTTATGGGGTTAATGACAACTCTAGATTGTCCATAGTCCTGTAGTTGAGCTCTATTTTGGGAGCTTCACTTGATGCTTCCATGAGTTGAACTCCAACTTATAACGTTACAAAATGTGTTCATAAATTCAACGAATAAAAGAGACAAGGAGATGCATGGGGATTAAAATGAAAAGCCGGACGAAGAGGCAAAGAGATGACAAGGTTTGGAATTTTTAGCTCCTAAACCACTTGCTGTACTAGACAGAGGCCTAATCAAGAAATGGAGCACTGCTGAAGATCTTAAACTGTGAACAACTATGAGCCTATGTAGACGATGACAAATTTGCCATTTGTCCACTGGTCCTACCAAGTGAAAGGTTGTAAGACTGGAATGAGAAACAGGGAGATGCATGTTGCTCCCAGGACATGCTTATTTCGTGTATCGCCTGAAGAAGATGGGTGTTCTGGAAGATAATACCTGCAGACCTAGCTTAAGTAAACTTGGAGATAGTGGCACTTATGTGTACTATACATGAAGAAGACCGATCTTGGATTGCCACTAGCAAGTTAATCAGAGAATAAGATAGGCAACCTTCAAGTGGATTGAGGAAAGTGATAACCAAAGAGCAGGTATCTCTGACTAAGATTGCAGCCTTCCAAAAATGATTCGCTTTGCTAATTTTTTCCAATGAGCAGAAGCAGAATTTTTCCGATGCCTTCTTCGAAGTTGAGAACTCAAAGATGGTGCAAGGTCTGTTGCTGCTGTTTCGAAAAATGGATGCTTCGGTTGGACTGTTTTAAGCCCTGCTGTATCGCCAAATTGCCTTCTCATCTGGTATTTATAACAATCTAGCAGAGTTCTGTTTGAGCTTTTCAATGAATGCTTTGTGGATCTTTGACCACCAAGCACCTTCGTAATCCTTTAAATAGTCTTCTGTTTCACTTACATATTTCTGTTTACTTTAGGCTGTACTTTTTGCTCTTTTGCATTTAGGGCTCTAGTTACTCATCATTTACAACGGCGCTTCCACTTCGTTACGATTCACTCTAATGCCCCAGTTGTAGAAATGATTATAACAACTCTCCAGTGCTCTGCATCATTGAGGTGTTGAAACGATATTTAGTTGTCACGTAGGTACCATTCGGGCATCTAAGGGCTAACGTCGCTGGACTTCATGTGTGCGCTTAAATCCTCCAACTTTGCGGACAATCCTATTCACAAGTACTGCGGATCTATATTAAACTTGCCTCGATCTGAATACTAAAATCTCAAGCAAGTCCCTTTTCCATTTCTCCTAGTGCCTAGTGAATTAAAGATTTTAAGTGCCTTCAACTGCCTCGCAATCGGATGTGGGTCATTCGCCTGTCGTACGCCGACTGCCAGTGCTGGAAAAACTCACAAGCGTAAAATCCAAACATTAATTACCCGTGACAATTATGAATCTCTTATTCGATTGCACAGCCGCTACCCAAAGCCGCTACACACTACACAGAGTGGCTCACATTAAACTACGTCCACCTACATTCCACATCTCTCCCTCATAACCATCAACAAATCATCAATCATGACATCATCTCCAGCCTCCAGGAATGTTTCCTCTTGCGAGCATCTCAAAGTGCATATAGCATGCTAAATTGTTGCGTCTAGATGGGTGTCTGAATCTAAATTTAGTCATCAAAAAGACAAAAGTATCTCAACCTCATGCCATAGATACATCACTAGAATCCCAGAGGAGCGATCATCATTATCATTGTGGACTTCTTTGCTGCTGCTGTTGCGGTCGCGCAAGATGAATGACACGGCTCATTGCAATAACCACACAACAGTGATCCGCGCGCCAGAATTAAATTAACCGCCGTAACCACAGTTGCGGTTGGCTTTTGGGTGATGCTGCTGCTCCCACTGATGATGATGATGATGATGATGATGGTGCTGGGATGTCGCACAACGGTTTTCTAATTGCATTTAGATCGCAGGGAAGATGCTTTTTTTTGGGAGATAAAATCCAGGAGCGTGGCATTCGCTCCACGAACCATTTGAGATCCAGCCACTGAGGTTTATTCTCCTGGGAGATACAATAAAAAAAAACCGTTCGCTGTTAAAATATTTTGATTGCGCCCTTGTGGAGTCCCTCTGGAGCCGCCACAGTGTTTATTCGAATCTATTCGTAGATATTTCCCCCCGTTCGGCCAATCATCTCGCACTTTCATTTATCGCCACAAACCCCTCTCGGCCTGCCCCCCAATTCTCTCAATTGCCGCTTAATGATTTTAATGAAAATTTAATTCTCCATTTGAAGTGAATTTATTGTTCTTAGTGTGTGGCATCCCACAGTAAGCGCGGATCTATTTTAGGGACACGCATCTATTTATCATCACACTGAGAGTTTGCTTGAGATCAGATTGAGGCTCGACGACGTGCTTTGTTGTGATCGTTGGTTGTTTAGGGGATGATTGAGTGCAGAATGTTGTTGAGAAATCACCACCGATGAAAGGATGTGGGATGCCTGGGGTGAATCTGTGAAGGATAACAAGGTGACTCAGCTCTTGTATTTTAATTGACTATAATGGGTGTGTAAGTTGTTGTAGCCTGGCGCATGTGGGCACATTCTCATGACAGAGATTGAAGATAATCTGAGACGATAGTGCCATGGAGAAGGGTTGTACACGGTTGTCAACTCTTGATTAACCAAACGTAAGAGGGAGAGACAGAGAGATCTGAAGTAAGATCGTTTGGCGTGAAAGCGAAACGAACCAGGAAATGGTGCATGTAGCATGGTGATTGCAAAAGAGGGCGATGAAAATGCGTTGCAAAGTGATGTTTACAAAGTGCTTGATGAAAATCTGGGATGTTGTACGTCAAAGTCATGGAGTGGTAGTCTCTGGATAGATGTCTCATTCAAACTCTTCTATCGCCACGTCACTGAGGTGGTTACAGGAAAAATTTGAAGAAATAGTCCCCAAAGCCTCGGAGAACCTCAAGCGATAGTAAGACGGTTGAGGGATTGCTTTGTTTCCGATAGAGCAGCTCGAATCCGACTTCACAAAAGGAGTGTCGAACATGGGTGAGCACGATAACACAATGGATCCATTGAGATCCGAGTGAGGCTGTACATAAATACAGCCACCCCTACACCCTAACCTAGATGAGCATAATTTGGTCTTATCAACTTCCTCCTCATCCTCTGGGTAAAGTGAAGCACAGACACGAAGAAGCTATCTACGTTGCGTGAATCATGTCTGGATTCCTTCTTTTTTTTTCCTTCTCTTTCTCGGTCACGAGGAAAAGTCGTTTTCAATGCCTCAGATGTGGAGGATTCCTGATCATTTGCAAGTTTTGGTGGATGTAAAAGGAAAAGTAGTGCATAAGACACGCCGGGACTCAAAGTGGTTCGGAAAAGACCCTTGTTGCAACATCCTGCCACTGCTAGCCATTTATATAAGACAGAGTAGCAAACAGCTTACACAGCCTAGGCTGTAGAAGAACCCCTGAAGAATGAAGTTAGTTCACGTCAAGACTTTTACTTCAAGTTCAAGGACGCTTGTCTTTGACATGCAATCGGAGGAATACTGACAAAAAAGTACCCTCCGTCTTGACAAGTAATCATCTGTTGTCCATTATTCTAAAACTTCTCAAGGCGTTCGAGTAGTCCACATGGGTCCATGTTGGGTAATTCTAAACGGTTTCAAAGGAAATAACAAAGTTCTAGGTTTCGGCATTTCAAAATCAACAATCCCCCCGCCCACAATCAAAGGATCCCCATCAACATTTAATTAATTAACAACCAAAACCCAAGAAGCAGAGATGAAGATACAACAAAACTCTCGTTGCATCTTCGATGTTGTGAGTTCCTTTGATGATTAAAATTTATTGCACTCAAATTGCGTGCTGCCTTCTCGTTTGCTACTCCAGCGGTAGAGTACGCGAAATTTCAAAGAAACGGAACCCCAAAGAATTATGATACTTGCTCTCTGTCGGTGTGGGAAAAAGGAAACCTCCACCCAGTTCCTAAATAACCCATAATTAGCTTGTGTGCGCTAAAGTAGATCAAAAAGGTGCAATAAATTAATTAACCAACTTCTTTCCGCCCATCCGTGGTAGATCTCCCCATCAGGATCCAATTACTTTGGAAATTTGTGAATACCGGGACCGACTTTACTTCACGATGCACGTTGTGCGTCGTCATCGTCGCCGGTCTGGTAATTATGATGTGACGGGAGCAGGGTATAAGCTTTATGGGTCGCACGGGCTAAGTTAGGGAGCCGAAAGGTTGTCTCACACAACACCCCCCACCAGCATTTAGTCCTTTGATCGTTTTGACGTCAGCGGTGCGTGGTTTCGTTGGGATAGGGATAGGGATACATGCGAGTTACATTTTTTTTTCCTGTACTTCCCGCGTAAATCACGTCTGTCAATGTCAAATTTGATTTGGCGACAATTTAGTCAAATTTATTTGCCATAGCTGTCGCATCATCAAAGCCGGACGACGCGACGACGACAGCAACGATGATGATGAAGATGAGGATGAGGATGGCAACATCAAAGGGCCCTCATTCATTACGATGATACGTCACATAATTCAATTCGCCGGGATATGGAAAGTGGTCATGATAGATCCAGAAGCTGAACCGAATGGTGGTGTCGGTGCCGGTACAAGTTACGTCATATCAATTTAATTATGACAACATAATTAAGCAGCGATGATAGATGTCAAACTTTGTGTGCTGGACACCGGGGGTTGTTGCCGGTTTCCAGTTGGCACATCCGCCCTTAGTTAAGCACTGCATCACATTGTTGTGCGGCTACCTTCCTTCTCAGCGGGAGTGTGTTCAATGTCGCGTAGAACTCGTCGCATGGGTTGAAGCATACGAAGCGAATCCGTGAAATGCAAATTGCGAGATGCCAGCACAAAAATGCATCTTAATGAGTGCCGCGCAGACTTCTTAGTAGAGTACCGAGACTGGGGCGGGGAAAGACTGTCTTTCGTTTCGTGGAAAATACAATTCGAAACGTTTAACTTGATTTATGGTCGCCGCAATTAATTTTATTATCAAAACACACTCGCAAGTTGGATAGTTTGTGCAAGCTAGTGCTC
The DNA here is from genome assembly GCA_951813785.1 of Criorhina ranunculi. Classification (NCBI taxonomy): domain Eukaryota; kingdom Metazoa; phylum Arthropoda; class Insecta; order Diptera; family Syrphidae; genus Criorhina; species Criorhina ranunculi. The sequence continues at coordinate 86,150,212 of OX638381.1, read as the reverse complement.
TGGCGTCGTTGTCTTTCAGAAGACACACAACTAAATGAGGAGGTAACAACTCAACACATTGCCCCGTGATGTCCCTAATGTCCCAATGAAAGGCAATAAAGAATGATGGGCAGGTTTATGGGTGAAAACGGTTCCTAGTTTACGTATACATTTGCCGTTTGGTTTGAGTTTTTATAGAGTAAATTGCAAAAAAAGCCATTAAGAGAAAATAATGCTGGCAGCGGCGATAATTAATTCTATGAATGAAAGGATACGAGGAGGACAAGTGCTTGATGCGACCGCGACGGGAAGAAAGCAGTGCCAGAGAAATATTTTAATTTCAAATGAAATTGTTTGTTCTAGGAAGAACTAGAATAGATGTGGTGGTTGGTGTCCTTTTAACAATTTATTGCAAATGGAAGGGTAATTTTTTATTTTTTTTTTTTTTTGTAGGTTGTCGGCTCTAAGACTGTGACATTTGTCATCTGCTGTTGTTGCTACGATTGACCATGGAAAGCTTCACAGAAAATTCACGCGAGAAATGCAATGAAAACACGCTGAATGGCATTCCTTAGCGCACCATGAGAACCGAGTTCTAGTGACCTTGAGGAACTTGATAAAGAAAGTGGTCCTTGCCTCTATCTATGGCATTGCACTAGAATCGCGGCAACAATTTCTTCGTCATGTCCACTTGGAAAGAGTCACCATCGACTGGGCCTACAAGTTTGTGCAATTATTTGAAACCTTGTGCCTTATTTTTATAGTCTTGTGATATCCTAGATTTATGGCAACAAACCATAAAAAAAAAGGTTCAAGTTCAAGGCTGAGATACCTCTGAGCTGTTGGGTTTCTGCTGACCTCCACATTAAATACCACCAAGCACATGCAATGAAATATGAAACAGTGGATGTACAGGACCCCAGAAACCTTGGTCTAGTAAACTGGAAGCAGCGTGCCCGGGACCGTGAAAGACGGAAAGCGGCATTAGTTCAGACTCAGACCCGTCAAGGGTCGCTGGCCTGCTAAATAAGTAAGTAAGGATGTGCAGAGTGATGCTCCACAGAAGGACCAAAGCTCACCCGAAGCTCTCAGAAAGAAAATCGAGGAAATAGAGAGATGCTAATGCAGATATGAGGTTCGAAAGTTCTGCTAAAGATGACAAAGACTGCATAAACAATCAGGGGAACGTTGAGGTAAATAGCAGGCAGTGCTGAGGAAATGGAAGGTCTTGCAGAACGTAAAACAGCGACGTTGGTTCAAAATCCAATATTTCGGACCTTAAACGCCAACACCAGAGGTATACCTAAGCTTTTAAGGGTCTGCAACTCCCCGCGTACCCTGTCGATATTAATATAAGCGTTAAAATTCAGCGAACTGTCACCAGTGCATTCGCGAGTATACAGACAGAAAACGGGGTTAGAGGGCTGCTGTCAACAAGAAGGTACACTCAAAATTGACGTATGGGACAGAACGGCACAGTTGATAGCTATAACTTCGAGGTTTTAAGGGACTTTGTCCACTTTGGAACTCCTTACAGCGACATCTCATCAGATATCAAACGAAAAATCCCTCTTGCCCATCGCTGAGAAGTCCTATCCCGAAGTATTAAGCAGACTCTATACAAAACCTTAATCATCCCAGTCCTACTGAAGCATGGACTCTTTTATAGGCGGATGAAGATACACTTAGTCGCTTCGAGGGAAAAACTCTTCGTAAGATATTCGGTCCCGTTTGTGTCAACGGGCTTTGGTGGAGAGGATTCAGTGTCCAATTATACAAGCTATATAGCGACATTTATCTACCCATTAGACGTTTAAGATGACTATGACATGTAGAGCGCATAGACACCAAAGCTCCGAACCGCAAAGTCTTCGAATATAATCCCGGAAAGAAAGGCAGCCCTCGTCTAAGGAAGCTCAAACAAGCCAAATGGGATCTCAACCAGCTCTGAATGCGCAACTGGAGTCAGTTATCTAAGGACAGAGACACCCTTTATTCTGCACAAAAATAAAAGTGACGTCTATACCACACATGGCTGGAATCCACTAAAAAACTTGCAAAATTTGTACAAAAAATATAAGAGAAGCATTAACATATGAAAAATGTTTAACCCTTCCTGGTTGGTCTTTCCGTCAAAAGAAAACTCCAAAAAGTCTGTTACATCCAACCAACAGGAATTTTCCCAAGAGGATGCAAACACATTGCAGGATAAACACCATTCCTCTAGCACTTGAGTCCTCCAATTCCCAAATTTCAAAAACTCAATTCCCATATCACCACAAACTCAAAGCATATTTCCCCGTCCATCTGACAGCTCGAATGTGTGAAACAAAGAGGAATGATTTTCACTACACGCTGATTGGAAGTTGAGTACCATCGACCTCCCAGCGACATGGTCCGTTGAGATACTTTTTGGTTCACAAAAACCAAAAAACATCGGCGAGAATGATTTGCCTCCGAAAATACTTTTCAATTTGATCATGAGTTTGTGGAATTTCCGTTGTCTCGTGGTGATGTTGACGCCCTTTCGACGAGATGTGTGGAAGTGAAGCGATATATCATCATCACTGTGAACGCCTCCCATATTGGAGCCGATCCTGATGGTGTTCTCAAAGAATATTACGCAAATGGCTTCTATAGATACTCGTACTTGTTTTTTTGAAACGTCAAAATTTTGAGAAATTATTTTAAGAGGAATCAGCTGGCTGGTGTGCCTTGCTATGATGTTAGTATGTTTGAGAGGATGTGGCCTTCATTAAGTTGAAATAACGCTTACAGTCCCTTAGATTTGACTGCGCCTGGCTGTCTGTAACTATCAATATCTGTTCTGGATACTAGATTCATCTTCAGCCATGCGGCGGCGGCAGTCTGACTTATAGCTGTGGCTTCGGCTTAAAAGACTCTTAAGTGGCTAGGAAGACTCAAGGAGTTTGAAATGTTACATAAAGCACCACACGCCACACTGCTCATCCTCTAGCTTCGTAAGGAGCTATACAGAGTTGTTTTGTGAGGACACTCACTCGCACTCTAAGCCCTGGAGTTCCCGAAAGCCTAGCAGAGCTAAAAATCTAATTGATATCGTATCTACAGAAATTCGGAAGGACGAACTATGGTAAACCTACAACGCTCAACAGGAAAGCAGACCCATCGGGTCACTTGGCGACTTGGCGACTGTGTCAGACTCCATGTCTTAGTCGCTCTGTATTAGGAGAAAATTGCAAGTCAAGATCCAGAATCGTTAAGCCTGGGAAGCTGAGGATCCCTTGCTGAATATCAAAGGAGTAGTGTGGCATAAGTCAAGATCCAGAATCGTTAAGCCTGAGAAGCTGGTGATATCTGCTGAATATCAAAGGAGTAGTGTGGCATAAGTTAGGATCCAGAATCGCTAAGCCTAGGAAGCTGACGATGCCTTGCTGAATATCAAAGGAGTAGGGTGCTAAACTGTTGGTTCAAAGATGGACTTTGGTGTTGGGGCTGATGTCCGTAAAGTCTCGAACACACTTGGAATGTGTCTTTCAGGTCGAACTGTATGACATCTCTCTCTCAACATCAATCTTGATAAAACGAATAGGCTGACGAGTATACCTATTTTTTGGGGAAAAGGAAGCTGAACTACAGTTTATAAGCGGATGGGATACAATATTCCAAGCCACATCCCAACACCAGTGGTAAGTTCTTTGCCTTTATCGAACGTTACTGAGTCTCAAGTTCACTTCTTTCTTCAGCACAAGGAATCTCATGACGACCTTTTTCCTGTGACCCATCGATTTTTACCGAATTTATAGTCGAAGATGCAGATAGGGACCTACCCCAACATTCTCCTTCAAAACAATATATTCCCATACATAGCCCTCGATGAATTGTTTTCATAAAAACAAAGACTCTGCCACAGACATTGGCACTAAAAGCATTTCTACTAAAACGGGCATAAAAAGCCAAATGACCCATTTTTCCCCCATCAACATAACCTGTCCACTTAACTCTGTACAATAACACTCATGGAAATGAAACATGACAGCATAAACTACTCAGTAGTTCAAGTCCCAAATCGTTCGATTCAAGGCGTTCATAGTCTCTCAACATTTGGTCGGTCGTCGGTTAGTTGGATGGAAATCACTTAACCGCACTACATCACCATTGATGCCACATCAACGCAACAATCATAAAACGAAACCGCTAGTAACATTAAACGTGTAGCACCCTAGACTGTCCCACTTGCTTCCATCATCCCACTGTGTTTCCACCCAAAACGCATAGCATAAGCATTACCAATAAAGTGTCCCTAATAAACTCAGTTCTATCGGTCCAGGCTAACAAAACGAAAGTAAAACAAGGATTCAACCAACTCCCACTCACAAAAAAGAGGAAAGTGCCGCCATTTTTCAAAGCGAGCTCCACACACACACACGCACGAGGACGAGGAGAATAAAATTTGCATAAATGTAGGAACACGTATGGAAGAGATTATCTGAGCTCCTGACTTCTGCTTCGTCGGCCCTGCCATGTGTGCACTCATGGTGGCTGCGTAAGGGATGATATGTCGGCCTTTTAAATAATAAAAATGGGAAAAACGTTCCGAACGAGGACCACCCCACAGGAAGGGACCCAAAAAAGGATTCCACACTTCGTGTCTTGTTTTTATTTCATAGTTTTTGAAATAGTTTTGCATATCTGAAAGGTTGCTGTTGCTGTTGCTGGCTGGCAAGGACATGGGGCGAAGCATTGGTGCTTCAATATATAACTGTGGTCATAGGTTGAATACGAAAAATGATTTGAATTCCTTTTTTTTTTTTTTCAAGTATTCATGGATCAAAGGCTTAGGGATCAGTTAGATTACTCCGCAACGGGAGTTAGGTGTTCGTTTATGTTTTTTGTTTCAATAAAACATTTCATTTCATGAACTTTCCATGGCACTGGTGTAGATACTTCCAGTGGGAGTGTGCTGTAGTCGTGACCGGATTAGTGGTGTTTTAGTGTCCCGTAGTGGCAGTTATTGAATATTCAATTGCGGAGGTGTTATGATTTGAAGTTATATTTTTGGGGGAAAAAAATTGTTATTACATCAAAAAATCGTGATTTTTCCTGAATAATTGAGTAAGGTCCAGGTGGTGTGAAAGTTTCAATTTTTTAAGGAGCCTAGCATGCGCCTGAAAAATGGTGATGTGAGTCAAGTTGAAAAACTAGTTTCTGCAAACGGTGGAACAGAATGGTGGCATACTCTACCGACTTGAGTACCTTAACCCTTTCGCTCTTTCATTACCTTAGCTTATGTGGCAATCTGGACAAGCTTTGTTATAGCCTCTGAATGTTCTTCAAGACTAGGTATAGGTAGGTTGGTGGGGTTTCTGCATGCAGTCTTCACTCGGATCTTACTAAGGATCCATTGTGTTCCCTTGAGGTGGAACACAACAACAATTCGAGTTGCCTGTCTTATCAGACAGATGCTATGGGAGTAGTTTTCACTAAGAGCCGTCTTTATGATTCAGTATAGGCTGGGGAACTCGCATAGGAAGTTTTTTGGGCTCTCTTCTGCTTCTTTATCGCTGCACGCATCGCTGCCAATAGGTTGTAGCCTGTTGAGACCATAAAATGTCATCTGTTTGTTGCTATTTGTCTAGAGTTGTCTGGAGACATGGCATGGTTAGAGTGCATTCCTTCTCTGATATGCTTGTCGGTGGGAGCCTTATGCTGTGTTGAATGTTTTAACGAATGCTTAAGGGGGCATAACTGAACTCATAACCATAAAAAGTTTCTGTCCATATCAATTATTTGGTGCGCAACGATAATCTGGTCCCATCCACGGCTGGGAACCTCCTCTGGATCCTCTGTAACGAGCCGGTATGAGTTTACTATTTTAGAGTATCAATAGCCAGTAAGTTTCTAAGTTCTGTTCTCATCAGCGGCTAGAGTCCATGTCCTCATAGCCTTCGTTGGACTATATTCTTGCATATGTGAGAGCAGCTGGATTCAAAAGATCAACAGCAAGATAGTCTTATTTCAGTAAAGGGTTTCCGATTGCTCACGAAGGAGCTTTGATATCAGAAGAGGTCCTCTGGAAGAACTGAGTGGTACCGGCTCTCAGGTACATCTTATGTAGACTGACCATTCTAAGTCACGTGACTTTCGTACAAAGATGCTCTAGGAATTGGCTCATGTATAAGGCTTCATCTGACGTCTATGCAATGTTCCATTTCTATAGTGACTTGTTGCAGAGAAGACCTGAATATTTGCTGATCTATGACCCAAACTGGGCCATGATTCCCCTCTACGAGCTTCGTACAGCTCTATATAAAGCATCTCTGATCCTCATCTGGCTTCAAAGTGATGTCTTTCAATGTGTCCTTATGACATTCTCTTAGCCTGTGCAGGGAATTTTCTGGTATATGCTCAGGCATTCCGTAATTGTGATGCTTCGATAGAGGTTTTCAATGCTTCAGTGCCGTGGATAGCTTTTTGCGATTAAGGAGGACGGGGATTTGATTGAGTTGTCAGTTTCATGAGTTTGATTTCTTGAGCTTCGACTTAAGGAAGCTCCACTTTATTTCGTAAACTTTGGTTTCGAGAGATAAATGGATGTTCATATGAGTAAGAGTTCCAGCAATATACTTCAGTAGACTTCACGTAATCTTGTTGCCCAACAATATGTGTAGTCTATTCATCCCTTGAAAGGCAATAACAAAAGTCTTTCCCATAAGAAGCTTCTGTTAGTTCTTTTCATTTGCCTGCAAGAACCTGATAAATTAAGATTAGCTACCACACCTTAAAGTCCTCCAAGTCCACATAGGAAAAAAGTTGAACAACACAAACGTGGTTCTATCAAAAGACGCCGCCGAACTATACGCTCTTCCACGTCCCCGTGGTTAAACCTTATTAGTAACTAAACGTTCTCATCTAACAATATCCTTCCGCCGCGGCTACTTCTATATAATTACACACCACCACAGACACTAATTTGCATTTTATTTCTCTATATCACCCGATCGATCTACATCTACATCTGTTGTCTGTCATTCTTCCAAACGAATCATTATTTCTAATGCTGACCTTCAAACTTGGTTAAAAAAAACACACACACACATTCACAAAAACTTAAAACAACAGGAAAGGATCGATCGAACCCTGAATTAAGTGCTCCACACCTGCCCTAATTTTTCAGACATCAACCGAACGTTAAGGATAACGCCTCTTGAAATTAAGTTCGCTTGATGTCTCAATTTGGACATACAGAGCACAAACCCTAATAGGAGCCACCAATTTCCATCGACATTGTTCCCAAAACCCTATAATTACATGAGAGGTCCAAAGAGAGACTGAACCTCGGAACAGTGAACACATGAATTCGTGTTCCTTTTGTTGGTTTTTTCGGCACCGAAAATTGTTCCCAATCCAATTTGCCACAGTCGACCGAATTCAAAATGAAGACATCATGCTCTTTGATTGCATTTTTTTTTTTTGGCAGGCAAACGCCGCCGCTCTACCCCTTGTAGCCGGAACCAGCGCCATCGCGCAGCGGATGACTGAGACCAGTAATTGCGGTTATGATGAATTCATTAAACCAAATATGGAAAATTGTTGTGAACAACAACAACAGCAAGACACATGGGAGGACCATAGCCAGCCGAGGGCCGTCGGGCAAAAAGGGGCGTGATGCAATCATTTTTCACAAAAACCGAACAAAGAATTAAATTTAATGAGTGCTTCTTTGTTTTTTTTTTTATCCGAGGGTACCCCCACTGGGGGCATGTTGATGCGGTATCGAGTAAATCAATTACCCGGGCCACCAAAAAAAAAAAAGATTTCAAACAAAAGACTGTTTTGATGGAGGGAACATCAATCGACAGCTTGGGTGAACACACAGAGTGCTTCTGGTTAATAGCTCTGTTCTTCACCAGCTGGGGAATGCAGTTCGGTATGATTTTGGATAAGACGCGGTGTTGACATTGGAAGATCGAAACGATCGTGATTTTCATAATGAATTAACATCAAGTGATGGGTCATGACGATGAATTCGAATTTTTCGCAGTGGAGTGGTGTTGTAGATCGGAACATTTTTACGTAGCAAGTGGACAACTTTTAAGACAAGGCTTGGCAACAAAACAAGCCGAATTCCGATCGAAATTTATACAATTTTCAGCAAGTAAAATGTCTATTATAGCTTTGGTCCTAAAGACATTTTCAATCCCGAAGCGGAGAAGCTAATCAGAATCACCATTCCCCAATAGTCTATCAGTCCAGTTTTCACAAAAAACTCTATGATACTGAACAGGGTTTTACCATTGTATATGAAACTAATAGTACTTTCGCTTGAAGAAATTGTTAGGGCGACATCTATTTTCGCGAGTTAAAATCACATCAGTGAGTACGAAAAAATAATCTATTTTCTCAACTGCAGACGCACTCAGAGAGGCAAAACATTTCCACTCTATTTTAACCAGTCTCATCCAGTGCTGTCGTTTTCCGATTCGCAAGAGTATCACAAATATAACTTCTTGGGTATCATTTAGAAACAAAGAGTATCCATGTTAATATGAGGCATATTTTAGAGTGTCCTACGTTTTTAATACGCACAAACTGTCAAAAATTCAGACATTTGTCGCGTTTAAGATGTCATTTTCCTTCAGTATACTCATTAAAAACGTACGCTGTTTTTAAATTGTAGGTTCTTAAAATAATCATAAAGCAAGGATTACACAATTGACGATTTGCGTCAATATTTACGCTTTTTGAAGTTCAATTGTCACCAATCGTGAATAGGCAAAGATTTTTTTCCTCAATCTACGCCAATTTCAACCAAAATTTACGCGATAACATCAATCGTGCAAACGAATCAATTGAAACACTAGCGTCAACCCACAGCTCAATTCCGTCAACAAACTGTTGTGTGCTCCACATATTGGCCGCTTTTTTAGCCATTCAAACATTCAGGCTCGTTGTACAGCGCGAGAATTTTCTGCTGCTCTTTTTTTTTCAATTTTCGACATCGATTTTTTTATACGATTCTAATCAAAGAAATAAATGTATTCACCAGCTGAGAATATTTTCTTCTGTCAATATTTATGTTGGTAAATTCATTTGGCACTAATGACAGCAAGCGTCAACCAATGGTCAATTCGATTGACATAAAAAAAGAGTCAATCGTGTAAACGGTCCAATTGTACGGTTGACGGTTTACACTTTTTTTTAAATTGCGTCCATCGATATTTTGATTGACGTTGACAAAATTGACGCTTTTAAGTCAATCGTGTAAATCGGGGGAAACATTTATTTACGCTTTTGTCAAAACTACATCAATCGGGCGTAAAACTATTGAGACTAGATCTACGCTTTTTCTTCAGTCGTGTAATCCTAGCATAACTCAACTGATTTTCGATAAAAACTTTAATTTTATTTCATCAATTTTATTTTTTTTACATTAAAATCCGATAAAGTACTTAGGTACCTGTAATGGAAATGAATAAATTGAAACATATTCGAGTTTTGGGTATCCCAGTATCACTAGCTCTGAAATAGTATCCAAAAGGTACTATAGTATCACTTTCGACAGCGCTGGTCTCATCTCTCATACCAATATCATACGTCGTCGTTTCCTCCCCTTGGCCTTGACTACATATTTTTGAATCCGAATGCAAAGCAAGTTGCTGTCTTCCTGTACTACAAAGTGGTGTGCGTGTAAGAATGAGAATAGGGAGACCTCGCGCTCTCAGTACTCTGAGAGGTTGGGCATTTCTTGTGTGTTGTTGTTGTGTTTGTTCGCGTATACAAAATGATTTCGCTCATATGTGCCGTCTATCTCTAGAATGTCTTCGGTGGAAAAATTTCCACAGACACCAGGCCGACTCCGCAGTAATATTGGATATCCCTTTTGCAACATCGAATGACTTAAGAATCTCTTAACGGATCACCTATCGCAAGGAGTTGAAGCAATCAAAAAACATTGAAGTGCTCTTGTTGGTTTGTGATAATTGCATGTGGACTGTTAAGAGAACTGAGATACAGGTCCGAGCAAATAAACATTTATTCGAGCCTCCACCTCTCAGCAGTCAATGACAAAGTTCCGAGGGCAATCCGGTTCGGAGTCCTCAATTAGACTGATGGTTACTCTCGTAGGCTTTACAAACTCTTTCAACCAATACTGCTACAGGAAATGTTTGAGAAAGTTGACAAGGAGCAGTAGTAAACTCAGTTGGAAGCCAAATAAACAATTAATTCGGCAAAAGGCCTTGGATTTGGATCCTAAATGCGGCATTTATCTGAGAATAGTATTCATGGATGGAAATGAACTTGAAATCTGCTTCAAGAAATCCTTGTCTGGAGGCATGTGCTAGAAAAAATGTCTAAACAGTTTTGAATAGGATGACTTTATACACGATTTTGACGGAACATTAAGAAGTCGTGAACGGCTTAAGCTGTTCCTTGCAATGCGGAAGAAGGATACCAGTTGTCAGTTCTGAATCATCATCCGATCAATAGCAATAACAGCCACCGAAAACAATTAGAAAAGTTCATGGAAACAATAGAAAATCAATGGTTTTGTGTACCTAACTTCTGCACTTGGTTTGCACAAAGGCAGATCCTACTAACTGTTCATTAACTATGAGACTATTAATTGCAGGAAAACTCCTGAACTTGATTTCAAGGTCCAAATGTGCTGTAAAATGCTGTTAAACACGCAAGGAAACACGTCTCCTAGGAGAGCTGTTCACAGAGACAATCTGTCTAGCGGCTGAGCCACGCAGACGATGTATAGGAAGATTCTTTCAGACGTTTACAAAGAACCATTTAAGAAGGTTTCACAGGCTCGAGGTAATGTTGGACTATTCACTACTGGCAGCTCAAATGACACTTTCATTGTAATCCAATTGAGGACGACACAAAGAGGCATCTCGAATCAGCTGGGTTGTCAGACAGACAAGATCGTCTCATATGTAGGCTTCATATGCAGGTTGTTGGCTTGTTCTTGATTCCTGAAGACTCCCCTAGAATCTCGTTTTGGGGGATTGTTAAGCTGATTTTAGGGAATGGAGTGAGGTCATCTAGCCGAGAGGAAATTGAGTTTTATTTGTTTAAAAAAACACGCTTGAGATGTTTAGGAATTGGAAGAATCGGCATTTTTAAGGACTAAAGGAGTAAGGATCCATTGAAAACAGAGTAGAAATAAACGAGGATGTAGGGAAAACGCAGACAAAGGGTTAAAAGTAAAAGAAAAAACCAAAATGAACGATAAAACAACAAAAACTTACGAAAAATAACAAAAATTGGGGAAAAATAACAAAGATGATTTAAACAAAGGAAAAGTTGTTGTTGTTTTTGGTTTTCATATATAAGGTGGCGCCAGGCTGGGGTAGATTCAGTCTTGTGCTGGCCGTCGAGGTGTTCACATCGTGGACCTTATGTTGAGAGTTGTTCTTGGAGAGAGGTCCCGGAAGAGTGAGAGAGCGGGAGAGTAAGAGAGACTGGAAGAGTAAAAGAGAGCGGGAGAGTAAAAGAGAGCGGGAGGGTAAAAGAGAGCGGGGGTGTAAGAGAGGCCAAAGCCTTTCAATTCTCTTCTTTTTTTGTTATGACGTACTATGCATATATCTCTGTCCGTATGCACGTATCCGCACGTAAGTTTCTCGTACACGCTCGTATGCACGCTATTCTATGCGCTCGTACCCACACTCACTTGAACATACTGCCGTATGTGAGTGGTGGAGGAAGTGAACGTTGTGTTTTGTGTGTTCCTGAACATCATCAGACCAACTGATAGGGTTATGTGTGAAGAGGAAGAACACAGACCCACCCTGACACCATCATCATCTACATTCTACAACATCATATACACCATACTACACATCATACATACATATGCACATCATCAGCAATGCATCATACACAGCATACGAAACATCATCATCATCAGATGTTGCCATGCATCTTGCTTACTGGTGAACCAGGTTAGTCCTATATTTTATTATATTGCCCCTGTCCCTGGTATTGCCCCTAAACAAACCCACCCAAGCCTTTAGGTTTTTTCTTTTTTTCCTTCCGAAAGCACTTGACAAGAAACCCCAACTCTCTTGCCCTTGCCCACCCAAGTCTGATTTTATATATTTTTTGCATTGCAATCAGTGGCTTTCCTTCTGAAGGCACTTAGCAATAACACCCAAGTCTGCAAACCTTTTTTTTATATTTGTGCTTTCAGTGTCTCTCAAGGCCTTAGGCCTGCTTTTCTATTCAATTCAAGGCCTTACGCCTACTTTTCTTTTTAATTCAAGGCCTTAAGCCTACTTTTCTTTTCAATTCAAGGCCTTTAGTCTACTTTGCTATTAAATTTAAGGCCTTAAGCCATCTTTTCTATTAAATTTAAGGCCTTAAGCCTTCTTTTCTATTTCATTCAAGGCCTTAAGCCATCTTTTCTTTTCAATTCAAGGCCTTTAGCCTTCTTTTCTATTCAATTCAAGGCCTTAAGCCTACTTTTCTATTTAATTCAAGGCCTTAAGCCTCTTGTTTTGATTCAATTCAAGGCCTTAAGCCTTCTTTTCTAAAGTGATTTTAGTGTTTTATTCCACAGCTATACATCATCACCAATGCAAGCTCTACATGGCACTTCCTTCCTGCTTTTTATTTCACAGATACCTGGTGAGTTCTGTGGTATTGTATTGTAATATTGCTTTTATATTTACTATATTGCTATTTATTATATTTATTGTATTGCTATATATTTTATTTATCATATATATATATTATTTCTACTATATTGCCCTTGAAATATGCCTACCCAAGTCTGTAAGCTTTGCAAGCAATCAGTGTCTTTCTTTCCGAAAGCACTTAGCAAGAACACCCAAGTCTCTTTCCATTGATAAGTCCACCCAAGTCTCTAGGCCCTTTTGTCTGAACATTTTTAAATTTACTTTTTTTTCATGTTCTTTATTCTATAAAAACTCAAATAAATTATATTAGTTTATATAGTACAATACAGTGAGCTTTTTGTCTAAACATTTTTATTTTAATTTTCTAGGCTCTTTATAATTTAAAAACTTGAATAATTTTATTTCATATAATACAATGCAATAAGCTTTCAACCTTTTAGCCTTAATAATATTTCATACAATACAATACAATAAGCTTTTAACCTCTTAGCCTTTAGCTGTCCCTTATTCCCATTCCTATTCCCCTTCCAAATGAGAGCTCTCAGTTTCAGAATTTCCAGCAGATGCGCCGTTTACGTAATCGCTGCAGCGATATTGCAATCGGCGACGCGATATTGCAATCGGTAACCGTGAGTGCAATCGGTCAAACCAGTGTGTAGCCCTTGGACATTGAATGGGCTCGTGCACGACGCACGCAACTACACACTCGCGTACCCACACTTGCCTGGACTATCATATGCGAGTGGATGGGAGTGAACGTTGTGTTTTGTGTGTTCCTGAACGTCAGAACATTTGGTTGGTTTCTGTGTGAAGCAACATCAGAGGAAGAAGCAGTATACCCACACAGACCAACCTTGACATCATCATCATCATCTAAAGCATCAGATACACCATACTACACATGACATCAGACTCAGCATAAAATATGCACATCATCAGCAATACATCAGAAACATCATCTAAAACATCATCATCATCAGCAATACATCAGACACATCATACGAAACATCATCATCCGAAACATCACCATCATCATCATCAGAAGTTGCCATGCACCTTGCTTACTGGTGAACCAGGTCAGTCCTATATTTTATTATATTGCCCCTGTCCCTTGAATTGCCCCTGAACAAACCCACCCAAGTCTTTAGGTTTTTTTCTGCAATGCAGTGTCTTTCCTTCCGAAAGCACTTTACAAGAAACCCCAACTTTCTTGCCCTTGCCCACCCAAGTCTGATAGCTTTTTTTTTATTTTTTATTTTTGCATTGCAATCAGTGTCTTTCCTTCCGAAAGCACTCAGTAAGCCCACCCAAGTCTGAAAATCTTTTTTTATTAGTGCTTTCAGTGTCTCTCAGGGCCTTAAGCCATCTTTTCTATTACATTTAAGGCCTTAAGCCATCTTTTCTATTAAATTTAAGGCCTTAAGCCTTCTTTTCTATTTAACTCAAGGCCTTAAGCCATCTTTTCTTTTAAATTTAAGGCCTTAAGCCTTCTTTTCTTTTAAATTTAAGGCCTTAAGCCTTCTTTTCTATTCAATTCAAGGCCTTAAGCCTTCTTTTCTAAAGTGCTTTTAGTGTATTTTTCCACAGCGACACATCATCACCAGTGCAAGCTCTCCATGGCACTTCGTTCCTGCTTCCTGTTTCACAGATCCCTGGTGAGTTCTGTGGTACTATTTTTATTTACTATATTGTTTTTATATTTACTATATTGCTATTTACTATATTTACTATATTGCTAACATTTATTATATTACATTTGACATTAATTTGACATGCCCACCCAAGTCTGTAAGCATTGCTATCAGTGTCTTTCCTTCTGAAAGCACTTGACAACAACACCCGAATCTCTTTCCTTAAGAAAGCCCTTGATTAGCCCACCCAAACCTCTATTTGCAGCAATGCAGTGTCTTTCCTTCTAAAAGCACTAAGCAAGAACACACCCAACTCTCTTTCCCTTGATAAGTCCACCCAAGTCTCTAGGCCTTTCGTCTCAAATATTTCATTTCAGCTCAAACATTTCTTTTCAGCTGCCCCCTATTCCCATTCCTAATCCCTCTTTTCGTATGAGAGCTGTCGGTTTTGAAATTCCATGCATCGCCTTATCACCAGCTCTCTCCAATCCTTTACCGTTTTCTTAACCGACGCGACGGCGCGACGCTTAAACTTCTAATTAACAAAGTTCATTCGGGTTAGGCTTTCAATACGGGACTGCTTTAGAATTGCGTTAGACAAGGAAGATGGGTTTTGGGTTTAGATGCACTTTGTATAGGGTTTAGATTTAGTTGCGCGTTTCATATAGAACATAGGTTTTAGGTTTATTTGAGCCACGTATATCAGGTAGGGCTTAGATTTAGTTGCGCTACGTATACGAGATATGTGTTAGGTTGAGTTTAAACTCATGCGGTGTAGGTCCTCCCTACGGACGGTAGGCGAGGAAGTTCTCTCTACGGACGGTAGGAGAGATCAGTATGCGGATACTGTTTAGATTTGCGTTTCACATAGAACATAGGTTTTAGGTTTATTTGAGCTACGTATATCAGGTAGGGCTTAGATTTAGTTGCACTACGTATAGGAGATATGTGTTAGGTTGAGTTTAAACTCATGCGGTGTAGGCCCTCCCTACGGACGGTAGGCGAGGAAGTTCTCCCTACGGACAGTAGGTGAGTTTAGTATCCGGATACTGGGAGGGAGGGTGGGTTTTCTCCCTACGGACGGTAGGAGAGATCAGTATGCGGATACTGTTTAGATTTGCGTTTAATATAGAACATAGGTTTTAGGTTTATTTGAGCTACGTATATCAGGTAGGGCTTAGATTTAGTTGCGCTACGTATAGGAGATATGTGTTAGGTTGAGTTTAAACTCATGCGGTGTAGGCCCTCCCTACGGACGGTAGGCGAGGAAGTTCTCCCTAGGGGCAGTAGGTGAGTTTAGTATGCGGATACTATTTAGATTTGCGTTTCATATTGAACATAGGTTTTAGGTTTAGTTGAGCTTCGTATATCAGGTAGGGCTAAGATTTAGTTGCGCTACGTATAGGAGATATGTGTTAGGTTGAGTTTAAACTCATGCGGTGTAGGCCCTCCCTACGGATGGTAGGCGAGGAAGTTCTCCCTACGGACAGTAGGTGAGTTTAGTATGCGGATACTATTTAGAGTTGCGTTTCATATTGAACATAGGTTTTAGGTTTATTTGAGCTACGTGTATCAGGTAGGGCTTAGATTTAGTTGCGCTACGTATAGGAGATATGTGTTAGGTTGAGTTTAAACTCATGCGGTGTAGGTCCTCCCTACGGACGGTAGGCGAGGAAGTTCTCCCTACGGACAGTAGGTGAGTTTAGTATGCGGATACTATTTAGAGTTGCGTTTCATATTGAACATAGGTTTTAGGTTTATTTGAGCTACGTGTATCAGGTAGGGCTTAGATTTAGTTGCGCTACGTATAGGAGATATGTGTTAGGTTGAGTTTAAACTCATGCGGTGTAGGCCCTCCCTACGGACTTTAGGCGAGGAAGTTCTCCCTACGGACAGTAGGTGAGTTTAGTATGCGGATACTATTTAGATTTGCGTTTCCTATAGAACATAGGTTTTATGTTTATTTGATCTACGTATATAAGGTAGGGCTTAGATTTAGTTGCGCTACATATAGGATACATGTGTGAGGTTGAGTTTAAACTCATGCGGTGTAGGCCCTCCCTACGGACGGTAGGCGAGGAAGTTCTCCCTACGGACAGTAGGTGAGTTTAGTATACGGATACTATTTAGATTTGCGTTTCATATAGAACATAGGTTTTAGGTTTATTTGATCTACGTATATCAGGTAGGGCTTAGATTTAGTTGCTCTACGTATAGGAGACATGTGATAGGTTGAGTTTAAACTCATGCGGTGTAGGCCCTCCCTACGGACGGTAGGCGAGGAAGTTCTCCCTATGGGCAGTAGGTGAGTTTAGTATGCGGATACTATTTAGATGTGCGTTTCATATTCAACATAGGTTTTAGGTTTAGTTGAGCTACGTTTATCAATTAGGGCTTAGATTTAGTTGGGCTACGTATAGGAGATATGTGTTAGGTTGAGTTTAAACTCATGCGGTGTAGGCCCTCCCTACGGACGGTAGGCGAGGAAGTTCTCCCTACGGACAGTAGGTGAGTTTAGTATGCGGATACTATTTAGATTTGCGTTTCCTATAGAACATAGGTTTTAGGTTTATTTGATCTACGTATATAAGGTAGGGCTTAGATTAAGTTGCGCTACATATAGGATACATGTGTGAGGTTGAGTTTAAACTCATGCGGTGTAGGCCCTCCCTACGGACGGTAGGCGAGGAAGTTCTCCCTACGGACAGTAGGTGAGTTTAGTATGCGGATACTATTTAGATTTGCGTTTCCTATAGAACATAGGTTTTAGGTTTATTTGATCTACGTATATAAGGTAGGGCTTAGATTTAGTTGCGCTACATATAGGATACATGTGTGAGGTTGAGTTTAAACTCATTCGGTGTAGGCCCTCCCTACGGACTTTAGGCGAGGAAGTTCTCCCTACGGACAGTAGGTGAGTTTAGTATGCGGATACTATTTAGATTTGCGTTTCCTATAGAACATAGGTTTTAGGTTTATTTGATCTACGTATATAAGGTAGGGCTTAGATTTAGTTGCGCTACATATAGGATACATGTGTGAGGTTGAGTTTAAACTCATGCGGTGTAGGCCCTCCCTACGGACGGTAGGCGAGGAAGTTCTCCCTACGGACAGTAGGTGAGTTTAGTATGCGGATACTATTTAGATGTGCGTTTCATATTGAACATAGGTTTTAGGTTTAGTTGAGCTACGTTTATCAATTAGGGCTTAGATTTAGTTGCGCTACGTATAGGAGATATGTGTTAGGTTGAGTTTAAACTCATGCGGTGTAGGCCCTCCCTACGGACTTTAGGCGAGGAAGTTCTCCCTACGGACAGTAGGTGAGTTTAGTATGCGGATACTATTTAGATTTGCGTTTCCTATAGAACATAGGTTTTAGGTTTATTTGATCTACGTATATAAGGTAGGGCTTAGATTTAGTTGCGCTACATATAGGATACATGTGTGAGGTTGAGTTAAAACTCATGCGGTGTAGGCCCTCCCTACGGACGGTAGGCGAGGAAGTTCTCCCTACGGACAGTAGGTGAGTTTAGTATCCGGATACTGGGAGGGAGGGTGGGTTTTCTCCCTACGGACGGTAGGAGAGATCAGTATGCGGATACTGTTTAGATTTGCGTTTCATATAGAACATAGGTTTTAGGTTTATTTGAGCTACGTATATCAGGTAGGCCTTAGATTTAGTTGCGCTACGTATAAGAGATATGTGTTAGGTTGAGTTTAAACTCATGCGGTGTAGGCCCTCCCTACGGACGGTAGGCGAGGAAGTTCTCCCTACGGACAGTAGGTGAGTTTAGTATGCGGATACTATTTAGATTTGAGTTTCATATAGAACATAGGTTTTAGGTTTATTTGAGCTACGTATATCAGGTAGGGCTTAGATTTAGTTGCGCTACGTATAGGAGATATGTGTTAGGTTGAGTTTAAACTCATGCGGTGTAGGCCCTCCCTACGGGCAGTAGGTGAGTTTAGTATGCGGATACTATTTAGATTTGCGTTTCATATTGAACATAGGTTTTAGGTTTAGTTGAGCTACGTATATCGTGTAGGGCTTAGATTTAGTTGCGCTACGTATAGGAGATATGTGTTAGGTTGAGTTTAAACTCATGCGGTGTAGGCCCTCCCTACGGATGGTAGGCGAGGAAGTTCTCCCTACGGACAGTAGGTGAGTTTAGTATGCGGATACTATTTAGATTTGCGTTTCCTATAGAACATAGGTTTTAGGTTTATTTGATCTACGTATATAAGGTAGGGCTTAGATTAAGTTGCGCTACATATAGGATACATGTGTGAGGTTGAGTTTAAACTCATGCGGTGTAGGCCCTCCCTACGGACGGTAGGCGAGGAAGTTCTCCCTACGGACAGTAGGTGAGTTTAGTATGCGGATACTATTTAGATTTGCGTTTCCTATAGAACATAGGTTTTAGGTTTATTTGATCTACGTATATAAGGTAGGGCTTAGATTTAGTTGCGCTACATATAGGATACATGTGTGAGGTTGAGTTTAAACTCATGCGGTGTAGGCCCTCCCTACGGACGGTAGGCGAGGAAGTTCTCCCTACGGACAGTAGGTGAGTTTAGTATGCGGACACTATTTACAATTGCGTTTCATATAGAACATAGGTTTTAGGTTTATTTGAGCTACGTATATAAGGTAGGGCTTAGATTTAGTTGCGCTACGTATAGGAGATATGTGTTAGGTTGAGTTTAAACTCATGCGGTGTAGGCCCTCCCTACGGATGGTAGGCGAGGAAGTTCTCCCTACGGACAGTAGGTGAGTTTAGTATGCGGATACTATTTAGATTTGCGTTTCATATAGAACATAGGTTTTAGGTTTATTTGAGCTACGTATATCAGGTAGGGCTTAGATTTAGTTGCGCTACATATAGGATACATGTGTGAGGTTGAGTTTAAACTCATGCGGTGTAGGCCCTCCCTACGGAAGGTAGGCGAGGAAGTTCTCCCTACGGACAGTAGGTGAGTTTAGTATGCGGATACTATTTAGATTTGCGTTTCATATAGAACATAGGTTTTAGGTTTATTTGATCTACGTATATCAGGTAGGGCTTAGATTTAGTTGCTCTACGTATAGGAGATATGTGTTAGGTTGAGTTTAAACTCATGCGGTGTAGGCCCTCCCTACGGACCGTAGGCGAGAAAGTTCTCCCTACGGACAGTAGGTGAGTTTAGTATGCGGATACTATTTAGATTTGCGTTTCATATTGAACATAGGTTTTAGGTTTATTTGAGCTACGTATATCAGGTAGGGCTTAGATTTAGTTGCGCTACGTATAGGAGATATGTGTTAGGTTGAGTTTAAACTCATGCGGTGTAGGCCCTCCCTACGGACGGTAGGCGAGGAAGTTCTCCCTACGGACAGTAGGTGAGTTTAGTATGCGGATACTATTTAGATGTGCGTTTCATATTGAACATAGGTTTTAGGTTTAGTTGAGCTACGTTTATCAATTAGGGCTTAGATTTAGTTGCGCTACGTATAGGAGATATGTGTTAGGTTGAGTTTAAACTCATGCGGTGTAGGCCCTCCCTACGGACGGTAGGCGAGGAAGTTCTCCCTACGGACAGTAGGTGAGTTTAGAATGCGGATACTATTTAGATTTGCGTTTCATATAGAACATAGGTTTTAGGTTTATTTGAGCTACGTATATCAATTAGGGCTTAGATTTAGTTGCGCTACGTATAGGAAATATGTGTTAGGTTGAGTTTAAACTCATGCGGTGTAGGCCCTCCCTACGGACGGTAGGCGAGGAAGTTCTCCCTACGGACAGTAGGTGAGTTTAGTATGCGGATACTATTTAGATTTGCGTTTCCTATAGAACATAGGTTTTAGGTTTATTTGATCTACGTATATAAGGTAGGGCTTAGATTTAGTTGCGCTACATATAGGATACATGTGTGAGGTTGAGTTTAAACTCATGCGGTGTAGGCCCTCCCTACGGACGGTAGGCGAGGAAGTTCTCCCTACGGACAGTAGGTGAGTTTAGTATGCGGATACTATTTAGATGTGCGTTTCATATTGAACATAGGTTTTAGGTTTATTTGAGCTACGTATATCAGGTAAGGCTTAGATTTAGTTGCGCTACGTATAGGAGATATGTGTTAGGTTGAGTTTAAACTCATGCAGTGTAGGCCCTCCCTACGGACGGTAGGCGAGGAAGTTCTCCCTACGGACAGTAGGTGAGTTTAGTATGCGGATACTATTTAGATTTGCGTTTCATACAGAACATAGGTTTTAGGTTTATTTGAGCTACGTATATCAGGTATTGCCTAGATTTAGTTGCGCTACGTATAGGAGATATGTGTTAGGTTGAGTTTAAACTCATGCGGTGTAGGCCCTCCCTACGGACGGTAGGCGAGGAAGTTCTCCCTACGGACAGTAGGTGAGTTTAGTATCCGGATACTGGGAGGGAGGGTGGGTTTTCTCCCTACGGACGGTAGGAGAGATCAGTATGCGGATACTGTTTAGATTTGCGTTTCATATAGATCATAGGTTTTAGGTTAAGTTGAGCTACGTATATCAGGTAGGGCTTAGATTTAGTTGCTGTACGTATAGGAGACATGTGATAGGTTGAGTTTAAACTCATGCGGTGTAGGCCCTCCCTACGGACGGTAGGCGAGGAAGTTCTCCCTACCGACAGTAGGTGAGTTTAGTATGCGGATACGATTTAGATTTGCGTTTCATACAGAACATAGGTTTTAGGTTTATTTGAGCTACGTATATCAGGTATTGCCTAGATTTAGTTGCGCTACGTATAGGAGATATGTGTTAGGTTGAGTTTAAACTCATGCGGTGTAGGCCCTCCCTACGGAAGGTAGGCGAGGAAGTTCTCCCTACGGACAGTAGGTGAGTTTAGTATGCGGATACTATTTAGATTTGCGTTTCATATAGAACATAGGTTTTAGGTTTATTTGATCTACGTATATCAGGTAGGGCTTAGATTTAGTTGCTCTACGTATAGGAGATATGTGTTAGGTTGAGTTTAAACTCATGCGGTGTAGGCCCTCCCTACGGACGGTAGGCGAGAAAGTTTTCCCTACGGACAGTAGGTGAGTTTAGTATGCGTATACTATTTAGATTTGCGTTTCATATCGAACATAGGTTTTAGGTTTATTTGAGCTACGTATATCAGGTAGGGCTTAGATTTAGTTGCGCTACGTATAGGAGATATGTGTTAGGTTGAGTTTAAACTCATGCGGTGTAGGCCCTCCCTACGGACGGTAGGCGAGGAAGTTCTCCCTACGGACAGTAGGTGAGTTTAGTATGCGGATACGATTTAGATTTGCGTTTCATATTGAACATACGTTTTAGGTTTATTTGAGCTACGTATATCAGGTAAGGCTTAGATTTAGTTGCGCTACGTATAGGAGATATGTGTTAGGTTGAGTTTAAACTCATGCAGTGTAGGCCCTCCCTACGGACGGTAGGCGAGGAAGTTCTCCCTACGGACAGTAGGTGAGTTTAGTATGCGGATACTATTTAGATTTGCGTTTCATATAGAACAAAGGTTTTAGGTTTATTTGAGCTACGTATATCAGGTAGGGCTTAGATGTAGTTGCGCTACGTATAGGAGATACGTGTTAGGTTGAGTTTAAACTCATGCGGTGTAGGCCCTCCCTACGGACGGTAGGCGAGGAAGTTCTCCCGACGGACAGTAGGTGAGTTTAGTATCCGGATACTGGGAGGGAGGGTGGGTTTTCTCCCTACGGACGGTAGAAGAGATCAGTATGCGGATACTGTTTAGATTTGCGTTTCATATAGAACAAAGGTTTTAGGTTTATTTGAGCTACGTATATCAGGTAGGGCTTAGATTTAGTTGCGCTACGTATAAGAGATATGTGTTAGGTTGAGTTTAAACTCATGCGGTGTAGGCCCTCCCTACGGACGGTAGGCGAGGAAGTTCTCCCTACGGACAGTAGGTGAGTTTAGTATGCGGACACTATTTACAATTGCGTTTCATATAGAACATAGGTTTTAGGTTTATTTGAGCTACGTATATCAGGTAGGGCTTAGATTTAGTTGCTCTACGTATAGGAGACATGTGTTAGGTTGAGTTTAAACTCATGCGGTGAAGGCCCTCCCTACGGACGGTAGGCGAGGAAGTTCTCCCTACGGACAGTAGGTGAGTTTAGTATGCGGACACTGTTTACAATTGCGTTTCATATAGAACATAGGTTTTAGGTTTATTTGAGCTACGTATATCAGGTAGGGCTTAGATTTTGTTGCGCTACGTATAGGAGATATGTGTTAGGTTGAGTTTAAACTCATGCGGTGTAGGCCCTCCCTACGGACGGTAGGCGAGGAAGCTCGCCCTACGGACAGTAGGTGAGTTTAGTATGCTGATACTATGTATTTAGATTTGCGTTTCATATAGAACATAGGATTTAGGTTTATTTGAGCTACGTATATCAGGTAGGGCTTAGATTTAGTTGCGCTACGTATAGGAGATATGTGTTAGGTTGAGTTTAAACTCATGCGGTGTAGGCCCTCCCTACGGATGGTAGGCGAGGAAGTTCTCCCTACGGACAGTAGGTGAGTTTAGTATGCGGATACTATTTAGATTTGCGTTTCCTATAGAACATAGGTTTTAGGTTTATTTGAGCTACGTATATCAGGTAGGGCTTAGATTTAGTTGCGCTACGTATAGGAGACATGTGTTAGGTTGAGTTTAAACTCATGCGGTGTAGGTCCTCCCTACGGACGGTAGGCGAGGAAGTTCTCCCTACGGACAGTAGTTGAGTTTAGTATCCGGATACTGGGAGGGAGGGTGGTTTTTCCCCCTACGGACGGTAGGAGAGATCAGTATGCGGATACTGTTTAGATTTGTGTTTCATATATAACATAGGTTTTAGGTTTATTTGAGCTACGTATATCGTGTAGGGCTTAGATTTAGTTGCGCTACGTATAGGAGATATGTGTTAGGTTGAGTTTAAACTCATGCGGTGTAGGCCCTCCCTACGGATGGTAGGCGAGGAAGTTCTCCCTACGGACAGTAGGTGAGTTTAGTATGCGGATACTATTTAGATTTGCGTTTCATATAGAACATAGGTTTTAGGTTTATTTGATCTACGTATATAAGGTAGGGCTTAGATTTAGTTGCGCTACATATAGGATACATGTGTGAGGTTGAGTTTAAACTCATGCGGTGTAGGCCCTCCCTACGGACGGTAGGCGAGGAAGTTCTCCCTACGGACAGTAGGTGAGTTTAGTATCCGGATACTGGGAGGGAGGGTGGGTTTTCTCCCTACGGACGGTAGGAGAGATCAGTATGCGGATACTGTTTAGATTTGCGTTTCCTATAGAACATAGGTTTTAGGTTTATTTGATGTACGTATATCAGGTAGGGCTTAGATTTAGTTGCGCTACGTATAGGAGATATGTGTTAGGTTGAGTTTAAACTCATGCGGTGTAGGCCCTCCCTACGGACGGTAGGCGAGTAAGTTCTCCCTACGGACAGTAGGTGAGTTTAGTATGCGGATACTATTTAGATTTGCGTTTCATATAGAACATAGGTTTTAGGTTTATTTGAGCTACGTATATCAGGTAGGGCTTAGATTTAGTTGCGCTGCGTATAGGAGATATGTGGTAGGTTGAGTTCAAACTCATGCGATGTAGGCCCTCCCTACGGACGATAGGCGAGGAAGTTCTCCCTACGGACAGTAGGTGAGTTTAGTATCCTGATACTGGGAGGGAGGGTGGTTTTTCCCCTACGGACGGTAGGAGAGATCAGTATGCGGATACTGTTTAGAGTTGCGTTTCATATACATATAACATAGGTTTTAGGTTTATTTGAGCTACGTATATCGGATAAAAAAAATAAATAATTTCTACGAAAAAAACGTCTATCAAACCGAACACTCCTGAGCCACTTTCATTCATAGTTATTTAGAATAGTCAATTTTCGGACCTCCCTCGTCTCTTCTGCCCTTGATCAACACACTCTCGAGGAATACAAAATAACTACTCAATTCAAAATAGTACTTCGCCAAGTTGAGTGAAATAATTGTAGCACGTTAAGAATAGAATGGGAATGAGAGAGAAAAATCGGTTTTTCTTTTGTTTACACTCATCACTCACTAAATATTTCAGTATTCCTCCATTCTCAATGAGTAATAAAATTGTTCTGCTCTCGCGAGAAATGAAGGTTAGCCTCCTAGGCGTCGCGAGAAATAATTTAAAAAATTCGTCTGATGATATTACTATAGGTTTCATATACAATGGTTTTACTGATTCGCCTAGTGATGCCCGCCATAGATATGTCGCCACAGTTTAATGAAATCACACTAGATGGCGCTCTCGATTGAATGGGACCTTCAGCAGCATACGAAGCCTCCATATCCTCAACTCGGTAAAGGTTTTTGCAAATAGATCAATCTTGCAGCACTAAACGAGGACTTAGTTCCAAAGGCCGAGGTTGAGACCTCGACTTAACCTTACAAGAGAATGTAAAAGAAAAATGTGCAAATTACTTACTAACTTAAGGTGGGGCCACAGTCCGGGGTGGAGCTGGGCCTCAACCAACGAGCGTCTCCAGCTAACTCGATCTTTAGCTAACTGCCTCCAGTTTCGCACCGTAAGTTGGTTGAGGTCCCCTTCAACTTGCGTGAGAGCGGATTCGGAGATATTTCGGATCGGAGGATTGGTGTCCATCCGCTCTACATGACCCAGCCACCTCAGTCGTTTGACCTTCACTCTTCTGGCTTAGTCAATGTCGCTGTACAACCCGTAAAGTTCGGCAGTTAGGCAAATACACCTAGAAAAGTCGCACTCTCTAGAATCCACGTAAATTCAAAACCAATGTGAATCGGAACCTCCTCTTCGCTCCTAAAAACAAGCAATATAAGTCACTTTGGGCTTTTATCGACTTAAAGACAAAAAACCACGGTCCGCAGTGTATATCATAATTATTTTCCTTCCCCCATCGTTGAAAGGATCATCCGTAGTGATACATGTCGTAACCCTGATGAACTTTTTCAAATACGCTTAGCATGCCCTTCAACTCAATTTGTTTCACGTTTAATTATTTTTATTTTTTTAATTTATCCCTGCTCCTGACAGCAAGAATAATTGCATTTGTAATTGCAAACAAAGGTCTACCCTCAGTCAGACACTAAGTGCGTCCCACTCAAATCCCAAGTCGTCATTTGAAAAATCATTTAAAACTTATTGCGAAACATATGCTGGGATGTGCCAATGTTAAGCCATCGTCGTCGAGCCCTCCTGTCAGCGTCACCGTTTATAAAGCTCAAAACCGGTTGCACATGTAAAACCAACAAACCCTTACCTGCTCGATTCCCGGTCTTCTTTCCCTTTGAAATGTTCTCCCGAATTCCTTAAATTCAATTCATTTCGTTCATAATGACCTTGTCGAATAAATTTTGTTGCCTTTTACCAACCGAGCCTGTATCCTGTGCTTGTCCTGTGGCATTTAATTGCGTTTTTCACCCCTTTTACAGGGCAACCTTCCAGCCCCACCTCAACCACTGATCAATGGATGTTCGCATATTTGTAAAACGACCACGCAAACAAACCTCTGGAAACGCATTAGGACCGTCAGTTTGGATTGATGAGTGTACTGCGGCACCACGACACAGTAGAATCCTTGTGCGGCCTGTTACAACCGGAACGAATCTTCCTAATGGAACACGTGCAACATCGATGCATAGTCAAATCACCGCACGGTAGCACACCACACTCTCTGACTCCTTGTACCGCAACGAATCCCATTTAAGGTTTTTAATTTCGAGAATGAGACACCACACGGGAAAGTTTTAGTAGCCAGGATGAGAAGGGCCATTTCCCTGCCAAATGCAAACTTTTGGCAATTAACGCACACACAATTCTGAGGGGATTCGAGACACTCGCCTGAAAGGAGCTTCAGTTAGAATTATTTATCATTCGCAAGCGTTCAATGCAAACCAAGAGATATACACTAACAGTGCGTAGTGTTGTCTCCTGGGATGGGAGGCTGTATGCCAGACAATTCGCAGTGTTTACTGGACCAGATAAACAACCGGCCAAAATGCAAACTAACAGTGTGTCGGTGTGTGTGTGTTTGAGTCCAAACAAACGTTTTTCATGCGTACGCACTTTCGTTGCATTTCGTAATGAGTTCGGAGAGTCCTGTGAGTCCCGGTTGTAGAGGGAAGTTTTTCTTAGATCAGCTTGGGTGGATTGGGGGTAAATATTTTCAGTTAATGGATGCAAGGGTTGAAATGGAAGTGGTCTAAGTTATATTGAAGTTTACCCATTGGCCTGCGGCTGATATTGGAACTTTGTTTGGTAATATGAGCCCGGGATTTACAACCTTCATTAAAATCCAAAAATATTTTGCATTCCAAAAGCAACAAGAACAGCATAAACAAAGGGTTATTGAGGCCATTGGCATTTATACTGCATTTGAGTCTTGCTCTGGAGAATCTAATTGAACATTTTCAGAATTCATTCGATATGGTCATGTGGGGGGTCGTTGAAGTATGTATCAACTTGTAGCCATCTACAGACTTTGTCAGTCCATACATACCTACCTTTAATCATAAAGTCTCTTTTGGGGAACTTCTGTAGAAAGAGAAAACTGTGGAAGAGTAAAGAAGACGTTGATTTAGTTCAGTCCCACTCGGCATCTGATATTGACCGCAGAACGTGGCCAAGTAGAAGACAATGAAGGCAAACCATCATTGTGAAAGGACATAGGAGAGTGCCTAGGAATAAAGTCACTCCTTGAAGACTATATACTCGGCAGGGTACAGCTTCCATCCATTCAAATCACATAGACTCTGGATTTTTTCCAGTGGAGCTGCAGAAGGGCTGAGACACTCTGAGTTCCTGGTTTCAGTTATAAGAAGAGCAGTCTAATCTTTGGCTACACCCTCTCCAGGAGGAGGGTCAAAGTTGTCTTTATATCCTTCTATCAATCCTTTTTATCCTTTTTTCTGTTAAAGACATTAGAAAGACTGATTGACATCCATATGCGTTCGAATCTGGACGGTAATCTCATAGTTCCTAGCATGCATTGTGGAAAGGAAAAATCAGCGAAGACTGTCCTGCACTCACTGGTAGGAACCATTAAAAGAACCAGAGGCTATACCTGCTTCACTTCTCGAGCTGAAGGTTGATTGTTGGCTCTGCTATTGGATTGTCCAAATGCTTAAAAGTAGGCTTATCCATGCTTCTTCGCCACAACTATGACTCAAAGTATAAAGATGCAGTAACCCACCTCTAATGCACCTACCTAGCCCTATCAAGGCTGAGAAGAACAACCCTCCGGCAGTAATACTTTGAAAACCTTACAAAGTATAGAGCTTTACCTGTGATCCAAAGGTGGTTCTGCATATAGTGCGGAGCTGGAAGGGGTCTGTACCGATGCGGCTACCTACAGTATCTTCAGGGTTCCTGGTGCTAGAAATCCGGTACTCTGCGTGGTATCAGAATAGATCTACATTAGTGCGGCCTAAGCGGGGACAGCCAACTGACTTAACCTAACCGAAAAGAGTTGGCTGGAATTTTACAAGAAGTCTGGACTTTTATGCAATACACAAGAAAGATGTACCATGATGACTGGTTGTGTGCTTTCTAAAATCCGTCCTTCATCCTTGAAAATCAACTAAAAACACCACCGACCTCCGAAGACTACATCTAGTATTCCGGTATCAAAAAAGAAGATTTAACTTCCCTTCCATTCCAAAAAAACTGAGACTAGGATGTAAGGGCTCTCTTTGTCTAATGTAGAATGGATTAGCTTAGACTTAGGTTTTAGCTTTTTGGATCGTTCCTTGCTCCGTACTCTTTTTACTCTGACATTTTTGCAACCCCTTCCTTTCACTATCTAAAAATCGACTTCCAAAAAAAAACTATTCCATTCAACTTTAAAGTTGCTGTCAACTCAGACATCTTGCCATTGCCACATCCTTGTAAAACCCTCTAAAACAACATGTGATTGTAATTAAATTTTTGTTTCGCAAAATATCCCCCGCCACCTGTTACCAACAAACCCCTCAATGCTGTTTCTTCTCATATTCACTACAACTTAACCTCTCTGTCAACTCAGGACTACACCTACTAATAACGCCTGTCAGATCCAAAACTTCCACTGATTTGCACTGTCGTGACAGCAACGACTCGAATCGATCATGATACCATCATGTGCCACGTGTCAAAAGGAGAACATACAACCTCTCCCCCGACGTATATAGCTATTTTTTCCACACATTGTATACTAATAACTCACATATCCTTTTGTAATTCGCTAAAATTATTATCATGTTTCTGACATCCTTCAAATCCTTG
Source organism: Criorhina ranunculi (assembly GCA_951813785.1). Classification (NCBI taxonomy): domain Eukaryota; kingdom Metazoa; phylum Arthropoda; class Insecta; order Diptera; family Syrphidae; genus Criorhina; species Criorhina ranunculi. The sequence goes on along the minus strand of OX638381.1, from coordinate 86,121,674 downwards.
TTCCACAGAACTCTCTGTAGACACACTACCTCGCTCACTCTCTCAATCTTCTGTCTAGAGAGAGAGTGAAATGAAATTATTATAAGGATCCAATCGAAATCAGTGTGCAGGATTACAGTTATAATCTTCATCATTCATTCGCAGGATATAGAATTTTCACCAATTTCAGGAAATAGGAAGTTTTACCCTCTTCCGTTTTATCCCCACTCTCCTCTAGTTAATCTAATTACAATTATTCCTGGCACACTCAGAAGCGCACACCGATCGCAAATGACGGATGATTGAATATGAAAGCGGCAATTAATAATCCTTCGGAAGGAGGTAAGGAATTATTATAAGGAGACTAACAATTAGTCTCTCTAGCCCTCTCCTGTGCAGTAATCCGAAACAAACTCAGAGACCAGTTGGAATATGTTCACTGATTGCTGTACTCTTTCGCTGAGAGTGAAAGGACTTTAAATTTCTAAGAATTTAAATACCGGCAAATGTCCTTTTTCCAACGCGTCTTGTGTGCGCAAAAAGGAAGGCGTACACAACCAGATTTCTTTGGGGAGATAATTAATCCTTGGCACAAAGTTTTTCCCTTGGTTCTTCTTTCTCTCAATATTTTTTTTTTGTTTAAAAATAATTGAAAAGTATTTTACGCTCGAGGAAGCTTGGTCCTGGCAGGCTAATTAAATAAACAGAACCAGTGGTGGTGTGGGGTTTTCATTGATTTCGAACGAAGGTGGAAGTTTAAGCTGTTTGCTGATTAGGCAAATCGAAGATGGTATGGCATCGTGTGAATGGGGTTGTGTGTGGTGTTGGTATGGTAGTATGACGTGGATGGTGCTTGTGTCCTTTTTGGTGTTTGAGTATTGGATATTTCTGGGGAATTACCATGATTCCTTATCAAAACTTGTACAGTAGGACATTTAAATATTAATTGCGAGCTGTTTGCTTTTGGTCTCATTAGGTGTGCGCTCACAAGGACAAGCCGATGGGTGTGTGCATAAAAGATAAAAGGACTTCGTGCGGGACATTGTTTGACTTTTGTATTGGAATATTGTCAAATGGAATTTGCGAATGAGATGTTTGATTAAGTCAATGTTTGTGTGTGTGTTAAATATTGAAAATGTTCAAAGTTGAGATTATCCTTGAAGGAGCTACAAAAAGAAATTGTGCTTACGAGAAATTTTGGCCTTTAGAGAAATTGGTGGTGTTAGGTTAAGTTTGCATTCCTGAACATATCAAGCTCTCGGCTTTGCAGATATACGACAGATAGATTGGGGTTCGGGGCGCTGACAAAATATTTGTCTACACAAGTACTAATTGCGACAGAGATGGAAGACCAAACAGGAAGTATCCTCCCAAAGGCAACCAGGATACAGCCGCGCAGAAGCACCTTTTATAACACTGTCAACGATTTGGAGAAAAGGAACAAGAAATTGAGAGCAAACTTCTAAGCATTATTGACCAAAAGTATCAAGAACGAGGGAGAGGGCCTTCCAAGAAGTCCTAGCAGACCCCTCACCCTGCAGTTTCTGGAGAAACTTGGAAAAATAACCGGCTGGAGAAAGGTATCAGTGATACAGGCGTAAAATCATAGCTGCGGTTCCTGGCTCAAGACCTTAGAGTTAAAAAGAGTAAAGATGACAGAAGGACACCAGGCACTCAAGAATACGAGAGTAAATGTCTCCCTGAATCAATAGCCACAAACAATTCTGAGTTCGAAAGAGCTTCCTGTGCCACCCAAATGGCTCTAAAATGCCACCTTTTTCTTCCTGTCGAAAGCTGGAGCACTCACACCCAAAACAACAGACACTGGATTACCAGCTATAGTCCGTGTCAAATCAAAAGCGACAAAGAAAGTTGCGCAGAGAGAGCATCGAAAATTGTGCTCTCTTTTATTGACTGGAAAATTACATGTACGAATCGGCTGAACTTTCTCGATTTCCTTTCAGATTTTATCCTATCGATTTTTACTTACACGTATACCTACCTGATTAACTTGGTAAAAATAGAACTCCGATGATCAAACTACTTTATTGATGCACACCCCTTTTTGTAACAACATTTAACTACTTCTTGCACTAATTGTATGTGTAATTGAAAAGGGTTCAATAAATAAATATAAAGGTACACATTTACACAAAAAGAAACATATTGTTTTAATTTTTTAAAATTTTTAAATTCATATTTTCGAGTCAAACTCATATCAGCAAAACATTCTTTCTTCTTTTCAACGCCATAAGTGAGAAGTAAACACTTTCAAAAAACGTGTCATTACCATGTTCACTGAAAAAAATAATAATCCATACTTCACGCATTTTCTCTACACTCAGTTTTCGCATTTGGCAACATAGAATCCTTACTTTTTCAATAAATTTCACAACACATCGGCCAATCCCATTCAAGGATCTCATCAGTAGGCGTTGACGATCGTCGATTTTTCTCTGTTTTGTGTGTACACAAGAGAGGATGACTGCAAAATGACTGGAAAAGAAAAAACCTGCGCGAGTTTTGTCGCTTTTGATTTGAAACGGACTACACACGCCTTTTACTGTGCGTTTGTCTATTTTCGGTGAAGGGTTCAGGGCTAGAAAGATCTTCAATGATTCTTAGGTTAAGTTACCAGAACTCACGAAATGAGTTCCGAAAATCTGCCACAAGATACGAGCAAAGACAGGACAGACAGCGTTACGAATAGTGATGTGCCTTAAGCCACTTTACAAAAGCTTAGTGCTGCGCTATGCTTAAAAGTTGTCAACAGTCTTTTCTGCTGAAAGTTAGTTAGACTGACGCCGACTTCTAACAGACGTCGGGAAGCATTCTTGCTGTGGCTTTTCACAAAGGCTTCAGCACTTGAGCCATTTTGGAGCCATCTATGCAAATTTGATTGCATTCTTTACCTGACTTCAGAGAATGGCGAAGACTTGTACTGAGGAAACCTGCTGTCCTAGGGAGACTTACTTCAAATTCGAAGCAATCTGTGTCAGGCCATGTGCCGTCGAACTGGGGCACATGAAATTCCGAAAGTCAAGACAGTCACCTTCCTTCTCACGGAATGACGATCCAAAAACTTATCCCTGTAAAACCATGAGCTGTCGAGTCTAGGACAGAGGACAGATCGTTTGAATCCTCATTAACAAACAAACGGTACGAACTTCAAACAGGAATGAAAGCCTCCGATTGTGCTTCGATGCTCAAGAAACCAGGTGTCACTTATGTCCTTTTTTGTTTTCTCATGGTCTACAGAATGAATTAACTGTTTTTCCCTAGTCCTTCAATAAACATACGAATAGGTATCACATCGCCTAGCATTGATTCGAAAACTCCCCTAACTGCAAACACAAATAAAATAAAAACAAACAAACGACAACCCGTCAGTAATCCTTCGAAAAGAAAACCAATAAAACTTTGCAACTTTCTCCTCGAATAATTAAAACAAACATGAAATCCTTCCAAAGGATATTTTTCGGTTTTTTTTCTTCCTATTTTCTCCTCTTGCATGTGTAGTATATGGATACGTGTGGTGTATCCAATTGTAGACAGAAATAACCTCCCTTAACAATCAATGTTGGTCCCTGATCGAGAACTCTTTGCACGCACGTTTCATTAAGGAGTGCGTGCCGTTTATCTTTGCATCTCCTCATGGTCTGTGAAAGTAATCCTTGCAATTTGCCAAATTCACGATTTGCTGAGATGGAAAAAAGATTACTTCACCAAAGGATACGTATCCGCCACATGCGTCGAAGTATCCTCTAGTATTCCTCTTCACCCAACTTAAGGGGGTAAAGCAAATCGCTCAATCGAATCGAAGGAAAAAGGGCAAAGTCAAGCAAACATTTAAGGAATTCTCAATTCCTAAATAAATATTGATAACTGATTCGTCCTTTTTTTTTTGTGTTCCGTTCGAAATCTAAATATTTTCCTACTGGCGGTGGTCGTATCATTTTTGCAACCGCAGTTTAAAAATTCGAAACAAGTAAATTTGCTATAGGATTTGACTTTTGTCCTTTTCTTGGTCGCCCCCGTAGCCGAATATCCTTTTTTCATTCATTATTCATTTGGGCGTTTTTCGAGGTGCAAATACCGTGCCATTAAATTGTGTGTGTTTTTTTTTTTAATTAAAAAGTCACACGGCAGCGGTTTCAGCAAAGTAGTGCTGTCCACTTTTGTGGAATACGTGACGCTCCACCAGGACATGGAAGGATGGAGGAAAGTTTTCCCACAGCCATCTGTTGCCTTCGAAACACAGAGAAAAAGTAGTTCACACCAAAAATTGTTTTTAATTTCATTACCGACCTCACAGTGTCCATACGAAATGAAAGTCCGACTGGCTTTTGCTCGCTATTTTCATTTTCTCGTTGTTGAGTCATTAATGTCCTGCGCCCAGGATATGTGCCTTGCTTGAACAGGACTTTTTTTTCTACTTCAAATCTCTGTTCGTTTGTGTTTTTTTTTTTTTTTGGTTTGCAATTAGGAATTCAAAATTAATTTAACAACGTTTGCCGGCTGAATCGTAAGTAAGTTAGTGAAGCCACGAGAAGGACTGACTCGTTGGACTTGAATAGAACGGGACTAAAGTCAGGAAGATGAATGGGGAATACAACTCACGTATGATTACCGGAAGTCATTAGGCAGTTTGTCCTGTTTTTTTTTGTTTTTGATTCTTTTTAATCGTTGAACATGGGCAAGGTCCATGGTTTGTGTCATGAATAAAGGAGTGGAGTTTTAAAGAGACGTTGGTCGATAGGAATCGGTTTAAATGAGGAATTTGAAAAGTGGAAGTTTTGTGTGACAAATAGTGAATGTTCTTGCCTTAAAGGTTGCATTCTTTCTAGTCGATTTGTGTCTGATGTTGATATAAATTATGAAGTTATAGGTTGTGGGTTGTTGTAGTAGATAAATTCTTATAAAACAAAGCTGATACTGCCTGTTGCTACTATCTTTGGTTCTTTGTTTTGCATTCCACTTTCTCTGTCATTGTCCAAGCCATTATCGTCTAAGCTAGTGGTGACATGAAAGGCACTTCTTTCAAGAATCGTTTGAATGACTTCTGAAGATTCATCAAATCTGCAAATCGATTTGATATCTGAAGGCAGAGAGAGATTATTTTGGATGCGATAGCTCTGCATGAAAGATAGGTTCTCTACCCCTAATGCGGGATATTACCTCCCCTCTAGATCAAGGTAAACCAAAACTAGAAATGAGTGGAGGATCACCTTGGAACCTGTCGCAAGACTCTTTCGTCAAAGCGAGCATATGAGAGCTCTCAGACTTATTTGAAAACAATATCTTTGGAAACAACCTGGAGAGACTTAAGTCGAATTACAAAGCTTTGAACCCGGAGCTCATTTCTTGTTGATGGCTTATGCCCTTAAGAAGGCAATAGTAGTAAAAGTACTTACTTAGAGGCAGCTTTCTATTCCCTTTGATACCGGAGCACGCTATTTCCAGTTCTTTCCATCTTTGTCCTTAAAATTGAAGTTTGCATATCTTTTTCGCTTCGAATTTGGGAGCTGTGATTTGAAGATCATTTTGACTGGAGCCCTATTGTGCCTTCGAATGAGCTAAGCCAGTGCAGTCGACAAATTCTGGCTTTCAGAGTGCCGTCATAGAGACTTTTAAGGCAATCCAACAAAATGCAAAACGAATTGGCTTTGAAGTTGGCACTGCATTCTAGAAAGGCTGAGAGAGTAGCTTTATGAGAAAAGGACTTGGATAAATGGCCGAGCACTCGCTCAAGAATCGGAAATGAAAAAATGGATTCAAATGAGGATATCTCTAATTTTCGACGCAGATTACTTTAACAAGCAGTCCAAGAGCATTCAAAAAGTTGATTCAAATGTTTGATTCCGAAATCGAAGATGAATAAAAAAATCATTTCATCCTTGTCCAGACTAAACTCCTTTTCATAATTTCGCTTCATTCACCCGAATTTGGAGTATCAAAAACATCGATTCCATGCGTTTCCCCATATGCAATTCGTTTCTAAAATACAAAAACATTCCCTTAAATCAAAGGACACCGACATTGCATGTCACGTAGTCTTTCCTTTGACATAATCATCAAAAGCCCGGATTAAATCATCAGCTCACGAACATTTTCTATATATAAATGAACCGCCAGAATCAATTCGACGTTATTAAATCTATTTAATAAGCAACCAAGAAGATAAACCTAAATCCTATTAAGGATAAACAACAGAACCTTGTGTGTATTTGCACCGTGAAACTTTTCGCCATCGCATGTTCGTCAACATTTCATCTTCGCACAAGTATACAAGAAACAACAATCGCATGCGACTGTGAGGGGGAAAAAAAAGGACACTAAGCTAAGAATACAAAAGGATTTCTGTTGTTTTTATCCTTCAATCGGCACGAAGTACGTGGAGCACGATTGAATCGACAAAAACCGTCACTGTCGATGTGAATATTCAACATATGTATTTTAGTCCTTCGTTCTGTGTATATGGATGCCTACTTAAGTACTTAATCCTATTTCGCGGTGAAATGCATGACTAACATCATCCAGCGAACAGAGAGTGAGAGAGACGCGATTCCTTGATCCTTAACGCATATGCTGCAGCTAACGTAGAGAAGAATTAAATTATTTCCAATTCCAAAGTAACAACACAGATTTCCATTGAAAACCGTTGAAATTTCAGCGCGCTAGACAGCATATCCTTTCGGTGCCTTGCTATATTTCCATCTGTGCAATGCACTGCAACAAAAGGTTAAATGCCGTTGAAAATGTGTTTTTCATGTCAAAGATATTGTTCCGTTTTGATAATGACATTACATATGTATAAGTATGACTATGCATGCTGTTGAAAGGACTCTGACGCAAGGTTTCACTCTTTGTGTGTTTGTAAATTTATTAAGTGGAAACTGTGCGTGTAGAGGGTTTTTTTTTTGCTGTTTATCCGCTTTTTCAGTAAATTTGAGGTAAAGTCCTATATTTTGTTGGTTAACTGGATTACGGTGCAACAACTCACGCAATCTGTGGTAAGTCATATGCACGCGATATGCAGGGAAACAGTGAATTGAGTGTGTTAGGTCAGCTGAAAAAAGACTTTAGTGTTAAAATGCAAATTTCCGATAAAATACTTCCCTTGTCACAGCTTATCGAAGGATATTTCTCTTCTTAACAACCATATGGTGCACTATCCGAAACTGAATGGGCCACCTATGTGAATGTGACCATATGCACCGTTGCTTAATGTCCTTTCTTTCAATTGTTCGCCTTCGAACTCGAGAAAATCATTTTCCATTAGTTCCGATAGTTTCAGTTGCCATGGCATTTTGATATCGTATCCATTTTGTATTTATGGGGTTGATATGGTGGACATTTCTTTCCGATTTCCTTTTTATATCCTTTTTCGCTTTTGTCATCCGCTTAACGGTCAGTGTAATTGTAATTAATTTTTGTGTACATTTCCTCCTTCTGATATGATTTTTCCATTTAATGCGATTAGAAGGACATTAATGTGTGTATGTGTGTGTGTGCAAGGACCTCTTCAGACACTATCTCGGAGTCATATACAATGCATAGACTAGAAGAGTAGTTTTAAGTGATTTGGGTGCATTTTCGCTAATGGAATCACATTAAATCGCTCGATAGGAATCTATACCTCACAAGCTGATCATAGAGAGTGCTCCTCAGAGCACTTATGCCGTTGACCTTTGTCAGTTGGGAATTTGTGGGCAAGGAAATTAATTGTTCCGCAAGTGTGGATTATTAATTGACTAACAACAGAGGGGGTCGAGAATAAAGGACATGCGCGGAAGGAAATTAAATAAGTTCGGTCGAGTGGAGTTTGTGAATGGAAAAGTATGTAGCTTTGGAGGTTGGAATGAGTTAGAATGACAGTTTGGTTTTCACTTAGATGAAATGAAACAGGAACGAGTCTTAAAGGATTGAAACAAGGGATTACTCAAACAATTGACACAAAGAAAAAGATTGCGGAAGGATGAGGAATTCATTGTGACTTCGGTTAAGAAAAATTGAAACTTTTGAGTTGCTCTTTTTGATGGCTTAACCGGAAGTATCAACAGGTACTGTTGTTGGGTCACAAAATCGAAGACGTGGATAAACATGGAAAGCAAACGAAAGCATGAAAATGGCACTGTCTGAGTTCAAAGCCACTGCTAAAGCGAGCAAAGTTAGGTTAGGTTAGGTTGCATTTATGTACAACCTCACTCCGATCTCAATGGGTTCATTGTGTTTCCCGATGTGGTGTGAAGCGAGCAAAGTGAGTGTCGTTAGTGATTAAAAATTCACAAATCTATCTAGTTTCAGTGATATCCAGACGTCATCGAGATCATCGGTCGCTTGTAACATGCTGCCGTAGAGGCTTCTTCGGCCTCGAAGAACATAAATAGGGACACGACAAAGTACATGCTGTCAGCAAACGAAGAAGCATCTCTCCAGTAACTTCGAAGTAGTTAAAGGGTCTATCTACCTCTGAGTAAACATCAACTCGACAAAACGCATGATAGTGGGGATTCGTAAGGATTTACCTCAGGTTACAGGCTACGAGGAAGACTGAAACTGCGGTTTTTAGGACCAGGCTATCACTAATACCAGAGTGCTTGATCTAAAAAAGTAAAAACAGTATGCCCGGGATCGGAGAGGATGGAAGGCTGCAGTGTCTAAAACCCTCCTTCCACGAATCAGGATCCCGTTAAGTAAGTAAGTACATACCTACACATCAAGATGCAGAATTTTTATTTTTTTAATGTCCAAGGAACGAAAGAGACATGTAAGCTAGAATATCACGAGAAGGGTGGCATAAGCAAAACGGTCACCACCCTAAACCTAGTCTGGCCAAGACACAGTACAACAAAGTGACCTTCGGTTCATCATTTCAGCAGACCAACTGATTGTAGTACAATTCGACAACTTTGCTGGCTGTATGCTTGGATAGAAATATAAGATAAGTGCCCTTATTTCTCCTTCCCTAGCAGCACTCACTACAACTTCTGCTGCCGGACAGCATCGACCTACTTCTGTCTCCTCTTGGAATCATCAAAAACTCGCTTTCGCAATCAGCTTTCAATAGAAATCCATCGTTTACTAGTTGACTTGGTTGCACAAGAATTCTAAACTCTTTGCAGCCCCATACAACCTCTCTAGCGTTAGCAGCTTTTTAATTAAGTACATCTCCCATCTATTTTCGATTTATACCAAGAAAAAGAAAATAAAAAAAACTGTCAGGCAAACAATTTATGTTCCATTGGTGATGCCCCATGGGAACGCCTCTCTTTTGCACATATGTACCATACCGACCCTCAAAATAGACTCGATCGTTTGGCTTCAGGAATGTGTGAATGCCAGTGGCATCAACGCCACCTTCTACACTCCACATGTTGGCGCTGCCATCATCTAAGTCATTTCCAAATTAAAAAACAATAATTTAGAGATAAAAAAAAGAAGGGAAAGTGGGCGGATTTCCTTCTGGAGGCGATACCAGATGTCGTCACTGCCGCTTGTGGCCCGCAACGACGACGACGTGACAGCAAACATCATCGAGTCATTCCTCAGCAGCAGTCAGACAATCATTTTGCCCGTTGATTGGACTAAATTTTGGGAATTTAAACGCAATAAATTAGTCTGCTTGGGGCGTGGCAGACGTTTTTTTTTTTCATCAACCCCATCCCCAGAGTGCCATGCTGCCAAGAATCGGTTAAGCCTTTTGCCCCGAAATAATCCGTTTTGGCGTTCGGAAAACACAAGACGATTAAGAAAAAAAAAAACTGAAATGGATTGCTCCCGAGAGGGAGGAATTCTGGGTCACCTGATGTCAACACGTCAGCCTGCTGTCAGATTGTTTCCATTTGAATTGTTTTTTTTTGCAGATTTATGAAAGTCGGTTTTAGTCCTTGGACAATGGAAGACGGGGGAAAAAAATTACAAATTTCACGCGAAATTGCCCGGCAATCATTTTAAAGTGAGAACATCTTTTGAATATGTACTCGGGACCACTGAAAAGGGATAAGAGAGAGGAAGGGAGTCCAAAAAAATCCTGGTTCTGGTTGATGAATTACTTGCGTCCGTTTGGTTTTTATTTTTTTCGCTGGCGAGGTCCTTGTTTGTGTGGCTCCACTTTGTTTTGTTAGTTTTTATGATTTAGAAGATCATTAAATTTAAGGAAAATCATAAATTTGTTGGTTCATCCAAGATGGGATGAGGGGACTCCTTATGGGAGTAGGTACTAATGGTTTTCGAAGAGGTTGTTGTCGATAGTGAAACAACTTTATGAATTTTTTAAGTCTAGAGATTTCTTAAATCTTGTAACTGAGAGGGGAGCGACTTTTTGAAAAACCCGCACTTAGGTTGGAGCAGCAGGCTGGAAGTTGTAACATAACTTAGACCAGATAAGGTCCTTTACTACATGGATCCGTTCTTCAAAAATATTACTCGCAGAACTAGTTGGAGCTTGCTATGAAGCGTTGGAGGCTGCCTATGTTAAAGTCATTCAGTTCGCTCCTAAGTGTGTTTTTCTACGAGCTGAGAGGGCTGGACATGTACAAAGATAGTGGAGAATTGTCACCTCTTTCGCCTCGTTCATGCAGCTTCTACAAAAGTCGTTTTAAAGGAGACCCAGCCTGTAGGTATGTTTGCCGATGGTGCAGTGTCTCGTAATGACACCTACTACGGTGCTTATAAGTAGTCTTGTCTGACTGATGAGACAGTGAGAGCATTTGAGATCCAGCTTCGGCCGAATCGGCTTGGTAATGAAGCAAGTACTACCTTCTGTCAATCTGTGATTGGCGATGTCGATCGCGTTTCTTTTAAGTAGCAATTTGCAGGTAGCGAGAGGCCACTCGCACTAAAGTTTCCATGACATTGATTCCAATGAAGCCAAATCTTTGGTTGTTTCGAAAATTTCAAGTAGGCTTTCTCTGTGTTCGAAGCTGGCTCTGGTTAGATTCAGAATCGGGAAAGGGGTGCAATCGAATTATCATGAATTTCTTCAAAGACAGTAAAGAATCTGATGCTTGAGTCTTCCTGAAGAGGGACATTATTAGACTTCATTCTTCGTTGTGCAAGTATGCAGCTTGATGTTTTTTTTTTGACTCGAACCAAGACCAGCTTGCTCAGCAGCATGGTGACTACCCTGATATCACGTTCTTTGTTATCATACAATACAAGTCTCTAAACCTTTGGCTTATGTTGCAAAGATGCTAGAAACCGAAAGTTGAAACGGGGCAAAATCGTAGACCTACGACTTATGTATGTGGGACAGAAGTTATCTTGCTTCCTAAATACAGCTCCAAGTGGTTTTATTTAAAAGTCGTTCCCTTGAGTTTGGTGGACACTTTCAAGATTGATAACAGAACAGATGTAAGTCTGGAATATTCTGCAAGTCAACCCGTGCCTATTGATCAATTTTAGCCAGAACTCCTCCATACTCAAGATAGAAATCTAAGCCATCAGCTGTGGTATGAGAACAATCTTGTACTGCCAGACCCGTAGCAAGGCCACTCAAATACGGTGGAATTAAAGCAGTTTCACAACATCATTATGGTGATCTTGATCTATCCTCAAACTTTCGTTAGCGATTATCCTGCCCTTTCGTCGATCTATTCGCACCGAAGGAAAAAGTCGCATGGAAGCCACAGATCTTTTGTAACTAATTTCCTCCCAAAGCAGGGCTAACGTCCCCCATCCAACTCAATTAGCAACCTTCTCTTCGAGAAAACAAAATTGACAATATCCTGTCGTAGTTTGTTTCCCTTTGCACAAACAAGTCCTTAGGAACAAACAAATCGGTGATGCGCGCTCCATACAATCAACTTAGTTTTGATTAACGAAACCATCCCAGATCCCAGTAGCAACATTTCATCTGCGTCACCATTCATTCCTTGCCAACCCCATGAACCTGTTCAGAATTTTTAATAAGAACGACTGCACTGTGCACATGGATTCTCTTTACAAGAACTCCACCACTTTTTTTTTTTCTTATTTATTCATTGCAAGGTGCCTGCCAGTCAAAAGGCAGCGTGTAACCCTCCAAAGAACCCACTTCCAACCGCACACACATATTGTGAATTTTGGCAAACATCCTGCGTAACGTGCTGCGTCGACATCGTCATCAACATGGTAATGCCACGCGTCACAGTCAACCGGGGGTTCGGTTGCACAACAATGAAATGACGCCGTCCGGTGTCGTCGTCGTCTGCCATTCATTGGCTCTGGTTGCATCACACAAGATAGACCTAGAGAAAAAAAAAATCACCATCGTATCCTTTTTTGTTGATTAAATGCCCAGAAATTGGCTGCAAGTGCCTCTTCCTCAAGCCCACCACCACCACCACCACCACCAGGCCAATCCACAACCGACCGAGGTCAGGAAAGACGAAAATGTAATTTAACTACCACAATGGTGAGGACTCGCCAAAATAAAGGACATTCGCCAATTGTTGCTTCTCACCCTCGCCTCGTGTGGCATTGCATTGTTTTCCAGCTGAATCCAGCATCCCTTGGTAATTTATTGCAAAAGTGTGCCAAGAGGATCGCGTGTGTATTTTTTGTATCCCTTCCACCATAAAAGGGACATTTATATTGGCTTGCCAGGATATTGCGAAAAATGATGGCGCAACGATAATGAAACGTATGGATACGACATACATACATACGTACACAAGTGCGTGTACATGCATTTAAAGGATTCATCACTCGTAGTCGCAAGGATTTAAAAATTTCCACTTCCGTGCTGTTTTATTGCGCGCGCATTTAATCCGTTCTTCTCGTGAGTAACACGCTGCCTTGAACCGCCTCTGCGTAATAATAGCGCCCGCCACAACGAACAACGAGGGCACATTAACTCTGATTTAAGGATGCACAATCCGGTCGTTCTCAAAGGACATTCTCCTGATTATTGCTTATTTATTCAAAAGTAAAACATATATATTAAAATCATAACAGGAGGGAGGCTCAGCATCCTTCTGGAGCTATGCGAAAAATGCCAGCGTGAATGTTGTAAGAGGACCCGCCAGGATACGCAACAATGGCAACAGCAGCAGGATGCATTTAATTAACTTTAGTCATAAATAAGCGGTAGTGTTCTCCTGTTTATTTTACTCTTGAGATTATGTGTGCGGTAATTGGAAATCATTTCTGGTTTCGGGGAAGGACACCCCGAATAATGTTGTTATTGTCTCGACCCAAGTGCATGATTTTTACGACGCGAAATAATTTGATTGTTTTAAGGGAGCCAATGGAGATGAAAAGCTTTTTATTTTACTGGAGATGTTGACCTTGGGGCTCGGTTGTGGCGACTGCTGGGACTGATGGAATGGGTGTTCAATTAAAATCGGAATTTAATCCACTTAACTGTTGGGAAACGGCTTGATATGTGACTGAATGGTCTTCAGATTGAGTGGCAAAAAGGAAAGAGTCGTAAGGACTTAGAAAAGTTAAAATGTTGCTGCGGACATGTGCATATTCTGAAACACAAAGGAACTGCGACTCACTTTGGATAGAAAATGCAGCATCAAGAGCTTAAGCAGACCCTAAGAAGCCATAAACTACAGAAGTCGTCTCTCAACTATGCCATTACCAACCGAAAGCGTTCAAAATCTAGTGACCCACCGTCATGGAGAAAGTTCCATAGACCATGGGTGCCTACAGGAGCAACTGATGAATAGTTGTCTTTAAGTCCGGTTAGCAGACCGATTTTCAGGGTGTAGTAGATCACTATACGGGTTGTACAGCCACATCAACTAAGCCAGGAGAGTGAATCAGAATTGGCCTTCATTCTGGCCTAAGTGTGTCCCTGCTAAGCGGGAACAGCCACCCAACCTAACCTTACCTCCGGCATCGGAAAATTTTCAAGAAACGGCACCATATGAAAAGACCGCGACTCAAGTGGTGCACGCAAGGGGAAGGGGACGTCAACCAACTTAGCGTGCGAAACTGAACGCAGTTAGCTAAAGACTGAGTTGACTGGAGGCACTTTTTGGTAGAGCCCGATGTCCTACCCGAACTGAAGCTCCACCGTAAGTAGATCACTTCCAGTAGACCCTGGATCACTTCCAGTAGCAGGCAGACATCGTCACTGTCTATTGAATACTTCTGCTTTCCTCCATCAAAAATCTCTTAAGACCACCACGAGTCGCAGTTGTGATAGTATGACTCCCTGTCGTGGTCTACCTTAGTTCTGCCATTGTAAAAAAACGGGTACCTATTTCCTTCGTATAGAGCCTAGGAGTGTTCCATCTGATTTCCCTTCCTTGATAGCTTGATGATCAATCCGCTGTTGTAGTCTTCTGGAAAGCAATCCGTTTCAAATGCGCTGGTAGGTTAGGTTAGGTACGTGGGCTCTCGAAGAGAAACTACCTCTACGTCCCACTCAGGTCACTACAGACCCATTAGAATGGGTATCAAGGGGGACATCTTACCCTACACAGTTAAAGAGTATAAAACTGTTAAGCTTACTTACTGTGTCTGCTGTGGTACAAATCATCTTGTGGATTTAATAAAGTTGTTCAGGTCATTCACCGTTATTTCGGATAGTTCCTCGAGATCCCGGAAGAAGTGACGGTACAGGCCATGAGAGTGACAGAGGAAGTAGGTTGTATCCTCATGAACTTCCTCGCTACCACAGCCCCTACACAGATCTTCTTCCGTAATAGGGAGTTTCTTCATGTGGTACCGCAGAGTGTTATGTCCCGTAATCACACCTATAAAGGTGGAAAGGAATCCAGTCGATGTAGCAATCCTTCCTTTAAGTTTGACAGAAGTCGGATCTGACATCTTGAAGGCTCACTGTTATATAGTGATTCCATAAGAATACCCTAACTAAGAATATAAATCCCAAACCTTCATATTCGAAGAAGGCCAAGTCAAAACTCAATTTTTAAGATCAAACTATCGCAGAACTGGGAGTAACGTACTCGGAATAGGAGAGGATGTAAGGCTTTGGTGTCCGGGACAGATATCCTTCTCTGGTCAGAAGTCCTTTAAGGAAAATAACTTAATCTGAATACACTTTCATTCTTTTCTTCCCATTTCGCAATGACAGTGCCAAGTCCTTGCTTCTCCTTGCGGTGGCAATCGACTTACCAACAATTTCCAACCTTTTCCGTTTGATGAGACAAAAAAGGACTCAAACTCTGCGGAAAAATTTCATGAATAATGGAAATATGAGCAAAAAACCGACCACCCAAAGGATAGTGGAACTTTGAAAACCTAATTGAATTGCAAGGAACCTTCAACATTTACATGACTAATTACAGGATCTGCGATTAAAAACTTCGATTGGAATCGACACGTTTTTTATTTATTTTTTTTTAATTTTTCAACACTCAAAGGCGGAGCAGGAACAAACTTTCAAAACACCGAGGTACTGTTTTTAATAAATTTTCCCCACATAAAATCCACAAAACTAATTACAGGTGACGTTCGACGTTGTGCCCAAATGGGTGGTAGCGGAAGAGACTGACTACGTTCACAGGGCAGGATAAAACAAAAATTATTTTTGAATTATTGATTTGCGTGGGTTTTGCGCCCAAACTGTGTTGCAAAAATGAAGTTGTCTACGCCTTATCGATGGCTGGAGATGGATAGATGAGATGTGACTGCTGAAGGTTCACTTGGAATTCCATGGATTCAATGGAGCCACAAAAGCGGAACCGTCTAATTAAATGTGACTTGTGTGTAGAGGCAGCCTCCTACTGCAAGTCTGTCTCACTTATCTGAGGTTTTATCTTTCTGCACCTTGTTTGTCACACCGAAGGAGGAGACGGCGCGCCGCACTCTGCAGTCTTTTTGTTTTGCTTCGGAGCACACGAAACAACGCCTTAACTCTACGAAATGGAATATGAATTGATTAGTTGATTAGTGTGTTGGAATGGACAACTTCAGCGCAAAGTGCACAAGAAGACGTCGGGGGGAATTGTGTTTATGTGTGGATTCTTATCGAAGGAATTCCAAACATGGAAATGTAATTTGATTGTCCGTCTGATAAGCTATGTGAGGTGGCTGAAGGCAATCCGGTGAATGATGCAATGGCATCGCTGCAGAAATGTCATACGGAATCTGATTCCGCTTTCTGTGTGTGATTATCTCTTTGGATGGGTACATCTTTGAAGTGGACCATTGCGATAAGATCTGCGTAGGATCATCAATTGGATTTATATTTATGGGCTTAGGAAACCTTTACTTAGTTTGTTGTAGTGCATTAAGATTGGAAGAAGGTGTGTCGCGATAGCTTGAGATAAATATATGGATTTATTTCCTAATCGCGTGCGCTGTATGGGGAATCCATCGCTATTTGTCTTTTGTAAGTTATGACTTTGGTCAGCGGTTAATTAATGAATATGGAACGAAAGTCCATTTATACTTATCGGATCTAAACGACGTTGAAATCTCTAACCACTCGATGTTGACAAATTGAAGGTTGGGTTCATAGTCTATGGTTAGTTTTTTCTTGGTTTTGAGATGGGCCTGTCAGGCTTCCAAAAAATATTTTGTGTGGTTCCAATGGCATAGTAGCCGATGGTTTGCGAATGGAGACACGACATTGGTCTCGACACGAAGTTGGTCTCGTTTTCACTGTTTCGTTCACCATAGGTAGGTAGGTAGAGGTGGCTGCATGTCTGTTTGGTCTGATCTTTTACTAAAGTCGGTATTTTGTACTTGGCTAACGTACATATACTGTTTTCAATTGATAGATTGCTCAAGCGTCTGCACAACCTCATCCAGGGCTGCCTACGTGGACTTTTCTTTTAGGTAAACATGTTGGGACTATGATAGTGACAATCTTTTGAGAGTGTCCTGATTATGCAAGTCCAAGATATGTTTAAGAGTTTTAAGTTCGAAGCATGTCAAGCTAAAATGACTGAAACCTTTAGTTGATTCATAACCTCATGGCTGTAATTCTTCTCCAGTTCGGGGGAATGTGATTGAGTCGAAGGGAGCAACGATAAATGGCAATGAACTAGGATATTACCTTCTCCAAGTTCTTCTAGAGCATTATAGGTAAAATCTCGTCAAGACCTGGTAACTTGTAGCGGAAGAAACTGTCGATGGAGCAGGAGATCTTTTCCTCGTTGATTACGGGTAACGTATCATAGTTGCTCAGGAGCACAACAATCGGAGCTTTATCAGTAAAATCCCGTCAAGACCTGGCGACTTGTAGCGGGAAAGACTGTTGATGGAGCAGGAGGTCTTTTTCTCTTTGATTACAGGTTGCATAGCAGAACAACAATCTAAAAATAAGTTTTCATTCGGAGTTACATGGATTCTTCAGTGGAATCTGTCAATGTCGTATCGTTGTCAACCATACTGTACACGTTTATTATCGGCAATAGTATCAAAGAGCCTACTTTCCTGATGCTGATAGTTGAACCTTGTTTCGCTAGTTCGTCCTCTATTTGGTTCTCTTCGCTTAAGTCTTTCTGTGGGGATTTGAAGCTGGTGAAGAGCTCTGGAGTGAAAATAAAGTTTTAAAGGTTATTAGCTAGAAGCCAAGCTCTGGGTCTCTCATGCGAAGATTTAGTATGAATGTCCATGATGCGACCTCAGAGATACCATGGTCTGTGAACGTGCATGATGTTCAGGTTCTCTGTTGGCCATTATGAATATTTGTTCGGGCCTTTTGCGCCAGCAGTCTGGTCTCCTTGGTGCTCGTGAGTACCTCCGCGAAGACGCTCTGCTACTGTTGTTGATTGCTCGCATTGAGCTGTAATTAACTCGCTAGAGGGGATTAGTATCTCAGCCTCTAAGTCTAAGAAAATTGTCTCCTTTTCGAATGAAGTAATGGAAGCCGCATCAAAGTTCTCATTTAGAAGTGAGTTGGCTTACATCCCGACTTCAATACGGGTTTCCTCTTGTGGATTTTTGATTATTAGAAGAAATTTCATTCCCACAAATAGGTAGGGAAAGGAAAGTAACCAGTAGCACAGCCGCGCATTATCAGTGGAAGGGACTTATATTAAGAACAGAGGTATCCAGACATCCGGAGTTCGGGACCAGCGACTAGCGTAACCATCAGCTAAGTCGCGGTTCAGTATTGGCTTTGAACTGTAGCTATTGGATTCCAGATACTAGGCTCCCTTTCTAAAACTGTAGAGACGAATTCAACGCTCATCTCTTGCATGGATTCCTGTCCATTCTTCCACTGACCGTGCTTTGATATTTTTATGTCTCTAAGGCCGAGTTTCCTTCCTTGTAATCTCATCACAGCATGACATACTACCAGCTGAAAATTTTCAACGAATTCCGGATAAAGTGCCAAAGAAATGATGAGACTGTTGATGAGCCGAAGGACTACCATCTGCGAGGTTTCAAAATTTCATTAGTCCTCCGAGGCCTAAAATAAAAAACCAAAACATTTCCTGATTATCCATTCCAACACATTAACGTACATTCAACAGTTTTCAAACAAACATGTCAAACCGTATGACCTCCAACTTATGTCGATTTACGACTTCCTTAAGCAGCGTACGTCTGTCGTCATCCTCAACTGCATATCAATTTTCCATGGTAATTTATCGGAATTCGAGAAAACTCCGCCCGTTTTCAACAGGATGAAATCGGATCCTATATTTATGTTCCACAAACTCTGCATTGGAAGAGAAACTAGTTTTTTTCCTACATCCAGTCCATCTGACTCCTTAAATAGCAAATAATTTCCCAAACAATTTCTGCTCTGTGTCCTAGTAACCTTACACACTTCATTCATCTCGTATTACCATCAACAAGGATACATTGACTATGAATGATCATCCTTGTCGATACGTAATGAACGAAAGGATCGAATATCATCACATTTTGGCTAGAGTTTAGTCATGTGCTTGAGTGCATTGTTTCCCTGCTCATCGTCTATTTTATGTGCTAATTCTGCACAGTACACCACCCAAGGATAATAGTGCAACAGATGCCCAAATACACAACAAAACAAAAGATAAACGTCTCAATCTCCATCTATACAAACAAGGATAATTTTACTCCTTTACGTTTGACTGAACTTTATGTATTTTGTGTTATCCTTGTTGCATGCATATCACTTTGACTGGCATCTGAGGGTGTATAGTAATTTTATTTCCAAAACCATATAATTTAAAGGATAATAGAGGATCGTACACCACAAAGGATTTTTTTTTTGGGGTTTTCTCTTACCCAAAAAACCAAAGAGAAAGGAGAAAAAAAAACACACACTGAGATGAAGTTTGAGGGGTTTTAGCTTTTTTTTTTCTTTAAGGATAATGCCATATTAGATAGATACATATAATGCTCTTCCTTGGTTGCACAATAAATTTTGGTATCCGTCTCAGACAGAAGCAGCAGCAGCAGCAGTCAACTCCAACACACAAAACCAAACCCAAAAAGGAATCATCCTATTGTGGGCTAATTTTTAATTCAGAGCACATGATGTGAAACTAAAAGGATATTCGGTTCTCTCTCTCTCTCTCTGTGTGTGTTGCTGGCTGAATTGATTTATAAGGATACAATCAGGAATTGCGGTTTGTGTTTCACTCTATCTGCCATGTGTGTGAGTGTGTTTTTTTTTTCTGGGCCAGTAGATGGGAGGGAATAAATTTATTTTTTGCAGTTGACTTGTTTTGCAAGGATATATGAAGAATTGCCTGGTGGTAGTGATGGTTGTATTTCTGTTTAACTCAATGAATGTTGAACGTTCTTGTGTGCAGGATGCTTGGGATGTAATTAAATTGATATAAGGAAGTGGGGTAGATAATTAATTTTGTCATCTTGACCATTTCAGGTCGGATTCAGAGGAATCAGAGGAATCAAAGGAATCTTACGGAATGTTTGGTGTTTTTTTTTTTTTTTTTTTTGGGGCAGTAATGGAGCTCTGACGGGATTTAATTGGTTTTGTATTCCTGAAACGACTCATTTATGGAGAAGGAAGCGTTGACGGAATTATTGAATCGGAAAGGAATATTTTTATTTATCTTTTAATTATCGCATAACTCGTGAGGGGGGGGGGAAGACAATTCAAGCGGATAATGGTAATGGATCAATTGGAAAGATTTGACTTATTTCGAGATGACTTTGGTGGCCAGTCTGAGGAATTCAGTGAATTGGAATGCATTTAGGGATTGTTCTGAACGGTATCGTCACCATAACAAAGAGTTTGGGAGTATATTACATCACATTTGTCTGTTCACTGTTATTTCTTACAAACAAAAGCTGGGAAACTTTTGAAAACTTTTAGCGAAATACCTCTCAGAATAGACTTACAAAAGGCTATATAGGCTAGTAGTCGATAGATAGAATCCCTAGAAGACAAACCTTGGAACTAAGAACTCTGGACGTAGCCTTTACACAACAAACTGGTTCCCGACTATCTAAGGAGGATTGTTGCTCAGTATTTCGTGTACACAGGACGAGTATGAGAAGGATAATTGTGTCAAGGAATGTGAAGTCAAGAAAGGACTATTGCAGGGTTGAGTGTTAGGAACCCATTTATCTACGACGGGAACTTTCGACTTAATATTTCAAAAGAAGCAGGGATGGTGGTTAACATGAGCTAGTCTGACCCTTGTTAACGAAAAGACAGAGACTGCGCATTGAAACTGAACTAAGGTTAGTCGCTGTAGCTCAGTGGTTACGGTTATTGTGTTTGACTGCTTAGCGGGCTGATCCAGGTACAAGATAGCAAAAACAACCACAACAACGGGGCTACAAGCAATGACAAACCTCGCAAAATATAGTTCGTCTTGAAAAACCTTCTCAATCTGCCAATCGGAGTCGGCAATAAAAGCGGTCGACCCTTTTCACTCGTGAAATATGAGTGGTTGCAAGGAGCTAGGCTTTAGGTCTCTACGAGCTATTGCACCAAATATTTGTGCTTGTGTTTGTGAATGATGTCCCATTTAAGACTCGCTTTCAATTAGCACTTGGAGTATATATGCGAGCACTGCTCTATCGAAGACAATTTGTAGAAGGAGATCTTCAGCGTCAAGTATACTATCACTTCTTTCCATGAATTGCATTGTGCTACTTGCTCTGCGCATCCAATTGAATCGAAGCCTAAACCTCTCAACTTGTCGGTGACAATTGACCATAATAAAACTCCACCTCATTTTGCTAAAGTGAACACCGACGATGCATGACCAGAAGGGTAAGTCAATTCGTTATTGCTTCTACGTTCCATAGTCCCTTCCAGCGTTTCATTTGATGGCCAGTTTACTGTGGTAATTAACATTGACGCTAACGCTCCGCTCGCTTACCTCTCGGGTCGAAAAGACAGCCATTGTTGAAGTTGAACCCTCGTCATAAACCCCCTTGTCATAAAAAACGACAAGTTCATATTTTATTCATAACTGTTTCGCTTACCGACTACACCACATGCCTCATCCATGGCTTCAATTTTAATAATAAAAATGAATTGACACCCCATATCCTGCAAAATTCATCCGTCTAAATATGTACTCGTATATATTCCCCTGGGAATGTCAATCCACAGAATACTTTCTCGTACAAAAAAAAATGAAAATTATGATAACTCCCAAAGGACTCGTAAACTTCTCAGGAAAAAAACAATCCTTACTGGTAATTACCGAAAATTCAAAATGAACTCTCCACTCCAAAGGCAGCCACTTGTCAAAATTGTGTCAAAAATGCCTCAAGGTAGCACTTAAAATCTGAAAAATTCACCATTGAATGTCAAAGATCGCTTTAACTTTTTCACCAACGGCAGTGGTGGTTTTTTTTTTTTTTTTTACTTCCTGTGCACAGTTATTTGTTCTTACTTTCTCTGACAGTCGTTCTGTCGTTTTGACAGTTCTCATTCGAGTTGTTTTCTCCATCGAAAAACACATCACTTTTGTAGCCGCTCTCTGTGTAATTCTGATTGACATCCCTCTGACACATTTGGGCTTTTTTTGGTGTCTGCGTCTTCGTCTCTGTCTCTCGAAGGCACGTCCATCCAATTCTGTCCCGCAAAAACACATTACACCATTTATGCCAATTCCTGTGGGGAATTCAACACAACAGGGAGAGCGACCCAACTTAACCATCAGTCACTCTCATTCATTGGCAACCGTGTTTTCGTCAGTTTCCCCTGGAGAAATGTCATCTTTTGGTGTTCAACGGTATAAGCAACTAGCCACCCTTGCGAAATGTCAACGTCGATGTTTTTACGGTCTATCGGACACACTTGACACTTTGATGCATACGGCACAATGGGTGCGGTGCGCAAAATTGGACAAGGGCACTCTCACAATTGTATAGGGTTCGACGCCATTTCTCCGGCGCGCATACAATCCTTCGGGTCAGGGAACCCTTCTCAAAATGGAAATTTCATTATTTTAACTGAAAAGTTGTTTTTTTTTTCTTCAGAGTGATAGTGTTGCGCAAGGATACGTTCGCTATTGTTCGGCTGGAAAACTTTCGATTTTGTGCTCCGCTGAGTGAGTAATGAAGTTCGAGAAGGAAGCCGAAGCAGAGGAAGGTTTACATTGGCCTATCATATGGGTGCTTGGATTATTGGTTTATAATAATGTTTCGGATTTTTACCAAAAGAGAGAGTCCTTGTGGGTCCCCGATTTGAATTTTGATTGGAGATTAAAAAATATATTCGCAGTTTTCCAAGGGAGATTATGTCATCGTGTGCGGATATAATCCGAGATTATTAGGGGTTATTACTCCTTTGTTTGATGTTGAGATAATATTTTGTGAAATGAATTGATGAGGGGTTGCTTAACGCGGGATTAGTGTGAACGCTCGAAGCGGGAGAGTGCAGCTATTATTTGTACAAAATGATGCGCGACAAAAGGATGGGTCGGGTACACTGCTGCTTAAGGCGACAGATTTATGGGAAATTGATGATTGGTCAGAGAATTAACGATGATGATCGATAAACACATTAGCCGGTGTTGAATTGATGGGTGTGTGCGTAGGAGGGCTTGCATCCTTTCTGTCAACATCCATCTTCGTCAAATATTATACCAGCTCTGTAGGTACTAAGTACTGAAGGCACTTTGGTAATGTTCTATGCGATCTACTGTGTCTACTTTTCTTCAGTCCCATGTTGGCTAATTAATTCACCACAGCTTGATGCTTAAGGTAATCCATTTCCTTTACCCGAGCTTGTCGATGGTTTTCATGGCAAGAAGCGTTTCATATCCACATCTTCCAGTGGCTTAAGCATCACTCTTGATAGGGGTTCCTGACAGTGGATCACTCATTCAGAGGTCTAAGGCGTTCCCTTCCATGTTCTGTAGACAGTAGCATCCCTGTGGCATTCAGTAGCATCCCTTTTAGTCTCCGTTATCATTGTAGCATATTCCAGGTGGACAATCCCTGACTCGTCAAGCTTCTATTTAGTTCGATGCTCGATTGTATAGATATGTTAAGTGTCAGAGTCAGTTCTGTATCAGTGAAAACGTTCCTGAGAATGGAAAAGCTATTTAACTCGCAAGGCATTAGCCATCAACATTAGGGCAATCATTTTAATTCAAAGTTCCACAACATACTTAGGGTAGGTTAAGTATGACGGTCGAAGAGGAAAAAGCTATTTTCTCTACAGGTACAGTGGAGGTTGGATTGTCAGCTCAGTCAGTTCAAGGTCTTGAGAAGATCCCTTTCCTGTCGGTTTATCTGTGACCAGTAACCCAGTAACCTTGAGTTCATCAAAACGCTTGAGTTCATCACAACAGTGTTTAACAAGCTTGCAAATTGTAATCAATGAAGATAGTCAAATCATTCCGCCTCAAGTTCTGCCAACATCTCCGCCTAGGCTTGTCATCTATCAAAAATGAAAACCATCTTGTCATCGTCTGAGTTATGTCAATGAACAGCAATCGAAGTGATGACAGCCATAACAACAATCTCATTCTTTAACATCAAGCTCCTTCGGCATTTATTCAGAGAGCGCGTGTAGACCTCCCTAACGATTGGCACCTCCATTCTAAAAATAAGCTTTTCGCATTTCTTTTACAAAATTATATGCATTTTCGATCCCTACTGCGACTTGTCTGTATGGGTTTTTAAGATGAAGACCCCATTCCATTAAAGCAAAGAACCGCTTTGCAGTGTGTCGTGTGTTGTCAGTTTTTTGTGATTCTATTAACTGTGTAAGGCCAGATGTCCGATGACAAAATCTACTCCAATTCAAACTACTACATAACTTCCGTCCATTCCCCTACAAAAAAAAAATCCCTAAATCTCCTTAAAGAATGTCTGCTTCCTTTTGAATTGCTTCTTTTATGCTTCATCGAAATTGATACACGATGTTAACAGTCAACACCTCCAACACAAGACATTCCTCAATGTCCTGGAAAAGTGCCATCTTCTTTGGAATCAAAATGAGGACCATACTTTTTGATAGATTACCACAAATGCACACGAACATTGGAAAAAAAAGGATGTAATGCTTGGTGAAAAGAAAAGTGTCCTCCTACTGTGAGATCCTTTAACCAAAAACCGCATCAATAATAAAGAAAAAAAATAAGGGCAGCAACCGAATTGAGTTGTTATTCGTAGAAGTAAAATTTGAACACTGTGCGCGTTCCTGGTGAAAGGACATGAATTGAAAAGGAATGCGGTATCCCTTTTTATTTTGGATTCTTCTTAACAACTGTGCTATTATCGGTACATTGTATGTACAAATGACCGCATTTAGTAGACCGACTTTTATTCGAGATCGTCAATCATCCTGTTTTTTCTTTTTTTTTTTCTTTTTCTTTTGTGGTCTTAATGTCCACCTACGACAGGCAGGCAGTTTCTGGTTGTGGTTTAATAGCAGCAGATGTTTGCTGGTATACCACAAAAATAGGTGTTAACAGGAATGTTTTATATTTAAGGACTTTCTAACCACATGCTCGAATGAAGACATTTTATGGTTGAACTCGTATATCAAGTCAAGAAGGTGTCATGAGATAGCGAACACCCGTCGATAGGTATTCCTTTTATGCCATCTGACTGTCATCTTTAATGTCTTGATAGTCATGACAGTTATCCTTATTCATTTAACATCTTTTATAGGAGGCATGTCATGATCACGTACTGGATATAGTTCGAAGTTAGTTGACAACTCAAAACACTTATGGAGCGTCCAACACAAGAAGACGCCTATTGAATTTTTAGTTCACTAAGTCATGCTCGATCTCTGAAACTTAAGTTCACTGATTCCTGCCATCTGGATCTTTGAAACATCCTTTTGGAGGAGTAAAAGTGTAACAGCGACACATTTGAAAGCACCTTCAGATAAAAGAATTCTCCATCCAGCATTGGAGCTTGAGTGCTCGACATTGAAAGGTCTATACACTGTACAATGTAGTCATCCCTACTTATGGCATAATGGATTAGTGACCGGTTCTGGAAAAATGTATATCCAATGCAACAAAATCAATGGCAGTGAGAGACTCCCGCATGTTTCTGAACAAGATCGTGAACCAGGGTTATGTCATATTCTGCTAGATCCCAGGGGTCCCAAGATCTCTAGGAACAGGCAAGTAGAAGCCTTGACATAGTCAATGGACCTGTTTGTCAAGCACCTGATCCAGGCCCATTTGACCAATCTTCGATCCCAAAAGATCGAAAGCGTTAATCTGACCGAAGCTTTCCAAATAGGAGACTGTATCCTATCTAGACACGCTCGGCGTTTGGATATTATAAGCAAAGATTCCTGCTTCAGAGATTAAGAAGAGGAAGAATTGATCATATACTTCTCCTGCATGTGTCCCGCTCTCGCGAACATTAGAAAAAACACCCCAGCTGGTTACCATTCAATGGTCTAAACTATCTGTGCTTTTACATTTAGGAATCAAATTTGTTTCGGGAGAAGACTGGAATTTCCCACTCTAACAATCACAATGGTATTACAATTGACCTAGCTCTTTCCGAGAGGACTAGCTAACTGTGTAGAGGAAAATCTAGCTCCAAGTTACGCGCACAAATGGGAAGAGACCTCGACCAACTTGATGTATGAAACTGAAAGCAGCCAGCTAAAGATCGAGCTAATTGGAGGCACAAGTTTGACTCATCGAAAGTAAAGCTACGAGCAGACGGTATGCAAAAGTCGCATATATGTATATGCGAGTGCTGACGTCACGAAAAAAAACGCAAATGTGTCACAAATTCTATACGTACGGCAGTGGCCGAGAACTCGCATATATATTGACGTGTTCAGACAATATGCGAGCAAAAATCGCATATGATGACGCTAAAATAACGCAAGACTCGCATATAGACTTTTGCATACCGTCTGCTCGTAGCTTAAGTTAATTAAGTTTGAATACATTTCTTGGAAGGCTGGTGTCCATTGTGACTTCATAAATCTTCATTACTGCGTGGTGACTAAGTATGATACTAACAATAGCTAATCCAATTTGTCTCTGCCACACAGCAGGCTCATTATTACATCAATATCCTTTGGATTTGGAAGCTTATCGACATCCGACATCAACAACATTCCAAGTATACAAAGATACAGTTTCTAGCTTGAACACCCTTAGAAGTTCTGCTGTGATTCTACAATCAGTCCAATTACTAGGTCCAGTTTGCTGCATTTTTCAGCAGGTTTAGGCATCATACTCTTTATCGCCTAAGTCGGTGCTAGTTTCCAAACTGAGTTTTGAGTCTTTCGGTGTGTCTTCTGGCATTTGAAGCTACCCACTACTGTGAGGTCTTTATATCTTGCTCTCAAGAAACCGTTAACTTGGTTACAAATTGCGATCTTCAGGAAAATGAAAGGTGACCTTAAAAATACATAACTACTCATTCCTTACACCATCTTATACATTTTCAAATTTCAAAAACTCTAAAGTGAATATGCTCTTCCTTGCAACTCTCTTTCCTTACAACAAACAAGGACATTCTCCATTGGGAAGCAAATTTATTGCAAAACACTATTTTTCCTCGTGCAAAACAGCAAGTGCATTTCCTGTTTCTTCTTTCCACCACCACAAGAGATACCGGAACTCAGCCAGAAACGGACATAGAAAAGCTGAAAAAAAAAATACAAATTTGGAAAACATCCTCGAATAACATAACATTCATTTATACACATCCTTGGAATTATCCAGCACTTTTGAACAGGAAAAAAAAAACAAAAAAATTCAATTCAAAAATAAAAGTGCTAGACAAATATAAAAATAACCTTCAAGCAGAAAGTATGCATGTCCTGCGGGACGAAATAATAGCATAACAAATTCCACACTGGAATAATATAGTCGCAACATGCAACAAACTAGCAATCCCATGCGGGCTTCTAGTGAAATATATTTTTACGTTGCATCCTTCGGGCGGATGTATCCTGGATGCGGCCATTTTTTCAATTTAGAGGGCGCAGGGATTTAATTTTTTTTTTCCTGTGTCCATTGTGTGTTGCAGCGTGCTGCTCTCTTCGGATGCTACACACATATATCCCCATTCTAACTCAATTTTCTGCGAAAAAGTGCATTCAAATGTTCATTTCGATTGTGGAGACCTGCTGCCAGGATTCAGCTACCGCTACCGCAGCTGCCACCCACTTTTCGATGCTTGTGCCCATAAATTTAATTGTCCAGCTTTTGTAGCTCATTCTCTGTTTCTCTGTGGCTTCATCCGTGGGAGAAAAATCTATTCTGTTTCTGAATGTGTGTGCGCGACTTTTTTTTTCACTCCTAGTTAAACTTCCGGAGTGCAGTGTGCCCACCATTTTTTTTTTTGTGCTTGGTATTTTTTTAATTAATCTCTGCACTGGACAACTGCACTCTCCGTTTCGATATGTTTCCACACGTGTGTGAGTGTGTGTTTGTTCACTGCTGGTGGATGAGTTATTTGCGTTCTGGATGCTGAACGTAGCGCACTACAAGTTCATAAAAATCCTATCAATATTCTGAACCGGAAATGGGTACTGAAAACAAATAGAAAAAACGAGGAAAAAAAAAGAAAAGTCCTTGAATTGAGTCGAAGTTGGATGGAACGCGCATTCGAAATATAATTCAAGGACCACAAAAGTGTTATTAAGATGACATTTGGAAGTCCACTAGGTGGCATAGCTTTAATCTTAACGTTTTTCATCGCATCTATTTCAAATATTCAATTTCTATCCTCCGCCAGAGTAAATACATTTTTGTGTTGTGTTGAAGTAACATTTTTGACAGTTGCTGTGTTTGCATTTACATTTGCATTTCTATCCATGAGGAGCAGCGATCTGCAGCAATTATAATTCCAATCCATATCCAGGTCTTGTAATGTAAATTCCACAGGTTCAAGTCCTTCTCAACCACTTAACTGGTTACAAAGCAAAACAGTTCCAATAAATCGAAATAGGTACCCACCACACAATCACGTATCTAAATCATCGAAACAATTTTCGTTCATAACTCCCAAACACACACCCACTTCATGTGCGAGTAAGTGCAGCAATTTCATCGTCAAACACAGAACAAACAACGGTTGTGCCTTTCAATAGACTCGTACTCGTATGCATTTCAGATATTTTCATATTTTCCATTTTTATTGTTTTTCCTATCCGCGGTGGTTTGGAGAAACCTCAGCACATCTCTACTGCTATTCTGGAAAATGGATTACATGTAATCCTTGTCCAACACTGAATCTTTTTTTTTTTGCATCCCCAAACGGAATTTTTGCAATATTTTCCAAATATCTATCGATAGCACAGTACACATCCACATATGGAGTATCGCGTACTGAAGGATGGTTACACTCGAACACGAAAAATCCAATTAAACTTGAAAAATATCGAACGCGGTATGGCATTGAAAAAAGGACATTACAAAAAGATTTTCGCTATTTGCATGCAATAAAAATTATCTGCACCATACTACGCTACGTTTGTAGATAGATTGATATAGGAAATATATTTTATGAATGTTTTGTTAATTTATTGATATTCCCTTGAGTTTGAAAGGACGAGACGAGCTTGATATGGGATACATGACCGTCAGACGAACTGGGATGGTGGGTAGATTTGATGAAGTTTCGTGTGAAATGCGACGAAGAATGGTGTACATTTTGAGACTGACTGGGAAGTTTGAAGTACTTAAAGCTTACGAAACGGTAGTCATTTAGGTCGTTTTTTGGAGCATTCCGATTTGGAACTGTTAAATAAAAGAGGAGCTTATACCAAGGTAATTTAAAGTCAGACAACCAAAGACAACAACGTTTGATGAATTCAAGTAAAGCATCATCGTAGATGTAGCTGAGACAATAGTACTTTTAACTTAAATTCGGGTTCCCGGTGTGATTTTTAGAGCCTCTTCTATGCCTTTACACCATGACGGTTTCTATTTTTATGAAGCTCTTCCCAAGCTGCCGTGACTCTTTGTCTTCTAATGTGAGACATCTCAGTATGTAGTTCTTAAAAGGCCAACTCTTGTGTGATCCTGAATTGACGGAATTGGCTTCAGAACTGTCAAATTTTCGAAATTTCTTTTGCAGCTTTCTCCTACTGCAGCACAGATTCAACAGAACAATCGTAACTAGATTTGTTGCTCGGATAACTCTCCATAGGCAGACTTTTTTTTTTATAATTCAATAGCACTAAAGGGGTTATGAACACCCCTTATGATGCTATTCACACCAGGCTAGTGTGGGTGCAGTGATTTTGAAACTCAGGTGGAACTTAGGTTTCAATCTTTTGCTCCGAGGGTGGAGTCCAGAATGACTGGTGATATTTATTCGTATTATTGTCATTGTTTATGATTCACAGTATTTCCATCGAACATCCCGATGTCATTATCAGTCAGTTTTGCCACTTAGGATGGTAAAGTCCAGTTCGGTTTCACCATCGATCAAGACAAGTGGAAGGTCCCTACTCTCTCTACAGATCCTCCTGCACTGCTTACTGCCAAGGCTGATAACTTTTGATGTCCAGTGGTGATCTATCAACATTGTCAGTATCTTGCAAATGAATTATAAATCTATCCAAGTCTATCAAAGTCCTCTGTTTTCCGTCGATAAACACGCGCAAAGTACTTAGCTTATCGTTAGTAAAAACAATATTGACGAAAGAATGCAGTCTTGTGGGACCCCACTTTTCATTTCATAGCCTTCATCTGCGTAGAACGCACCTTTTTGGCTCATCACTAGTATTATACTCCCCACTTACACTAAGCAACGCCTTTTCAAAACCGATGACCCTAGTGGTGGTCCACATAACGTACAGGTGATAAACATAAGAGGAATCAAAGCGAAATCCTGCCTTTTCGGCATCGAGTGTCTAGAATCTCTGGTGATACCCGAATTCTGCTAGCGCATGAGCATATCCCAAACGTAATTGACTGAAACTTGGGCTACAATGGTCACCATGGCTAAGTGATTAGTGCGTTGGATTGCTAAGCGAGAAGACACAGGTTCGTGCCTCAAACCTACCAACCTTTTTTTCGCGACACCATCTTTTTTCATGCCTGCATAACAAGTCTGCAAGAGAAAAGGTTCCCAATCCGCCGTTCGGAGCCGAAAATAAAACTGTAGGGCTCTTCCATCCCATGAATGGTTGCGACAAGCTATTAGCCCTGGATCTCTATGAACTGTCGTGCCGAATATTTGTACAAGCAGTCTTTACAACACAAAGAATCGTACCGTCAACGAATCCCGGTAAATTTTTTTTTACAAAACTAACCCCCTGGACTCCGCCGAAATCATAGCTGACCATCAAGCTAACTGACTTGATGGAACGGAGAGCGGTAATGTGCGGTAGCACCATCTGAATAAGCGTATCTCCACAAAGAGCATTTGA
Source organism: Criorhina ranunculi (assembly GCA_951813785.1). Taxonomy (NCBI): domain Eukaryota; kingdom Metazoa; phylum Arthropoda; class Insecta; order Diptera; family Syrphidae; genus Criorhina; species Criorhina ranunculi. The sequence continues at coordinate 86,091,022 of OX638381.1, read as the reverse complement.
TTTTTTTTTTAACTTAAAAAAGTCAAATGAGCTGCTCAGGCACAGGAAAGCAATTGCTATCTCTGAACCTTCTATAGCCATGCCACCAGAGATTTAACAACGCCTTCGATCAGCACCTGGAATAAATCCCTGAGCAAGTGAAAGAACATCTTCATCTTTAACCAAGCTCAAACCCACCTCAAAGAGGACTTCTTCAACAAAGAAGACTTGTGTAGATTGATAATTTGAACAAAGTTGAGACCGCTTAAATCACGTAACGTCGCAGGCAAAGATGACCTATGACCTGAACTATTCAAGACGGCAGGAGATGACTTGCAAATGGACATGCACCAACTCATCTGTAAGATTTGAATGGGGCAGTCTCACCGGAGCCAGTTACAGAGGCATAAGTGTATTTGCTAAAACGTCTGAAATTATATGAAGCTCTGCTTGACCCCGTAATGTAGCGCCACCTAAGTAAGTCAGAAAGTAACTAACCAAAGCATGAATTTCTGATTCGGTTTTAATTCGCAGATTCTTGACTTTATTTCATCTGAGAATTAGCATTTCACTCTGCAATCCTTAATGTCGTCTTAATCTCATTTATACCCCACTCTATACCACATCTTTGAACACTTCTGCTTCTTCCCCTAAAAACCACAATTGTCTACATTCTAAGGATTTTTTTTGAATTCAAAATCATTTCGCTAATCAAAATTCAACCCTCGCCCACCACTAACTGTACAAGATATGTAATTGAAATCCCTTCGCTGGCTTTCCAAAAGGATAACACCAAAAAGCTAAGATCACTTATTCCCCTGAGTGAAAATTAATTTCCATAATTAATGAAATAACTTCTATTCACACTCACAGCGAGGGTCCTTAAGAGATTGTTTGCCTTGACTTTGGCGTCGAAATTAAACGAAAATAAATTACCACAGTCTTAATTTTTCTGTTTTTTTTTCGCAACGCGTACCCATCTATACGCATTGGTTAAACCGTGTCGCGTCGTTTTCTGCGAATCCTTTGATCTCTAAAAACAAACACACACCCCCAAAAAAACCCGTTTTGGACTATTTTTGTGTAACATCATCTCACCTCAACTAAAAACAAATTTGCTAATTCAATTATGCCGCATAAAATTTTCATCCAGAGAAACATCCTAAGGATATCCGTCGAGTTCTAATAACATCCTTAATCCATGACTTTGTTACACTTTTCCAGAGCCGCCACATCAAAAGCCGGCAGTAATTATCTTTCTCAAAAATTGAACAGCGTACGAGGTGTGAGATGAAACTTAAGAACGACGAAGGAGTAAGGGCTGCGAATGGTTGTGGTATTTCAAAATTATAATTTTAAATTGAAATGTTTTTTTATTTTCGTTTACGGTAAAAGGATAACAGCGCGAGGAAGTGAAAATTGAATTTAACCAACAGAAAGGAGCAAGAGGGATAGATTTCTTTTCAACACGAAGGGGATAAAATTCTTGAGAAAAGGATTCAATAAACGAAAAAAAAAAGTGTTTGATTGAGTTAATTACGTCTAATCCTTTCATCCGTGTGAAAGGAATCTCAACAAGACTCCAGACCAGACTATCCTGAGATTGCAGTTTTCTGTATCCTTTTGCATATTGGCTGTCTGCATCTGGTATCGAAAGATTTTAAGCAGACGTGTCGTGTAGACGAAGAACAGAGCTCCTGGTTGTCATGACAAAATCAGGACATGGACACAGAGAGATTTTTTTTTGCAGTTTTACGTTACTTCCTTCTCAAGTTGTTTGTTCTCTATTGTCGGCGAAAATCTTTTTCTGGTATTACATGATATGACCAAAAAAGGACTCCTCCGATCCTATGAAATTGATTCGCCACCGTGTCGTTGATTAAGATGACAACGAAGGAAGCAAAACGAACGAAAAAAAAATGTCAACAAAAGAGGATCAAAGAAAGGACGAAAGAGAAGTAAGAAAGAAAAAACCCAAGGAACTAGGACAATGTGCATTGTCCTTTTGCCATTTCCCCGGTGCCTTATGTGAGTTGAAATAGAAAATAGCGAGTGATCGATTTATACCTTTGATACCTTCGCCGTCGTCCTTTTTTTTCTTGTTTCAATGAATCTACAGTTCAATTCTTTGTAAATCGGGGTCAACCGAGCGTGCGGTATTGTCCTGTCTGTGAAACTGAGGATTCGTTGCAGTATCTCAGGGCATGGATAATTTTTATTCCGCACACATTTCAAGAAACCAACGATAAGAAGGACCAGGAAATCTGAATTTTCCACGGTAAGTATGCACACCTGGATACGGGGCGGTGTGTACTTTATGATGACAGATTCGCTACGGAAAGGTGTTGGAGGTGAGGTTCTCCTCTTTCAGCTGATGGTTGGTTTTAAAATGTATAGTCCGTGGAATCGGTCATGTAAAGAATCCATTTGATTGGTCATTTGGTAGATCAACAAATGTTAATTCAAACAAATGACGGGATAAATATGCTGGTGGTCGTAATGCGAGAGAAAAAATTAGCATTGATTGCATGGTAAACAAAAGGTAGAACAGTTTGGAAGCTTCAAAATCACATTTTCATACTTTCGTGAGTTTAAATACTCGAGCGAGTGGACCAATGAAAGTCTCAGAATCGATGTCCTTACAAGTTGAGGAGATTATTTTTCACGCAGTTGTTCAGTCTTATAGAAGTGCGGACAGACATATTGATGACAAGACATCAAGGCATCGTTGACATAGTTGACAAGGAAGCCTAGATTATCTAGAGCCGATTTGACAGTCCCTTGCAATCCATACTTTAACTTGAACTTTATCAACGTTTTGGGAGACTCTGAACCTTGAACCTAAGTTCTTTCGATGGAACAATAGAAAGCAACATTTGTTTGAAAGTCACAGCAACACGAAGGCAATTCAAAACTTTCCACAAGCTCAATTGACAGCTTACATGCATATGGCTTAGAATAACTTCAGCAAAGCAAATCTACAGTAAGGGCCCAAATACTAAGCTGCTATACGAGTGTTAAATAATGAACACTGGCTCTCGTGAGTTTACTGTGTAAGTCTAACCTCAGCAGTGGTCGATATAGCTCTGTGGATTGAACGTTGAATTGCTGAGTAGGCTAACTTGGGCTTAAGTCCTAGAGAAAACCAAAAGCTGATTGCGGCATTATCGTAGAAAGAAAGACGAAAAGGAACCCAACAATGGTGGTTTGTTTCGATAGTGAGGACGTTGCAATGATGAGCGTTGATGAGGGTTCCATACGGCATCTTTTTCGTTTTCCTAGACATGGATCTGTTTCTCAATCGCCTTAACAGCCTTAAGAAACAGCGGTTGGCAAGGGTAATTCTCGGCACTGATATCGTTGGCAGAATTAACTGTAGAGCCTCCTTGATGACCTCGAAGTTACAGCTATGCATCGTCACGTTTTGGATAGTGAGTGGGAGGTCTCGTTTATAACAAGATCGATGCCTGCGAAGGTGCCAGTGACCACTCCCTTCATTCTATCAATAATGACGCTAGCTTAGAGCCTGATGTGTTGTTTGTGAGTTTTGCACTATTTTTTTTACTACAAGATTGAAGAAACTGCATGACAGAGAGTCCCTTTTCTAAATCCTCTTGTGATATTAAAAGTCGTCCTGTCATTCTTTCCAACTTTGACGGAGAAGTGAACCTTAAAAAGAAATATCGAAGCGGGACATGGTCTCAATTTACACTGCCATACCCAGCCCTGAAATCAACGAACAGGCGTTGGGTATCAATTTGGTGTTCTAGGGTCTTGGTCTCCTGGTCGAGCGTCGATTTTCTAGACATCAAACCGATCAGTTCGTCGACGAAGGTTTTTAGGTGCTAACACATCACGGCAGATAGAATTTTATAGTCAATTGTTAGGAGGCTTAAGCCGTTGTAGTTGGTGCAAGTGAGGGGGCCTTATTTTAATAGATTGGGCAGATGGTGCTAGGGGTTATGAATACCCTTATGATACTATTCACACAGTGCTAGTGTTGGTGTTGTGATTTTGATACTCAGGTGGTATAAGGTTTCAGTCTTTTTGCTCCGAGGGTGGTGTCCAGAATAATTGGGGAGAATTAATGGTACTCTTGCCATTGCTTATAATTCACAGTATTTCTTTCGGACATCCCGATGTCATTAGTACGATCAACACTTTCAAGTTATATGACCAACCTAATACCAGTGTTATGCCCATGCAATAGGGTTGACGTCAGCTTTTTTTTCAGTTGATCGACTTTTTTTGACATCGGGATTCGAACCTGCGACCTTCAGCGTGACAGGCGATGATGCAACCACTACACCATGGCCACCCTTATGGCAGGTTGGTAGGTAAACTGGTTCATGCTCTCTACCAGGTCATACCGTTCGGCTTGAAATCCGGCCCAAAAGGTTTGCTCGCTTTAGTTGCTTTGACTTCGTTTTGATCGGGGGGCTTAAAGTGATTGTCGTCATACAGATTAGGCCGATCAGACTTTAACAGTCCATAGAAATAATCTCTCAAGATCTTCAACAAAGAGTGACTGTTAACTTTTGTGTTCCCATCTTTTTTCTTACAGGTGGCTCCGGTTAGCTAAAAGTTCATTAACACAAGCCCTTGATAAAGTTTGATTCATTCCATCATCATCCGCTTGTGACTTGTATACCTAACCATCGATCGTTGCATTCATCCATCTCACAACACACATTAAAACTTACTTAACCCATTTTGCAACAGGGATTATATTTCCTAAGAACAAGTTTTCAAAATTCCAAATTTAAAAAAAAAAAGAGAAAACTTCTTCTGCTTCTTCTTCTTAATTTCCATAATTTTTCATCACAATCTCCAGGTATCGCACAAATCACTTGAAAAATTGATTTTGACTTAATCTCGAGATCAGATTCAAATTTAATTTTTCAATTTTCAAAAAAAAAAAATTCCAAATACGACGTAAGAAAAATGAGGATCGGCCCCGTAGTTAATCACCGTCACAGCTCGTTACGAATCTTGGGAAAAAAAAAACGATCGTCACACCACGTGGTAACAGCGTAACACCTCATCAGCTCACCTGGAATCCAGTGCGAGTTCAATTAAAACCGAACTTTCATCATAGATAACCTGCTGCTCGTCCAGCTACTCCCATCGGCACACTGAAAATCGATCTTCTCGGGGGAAAAAAAAACATCGATCGATCGATCTTGTCGTGGTAAAACCCGAAAAATTCGAATAAAATTTGGATACACGCGCAGATACGAGTAAAACAAAACACCAAAGGTCATAAAACAGTCACCTAAACGGTGTCGTAAATTTGTTTAGGTCGCTCCAGAGAGGTCGCTGTGGTCACTGGTCACTGGACTCTGGCTCTCTGACTCTCCCCCACCCTAATTGAGTCGTTTTGTCTTTGGGAGAGTATTAAAATTTAAAATGGTGTACCACTTTGTTGGGAACAACACGCTGCGCACGCGGAGTGGGATCAGAAATATTAAATTTGATATCTTAATCTGTCTTAGATCGGTGGAGAGGGTGGCCCTCGCCGTCCCACTGGCGACCATTCATATGCAAATCGCTTAATTAAAAAAAAAAAAAAGCATGATAGAGGCGAACCCGGTGGACACACATCCGATCGCAGCAGGTGAGATCCATTGGTGTGCATTCAATTAAACGCATAAGCAACTCCCCATGTGGCGTATACAGCAACTCACCGTAGATGCTTATCAGGATCGGGAGACAGACACAAAAAAAACCATCCCAGCTCACAGGTGAGTTTTATGTGATCGCGTAAAAGCGATCATAAAATCGTGATTTATTACGCGACTCTTAGGGTTGGCGTATCTTGATGGTGCATATCAATTTTTTTCGGGAAATTTTTTTGGGAATCTTTCTGGCCAGTGTTTCGGGAAGTATGAATAATTAAACCGTGACGTTGTTCAATTTGTAGGTCTTGGAGTGTTTCACACTGTCCCGGGCTTGTTGGACATGTGGACAAATGTCGGTGATTAGCATTTTTTGCATTTTTAATTTTTCATGATTTGAGATGATTTATTGGGCGTGTAGGGGATTTTCCTGTTTGCCGAACCGAAATGGTGGGCATTAACCTAAAGCTGTGGTTTTTAGTTACTGATTTTAAGATAGAATAATAGACAGGGCGTCAGGGCTTGATGCAGTCCAACGATTTGAAGTCGTTTTCAATTAGCATGAGAAGAGGTATTCGAATTTTTGGAGGTGCGGCGGTCGTTGTTTTAATCGAAATATTTAAATTTAAGTGAAAATGCTAATCTGGCGGGGGGCGGGGAATTGTGTGAGAACTTATGGGAGTTTTGAAAGTGAAAATTCTTACGACAGTTTTGCAGGAAATGTTTGGTGGTCAGTGAGTCGTGCTGTGTCTGCTTCTATGAGAGTCTTAATCCCTGTTTCGTGCTAAAGCTTGAAATATACTCGGTTGTTCTATGACCAGCACTGAATAGCCTCGAAGAGCTTTACCCTACGCCATGTTCAAATAACCTTTAGCTCTTCTCGACAACACTTTATTTTTATTCATGGCTGTCAACGAATTATGTAGGTGCCTAGTGTCGTTGAAGGGATTTCAAGTGATTCAACTCGAAGTTGTACAATAAGTGGTCTTGAGAGTCAATTTACATAAAAAGTCCGCAGTGATCTTGCGCGGAACCCAGCTCGTAGTCCTGTATGATCTCGGGTGGTCAAGCAACGATCAGAGACAGATGTTGTTAACATTTTTACACACCTTTGACCATCAAGTCTGAGTCTACGAGACAGACATCGCCAACCAACGGATCTTTCAATTCCTACTTGCATTGGTTCGGCCGCACTCCTGGCGACTTTATTGCCTTCGCGATACCACTTAACTCACTGATATGAGATTTCATGGGTATCACTGGATTCCTGTCAAGAAGTTCTTCCTAACCGTGTACAATTTCTGCATTCCGATTTGGATTTTTGGCGAGTATAGGCCGGCATTGAGCAGACTTAATTAATTTCTTCTGCTAACCAGTAGAAGATGAGCTGTCTCTTAGTTCTCTATACACAGCCTACAGGTATCATCTTCTAGAAGACAAATCTTCTCCTGAAGTTTCCGCAACGTATGGATAATGCTACTATCCATTTGAGAGTGCCTCGCATCATGCTAAGAACTCTTCCCTTAGTGCAGCCGGCAGACATTTAAGTCGCCATTTTGGGTCGTCTGCATTTTGCCAACACTTCTCCAATGTTCATTGGTGGCCCACCTCTATTTAGGACAGTGAAGAGTTCGAAACATAGAAACTCAGACCATTACCCCTGCTTCGTCAGGTTGTCTGTGCAATTTGCTTTTCTTTGGTGACAGTATGTCCTCTAACCCAAGCAAGTATCAACAGTTTTTAGACCGCACTGTCATTGAGTTTTGAACGCCTTCCATTGCCAGAGCGGAATTGACTTTGGTCGTCTTCCTATTTTCAAATGACAAGCTATTTGCAGGCTTACTTACTTTCTTATCAGGCCAGCTACCTTTGGAGGATCTGAGCCTGAACTAATGCTGCTCTTCATCCTCCACGGTCCCGGGAACGATGCTTCCAATTTACTAGACCAACGTTTCTAGCGACTGATCTGTAAACCGGAGGTCGAATCTCCCTTTTCTTCGTGAACCAGGTGGCTGGGATTCGTAGACCCTCTCAGCTGGAGCGTTCTGGTCCATTCGCTCGATATGGCCGAGTCAGTGTATTGGAAGGATTTTAGCTTTGCAGAATACATCCACATCTTTTTACAGCTCGCAGAGCTCGCGGTTATATCTTCTCCTCCATTCGCCCTCCTTGTAGACGGGACCAAATATTCAACGTGGAATATTTCTTTCGAATGATCCCAAGATCGGCCCCGCTGTCTTAGCTTCTTATCGTCCAACGTTCAGGTCCATAAGACAAGACTGATAGGCCTTATTTGTACAGAAACGGGCTCTCTTCACAGATCTACTTGAATACGTACCTACACATTGTGTTTTTGGTGCTCTTTACCAGATGTTCTATGATTCTGATGCCAAAAGGGCATTATTCATGGTCGCTTCTGTGCTATCCCCCTCTCGACAGCCTATGACAAACCTCCGAGAGTATAGTCTGTCGTGAAAAAGTTCCTAGAATTCAATTTCTTCCTCGGTAGGTTCCGCTGATTCCTCTTACCTTTGGCCACGGTCAATGTGGTTCTTATTCCGTGTCCAACCAGATCTTTTCAGTTTTCCCACATGGCTTGTAAATCGAGGCAGAAAGTGGTTTCATCTCCAGTCACAGGTTATGTAAAACCTGTTCTGTTAAAAGATTTCCCTCAGAAAAAAATAGAAAGCAAACAAAATGGATACACTCCGGCTCCATTTTTCAACTGAAACTCGTCCGTGAAGGTCTCCTAATACACTTTTCATTACTAATTCTTCTTCGTCTCTTAAGCGTGAAGTAAATCAATAAAACCGGCATTCACTCTTACATATGTAGGTGAATACACAATCTAAGAACGCCCGCCTTAATGAACTGCTCTAATTCAACCAATCCTAATTCTTTTTGTATCCCAGTGCTAACAAAGCTAAGCATTTATTGTTCTCCAATTAAACAACGATTGTTTGATCGCTTCATATAACATTGTTTCACGAAATTCCCTATAAATATTGACTCTTTCCCCTGCCACAGGTGGAGGGCTTAACAATTTTCATTTCAATTTTTTTTTTTTATGAAAACCAGTGCGACGACATGTCGAATTTGTTGAATTCTCATCCAGGAGAAAACACACAAAATCCTACCACAACATTACACCTTGCGTGCCAAAGTCATAAATTCGTTCATTAGAACCTCTCACCTCGCGTACAAAAGTATCTCGAGAGGAATCTTTTGTAAACACAAATACAATCGTAAATGTGTGAAACTAATAAAACCTCATAACTGCCGGCCATTGTTCGTACACACACAAACAAAGATAGGTTTGGGGGGAGGCATGGTGTATCTAGATCGGTGGACGTTAGCTTGCCAAGAATTTTGATATCAAATTGACATGAAAGGAAAATCTCACACACATACACACAAAAAGACCGAAAAAAAAAATGGAGAACAAACCCCTCCCAAGTCCAGCAGGTTCCTGAGGAGAGAGATCATAGCGAACCGAGAACAAAGAGTTTGCACGATTCCGTGTTTTCCTTTTCTGTGTACACACAGATTTGGTGTGAAAAATGTCGGTTTAAGGAGAACGGCAAACAAAATTCCAAGGATGTACAGTGTGTGGTTTACTCAGGACACTAAAGAAACAACAAACATGTTTAGAGTCGCTGGGAAAAAGTGGAAATGATTAGGGAAAGGACTGAACGCGGCGCGGAATCCTTTCATCTCGACCGTTCGCCGTCATCGCGGTGTAGATTGTTTTATTAGCTCACAAACACAACACGTAGCACAGAAGTTGCCCTTTTAAATTGGTTGCATCATGTTATCCCGTCAAATGGAATGGTTGGCATAAAGCTGGAAATAGATTTCATTGTATGACGGACTATAGATGATTATTGAGGTTCCCAAAGGAGCTGTAAAGCACCACAATGGACAATGATTGTTATTTTGTTACAATTTTTTTCGTGATGCAATAACGAGTTGAAAGGGATTGAATGGGATGGGATGGGATGTGCACTATGTAAATAGGAAGTGAGAACACCATCTGCCAACCAGATGACAGGAACATGAGTCGAGATTGGCCTTCAAAAGAGCAATAATTGTATGATATTGCCTGAGCTGAGCATTTCCAAAGGTTTAAAGGGAATGCATACCTTAATTTTTTGAAAACACACTTGCTCTACTAACTAGGCCATTATTAAGCCTAGCCTGGTCTAGATGCCATCTGCAGAAGAAGCCAAATCTCCATAAGAACCATACTGGCAGCAAGCTCTCGGATGACAAACCTCCGAACGTAGAATTTGTCATGAAAAAGCTTCACATTCCGCCATTCAAAGTCAAACTGTAGGTCGCTTTGGTAGTAGCTCCTTGAATGGGCCGGAGGAACCCATCAGATTTCCATACCTTTCTTGAAGGTTCCCAAATTTGTTTCTTAACATGCTCCTTTGGGTAAATTTTTATATGTATCTACCTGGAATCCGAAGGGTTAGTGCAAACCAAAGGCTGATGAACTGGCCCTGTGATGGACACAGAACAGGCGAAAACTTAAGCATGGAGCAGGATTGCCAACTTGTTGCATGGGAAGCTCACTTAGTGCAAAAATCATAAGAGCGATGCTAGTGGTTGATTGCTACTGGTAGAGCCTCCCGAAGCCGAAGACGGAAACTAAAAACAATCCATGACGAACCATAACGTCTATCCTCGAAATGAGAAGTTACAAATGCGTCCATTTCCTTAGTTGGATCAACCTTCACATTGTACTTGCCACAACCCGCCACTCGACTAACGAAGCTCTGCCTCCCACTACTACGAAGAGCACACATGAGTTCAAAACCCGAAGACTATTCAATATGCGTGACAAGCGGAGTGCTGACACAGGTCCCGATCACCATCAACAACAATAAAGCCGACCCAAAGCGGTTGACATTAGGGACATATTTGTGACTGAGCTTCACCCGACAGCAGATGAGCTACAACAGCGCTCACCAATATCTGAAGTCGAGACCACCTGGAGTAAGACTAGAGAAAAACTGTTCTGGGTCGCTACGAAAACTCTGGGAAACTTGTCGAACAAAGAATGGCAGCAAAGCACACGAGCGATAACCTCAAAACTAAAGAACAAAAGGGCGAAACTGAGCATTCCCTTGAGCAGACGCGACACACAAATTTGGTACGGGGACCAAGCTGATAGAGCAGAATCTGCTGCTTCCGTACTTAATTTGCTGCGAATAAGGAAGAAAGTTCCGTCAATCCTGCTGGCGAAGCAGCTATTATTCACGTGGACCTATTCACCTTTTTTCAAGGTATTTCACCAACGATTTGCCATCTTTTCCGACCAGAGTGTGGAACTCATCCTCCCTCCACACAAAAATAAGACATTCCAACGCCAACACCAAGTCAATTTTATTTAAAAGCTGTGAAACGTGCTTCACGACGGACAACCTAGCACAATACGCTGCAAGTCTTCATCAATAAATGCTAAAGATCTGCTGGCCCAAAATCATCTCCAACGCCTCCCCCTAGGTTAATTAAGAAGGCTCAAATGAAATCGAATTGGGCACCCTCTCTGGCAGCCTTCAACTGCGATCTTCAGATAGCTGCTCGACTGGAATCTGCAGCGTTGCGGAAGAAGTGGCAGACTGAAGGGAACTCTGAAGAAAAATCTAGAAGCCATTCGAAAATCCTTTGGGAAAATTAAAACGACCGCAATGGATGGAGGATATTTGTCGAGGGTGTATGTTCTACTAGGAGCCAGAGGTGCTAAGAAGAAGGAGTTACGATTCTTATGGTACATCGCCCTACCATATGAAACAAAAAGGATGATTCGAACCCTTAAGGCATTAGGGGATACTCTTCGATGAGGTATTCTAATAGCCATAGGTACCTTCCACCGATGGCCAAATCTTCCATTCGTCAAACCTTGCATGCGACACGCTATAAGAAAACATAAAACCATATGCTCACCCTCTTTTAAGCAAACATGAGCCTTATGCTTATCTCTCCCGATTAACAACATAATTCAGTACCATTCACTCAATTATAAAACCCTTAAAATTAGATTTAAGGACAAAAAATAAATCCCAGCACACTCCAAAGCACTTCCACATGTCATTTCTGCCTCAAGAGCGTACCACACGTCACCAAATCAGACACTGGCATCGCATTTGGCTTACGTGTTTTGTTATCAACCGACTTCAAGAGTTTTCCCCCCAGCCTAACTGCTGTTATTCGTGACGTAATGCATAATTTTTGAGTTGCTTTTTATCTCACGACTTTTTCGAGGACATTCATGGAGTAAATTTTATGTGCACTCCACTAGACACTCTCTACACACACCGGGTACAATGCGCTGCATTTGGATTCTGTTCAAGCGTGTGCACACATAAAGCGCACCAATACCTCAACCGCACCCGTCTTCTCAACTTCAGCCACCACCATCGGCCAAATATCCTCTTTTTTTCGATCCTGCTGGGACATAAATACGTTCACACAAGCACACAACTTAAAGTGCACTTAAGAAAATCACGCAGCAAAGAACACAACACAGGCATACACACAACAGAACATTCAACATCGGAGCCAGGATAAATAAAAATTGAATTTGTACAATTTTAATGTTTGTCACCGCTCTCGGGTGCGATAAGGATGTACACGGGAGGAGTAGACACAGAACTCTCTCCTCTTTCTATGGAAAATTCGAAACAATATATCGAGGGGTTGACAAATATCGTATACTGTCTGTGTGTGCGGACGGAACCCCTGATTTTTTCGGAAATAAATCGAAAAAAAAAAAAACAGAAATGCAATTGACGTGCCAGGATAAAAGCTGATTCTTTTGATTCCTGGTGTCGGTTCCCATAGAAATTTTTCGGGAGAAAGAGAAACGTCGGATATGGACAGACGGCAGCGGTGACGGCGACGGCAGAGACTGTCGTATGAAGGATTTAATGGCATTGCAACCACTCGAGTGGAAAGTGTCAGATACAGATACAGGAGAAAAATATACAATTTTTTGATGGACACATTGCAAGTACGAGGATTTTAATTTTTTTTTTTTTTCAAGGGAACGGATCCTGATGAATCCAGAGATGTGGGGTGTTTTGGTACAAAGTATCAAAGAGATGTGACCTGACTGCTGTACGTTTTGAAAATGTTCTAATCAATTGAGAATGGATTTGTTTAGAAAAGCTTCGATGAAGGAGTGTCCACTGAGAAAGGAATAAAAGCAATAATTTTCAAAATTAGTCTTTATCCTCTGAACCTAGGCCCAAATCTCCTCGAATGGTAATCGGATAAAAAAAATCGTCGCAGAAGAGTAGCCCAACAAAGTGCAGCTCTGATAGTCAGTCGTTCTGTCGCATACTTGTGGCGTCATCTGACAATTTCTTCTGAAACTGCGAACAGGAGAGGACAAATGGTGAGCGCCAGAAAACAGAGTAAGTTTCGATTTGGTTGTGGTCTATCAACTGAGAACCTTTATCTGTGATAGAACTCAAGCCTCTTTTTGATTCTCCGAAAGAAGGACCTTAAAATGCCCAATTCCTCTCAAAAATCGTCGCCACGTCCCGAAACTAAGTGAAATAAGACAGTTGACTACCATAAGGATTCCTAGCAGTGCCTTACTTTCCTCAGGAATACCGACCGGAGCACTTGTGAGTCTGGCTAACTCCAAAGTTAAAGACCTTGGAAGCCATGCAACGACGAGATACTGACGCCAAAAAACAAAAAAAAAATTTAGAAAAGTCACCAAAAAGGATAAAGTTCAACGTGAGAACTTTGCTCATAGTAGTGAACGAGCTGCTCAGCATCCTGAGATTAGAGGGTTACAGCGTTATAGCCTATGCCGATGCAATTGCGAAAGCTATATTGGAGAAGTTTCCTTATGTATTTAGAGACCTGATGGAATCGGCTCTTAACAAACTAGTTTTATGGATAGATAAGGTCGGTCTTTCAGTTAACGCTGCAAAGACCGAACTAGTCCTGTTTACAGGAAGATACAAAGTGCCATTTATCCCTTGGCATTGCCAAGTTGGTAAAGCAATGCAGCAGGTCTCTGAATGAAACCGCTGACAGATGCGATATCTCCTTGTGCTGGGATCCAGGACACAGGGACGTTTCGGGCAACTGCAGAGTGAACGAAATAGCAAAGGATGGCGCTGGTCGGATCTCTGAAAATAGAGGGGAACCGCCTGCTTGTCTAGAATCATCATCAACACCAGTCTTTTGTTGAAACAGATCTGGCCTAACCTGGATTTGAGGAAGACTTCTGTCCGAGAATAGGAAACTTATAAAAATTATAGTAGGAGCCCTTACAGGGCATTGTCTTATTGGTAGACCTGCTATCAGCATGGATGTCCCTTCTAACGATTTATGTAGAAGCTGCAGAGACGAGGAGAAAGAAGATACGACTACACACCTTCTCTGTCCATGCCCTGCTCTATCAAGGTTGAAGAGGAAAACACTAGATGAGCACTTCTTCAATGACCTCAACGACCTAGCCAGGCTTGACATCTTCAAAATTAAGAGCTTTATATGTGGATCTAACTGGTTTTACAATTGGTGCGGCACAGGATAGGGTTAGTACCGATACGGTTACCCAGAGCTTATACTCCCTTCTCCTCTAAGGAAACTCCACATGTGAGGTTTCTGAGGCTTGTTGTCCGGTTTCTATACGTGGTATCACAATGGGCCTTCGTTCTGGCCTAAGTGGGTCCCTGCTCAGTTGGGACAGCCACCCAAGTCTCAGAGCAAAGATATAAGCTCAAATACTCGATGGGAAAGCACGACGATGAATTCAATGAATTAGACCTGCCACACGTTTTTCTTTTTGTTTTTCTTCCAAGTAGCGCGCTATATGAGTAAAGACTACCCTTAAACTGGAACCCAAGTATAAGGGAAATTAGTGAAGAGACGAAGGAAATACTGATGCACATTGGTCTTAAATGCATGCGGGTTGAAGTAATGATTAAACACAGAGCTATGTAGTTGTAGATCATTCTACAATAAGTCATACAGCTCAAGTCTACTTTGACAGTATGGCCGAAAGTAAGCTCAAGGGTAAACTGATACACATTAAAAGCCCGACGCGTATAGAGGACGGAATGCAACTGGCTGTTTCACCAGAGTATTGTTTATGGAAGAGGAAGAAGAAGAAGAAGGATTACTTGGTTGGAATAGGCAGCGAACATGTAACCAAATTTATGATGATCAAGATCATGCGAGCAGCCGGTTACGGAATCCTATGAAGCATGCTGTCAATCCTATTAAGTTTCGGAATTCCGTAGTACATACTTCAGAAATTTAGAACTGCATTGCCAGAAACGTGGATGAACATTGGAGACCGATGGAAATCCATTTTGCATTGAGATTGATCAGTCTTTCAGTCTCTCAGTGTGCCAGGATCCGTACATCCATTGCCTAAGAAGTGCGTATGTTTTCAGAAAGATTCTATAGGTACATTTGGTCAGCCTGTGTTTAAATTATGGAATCATGGAGTCAGTTGGTAGGTTTTCCATGTAACACTTGAATTTTCGGTTAGTACCACCCTCTTCAACGACTTTGTAGCCATGAAATTGAAAACAGAACTTTCATCCTCTTCCTCAATTCTTCTGCCACTTACATATATCCTCATATCCTTCCATCACGTCAGGAATATACATCCATTCACCGTTACCGTAAATTTTTCCAATGCAACACACTTCACCAATCCCCCACACCACTAATCCAAACAAAAACAACCGAATGTTTGCAATTTTGCGCGACGATTTGCTGCTCTCCTACGAAATTGCAACTCGAAAGCTGGTGAATTCTATCAAATCGGATTAAGGTTAATGGACGTCCATTATTGCGAATGCAACGGTGTGTTTGTGTCATCTGTCGTTTGTCGCATCAAATGCAAATGACAACGCACAGAAACGGAGCACCTACTATTTCCACAAGCCACAGCATACAAACATACGTACAGGCACGTCCCCCCAATAATACGAAACGACATCCAAATTGCGGGACAAATTTAGTGACCATTTGGAAAAATGACCAAAAGCCAAACTCATCCTCTTGCAGGCGCAAGCAAGCAATCGGTAGTTAGGACTGGTTAATGCAAAATTATTCGAATTGGAAACGCGGGAAAATTTCTTATCGCGACCTTCACGCGAATATTTCCAATTGAGCCGTTCCGGATTTGAATTTGTTTTTCTGTGGGCGGCCGGATGCAGAGCCTGGTATTTGTAGATGATTTGCATATTGTTATGGGTACACGGATTGGAGAAAGCCTTGATTTCTATTTTGTCCTATGCCGTGTGGCCATGGAAACGAAGTGGACATTTCGAATTTGAAAGTGAAATTGAAATTGAAATTGAAAAAGTCGACCTAAACGCTGGAGGTACTCCAGTTGAGTATGGTTGTTGTTTGATAACATGACTTTAGGATGGAGTTGTGTTTGCGTCCTGATTCTATAACTTAACGTGTCAGTTTTCCGGTCACTTATATTAAAAATAATATTTGCCACCCTTCCCTATCCATTCATCCATTCACCAGTCCTATCGCACTGATTCTTGTATCTTGTTTGTCTATTTGGTGCACCAACGCTTGTCGCGGCATCGCTTTATCTCCTTCGGCGTTGATTCTCGACCTCTTTTGTGTTTGCTTGAGCGTCCATTTCGTTCCAATTGAATGTCGCCGACAGCTTGATGATGGTTGTTGTGGTGGTTGGTTGGTTGCAGCAGGTAACCAAAGTGAATCACCTGCTGGTGGTGTACCTGGCACCTAATTACTGCGGTGGATTTGTTATTATTTTTCTTTCTTCTCCTTCTTCAATGCGGTGCTCTCCTTTGTGAATTTCCGCGGTGTTGTTAAGGTCCTTCGAGGTGTTATTAAAATGTCAGTCTTATGTTTATTTTCTTACAGCGTGAACCTTCAGTTCTAAATGAGATGCTGTCGGTTGCAATAGACACGGTTGCATTCACTACGTTTGCATTCATTGTGGTTGACCTGTGGCACAGTGTATAATTAGTCGTACTTAAGGATCCTCTTAAGAAAGGAAACAACGTAAGAAGATGAGATGAAGATATATGGTAATTAGGGACGTTATTAGGGCATTATAATCTACCTTATGCTGGAGAAGGTGCAAAGTAAAGGTTTTGGGGATTGAAATCTCATAATTAGCAATTGGATTTTGAGAAGCGGGTTTGTATTTTAATCCCATAGGGATTTGCTGGCTCAAAATTAAGGCTTCACTTCTTTGTTTCAAAGCTAATGAACGGGGAAGTGATCTCCAGGTTCTAATGGAGATGAAATACGGCCTCGTTTGCCCTGGAATCTGTAGATTGATGGAGAAATATGATTTCTATAGACTTGCAGCCTCGTCTGGGGTTTAAATTGAAATCTCAGATGAAAATGGTGCTTTACTGAACACCAGACTAACAACTGTGATTTACGCCAACGTTACCTACCTGGTGGACAAAAAAAAACAATCAATCTAGAACCCTGAAATTTGACGCTAACGCCTTGCTAATGACAAGCTACCTATGAACCATCATTACAAAGTCTTTGAAAACATTTTTGAGTCGCACTTCGATACATGTTCAAATTCAAATAGAAGCTAGGTTAGGCTTTTACAGGCTTAACTCTAGGAATTACCACGACACTTACTTAGGCTTGGATAGTATGTTTTTAAAAACCTTTTCCAAGGGAGAACTAGATATAAACGAAAGTTAGAGCCCATCTAAGGGACCTCGCTTGGAACGTTCATGATTCGAAGATGGATGACGGCTCTGGATCTTGAATATTTGACGTCATATACCACACGTGACAAAGTCGTCATCATCTTTCCGGAAAGTCAGGCTATTTTGTTAGTACTTGGCTCAGCCACGACGAAATCTAAGCAAGAGTCATAAGTCTTTTATAGGTTGGGACACTCTCAAAGCAGATGTCTGACCACTCAATGGCTATCGAGATGTCGTTTTGATACAGCACGACTCTTGATGTGACAACTGTTGACTCTGAGACAATTTTTGCAGCTGGAATGCAGGCTTTGGTCTCGGCCTCAAAGATGTTAATCCTTAAGATACATTCGGGCTTCTCCGTGTATACCGACTTCCGAAGTGACATCCATTTTGGAATGGCTAGGGTAAAGGCTTCACACAGTCAAAATTTCTAAACAGAAAACCAACTAGAGCTGAAGTCAGTCTGGTCACAGTCCAGTGGAAAGTGGAAGCACCGTATGGTGCTGAAGACTATACTTTCGCTTATCTGGATACGAGAACATTGCCGTCATGGATGTCGATGAATTCTATGACACCAAACTTGGATCTTCCTCAGTCTGGCAAAATACATTTTTTCCTTGAGTTTATTCCACTTAGGACTTCAAAGCTCTTCTTATCGATGTTTTCGTACTTGATAGGGACTTTCCTGGATATGCTTGAAAATTCAAAGGAAGTCGGACTGAAATATAAATAAATGTTCAAGTAGAAAGACAATGGCAATGTTGTTCTCCAAATGTACTTTGGTTATTTCATTTAGGATCATATGGCGAAGTGTATGGTTGAGTAGTATTAGTGGCCAAATATATATAAAGCCTAGCCTCCTGATTTTGTTCAAAAAAGTAGACTAGTCCAACTTTTCTGATTGTGAACGTTTCGCCAGTTTTTCTTCACCAGACCAAAGGAATGTACAGACCTGAAGACATTTTCGGTTTAACACCCCGCAGATGACAGACGTATAGGTTAGGTTAAGTAACAGGGTTGACACGGAAACAAAAGTCCTCTCCCCGTCACACTTAGATCAATGTAGACCCATTGCGATGCCCTAGGGATTGCAGCCTCCTTACTAGGAACCCTAAGAGCTTATGTTCTATCAAGCCAGCCCGAGGCGCTGTTTAATCTGTATGTGTCGAACGCAGACTTGCCAGACAGTTCTTCTATATCCTAGAAGAAGTGTCTTCCTAGGATATTGAATCTTAATTGGCAGAGTGCTGGACAGTGGCAGAGAAATTGTGGAGTGTCCTCATTTACTTTTTCATCACCACATCCCTTGCGTAGGTCATCCGTCATCAATAGTAGTTCAGCATCTTATGCCCATTGATGATACCTATTAGGGAAGATAGGGATTTTTTTATCCATTTGCAGGATTTTTTCGGTTCTCTGCTTGCTGTAGAATGGCCATAGTTTCCAAGAGCTGAGCACATTCCATCTATCGTTGGCAGTCTTTTTAATTTTGCTTTCAATTTCGTGTTTAAGGTTACAGAGGGGGATTTTTGTGGTGGCATCGGCTTGATTGGGGTCCTTTCCTTGCCAGCTCATCAACTGTCTCGTTTCTCGGGACCCAGCAGAGTCTTATATTATGCTGCCTGCCAAAAACCCGTAGCTTTTACAAGCTTCGACTTTGTTATATAACAGACGGATAACACATTGACAACTTTCTAAAAGTCCATTGAAAAGCAATCTTTTCAACACTACACACATATGTACGTATTAAACGATTCTACACCCTTTTTCCAACACATGTTACATAACAAGCTCATTTCACATCAAAACTGGAGTAGAAAACCTTAAACCCAAATCTGATCTCACTTCGCGCAGACAAATTGGTAAATTTTGTTCACGACTTCAAATGTGGGCTTTTGAACAAGTTCCCGAAACACTTAAGTGTTTATTAATTGACTCAAGCCACTATGTAGATACCAGTGTATGTGTCCAAGAAATCCCATCAATTTAACAGAAACGTTAATCGTCAGTGTCACCCAAGAAAAGGTGTCAACTTAAGGGGCCATTTTCTGTTGCACCAATTATCTAAGAACCCACATAACCATCTCCTAACCTTCTGGATCACTTTAAAAAAAAGTCAAACATTCTCCTCAATTAAATGGGAAAATTTACGAGCCGACTTTTAATGCCTACAAGATGTCACCAAATCTCTCATGTTATTGCGTTAAATGTCTCCCCCACCCTGTGACCGAAAGTTTTAGGTTCCAATTTTTATAATGGCATCTTGATGACCTTAACACATCCCGAAATGGGTTCCAGAAATTTACATTTTACAACAAATTTCGTTTCACATAGTAAAGCGCACACTCCTGGCAGCCATCATGTGTGTCGTCCATTTCATCTGTTTTGTATGAAGCAGCGCACTTTGAAGACCCTCCAGGTAAAGAACTCGTTTTTTTTCGATTTGATACATTCCTTTGACACCGATGAACAAACAAGTTCACCAGCAACATCACTTGAGAATATACCCATATGTGTCCAGTGTGATCCACTCCCATCCGCATTGAAGGTGTTAATTGTCAAAGAAATTTACGACCCCAAAAGTGGCTTCGAGCGCGGATCTTTGTAAAAACGCTCTCTCCCTTGTATGTCAGAAGAAAAGATAAACGCCGCACACCATTAAACCTTTGAATGGGGCAATGATTCTTCTTCTTTCTTGCAGAGACAAAAAGAGAGAGAGAGATGGATTTTTCTGATTGTTGCAGGTCAACTCGAGAGGAGTAATATTTAGTCAAAGGATCGAGTCGAGACCGACCTCCTGTAGCTTCGCTTCGGATCACACAGTTCAATTTCACAGGCAATTAAAAGTGGTCTATAAATTCCGTCGATTGTCCTGGAGCTGGAGAGCTGTAGAGTTGAGATTGACCGACAGGGTGACACCTGCATGTCATACTCCAGGGGATATGTAATTAGCTAGTCAAATGGATGTACATACAGGATTGGAATGGATAGGTCTTAATGAAAGGCTATGAGCGAGGGATAATCTTGGTTTTCTTTAAAAACATCTGTAACCCAGTTGTGTCCCTTTTTGAGGATTAGTTGAACAATTTGAATAGTGATACCTGGTAGGGGGCATGCCACAATGTTAACTCTGTTCACACCCACGTGGTCGAGATTATGAATACGAAAATGTTTTCTTAAACGAACAGGAAGTCCTGAATGAGGATTAAGGGTTATTCTATAATTGTTATTGCTTGTGGGCAGATGGTGATGATGAAAAAGGAAGCCACTGAAGTGGTGCTATGGTTCGAGGACTGACGCACTTTGTTGGTGTTGTTGGTTTTTTTGTAAGCGAGAGAGCCATCAGTGATCATTTGACAAGTTGTTCAGGGAGGTGACGATTGATCCGCATGGACACCAAGCCATGTTTTGAAAGTGACCATTGTGAAGATACGATGTTCAGCCCAGGTTCTCTTCAACTTCGAGACGATTTTTCCAGATTTCAGCGGTGTCCTAAGAACGCCAAGAATAGCCAAAAAATCACCAGTAGATGCTGACCATTGGGTGTACTTGTAGGTGAATATCACCCAATGTTCCTTTATTGCAGCATAGAACCATCCATCCTGGATAAAGTCAATCAAATTGCATACTACAGGATCGATTTTCAATCTTTATCGAGATATCCTTATGCTCAAAGACAGTAATTCGTATTCGAGACTTGTCTAGTGATTTATTTGACGTTAACTCGAAACGTAACGAACTGCAAGTTCTTATTTAGCCTGGAAGTTCCTTCCTCATTGAATCAGGCTTATCCTTGGCTCTGCTATCACTTCTCAAAACGACATTTCATCAGAAATCAAAAGAAGAATAACTCTTGTCAATCGCTGTTTCTGTGAAAGGGCAATTGAGACGTAAGGCCCTTTCCCGAAGAACTAAGAAAACTCTGTACAAGACCTTAATCATCCCAGTTCTGCTCTATGATGCTGAAGCATTGACTTTATCAAAGGCTGATGAAGATACCCTTAGTTGCTTCGGTTCCGTGTGCATTGACGTGGTCTTGAAGACGAGGTTCAACGACGAGTTGCACAAGCTATACAGCGACATCGACCTTGTTTAAAAACTACGTATTGGTAGTTTAAGATGGCTAGGACATGTAGAGCGAATGGACACCAACGCTGCGGCCCGAAGAGTCTTCGAATCCAACACAGAGGGGCAACGCAGTAGAGGAAGACCTAAGGTGGCCTAAGGATCCGCACGTAGAAGGGAACCTCAACCAACTTGGAGTGGGTAACTGGAGGCCGGGCTAACTGGAGAAGCTTGTTGGTTGAGGCCCATGTTTACCCCGAACTGTAGCGCCTCCTTAAGTTAGTAAGTAATCACTTGCAGAACTTTCCTGCAAAGAGAAGAACCGCTCCAACAATTTCTTGATCGATGTGGTATTGGAAGCTGTCTCAAGTAAGAAAGGTATACTTGAGCGACCTTAGTGGATGGCTCATCGTAGCTAGTCGGATTAAAGTTTGGCACTATCAGCAATTTCTCCAGAGTGGGACAGAGAATGCATGACATGTAGCATCCACAGGAAAAAAGATTGTCCTTCTCTCCGACATCCAAGCTAAAAAAGGTCTGAACTAACCTAACTCCTGCGAGTTAGGTTTGGAAAAGCACCATGGTCAGCATTGCTGTGGAGTTCATAAGAAATTTGAGGAAATATTACAAAAAAAACGATTAAATTGCTTCAAACCTTGCAAAAGGAAAGCTCTTGCCGTCTAAAAAAAAAAAACGGATTAAGATCCCAATTATAGCTTAACCCTTAATTGCAACATATCCTCACACACAGTTCCTGTTCGTTTTACAAAAACCTTCCTAAATAATAAATAAAACAATTTCCCCACAAATCCTTGAAAAACTTGAAATCCATTTTTTAAGTGTTTCTAGGTCAGCAAATCCGAAAATTTGCTACTCCAAAAGTTTGATCCTAGTAAATCGGTCCAAAAACTCATCTCCACATCCGCATACATGGGGTAATTATGTATAGATACCCTTCTTGTTCCTGCCTTTTTGGTCGAGGACAACATTCGTCGTGATTTCACTGTTCACTCAGATATGAGAGATGATTTTTAATCATACTCATGCTTATGGCTTGTCCTCCAATCCCCAAAGGATAACATGTTTTAATTAAAACGTTTAATCTCTTCCAATGCAATGATTTTAAGCCATCCCAGAATTCCCATACCCTGCCTAAACTCTACTCTGAGTGTGATCCTTTTGCAAATCCTTTTTTGAAAATTAAATTGTCATCAGTAGCATAGGTTGCTCAAAGGTATCCTTCTGTAGCATACACACACCGACACAATGCCACCCACCTTCGTCGGAGATTAGAGTCACAAATATGAATTTTTGTGTTCAACTTTGGAATGAGAAATTAGGTCACCAGGATGAAAACTTAAATAAGTGTCCGGCCATTTATGGAACATGATTACACACTTAATCTAAGCCTGTTCATCCTTGTTCCTATTTTTTTGTGAGATGCTAGGATATTTTCGTTCATCAGTACTAAGTTTTAGTGGGAGCACAGAAGCTATTTACTTTGGAGAAGCTTTTATGCGGCTATGTTTCGGTTAATTAATTGTCTTACCTTCATTAAGTTTTGTGTCCTTATTTTGATGAAAAGAATGTGGATAGTGGATGGTATGAGAGTACACAAACTGTGACCATTGAGGCTTAGCCCAAAACGTGAGAGGCGATATAGAAAAGACAAAAGGTTTGGGGAAGTGGTGTGAGTTGGTACACAATTTGTGACCATTGATGGGGAACTAGGAGAGAAAGGATATGGGATTATTGGGATTTTTAGACGTGTCGGTATGTTTACCTTTGTAATAGTTTTCTGTCACAACGAGATGCTTCGTAGGAGATTAGAAAAGAAGCATATCTTTCGTACGTGAGGGGGCTTAGTTTAAATTTTTCCAAAGGGCTATACAAGTTTCTAACGATACTCATCAAAAACTGCAAGGATTTCAGTCTTGGCCTTTAGGGATCTGTTGTGCTCCACCGAGCTCATGTTATTTGATGAGGTCCTCGAGAAAAAGTAGCTCCCTCAGTGCAATTACTTCGAAGAATCATTGTAACTCGGATCAAGCGCTGTCAAAAAGCTCCACAGTTCTTAAGGAGGTATGCTGAGTTCACCTCGATGGTTCTCCGCTCCCAGTTTCCTGACATGTTCCCGACATGAACTGTGAAGACTCGTTAGATAGCTTGTAAGAACGCGAAGCTGGTCGTTGTTAACTTTTAAGCAGGCTTTGGACCTTTATTGATTTAAGTTTCAGAGGAGTTCCTTCGGCTACTTAAAGCTAGGGAGTTGGTTCTAAGGCTTATTCCTTCGGCATTCTTCCTTTTTCTGTAGTTCCTTTCAAATTCTATGTGGTCTCAGTCCAACGAACGACCTTTTTCCGGCAAAAGGAGAGACCTTGTTGTTTTAACAAACTCTACTATATCCTTTCTATGAATTTAGCGGAATGATAGCAGCCTGACTATCGGGGATGGAGTTCTAGTCTGGACTCCAAAATTCTTCTCTCACTCAACTTTCCCCGAACCTCTTATCTTATGTCTTAAGACCTCTGACCATGAAGCGCAGATACAGTCTTGGTTTCATCTAGACTGAAGTCGTTCCTCCGCCTGGTTTCCATAGAGCCGGTAGGGTAAGAGATCCTTAAAGTCTTCTCTGATACTTGCCACTTGTATGTATATATATTTGGCACGGCAGTTCATAGAAAGCCAAAGCCTAGCTTCTCACAACCATTCATGTTCGCACGAATGGAAGGGACCTACAGTTTTAATGCCGACTCCGAACGGCGAGTTGAGAAGCTTTACATGACAGATTATATACTCTTGCAGATTTGTCATGCCTGCGAAGGGGTGGTGCCGCGAAAAAAACGTTTGGTGGCTTTTGAGAATCGAACCTGTGTCTTTCGCTTAGCAGTCCAACGCACTAACCACTAAGCCACGGCGACCACTTGTCACTTGTAGACTTCTTTTTTTCTACCAGCTTTATGGATATTCATCCTTTTTATAGGGAATATTGGTTTGGGTCTGGTCAGAAGATTACTCTGTCTTTCC
Organism: Criorhina ranunculi; assembly: GCA_951813785.1. NCBI lineage: Eukaryota > Metazoa > Arthropoda > Insecta > Diptera > Syrphidae > Criorhina > Criorhina ranunculi. The sequence continues at coordinate 86,066,622 of OX638381.1, read as the reverse complement.
TTGTCCCTTTTCTCGCAATCCTTCCTTCAGCTCGATGGCGAAAGCTGGGAAGTTTCCAGTCTGCCGCTAAGATCTTTGACCTGGATGTTCCTGCCAGTCTATTCTGTTGCGGTGATGTCCAACATAACCACTTTTCCACTTTATCCCCTAAGCCTGTTAAAGAAATTCACTGATTCACTGATGTCAGAAACGATTGTCACCGATTGAACGTGTTTGACAACCATATTCTCAAGACAGCTGGAGGCAGGAAATATATAAAAACATACACGGTCCTGTAACCGAATTCCACTTTTAGCAACAAAATTAGGAACTTCCTATTTCTCTGATCTTTTAAGCTCTTTCAAGTCGTCACTTTACAAATCACACTTACGAGGCAAATAATTATGATAGCATTCAAAGTGCTCCTTTCATCTCTTAAGCATTATTACCGATCCCATTACTTTGTCTTAAATTCCTTGCCAATGCCGTTGAAATTTTTATAAAAAAAAACACCCACACACGCACCATCCACAAAGATCCTAATAAATCCTCTAGATTACTTTTGGATCCTTTCCCTCGATAATCAAAATTTCATAATTTGTATCGCCAACCTCTGCTGCTGCTGCTGCTGCTACTCATGGCTCCAGCTAAATACAAAACTCATCTCATCTCATCTCTTACACGCTTCGGGAAAAATTTCGCTTCAATGCACTAAAACCCATTAGTGATAGGCCTAAGTCCGCCCACTGTTTCTTCGAAGGATATTACAGAATCGGAAATAATAATTTATGCATCCATAAAGGAATCCTCTGCGGTACTCGCAACTTCTACCCACACTTGTATCGTATCCACTTAGTAAGAGGATATTATCATCTCATAGGGGAATCATTTCCTATCATATATACACGCACATACTGAACACCGGAAGGTTATCCTTCCTAGGACTAAAGGATCACGAATTTTCAATCAGTTTCATGTCCTTAATATCGTATTGCGTATTTATAAAGTCAATGAGAGTTGATATGAACGTCCATGTGAAAATAATTCCTTTCCAGGATGCGCAGGAAAAAAAAAAACAAAAAACCAATTCAAATGTTCATTCCAACAGCAAGCTAGGTAACGAAGACACAAATTAGCCGCAAGGATGCACTCTAAAATTGAGTTTCCCAATCAATAATACCCACACAATCGATAATGATAGTCCTCCTCCTTGGGAGAGGATGTTCGTCCTTTCTCCTTTTTTTTTTGTACAACTAAGTCCAAATCAATTGCTTTATTGAAAATTTGAAAAATTGTCATCCTTCCTTCTTTTGGATTCTTTAACAAAAAAATAAAAAATTTGCAATCTGTCAACGGTTTTATGTTCGTGTGTGTGGGCTACTGATCCTTGAGGACTTTCAGATGCCAACAAATACCAAATGCGAATTTATTGTCATCGAATTACACAAGAATTATTCATGCCCAAATGAATGACATTTGGGAAATTGTCATTATCGAGGCTCGTCCTGTCCCTGCGGTCATGTTATTGTTGTCATTGGCTGATGACAATATTGATGAGTTCTGATGCTGTCCTCTCTATTGCAGTGTGAATTGTGATCCTTATCCCTAAGGCGTTGTGTGTGTGTGTATGTATTTTGTTTTGTTTTGTTTGTTGTTTGTGTCTATCGGTATTTTGAAGTCCTGGTTTTTTTTTCTACTTTTTGTACACCATGCAGGTATTGGATAGATCAAGGATTATCCATGTGTCAGGATCTATGATGTTGTGGCTTAAGTTGATGTTTACATGCACAAAATGCATGTGTGCAAATTCTTTTAGTTTTAAATTAAAAGATGGGTGCGGTATCATTTGTTGACAGACCAGCCGGGAAGGATTTGTCATGTTCGAAACTCAATCGTGCAAATAATTTTAAGTCCTTATTTTGGTGTTCCTACTTTATTAAATATTTGTGTGGGCTCTAGAGTGGACAGATGTTTTGAAATTGTGTTGACAAATTGGTTCCTGTGAAAGAGGCACTTTGGTGGTATACAACGTTTGATAGCAAGGATTCGAAGAGGGTCCTCAAATTGATCGGTGTAGCACTGTAAATCTAGCTGCCAGAGTACATTTATTCCTTTTGATTTGAAGACATAAGCGGACATTCAGACATCGTTTACAAGTAAATTAGAGTCGAAGTGTATCAATCCAGAAGTCGGTCCAAATCGAAGTGTTTTTGGACCGTTACTATGTCAAGTCTCGTTGTTTTGAAGTTAAGGACACATTTATGATGGATTTTGTTTGATAAAGCACTGATTAAACCTCGAAGAGATGTCTTTCAAGCTTCTTCAGACCCTAAGGGATTCAAAAAGCAAAAAAGCGTAAACTCGTTTCGGGGAAAGTAAAGTTGAGGAAGGCACAATATCCACCTTAGGTTACAATCTTTAAGCCCACTACGCGATTTGGAAATTGTGTAACCCTACAGTGAAATTCGACACTTTTTTATCCCAAAAACCTTCAGAAAGATAGTTACATAGACAAGCAAATAGAAGTTACTTCTGCGCCACACTCTGGCCTCTACAGGCCCATTGTGAAAGGACAAGATCGAATTAAAATGCTGGAGATCCATAGGCTTTCTAATACTAACACTGACAGCTTTTGCTTTCGCATGGCACATCAAAGTAATCTCCAGCCCTCAGAGAGGTGCTTTCTTTCAACGATTGTGAGATTCGATGGAATGGATCCTGCCGAAGATGATGGAAGAGTGGGACATGGTTTAAAATGATTCACAGGTCATCAAAGGTGTATTTTCAGCCCCACAAGGCATGCATTTACCTGCTGATGATCAGATTTCTCAGTTCAAATCTGTGAGCTGCTATGATCTGGCAAATATTCTTCACTATGTTTCGTAGTTCCTTGAGTGGGCGAACTATCTGATGATGCTGCCCAGGATTCTTGTAACTTACACAACTCAGACATACTTAAAAGGAATCCATTTGGGTGCAACCAGTCTGACAGAAACCCATGTTTGGAAACTTATCCCTTAAAAGTATCATTTTGCAAAGTAAGGCTCTCGACGAAAGAGTCCATCGTTTCATCTCTTATCACTTCAACCGTCCGGAGTTGATTGGGCCTCAACCAATAAACTCAATCACCCAGCTGGATCCTTAGCTACCTGCCTCCAATTTCGCATGTCAAACTGCGTCGTCCCTCCAGCGTGGATTCGAGGAGTCTTCGTGCCGGAACGCTGATGTGCATACTTTTTTGATCAAGAAGACAATAGCTAACAAGCGGTATGCTACCTAACCAAGTTTTCCCCCACCAATTTCGGAGATTTATGAGGTATCCGGTCAGGTCTACTGTTAGCGCATCTTCGTGGGAGTAAAAGCAGATCTCCTTCGACTTATGCAACACTGAATTCAGCACTGGAAAGCACCACCTAACAACTTGACCACGTGAAATGAACTGCCTATCTACACTGTCCTCCAAGACCTCCTAAGTCACAAACAGAACTGTTTATGTTCACCTTACGGCCTGTTTTCAATAAAAGCTCCAACTTGACATATCCTTCTCCTTCCTTGACATTCATTTTCCAAAAACGACAACCGGTTGTCCAGACCACCAGAAACATTGCACTAAAAGTCAAAACGAAATTAAGTTCAACTTATTTATGCCATGCGGCAGCGATAGTAATTGCCAGTGTCAACACTCACCAACCACACACACACACACACATACACTTAGTGAAAAAGGATACTCATCTACAGCTGGAGTAGAAATTTATAAAACAACACCAACACCATTTGGTTGGAAGATGTACCAAATAAGTTCCATTCATTCCAATGGGTGTTCCGCGCCTGTACAGGCTTCAATCCTCTTCCCGTCGAGAACTAAAGGACGACGATAGGAATGGACATAGCAGGAGTAAAAGCATAAGGAAAGAAATAAAACACAACATCAAATGAAATTGTCCATTTAGCCCATTAGTATCCATTTAGGACGAGTCCTAGTTCTAGTTTCCGTTTCTTTTTTTTTTGTTGCTCCTTCTTCTGTTTTTATTCTATTTTTCCGTCTTCTGCTGGTTTTACAGCTGTGGGAAGAGGGCAGCGGCGGCGGCGACGGCGAGGTGAAATCGAATTAAAAATAATAAACGCAGCAGAGAGCAACAGCAGTAGATCCCGAATTCGGTTTGTTGGTTATTACATTTAAGGATGGGGGGCAAGGATAAAGCGAAAGAAGCTCTGGTCTGGATGACTTATATAAATCTGGTGTGGGCGGTGCCAAGAGGGCCAAGAATTGGAACGCAGGACATAATTGTTTAAACTAATGACAATATTTACTTTTAACACTGGCTTTTCAATTAAGGATCTTGAATGGATGAGGGACAGCTGGTTGGTGGGGAAGGGTAAAAGTTACCAACTCTACGAGTCCGTCTCGTCGGGATAAACAAATTAATGATATTTACTTAACAGGACGAAAAGTTGTAAAAGCATCGGTTGGTCGTTCACTGCTTTTGTTTTGTTTCCATCCGAGGAGATGTACATGTACACACCTACACATGCATACATGTGTATCTTAGCGTGTCCATTTATGCACCCGCAAAGGGAAGTGCAGTGTGATTGTGGGTAATAGACAGATCCTATTTGGAAACTACTCTCAATTTGTTTGTAATGAGTTTAAATTAACGGAATTAATGTTGGCAGATTTGTTTCCTTGTATGAGTGTCGTCTCTCTCTTTGGATGTATTTTGTGTATGCGATGTAGTGCGTTTGGGGTTTCCGGTTGTTCTGTTCGTTTACAACTTGTCACACAGTTGTTCCCCTTATGGGGAGAGGTTCTGGGGCTTTCGCAGTTCTCCGCAGAGGGAATGAATGTTAAGCGGTTCGGTTTGTGGAAGACGAAAGTGATTTGGGGGTTGTAATTGCATTGGAGAGAGAGAGAGTTTTGGTTGGAGTTTTATTGTTAACGCTAATTTTAGGGCGTCATTTCGCAGAACGTTAACTTTAATGAGTTTTGGAATCGTTAAGGTTGTTTTTTAGGATTTCGTTTAGCCTTAAAGGGGTTAATCGGAGAGAGCCATCTGTATAGATGGATTTTAGGGCCACGCAAACTATTTCTTGTAAACTGTTGAACGTTTTATAAATGTGATATAACTTGAACGTATAAGAAGTGAGCGATGCGTCAAACCATGCAGATCTACTCTAGACAAAATGATTTTCATGGAGGGATTCTCTATTAGAATACGACGGGTTGAAAACGAGTGTGCACACGCTTCTGCTAGCAGGAGTGCTCGAAATATGCTTCCTACGTTTCGGTTTGTATAAGCGATAAGAAGAGGAGGAAGCGTGGGTTCCAATCAACTGGTAGATTTGCGTTGATCTGTTTCTCTATCCCGCCGCCAACAAGGGAATGTTTCCCACAGTGCAAGTGCAAAGCGAGAGTTTGCATTATCACTTTCCTCGTTTTCCTCTTTAGCTGACATTAAGTCAGGAGCCCACCGAACAGTGCCACTTCCGAATCCTGCTCATTTTTATCGATTTTACAGTCAAACCCAGTTAATAGCGTCGTTCTGAGCAGCTGCCCGTCGTTTTGGATTGAGATAAGAACTTCAAACTCAACCTGCCGAAATTGTCAGAGACATAGGCGTGCAGGCATTTTCGAAGGTTAACATGCTAACATGCTCTAGAGTCTGCTCCTCAAAAGTTAAGCCCTCTAGAATCCCTATCCACGAGTGGATTTTCTCTGTTATAAGTACGAAAACTTGCTTAAAATCGGACTTCAGCTATCCCTGCAGTAGAAAAAAATAAGCTTGAGTCCCAATATCGAATGAAGACGAAAGGAGTGAAGGCTTATATGAGATGTGGCAAGCGCAACACTATTTATCAAGACGCCGGACATAGAAGCAGAAGAAGCCGCGAACTTGTGTGATAGCAAAGTCGTTTATAGAATTGCCAAATGGTTTATCTGTGATCACAGCTTCAAACAGCTCCCGGTGGAATACGGTTCTCAACTAGTTTCGGTTGAGGATCAAGTCAAGCCGTGGATGGAGCAATGGTTTCAAAAGGTGTTTTCGCCAGTGACATGCAGCCAAATCAAACTGAGGTCTCTAAAAACGCAACGCAACTTTTAGTAAAGTGATGCGCATGCAGTTATGTGTAGTCCCATGTAGTCAAGCAGCGAATCAACGCCGAAATACCACAGTAAAAGTGAAAGAACTTAGTTGACAGCCTCTTTTAACCACAAACTGTAGTTGTCATTCTTTGGGACAACATGAGGTTCGAATGCTCAAGCACGAATACAACAAGGGTATAGCTCCTCTCTCTTTTGTTTTTTTTTTTTTATTTAAATCTTTTTCTGACTTTATACAGAAGACTGTGAAGGGCAGATTCACAGGATCTGCCACGACTTTGACATCCCAACTCCTACATTCTCACTTTCATAAGTAGGTGGAGCAATATGATTCTATTTTAACACGAACAATCTTTGGATCTAAAGACTGTAAGCAAATAGCTGCAGTAAGCAAATTAAGTCAAAACGTAAGTTCAGTTTCACCAACTATTTCCTCCAGACTTTATCAAGAAGCACTTCAATTCCAGTGTCCTATTGAAGGGGCCAAAACAGTCCGAGCAGAGGAAGCAAAGTACTTTTCATTTTGGAAACACGAGAAAGTGCAGACACAAAGAGTACAACATGCAGATAATTTCCTTTTTTCCATTAGACATTCCAAAAAAGTAACATAGATGTACACACATCTATGTATATGTACATACGACATTCTCAGGTTTAATGTAATTAATTAAAGAAAGTCCTTAACTTTGAGTTTCAATTTACCACTTTACCTGTCACGTATATTTTTCACTCTAATTTGTGCTTCATTAGCTTTCGTTTTTTGAAAATGATTAAATTTAAAAGGTGCACTTAGGCTAAAGGAAGGAAAGCATCCTTTTTTTTGCCGACTAATTTACTTATAAACTCCTTGTGTAGTCAGATTGGTACGATTGAAATTCCTTGTTAATTAGTATTGAGATCAATATTTACTACTAAATCGTAGAGTACATCGACGGCAATGTCCTTTTGGAAGGACATAGAGAAGAAGAAGAAAATTCTAGTAGTAAACAACCTTCAGTTTGCAATTAAGTCACTTCAGTAGATGTTAGTGGACGACAACAGTCTAGTTGTTAAAAGTATGATGCATAGGGTTGCCATCATATGTACGAGTATCGAAAAACTGTTTTAAAAAATGGTGGTTATACTCAGTGCCCATCATTTAAGGGCTTACGAACATTTCTCAACACATGCGCCATCTAAAGAACTCTTGGTCTCCTCAACATAGCTAACACGGTTATGAGCATTTAAAAAAAAACCAAACTTTCCGACACTTTCTCAGAGTCGGATACGGAAGAGGCTGACATCACGATACCATGGGTCGTTAACGAATTGGTATGTCTGGAAGAAGAAATTCAAAGTAAACTGCCCAAGCATCTATTGCAAGCTTCAGTATACCATGACCTTACATAAACCCTGGGGATCATTGGATCATCAAGAAACCATAAAGAAAGCTCTGTGAAAAGGTCTGAGCTCGTTATGGTTCAGGGGGCATTTAGCAACTACCAAGTTGAGACTACTCCGCCTTTTTTCTATCATCTGTCTACCGTGGTAAGTCTTGACATTTGGCGCAGTAAAACTTCAATCACTTCCCTCAACGAAGGCTAGCTTTGTGACTCTTATCATAGCTTTTGAATTCGAAACGATAAAAAGCCCATATCTCAACTAATAATCTCAGGTTGTAAGGTTGTTGTAACGACTTGAGCATTAGGAACGGGCTCTTCTAGGATTTAGGGTGACTAAGCCATATTCGCTATTTTGAGACTGAGGAACTGTTTGAAACAATGAGTACCGAGCAGTTACGAATAACTACTCATCATAAATTCCTATATGTTGGCAACTCTACTGTCCAAATCATGCTACAATCATTTTTCCACTCGCTTTCCCCCCCACTGTCACACCTTTTACAAATTGCATGTCCATATTGAAATCTCTGAATTCTGCAATAAACCTATCCTCATACTTCGGTCCACCCCCAATCAACCAGACGTCAAGAAGCATACATCACTACATCATCCCCTCCCCCCCCCCATCGGCTGATAAATCAATCCAAGTCATCCTTCAATTAAGCGTTCAGTAAACAAAACTAATGTTATTTGTTTACAAGTTCGGCACTTTAGTTTACAACATAGCATGTCCACTTGGGCCAAGAAAGACGAGCTTCTGACTGTTGACTGTTGACTGCTGTTGCAATCACTGGCCCACTGGTACTCCTGTTGGGCCACTACTGACCAGTCATCCCAGTCGTTTAGCCAACCATCACCACACAACGCCCCAAAGAACAAACAAACAAAATATTATTCAAATTCCTTCAGCTAAAGGGGGATATGCACACACACACACACAGATGTCCAGTGCAGTTCTATCCACATCTCAAACAACAATTCCCGCCGGAACCAAAAGAGATTTTACCGTCTCTACACAAAGTAAAGGAATAGTCACAGTTGCCGGAGTAGCCGCAGCTGGCTGATGATGGAGATTCAACCGAAGAATGAGGACCACGGAGGAGCAGAAAGCAGATTTGCCAAATGCAAACGGAAGTCAATTGATACGAAGCAACCGCAAACATGACATCTCAATATGTGAGCAAATCTCTCGGTGAAAGCTACAAAGATATAGATGCATATGTATGGAACTGGTTGACTAGCTGGGCTTAACGCTGAACCGTTTGGCCCGCAAGCAATACAAACAGCACACTTCTACAAGATTGCAAACAAGAAATGACACGACGTCTGTTGAAGTTTGGAATTAAACTGTCACGCAGAGAAATGTGATGAATACGCTGAAAGCTGAGAAAACCTTTACAAGACGGGACAAGAACTGTTAAGACTTTGGGTAGGGAAAGTGGAAACTTGGTGCTTAGAATTGACAGCGATGAAGGGCGGGAGTGATTCAAGTGGAGACGAAGGGCGTCATGTTTCAGAGCTTCTTAGAGTAGTTAAGTAGGAATTTTAAGTCGATAGTCACGACCTTTTTATTAATTTTAAGGCCGCGTACAACAGCTTTTATAGAGACGAGCTATAGAGACTAATATCTAGTTTCGGCATCTCTGTCAAACTAGTCCATTTAAACTGGGCGACGCAGGATAATTCTTGCCAATCGCTGCTTTAATGGGCTAAGAAGGGGATTAAGTGTCAAATTTCTCTCCAAAGTAGCCCCTACAAGTTCCTGATTATCCCACTTCCGCTCTATGGCGCAAAAGCATGGGCTTCGTTAAGAATGGATGAGTTTGTTTCGAGGGAAAAATAAATCGAACTATGGGATCGTAGAAGAAGAGCGGAGGCGAAGATAGAATGAAGTTCAACGACATCGATCTTGTTGGAATAGTCCAGACAAAACGGCTTAGCTGGGTGGAACATGTGTAGCATACCTTAGCTCTGGCGGGGTCTTCCAATCGTTTGAAAAACTGAATTTACTTAGTCTTGTCTCCATCTAGCAACGCAATAGGATCGACGGAAATGGAATCTTTGATGAGCCTTGAAAGACCAGATTCAGTGAAGAACTTCCCTCGGCGTGGACCAAGACCTCAACTGGTTAGGCTTTAGTGGCATTACCGGCTATGTTCGCTAGGAATCAGATGACGATACTTTCTGTTCCAACTTTTAGGACTGAAAGACTCATACTTTAGCTTCTTACCACTAACACTTTCCGCAGAAGGTTGTGTCTAAGTGCTGCAGTTAGCCACTTAAGACCCAACCAAACCGTCCATTCTTGAGCTTGTTGAGGGCAGTTAACCAAACGTGAACTTTGTGGTTGAATATTGGACGAAATTTTTGAAGAAACTGTTCAAGAAACCTACACTCATGCTGTACCACCTTAAGACGTTTTGAGTCTTCTGTTTTCTGTCGCAGTTTTCAAGCCACTTGACGAGGCTATTAATCATTCCATATCCAATCATGTGTAACATTTTTTCCCAGCCTCACTGTAAACCCGTGCGCACAACACAACAAATGCCGACAAAAACCAACAACTCTAGGCGGGCAACAGTGGTGGTGGTGCCTTAATTTGCATATTCCTTAGGGGTCATCTTAGATTCCGCTCTCCACACGCCAGACTCTGCGTGTCTCACCACCGACTGCTCCACTCGAGAGAGAGACGACACATTGCAAGGACAGTGGAATGAATAGTTTGCCTTTGCCGTTTAGGGTTTCTACGGGACCAGAAGCCAATAATCCATAAAACATGAGTGCTGAATGCATTTTCCTGTTGTTGCCAATGCCGGTCTCAGTCCGTCACCGCTATCCCCAAACCTCATCACCGTCGTCATCATCACTGAAAGTACCCAGAGACGCATCATGGTCACCATTCCTACAGCCCGCCTGGAATATTTGTTTGCCTCGATGGAATTTTCAGAAAACATCGATGACTTGGCCATTTGCACGATGACTATGACGACGACAACGACGACCGATGACTTGGTCATCCTTCACGAGATGAATTGAAAGGTTTTTTCCATTTTTTCTATTTTTTTTTTTTTGTCTTTTTGGTGAGGCATCCTCAATCCTCATCTCTGGCAAAGACTACAGCGTATAGTTGCTATTGTAACTCTCCAACGTTATTGTTGGGGGAATGGAAATTTGTAACCACAACTTGTTGTGCTCTCCTGGAGGAGAGTATATTTGCCAATCCGTCCGTCCGAAGTCACTTAATTGCTTAGTTCGATGCACTTTGCATATGCTGTGTAATTAACAGTTGCAAATATGTGCAGCACCCTTTGCTCAGTCTTTGGGAGTCTGTCTGCGTCGATTCGTATGGTTTGGTCATTGTTTGGAATCTCCGGAGGTAATGTGTATGGTACTACAGGTTCTAGCGACTGTTTGCTTAGGAATAAGCAAAGTCATGCTAAAATGTGCCTCAGCGGTGGAGGTTGTAGGAGGTGTTCCTCCATGTGCGTGTTTGCTTAGAAAAAGCACTTTAGTCGGATGAGCAGAAGCCGGAGGTGGTTTTTGTTTTAAGTATCAGTCACTCCTCAAATTGACAGTGGATTAGGGGTTTTTGTCGATGCGGTACAGACTGTGGCTGGAACAGTGGCAAAGACACTCCTTTGTCTTTGTCCTTTGCTGGAGAGTGAATAGATTTTTTTTGAATTCTTCTCAATTATTTGTGGAAGGTTCGTGGTCTTATTGAAGTGAATGTGGACAGAAGCCTTTAAGATCATATGAGGAGTTTGGACTGTAAGCGCTGGCTGGTTCTCGAGGAGGAAATTCAACAAAAAAGTGTAGAAGCTGTATAGCGACATCGCCCCAATCCGGCCCGCATACTCTGCGAATCTTATCCGGAGGGACAAAAGATTATCTTGGCATAGGTGGTGGTGCGCCCAAAATATCCCGCATGAAGTCTCTCGGGAAATTCAAAGTGACACACGTTCTTAGTAAGGAAGCTTGCGCAATCTGCCTGCGGAAAGCTCAATTGTTCCCTGAAATTTAAGATTTCACTCTCGATGTCCAAGGCGTTAACGTGGTTGCAACGAAAGGTTATCGAGCAATGCTGCAGATAGACAAAGAGTTCCAATTCGCCGGAGGTATCATCACCTTGATGGGAATGGGATACGGAAGTTTCAACAATCTAGCTAAAAAGAGGTTAACCTAGTACCTACCTGAATCGGAAGGGTTAGCTCACTCTATCTAGGCCGAAGGTACAGCAATACCGTTGTTGACAGATTCCATAAATGGGTCCACAACTATAGCAAACGACGAGTATCTCAGCTAGTCCTCAACCTCATCCAAGCTTAACCAAGAGCTTGGATTGACACATCTACAAGGAATAGGTTGGTCATGACATGGAATCTGGAAAGCAACCATTCGGAGCACATGAAGGATAGTACGATGGTTCTTGGGGCAATTTTAATAAAAAATCCTCATACGACTTCACCTGATTGGTGTAGATGGACTTCAGCTCACGCTGGATCTAGGGGGGGCAATGGTTAAACCTGGATTGAGTCTTGAAGTGGTCAGTTTTCAAGTGTTAAGTTCGAAAAGGCAAAACAGAAGGAAAATTCGAAAAAAACATTCGTCCTTTTAAGGTATTCTCAAGCTCATACACATGTACCCCCCTAGCTTCGGGTGTTTTAACAAGTCTCTTCCAATGGCAGGAGATTTAACGTATTCCAATCAAAAAGTTCTTCATTGTAATTATGTATCTAAGAGTCGCTTCCTAGAATTTGTTATTATCAGTGTGTAGGTTTGATAGCGTTGGGTATCAGCTTCTCTGCCAAGAGAAAGAAAGAACCTTCAAAACTTAAACGTCAAACGGTTAATTTAACAAAATGACAAATTATTTCCACCAAAGCATACTACATACACAAAGTTTCAAGGTACCTGCGAGCAGGTTCTCATGTTCCTTGTGAACTAATTACAGGAGACAGTAACTAATGCAATTTTCTCTCGTTTAAAAGTAAATGTAGATGGAAGGCTTTCGAAGGACGAGATGTTGGCACCGAAGGAAGGTATTGAGAAAATTCGATTAATATTTGACTTAAATTCTAGGTGTGAGTATAAGTTACGATTTATTAAATGGTGAGAGAGAGAGAGAGAGAGGAATGATGGTGATGACACTGTGGGAAGGACACCACAGAGAGAACGGAAACGAAGAATATTAAAGCTAGTGCTGCGCAGGGCTGAATATTTGTAATATTTCCTACGATAGAATCCTATGAATGGAGAAGCCTGTAAATGCTTATCTTGTCGGTTACACAGATGACATCGCGATAATTGTCACGGCGTAACCAAGCTTAGCAACAGAGAAGATGGAGATAGTCCTGCTGACTAGGAAGCAGATTCCCACTATCTTTGAGGTACAAGTAAGCCTGTAGTCAATACCCACGAAAAATACAGTGAAGTACTTGGAATGGAGGTTGGATACCTACAAAACTCACATATTGGCAGCAGATCAAGCCTGCGTCCGAAAAGGCTGCAAAGATCAATACAGCGTTGAACAGACTATTGACAAACTTAAGAGGGCAAGTCGGCGAAAACTTCTTGTGACAGTCACACATTCTATCCTTTTGCCCGGCTGTGAGATCTAGGCATATGCGCTCAACCAAGAAAAATACAGAAGAGGGAGCTTTCCAGGTGGCGAGGTCCTACCGAATAGTGTCGGAACCAGCCATTCTCATGATTGTAAGAGTAATCCCCATCAATTTCTTAGCGGCAGGGAGAAAGTATAACAGCGGAGCGATCAGGGAAACCAGGAGAAGATGGACTCCAAGACAGATCGAGGCGAATTTCTACCTCACACAATTCCTAACCGGGCATGGGTGCTTCAACAATTATCTACATAGGATGTGAAAAAAAATCAGTGACCCCAGTATGTCAGAATTGCGACTTGACTTTCGAAGTTATATTGTTCGAATGCGCCAGATGACTTGCAGAGAGACGAAGACTTAAAACGGAGGTAGACGGGATACCAACGGACACGAATGAGGAAAATTGGAACCAAGTGTGCTCCTACATCGAGGAAGTGCTGAAGGTGAAGAGAAGAGAAGAGAAGAGAAGAGAAGAGGACAGGACAATAGAAGGCTTGGAAAAGTGAAGTAATGGAAGAAGCAGTTTCGGAATTGGTTTGCCTGACTCCTCAACAACACTCATCATCAACCTGGTCACACGAGCCGTGGTAATAAAAAGGAACACCAATGCTATTTGGGTTCATGTTGAACCGCCACCTCTACCTACCTACCTGGTTGGACTGAAAATGGAGAGGATTTAGTCGGTGACAGTCCAATAGACAGGGAGACATTTGACAGTGCATGAAGCATTCGCCCTTCAAACATTTTAAAACAAAAACCGTTCCTACATTGTCTGCGTCCTATTAAATCTTTGCCAAATCTTAACATCAAGATTGGTAAGGTCGCAGTGGTCTAAACCTCACTCCATAGTCTAAACAGTAGTCGACCTGTTCGAAGAGGAAGTTTTTAACGAAATCTTGGTACTGATGATGAAGATTGATTGAGACCAAGACAAGATCATAAAGCAGTGGTGACTAGCAGCTTCCACCCTCCTTTCATTTTTCCCCCCCGTTTTCGTGCATATTTTTTACGCCTTCTCATTGTTTTTTATTTGAATTTCTTATTTTACCCTCTTCGCATCCAAATCTTATCACCCTATCTCTGCATTCTTTATTAATAAGAGACGCCAACAAAATCCAATTTAGAAGATACATTACATCATAAAATCGTCCACCCGGCGAAACAAACAACCCTCAGGTGGAACACTTTCACACTTCACAACTTTAAACAACAACGTATAGAATAGCAAACCAGGACGACGACAACAACGACGAACACTACAGGAACTGGATATACGTAATTCCATTTTGTCCATCGAAGGAATCAAATTACACAACCTAAGCAGAAATGTGCCCTTTCTCCCACAAGGTCCATTACAATGACTCTCTGACAGTATCATTCGTCCTTAAATGAATTCCAACTCCCGAGGTGCTAATTTCGCTTGAAAAATAACGCAATTTATATGCACCCCTCAGCTCACGGGTATGCAGTGCCAAAAAATGCCCAAAAGATTACATTGTTTCACCCCTCTAATTCATGATATCCCATTTCATCCCCACACACACATACACACAACTTCACCGCGGATTGCATAAAATTCCTAAACGCGCCGGAGACAAATTAAACTTTTCGGCCATATTTAATGGCATTTGACTGGAGCTGCTGCCTCAGAAAAAGTTCATTAGTAAGGATTATCTCCAAGGACCCTTGCAGTCGAACCACAATCAGGTTTTTTAAAAGGTAACTCCAGTGTATATATCTAGCTTGTTCTAGCTCATTACTCATTTAACTGCCTCCAACCACATCCACCACCCCATAACTGGGCTTATCGTTTCATTCCAAACAATCGCTATGTTAATTTAAGTTTTTAATCCTTTACATGGCGAAGATGAGTTCCACACGCCCACATCCGCAACTGCAACTTTTCAAATGCAAAACAAAAACAAACATAAGGATAAATGTCAGATACATTCCTGCTGTGTGTTTGTATGCGTGTGGTAATTAAACTAATATTCCACAAGTATTAAAGTGTCCTTTACATATTTGTTTGACACAGCCAACGACAACGCACCCCCGCAGGGTGGAGTCACTTGACAGTTTAAAGTGGCATTTAAGGATTAAAAAGGAAATATGCACAAGAGGGCGATGATGCTTTTGTCATGTTATCTTCTATTTAAGAGGATATGTGTTTTTGTGTCTCCAAGGCTAGGGTGGCGGTGATGAGTGAGTCAATAAGTTTCGTTTCGTCGTCGCCAAAAGATATGACAGCCACATGCAGGAAAAGCCAAAGGACTTCTTTTTTTTATCGTCTTGCATCTCTCCATCTTGAGGGCACAACTTAAATATTTTTGTTTGCTTAATTCTTTTGTGTACACAATGAGAGTTTTGGAAGAGCGCGTGTTTCAACGTACTTTACAGACAAGTTTGAAGGGATGAAGATGAGGATGAGGATGAGGATGAGAATGATTTGTTGCCATTCACTTTGGTATTGCTGCTGCTGATGTCAGTTGAGTCACGTTAGTCGATTTTATGTTTATTGTGATTGATCTGACAATTTTATGATTGTTTAAGGGATTAAGGATAAAAAGTTTAGTGGAAACACAGGTGACGAGGAGAGAAAGGATTAATGGATTGAAATGGTCGTTGTTAGAATAGATGACAATGTATTTCAATGGATTTTATGTTATGGCACAAGTGCAGAAATGAGATGGAAGGTAATGACCTTTTAGAGGTTTTTACAGAGGAGTTCTGGACAAAATCTCAACTCCTTACGTGTCATTAAATGCTTTCAAAGGGGACACTTAGGATTCGTGAGAAGACTCTCCATCATCCAATCATAAATTACGCTCTTGCGTGTAGAAAAAGAAAAGTTTAACGAACTAGTCGTCGAGAAGCAACTAAACCCCACCCCAACTCAAGACTATAACGTTCACAGGACCAGAAAAACTATTTCGTTTCGAATATATGAGGCTTCCTGGCCAATTTAGAGAGGTGTATCAAAACAGACCACCTCACTGAGTCTCTTTTCGTATTTCTTCGATTAGTCATCTAAATACAAGGTACTGTTCGGTTTTAGGAACATTTTTTCCCTGACTTTGCGGTCACTGTAGCTTCGTGGTGGCTGAGTTGGTCTGCTAAGTCAGCTGAAATAATAAAACGAACACTACGCCAACTTCGAGAGAAAAAGCTGTTAAGAAGAAGATGCTCAAACCTTCATTCGAAAGAGGCAGCAATAAAAACTGCCGGTCCCCTCCAATCGTGCGAAAAGTATAGTATGCACAGCTTGAACGATTTCGGAAAAGTAGGACTTGGGCCTCCACGGTCTGTCGCGTCAAACATTTGATTTCTTTCTTCTTCTCTGACCGCGATTCCTGGTGCCAACGTTGACTTATCCTCGGAGTTCGAATCCACTGCTGAAAATAGACTTTCTTCAGGCAGCCACTCAATCAGAATATGTGCAATTGTCTCTTCGTCATCTGGTCACAGCTTGCAGGTATCATCTAGAGAAGATTCATCTGAAGTGTTCTCGTGTCCTGCAGACAACGTTACTACCAGTTTCTTCGTTCCTCGGATCATGCTTAGAACTTCTCTCTTGGTGCAGCCTTCAAATATTTTTAATCGCAATATTGCTACGCTTTCCCATCTTCTCATTCGTAGTTCACTTATCCATCATGTCCTTCACCATTTAACTACAGAACTCAGAGGCTGACCCCTGCTTTGCCAGATTATCCGCCTTTTCATTACCTTCGATGCTTCCAATTGCACACTTTCCATGACCAGTGACGTATTGACCTCTTGGTGACTGCTTGGTTGTCCGATGCTATAAGGATACATATTTATATCTATCTACCGTGTTCCCGTGCCAAGATCTCCTCTCCATATGAAGTTCGCGGAGACAAAAATAGGCCAATTGTATACTACCAGAAGAAAGGTAAGTAAGAGCGTCAGTGATAAGGGATTAGGTTTCGAGCATTCTCAACATCAACCGAGACAATCGCATAGGAAATGTTCCGCAGTATCGTCACCCTCTCCATAAGGATAACAGTGACAGCACTGTGTCACCTGTTGAGAGGTTTGGTAGAAGCGCAGTGCAGCCCGCTATAACGCTAATAAGTTGTCTTGTCTGCGGTCTTTTATGCTGGAAAAAAAGCAAAAATTCCACGAACTTCTTACAAACGACGAGAGGTATCCGTTTGGTCGGTCCACTTCCTAGAGAGTCATCCCACCTAGAGCTGTGTTTTCTGGAACCCCAACCGTTAGTTGAAGTCATAAGGTAGGTTGGGGCCCGTAGAGTTATTCTCCGAACCTTGCCGTCGGTAAAAATGGTTGGGTCCCCCAAGCCTCTATACGGAAGTTATCCTTTTCCAATATGTAGCAAGATTCAGGATCTCTTTATGTCCTTAGATCATCCAGCGTTACTTCCACCGAACATTTGCCATCATATAGTTCTCGTTAAACGATTCTGTGACTTAATTTCAAGTTCTAGCAACAATTTAGGGGCGCAAACTTTGTCAAGAAACAAAAGAACATCCAGCAACTAATGGTGCTACCGACTTATTAACAATTTAGTGTTCAAGTCCAAGTTCTTTTCTACAACATTGACCCAACACCATGACCATCATCGGTCTAAAAAACCCTCCTTCCAAAAACATCTCCATTTCAAAACAAAAAAAAAATATTTCTCGAGAACAATGTCGTCTGAAAACCGCAATTAAAAATTTAGATGCAAACGGTGTCGACAATCGTCTAGTCTGCCTCTGACCCCGTGACAAGAAACAGACGGCGGCCATCACTGAAAACACTTGTGTCCTGTCACAGAGAATTTTGGAAATTTAATTTAATTAAACTTTGACCACAATCCGAATGCGGTCATTAAAAAGAATTAAATTCCTTTGTGTGGTGATGTCCTTTTTTTTCTGTGATGTCATGTTCTAACACATTTGTTAGAAATCTCCTTTTCCATCATGACTGTATTGGAGGTGGCAGGAGAGGAATTGGGTTTAGTCCTTTGTCTTTTGATTTGAGGTTTCTCTTTGTTGATATTTGGTAAAGGGTTTCATTTTATTGACCAGCTGTGGCATGTTCTTTTGACTGGAGGTGTCCTTTGTGGACATAGTTGAATGTAATTCTAAACGGGGGAGTTCTGTAAAATGATTAAGGAAGATTTTTTGTGATTTACTCTTATAATTGAGGTTTATGCACGATCCACAGACAGGTCCTTCAATAAAAGAAAAAGGGCAACACTGACCAGCCTATTCAAGATTTACCTCAAGTTTAAGTTTCCTTTAAAAGGACTAACAATCTGCCCCACACTGTATAACCTTCTTTTGTGCTCCACTCCTACTTATATTCTACCACATCTAGACCTTCTGCTGCTCCTTGTTATTAAGGACATGTAATAAATCGTCGTTTCACCCGCACCTAACCGATTTAAAATTATAAATTGCATGCATGCTACATGCTTTTAAGGGCTTAGTGGATATGCTACCATTTTCTATTCAAAAAAATGTTCCACACAGCATCCATTGTCTCCGTCTCATGTGTCATTGTTCAGAAAATATCACCGCTAACCCTGCACACATACGCAAATGTCCTGATTCAGGTTTTTTTTTTCTTTCCTTTTCCCCATTCATTGTCCGATTATTAATGAGGCTAGCTTAACCCAATTTTTCCTCTTCCATAGTCCTGTTTACATTTGTTTCTTTACCAAAAAATAAAAAAAACTTGTATTTTATTTTATTTTTGGGGTTTCCCGTTACTTAACCCTGTTTCCAACCAAAAGTAGCCCCGAGGACATTTTTAACCATCTCCCCCCGCACTCGCATCACAAGCTTTTGACGGAAAGAGAAAACTAATTTCCAAAGCACGTTGTGCGCCTGGCTAAAACCTTTAGTGTCAGTTAGGTAAGTCATTAGCGAAATGATTAATTTTTACAGGGTGGCGTCGGGTGGTACCGTGAGGACTGACTATTTGAGGGATGAAAACGGTAGTGTTTCTCTATTCTTTTTTGAAAAAAAAAGTTTGTTACACTTTTTTTTTGTTTTGCTTTTGTCAAACAGCGGTGGTAACAACACAAAAGAACGCTCGACAACGTCCAACAAAAGTTTTCCTGAAATGAAGCCCTCCAGGGCGGTCGGTGTTATGGTGGTAAATTAGAAAAAAAAAAAAGTTTAAAAAAAGGAGGAAAATGAAAAAAAACAAAAAAAAAAGGAAAGAATGAAAAAAACAAAGCACAGCAGTGCAAAGGAAACACACAAGGGAAGTCCGAAATGATGTGCTTGAGAAAACGTCGTCTTCAATGAGTGGCAATGAGTTGGGTTTTGCAGTCCAAAAAAAGAAAAAAGGGGGGGACGACGGGGTGGTTAGCTTATATGGTGAGTTTATGGAGGGTTACACAGAAGAGGCTGCTTATGGTGCTTTGGGGATTTTAATTAATTTCTCCAACCCCTCTACAGCAGTGCCTACAAACTTGTGTACAAGCAAAGATAAGCACTGTGGTTGTTTTACGTTGGGTTTGGGCGAAACAGGTGCAGGTGAAGAATGTTTTTAAATGATTTATTTTGCATTTGTTTTGGCTTGAAATGGGTAAAGGTTTACTTTGAACACAGGCTGGAGAGTGAGAGCTTAAAGTTGAAATTTTTTACTTTAAAATTTGAAGCCTGTGGAATGCATTTTGATGATGAAATTATAGAATGTCCACTGATTGCTCTCTTTTTAAAAATGTCTGGCAAACTTCACATCGACACTTGCTTTGAATAGGAATTTGAGCTTCAATAAAGGAAAAGTTGGAAGTGATATGCTAGGTAGCAGATGGATACTTCACGAGTTGTGTGTCGGTTTGTTGTTTCCCTAGTGCTGTAGTCTGAAAAGCTTTGAAGTGACGACATAGACCTAACTAGATGAAGACATGAACACTTGCAAGATAACTCTGTCTCTTGAAAGCCTAAAATTTGTACAGCACGTCAAAATTGCCACTATAGTCTATACCGAGCTTGGATGCTGATGGCGTGGTGCTAACATAGAGTGGGAAAAATGACTCATTCATCTCACTTGTCATAACACAGCTTGCTGTCAAAAAACAAGTAAGGACGTTTCGAAGACAGTTTGGGTTAAATCCCGGCTTCGAAAGGGCTCAAATCACAAACGAGTTGTTGGTAAAGAAAGTGTCATCCGCTGTGCACTCGTCGATCTTTGACACCCCATTACGGTGTTAATAATTGCTATCCGACTTATCTATGAATATATTAGACAGAGATGAATCGGAACGGACCACCCCAATAAGCCACTTTTCGTCTCTTTTCCACAAGTTCACTCTGGATTTCTCCGCAGTTCGTTCCTGGTCCCGATGACTCATTTCAACGAAGACATTGGTCTTAACCTCTGGGTCCAAAATATGATTGCTTCTGCCAATTATTGTGACCAAGCGTGACAGAGATTTATGTGTGGAAGCCCAAACTGCTGGGGAAGACATTTGTAAAAGCATCGTCTGGATACTCCCATTCACCCTATCAGAGAAGCTTAATTCATATCTTCTCCTGCATAAGGGCCTTTAAAAACCCATAAGGATGAGCACTGTGCTGGAAAACTAGAAAATGTGTTGCATATAAGAACCGAAATATCACCTTCGAATGAGTCCTGCTTTTCGATTGCTCGGGATGTGATGTGACCGTGGTACGATGGTTCCAAAGCTGGGTCACAGCTGAATTAGGTTAGGTTAGGTTAGGTAGGAGGGTTGACGGGGAAGGAAGTCCTTTCCCCGTCACACTTAGGTCAATGTAGACCCATTGTGATGCCCTAAGGGTTGCAGCCCCCTTACTAGGAACCATAAGCCTAAGTTCTATCAAGCCAGCCCGCAGCGTTGATAAATCTATGTATATCAAGCACCGGCTTGCTGGACAGTTCTTCTAGATCCTGGAAAAGGTGTCTTCCTAGGATTTTAGATCTAGTATGGCAGAGTGCCGGACAATGGCAGAGGAAGTGTGGAGTATCCTCTTCTACTTCCTCGTCACCGCATCCTCTGCAAAGATCATCTGCGTTCAATCCCAGTCTTCTTGCATGGTAGTTTAGCATGTTGTGCCCGGTGATTATACCTATTAAGGAAGACAGGGACTTCTTATCCATTTGCAGGATTCTATCGGTTTTCTGTTTATCGTAGAATGGCCATAGTTTCCTGGTTATGACACAGGAGCTGAGCGCATTCCATCTATCATTGGCAGTTCTTTTAATTTTGCTTCCAATTTCTTGTTTAAGGATACAAGGTGGGATTTTGGCGGTGGTATCTGCCTGATCAGGGTCTAATGAGGATCCTTTCCTTGCCAGCTCATCAGCTGTCTCGTTCCCAGGCACCCCCTTGTGGCCGGGGACCCAACAGAGTCTTACTTTGTGCTGCCTGCCAAGAACCCGTAGCTCTTCGCGACAGCGACTAACAAGCTTCGGTTTTATCTCTTTGGCAGAAATCGCTGAATTTAAGTAGCCAAAGAAATACTCACAGATGAAAGACTAAATTGCGAGCTAGGACCATAGAAAATCCTTAAAGGTTCAGGCCTTGAGACTATTTTTCTAATCTTCTCGAGAACTTATACTCACTTGCTTCCAATGGCGCTACAGTGCAGGGTGGATCTCAATTTGAACCAACAAGCGTATCCAGTCAGCTCTATCCTAAGCTATCTGCCTCCTATTTCACATCGTAAGTTAGTTGAGCTCCCGTTCTACCTTTCCTAACCACAATAGTCGCTGTGTTGCTCTACTACTGGATTCGCACAATTCTTCGGAGCACTGGTTTGCATTGAGCCTTCTTATGCGTGTCTGGAGACCTAAAACTAAATATTTTTGTCCGTGAAGATGATATAGCTGTTTCAAGAAAAACTTCGTTAAACCCTCAAAGTAACTCATGTACCTTAACATGAAGTCAAAAGGAGCGGATTACTTTTTGAACTTAGACAATATTGCTTTTCCAGAGCAACTCCTTCACTTATTTAGGTCAGTCTCACTGGAGAACTTTGAAAGGTTGACTGCCAGACATTGGTTGCTAAACTGTGTCTTTGGGTGCAATCATCATGAATCTCAAGATCGTGAGACATATACACTCTGAAACCATGTTAGATACGTTAAACTCCCTCACCAGCTCTCTTATGTCCAATCCACACACAACGATCGTTTGGTGACGGTGTGGTGCGAGCCAATTCACACCGACAGGGACGATGAAGAGACATTTGTCAGCTCTCACGCATTTTGCACCTAGACGGCAGACCTGCGTGGCGGTGGCAGAAATCATTATGCCCGCGCCACGTCATCACAGTCTGTATTGGCCCTTAAGAGACCATGCAGGTGGCACATATTTCCACCATTCCAGCACCATAAGCCAGTTACATATGTGTGCATTGAGCCTTAGGAATAGTAAATTCCCTACGATAGCCATGAAACGTCGTTTATTCAAAAAGCTAACCTCTGTCCCATTGTTCCATCGGGTCGTGTATTTAGTTCCACCTGTCTATTTAGAAAAGGTTATGAACTTGTGACAACTTCGAACATCTACTCCACCATAAATAACATCCATTCGTTATCCTTGCCAAAATCAAAATCAAATTACCCACTCCTCACACGAAAAAAAAAGAAATGTCATTAGTTGTACCTGTTGTTTAGGACACAAATCCATCAATGCTGGTCCATTACCGACAGTTACAGATACACATGCTCTCGCTGCCCATCCATATAGAACATCCAAAGGCAATTACTCATGATTAATTGAAACATATGCCAAGTGACTACAATCCAATGACAATGACAACCGACAGATACCACGCCCAATAAAAATGACCATCAAATCGGATTCGGCCTGGGTTGTCCTGCTCACAATTCAAACTCCAATTAAAGACCCGCAACGAAATCGAAATCGTTTTCGATTACTTTGATAACTAATAAAGATTGTGATGTCATTGTGAGTGGACGGTTTGAACAAGTGCTGCAATTTAACCAAATTTTAAATGTGTTAAAACTTGTAAAATAATAATTTAACCAACTTTAATACGAACTTTAACCTAAGAAGAACACAAGTGCCTTACAGGCTGTTTGTATTATTGTGATAAATCACTAGAAAGTGTTTTTAAAATCAAACTTAAAACTTAAATTTAAAGTAAACTAAAAGTGTACATACCTACATAAGTAACCGCTAGACTGTTTGTTTGTTTTTCTCTGCTATAATTTACACCTACATACGTACCATGTCCCATCCACACAACACCCGACTAAACAAAACACACAAAAGCTCTCCAATTGGAACACCCACACATCGCCAATCGTTTTCGTCACGATCAACACCGGCTGATAACACTACCACCATGTTATTAGACACTATGAACTCTCAGGGTGAGTCCATTATTAGCAAGTTATCATTAATGGAGGAAAATCTGTCAAGGAGAATAAGTGCCATCGAAACCAATATGACCGACAGATTTGAGCAATTTTACCGCGACTTAAACCAGCTAAATGATCGGGTCACTGCACTTGAGAAATGTTCTGGTGAAATAAACCACCTTGATAAGGAAGTCAAAAACATCAAAGGAGAAATCACAAAATGTAAACAAAACTTCTCACAAAATCCCGTTCACATTCAAACAGAAGTTGTTAATCTCAAAGCGCAATTAGAAGCTCTAAATCTCAAAAATCTAGCCACCGATGCTATCCTAGTCGGAATACCCTTCATGTTGAATGAAAACTTAAAAACGATCTTTAATCACTTGTGTCACTCACTGGGTTTCCAACCACCGCCCGTCAATGGAATATTTCGCGCAAAGCCTAGAGTAGACTCTGTTATCATAGTGAAATTTTTCTCCACGATTGAGAAATATAACACGATTAAGGCAATTGCTAACTTTCGCAAAACTCACGCACGGTCTTTCTGTTTAAAAGACTTGGAAATTGGTTACGACTCTAACGCACCTATTTTCATGCACGAGAGTTTAACCAAAACAAACAGCAAAATCTTAAGAGAAGCAATTCGTCTTAAACGTCAACATCGTCTATTCTCCGCCTTCACCGCGCGTGGGCTAGTGTACGTCGCAGCCGACAACAAAACAACAGCTGTGCACATTGATTCTCTCGAAAAGCTTAATCTCGTAGCCAAAACACACCCACAACATAATGTCATCACCACCAAAGTACAGCACAATGCAACTCATCATGAAGATCCACCGATTATTGCTGAACATCCGGCGTTGCCTACTATGCAGAATTATTAAACCTAGTACGAAATTTATCGAATTCATTAACGTAATTTTTTATTTGTTTTTTATCACTTATTTTCTTATCATCTTTTCCTTTTCTACTCTTTATTTTAAAATTTACTTAAATACTATTTTATTTTTTGTCTACGCTTTTCCTTTAACAAATCTTAAACAACCTCCTTATCTTAAGAATCTCATCATCATCATCTTTATGCCCTGGTTAGTTGCGTGGTTTCTGGAGTGGGTTGTGCTGCTTGTTGGTCTGGTAGTGCGGTTTTCCTCATTGGGTACCTTTCATCTTCATGAGTGGTTCCAATGAGGAAGATAGGGAGCTAATAGCCTTTGGTAATGGTAATGATACCACGCGGTCAATGCTTCGAATTCTATGTAAACAACATACCGGCTTGCAAATCTGTCACATTAATGCCCAGAGTTTACGTCCTAAGTTAGATGAATTTAGGTACTTGTTTAATGGCTCCAAAATTGGTGCGGTATGTGTTTCAGAAACCTGGTTGCCAGATGATTCTAGGGATGCCATGAGTTTTTTAAAAGAATACAATATTTTTCCTTCTGGTAGAGTCGGGCGTGTTGGGGGTGGTGTAGCTATATTTGTCCGAGGAAATTTAAATTGCAGACTAATTCGTAAGTCCCCGTCTGGTAGTCCAATTGAATACGTCTTTGTAAGAATTAAGTGTAATAACAAAAAAATCCTTCTAGGCTCAGTGTATAGACCAAATCGTAACATTGACATAACGCCATTGTTCTCCGTATTAGAAGAATTATCTTTCGTATCCCCGTCCGTCATCATTGCTGGAGACCTCAACTGCAATATTCTTTCTGACTCACACCTGGTCGAGGGTATGAAAACACTAAATCTTTTCCCTGTAAACACTTCATATCCTACCCATTTTACCAACGTTAGCAGCACCCTTCTTGATGTATTTTTTGTTAGTCATTTAGATAAAGTTCTTCTGTACAATCAACTGTCGGCTTCTTGTTTCTCTCGTCATGACCTTATCTATCTCACTTTTAAATGGTTCCCCACTGATGTCGATTCTACCTACAGCTTCAGAGATTTTAAAAACATTAACATACCTGAACTAGAAAGCGATTTGGGTTCAGTCGAATGGTTTCGAGTTTACGGTATGCTCTCTGTAGATGACCAAGTATGCTTTATACAAAGTAATGTTTTGAATCTCTACAATACCCACGTTCCAGTGAAAACTAAACAAATAAAAAGTAATGATTGCTCATGGTTTACTAGTACTATTCGTATATTAATCGGTAAACGTAATCAAGCCTACAAACGCTGGAAGCGATTTAGACTAGAGGAACTTTTTAATGCATACAAAGTTCTGAGAAACAGGGTAACATGTGAAATAAGTGAAGCCAAGAGAAAATTTTATGCCCCTCGTCTTGATCCCTCAATTGCACGAGAAAGACTTTGGAAAAATATTAAGGAAATCGGAGTTGGAAAACAAAAAAATAACAACCTTGTAAATCTGGACTGTAATGAACTCAACATGAATTTTACAACCCTTCCTTCTATAGATACTATCAGTCCTGCAACTTACTCCGAGCCTCAGGTAAACAGAAATACGCATTCAAGCTTTAGTTTCACCGCTATTGATGAAGCCGATGTCTTAAGCAATTTCATTGCAATTCGATCAAACTCGGTTGGCTTTGATGAAATGCATCCTGTGTTCATAAAAGCAATTCTCCCTTATCTCTTGAAATATATTACCCATTTATTTAATACAATCCTAATGACGAGTGTTTTTCCCTCCATTTGGAAGCGTGCTAAGGTCATACCTGTTCCCAAAAACAAAAGTTGTGATGATTTTAGGCCAATAGCCATACTGCCGCTTTTGTCCAAAGTCTTAGAAAGGATCATGAACTGCCAAATACGTAGGTTTATAAGTGATAATAACATGTTGAGTCAAAATCAGTCTGGCTTCCGTCCTAAACATAGCTGTACCACTGCTATATTAAAGGTGGTAGAGGATATCAGGCAAGCTATAGATGATGATAATGTGACAATCCTGACCCTCCTAGATTTCTCAAAAGCTTTTGATACAATTAACCACAATATTCTATGTAATAAACTGCAAAACCAATTTAATTTCTCATCATCTTCAGCTAAACTTATATCCTCATACTTGAATGGTAGATCTCAGGCAGTTGTTGCCAACAACTCTATTTCAACATCTCTACCATTAACGACAGGCGTTCCTCAGGGCTCGATTCTGGGGCCACTCCTTTTTTCCCTCTACATTAACGAGCTGCCTTCATGTACGCTTAATTCCTCCCTGCACATGTATGCTGATGATGTTCAGCTGTACAAAAGCTGTCCGCGGGGTCTTTTTGAAAATGCTGCTTGTGAGATAAATGAAGATCTTGATAAGATTCTTTGTTGGTCACGATCCAACGGACTTTGCCTAAACCCGAAGAAATCTAAATGTTTAGTCATTTCCAGAAAACCTATTGATACCTCCTGTCTGCCTAAAATATACCTTGATAATGTACCTATTGAGTTTGTAGATTCAGCAAGGAACCTTGGTATAACCTTCAACAATACGCTCACCTGGAACAACCATATCCGATTAACTCTAGGTAAAATATATGGAAGTCTCCGTTTGCTTTGGGCCACTCAAAAAATTACTCCAGTTAAAACAAGGATGATTTTAGCTAAAACTTTGATTATCCCTATATTACTGTTCGGCTGTGAAATTTTTTGCAACTGTGACTACCAACATAAACAAAAACTTAATGTCGCGTATAATAACATAGCTCGTTATATCTATGGACTAAGGAGATATGACCATATTTCCACCTTTTCCAAATCAATTCATGGCCTCACGCTTGACAACCTGTTTAAGTTTAGAACAATAATGCTACTACAGAATGTTATGCAAACTCGTCAACCAGACTACCTATATAATCGCATATGTTTCCCACGCTCTACTAGATCTTGTGTCCTTGTGCCTACTAGTTACTCTTTTCTGGTATCTGAACGCCAATTCTTCATACATGCCATTCGGCTATGGAACTCCCTTCCCCGAACTATCAGAATGACAAGTTGCACTGTTCAGTTCAAGACAAAGCTCAGGCACTACTTGGAGGCGTTTTGATGATGATGATAAGGTTACTTATGATTAGGTCTCAGTTTTTAATAAACAAATTTTGCTTTATTGTAAACCTTTTTCCTATTCTTTAATTATGTACATTTTTAAATTCTCAACTCTACTCTACTTTCCTTCTTCTACATCTGTCCTTTTTTACTTTATCTTTCTATACTTTCTAATTTTAAATCTCTATGTATTTTATATTTTAAAATAATTTTTCTTAACCTTGTATTTACCTGCACTAAATTAAAAGATATTGTATCTTACTGTGTTAGGCTATTACTGTGAATAAATTATGAAATTAAAGTTGTTTAGTTATTTGTTCGAGCGAAGCAGGGAATCAACTTTTTTTTTGGGGGGGGGGGCGACTGCACACGGTCCATTGCGTCCTTACTGTCACATTCCGCACAAAATCTCTGCTCAACTAATTACATTATTTTCTGCTGCTATATACCATTATCCTTGTGAGAAACTTTCATTTATACATCCTCGTCTCGAATCGAAAAAAATTACCAAACAAATGACAATTCGGCTTATGTTAACCAAAAAAAAAAAACCAAAACAACAAGAAAAAAATGACAGAACGTGTCCCTCTCTCCCTTCTCGGTCCAGAAAATGAGACAGAGAATCAAATCGAATAGCAAAAACAAATAAAGAAAAAAAAATGTTATTAATTCCATTAAAAGTTTTCTCCACCAAGCTGTCGGCAAAGTTTCTTCCTTTCTATCAATCGATACAATTGACATTTTAATTCGTTTCCTACAGAGGATTACACGCGACAGGACAACACTTTCGCAGACTTACACTCGCCCGCCCCGTTTTCGAATGAATTTCCTTCGATTTTATTCAACGAAACGAAACGATGACTTGCCCAGAGAAGCTCGAACTTAACCAAACTGATTTTGGCATTGGGGGATTTATGAAAGTTTCACTTAACGGCTCTCGATTGTGACAGATAATCCCTAAAGGATTACCGCCAGGCGAAATTTAATAGAGTTTAGTTGGAATAAGCTCAAAACAATTTGGTTTGACAGAATGCCAATAATTCCTTTGGTGCGAATGATTTTGTATTCAATTTAGTGTGCTCGATGAGGGGAAAGCGAAGACGAAAAACTCCTTGATGGGTTGAAGACGACCGATAAAAAGTTTGTTCCCCGAGAAAGCTTATCTAATTAGCAGGTAGTTGAGAATGGATTTGTGACAAGGATTTACGACTGATTTAATTGGGATTGAGGCAATTAGAAGAAATTAAAATGAAACTTGGTTGGACAAGGATTGAGTAGGTAGGTATAGGTATACCTTAGGCGAGGTGTATAGGGAGAAACAAACTTTGCCCAATGAATAGGATTATCTAGATCTTGTGTAACGTGCTCTTAAGCGTAAATGTCTGGTAAATTGTAGTGTTCAAGGAGTGCAAAGTGTTTATTTCTATTCAGTTTTTAGAGCGAGTTTTCTTATATAAAAGTGTGCAAGGTCCCGGTCCGTGAAGAGTCCCTAACTGAGGTCCTGTAGCAAGTAAGTTGCTGTCAGTAACCTAAAACAAATATCTTTTCGTCGACGATTGCTTGAGTCCGCCATTATACCTTTCCAATTCGTCTTATATCCTTATATGCAAAGCTGTCCCTCTTTCCTGCTTATGGATCATCATTTTTGTCTTTCGCGCTAGGACTGGTAGTTTTGAACTTATGCTCAGTATTTGAAAAGCATTACCCGCACACGGGCTTCACATTTCGCAGTGAATCCGTACGTCAACCTAGGGTTCTAGGTAGGAATTCGCTATCAGTTATTGATGAAAAATAGAGATATTAGAAGTGGCTTAGATCAGCTTTGATCACTGTTAGCAGTCATAACGACTTAGAGGTCTTCTTCTGCTGTCAGAAAGCGCTGAGCGCTAGATAGTAACAGAGGAGATAAGTTGTAGTTTACTTCTCCTCCTCCTCATCGGTCTAGCTTCTGCTAAAATCATTGAACAAAGGCCCTTATCTTCAAGCGTGTTGTGGCAGTGCCCTGCAATGACACCAGTCATGGTGCGACTTTGGTTTTTGTTGAGAGATATATCCTTCCTTGACTTATGGTCATCAATTTCTGGCCTTATCTGGAGAAAGGGCACGCAAGACTGAAGTTGGTTTCACTTTTTTGTTTGGTATTCCCATGCCCCTGGTGTGAGAGGGAATTACTAGAGTGGTTCCATATTTGGCAAGTTCGTCAGCTTTGCAGTAACCAGGAACGCCACTGTGTCCAGGCCCCCAACATAGGTAAATATTGAATTACTTAGTCTTCTCGTGAAGGGATGATAGGCTTTCAAGGAGGGTTAGGAGGGTTCGATCAAATCATGGAATCTGCATCAGATACGGGAGTGACCATATGGTAATTCGATCCAGAGAAGATGTCTTTAAACGGGCGGGCTGATGTTTTGCTGCAACTTGTTTGGCTAGAAAATCCAGAGGCGTCAGGTTTAAGGTAGTATCTTGCGCAGCAGACAAGCTATTTCTTCAACCTTCTTCAGAATGTGAAGGTATGAGCTTTTCTCGAGTGCCGTCTACTGATCTATAAACAAGTATGAATTTGACTATGGATGTGTAGAGTTAGCAGGTAACTTTGGGCTTAAAGCCTCATTTAAGACCAACAGTTCTCTTGCAGGTCTGAAGGGCTAGCAGAGATTTTGTGACTCAGTCTGTAAGGATGGACTTCCAGCATAACTTCCTGTCAAAAATAACACCAACTTCAAACAACTTTAAGAGAAGAGTCAACAAAATGCAGAGCTTGTTACATCTTTCAATGGAGGAAGGTACTAGGCTTTTTTTGGATCTCCAACATAAATGCTCAACTATGACAATTTTGGAAATTCTAGGACGAGCACAAAATCAGGGATGACAGGACTTTAAAAATCACTTTCTTACAAGAACTAAACGAACTTTTGATAAACGTTGTATAAGCTATCATTTTCATTCAACGAAGGAAGTTAGCCAGTTCTAGAAACTTTGGAGAAGTTGTCCTCTCTTCAGAAAAGGATTCAAGCACAAACCAATGCAGTCTCCAAGTAGTTTCAATTCACATCCATTCCTTCTACTCTCTTTGGCCTACAATGAGCCTGGTAGATATATGGAAATGAAAATTTCAACTGTAAAGCCATAAAAAAAAGGTGTCTGACGAGGACATTGCCCATGAAGACCACCATCCTAATTTATCCTTTCATCAACCGCGACCTCGTCTATGTTCGTGCCGATAGTTCAACACCACCAATAAAAGATCACCATGTGGCTGCTTAAACAATTTGACACTGCTCCCACAATCCTTTCCACTCATACACGTGTGCATGTATATTAAACACAAAACAAGTCCTTTATGCACTTCTCGCAAATCACTCTCCAAGGACGTGTGACATTTAACGTGCACACAGAAAGAAAACTCTTAAGTTTATCCATGTTAAAGTAATTTTTTTTTTGTTTTTGTTGTAGGGTGAACGTTATCATATGAAATTCATTCTGTCCCGTCGTGTATCCTGCAAACACACGAATATAATACCGGCCTCCCCGGGGGATCCACCCACGCCATGTCACATTTAACCCTTCATCTTCAACTCATTACATCCCCCAAAGAAAGGGAGTTGAAGATACTTTGTGTAAAGAAACCCCCTCGAAGTAGCCTCAGAAGGATACATCGTATTACAATTCTTGGAACTGTACCGTATTTACAGGACATTTTCAATTTATTATATGAGTCCTCAAGAGTGAATGAGTGAATGGTTTTTATTTTTCTAAACCACCACACGAACTGGAAACTCATGTTCCAGTTGTCAGACCACAATGATTTTGAGGGTGGGTTTCAAGGAATGAAACCAATTTACATTTTAAGCGACATTATGTTCCAGAAGGGAATACAGGTGTCTCTCTTGTGAGAATAAATAACTCTGGTCAGGTGATAGCTGTCAAATTATTTACAAAAGTCCACTAGAAATTTTCCAACCGCTTGACAAATCGAATTGGCACTTTGGGGGTCTCATATGGTTTATTAAGGAAACATTTAATTAAGGATCTCCCCAAAACAATCGGTACAAGGAAATCCCTCCTTAAAAATTTCCAAACAGTAATAATTCTTTTGGAGCATTAAGCTACATCCCTCTTTGTGATGTGAAAAGATACAATTTTGACCCCACCTTTCGTATTCTTAATTTTTTTCCACTTATCCTTGTTCTAAGGGCGGGTTCGCTTCGGTTGGAGAAAATAGACATAAGGACGAAGAATATAATTTGTTACCTGTGATTAAAGTCCCCTTAAGAGGCTACCCAGCGAAATTATAATACACAATCCGAAATGCTTGAGAAAATGTTGAATTTAGGAGAAAGGGAGCCGGGGCTAATGCGAAATGTTTAAGGGTCAGGAGAACTGAATAAATGAATTTGAGATGATTGACTGGTTTAAGGAAACAGATGAGCCGGCAATACATGGATGAAGATTCAACAAGCTACATAATCGTTAGCCTTTGGTCGGTTGATGGGTGCCCAGACCAGCAGATGTTTCTGACTGAAGGGACCTGAAATGAGAAGGATCTGAAAAGTGTTGATCTTGAGCCTTCTAGATAAAGATGTGAACACAAGGAGGCCCCTCAAGTCGATATTTTTAAATCCCTCTAGCTTTTCGAGCGAGAAATTCTTCGTACGACATTCGGTCCAGTGTGCATTGACGGGCTCTGGAGGAGGAAGCTCAACGATGAATGATACGAGCTGTACAGCGACATCGACCTAGCCAAAAAACTACTTTTAAGATGGCTAGGATATGTAGAGCCAATGGACACCAACGCTCCGGCCCGAAGAGTCTTCGAATCCAACCTGGAGGTACAACGCAGTAGAGGAAAATCTCGACTAAGGTGGCGCCTACAGGTAGAAGGGGACCTCAACCAACTTGGAGTACGTAACTGAAGGCGGTTAGCTAAGGACCGGGCTAACTAGAGAAGCTTGTTGGTTGAGGCCCAGGTTCATCCCGAACTGAAGGGCCATCTAAGCCAAACGGTTCTGACATGTAGATATCCATTTGGACTCTCACAAAGGTAAACTTTCCCACTCTCACTCTCTCTCAGCAAAGTGTCATCGCCACTGCTCTCAGCGTTTTACAAATCTTCGTCTTGATTGTTGCTCGATTTAGAGCCGTAACAATTGTCGTCCTGTCCCGGTACATACTTACATCCTAACGTCCTTCAGCTAAGATTATGTCAGTGCTCTCGGCTTGGAGTACACTGCAATCATTTTTAACGTTAAAGGAGCAGTTGATGCCTAAAGGCTCACAAGAGACGCCAGCTCCTGTGCCGGGCTAGTGACTCCGACCTCATGATTAGCTATTCGTTGCCGTCAGAAAGTAGTTGACGTAGATGTAAGCTCATCAGAGTACTTTAGCTGTCCTTCTCATGCTATTAAGATCCAGCGGCATCAGGATGAGCATGATCTTAAAACCCGTCGTGGAGGCTCCTCTTCAGGCTTGAAAGACTGTCTGGCTTACATCCTAGTTCATTTTAGGAACAATGCTTCGCGATGGCTTTGTCTTCAATGGACGTTTGGCTTCCTTTGTTGTCTTGAACTTCCCTGTAAGTTAGGGATAGGAACTGGTTCCTTCTAATCACACATAGATCTGTGTAGACCCATTTTGATGCCTAGTAAGGAGTAGCTGTAGCGCAAGGTTACCAAGCCTTACTGATTGAAACGTTGATAGTAACTGTTGATATGTATGTCTCTTGCCTCCACAGAACTGGTAATTACTGAAAGAAGAAGTCTTCAACCCAGTTGTTCTGTCAAATGTACTTGGCAAGGTCTAAGCTTACTCCTTAGGTAGATGAACTCCTCCACTACCTCGAACATCTGTCGTTACTGACATTTTCTCTGTCTCCTTTCGTTAAAATAAATCCACTTCCAATGAAATTGTCGGGACCAGACATCTTCTGTCATCTTTAGCTCCAATCCCATCCTTATCTTCATGCCCAACTTATTGGAATCACTGAGTCGCTCCAATACAGAGTACGAGTATTCATAACATCTCAATTGACTTGCAACTGCCATTGCCTTGCCGGCCGTAGCAAATCCCTGATTAACCAGAACGCAGACCTACCGCTTGTTTCAGGAATTGCCTTCTGCACACCGAACTCTACCGCCACAGCCACAGCCACTTGCATCGTCATAATGTCAACCTCATTCCAAGAACCCCACACACGCAGGGCGAGCATGAATCAACGCAAACATTACCCACCATCCATCCGCTGCATGGACGATGGATGAGTCCTAAACATGAATTTCCGGACAATGTCGACGTCGAAGTCGATGTTGTGTTTGTTGCTCATCCAAACGGCAATACACACCTACTCTGGCGACAAAAACAGAATCGCAAACGAATCAGCACGTCTTTGATCTTCGCGTTGTGCCCGGGGATCATCGTGACATTGGCAACCTGCAAGAGAGTGCGCCCACTCTATACCGCGAACCATAGGCGCTTTGGTCAAAGTGGGCGCAGAGCAGACTGCACGGACCTCAGGTAGATGCGCGCCCCGAAACGATGGAAGTGATTGCATGTCATGGACGCGTTTTGTAAATGTCCTTTCGTTTAATTGCAAACATTTGTTCCTGCGTGGGGCTGAATGCTGTGTGTGGACAGCATTTGAGATACTGTGACACAATGCGGCTGGAGAAACGAGGTCACTGGCATCAGTCGCATCGAAGTGTGACGTGAGGGGGGGTCTCGCAGCATTCATGCGTGACAATTGCTTTCTAATTGATTATTTCTATTAATCGATGCAAACGTCGATGTAGACCATAGTGACAGTATCGCTCTATTATGAGGCGGAAACATTAGCGGTGCAATGCAATTGAAAGTATGTGGCCTCGTGAATGAAAGTGCTTGTCGTGCTTAGGTTGTGATAATAAAATTAATTTAATCGGTTCACATTAAGTGCGGAAATAGCTGCAACAAAATACAAAATGGGTTCAGCAGCAGTTTTCCGTTTGATGGTTCAGTGGATTGCAATTGGACTGAGTTATTGGAAGGGTTTAATGGGTTTTCAATGGAAAATTCTCAAAATACCTACAATGTGTGCAGTTGCAGTAGTGTAACGGTTTATTAGCTTGGCAAAAGTAAAAAGCCTTTCATGTGTATCATGTCCACACATGTCAGGGTGGAAACTTTCTGCACAAACAGAAACGTCATCAAATGAACGTTTTTTTTTTTTACTTTATAGCTTCACAATTCGGGGTGAATCAGGGCCTCAACCAACAAGCCTCTTTTGCAAGCAGAATTTTGAAGCAGCTGTCTCCAATGGCACACTTTCATTTGCGTCTTCTCGATAGGGTCTTGCTAAATAGCTGTCGCCTAAGGCCATAGGAACAGCGATTGGAAAGGATCATTCTTTGTTGCATCTTTGCGCTGATTTCGTTGGCAGAATTGAAAACAAAGCCTAGATAGATGAACTCCTTCTCGTAAACAGCATAGACTAGCACTTACTTTGTCCTCTTCTCGTTTACAATCAGATTAAAGCAGCTTCTGATTCAGTGTTTATAAAGGCACGCTTCGTACTGACGATGATGTCAATGTCGACTGCGTAACAAAGTAGTCGTACTGACTTGTGGAAAAACGTGCTTGATGACTTGGAAATTTCGCACTATTTTCTCCAGAATTAGGCTGAAGAAGCTAGATGAAAAGGTTTCACCGTGCCTTAAACCTCTAGTTGTATTGAATGTCTCGATGGTGTCTTTTCCAACTTTGATCGAACTGGAAGCAGTCTCAATCGTCATCCTACGTACGGGAATGAATTTCTCAGAAAATGGGGGTAAAACATGTCACACTAGTCGTTTCATTCCTGATTGCCTCCTGGCAGTGCACATGTTGTTGTTGCTGGAGGACTTCTCGAGAGGCTCAGGCATATGCGTTCGGCAAAGGTTCTTGAGATTGCAGTATTTCATCGTTGAACTTCCTTGCAGCGGGGGTTTTAGTCACGACAATACTGGGCATTCGCATCCGTGGCTTTGCTGCAAAACGATACAAGACCGAGCCGATGTTTCCATATTAGGACGTGCGAACATCGAATACTTACTTAGTTACTTTAGGTAGCGCCACAGTCCGGGGTGGACCTGGGCCTCAACCAACAAGCGCCTCCAGTTAGCTCGATCTTAAACTAGCTGCCTCCAGTTTCAACTTGCGTACGCCACCGGAGTCGCGGTCTTTCTCTACTGCGCTGTCCCTCGGGGGCAGATTCGAAGATTTTCTGAATCGGAAAATTGGTGTCCATCCACTCTACATGACCCAGTCACCTCAGTCGTTGGACCTTCACTCCTCTAGTTAAGTCGATGTCGCTGTACAGCCCGTTGTTTGTCGTTGTATCTCCAAATTTGCTGGTTCAGTTGCGCGTTGTTTGTTCAAAGTGCGAGCATTTCACGTACAGATACTAAAGCCTCTTGTCCATAATACGTTTGTTGGGATCGTCAACAGTTAGATCAATCCTTTAAGCTCTTGTTCTTTCCATCGTCAGCTATTTTCTCTTTCGCGGTGAGCTGGCGACGTCATATGATTTAAATCTTTAATCCTTTCTTGGTGGACGCTCTTTATTTATAGTTCAAGTGACATGATTAGTAGGCCAAACGTTCGGTTTATCCAAGTCGCACCTTTCATTCGTTGAGCTTTCGTCATACTATATTTTACAGATAAGTTGGTTCATGCACAGAAGAGCATACTTAGAAGGCAGTTACTTCCACAACCTAAGTGAACTCGCTGACATCAACATAGGTAGCCTCCAGCGCTTCATAGCAAGCCCCGGCTTGTTCTGCGAGTAGTATTTCTTTTGAAGTACAGGATCCATGTGGTAACACAAATGACCTAAGTGAGGTTGCAACCGGCAGCCTGCCACTCCTACCAACTCATCTACCGCTTCTTTAAATAGCTCGTCAACTTGGCCATCAGAACTTACACGCTTATTGGACATAAAATTGGATACATGTAGCTACTTCGAGGTTAGGTGTGGATACAATTATTGACATATATCGTCCAAGTTGAATAGACGAATACCTTGTATGGTCTGCAGAATCCTCAACACTGAATGCAGTTCTACTATTTTCCCTAATTCGTCTTCGCAGGCTTCGGTTTAAGTTTCGTAGCCTTGACTTATTTTGTTAGCCTTTTGGAAAACATCCGAATCTCATTGCTGCAGTAGCATCTCTGCACTTCTCACGCTCTTTCCTTTTCCATCTGTGAAGCTGATGTTCCTCTCTTCTCTTCCTAGAGCCCGCAGGCAACTCTGGTCCTTCTATGCATCGCTTTTCTCTATGCTTCTTGTTTCGTTTCATGTACTTGCTGGAATTCTTCGTCAAGCCTGACACACCGATGTAGTGGTCCAGAGAAACCCACAACATTAGAGGGGTCATCTCTGCTGGCTTTTTCGCAGTGCTTCCACTGGCATGATTACTCAATGCTTGCATCTTAGAACCTTTTGAGAGAGCACTCGCTCGTCAAAGCCTCTATTGATCCCTTGCGATTGTAGTCATCCTCATAGTGTTTTCTGGTCTTAGACGTCTTCGGGATATTCTCAAGCCCCAAGTCAAGGTTCAACTTCAAACAAAAGCATCTCACTCCACCAGAGAGCTACAGAATTTTTGGATAAAATATCATCTCCTCTTATCCTTCTCTACCCAAAACCGATCGATGATGACACACACAATTCCCATCTTCCAAAAAAAATTCCCTCCTGACATCCCGTCGACAAAAGGACAACACCCCTAATCCAGTGTTATGAATAAATCACGTCTCTGTTCGGTGTGGTGTCGTGACACGCAATCAGGTTCCAGGTTACCTCTTTATTTATCGAGAATCCGTTCATATGGTGTCGCACAGATTTGTCCACAACGATAAGTCGCCTGTTGGCGTGTTTTTTTTTTTATTTTCACCTGAACACATACCATCCACCATTCCGATGACGACTTAATCCACCGTAACGATGAAAAAAAAATTGTAAATTAGTCATCGGAAAACAATATCACCTTGTAGATTCAAGAAAGATGTCATTGGGTTCGTTCGTCGTGTGTTGTTCTTCTCCGTCGGCAACTGTCTGTGGCAAGGGAATTTATGAGAACCCACAGTAGGAGCGCAGCAAGGATAATTTCACTGATTTATGCGGCATTCTCATGGGTTGGCTGTTAATATTTTATCTGCGGCAAGGTGGGTCATTAATAAGAAACAAATGTGTATCTACATACGAGAGTTGATAATTAAAAAAAAAATCCTCAAAGAGGATGTTCACTTAACCGCGCTGGCCAGCAGTCAAACTAATTATGGTGCAACGGGGCTATCTTTTGCGGAAATGCAGTTTAATTTCCTGCCCACAGACCCAGACAATCTCTTGCAATTATTGGTGACAATTTAGATATGAAATTGATGCCGTTATCGGGGAATGATTCGCACGAATGAAGTGGAGTGCATTAAGCAATCGGTAGCAGTAACTTGCTACACGCGAATGTGGTGATGAAAAGCGATCGCCGCTGTAATATAAGCGTGGCACGCACAGTATGTCCAGAACCCGTATTACGCACAGTTTGAGCCGGTTACTGGAATTGGAGGACACTCAAATCTGTGGGATGTGAGAATATTTATCGTTGTTCAAGGTTAATGCGCAGCATCAACGGTTTTAAGATGAACGCATTGAGACGTTGGCGTCAGACATGATTACCAAGTAGACATGGAATGAAGTAGGTACACACACTAGATGGAACTTGTTTTTTACTGTTGGGAATGTATTCTAACAACGTTTTATGATTGCAACTAAGAAATGTTGTTGTTTAGATGCCAGGTGTCTTGTTGAAATCGTTTGAAAGTCTTTTAGTTTCACTTGCAATTATTGGCGATTTCTCGAGGTCGAGAGAAAGGTTCAACTGAGTCATCAGCATCACTTGCTCTGAATGTCTGCTACTGAAACCGTGGCGGAACGGTCTTTCGCTAGCTGCATCCAGTTGCATACTCCAGATTTGGTTGAGGTCCTGTTTTACTTCGTCGACTTCGGACGGTTGCATCTTAAAGCTTGTTAGCTTCTCCAACTCTTGATTGATTTGGTAGCAACTAACTTGCATTTATCGTCAACAAAAATCATAACCTATGGCCGCACCTCCTGTCAGATAAGCGCCTACATTTTCAAATAAACTTTATGATGCGGTTATCCTGAAGTGAAACCCTCACCTTTGTTAACAAGTTGAGTCTTAGAACTCATTGAATGCGACAGACAAAATAAAATATTCCACCTCTTCCTGGTAACCAAAGTCTCACCTAGGTAAGTAAACATCACCCCATTCTAAGCCATTCATCTACTAACATCCAGAAATGTATTCATATTCCCGACACTTCATTGTTTAACCAGAAAACACACTTAACCCCGACTCAACAACTATAAGCACCCAAAGGACTCTCGGTTCTCACAGCTTGCATCCTCTATCCGTTTCATCTAATTAACCCAAAACCGCATGTCTTGTGCGAAATTAGCACAAGAGTAGCGCGCCTTTCTCTCACTCTGAGTTGGCGGTTGGAAAAATGTCACATTTGACAGGGTTGACACCCCTTTAGTTATTAACTTCAAACGATAATCACCATGGGTTGGCTTGCCACTTAAAAGTGTTTCGCACTCGTTTTGTAAAAGCATGTGGAATCTCACATTAACCCGACTCCAATGAGAACCGAACATGAACTTGCCCTTGTGGAACTTTCCCTTCTGTCCTCGGATTACACCAACAAACAGTGTGGCCTCGTCATCATCATCATCATCGGTGGCACCAAGCAGTAGCACCGCAGAAACTTTAATTTAGTTCAAACAATGTTTGGACTCTTGTTACGCCCGCCGCACTGTGATATCATCTCGAAACTTTTTAATTGCTTCGCAGCGCCTGGTCCTCTCCCTATTCTTCTTCTGGAGCGGTGTACTCTCTGCTTCATTCTCGAAGATGAGCTGCTCCGTCAATTAATTACTACACCCCGAACTAACAGCGGATAAATGGTTATACTTGGATGGGTGGATGGATGTGTGTGTCCGTCCGTGAATATCACGCACGTATCATCTCGTAGCCGAAGTTGGGAATAAAAATGATGGAAATGATGACTTAATTACACTAATTGCTCAACGCGTGTGAGGAGGATGGAATCTATCTGTAGGCCCAAAGCGCCAAAGCATCAAAGAAACCGGACCAAGAGAACCCATGATAAGTGAAGGTCATTAATTTGATTTGAGAACGGCGGCGGCGAGGGGAGACACTCTTGGCATAGAAATCTGAGACCATAGATGGATGGGATACCTCAAGTCATCATTTTTCATCCGTAGAAGAATCCCGCCAACGCCACCGCCACCGCCGCCGCCGTCGCCACAGAGAAATCAAGGAACTCATGAACATGGAATGTTAATTGCGACGCCACGATATCGCTAATCAAGATTCTGATAGTGCAATTGTACACCGAGCTCCTGTAAGTGCACTGCCACTGCTCTGAAGCCTGATGATGGTTAATGACTGACAATTAATCATGATGTTACACTTAAGGGAGTGACCATGGACTGGCGACTTCTTCTTTTTTTCAGGACAAAGTTGCAAGGAACGACCATTTTCCGAATGGTTAACCAATTGAAGCAATAATCGTTAGGAGGACCAGAAATGCAGGATTAAACTGACAGAAGTTCAACTATACAATCGTTTTGCAAAGAGTGAGGTTAAGTTTAGGGATAATTGCCTGACATGGAGAGTTGGAGAGTGAAACAAGTTTGTCGTGACACCTTAAGTGTTGCCATTTGGTTTTATCGGTAAATTCGGTCAGTTTGAGGTTGAGTTCATTACGTGGTTATTGTGTCTTGTGGCCAAGTTTTGACTTGGTTCGAGTATTATTTTTGGACGTTTTTAATAAACGAAGGCATACATGTTCTGTTGTCTTACATATCTGCAGGTAAATGAGGGATGAATCGACTTTTTTGATCCTAGAAAGCTCATGGCTTCATAAAACACTGATGCTGCCAATTTCACTGTGCTCAATCATGTCGACTGCATTAGCTGAGACACATCAAGTAAATAGAAAACAATGTTCTAGCCAAGTAAGGCTGATTCTCCCTTAGAAGGATAAAGCTTTTGCGGAAGACATAATTGACAATCTGTCTGCATAATGCCGGGAATCAAAGATGATGAAAAGCAGGGGTATATCATTTATAAACTGTTCATAGATCGGGAACCTATTAAGTAAGAAATATTGAGCGTCCTTACAAGCTTCATTCATGGATTGGCTGGTTTGTTAGCGTTGTTGAATAGGAGTTTGTCTAATGCACGATACCAAGTTAAGCTGCATGGGTTCCTACAGCCCAATGTCCCGTACAGATTGCGACAATTCGTATCATCAGTTCAGATTATGTGGTCTGTCTAGGCTGATAGAACTTCTCCTCTGGGGAACGCCACGAGAGGCCTTGGCATGTATTAAGGACTTCCTTAAGGATTTCCTTATCTAGTCTGATAAGATTGGGATTGCTTGTTGTTGGTCTAGTGATGTTCTGATAGCTTCCGACGTTCAATGTCCAAGAAAGCCGCAAAAGTAAATTTATTGTGGTGAAGCGCTTGTTCAATTGTCGCTACCACCTTGTGCAGTGCTGGGCTGGTAAAACGTCACTTGGATTTAGCTAGAAGCACATGTGCCTTTTTATTGTTTTCTGAAGGAAAGGGATGAGGCCTTATTAGCCTAAAGTCTTTGAGAGTTGTTCGACTGGGCTTTCCTGCTCTGGGTATAAAAATGACCCTAGCTTCCCTCCATATTTGCAGCAAATGGGTGCAGTTAAGAAATTCTCCAAAGATTTAAGCCAATGTAAGATGTACTCCTTGGAAGTTTACAGCATGATTGGAATAATCCCGTCAGATCCTGGTACTTTGTATGGGGAAAAGGAAACGCTGGCTCAACCTACTATTCTCTCGTCCAATATCTGATAACACGTTTTGTTTGTGTTGCTGTTGATGGTGGTTAAGACCCTCTCCGTAGAGGGTGTATTGATTCAAAAATATCCAGGAAAATAGATGTTGATGACAATCTCGAGTGTTTTCAAGCTTGACTCTGTCCAAAAACCGTTCGGTTTTATAAAACACAACACTTTTTGTAGACTCCACTTCTCATTAGGCAACTGAGTCACAAAAATTTGAACTTTTAAGTACCTGAACCTGCTTAAGATCGAGTCACGTCATCGGATTCTAGTCGCTCCTTATGCTCATGACAAGTTGCAGATTTGTTGCACTGGCAGTGCCAACTGACTCGCAAGAGTTAATGAGAAAGGCTTTTAGCTATCTTCGATAAATTCAAAAAAATCTAAGTTGGATATGCCGATCTTAAAGTTAAGAAATTCTTTCCAATTTTTAAAGTAGCTCCTCAAAAAAAAAAAAGACCTGATTGCCAAATCCTAGGACATCATAATTTCCCTGCCACTACCACTCCCCCAACAGGCAAAGGCAACGACCGACCGTTGTGACAAATTAACAAACATTTGTGAAAGGAAAAAAAAAATAGTAGCAGAACGCAGTTAACAGAGCTGTCCTAAGCCATTTACATCATCAATCTCTGCCCAAGAAAAAAAAGAAAAAAAAAACAGTAAATTGTCAACGCAATTTCCTAATCCGGTAGAAATTAACAAAAAAAAAAAAGTAATTTCCCCACCCCCTCCGAAAATAGGATCAAAAAAATTGAAAGTGTCGTCCATGAAATTTAAAAACATTTATCTTGCTACCTGAGGACATTAATTGTTCGAACCAGGGAACCCGCCCGGTCTCCGACATTGCTGGGCAAGTCGCCGCCGCCGCCGCCGTCGAATGAATCCAATTTTTGGGGAGCGAACACGGAATAAATTAACACACAACACAACACAAAGGAAGAGAAAAATTAGAAAATCCAAAGTGGTGTCGCTCCCTAATCCTGTGCCGCGTGATGAACACATGTAGCCGACGACTACGGGTATATGGGTCTTGCGACTGACCCTCGAAAGGCTCTCGCTTTCACTATGGTGACGTGTTTACACTTTTCGTCCAATTTCTCTCCTCCGGTCAGACGCTATTGTTGTCATAGACCTCTGGGTCATGCTGTGATGACTCTATCCCCCGTAAGTATTAACGATATTCGATTACTTGATCCTTATCGAGGTGGACATGCCTAGTGAGTGGTGCTCTAGTGCATATGGTTAATGTGATTCGATAAGGAGTCTCGCTGAGTACGGCGGGTGCATTATTAATGATTTCATGTCATAGGTACAGCTACAGACCGATTGGATACGATTTTGCCCCTTTTTTTGTAGAATTTTATAAATTCACCTTCTGTCACGGCTTCGATGCTACCTACAACGTAAATTGGAACGAAAGGGTGATTGTCTAGTGAAATACAATGGAATAGAAAAAAAGATGTTAATTACGGGTAATTTTTTATGATTAGGGACGTCAATTTATCAGGACTTATGAAGTTGTTCCGCAGAACACTGCCGATGGTCACAAGGTGGTTGAAGTAATTACAACTGCTTTATCAAATATCGGGAGTCATAGAGGGTGCAGGGTCAGTGAAAAATTGGAACCAGTTTGTTTCAGAGTTTGGTGACACTCAAATTTGTAATCTTTATGTGGGGACCTTTATCTACCCTTTATCGATGTCCCACCATGTGGCGTGATGAAGGGTTAGAATGGTTGTCATCAACTCAAAACTCAGGAAAATACTCGTTTTGTAAATGGATTCAATCGAGCGGCTGAAAAGCAGGATAATAACCTTCGAAAGGTCTGTGAATGCTGTCTACATCTTCAGATGATATCTTACCAGTTATTTGAAGAAAGGATTCCTGGGGCAGCTTTACAAGACCATTACAGCCATTACGCTGCAAAGATTGTGATTCCATGGCTGGCGTCGATTTTGAGAAGCAGCATTCTACTGAACTATGTACGTTCCACAGAGCTGTAGACTTGTTCGCTCGAAATTGCAGCACTTACACCTCAGAGGAAGGCTAAAGTCAGTGCGGGATCTTCGCAATACTCTAAGTATGATTTAAACCTATCGGCTTCGAGATTCAACTAGCGTTTTCTAGGTGAAGTAGTTAATGGGAGGCGTGTCCCGACCATTAGGCACCGCACTTTTTATGTCGGGGCTGCAAGAACGCCGCAGAATTTTTACAGACGTCGGGAAGGTTCTGTTTAGTATGCCTGCATCCTAGAGAGTCATGCCATCTACAGTTGTGTTTCCTAGAAACCCAACCATCGATAGAAGTTCTCCTCTTAACCTTGCTTGGCAAGCTTATCCGAGTACTAAACTAATCTCCGGTAGACACCACACTACACTCTCAAACTAAGCACAGTTAACTTCATTCGCAGTCAAGTCGCTATTGAGGCCAAAGAATCGGGAATCACATTCTCTAAATTGGCAACACGGTGCAAGAATAAATCTCTCAAGTTGGCGTATAAATAGGCTCTAGGTCCCTGATCACATTAAAATACAGAGAAATGAAGATGCTGACGAACTAGTCAGGCGAGGTTCAACCCTTTACAGTTCATATTCCATTGGGTGCTGTGAAGTGTAACATTTTCTCACATTTTCTATCAAAGTCCAATACTGATTAGAACAGCTTACACAACTATGCCATAATCAGGCCAAAACAGTAGAACTCAACAGGATTTGTGGAGACATCAAAAAGATTGTAGTCATATGACCAAACTTGACGTATCCTTCAACACATATTGCCGAAAGGATGTAAATGAATAGGAAACCATTTGCCGCTTTGTGTGAGCTAGAGTCGAACTTCACAGGTTAGGCAAGCTATTCCACGACGACCTAACAGATATCTGAAACAATACAATTGCAAATTTCCACAACGAGATCATAACAGTTGTGGTTCCCGAAGGCAGCTATCAAACTCAGCTGGCAACATGCATGATATTTCAAATGAACAACAGACGTTTAAAATTGCATTTATGGAACAATCACCATTGAAACCCGATCTGATAATTTCTTTACAATTGCCAATCACGCACAACCGAATGCAATTCTACATTATAGTCCAGATGCAGTTGGAATTTCTATATAAATACACTTGTTGCGTAATCAAAACCATTATAACGAAACCAATTTCACAAAACTCAACCAAACAAAACGATCGCCGATTTCTTCAATTTGCACGGTTCTCTGAATACTCGTATATCTGCCAATTCAATAACAAATAGATAGATATACTCTAGTTAAACAAATAAATACACAAATGTGTTCGAATTGCTTCCAAAAAAGTTCCTGCACTCTTGCCTTATCACCACAAACAAACCGCGCTTGCCGGCAAAAGTATCTAAGGAAATTTAAAAAGCTTACAAAAACGTGATAAGTATATGCAAGTCATTCGAATACAGA
Source organism: Criorhina ranunculi (assembly GCA_951813785.1). Classification (NCBI taxonomy): domain Eukaryota; kingdom Metazoa; phylum Arthropoda; class Insecta; order Diptera; family Syrphidae; genus Criorhina; species Criorhina ranunculi. The sequence continues at coordinate 86,021,836 of OX638381.1, read as the reverse complement.
CAGCTTCTGTTTCATAAAGCATTCCACTTGTCGAATGTCATAGGCCCTCACCACAGCTAATCATTTCTTTCGAAACATTCGCAGATACACATAATAATGTTAATCAACTTTGAAATTTAAAAACAAAAAAAAAAAAGGTTGTGAACTGACTCAAAGAGAACGACAACATTCAGTTTAACATTCATCAAACAAGTTACAGCTGCGTGACGTGAGTTGATTAACAACACCAGCTTTCTGTCAAGCTTCTGAATTTTCGAATCGTTAATTAGTCGGACCTAGTAGTTTAATGTCTAATGTCACTTTAATTGCAGTCCAACTACTTCTTCAACTAACGAATGTGAATCATTTGCGTTGTTACTTTAGTGAGAAGTTGTGGTTGTTAGCTGAGCTTTAGTCTTAAAAAATGTTTCCCTTCGATTAGTTCAAACTAATATCACCAGTCGTTTTCAAAAAGTCCCCATTAGCCTTTCAATGAGCTCTTAGAAAAATATATTACGCCACTTACTCTCCGGCGGAACCGGACGTATCCAAATTGTACAGCCTTCCAGACTTCTTGAGTGCTTTCCAGACGGAGGTACTAGCGATTAGAGAGGCCTGCAAGATACTTAGCCTAAGCCCTACTACCAAAGCTAGGCTGCCATCAAATCTCTCCACTCTCTCACTTCGTCCTCCAAATTAGTGGAACAGTGTAAGGAAACTCTTACGCAGGTTAACGTTTGGTTCAACATTGCTCTCCTCTGGGTTCCCGGCCATAGTAGCATAGAGGGGATTGAGAGAGCCGACGCGTTAGCCAGATGTGGTTCTACCCTTAATGCCTCTCCGATGGGATTCATCAAGAGTAAAATTTTCCAACACTTCCTCTCCATTGCTGACTCTAGGTCAGCGTTGGAAAAGTCAAGAAATCTGTAGAATATCCAGACAGATATGGCCCGCCTACAATAAAAACAGGACGAATGACTTAATCCATAGAACTCGTACCGAGACAGCAAGAATCACAGCAATTAGCACGGGCCACTGACCCACGACAGCTCACACGAAAAGGAAACCCTATTCCACTTTCTTTGTGATTGCCCCGTACTAGCTTGAGCCAGAGATCGCACACTTGGCAAACCGTTCTTTAAGGAATTCTGAATTAAAATTCTTTAACTATACATTTTCTGAACCTCACATCTAAAAACCACGCTCTCAACATCCAGGTCATGTGAGTTGTGGTATCAAAATGGCACAACCGGCGCAACTTATGTCTCTGGTAGGACCTTACCAGACACTCACTTTAACCTACCTACCTACTCTCTGACACATTCACTGTCTCCTCATTCTATGTCGCATCAACCGTTCGTTCCTTTTTCCTATTTATCGTGTTATTTCCTTCTAAGACCTCGTCTTTATTGGCCATTTCCCGTTCTTTTGTCCTTTTGTTTTATCTCGTCTCTAAACTCCTGAGCTGTCAGTCAATCCAGCATGGATTGCTAGTACCCGCGCTGACAGCTCATCTTAATTTCTCTCACGCCTGCACACATCCATACAAGAAACGAACTCAACCGTTGTTGCTCTAGGTTCATTCGTGGCTCGCGACCCTTGCTGTCTTTATTCAGCTTCCGTCTACCAACTACCTAAAGGGAATCACATCCAGTTTTGGTTCTATTTGTTTATGTTGTCCGTGGCCGCTTAGATTCGCGTTTTAGGAAGTAGGTGAAGCAGAGAAGCTCTCAGAATCTAGCCATATTGCTGGTTGCTACCCATAGATATCTACAGCAAACTAGTGCAGCCATTCGCATCAAGACATTATGACAGTGGTCCAGACTAGGTATCAAGAAACCGATTATACCCAACCACGACAAAGACTAGACAGGGACGTTGATCTCTGGTCGCAACAGGGACCTATGTATGTCGTTGAAAAGATGGCTCTAAGACAGAATCGGGAGTGTACATTTTCAAATCTCCTTCCGTCTACTATTGCAGAAGCTATATAAACTTGGAATAGAAAGAAATGATTCTCCACCATCTCCGTATGTGCCCAGCCTGCTTCGCTTGGAGGAGATCTTATCCATGGTACAACTTCTACAACAATCTAGATGCACTCATTTAAAGTAGCATACACAACCTCCAGAGTTTCTTCGAAAACTTCAGTTGGCCCTGTGGATAGTTTCGTGGAAAATACCCAGAACCATGCGATATCACAATGGATCTACAAAACCTAACCTAATCTCACCTAGAAGTAGGCCACGAGAAAGCCCTAATTAAGTCCGTTCCTTAAGGGAATAGATACCTCAACAGTCGTGTCTCTCTATATCCGAGGAATTGTGTACATCCCCCGAGTCACTTGTCAACTTACTTACTTACGTATCAGGCTAGCGACCCTTGGAGGGTCTAAGCCGGAACTAATTCCGCCCTTAACTTCTATTAATAAAACCTTCTTTGATGTTAGGCTTGCATCCCCCTTGCGGCCTTCTATCGAACGACATTATCGACAGATTCGTGCAATTTTTATGTTTTTTTTTTTTTAATCGCACTGCTAAGTCCTTAGAGCCGCACTCTACCCACAAGACACCCTTAAGTGAATGCTAGAGCTCCAAAAGTCTAAGTAAACCATAAACTTGTTGTCTAGCCAAATGAATTCCTTACAACACTTCGACTTCCATGTTAAATCAACAAGTGTATACACTTCCTAATCATATGCCGGCCAGCCAGGTATTCGTATTCGTATTCGTTTCGTCGCACGCCTTATCGGCTACACTCTCTAAAAGTTTAAATGTTTGTTGTTTCGCTGTTGTTGTTGTTGTTTTAGTTTATTTTGTTTATTTGCAGAGTACTTGCTTGCTATTGGAGAGGACCGGTTGGAATGGAATCGTTAGCGGCATTCATCTAGTGTCTTCGCGTTGAGACGGTTGCTTAGAAGTTTTAGGAGACTTGTTGTTTGACGTGCGCATAGAAGTTGAATTTTTTTTTTTTTTTTTTTTGTGTAACTGTGTATATTTAATTCGGCATCAGAAATGTCAATTAAATTGAAAATTAACGGAAAACCCTTTACAGGTAAGTGTTACCCTAAAAAACTTGGACCATAGTTTGACCGAAAAATTGTTTTTTTTTTTAGTGGAACTCAGCACACTCCCCGCAGATGTAACTCTGAACACTTTTATTCGGGAGCATGCTGGTCTATCGGGTACAAAGTATATGTGCCTTGAAGGTGGGTGTGGTGCTTGTGTATGTGTTGTAAAGGGACGTCATCCAGCGTCTGGCGAAGAACATACATGGGCTGTGAACTCGGTAAGGTCCACATAAAATTTCTGTCGCAACAGGGCTGTAACCATCATTTCTGTTTTATAGTGCCTAACTCTGTTGAGTGTCTGTGCCGATCTAGAGGTAACCACCATCGAAGGACTTGGCAACAAGCGAGATGGATACCATCCGATTCAGAAGCAATTGGCCAAACTCAATGGCACCCAGTGTGGCTACTGCTCGCCGGGCATCATTATGAATATGTATGGCCTTCTGGAATCTAAGGGTAAAAAGGTGACAATGGAAGAAGTGGAAAACTCCTTCGGTGGAAACATCTGCCGTTGTACAGGATACCGTCCGGTTCTGGATGCCATGAAATCCTTTGCCGTGGATACCAACATCGAACTCCCTGAGGAGTGTAGAGACATTGAGGATCTGACAACAGCTAAATGTCCAAAAACCGGTCAACAGTGCAATGGAGGATGCAATGGAGTTCCCAAACGTCCAGCACTGGTCTACGATGATGGAACTCAATGGCACTGGGCCAAAACTTTGGATGATATCTATGGAATCCTTGCAAAGGTCGGACAGGAAAAATACATGCTAGTCGGTGGAAACACCGGACACGGTGTCTACCGTCGCTCCCAAGACATCAAACATTACGTCGACGTGAATGATATTCCTGACCTTCACACTCATTCCATGGATGCATCCACTCTCACCCTTGGCGGCAATGTCAATCTCACAGAAGCAATGCAGATTTTCCAGTTAGCATCCCAGAAACCTGGATTCGAGTACTGCAAGCAGCTGTGGCACCATTTCGATCTGATTGCCAACGTTCCAGTTAGAAATGTATGTCGTATATTTGTTTTGTATCTTATCAGTACATACTTACTCGTACACATGATTATCTCAAGTAGTTTATTCGGTTGTGTAACCATGTGATGGGCAAAGGGTGCACGACATAAATATTGATTTTTTGTTTTTCTCCCCCAAATTCTAATAGAATTTCACAAGTAGACCTAATCGCTGACGTACACAGTGAGAACAGTGAGTTCCAAAAATATCTCAAAGTTTACTCTCACGCATGGGTCTTGCTATTTTCGTGTCCATGGAAACGAAATAAAAAAAAAAAATTGAATTTTATGTTCACCATCCGTCTGAAGTTTATTATCTCGGAGAGCTTTCCCCAAAAACTGTACTTTAAGTGATTTTTTTTTTCAACAACTAGCATGGTCTTGAAGGTCACGGTAATTATCGCGTTTTAGTCATCACCAGTGACTTGCCATTTGATTCGAGATACAGACGTAGTCTACGCCAATTAAATGATTGTTGAAGCAATTCCCTGGTGGTGAATTGTTTTTTAAAGCAATAAAAACGAGTAGAAGGACAGGTCTGTTGTCGTAAGTTATGCCTGTTGGTTTGGTTGTACTTATCGTTACATCGTTTATCGTATTACACGAGCACTTAGTCTACGCATTTAGTTTTTATTGTTCTTGAATGTTCAAGGCATGAAAAATGTTTTCGTTTTTGAAGGTTAGGAAAACTGGTCACTGACTTGTGACTTTTTGCTACTGTCCAGCTGAGTTATCACGCTCTCGCCAAGTGCTAACGTGTCATTTTTGACAGCCGGTAGCCTTTGTATAAAGACATTGCTATCTGTTCAATCCGCTTTTCATGTCAGTGGAACATTTAAAGAAATTCAAGTATCTCGGGGTCTATGTAGTTCACGAATGATGAAAGAAGCAATGCAGAATTATCTCGTATTGTTCAAGCTGAATCAATTTTGAGAGGTCTTGGACGATTTGGTACAAGGAAGGCAGAGCAGAGTGTCAAAGCTAAATTAACTCGGTATTTGCTTCAACTCCCACCTATTGTGACGAAATCAAGAATAAGATCGCGGATACAAGCTTCCGAAATGAGATTTATTCATTGTGGTTGCTGAATTAATTCGCAACTCAATGTTAAGCAGCGACTTCTCTAAACCGAACGATCTATATTCAAATGGTTTGGTCATAGCATGCTTCTTAACCCGCGTCTAAGACGTGTCAGCAATGCCATGCCATTAAGTAGGCGACTGGTTGCGAGATGGTTGAATCAAATCCTATATCTCTCCTGTTTTGATGAAATAAAATCGAGAAGAGTGGCGAGTTCACTTGAACATCCTACCACCGCCACCGGGTTACCACGTTGACAGTAACAAAACAGTTGTGTGACAAAAAATCAACAGTGTGCCTACGTATAACTTTTCGACCTCAAACACATCGCAAAATGCTTGGTCCTTTCATCGTTCGTAAATACTTACTTTCTTAAGGTGGCGCTACAGTCCGGGGTGGACCTGGGCCTCAACCAACAAGCGTCTCCAGCCAGCTCGATCTTTAGCTAGCTGCCTTCAGTTTCACATGCTTAGTTGGTTGATAGGTATGTATGTTCGTAAATATGTATGCAAAAGTCCAAAAAGTGCGCCTTTCACAGACCTAAACTTCGAAAATATTGGTCAAAGACTTCAAAATGTATTCGGATAAAATCGTGTACGATTTCCAGGTACAACGCTTTCTTGAATGGGTCCTAGAGCAGTTGGAAATCAACAACGAAGAGTTGTAGTTTGAATTAATAGCTGGTAACGTCGTTACGCCTTTTCTTTTTCTTTGAAGACGACAAAAGTCTAGCAACTGACCATCAACAAAGAAAGGCAACGATCGATAATACACCATTTCTTGGCTTCGTCAGCTAGAAAGGAAACTCTACAGCATGTTCTTATAACGTGGCACTTCATGCCATCTGGGGTTTTATAATTTCGCGAAAAACAGCCTAAGCCACCGACTTGGCACTGAGTCCCTCAATTGAACTTTTGACATCATGAACTTGTATGCCGAAATGTAGTCGATAAATAGAGCTCCCGCATGCAAGCAACCCATGACCCGTAATGGGGTACACTCACAGCTCAGTGTGGGCTCAAACTTTGAGACTCCTCTTCATTTACTCCTCAAACCATTTGCATTTGGATCTTTAATTTCACAGGCTGACCACACGAGTCGTGGTAACAAAGAGGCACATCTAGTGGTACTTGGGTTCATGCTGAACCGCCACCTCTACTTACCTACCTTCGATCTCTAAAATTATTAAAGGACCATTCTTTCCACTGCTAGCGTGACAAAGGAGTGAAATGCTGGTTTATGGAGGCTACTTGCCATCTTGGACTGAAGTTTCATTACATAAAAGTAAGCTTCTTTTGTGTACAAGTTGTTGACGAACGTATTCGAGAAAATTGAATGGTGAGTGTTACAAACAATTGTAAGCTACTCACAAGTAAAAACTCGTTCAAAGCTTAATTTGGTTCAAAGTTTACTCAAAGCATAAACCATTTCATAACTTAATCCCTTCTCCACGTTCGTGTTTTGGTCAAGGTCATCGTTCCTCCCAATCACACTCCCCCATGACATAAAATCTTCATCCACATGGGCATTGAAGTCACCCAGCAGAGTATTTGAATCGATATTTGCAAGGTTTACAATGGCAACGTGATAAAGTACAATGGAATCTTCGTTTATAACGACTAACCGCTTATAGCGACGTAAACACAACATGTTAGGTTTGCATACAATAAAAAAAAGTTCGTCCTGTTAGAACAACTTAATGCCACCGGCCCCTTGATCGTCCCTATATCCGGATTCTACTCCACTTTTGGTGCATGTACGTATCTGCACAAGGGCTAGACTCTCTCTGCTGATAGTCTCCACTCTAATACCCTGACTGCGACTTGTGCGTATCGTCACTTCCGCCTAAGAGACTTAGGGTGCGATTCTTGACAAGAACAGCTTCAACCCAACTGTATCTAGCTGATATTTAACAACCTCCCCAACAAACTCAAGGTCCGTTCTCCTGAGCGATAAGACGTTTCATCCTTAGTCGAAAAAAGTTCAAACGAATAAAATATGAAACCTTTCTTAAAATACATTTCATCGGATTTACGAGTAAGTGACTCAAAATTCCTAGAATTGAATTTAATCGCACATTTTCCGGAAACTTCATTCCAGATACGTATGGAAATATAAATTTAAATAAAAAAACATGTGTGCACTCGTGTATCTGTGTCCGTATAAAGGTAAATAAGAGGTTATACAGAGTGCTGATACTATCATGAATTTCGCAAATTGTGAAAATAAACAGGAGAATCCGTTATTGAATATTTTGCACTCGTCAGTTGACATATATTTTTTCTTATGTAAGACAGAGCTTAAATTACAATATTATCTGTACAAGCACCAGAGATTGTCGTCACAATCTCCAAAAAGCTTACATCAACAATCTTCAAAGTGACAGATAGTAATATACATTTGTTTCTGATCACGTGAAGTTGACTGATAAATTTAAAAGAAAAATCAATTAACCTTCACTTCACACGTTATAAAATTTATTAATTGAATTATTGTCAAGTCATTGAAATTCAATTAAAATAATTTATATAATTTGTTTAAATTCCAATTGAACTATTTTTTTTTCTGTGTTTTATTAAAACTTAAAAATATTTGCAAAGTTATATTATTGAATAAGCTGAGGTTGACGAAATAGAATTCTTCAGTCCAATACTTCAAATGATGCAATTTGATTTAAAAATAAGTATGAGTACTGGGTGTTCAGCGACTGTATCAAATTGTGATGCAGAACTTCCTTAAGAAGCTAACCATTTGTCAGAGACGAATAGAATTAATGAATGTGCATTTATTTTAGCTGATTTATTGGTAGTTAGAAGCATAGTCAAGGTCGAAGCATTTCTTTCGCAATTATTAAACGAACGCAATAGATACTTATAGTGTTGAAAAATTAGCAATTAAAGTTTTTTACTCTACGTATATTTGTGTGTTCCAAGAATCCTGAGCTCTTTCGACAGCAGTTGTTCTCTTCACCTTTCCGTAGAGGTAACGAACTTCTTTCTTGCTGTCTACTCTCCATTTATTCAGTCTCGCCGTACTTGAGTTCCTTGTTCGTTCTTGGTTGCACTGTTGACATCGATTTTCGGACTGGCAGTGCTTTTTAGGTTCCAGTTGGTTCTCCTTTGGGTGGTGATTTATTTTGTCACTAGATATCAAGCCTCTGCCACAACTAGGCAGGCTGAAGCGGTGACCACATCGCGTGATGCAGCCTTCACTCGGATCTCTACGAATTCATTGTCTTCCTCTGAAGTGGAAGGTCTGGCTGAGTGCAATTACCATCGTTCGGCCTCCGTTGGACCATCCTGAGTTCGTAGTGAAATTTAGAATGGCTTTTGGTAGCAGGTCGTTGAAATAATATTCACCGAGGGCCATCTTTCTAGCCCTGTGTAGGCTGGGGCATTTGTATAGGAAGTGAATTGTGTTCTCTTCCACGTCTGTATTCCCACAGCCTCTGCATAACTCGTCTGTACTTAAACACATTCTTTTAAGGTGGGCTGCCAGTAGTTTGAGGCCTGTGATGATCCCTATGAAGGGTGTTAAGTTTGATCTCCGCCTTTCGTCTGCTTGTCTTTGGAAGTCAAGTGCGATGCTGGATTTGACGGGAGCTAGGGGGGGCGGTACTGAGTGGTCGTCCAGTGAAATGTCCTGTTCCGCGCACTTAGCAGTCCAACGAAGTTGCCACAAAGCAACGGCAACCATGACACAAAAAATCACTTTCTCCTCGTATTTATTGATCATGATGGTCGTGCGTTGGGCTGTTAAATGGTCATCGCCACCTATCGGTAGTCATTGACAAACCCCCGTGAATATATGTAATTTGTCATGAAAAAGCTTCTCAAACTGCAGTATACAGTCTTCCAAAAGTAATTGGCAACGAGAGCATTGACATTCCAGCAAGACTACACATCATCCTTCCCAAGAGGAATCTTGTAGCTTTGTATCCGTCTCCATTAAGAGTTGTTTGAACTGTAGGGTATCTTCTAAAAAACAATTCAACACACTCAAAGCCACCAATAAGGTCAAAGATGATAGAAACACTTTAGTAACTTGTGTTCTTTCTAAGTAAGTGTTGGTACAAACATTACTCTTGCACCCTCTGGACCTGAAAAAGCACCTGCAACAAGGTCCTTCTAGGTCAAGATTGGCATTGTTCACTCTTTTCTCTTTTCATTGCCGTCATTGCTGTGGCTTACTGCTCAAAGTGGTATCATCCTCAATGCACATCACATTAATTATCCCATTTGGATACCTCTAACCCCAAACAAATTGGTTATGCAATTTGTATTCGCTAGCTTAATGTCTATTTAATGACTTTTGCAAAGCGAGTGTCAATGGAAAGTTTTCACAGACACTATACTCGTAAATACGTCCCATTCATCAACTTTGAATGCCTTATCTTGTGCTTTATTAAAAATGCAATGCTCGTGCCGTTTGCACTGACATTGCAATCAAATAACAATGTTAATAGCGTGTATTATGCAATTGCACTATCAACAACTTCAGTTTGTGTAGTTACGCAATTTCACTGACAATGTTTGTTGAATGCGCTAACAATTAGGGTAGGGTTGTCAAGTTGTCATAAAAAAAAAACGCAATACACTAAACGCAACCATCTGGAACAAGATAAATGACAATTTTGATGATAAAATGGTTGTTTTGCACCCGTCTTAATATGTATGAGATCCACTGCATGGCTGAGCTTTGTTTCTTTTTTTGTCTAGGCTGGAACCTTAGCTGGGAACTTGATGATGAAACATGTCCACCCGGAGTTTCCGTCGGATATTTTCATCACCTTCGAAGCGTTGAATGCGTCGGTAGTGGTGGGATCGAAGCCTGGCGAAAAGCAGACTCTTAAACTGGACGAATTCTTGAAGAGCAATATGACCGGAAAGGTTGTGCTCGCCTTTGTTTTGCCGGTTTATCCTAAGGATCAATTCTTGTTTGGTTCTTACAAGGTGAGTTAAAATATACCCTCTTAAGCTGGCCCCCCTTTGCATTGGTTCTGTTTTGTCGTTTTAGATCATGCCACGAGCTCAAAATGCTCATGCTTATGTCAATGCGGCCTTTTTGGTTGCACTTGATCCGGCGAGTAAAAATGTCACTAGCTCTCGTATCTGTTTTGGTGGCATTAATCCTGAGTTCGTTCATGCAAAGTCTGTCGAAGAGGCTTTGGGGGGCAAGTACCTGTTCGCGAAAGACTTGATTCCCCAACTGTTTACCAAACTTCATAAGGAATTGGATCCTGATGCAGTATTACCTGATGCCTCACCAGATTACCGGAAAAAACTGGCTTGCGGTCTTCTCTACAAGTTCATTTTGAACAACGCCCCAGAAGTTAAGCCTGAGTTGAAGACCGGCGGGGAGGAGCTTAAGCGTCCATTATCGTCGGGGCAACAGAATTTCGATACGCAGAGTAAGAACTATCCAGTGACCCAAGCGGTACCAAAGGTTGAAGCCACAGTCCAGTGCTCAGGAGAGGCTACCTACATGAATGATCTACCCCCACAACCGAATCAGGTTTGGGCTGCCCTCGTACATGCCACCAAAGTCGGTGCTGAGATTGAAGAGATCGATGCTTCCGAGGCGCTAAAAGTTCCCGGAGTCTTCGCCTTCTACTCAGCGAAGGATATACCCGGAAAGAATGTCATTGTTGACAAGAGCTTTGACTTTGTTGACGATGAAGAGCTTTTCTGCAATGGAAGGGTGAAGTATTACTTCCAACCCCTTGGGATGATTGTCGCTTTGAACAGTTCGATTGCCAACATGGCCGCTGAGAAAGTGAAGGTGATGTACAGCAGAGTTGATGTGAAGATTTTGCCCACCATGGAGGATGTCTTTGCTGCAAAGGAGTTGGACAGAATCCAGACGGTTGTCAAGTCGCCGATTGAAGAAATTCAGCGGCCCGAAGCAACCGATCTTACTGTCTCTGGAGTATTTGACATTGGCCTGCAGTATCATTTCACCATGGAGCCACAAACTACAGTGGCCTTGCCGTATGAGGACGGCCTTCAGATCTACTCAGCTACCCAATGGATGGATATGACGCAGTTCGCGATAGCTCAGTTGCTACAGATGAAGGTCAATGATGTCCAGTTGAAAGTTCGCCGTTTAGGAGGTGCCTACGGTGGCAAGATCACACGAGGTAACTTTGGTGCCTGCGCGGCGGCTCTGGCGGCTACCAAATTAAACCGACCGGTGCGATTTGTGCAAACAATTGAATCGATGATGGGAAGCCTTGGCAAACGTTGGGCTTGTCACAGTGACTATGAGTTCCATGTGAATGCCAAGGGCAAGATCTTAGCCGCGCGGAATACATTCTACGAAGAGGCTGGTTGGACTATCAATGACTCGCCAGTGGCTTTCCACTCAACGCTTTGTTCTAAGAATTGCTATGAGTTCAAGGACAACTACAAAGTCGATGGTAATGCTGTGATTACTGATGCTCCCAGCCACACCTGGTGCAGGGCTCCCGGATCGGTAGAAGGTATCGCGATGATTGAAAACATTATTGAACACATCGCGTTTGAGACCAATCGTGATCCTATGGATGTGCGTGTGGACAATATTCCTTCGGGTCACAAGATCCTGGGGTTGATCGAAAAGTTCAAGAAGTCAACTGACTATAAGCAGCGAAAGGCTGAAATTGATGATTTCAACTCGAAGAATCGCTGGCGCAAGCGTGGCTTGGGTCTTTGTATCATGGAGTATCCGATCTTTTACTTTGGAAATTATTCAGCGACCGTGGCTATATATCATGCAGACGGTACAGTTGTGGTGTCACATGGTGGCATTGAAATGGGTCAGGGTATGAACACCAAGGTGGCACAGGTTACTGCTTTCACTCTCGGTGTTCCATTGGAGATGGTCAAGATTGAGTCTAGTGACACGTTAAATGGAGCTAACTCCATGGTCACCGGTGGTGCTGTTGGCAGTGAGAGTCTTTGTTATGTAAGTCTTGTTGCCTCCTGAAGTTTCCCTCACTGATCTCTGTTTCCTCCATAGGCCGTTCGTAAATCATGTGAAATTCTTGTGGAACGCCTTCGCCCAATTCGTGAGTCACTGAAAGATCCAAAATGGCTTGAAGTCATCCAAGAGGCACACAAGAAGACCATCAATCTTATCGCAAGTGATTACTACAAGGCCGGCGATATGCAACCCTACACCATCTGTGGGCTGTCTCTGACGGAAGTTGAAATCGACATTTTGACTGGCAATCATCTGCTTAAGAGGGTTGACATCTTGGAAGACACCGGTGAGAGTCTCAATCCGAACATCGATGTTGGTCAGATTGAGGGTGGTTTCGTCATGGGTCTGGGATACTGGTTAACTGAGCAGTTGGTCTATAACCGGCAGACTGGTGAGCTCTTAACAAATCGCACATGGAACTACAAGCCGCCAGGTGCTAAGGATATTCCAATTGACTTCAGGATTGAACTTTTGCAAAAGAGTGCCAATCCAGCTGGTTTCATGAGATCCAAAGGTGAGTTTTATTAAATCTAATAAAAGCTTTTGTAAGGCTAAGAAATCGTTTCTTTTTATAGCCACTGGTGAGCCAGCTGTCTGCCTAGCAGTGTCCTCAATCTTTGCCGTTCAGCATGCAATTCAGTCGGCAAGAAACGATGCCGGTTTGAAGAGAGAATGGGTACGTTTAGGTGCTCCAACAACACCAGAGACGGTTGTCCTTCATTGTGGATCTGATCCGAGCCAGTTCACTTTGCAATAAATTAAATTTTCAAACTTGTTTGTACGGTGCTTGGTGATCATATATATTGTTAAGGTTATAAATGTTGTTAAGTTTGTTATGGAATAAAATTTAAGAATTTTAAATCAAACACCAAGGACTGACTCTGTACGACTGATGAACAAGCTAAGCGAGGTTCGCTTGATACAAACAGTCTGCATTTGGATCTTCAACAAATCTGTCAAGCTGCTGGGGTATGTAGATGGCATCAATGGCTTCCATCGTAAAACTAAGGCAATCGAAGAACAGGCGAAACAAGTTGGCCTTGAAGTGAATGAGGATTATAGCGTAGACACGTTGTCAGGAAACAAAGAACCATCTGTCCACCATCTAAGACAAAACGTCACACTTGACAAAAGTAACTTCCAAGTAGCTAGAGAGTTTACCTATCTCGGAGTCAAGGGAAGTAGGGTAGACTTTCCTTAGGAAAGCTCTGATACTTCGGTTTCTCGATTCGAACAATTCAAAACCCCTACCTTGGTTGCATGCTCTGCAAAAGACTGATCCTGCCAGTTTTGCTGTACGGTGCCGAGTGCTGCAAAATTATCAGGAAACCAGAACAGACATGAACACTTTCGTTGAATGTTTGGTCTTCGTATGAGACTTGAGCGACTGGAAGTTGAAGATTCTACCACGAACTCCATAAGCTGTATCAAGATGTGAATGAAGTCTAAAAGGTCAAGATACATCGGGTACATTGACTCGGTGACACCAAGCGAATGGACAAGAGTGCTCCAGTCAAGAGAATCTTCGAATCGCAGATTTCAGGTGCAAAAAGGCCAAGAAGACCGAACCTCCATTATAGGACCCCAAGCTAGTTTAGATACCAAGGAATTTGACGTGACAAACTGACAGCAGCATTCCCGGAATTGAAGTGGATAGAAAGCTTCGGTGTCTCAGACTGAGGCTTTTCATGGGAAAGTGATCCTAGTCCGGAGAAGTCGAACTTCTAATTCTGTGTTACTTAAAAAGAGAGATGGAGAGTATCTTTGACGACGAATAGAAGAACTCATGTCGCGGGGACAATGAAATCAATCAACAGATGGTAGACTTTGACACTTAAATTGTTTGTGGAATGTCGAATGGTAAAGCTGTCCATTCCCTAGCCTCCAATTTCATTGCTTGACACAACCTTAACAGATGTCAAATGGGCGCGTGTTTCACACTCATGCATCACTTGACATCACTTGCATGCGGCAAATTACGTTTCTTTTGACGTTTCTTTAAACAGTCACAAACTTAAGTTCAAGAAATTCAAAAGGTCACTGCACTCCTGACATTAAGAACTGTCAGACAACTGTCATAATTCAAAGTTCCCTTATATCCCATTAATCCCCCCGAGATGGGAATAAGTTTAATTAACACAACAATTATCGACAACAATTAATGGCTTAAACTAGGAAAATCATAAAAATCGAAAATTTTCATTAAACCCCTTGTGTGGAGGGGAGGGAGTCCTCATATTCCCAACACAACCAAGAAAATCATTTGTTATTTATGCCAAATGAAAGCCATAAGTCTGCTTCGATAGAGAGAAAAACATCAAGACCCCGAGGGCGGTCACCAATAGTCATAAACTTTCCTTATAAACACTGACAGGAAGCGTAAAATTAAAACGCACGCACTGTGCACTCTAAAATCGATGATGAGGACCCATGATGGCCCCTTAATAGTCCAGTGATGACAACTGCAACGAAATGTTGTAGTGTCAACACATTCCAGTGATTCCTACAAAGAGGTGGCATTTTTCTCAAGGGAAACTTTTACATTTTCCGGAAGAGAGCTGAACATTTCCATCGAACATGTGTTTTTCATTGTGGCAGTAGCGCGCAGCTAAATTGTTCGAATTAATTTATTTACGATATCATAAAATTAATTAGAGAAGAAAATTGGATGGAAAACTTTAAGAGGGGGGTGCCTTAATACTTTCAATGGGTTAGCACTGGAAAAAGAAGAGAAGACTGTCTTTTATGACAAATTTTTAAAAGACTCTTTAACTGTTTGTTAAATGAAATTTTTTTTAAAAACAAACAATTAACGAACGAACATGTGTTGGGTCGAAAGATGAAGTGGGCACTTTAAAGGAAGACGAGGAGGAAGCTTTTTTGTTTTTATCTTTTACTGCCTTGTTAATTGCTGGTGTCTAAGAAAGAGCCACTTAGAGACTTCTTTTCGTGGAAGAATTGATTGAAGCGTAGGCAAGTGTAGCACGTATGAACACTGCTATGCAAGACTGTTAACTGTATAGAAGTTCAGGTTAAGCAAGAAAATTAAGCATCTAGAGCGGGTCTTAAGTCTTATGTCGCGGAAAGAGTGTAAAATGCCCGACTTTGTTGAAAAAAATGGCACGGAACGACAACCAATGTGGATCCAAAGTCTTGAAATCCTGATGAAGAAGCACTGGAATGTTCTAAAAGATCTTTACATTGACCTCACGAAAGCATTTAGTACGATTCCTATGCATCTAACGCTGAGGACAGAAAAGGTTTCAAAGACGTTTATTAGATTTATCGAAAACGTTTATGAAAACACGAGCTTCAAAGTGAGGTGGATGACAGACATAGCACTAGAACCAAGAAATTTCCGATAACACACGCAGATCTAGGAGAACACCCAGGAATTTCAAGTAGAAGCCCACACCCTTTTTATAAATTTTAAGGCCGCGTAAGACAACATTTATAGAGACAAGCTCCACAGAGCAATACCAAGTTTGAACATATCTGCCAAGCCAGCCCGTCTGTGCAGGATGGCGGTCTGTAAAGGCCTTATTGAGACTTTTGTTTTCGAAAAGAGTTTAGATAAGGCGAGCCGCAGTTGCAGCGAGAACGAAAATGAGAAGCAAACTCTCTCCCATTTCCTCTGCAAATGTCCGGCACTAAACAAACAATTCTTCAACGATCTTAACGACATCTCGGGTAGAGGGATACGAGATCTTATCCACTTTCTTAACTTCACAAGCTGGATCTAGGCACCGACTCTCTCACATTTACAACAACGAGTCGTGGTAATAAAAAGCCACATCCTAATGCTATTTGGGTTCTATTGAACTGCCACCTCTACCTATCTACCCAAAACGAGGTGCTGTCAAGTGACTTCTTTTACATACCCGGGCACGTCGGAATTGAAAGCAGCAGACAGCCCAGCCACACTAGGGGCAGCTGAATATTTCATTAGCTCTGAACCATTCTGCGGAATAGGGGACCAGACCCTAAAGAAAAAGTTCTGAAAAGTGGAGAAGGAGAACAGGACCAGAGCGTGGAATAACCTCCAAGGTCTCTGACAAGAAACTCCTACAGCCGAAACTGAAAGAATAGATTCAAAGCATGCATCAACCCTACCAAATGTGAGATAAAGATATACCAACTACGGACCCAATTCTTAGATTTCTTAAGAAAACTAGCCTTGAGAATGTGCTCTAGAGTGTCCGAGGCTAAGGAAGAGTTACTACCTCTCAAGTATGACTTCAGAGAAGTTATAATTCGATTGGAACTCTGAAAAGGGAAAAACAACAAACAAACAAACAAAATACTCTAGACGATGAGATCGCAGTACTCAAACGTCAGCACCTGAGGCACAATCTTTCAAAAATCCATCCATCCAATACTCCAGTACGCCGTACGATACATGTCGACCTAATCGTTGAACGTGGTGTCCTTGAGTCAACAAAGCAGGGCACTACAAATAGACGCCTTGTACGGAATATCAATCTAGACAACTGTAACTTTGATGTAAATAGGGACTTTATCTACCTCGGTTCCGCTCTTAACTCAGGCAACGACACCAGCGCTGAGATCAAACGCAGAATAACTCTTGCCAACCGTTGTTTCAGAGGGAAAAAGCCCTCTTTCGAACAACCAAAGTGACACTTTACAAGAACCTGTTCATCCAAGTCTATGGCATAGAAGAATGGACTTCTGATCTACTGTCCCGTTTGCATTGATGGAAAGTGGAGGAGAAGGTTAACCGACGGCCTCTATGAGCTGTTCAGCGACATCTACATAGTCAAAAGGGTCCAGATACAACGACTAAGATGGCTGCCATATGTAGAACAGATGTAAACCAGCGCTCCGGGAAGGAACGAGTCCTCATATCCACCCCGGTACAGTAGCAGAAGACCGCGATTCAGTTTCAACTTGACGTGTGAAACTTTAGGCGGGTAGCTGAGATCGAGCTGGCTAAAGACACTTGTTGGTTGAAGCCCTAGTCTACCCCAGATTTAAGCGCCATTGTAAGTAAATAAGTAAACAAATTGGCATGCGTCAGGTTAGTGTCCATAGCCTTTTCCTTTTTAAAGCGGTTATAGACTTTTTTTTATTAACAGTTCACGTCATTGAAGCATCGGAGCTTTATGATTTTGTACATCGTTGCCTTCGATGTCAAGATCTACCTCAAACTCTAACTGCTTCACCTTGAGATTCCAGAGTCAAATGCTTGAAATATGTATCTTCGAAGTCGCGAAGTCGCAGATGGTCCTGCGAACTTGTTCTTCTTGATAGCTGTACCGACCTCTCCCAAACTGAAGTCGGAAATTCTTTTTTTGACTCGATTTGGGTTTTCATCTTGACGTATCCCAACAGCAGCTCTAAAGACTCTCTTTAAACCCATTCGTAGAATGAGAAGGTAGACCATACTGGACCACACCTATGATTCCATTCACAAAATTTGTCTTCTCCTAGGTTTTCCTTCTTCTTAGGACTACAACGTTCAGTCAAAATGATCAGAAGGTGCCTCGTCTGATCGGCTGCTCATAGGTACCCAGGAAAGCACTATTACCTTCCTTTCATTTGATGAGTACACTGCTGTTGATCTTTTAAGAGCTAACTGCTGAACCAGTGAACAGTGATTTAAAAGAATCTCCATCAAACATTCCATGGAATCACTTACATGTCACCAGTGATCGGTTTTAATTTAGAATCCTTCAATTCCATTGGTATCTTCCTTTCAACATTCCATCGTTCCCTATTCCCATGCTTAGAAAAACAATCCGCAATCTATCTCCATCACTGTATGTCCTTAAACCTAAGCCAACAGCCCAAAATAGCTTTGAATTTCAATCGAATTCACTGAGCGAACATATTTTCTCCAAAAATTTCCATTAACCTTCCGATGATGTTGTTGGTCCTGCAGAGGACCTCAAACTCAATCCTCTGAAATTGAATTTGATAATAAATTCATTTAAAACTCACCAAATGGCCTACACACACAACACCAACCAACCAAACTGAACCGGTGTGTTCTTTCCCATAAAATGAACTCTCAATAGACGAATCCTTCAGCAGGACAACGACGACGACGACGACGACATCCCCCCAAGGTATATAAACGAATACGGTATACCATGCACGACGGGTGAAGAATGCACTTTTATTGAATTTTCTAGGCGAAAATTTGCGAACTCGCCTCGGCATCAGCTCCCACAACGATATGCATACAAAGTGTCCATGTCCAAACCGAAAAAAGGACATTTGTCTTCCTTTGGATTTTAGACTTTTATCCAGCTTCCATCTCTCTAGTTGCAGTGATTTTTTCCCTCTTTTCCTCTTTCACACATACACATACAGATTTCGATTCTTTTTCTTTGGCTGCATCTCTGTGTCCTGTCTGGTTTCTCACTCCTTGGCAAATTGATAAAAAGTGATGATGACTGCTGGAAAATTTTGTGCAAATCACAAAGAGCTTTACTCCTTCTAGTCTTATCCTTCTTTCGAAACGTTAGCATATGACGATATCCTAGTCCTAGTGATGAAATGTGGCCAACCCAACAACCGGGGAAAACTCAACTTACGACTGATAGTGTGGTTTAAACAAACCCACCCCTCCCCACACTCACACAGGAGATACTGAGAAGGAGCATTGTGCCAGAGGTGTGGATTGTAGACTCAAAAGAGGAATAGAAAAGAAAAGGATTGCATTATTTTTGGATTATGAAGCTGCTCCTTCGATAGGAACAGCAAGCAGCTCGGTCACCTGACAGTTTGTGTTAGAACAGATTTTTTTTTTTTTGCTGAGATTGCTGAGTGCTATGGGCGAGGTAAAGGAGACAAGGCAAAATTTGATTGAAATTATCACGTGACAAGGACATTTTTCAAAAGATATTCATGGTAGTTGACGAACACGCAAATGTCTCTTTTTTTCTGTTGAAGAATATATGACTTCATGAAGTGCCCAGGGTAGGGAGCGACGAAACTGAAACACACAAGGACATGTAAATTCCTTGAAATTAATGACCGATTTATATAAAAATGTCGGAATTAATAATTTCTTAACGCTTGTAACTCATTTTGAGAATGTGGGCCAAACGGTAGAAAGGATAAAATTGTCAGTCGTGCCCATGTGGTGTGACGATGGAATTAAAGGTACAAATTGAACGGAATTCGTTTAATGACAACGGTAGTTAGGTGACTTGAAGGGTGTCGCTTGTAATTACCGCATTAGACATGGTACCTGAAAAGAACGAGAAATTTCCTAATTAGACAGAACGGTGCCATTCGGTTTGGTAAAAGTTTAAATGACCAATTGACACGAGAATGGGTTCGTTAGAGAATTAATTGAAATATCTATAGAAGTTGGTATGTATGTGTGTATGTATGTTTGGCATAGATGGAGTAGGAGTTATTTTCGGAGAAGAAAAAGATATTTTGAGTAAAGTTCCGGAAGAAAGCAGATGTATGAAAGAAGATGAACCGTCTTGTATAAGATCTAAGGACTTCCTTTTGATCCAAGGCAAACTCGCTATCAGTGCTGTCTTCGGAGATTGTCCTCTTGAAGATTACTGTGCATTGGTATGACAGGATATGAGCCCTACTATCATTAACCTTGTGCCACCAAACGAGTTCCTGAGAGTCCAATATGTTCAGAACAATGCGGGATCTCAGGAATTGATAGTTTCGGTAAGGTAAGTTTGAAGTGGCTGCCAGATGTTGCTAGCACACTTAGACCAGTGAAAGATCCATTGTGATACCACATGGATCTAAAAATATCTCCTTACCTACTCGTTGAACCAATTGGAGCTTCTTACGAAGCGTATGAGGTTTCTGACATCTGTGTTTGTCAGATCGCCTAAGTCGTTAAAGAAGAATTCTTGTAGTCTTGTAATTCTTCTTTTGTGGGAGAGAGCTGGGCAGTGACAAAGAAGGTGGGGAATAGTTTCGTCCTCCTCTTCGTCCAAAACTGTATGGAATTTGGCCTCGTCTCACTGAGATGTACTCTTGAGTGGCTTAAGGAACTCAGTTTCCACTTAAACAGCTCTAAAGTGATCAAGTAGCACAACAACGTTTGAAAAAGTATAGCTCACGGGTTTGGAGAAGAAGATTCAACGACGAACTATACGATCTGCATAACAACATCAACCGACTTCGCATTGGAACTTTAGAGATGCTTAAGGCATGTGGAGCTCCTGTCACAGAGTCTTCGAATCTAACCCTGAGGGACAATGTAGAAAAAGAAGACCTCGCTTTAGGTTGTGCGCACAAGAAGAATGAGATCTCGGTCAACTCGGAATGAACAACTGAAATCAGTTAGCTAAGGACCAGACTAATTGGAGAGGCTTGTTGGTTGGGACCGAGGTTCAATCCGAACTAAGTTAATTCCTTCGCCTCGTTACAAAGAGTGGTTTGTTTTGGGGACAAATAAGACACTCATTGGCCTCTAATTTTGCAGTGGTCACGTTGGGTAATTTCAAGTCAAGCATTGCGGCCTTTTCTCACCAATATTACCAACTTGCTGGATAAGCATTTCCAACCCGAATACCTTCTCTGAAAAGGACGTCCATCTAGGCAAAATAGTCTAAATGCATGAAGGAATGTAATCTGAGTCCTGAAATGAGCCACGACATAACCGAACGCTCCTCTTCACTCGTGTTTATCACTATCTTTTCGGTCTAAGGCGGTAGGCACCTACCCTGAACTACCAAAATCAAGCTCTGTGCTGAAGGAGACCAAAAAGCACGTCTTGTATACCAACCGAAATTCTCCTACAACTGGAGAATCTTGTGGTCCCGAACAAAGTCGAACCGTGATTGTTTCAGTGAAGAAGTTGTCAACGTCCTGTTCCGTTTTGAGAGCTTCTTAATCCCATAACTTCAGCTCCTATTTTATGTGTCTTGTGGATAAGTCATAAAAGGGAAATGGGTCTACTTATGTTGATTGTGATCCTTATCTGACTCATCGAGCACAAAATAATTGAAACAGAAAGACGTTGTGGCTTGACTTGACCCAGCTTCGAGACATCAGAGAAGACCGAGACCCCATTTAGGGACTAAGCTATAACAGGTGCCAGAGTGCTTGGTCTACAGAATCGCAGAAACAGCATGCGGTGCGGTAGGCATGTCGGAGAGAATGGAAGGTTGCTGGATCTGAGGCAGATAGGTACCTTCTACGGGACGGAAGGTGTTGTAAGACTTGTTAGACTTTTGTTAAAGCACTTCTACAATTCCCCCGTAAGTACTTACATACAATCACGCGATCATCCTCAAATTACTATTCCTTTGAGCCTTTGTGTAAAATCTCGTTTAACTCACAATAACTCTCAGCCTCATGGCAAAACTCGTGCCCATTTTTTCCCCCCCAAATTTATCCCTGGATAAATCTTAATCGACATTTTAAATTAACCGCAGATGTTGTCCATGTATCATATCAAAATCTGCTTCGTCGAAATAACCATACTCTCTGGGGACACATCAAAAGGATATTCCAATGCATTACCTTGTCATTTATCATCATCATAATGGCATTACCCTTTTGGCCCTCAAAAGTGGTCGATGGTCCTCATCAAAGAGATATGATATCCTGTGGCCACTGCCAAAAGCAGACGTTTAACATACACCCACACGCAGGCATTACATTCACCTGACGAGTAATTTAATTTCACTGAAATTTTACTTCATTATCCTTAAAAATAGCTCAACGTATGCCTTGGCAGCCAAACCGGCTGCAATGTGGCATAAACGAAAATCAAGTTAAAAGAAAAAATTAAAACAAATAAAATAATTAAGAGAAATTGTACACAGAGAGAGAGAAAAAATAAAAAGAGAACACTCAACGAACAAATTAAATTAGCGACTCCGGCAACGATGCCGATGACGACACCACTGTCGACCGTCGCCGCCTACGAATATCCTTCGGCATTCAGGTGCATAAATTGCGAGCTACACACTTATGAACAGATCAATGGAAAGTACTTCATGCATCGGAGTTGCAAGGTAGTAATTCAATTAATTATTTTATTATTGTTCGTGTCCACTCTTTTTATTTTTAATGGCTACCCATGCGAACAGGACCAAAGGATGTCATCATTAAATGTGAACGATGAAAAGGTGAGGCAAAGAGTGACATATTAAATGACAGTTCTGATTTTAAAGCGGTGTTGAAAGCCTGCTAGTGATATGACAAACAGTTTGTGGCATGTCCCGTAGTCTTTACTAGGAGAGGTTGAGATTTAGGTAGGTAGAAGGAGTTTAAAGACTGATTTCAATTAAAGGGTTCTAAAATGTTTAACTGGTTTAATTGGTCCAGTCTGCGAGGAGAGCGAATGGAGGAGAAGATATTACCGCGATCTCTACGAGCAGTACAAAGATGTGGATGTAGTCTGGAAGGCAAAAATCCGTCGACTGCAATGGCTCGGCCACATTGAGCGAATGGACGAGAGCTAAGAGGATCTTCGAATCCCAGCCAACTGGTTCACGAAGAAGAGGAAGACCGAACTTCCGGTTTAAAGATCAGGCAATCGCGGACGCCAGAAACCTTGGTCTAGTAAACTGGAAGCAGCATGCCCGGGACCGTAAAGGATGGAAAGTGGCATTAGTTCAGGCTCAGACCTTCCTAGGGTCGCTGGCCTGATAAGTTAGTAAGTAAAATGTTTAACGGGTGATGATTGCATGAGAAATCGGTGGACACACATGTGACATGTGCATACATATACATATCATGGGGAGGTCCAATCTGCATCCTTTAACTCACTCATCAAGCCAGCGACCCTGAGCTTTCCATCCTTGACTGTCTCGGACTCCCTGCTTCCAGTTTACTAGACCAAGGTTTCGAGCGTCTACAATTGCTTGGTCTTTAATTCGAAGACCCTGGAGCGTTCTCGTCGATTCGCTCGATGTGGCCGACCCAATGCAGTCGACGAATTTCTGCTTTTTGGACTCCATCCACATCTTTATACAACTCGTAGAGTTCGCTATTATATCTGCATCCAGATCTGGAGTAAGAGGATCACACATTTCCCTACCGACTCTTCTAGACCACCAGAAATGTTGATCTCTCCAAAGAGAGCTGTTTCTCTTAAATAAAGCTACGAGAGGGCCTTCATAGTGAATCTGTTCCCAGCCGAATCAATTCAAAGAAAGAAACAACCCAAGCATAACCTTTCTAAGTCGCCCAAGTATTCGGATCTTATTCAAGACTGAAGCTTGACTACCATTTGTAAAGAAAAAGTAGTCAACTTTGCATCTAGCACCTTTTTTTTGTATCTTCGTTACGTTATAAGGTTTACGTGGTAGTTCGTGACCACAAGTACCATCGCTTGTCACGTTGAAGGTTACAAGATGCGAAAGTCCAGCAGCACCTAGTGTTTAACTGCCTACGATTCTCTATCTCGAAGAGTAACTGGGTTGCGAAAAGCACATGATTAACTCGCATCCAAGACAAGCTCAGATACTCAGAAAAGGAGGGAAATGTGCTTAAAGCCAGAGCAAAGTAGTTATACATTGCAGTGGTTCCGCGAGCAAGCGTTTGAGCTAGTGGAGGTAAAATTAAATTACGAAGCTCACAGTACTATACAACCTAGGTACTTCCGGATGCCTGTAAGAAATCGGCAGCACTCTTGCTGTCACACAGTAGAAAGGACTGCCTAAAGGTGCACTTCACCTTGCAAAGCACTTCAATATGCTAAGCTTAAGGGACACTTCAGATTGCGAAGCTGGTGGAAAAGATGACGAAACTGCGAAGCATTTCTACGAAAGACAAGAAAATTCCAGTAAAAAAGGCCTTCCTTCCCTTGTAGTACAATGGACTAGTTGCGTCTGAGACTATATGCTCTAATGATGTGTTTCGTATTCCGAAGAAAAACAAAAGATAGCACCTACATACTCTCAGATCACAATCCTTGGGCGTTCCGTTGTGTGTTCGGTAGAAGGGGATGTCTTTTCAGTTTTCTCTTTTCTCTGCTTTGACTCCTAAGCTTTTCTGTCTGTCGCCTAAATATACCTTGATTCGATCTGACAACCTAACCCCAGAATTATCGGCAATGTGCTTCTCAAACTGTAGCAAAAAAAAAGATAACCAAGCTGAGTAAGCTTTTAGCCTGTATCTCTATATCTTGCAACAAAGCTGCCATGTTTGCAACTTCTCCTAGTAGAGATAAGTAGGTACAAATAAAAGTTGTCACTCCCTCGTAGCCATACTGTAATTATCATGCTTCTAGTTACATAGATATCAACTGCCAAATTCTCAATTCGAACATGCACAACCCATCCGATCCTTTCAATGTCCTTCCATTTCAAAAAAAAAACAAAGACTCCTTTATCATTTAAGCTAATCTCTCCCATTTAAGGGCAAGTCGCGTACAACAGCTCCACCAACTACATTCTAAAGTACACGCCATTAAGGATATTCATTCAACTACTTCCTGTTCCTGAATGCATCTCACATACACGCGAGCAGAAATTTATCATTTCCCAGAAATCTCCTTTTTTTGTCTAGACACCATAATGTTGTAAATCATAACGTTCGTCGTGTCTGGTTCACAAAAAAAAATGAAACGACCACCGCAAGCACCACCACCAGGATTCGTGGTCCATCCCAAAACAAGGATAACAAAAATTCACAAAAGGCGCATCCTCGCACTCTCACTCTCTCAAGTTCAAGTTCGTGTGGATTATCTTTGTTTTTTGCTGGGATTTACCCACCAGTCCGCTCGTATTTTTTTTTTTACAAAAATCTCTGCAGGACATGCACATACGGAAAGCATATTTGTTCTATGTGTGTTAATCATCATCATGGACACACACACAGAACTATTCAAAAAAAGAGAAAAAAATGAAACGAGAATCATTTATGCAAATCCTGTCGTATATTTACAACAGCAAATCATCCGCAGACATAGTCCGGTCATTCATTTAATTCTTCAGAGTTGTAGAGTATCCTACCGATAGCCGACGGCGCATCCACCCATCTACCGCCCAACTGATCGCCGCTTTCAACGTTTTCCACTACGCCATTGGCCTCACAGTGTACAGCGAAACAGCAGGAAATGAATCCATGACATGGTCACACGGCTTGAGTCCGACTCCAGTGAATGTCCTTTTTGGCCCTCGACCGCGAACCATGCGATTCTTTTTTTTTACACTATAATGCAAATGAAATTGCAGCTGTCTTCCATTTTAAGATGTGAATACTGGTGAAGGATGAGACGGGCAGGATTCGAAGGATGTTCGTATGCAAATTTAAACCATTTGATGGGCGGGTTGATACATTTTTATGAGTGTCCTTGTCGGTTGAGTGTTTTTTTTTCCGTGATGGGAAATATTTTGTGTTTTAATCTTGCCAGGACAGATTTTCCTACGTAATTGGGTGGCCACTACTTGTAGTGAAAAAGAAGTGTGGAGCGAAAAAAAAAAATGAATCAAACCGCATATCCTTGTTCGGTATCCAACTGTCCAGCCATCAACACCAGTTGAAATATGATATCAACCTTATCTGCAAAATTAATTTCCATAACGTAAGCTCAAACACTGTAGCAGCGACACTACAGAGACAGACAGTGATGGAATCATTGACACTCGACCAGCCAACCTCGATCCTGTCACACACAATGGTCTGGGTAATTAACAATCAAGCCCCGATGCTCTGAGGTTCGAGCTATGAACTCTGGCTATGATGCGATTTGTTTTTTCTGCAGGATTTTTCAACTTTTTTAAGGATAAAATATCCTGTGGTGATTATGTCATTTCCCGGAATGAACTCTTTCTACCCTGTTTTAACCTGCAGCCTGTAGCGTTGTCCTTGGAACGATGACACTCAGTTGCTGTCTCTGTTCGGGGATAACAATAGCCGCACACATCCGTGTATGGGATAAATATTACAATCCATCATCGTGGAGAGGTTTTTGGCTGAGAGCAAGAGAGGTCGCAGTCAATCCATCTGATTCAGTCTCCAATTGCAAAGATTGGCTGTGCGCTAACTCTGAACGAAAAAAAAACGAGACGCATATCCGGCTCGAAGGACCAAACCACGCATAAATACATATCTGTGTACAGTTTTATCCTTTGATTTACGTGTGTTAACGGAAAATAATTATTTACATTCGAACGGTATGCTATGTACTCGTATGTAGAGTTATAATTATTGGACAGGGCGTGTTGGATGGCAGAGTATTGTTAGCTGGACACGGATGGACACAATGGCACTTCCGGTTGAATGGTAATTTGTATGCGCTATGTTATTATCCTTTACCGTTATTATGAGTTTTCACTGTTTGGTCTGGACAAAATACATATTTACCAGCTTAATGTTGAACACAAATTTAAATTTATTTTATAGAATCCACCGACCGACCAGTCAATGGATTTTAATTAAATTTATCAGTTAAAGTTGAGTGTGTCCATGGAGTAGCGATAATCGTAATCCAGTTACAATGGTTGGAAAATGTATATCCCCGAAAAAAACGTGTCCATTGTTAGCGTAGATGAAAAGATAAACGACTTCAAATTGAAATAGTAATTTAGAAAGGACACACTTGCGCTTGTCATTGTCAGTTCAGTTTGTGTTTATGAGGTCGAGTACTATTGCAGTGAGCCATATGGAAGTTTTTCAGAAAGGAAACACTTTTATCTATAGGCCTGACAAGCATGCTGATAGACACCGAAAAAGTCTTTCTATGGAGAGCACAACAAAGTTTCATGAATATGTTGGGATAGACCCTAAAATATAAAGGAGAAGACTTTGTATATTCCAGGCGATGACTGGGAAGAACCTTGATGAGGAATTGACTCCTAAAAGCTTGGAAATCGGAGAGTGAAAACTCAAGATTTTATCATAAGAAGAGCTTCAATGTACGGACAGCTTTATTGATATTTCCCCGTCCTTCGCAGAAAGATAAGTAATTGTTTCTAGACGCTGAAAATACCATAGAAGAGGCAAAAATCGGTAGTCTTTTGCTAGCATAAGCCGGGTACTCACATATAACTTACTCATAACGATGCTTTAACTTGTACCATACGCTTAGCAAAGCACTGTAGCACGCTAGATTGTCCTAAAGCAGCCGTCAGCTGACAGTGTACCTCCTATGAGACACAGCAAACATTTCAAAGACTTATCAAGGACATCTAGGGACTCTTATCAGATATGTCTGTCCGTGAGTGTGTTCACGATGTCTTCAATTGAAGTCCTTGCTGAAGACTCAATCAAACCAATTGCAGGTTCCGATTCTAAAAATAAAACTTTCGTCGAGTCTAGCAATAATTTTGGCCAAACAAGACTTGAAAAGTTTAGCCTTTCAACTGATGAAACATTTGAACAACGTCTTAAGCGAAGACTGGCAGTCGCTATTGATGGAAATACTCGCTTTCTAAAAGAGTAGAGAGTGCATTATGCTCCATCAAGGAGGATCTTACTCCCCCGAGTGTTGGATTCCTTTTCCTACCGACTGAACTCTCCTCCTTTCCAGGCTTCTACCCACTTACTTAAGGTGGCGCTACAGTCCGAGGTGGACCTGGGCCTCAACCAACAAGCGTCTCCAGCCAGCTCGAGCTCCTACCCACTGCGGTACCGCTTTTCGCATTACTTCAGGGTGGGACTGTTGTTAAGCCCATGGAAGCTTCTTTGGAATTAGATCAACTCTCTCTTCATATGGTTGATTATTCCCTCGATAAAGGAGGACATCCGATTCTATCGCTCCTCATTCGTGAGCATCGCCCGCAAGAAATTGCCTAGTGTTATGAATTTCACCTTCATTTCCAGCCTTCGTTGCTCCTCTTGTTGTCTACAACAATCGAAAGAAGGATAGTTTGAGCCGTCTCATGAGGGAAATCACTCTCCACTTTCCCCATTTTATGTAAACAGGCTTTAAAACATCCATGCTCAGGTATTCTCGGGATTAGACCCTCGGTCTATCTTCCTCTGATCTCTGTTCTTCAACGGTTCTGTTGCTTGGTAAGTTCCTTTATTTTTACTGTTGTCATTTCTTTACTTACTTCAGCTTTCCTATCGAAGGCTTATTTTTTTTCGATCGTAGGCGACTACGAAAACGGCAAACTTCGACCCTGATCTGTAGACACTTACTACACAAAGTGTTCATCTTCTCTGCATCGAGGCCAAATGCATCGACCCACATCTCAGCGGTTCTGTTTGATGCTGTCTTCATCTACTGCCAAAATATGAGCCTTAGTCCTAGGTACCTACTTCACTGCTTCCTTTGTAAATATTAACTCGAGTTCCTCCATCGCAATCGTGGGGATTTGTCTCCTAGTCGGAATGACAACCTCTGTCTTTCCTGCTGCCAGGTTTAGACCTTGGTGTTCCATTCAAGCGCACAGGCGACACATTCACATGTTCACCTTTCTCTATGCGTAAGTGGTGTCCTGTGCACTCACACAATATCAACTGCCTAGCCGACAAGGAAGGCATCTGCATTTGAAAAATCAAATAAAAATATGTTCCATAAATACGTTCCCAGTATTCAGCCCTGAGCTACTTTTGATTTGAGTTGCTTTCCACGAGATCTCGTTGCAGTGTCTTTTGTAAATCAGTTCTCTCTGTCTGCGGCAGTCTTTTACCATCCGATCCATAAGAGACACTGTGGTACGATAATGACTGTGGCCATTTGCACATTAAGACAGTTTCTAAGCATGATCCTGCAAAAAGCATGAAAACATCATCCTCGTGAATACAAACTGTTCGAAATTTTGAACAACCAGTCTATGAACATGCTCCGTTGCTCCGACTTGCGGACCTGCTTACCTTTACCACGAAGGGTTCTCCATATTCTAATTTCCATGCTTTTTGCTTGACAATAAGTCAGACATCTTGTTTTTGTGTGGGCGCTCGACCTTAGACGCCCCTCTTATCTGTTGTTAAGTCACCATATCCGTGGTTGCTTGATGCTTCAAACGTAGTCTTCCTGGCCGTGTCCATTCGCGACTTCACTAAGCGAAGCGATCTTTTTCATTCACTTTTTTTTTATAATTCACTTGTGCTAAAGGGGTTATGAATACTTCTTTTTTTTTCATTTTTAACGCATTTTTATTATTATAATTCATTAAATCTTACATGCTAGACAAAAAACGCTTAAAACTAGCTTAATTAACTTAACTATCTTACTCTAACTTACTGGCCCTACACGGGCACTCTAAGCTAAACTTAATTCTTATCCTCTGTCTTTCGACGTAACCTAACTAACTTTAATTATACATCTAAGGACTTAACTATTGAAACTAAGAAAATGAATTTTTTGGAAAAAAAAAACTTAGTAAATGAACCTTTTTTATATTTTTCCTTAAAACTAAATAAAATTAAAACTTAAAACTACCTTAAAATAAACCTTAACCTATCTTAACTAACTACGTAATCAAATACGTACTTTTTTTTTGGTTTTTTGATTTTTATTGTTTTTTTTTTTTTAAGTTTTATAATTTTTTTGTGATTGTTGGTTTTTTATTATTTTTTTTTGTATTTTTGCGCTGTGTTTTGTCTTAAATCTACCTTAAACCTACTCTTAAACTATGTAAGCCGGCCATGGCCAGCTTTGCCCACCTTTGTGAGCTACCCCGGATCGAGAGGGTCCGACGAGGGAGTTCCCTCTCTTTCTGACAGCCACCAGAAAGTCTGGTGCTGCCGTCCAACATCCCTAATATCGCGCTCCGATACCGATCTACTAAACCGGAGGCGCTCCTCAGTGCTCTGAGCGACGTCTCGACCGTAGTTGAGCCGCCTATCCACAGTTGTCCGAGCAACATGGAAGATTAGCGGCACCGCCGATCTATCCTGGATCAGACCTTCCTGATCGAAGTACAGAAAAGCCTCTGGGGGGACGAAGCCGTTAAGGCGCACCCTCTCGTGGTACAAAGGATTGGGGTAGTAAGCCCCAGAGATCAAGTTATTGACCGAGTTCATTGCTCTTGCAATGTGCCCTCGAGTAAGCTTCACAAGGGAATTGTCCACTCTGATTAGGTCCGCCTTGTTGTAGAGGACCTCATTGGAATAGACTCAGACTCTGGTGTTCTGTATAAACGAAGGCAAGGCCTAAGACAAGCCCTCTCAAACACCCGAATCCTTTCCATCAAGCTTGCCCGCACGTTCAACCACACGGGACAACCATATGTAAGCATTGGCCGGATTAAGGCCGTATAGCAGAATACCTTCACCCTCGCATCGAGTTGGCTGTTGTAAAACAGTCTCTTTGTAAGGGCAAAAGCAACTCGGGCTCTGGTCAGAGCAGCATCCACATGTTTGTTAAAATACAGATATTGGTCTAGCCAGATCCCAAGGTATCTGACTACACTTCGACTCACTAATGGTCGCCCGTGTTGTCCCACGATTGCGAACTTTCGCCAATTCTTTCTGGTATCCCTAGAGGCCCCAGACAACGGCGTCCTAAACAGAATGGTTTCCGACTTCTGAAAGTTGATCATCAACTTCCAGTCATCGCAATTTCGCTGAATCTTATCGAAGTCACGCTGCAAGAGAATGACAATGACCTCGATCTTTGGACCTGATCTGTACGCAACCAAGTCGTTTGCATACGCAATAGCATGATGAAGAGAACCTACGAGATCGCTCGTGTAAATGTTGAAGAGGATCGGCGAATTTACTGCACCCTGTTGCAGACCATTTTTAACTTCGAATGTACCAGCAGAAGTCACATTGCCATTTTTCACAATGAACCGTCTACTGGTCAGCATGTTACATAGCATGTACAGCAGTGGTTTGCTTATACCCAACCTGCTCAACTTGTAAAAGAGCCCCTCTAACCATACGGTGTCGAAGGCCTTCTCCAAATCAACCAGGCAGGCACCCGTGCATTGGTTCTTGCATTTGTTCCATTGAATATCAGATACCAGTTTAGACGCGGCATGTATTGTATCATGACCCGCCTTTAAACCGAATTGATTATCAGGAATTATTTTATTGTCCTCAACCCACTTAGCCAGGGCTCTATGGACCACCTTTTCGAATACTTTGCTGATGTTCGGCAAGAGACTTATTGACCGGAGATTCCCCGGATTGGAGCTATCTTTATCCCTTTTGGGAATAGCGTGAACCACCGCTGTTTTCCAATGGTATAAATGTCTACCACTTCTAGGGGGAGATGTCGAAGCACAATGTTCGATATTCCATCGATTCCCTCTGATTTCTTCCTTCTAAGTGAGTCGAAGATCGTTTGGAGTTCGACCTTCGATATGAACGGGGGATGAACCCTTTCATCGGCGATGGCATTATTTGCCATGTTATCGTCATTGAACACGGTGGGGTTATGAATACCCTTATGATGCTATTCACACAGCGCTAGTGTTGGTGTACTGACTTTGAAACTCAGGTGGTATTAGGTTTCAATCTTTGCTTCGAGGGTGGTGTCTAGAATGACTGGGGAGAATTGTTGTTACTGTTGTCATTGCTTATAATTCACAGTCTTTTCCTTTCGAACATCCCGATGTCATAAGTACGATCAACACTTTCAAGCCATATGACCACCTTACTGCCAGTGTTATGCCTATGCAGTACAGTTGACGTCAGCTTTTATCCTGGGATCGGGATTTGAACCTGTAACCTTCAACGTGACAAGCGATTATGCAACCACTACACCATGGTCACCCAAATGTAGTCAATGGATGCAACTTTCACATCGTTATGCAGGACTCGCTTTCCTCGCACAAAACTGAGGAAGGATTTCTCACTCGAACGCATTTGCACTGCATTGCCTTACGGAACTACGAATTGTCTGCCCAGACAAATGGGCACTCTTCCTTCTCAGTTTGTAGATTCTGGCATTACGCAAAAAAAAAAAGTGCGTAAATGAACCCAATATTGTTCTTTCCTTGTAGATTCTGGGTACTCGTGTTTCCTTTTCGCCGAAAAGCATAAGAAGCACCACATCACAGACAAATGTGACACCTAATCATCCACTTTTCACAACAAAAAAAAAACGACACTACGACCTCCCAAGTAATGAAAAATCACTTGAACATCGCAACATGAAATGAAACGTGTAAAACAAAAATCTATTTCAAGAGATTTTGACAGAAAAGTGACAAGCCAGAAGAATTGAAATAACAAACAAAACATGAGGATGGGGACCCACCAAGTAGGATATTTCCTCCAACAACAGCAGCTCCGTTCACACATGTATGTACTCTCGTAAGTATGTAAGTCCTCTTCTCGTTGCGTTATCTCTGAGTTTATCCATTTGTTTTCAGTTTCCAAATCTTCGAAATGCGTCCACTCAATCAATCAAAAAAAAAAATTGTTTCTCTTTTTGTTTTGAGGATGCGTGATGCCCATGATGACTGTAGCACACTTCTCACAAGTACGACGACCTGTCCTCTTCAGTATTCCAGAAATTGTTTCAGTTTACACGAAAGACACAGGGTAGATCCAGAGAAATTGAAATTTTCCTAAAAATAGTTTTTTTTTTTTTTGAATTTTTAGGTCGCCAAAGACAAGGAACAATCTGTCAATGATGCCACCCTTAAAGTCAAAAACAAAAATAAATCACAAAGAAGGGTGGGAAACAAAAAACTAAAAGGAGCAAAGAACGATTGGCGCCTAATCACTTTTCATGTGTAACTTGTAATAACAGCAAGAGGAGGGTGCCACTAGGACGCCGGTAGCGGGGCAGAATGAAATAAAAGTGATTTTCCAGGATTCAGGAAACTTGAGGCGACAATTTCACCGGAAATGCGTTTGTTTTACTAAACAAAATTAGAGGCCCCGCTGAGATACAAAGAGAAATGAAAAATTTTGAACATTTCCAGGATCAAGTTGAAAACTGAAGCGATGCATACAAAATTTAGTTTGGAAATTGGATAGCTTCACCTAATGGGTAAAAGCTTTTAAAAGTATGAATTCCGAAATAGTGTGGCACTAATTGTATTCTAGTTAAGTAATTTTAGAGTTTTATTGGGAACAGGCAATGTCAGATGGAGTTATGTGTCAGAACAGGTACTTAACTGACTCATTTGTCACCGAGAAGATTGAACGATTGAGGACGGATGAATATTTTCAACAGACAATTGCATAATGTTGCTAAATGGCCGTGACATTTTTTATCGATTGATAGGTAGGTATAGGTTAAAGTAGAACCCAATTAGCCCAGGGATGAGTCTTTTTCTAAACCACAACTCATTCAACCTGGTTGTCTGCGGGTGTTAATAGGTTGATAGATGGAATTGACTAAACCCAAGCTTTAGAGTTGAGGAACAGACTTTAGTTCTACCAGCCTTTTCTTGGATATCTCTTGAAGCTCGTCAAAGAGGAGTTTGGTTACAGTGCGTTGTCTGCCCAGAGCTGGATATTTGCACAGAAAATGGAACAGAGATTCGGTTTCGCTGTTATCCTTGCCAGTTATGCCAAAAGGTGCTATGAGGGCTGCCTAGCTTGACTGCGTAGTTTCCTATCGGCCAGTGTCCTGTACTAATGGCTACGATACTTGTGAAATCTGGTCTTGATCTGCTTAGTAGTTTGTTTGTTTTTGTTTTGTTGTAATCAGGCCATCTCCACTCCCCAAGCGATAGATCCTTACAATTAAGGAATTCTGGTGGATTAATGTCGTGTCGAGGCATCACTTTCCTCAGAAAGAGTTATGGTGGCTTTAATTCACAGTTTGCAACTCTACAAGGCTGTAGCTGACAGCAAGGTCTTCATATACCTTTCCTCAAAACTACTTCAACAAGCAACAGATTTCAGGAAGGACATGCGTTGTCTTGTGATTTGGACAATCTTGTGCTGAAGAAAGTGGTCGTAAGACTAACGAAAGACACTAGCCTCAACAAATTCATTCACTTAGAGACGATACTGACATCATCACTCGTTAGCAGTTAGCCTTTTGTAGGCTCTTTCTTGGCAGAGAAGTGAAGGAACTTGATTTTAAAATTTAAGACCACAAAATCAAATTAAATTAAAAGTCTCCCTCGACAAATATAACTTTGAGGTAGTTAAGGACTTTGTCTACCTAGGCTCCGCTATCAATTCAGACAACGACACCAGCGCTGAGATCAGACGCCGAATAACTCTTGCCAATCGCTGCTTCTTTGGGCTATGAAAGTCATACGAAGGATTAGCAAAGCCCTCTCTCGAACAACTGCTCTATGGCGCAGATGCATGGACTTTATCAAAAATGGATCAGGAAAATTCTTCAGTTGATTTTTGGTCCCGTCTGCATAGACGGTAGGTGGAGGAATAGATACAACGACGAACTGTACGCTCTGTACAGCGACACCGACTTAGCCAGGAGAGTCAAGGTCCAACGACTGAGGTGGCTCGGTCATGTAGAGGGGATGGACACCAATGCTCCGGTCTGGAAAAACTTCGAATCCGCCCCCGAGGGACAGCGCAGTAGAGGAAGACCGCGACTAAGGTGGAGCACGCAAGTTGAAAGAGACCTCAACCTACTTAGCGTGCGAAACTGGGGGTAGCTAGCTAAAGATCGAGCTGGCTGGAGACGTTTGTTGGTTGAGGCCCAGGTCCACCCCGGACTGTAGCGCCACCTTAAGGAAGTAAAATCAAATACAAACAACAAATCATCTGTCGTCGCGCCAGGTATTGACAGCTATTTCTTCGAAGTATTCTCAGAAGGGAAGGCGTAGGAGCGGTTGAAGTCGACGATGGTAGGGGCAGAGTTTATCTTTCGGATCTTACGGGAGATTGGTGCGTTGGAGCCATAAGAGGTGTGGTGGGTCGGTTAATAGAAGGGATGACTGGTTCGTAGATTACGAGGGTTAGTGTTGAGGAAAATCGAGTTGTGAAGGGAAGCGCTTTCAACATGACCTGAGAGTAGTCGATGAATAAAGAGAATGTCGGCTGGATCTCTGCGATCCTCAAGGGTATTTAAGTTAATAAGATTGTGGCGGTTTTGATATGGAGGTACGATAAGAGGATCGTTTCAGGGCAGATCTCGAAGAGCGAATCCAAGAAAATGTTGCTGAATTCTCTCGATTCTCAAAGCATGAACACGATGATGCGGGGACCATACTTGACTGGCGTAGGTACTCTAGGAGGGGGCGATGTAATGAAGAGGGACCTGATCACGTATGGGTTGGTTCTTTGGACCACCGTTTTACAAAAACAAGTAAAGAGTTGGTTTTAATGAATATCTTGTCCATGTGTGGCCGGAAATTGAGTTTCCTATCACACAAAATGCCGAGGTCGCGAAGAGATTGAACAGGGGAGACAGGTTGATTGTGCAAGAGGTAGAGTCGGGGAGGGGATTGGCATTTGGGTATGTTAAGTTCCAAGCAATTTTTGAGGCACCAGAATGAAAAACTGTCAAGGTCTTGTTGAAGAAGAAGAAGAAATGGTTTTAAAAAATTGGTTTTGTAACAAATTTTCCAAAGTCTTCTCCCCCCATTCTTCCGACGGTAGGTTGTTATATTTAAACTCAATATGGACGCGCTAAATTTCTTAATGGCTTCGATTCTAATTCCAACATAATAATTCATTAATTTCAAGTGTAATGCTTCAACAAATTGAATATTAAACAAAATTCAATACAACACACCCAGTCTGCACACCCACAATGGTGTCCCATTAAATTTATCCCGAGAAAAAATCGCAATTTCCTGCAGAAAGGACTATAAAAAAAAAGCAAACCCGCACAGGAGTACATAACAAAGCGAAATAAATTTATTATTATTATTTTCACAGTAATTGTTTTTATTCATTTTTTTTTTTTTACTGGTTCCTGGTCCTTGTTCGCCGTTTTTTTTTTCAGCATAATCATCATCATTGCCCAAAGGACTCGCTCGCCGTCATTTCCTATACATACGTATGTATTTATGTACGACAAGAGCAAACGGAAATTTATTACATTCCCATTTGCACAATTCAAATGGAAAAAGGACGAGAAAAGAAGCGCAACAAAACAAGAAAAGCATGATCAGAGCCAAAAAAAAAGGAAGAAGACACAAATCCTTCGCCGCCCAATGCGTCCACCACCCACAATTACACAATTTTTCCTTCACTGATGCTGTGCCGCTAAAGTATTGTTATTACGATGACGATGATGATGATTATTATTATCATAACAATCAGGACGAAATAATCAAAAGGGATTTTTGTATTTATTTTTTCGGTACGTTCTTGTTTTTTTTTTTTTCACGTTCTCGTTGTTATTCCTCATTCGCGTGTTCAATTGTTAGCACAAAGTCAAAGAAGCGGCAAATAACCACCGACGAACAGAAAAAACAAAAAAAAAAAGAAGAAAAGGAACCGCCAAAACAGGAAATGATGGAGAGCTATGGGTCGGACACAGAATGGAGGGAGGTACAACAAAGTCCTTGGCGAGTAATCAGAAGGACGAGTATCCTTAAATGAAATCATGGAATATGTTCAACGGAACGCAAGATGCGAGATGGAGGTGGAATCAGTGAAGAGCAATCAAACAGAGGACGCAAGGCGCGAATTGGTTTTCAGTACCACCTCCACCCAGAGGGAGGCCATTTTAGGGTAAACCGAAAAGGACCCTGGGGAATACAAAAAAAATAAAAATAAAAAAATTTGTGATGTCATGGAAGTGGAACAATTGATTGGATTTGTCGAAAATTTCTTTTGATTTTCAGTGAAATTTAGGTCAACTTAAAGGACTCCCAGACACTTGTAAGAAGAATGGAAGCATTTATGTGTGACCAACAGTTAATTATTGTAATCTATGTAAACATTGAGTAAAAGACCATTGAATACGAGTATATTAAGCACAAAAGTTAGATATTCCGTAGAAACTACAACCATTTTGAAAGCCTTGCTTAAAGAGTAGTATCTTGCTTAGTTCGGTCTTTAAGAATCTAGCGTTGAAGCTAAAGACCCTATATCGCATAAGACACTCTGTGAAACTCATTCGAAACCATAGCTAGAAGCTCAGGCAAACAGTAAGCAAATGTTTAAAGACCAAAAAAGAGGGACAGTCTGGTGATGATTTTATTTAGAAGTTCTAGATGACCCTTTTCACGGAGGCTTCTTAGAGGATCCTTCTTCATTTCAGGCAACTTTCTGGTATTGCCATTATCAAAGGTGAATGAAGAAATGCTCTATTTGTGCTAAAATAGAATTGAGAGGTATCTTACAATGAACGTTGACCAAGAAGTCAACGAAGAAGTTGTCCAAATTGGCTTTGAAACCATTGCAATTGTTCAACGATGGCTAGCATCTTTCGGCCTTAGGCTAGCTGAACACAAAACGGAAGCTGTAGAAAACGGAGAGAAACCATCACGCTTACAGTTCAGGTCGACATGAGATAGTATCCAAAGCGACTATTAAATACCTTGGCGTTATGATTGATGCAAGACTTACATTTAAAGAACACTTGGAGTATGTAAGTAATAGATCCTCGCGTGTGGGTGCCTCTATGGCGCGGACTATGCCAAATATAGGGATATAGCCGGAGACTTCTCTTAGCTGAAGTAGTCACATCAGTACAAACACCAGTTTAGGTCGGAGCTATGAAAGTAAAAGCATACAAACGCAAATTTATAGCAATAAATCGACTGTGTGTGTTAACCTCGGATTTGGAAGCTTGTGTCGTGGCAGGAATGCTACCGATCGATATACTGGCAGAAGAACTACAGAGAAAGTTCCTGAACCTAAACCAACAGGAGCGGCGGTTATTATCCAGTGATGCGGACACAACAGAAAGGACCGCAAGCGTGAGGGAGTGGCAGCAACGTTGGAATCTTTCGTCTAAGGGCTGAAGGACGTACTGACTTATCCGGTCATCGAGACCGCAGATACAGCGAAGTAAACTTTAACATTACACAACTGCTAACGGGACATGGTTGTTTCCGATCATATCTACAACGGTCTTGCAGTGATACTCATGAGGACGTGGAGCATGTATTCTTTCCCTGCCCATGATTCCAGTCACAAAGAGAAGCACTACGAATTGTATTGGAAGAAACACCAACTCCTGAGAACTTCTGTGCAGCACATGCTAGTCTCGGAAAATAAGTGGAGCACAGTGAGTTCCTACGCCAAAGATATATGCCAAGAGTTGAAACGACTAGAGCGAGAAAGGAGAGAGAGCGAGGAAAACGCAAGAAACAGCACAGATAACACGAGCAGACACATGCTTACAGAAACGCGCTTCCCAAACGCACAGACTTACAGAGGCGCACAGGCAGGCAGATATACGAACATACATGCGCACACAGTAGCACGCAAACTTATAGAGAAAAGTAGCGAAGAGGGAAAAATTAGAATGTTCTACATACACATACAAGCAAGTACAAGTAAAAAGACCTTTCGTGCAATGCACAAACATCCCCAGACGTACACTATCACACAAATCCGTTGACAGGAGGCAGCTACGTAACGTATATCGGATGAAGCGGAGTGTGTTATAGCCGGAACGATCCCGATCGATATACTCGCACACGAGATGCTAAGGATCTACGAAAGGAGAACCTCGAGCAAACAAGAGGCAGGTGTTGTCGAAAGGATAACTCACAAGAGGACAATAAGGACAAAATGACTAAATGAATTTCAATTTTTCTAGCTTTTCGTCCTTCGTTTCGAAAGGTTGAATATAGTTCAATTC
Organism: Criorhina ranunculi; assembly: GCA_951813785.1. NCBI lineage: Eukaryota > Metazoa > Arthropoda > Insecta > Diptera > Syrphidae > Criorhina > Criorhina ranunculi. The sequence continues at coordinate 85,983,205 of OX638381.1, read as the reverse complement.
ATGGCTTTTAGCCTGCATCTTCAAGTATTTCAATACTACAAGCCCCCATCGGTGTCCTTTCTATTCAACTCTTTGGATTAAACTAACACCCTCACGAAGTCCACCAGTATATTTCGCCACTTGTTCAAAGTGAAATTGAATATTACCACCATCTGGATGGACGCACAGCTGCTCCCTGCTCCAAAGAGGGTAGAAGTGTCTCTTTTCAAAAATGCACTTATTATTAAAAAATTTCAAACTGCAACTGCCACCTGTCACCGGTGTGGTGAGGGTATCCTGCAACTCCATTGACCTGCTCATTCCATTGTCAAGATCTTGCCCATCTCCCCAGTGTTTGTACAAAAAAAGAAAAACACTGACTCCTGCATAATGAGCAGAAGGATTCCAGGATGCATTGGAATTGCAAATTGCAAAAGTATCGAAGGAATTTCCTACTCCCGATTTCAATTTCAACTCCTTTTCGGATGAGTTCCTTATTAAATCGATTTCACTTGCACGATCCTTTCATCGCCCCTTTGTTCACGTTGTGTTCCTCTCCTTGAAAGTGTCCAATTATTTTGTTTTTTTTTTCTACCTCCTCGCATTGATTGTATTTTCTGGAATTATTGTGCCTGGAACAAGGTGTGCCCCAGTGTGCCCATCAAAACCGAGAGACTCCTGCATTTCACTAACATGTGTGCGGAATCGTTTGGCTTGACTTTTAATTGTAGGCTCAGGTTCAATTGTGTGCGCAAGCTATCTGTGCTGTGGGCACCTTCTGCCCACAACAAGTTGCACGCGCAGATAATAATAAAGCGATCTTGGTACTGATCTCTTTCAAGTTTGGGACTTGGTTGCCTCGAGTGGTAATGCAACAAGTAATTGGTTGGACATTCTTGTGAGCGGTACTGCTGCGCCCACTCTGGACTCTTGGGATCTGTGAAATTTTGTTAACTAATCGATGAGGCTAATCATTGGATCGGCGATTGAGTGTGAGATGCAAGAAGAGCAAAGCGGAAAGGGATTCCGTGCGGAGGTGTCGTTGGGCTACAAATAAATTGGTTATTTTTTTTGTTGCAGTTAATGTGATCTTTTGTGGTGTGGATGTAGAATACAGGGCAACTTATGTGTTGGTTCCAATCAATTTCTACAACCCACTTGGTGACGCAAGTGATCCACTACGAGTACCTATAGAGAGTTGAACAGGTATGTAGACAGTTATAGGAGGAAACTGACAATAATGGTCCTTTGCAATTGTTTTGATTCTTGCATAAGATACACTGTGTAGGTAGTCGCGGAACAAATTGTGTATAACTTGGGTTAACGTCTGCTTACCTTGGGACATGTAAGCAACCTGTACGTTGTAGATTTGCATAATTCTTTTGCGATCAGTATCTATTGAGGTAGCTTTGGTCAGTGGTTATGCGTTGTAAGCATTGAAACATGGGTTGATGGACTAGCCTCTAATCTTCTAAATCAGGTCCTCAATGATAATAGTCACTTGGAACTATGCACTTGAGACGTTTTGCTTGCATTACAGCTCCGAGAAACTACGTGAGCGGATATTGACTATCGTCGTCAGAACTCGTCTGTAAATCTGAACCCCTGTCGGGTTGTAAGACTACTACGCTGGAGCACTCGGACACAAAAACAGATCCATGCTAGGTTATCTGTGTTTCCTGTGTAAGGGATTCAGTTACAAGGAGCCTCATTCACCACATCATCTCCCAAAAACTCTGCATTGGAGGAAGCAACCAACTTGGAGTGCATAACTGGAGGCGGTTAGGTAAGGATCGGGCTAACTGGAGAAGCCTGTAGAAAAAGAGGACATATGCAGTCTTCCATCTCAAGAAAATCTAAGAGTCGTGCGACAGAAGCAATATACGAAAGTTCTATGGGAAGGGCAAGCAACTGGCCGAAATGCAGACTTGTTAAAGCAGCACTTACAGCAATTGCTGAATGGGCATAATGTCGAGAGAGTGATAGGACAAAAGAGCTCCTTCTGCCACGAAGAGGTTGCCGAAGAGTTGAAGCAAAACAAGGCCACCGATTCGAATGGCTTACCAACATAACTTTTCAAATACAAACGTGATATTTTGGTAAGGTGCATGCACCAAATAATCAACAAAGTATGGGTAAACTGAAACTCTACATACCCCTTCCTCCCTAAGGCGATCCTTGCTAGATCTATCGAAGCATACCTGCTAAATGTCGCATTTAAGATCCTATTCTGAACGTCTTAAGCCCTTCTACAGCACACTGATAGGCACGTACCAGGATAGAAGGCTGCACTGTGTCAGGCAGAGACCCTCCACGAGTCGAAAGCCTGTCGTAGAAGGAAGTAGAAGTAAAGTAAGTTTTTTAAATGGTTATGTAGTGAGTAGTATCCCGTGAAAAAGTCCACGATCCGTAGCTGACTTCCACCAGTTTGGCGTTCGAAGTTATGCCATCGATAGCTGCGCCACTATTATTTTCGACTCCGGCATAAAGGGGGTAGCCATCGATAGGCATATTCACCGATAGCCAAGCAGTGACCAAAGGACTGAGTTCCCATTACCCAAAGGCTGCTTCAATACCTCTCAAAGCGAAATAAAGTCAAGCTCTGGTGGGTACCAGCACACAGAGGAATTGAAGGCAATGAAATTGCAGATCAACTTGCCAGGATAGGCTCTTCAGAAAGGTACATAGGTGCAGAACCCTTCTGCGGCATCCCTACTTCCGCATTCAGAATGAGTCTGGACAGCTGGGGAAAACGGAACCTCCTATCTTACTGGAACAACACTCAGGGACTCGGGCAAGCTAAAAGGGAAATCCGACCCCTGAACAAAACCAAAAAATATACTCAGCCATAAAAGGAACTTGCCGGCGTCCTCACCGGTGACTGCAGCCTCAGATATCACTTACATAAACTAAGTATAGTTCAGGAAGCTGAAGCAGACTTTGTTTAGAGGAGGACGAATCAGCGGAACACGTTCTATGTGAGTGCATGGCTGTCTGCAGAGTCAGGAAACGCTTTCTCCACAAAGAATTCCAAACACCGGAGGACATTCGTAATGCCATCAACTTCATTAGGAAGATAGAAGATCTCCTTGTCTAACTGGCTCCAGGCGCAATAGATCTTTAAGGTCGCAGTGTCATAACCAATAATAATGCTCAGCATCTACAAAGCAAAGTCTTCCATTACCGCACCGTCCTTTCAGGTTCAAGTCAGCAATAAGTTCGATTAGGTGCCCTCGTTTCAATTCACTATATATGACCTAGCTAGTCCTAGCACCTTTATATCGCTTACAAGACTGTACAATCTTTCCATACAAAGGAAGATTGTGTCATTCATTCCAATTTCCCAGCATTTAACACAAGTCCAGTAATTTTTCCCACGCCAACTCAAGGTGGGCTCATTTAATTAGATAATTTTGAGTTGATAGATCCTATCATCTTCAGTCCCATCTACTTCCTTCTCAATGACGTCAGCCAACGTTAACAAGCAGTTTCCGAACTACACTCATAATGACCCCCAAGTTTGTTGTCCAAAACCACTGGTGTCCAATTTAAAACTCCAAAAAACAAAAAAGAAAATTCTCGCCAAATTAGTTAAAAATAGCCTCTAACCACTTACTAATTACAAAACTGCCTTAGCTGCTCTTCTCAAGGGTTTTTCTCTTCCCACACCCCAGTGGTTCCCTTCATTTTTAACGAAATTTTTGTTCATTTTTGGCCAATTGTGCCCAAAGGCACAACGCGACCTTAATTGCGATGAATTGTCAGTGAACGAGGGTGCCAACCTTTGTCCGTAATCACACTTTACAAAAAAAAAAAAAAAAGATTTCTCAGATACAATCCACATCTGTGAACTTTTAATTCGTCACACAAACAGCCCACTGGCACACACGCACCTCTATGCCCCACTGCTCCAACTTCGATGCGAATGTCACGTCTCATCTGGATCTGGATGCCTTACGATGTTAGCGAAAACTAAACACTAACACGCCTTATAGGAAGTGCCAATTGCCCCGATGGTAGGAGGATCACTGTTCCACCTTTAGACACAGATAATATCTGAGAGTGTTGTATCTGTTCAGATGAAGTTGTTGGGCACAATGTAGTCTCACAGCGACAAATGGGCGTTATAGAAATGCCAGCGCCCGTGAAAAATTACCGCAATTAAAGGCTTCAAGTTGGGATTCGGAGTGTCAGAACTATTTAACTGTCGATGTAAATTACACGCGACGTCCGCGAAGTAAACTTGTGGTCTGTCAGCTTCATTTATAATTTATCTCGTAGCTATGCGTTGGAATGAGTGTTTGTGTGTGTGTGTTGTGTGTACTGATTGCGATTGGTTTGACAAAGGATTACGGGGGACGATGCATTTTGTGATAGAAATAGAAGTCAAAGTGGGATTAGAAGGATTAAAAGCAATTTGTCGTGGATGTTCAAGTAGCCTAAGGAGAAAAGGGTTGGAGGAATCTTTCAGTGAGAGTTTGTGGGATTAGTGAAAAGCCACGGGTAAAAAAAGTAAACGTCGACCATGGTATATTCAAAGCTTATGGCAAGAGTAAAGGACACCAAAGGGTTTCGAACGTGCGCTTACTTTTCGAGTGAGGGATCTTCATGTCGCGGTCGGTAATGGTATTAGGCGTTTCAGATGCAACTGGTCCAAAGAAGCAACCCCTTTATTGCCTATTTTACTGGAATTTTTCCGTCTTTCGTAGAAGGCTGAGTAGAGGTTTACATGATGAGGAACTTACAGCGTTAGCACTCACAGTAACTCGCCTTCGACGATTGGAGGTGTCGACAAAATACTAAAGTCTATAATTTACGTTCCACTTTAGTGGGACATAAGTCCAAAATCGAATTGTGGCCTTATGTCCCGCCCCATCGGGACTTATGTTCCTGCACCTCAAATCAATGCTAATGAACAGAGCGTTGGTAACAGATTTGGATTGTGGTCGGTATTGTGTTAGAGGTATACAGGAGGCGTTCTGTCTCCCTTCTGCTGAACACTCACAGTAGCTCTAAGGATTTGATTCAGACTTACGCGAATGATGTTGACTTACTTTCTGTCGGACCATACCTAGAGTCTGCCTGTAGTAACACATAGAGGGTCCTAGACATGAGAAAGAGGTCAATGACCGATCGGAGTCAACCAGTTGTAAAAAGCATAGCTGACTGAAAGCTAGCTAACATAAAGCCAAGCATGCCGAGTCAAAAACGTCAAAGGGGCTCGCAGTGTGAGAGTGCCTTGGAAAGGCTTAAGGTCCAGATCTCCGAAAAATCCAAACATGTCAAGTCAATCAAAGGCGCTCTTAATTTTCTGTCAGTATAAGAGTGCCTTGGTTGGACAACTTATCACCGGTCCTTTGGATGCTCAAGGCTATAACAAGGCCTTTCCTAGCATAATCGTCAGTTGTATGGTGGAAAGAGCTTTCGCGTAAACATGAGACTGTTCGTCAAACTTCAAAGGACGACCTGTTTCGGCTACACGGGAGCTTTCATCAGTATGACTAGCTCTGTCAAAGTGACCTTCTCTCGATGCAATCTAGCATCTTCGATGGGATAACTTCTGGGATTATGCCAACATGTATCTCTCGAGTCCCAAGTCAAACTGGAAGCTCGAGCAATGAGAACTACGATGAGGTTGCTAGACGAGACTTGGAGGAAGACCTAGCTGAGCCGAAACCTGCGTTGGACCCTCCTGCATTCTTAGTTAGAGTTTTCATAGACGATTAGGTCTTTAACGAACACAACTTTGTGTGGTCTGACTCTCAAGGATACACACGGACTAAAAAGATGGTCCCAGACTACAGTAAGAAATCAGCGGCGTTCTTGTTGACAACTGATTGGCATCCTATCAGGACACTACAGTCTGTGACGCTATATTACTTACAACAAATGAGGCTGCTGTGGAAGTGCCCACAGTGAGAAGTAAAAATACACATCATCCAGAGAATGACACGTCTTTCGATCTCATTGTCCTTAATATCCACCTCGGAAGGCAGTCAATCAAATCACAATGATCCTCTCATCAGCCGGATAAATAAACAACTTCCAGACGAAATCACTGAAAATTATAAGTGATTCCCTGGAGAATCCTTTACGCAAACACCTAAATGCAAACTCTCTGGCTCACTCCAAATGCCCTGCAATCACTTCAAAGGATTATCAAAGCAAAGTCTCTAAAACAGAAAAACCAATGACAAACGAACGAACCAGTAAATAATTTTAATTGATTACTCGTCTCAACAAAAAACCACAAACGAATCCACTTGAGTTCCGGACCATTTGAGATAAATGCTCTTTGCCAACGACAACGATGAGAATCCCTTCGGATTCTCCTTCGCTGTGTCAGTTGAAGAATTTTTATTTTTTTTTTGTTTGCCAAACGAGGAACTGATGGCAAAGCAATCTCCATTATGGGTGAAATCAAAATTCGATTACTCTTCAACTTCCCACAAACTCGTACACACACACACACACTGGGATACTGACAAAGAGACAAAGGACACTCGCAAAGAAATAAAGAATCATTCCGATTCCTGTACAGAGGAACTTGCTTGTTGTCCCGATGACATGAGACTGAAGAAGTGTCAAAGAGGTTAGATGAAGTGAAATTGAAACTTTTTGGCAGTCCTTGCTGCACAGGACAAGACTGCCCTTAATGAATTTTTAACAGAGTCGGAGAAAGTCTAGACTGGTAGTTAGTTGCATTGGAAATCGTAACCAACTCGATGACATCCATCAACCACGAAGCAATATGATGTCCTTAGAGGGAACACAACTGGTAACCGTGCTGGTGGAGTTTTTTTTTAAACAGAAGGACGACCATAGTGGGGTTAAATACTTCGTTAATAATTCACAACCCGACGACAGTTAGTTAAAGAATGAAATACGGTTTATTTGCAAGAGGGACTTTTCGTTGAGTTGTCTGAGCATTTCGGAGTGAGTGTATGGTGCACTTCATGTCTGGCTGATGGTTATTTGCTTGGGAAGGATATGGGACATAAAATTCGGAGTATGTGGAATATGGAACGGCAGACTGTTTGTCCTCTCCGAACTCTGAACTGTGTCTAGGATTCTGTTGATCATCAGATTGAGGACATTGTGTCATAGCGACGCGACAAATTAATTGGGAAATTTATAGTGACGACTGGTATAAGAATTGAATGGTCCTTACCCTGGAGAGTGGAGTCATCTTTTGGAGCACTTCATATTCATTCCTGTTTCGTGTCCACAAAATGCACACGAGAACACGACACAAATCTCTTCAGATTCAGGATTCATGAACTCATCAAACAAAAGGAAATTGGAATGCCATTCCTCACCCACAGAAGCCATTAACTCAGTGGCGACACCATTGACAACATGTACATCTGCACTTCTGCCACCTATTTCTTCCTCGGTCGACTGGAAAAAAGACACAAGACAACCCAGCAACCTCCTTGAACGTCACGAACACCTAACAATCCCACCACTTGAGCTCCATTACCTTCCACAGCAATTAATCACAATTTATAATTGCAAATGGGCGGCGAATGGTGCAACATGCAACAAATGGCAGCAGCTAGACCGCTCTGTCAGGGTGTACCTCGCCCAACGCAAATAGCCTACGTGATGTTGTTCCAACAGATTCCTGGCGCACGTTTTCCTCTCGCACTGTCTCTCTCGTTCGAGATCCAAAAGGCAAAGGACATTGTCATCATTATTGTTGTTGGTTCCTTAAGCTCGGCATTGTTTCTCCAATGTCACTGTTCTTCTCGTGGTTGAGCTGTTGTTGTTCTTTTACTTTTCTCTTTGGGAGTTTCCACGTGTTTTCTTTTTTTGTTCCTTGTCTCTGCCTTTTCGTGGGCGGCGAACAATTATTCAACGCGAAGTTGGTACTTGAGTCTTTCAGACCCTACGGGACGACACGACACGAAAAGAGATAGCGCGGCGCGGCGTGTGCAGTGCTCCAAGTCGTTAACAAAATGTTTTGAGTTGTTTACATGGTTTGCGGCTTGTGGGCATTTCGTCGTCAATTCTTGTATCCCATGACAGACTTCCCTACTCTCTCTCTCTGCCCTAGTTCATGTTCCATCGTCGAACGTCACATGAATTGACAATGGGCTGCATTGTAAGCTGTACACTCCAACGATGACGATGTTGCACGTATAGTAGATGTGAGCGGTGCGACCTTTAAAGTGGGGCAACCGGAGATAGATGGATTCTAAATGCACCATAGCACGACGCGTTAAGTGAGCTGTCAGTGAAGATGACGTCTCAATCATCATCATTGTTTGACAACTAGCACGCGAGAGAATGGCATTGTGTTGGTTGCAAGGCAAAGTTGCGAAGACCACTGTGATGTATGGGAAATGTGGTTCCTTTTTTTTGTCGCAGAATTTTGCGCGAAACATCTCAACGGGAATTGAAGTGGCAATTTGTTGTCCATCGAGACTGCGGTGACAGTGACAGTGCAAGTGTCGACATTGACATGCAAAGAATTGTTTAGCTTGGCAATTAGGACAATAAGTGCGAGGCAATGCAAGTGGGTGTCTATTTAGGTGGTGGAGACCGAGTGTGTTCAATGTTGACCGTTGACGTCCGTTTGAGTCTAATGATGTCATCAAGTCAGCAGAAGGTGTTTGAAGAGAACTTGAATGTATGAGACGAACATTATTTTTAGAAAATTCCAAGACAAGCTGCTGACAGTGAATGTTTAAAAAAAAAAAATTGCAACTACCAGCAATAAACGCACGCAGAGCTAGAGCGAGTCTAGGACTGAAACGCCTTCGCAAAGTATCCTAGACATTTTAAAGAAAAGTGATCGACGTCTCTAAGTGCTCCGGCTTCGTAGATCGTACATCTGGAATTATTCGATTGCTTCAAACTAAAATGTAGAAATGCACGCAAGTACGCCATCCGGCGTAGTGGCTTTGTTTAAAGTGCGTTGGACTGCTAAGCGAGAGGACACAGGTTGGATTCCCAGAACCACCTCTTGCCGCGTCATGAAAATGCTTCTGAATCCGTCAATAAAACTGTAGGTCCCTTCAATTCGTGCGAAAATATAAATTGCACACCATGAATGGTTGTGAGAAGCTAGGCCTTGGCTCTCTATGAGCTGTCGCGCCAAATATTTGTTCGTTTTGTCGTCCAATACCGTCGAATAAGTCGCACATAATCAGTTGGTATACCGACGCTTGTAAGCCCATGGTCTTAATTGAAAAATCACAGTTTGGGATGCCGTAGATGATAATGGATTTGACTATTTTTATTAAAAAGTTGTCTTCAGCCATCCGACGATCGCAGTTTGTCTATGCCGTAAAGTACTATCAAGAACCCAGGAGACCCTATACAAGCCCCTAAACATTTCCGTCTTGCTGTATGGTACAAAGTCATGGAGTTGACCGCTGACAGTATATGAGGTTAGGGAACAAGATTTAACTACGAACTATAGCTGGATCATGTAGAGCGAATGAACTTCGATGCCCCAGGATGAAGAGTTTTCGAATCCATCCCTACATGGACGCAGAAGAGAACGCCCTCATCTTCAATGACGGATGCAAGTCCAGGGTGACCTGAAATTATTGAGGGTATACTAGCCGGAGAAAGACTTGTTTGTTGAGGTTTTGATTGACAACGAGGTCAATCTATACATCCTCGACATTCTCGAAACAATCACGACTGCTATCTTGACTACAAAGGCTGCTTCCTCTGGTATATTTTGTCAGAGATCGATGCCGGGAATACCATTTCGTACATAACCACACTCTACATTTACACACTTCAACCACTTTCTCAGTAGAGCTGCCGAAAGATTTCTCGATTCTCCGTAGCTCTGACAACATCATTTGGCCTTTCCCCTCAGATGACTATTGGAAAAGGTTGATTTGGTGACGGGGAAACTATGGAGTGACTATTTTAGATGTGTGAGGTCGGCAAAATCTTCCTGAGTTTTTGGCAAACTTCAGGATGTCACTGATCACTTTGCTGTGTAGTTGCTTTAGGTCTGGTATCCATACAAATCCCAGTAATCCTTGGTGTAGTCTTGCAGTTGCTGGAAAGGGACAAAAGGAGTCATTGGCAGGTTAGTTCTACAATTTGTGAAGTGTCTGTAATGAAAAAATGCTTGTTCTACGTCTATCTAGACAGTCTAGGCAGAAAGGTGGAAGTTGCGATCTTCAAACCTCGATGAACGGATTCAATTTGTAGGTTCATCTGCCTTTAATAGTGTTCTTCCACTGCGATTGCCACTTTGCTTTCGCAGCTATGACTGCTTGGTTCGTGGCTGCTTCTATCTCGTGAATCTGTTTTGCGATGTCGTTAGTGAACCCAAGTATTTTGACTTAACGTGGCAAAGTTAATCTAAGAATTCGGTCATGCCTCATGCACGATGTTTCATAGAAGAGGGGGCTTAGTGCTAAACCTGTTGGTATCCCAAAAGAGACATTGCTTTTACTCTTTCCTCCATTAAAGGTATGAAAATCAACAAAAGCTTCCAAGAACCCTCAGTCTGATTTGGTTTATGCCTTGGTCCGTCCATACCTCGTTTCTTAAAAAAAAAAGTTTTCTTCATAGCTAAGGATATCATCTTTGACATTACATGTGTTTCATAGTCGCTAAGAAAGCTTGTAGCTTACGTCCGACTTTTTTCACAAAAGGCACCGGTAAAGTAAATTTATCGTTGTCTGCAGAGTTGTTGTGGTCAAAGTCCCGTAGAAAATGGAAAACATCATATCTCATCGGCCCAGAAGGAACCACAGTTGTCTTTAGAATAAATTCGAACTTAATGGACCATGCTTTGATGGTGAAAGTCGACAATTTTCTCTTTACAATGACTCCCAGTTATATGGAGTTGTTCCAGAGATACATATATGGTTTTCAAGACCAAATGTGGTCTCTTCTGGCGGATTCCCCATACAATGCATCACACCTACGTTTAAGCCCACTTGCGACATTATTTAACCCTTCCTCAGACCTGACCTTTTAAAAAATAAAACGTGTCTTGTAGTGCCTCCTTCAAGTAATCTCATTTTTCAAGAGCTGTACCTTTTTTTTTTTGTATTCCATTAACGTACCCAGACATCTTATGAAGACCTACAGAAGAATGAACCAAGGACCATATGCTTGATATGTCTTCATATCCTTCCATTCAGGTTTCATAAAGTGAAAAAAAATTAAAATTTCTCATTATAAAAGCCTACCTCCATGCAAATCTCTTCACGTACATCGGAGTGCGAGTACATTATGGTTTCGACAACGACACGACGACGACTACGTTTGAAACATCTTTAAACATCCTTCCTTCCGCTTTGGCTGGTGGATATTTATGCAAAAGAAATAAATTTCATTTCAATATATCCTAACAAGGACATCCCGCAATTACTTACCTCATTCACACCATACACGCCCAATTCTTTTTTTTTTCTTTTTGTACATGCTTTTGCTTCGTCCTTTTTCTGCTTGTCTTCATCTTCTTCTCCTGTGCTATAGCTCTCAAGAAAGATTGAAGTTCTTGTCAACATTTATCGTCAAAATGAACAAACGGTAAATATTTGCATGCAAAGCTTTTTTTTCTTCTCTCTCTCTCTCTCTCTCTCTCTTTGTCAATGCCCACCCACAGTAGCAGTAGTGAATGCAGAGAATCCTTTGCCAAGGCTCCACCATCGTCCCCCAAAATGTTATTTATTGCAAAAAGGGTTTGTCTCTAGTTCCAACTTTAACTACTACTACTACTTCCTCAATTCATATCTGTCTCTGGCAGCAACAGCAACAGCAAGCAGCAGCACCATCACGTGAGGATGTCGTTCCTATACTTGCAATCTGTCGCAATTTTGTCCTTTATTCTATTCCACTGTTTATTCACAGACACCCAGAGAGAGAGAGGAAGAGATAAAAATTGCTTTAGAATCCTTACTCAAGCGCGATATATGCGGAACTAGAATCATAAAAAAAAAAAAATCCTCGAGCATACAAATTGTTAGGTCGTCGTCATCGTCATCATCATCCTCGTTGTTGTTGTTTCCATCTTCCCACCCATCTACTGTGTGTTAGATTGACATCTGTTGCGAGGTAAATTTATGGCAAGGATACGCGACCCAGAAAGGGATGATTTTGTTTTTTTGTCGCGCAAATAAAGAAAAAAGTACAAATAATCGTGTTATTAAAAAAACTACATGCAAGGACATGATGCATTGCCAGCGCATTTTATTGACATCGCACGGCTTTATCCTTGTTATCCTTTCTGCAAGTGCACTTTGACCCAAATGAATGTTTGCTTAAAATATTTCCCTTCACATCAAAAGACAGGACTCTGTTGTGCACAAACAGATGGCTGGAATTAGTGTTTGTATACATAAGTATCCTGTAGCTTGAGATGATCATGATGATGGTGGTATGGTGATGGTGGTATTGGTTGTGACTCGTCCTAATTGATAAAAATTCAATAAATCGAATAAATCAATTCGAACGCAAGCACAGTGAAGTAATTGAATTCGCTGACGAAGAAGTGAACTCACCCCCTGAGGGGTGGTTGGTATTGTGATAAAAAAGAACGAAAGGACGAAAAATTCTGGAGTGGGATACTTGGAAAAAATTTTGCGACATTTGGTTTGTTTGGTTGACAATGGCATTTGGCGCACGTTGATTTATTGAACTGTGACGTGGGTTCTCTGTAATTTGTTGTTTCTTTTATAGAAGAGGGCTAAGAAATAAAGCTTTGTTACTCGTTTATTTGCAAAACAACTTTGATGACATCGTGCTAAGGGTTCTCGATGGGGGGTGTGTGCGATGAGGTTGAGGATATTTATCAAAAAAAAATCGCTGAGGTGAAAGTTTAAAACAAAACAAATTGATTTTGAAGACATTCATGGCCAGTAATTGGATAACAACTTGGAGATGACTTTCGTCAGCAAAAGATCCCTTAAAAGCTTTGATCAGGAGAATGTTTTAGAGTTGAAAGGAACCTTAATGAAAGCTTCTTGATTCACATTCACACTTCTACAGCAATCTGCGCTCACAGTTTTAAGGTTGGCTATGTGGTCTGTGTGGGAATCTTCTTAGAGGCACTTTACATATCTAAATCCTATCGACATCTAGCGTCTTCTAAGCCGAGTTGCTAGCAATCCGGAAGGCATGCCAGACCATTGGACACAACATTGCACACAAACTGAAGAAAGCCAAGTAGTTATCAAGAACATATGTATGTAGATTCGGTAACCTCATTCTCTAAATTGGTGGCATAGTGCTGGAAGGAACTCGCACGGTTGAGCTGTCGGTTCAAGGACAATCTTGTTTGGGTTCCTGATCACAACAATAAAGAGGAAAATTATCAAGCTGATGAGACTATCCCATCAAGGGTAACCCTATGACGCAAAGACATTCTAGGCAACTGCATAGCGGATGAACTCGCCAGAGAGGGCACAACTCTACCAATTCTTCCGGAAAAGGGAAATTTAAACATGCCTCTCGCCACCTGCATTGCTACTTAATATTAACACGATCAACATCGCCAATCACAGATGGACAGTAGGTAGCACCTGCCTCATCACTAAGCAGATCTGGCCAAAGCTGAATCTCAAACGCTCTCACTGTCTCATCAGATGGAAAAGATTGCTAATAAGCACCTTAGTAGGAGGCAAAACGGGACACTGCACCATCGGCAAGCATGCCTATGGGCTGAGCCTCCTTTATAACGACTTCTGCAGAAGTTGCATGGACGAGGAGGAGGAGGAAACGATTCTCCACCTTTTCTGTACATGTCGGGCCCTCTCGGCTCGAAGAAGAGCACACTTAGGAGCCAGCTTCTTAGTGAACTGGCTGACATCAATATAGGTAACCTCCAGCGCTTCATAGCAAGCTCCGGCTGTTTCTGCGGGTAGTATTTCTGGTGAAATACAGATGCACGTGGTAACACAAAGGACCTTTTTTGGTCTATTTGAGGTTGCCACTCCTACCTAACCTAACCTAACCCTATGACAATTATCAAAATCACACCCTTGTATCTGAGATCGTGTCCCTTCTGATACTAATTCTGTAAAGCTCTACTTCTTGCTCGACAAGTTCTAGTCCGACAGATGTCAATAGCTAGTTGCCTGACTATTTGAACTGTTTCTCTGCAGTCAACCCTTGTGTGTTTGTCCATCTCCGACTCCGGAAGGCTCCCTGAAACTTTTATCAATTCTTCCTTTACTTGGAACCGCTTTTTTTCCTTTTTTTTCAATATAAGCCTCAATATCTTAGGCTTCTCCAAGTTCCGGTACCGAATGTCTGTCGACATTCAATCTTTGGCTTTTAAAATGCTCACCTTCGTCTGACTTAACTTGAAACTGCGTAAAAGTGGTAATAAAAGTCAACATGACAGTAACACTAACATACACCATCCCCATGGGAAGATTGTAGAATTGTAGACTCACCGACAGCACGATGCAATATTGAAAAGTGTCAAATCGTGTCAAATTGACTTTACTCCCGTCAAGTCATGCAATAAAAAAGAAATACAACTCTCTATCTCCTCCAGTCCGTGTGAGACAGGACAAGACAAGTATTTCTATACCATCCAAAGCTTTCACTCTTGTATCCTTCGGGTTTATTTTTTCTCATTTATGATGTTTTATGGGAGCCATTGCAGTTCGAAGGGTGCAACTCCCGCTATCCCATCAACATCATTCGGTTCAGACAGCCAACCAACCAACTCTGGGGTAAAAAGTCAAAAGTAATAAAACTTAACATTAAGTGTGGATGCGGGCAGAGGGAGGATAAGAGAATTGGGGGTTGGTTGATCTTGGTATTGGTTAGTGGAGTGTATTGGCGATTTAGTTGACAGAAATTCAATTGGCATGGTTACCGCTAGAATGGTTGGCAGTATGGTTCGGTTTAGCTAAGTGACAATGGATGAGGATGCGGTCTTGTGGTTTGTTGTAGCTATTACAGTTCAATTCTTGGAATTGCTGCGCGTTGTGCTGGACATTGAAGTGGAGATGTGGAGGTGATTTCATTGAACGGAATGTGGTGAAATGTCATGGTGGGTTAGGTTTGTCTCCTTTGTGGTGGGTTACATTAAGTAAATGGATAAGGGAGTCAGTGAATTAGCTGATTAGTTAGAGAGGGATGAACAAATATTGGTGGTATTTTCATTGGGTGGAGAGTTTAGTGGTGAGATTAGTAGACGTTGTGATGTAGGACATCCGATAGCTAGAGTTGCAACAATATTTACAGAAATGGGCATGGAAGCTACTTGATTTTATGACTTCTCTTCGAAATCCTTCCAGTTCTAGAAATCTGAACAACTCAAGACTTATATGTTTGCAAAAAGGAGTGATTCCTGGTGAGAAACTAGCCCCCTGTTGCTGATTCATTCCGAACGAATGGGAACCCAAACCGATGTTGAAAGAGAATGTTGTTTGAACAGAGTAAAGAAACTTTCTCTTCTCCATCCCTCTCGGGGAACGACTTTCAAGGCAAGCAATATATCAATTCTATACTGTACTCTCGGAGCTCAAAGGATCCATTGTCCGATACCTAAAAGTGCAGAACAAAGAGATTATTAATAGTAATTTGCTTGGCAGGACTGAGACATCTGCCATTGGTCTCCACCTTCCATGAATTCCCTTATGTTTCGGTACCCACAAGAGATATACATTTTTGATTTTGAATGAGGACTTGAGCTCGTCATGGCAACGTCTCACAATTTTGGATCTGATTATGAATATGATGGCTTTGATGGCTTCTCCTTGGAGTACCTGCTGGGATAGTTCAGCGATTGCTAGAAGTCTTATCGACCAAACGATCCGTGAAAATTGGTACATGGTTGGGGTTTATGAGGGTTGAATCTTTGGTATCGTGCTCATCTACTTCTAAAGCTGCTCAAGACGCCTAGAAATCTGTCCACAGAGACGATCCGGTAAATTGCAAGGTGGGCGAGCTCACCAAAATGGGCACTACCCTCAGCACGTTGCCAAAGAAGCAAAACACATATATTTGCCTACTCAAGCTAGATGCTATCGGTTAGGCCTTTAACAGACGGAAGTATGGCACGACATATCTAGTATTCAAGCAAATCCAGCTCAAACTAGATCGAGAACACTACTATGGCTTAGTATTGCTTCATTAAATCAGCTCCATAGTCCCTGACGGGGCACTAACCTAGCTGTACGTGCTGAAGGACTGAGCCACTTTTCTAATGATTTTTGCAAAAGCTTTAGAAACGAGGTCCAGCGCTGTCCAAAAGAATACTGCTTCAATTGAGTACTCCTTTCTTTGAAGACCTTGGCTATTCCGCTTCATCAGAGACTCTGACTTTGCACACAAGTGCCTAAGGTATCACTATGAACTTCTTCTGGCCTGTCTGTGTACTCTAGTACAAACAGACACCCTTATCTACAACTTTTCCTTCTGTCAAGCTTTCTTTAGAATAAAATTTGATTTCAAGTTCCAGGCTGAAATCAAGAATTATTATGTTAAATAATCAGTTTTAGGTTCAATGTCAATCCTTTACTCCAAGTTATTGGCTATGAGAAAGCCTAATCCCACTGATGGAAATCAGGCGCAAGGAACTTCAATTTATTGTGTCCAAATTAGCCTTACGTTACGAAACAGTAAGAGTCCGAATGAGCAATTCCACAAGTGCAACTTCCTGAATAAAGTTTCTCCATTTCATTCAAGCAGTCCTTCCACTTACTCCCAACATTCCTGAGAGGAAGACAACAAAGGAATGGAAATGAAATGAACACCTCAACATTTAGTCCTTTCACAAGGAAACGAAAACTCTAAAGTAGCATTTACACTGCCCTCGAGACTACTGCAACTGGAATCCTTTTGTGCAACCAAATCTATCTATAACAATTCCATTGTCCAATGAGTTATAGCCGTGGAATGTTTCGCATTCAATTCCCTCCAAGTGTCCCTGCAACAAAAGAGATTCAAAATTAATTAAAAAATCCTATCCAACCCCCAGCATCCTTATTTCCATACCGCATCGGACCAACTGATTATGCTCAATGGCTCGTGGATCTATCATGTAATTACCGCAGAAATAGTTTTCACACAGGAAAACATCGATTCGTTTACATCCCACAAGGCGGCTAACTACCCTCTGGCAAGCCACTCTAGAACTTGGTTAATGCTCTTCGTAGTGCTGCTTGTTTCACAGTAATTAAACAGGCAATCCCTTTGAAGGCTTCGCTCTCATAACACATTACCTGCCATTAACCCGAAAAGGACTTCTTTTCATGGCCTAATGCGCTCCGCACTACGATTAATTATGGATTTTCCACAGCAATGGAGAAAGCCTTGTAAGCATTAGATGGTTGGTCTTGTGGGCCATAATATACATACACATCCATTTTTTTCTTGACTCTCTTCCTCTCTCGCTTTGAATGTTCATCACTCTTTTCATCTTCCTCGTCTCTAAATGAAGTGTCATCCAATTTTGTTGTCCTTGTTTTGTTTTGTCGTTGTCCATATTATCATCGTTGTCGTCTAATGCTGTTTTGCGGTTATAGTGATGGTGATAGGGATGTGTTGACGTTGATGCCGATGCCACTCATCCTGCCTAATCACCGAAAAAACGGACCTTAACCGGAAGAGATAAGCGTGTGGGAATGAAAAACGAGAACTCTTTACTCTTTAGAACTGAAAAGGATTCGAGTTTTGGGGGATAAAATGAATGAATTGACGTAAGGATGAGCAGTTTTCAATAGAGGTGACAGAGGCTGGTATAGTGCTGATAAGTAAGGGTTGTAATTAGGGGTGGCTTTGGATGGTGCTCTATTGAGTTTTTTTTTTTTGTCTGCTTAATTGTAGTTGAAGATGGTTTAAGGGAAAAGGGACCGTTAGCTAGTTTTTTTTAATTAAAACAAAAAAATTTAATTGAATGCTAAGGTAAGTGTTCTTTGGAACACCTTTTAAGGATTATTTACACTCTGATGAACTGCTTGGTTGCAGGGACATCCAAAGTAGTATAATTTTGTTCAAGAAAAGGACAATTGCATGAAAATTGACCAGAGTCTTTCATTCTATAAATAATTTTGGCACTTTCATCTCGTAAGGGGTTATCCAAAAGGGGTGATGGACCTTTTAAATTTCAGTTTTGATCGAGGTATTCGATTAAGGCCCGTTTGACAGCATATATGTGTTGGAACACGTTTTTTCCCTAGTGACTTCAAGAACATCGTTGAACAGCAATGCGACTCTATTACTCCGTCGGGAAAAATGGAGTATCTTTTGAGTCAGTAGTTTCAAACAAACAATATTTCTGGACCGTTTAACACCTCAGACATAGCCTTCGCTGAAAATAAATTGTCATTTACAGCCTTACTTGCTTCTAATGGCGCTACAGTCCCGACTGAGGGTCAAGGTCTAGCTTCTCGTCACCGTTCATATTGTGGGGGTTATGCTTTTGGCACGAATGGAAAGGCCTTACAGTTATTCTTGCCGACTCAGAACGTCAGATTGAAAAGCTTCTCATGACAAATTATACTCTGGAAGGTTTGTCATTGCCTACCTAGAGAAGGTTGCTTTGCTGATCCTCGAACCTATGTCATACACTAACCACTAATCCCCGGCGACCACGAACTGGACCTACAAGGCTAAAGCTGCTTGCGGCATGTTGACCAAAATATGGAAAAGCAATGCTAAAAGCTTAAAGACCAAACTACAGCTGTTCCGTGTTGAATCCGTCCTCCTACATGGGTGCACAATCTGGAAAATGTCTGCAAACGTCCTTGAATCGATGTTTACGAAAGATCTTGCGGACTTTCTAGCCTAACCGCATTCTTAAAGCGGAGCTGCGTGAGAAAACGGGTCAGGATCTCATAGACGCCACAATAGGTGGCAGAAGATCGCTTGCCAAGCGATGCAATGGACGAAGCCCAGGACGAAGGAAGAGCGGGCCGACCGAGATTTTATAGCGAATGACAGTCGAAGGTTGGTCACTTCAGCTAGAATGAACTTGGGCAAAGCTGCAACACGTTTCCAAAAACCAAACAAGATGGTGTATAGGATTTGTGGAGGCCCTAACACGCACATGGGGAAATGAGACATAAGTAAGTAAGAACCTACTACTGTGTACTCCATGAAGCATAAACAAGCAACTCAATTAAAGCCAAGTGGGAGTTGAACAAGGCCATCGACACTTTTGTACTTAGGACTTGATACTTTTATGCGACAAGCAGTCACGATAGAACACTCTTAGACTTTCAGAGCATGTGAACAAAATTCCACTTCATGACAGAAATAGCGGGCATAGTAGGCAAAAACAAAATCCATGCGCATCAACACAACGACTCGGTATATATTTGTAATCCCGGACGGTGTTCTCGAGGAAGTGGACAACTTTTGCTACTGAGGTGTTGATATATCGAGAGCTGATGGTAGCAGTGAAGACACAATCAACCAAATGACAGAAACAAAGTAATCATTGCACATTCTAAGCAGATTATGGAGATCCCTGCAATCTGCACAAAAGTCCACGCTTCTATACGGTTGTAGAACCTAGAACCTATCTTGCCCGCAATGCAATCTCTGCAAGTTTTTGTTAATCGCTGACTTCGTCGGATCATTCAAATATCAATCTGAAACTTAGAATCTGGTAAGGCAAAGCCCGACTACAAAGGAAATCCACAAAAGGAAATTAAGCCCGAGAGGCCTTACGCTACGCGAACCGTCATATGACATCGATATAAAAAATATAATCCACAAGAATCTAAAATAAGAGGCATGCTAGTCGTGTCAAAGTTGCGTGCATGCGGTTGAAGTTGGGACGAAGTCAAGAGATTGCCCTTAAATGGAGACAATTTGTAGAGTTTCTTCCAGGAAGTAAAGGATTAAATACGTATGCGTTCAAATCAGTCCAAACCTTTATACTCACAGACATATTTGTTTGTTAAGGATAAAAAAGTCAGCAAATAGTACGATTTCAAGAGCTCTTTTCGGTATCAATAGTCCACGCTTCCACGAGAAGCAAGGGATACGTCTCGTTCTAAGATACAAACATCATCTTCCCAAAGCTCCCATTTTGTTCAGCGCTTACCTGCTTTGAAGACAATTTGTCGAAAAACTTCATGAAAATCGTCGTCTCTCTCAACCATTTTTTTTTTTTGTTATATGTTTCCATAATCCTCTAATTCTACCCCAAAATACCGTAATTATGTCCAATTAACAACAACCGAAGGCCAACACAACTGTGTGCCACATCTGCCAATCAATATTGATGCCACCTAATACTAATATCCTCCCTTAAAAAAAGAAAAACTCAAAATCCTTCCTATCTAACAGTAACAAATCAATATTTGTCAACTTCCATTTAAAAAAAAAAAAAGTCGACCCCTCATAGAAAAAAAATTATCCTTATACAAGGACTTTCCTTCCGATTTAATATTTTTTTTTGTTTACAGCAAAGAAAATCATTTATTTTCCTTAGACAAATACTTAATTTTGATTTTCAATTAATCCCTGTGCGCTGTTATTTTGTTTATTTTTCTACAGATCGTCCTTTTTTTTGCAAACTTGCCTTGGTAACAAACAATGCGTTTGTAGGTCGTTATGTGTGCCACACCCTCTGGTCTTATAATGAAAGAAAAAAAATATCCTTTTTGACTAATGAACGATGAAGTACTCTCGCAGGACTTTCGCGTGAAATAAAATGATTGATTCACTTCATTGGCATACGCGAGCTCTTTATTGTCAAAAATTCGATTTGACAGGACTTTGATAAATGCACTACTCTGTCGTGTGTCGAGTGCCTTCGGTTGACAATTTTAAGGAACGACAGGTTTGACTGTGCGGCTTAAGGAAGAAAAAAAAAATTGAGTTGGAAAGAAATTTCGCAGAACGGGATTACTTTCGAAGGCCCTTCGAGACACGAGAAACTCTATTGTGTCAAACAGGGTTAGGAAATGCAAACAGGATTTAATTATTTCGCCAACATTTCCTGCTTTGTCTGGTAATACCTGCCATTGGGGCAATTGCGAAATATCCTTAGGGATGATTTATTACTTTGATTTACCCGCATAGTAAGTTGAATAATAACAACAAATTGTGTTTTCAAATGCGGAGTTAGACATGGGGTTGGTACCAATGTATGATGGCAAACTTGGCACGATTTTGAATGTAGTTTCACCGTGAAGGATTAATTCATTTGCTGGTTAAATATTTTTTATAACATCAAACGGAGTCGGGTTTTTTTGGGGTAATTAACGCCTAAAGGCTAGCTAAGCATACACAGATTTTTGGGGCTCTAAAAATTGTTTCTTTGTGGTAAGCTTAAGCAATCATTGTGGTAAGTAATAAAAACATGTCCCGAGGCTTGTTAAACATTACAAGGAAGTCGAAAAACTAATTAGTTTCATCTTTTTGAAATTAAGGACGTTAGGTCCTTAACGCAGCTGTGCTGAGGTACATTAAAGATGACGAAGGGGTGTCTTAAAGCCTGATAAATCTTAAGCTATTAAAGTGGTCGAAGTTCCGAACATCGATAAGGGACGAGAACAGACTCAAACTTGTTCAAGTCCTTGATAGGCAACGTCAGTAAAATCACTTTTGCAATGCAGACGTTTCCATGTCAGAACTTTGCCAGAACCCCGATCTTTCTTTCGTTTTCTTCTTCTCGGTTCTTTTTCACAGAAGACTTCATTGCCAAGATATTCGGTCTTCAGCCTTTTTAGAAGCACGGTTTTGTAGGTTTCGAAACATAACCTCAATCGGTTGTCAAAAAACGCTCCTAAGACACACATCATCCATATCGATTTGAAACTCCTCAGTTGGCTCCAACAAATCTGCTGCAATGCGTAAAAAAACAATCTCAACTCCCCGCTCCCATGTTCCACCCCATTCTTTGAACTAACATTACGTCACAACAACCTCTTTAAGCTCAACTCCCATCTGACAAGATTATTAATTCAGTAGCCACCAACCGCTCGCTTCATATCTGATTCAGCAGGTCGCTAGCATTTGATTTGGCGTCAGTACTTTTCGTGTCACACGACAATCCCTGCGGTTCTTGGCACCGCCATAAAGTCTGCCCTCTCACAACGGGAGGCATCAGCGTTACCATTCAAATCAAATCGAATCAACGTCAACATCATAGGGGGCCCATCATAACACACACACAGCCACAGAGATGAGCAAGGCTGCGAAGGAGAGGAAAAAAAAAAGTTCAACGCACTTTTCGCAAAACAAATCCACTCCCGGAGAGTACTCTTAAGGCGTTATAGAGACCCACCACCACCATCATCATCATCATCACCCCACTTGAACCAAAGGATCCATAGTGAGCGGAGAGTGCTACAATTTATTGTACTGCGTTCGCAAAGGAGCATCAACATCAGCACACATTTTTGGCATCGTATCGCATATTTTCGCCAAAAGTTAGAGTCCTCCAGGATGATATCTAATTTCATGGCCCATTAGTGGGTTGCTATTATTATTCCACCGGAATACGACGACTATCACATTTCTTTATTATCCCTTTTCTGCATAAGGACATGGGGATGACTCCCGTGGCAACCTGTTTCGTTTAATTTGACATGGTGGTGCAAAAGTTATACTTTTCCAATCTACTATCACTGTTGTGTGTTGCCAACCGCCACCGCACCCTTTTTCATACACACACACACACAGAGAGAGATGGTTGTCAGGATTTAGGATGGTCTTGTAAAATTCAAAGATGCGGTTCGTTCGTTAAAGCATGACATGAACATAAGCAAAAGGAAGAAAGCAGGAAAAATCCAATTCATTCATAAATTGCGAAATTGGGATTGTATCGTATTTCATGTGCTTGCGCACACAAGGGTGGGATAATGTTTTGCGTGTCCCTGATGAGAATGATGGTGAAAGTCAGTGTTAGGATCTTAAGAAGTGGAATAGAATTTTTTTATTCTGAAAACACCAAAACGGGAGAGATGGGAAGTTGATGTTGTTTTGGAAACACGTTGCAAATCGAATTTTGAAAAATTGACGAAGGGAGTGAAAAAAAATGGAAGGATGCCATCTAGGATGTGCCATGTGGAATAAATGACGCAAGGCGAACAGCATTAAAGAAGGATAATATATCAAATTGGCAATTTAATAGGTGAAGAATATGAAATTAGAAATTATGTGCGGAATTTTGCCACCAGTAGAGAACAGGTGGTGAAAGGAGAAAGTGTCTCCGAGGTCCTTGCAATGAGAACAGATTGCATTTTGTCAAATATTTATCTATAAGCAGTTTGAATGCAGGATCTTTAGAAGTTTCGTGACTTAAAAGAGAAAGAAAGGTGTTTCCTTCGATTAATTTTGGAGTGTAAAAGTCAGATCCTGATGTAGCTTGAGTTTTCGACGATTCTACACTCTCAGGTGAATAAGAACTAGCAAGCCCCTTCTGGCAACTCGAACCTGCTTCTGGTTTCATACATCTTTGTTTAGGGTCTTTTCCATTTCAGGACGTCATTAGAGGTAAATTCCTCTTTCACTTTGGTGCCCGGTGAAACTGGTGTGGGGTCCATCTGGAACTTTGGGCTGAACTGTGATATTCATTCGCTCTACTTGGCTTGGCTTGAATCCTAACATTTGAAGCGACATGACTTGAGAAAAAGTCAAATAAAAACACCTTGTTAGGTCCCTCTTCGAAAGACTTGTTTGAAAATGTCTCAGATTTGAACATACGTTAGCTTGGTCAGCAGGTTATAAATGTAGACTAGGGGATACCATGATCCCAACAGATTTTCCAACTTACTCGTCCAACCCCTTAGAGCTTCGAATGAAGCGAAGAATATAAGTAACGCTTGCATGTGCCCGATCGATGCACCAGAAGAAGAATGCTCCCAAATGGTGGTTCCTATTGAGGAAAAAATAATTTAAAAAGTGGCCTAGCCTTGTAGATTGCTTGCCTATCAGGCAGTGTCCGTTGATGACAACTATTGTTGTGCTGACGTGAAGTCTCCTAAGCAAGATAAAGCTAGATCAAACTTTGGCACATGATACTATTGGTCCATGTTAGGTTTGCTTATACGTACCTCGAGGCATTTCTGGTGAAATTCGTATTGCAGCACCAAGACGAGCTCATCAGCCTTTATGTCCTCACTTCTATGCCTGGCACTCAATATAATTGACTATTACATTGCTCTGCCATCTGAAGAGATATGTACTTCTAAAGTTAACGAGAGACTAATTCGGAATGCGAAAGGAGAGTCTGAGATTTAGCTTGTCAGAGAAACACCCCCTCATACTCTACCTTGGAGATATTTGAATAAAAGAAGATAACCTCCTTCTTCAAGTCGATGACATCATTCCAAAATGAGCTTTTTAGGATGGTGACCTGAAAATTTCCATCGAAGTTCAGCAGAGGTTGCATGTTATCATTATTCCGGAAGAAGACTACCATTTCCTTGCCAAAACTATCGACAGAGTACAGGTAAAACATGTCCAATTCAGCAGAAGGCATCCTAAAGCCGTCCACAATACCTACTAACACAAGGCGCACATACTACCGACTTAGCCATGGGGACCACAAACTTTCTGACCTTCTTCTAGATTCTAGTGCAATTTATACTTCCGGACTACCGCCTGAACAGAAACAATCAGACATGAAGTCCTGGATCGCCAGACCCCTATCCAGTCTATCAACAACCACCAGAGCTACCTATTTTTGCGATTTTGCTCAGGCTGAGGCACTGTCAAAGGAATGTGTCGTATTTTCTTTTGTATGTAGGACACCACAACCCTCAACTGAGGTCAGTCATAAGGCGTTGTTTTAGATGGATCACCACAAGGTTCTTATCCATGAAAATGCCTTTTAGAAACGGTTCAAGCCTTCCTTTTTTTTTTCTTTTGGCGTTTCGTCCGTAATCGAGTGATTGTGCGTTGGACTGCTAAGCAAGGTGACACAGATTCGAATCTCAGTCAAAGATGCTAGATGTTTTTTTTTTTCGCGGCACCACCTCATTCAAGAGGTTCTGAATCCGCTGTGAAGAGCTCCGCGATGCCTGTTAAATATGTAACGCGTACAACATGAATGGTAACAAGAAGCTAGTCATTGGCTCTTTACGAGCTGCCACTCCAAATATTTCTATTTTTGTTCTTAATTTCGTCTGCTTGACCTCTCATCAGCAAATTTTCGAAAACCCATTTTTATTCGAATATAAGATAATCACTTCCACAGGAGTCAAGACCATGTGATCGACTGTTGTCTGGCCCAGTTTTGACCCTGTTCTTGCTTGATCGCCAACCTTTACATTTCTATCGATGCCTCTATGTCCCATGACCAAACAGAAGAAGAGGTTTTGCTTCCAACTTAAGACTTAAAACCAACGGTGATACCTCTCTAGTATTTTGGTTTTCAGGACTTTGGATGAGACAGTCATACATGTAAAGGAAGCAGTAGCAGTGATGGACTTTGAAAAAGTTAAAACCAACTAAATAGTTAAAAACAAGAGCTAAATCAACAAGGCAGCCTTAAACATAAGTTATTGATAAACTAAATAAATTCAGCACAATTCTACAAACATTAAAGGAGAGCTGGAATAGATAAGGATAAATGTGGAACTCTGGCAATACTTTATTAGTTTTCCCTTGAACAAGGACTCATACAAAGTTTGTTTAACAAGAAACAACCATCTTAGCACATAAACCTATCGAAATCTGTTTATTTATAACTCCGACATCTCAACTCCTCTTTTTATGTTTGGCACTAACTTTTTGTTGCACCTATACAAAACTGATCTTAAAAAAGGACATTGTTCCAAAAAAACATGTTTTTATTCACTATCAACCAAAAATACTTTCGTATATCCTCACGATAGATAACTGCGACCGGCAATAAAGTGAACTTAAACAACGATAAAAGGACATATATCCTGCAACTCTCAAGAAAGAGTGGAGAATAAAACACTGTTTGAAGGACCAATAAACTGATACTTCTTTCGTAAAGGTGTTCCCGTTTAATAATAATAAAATTTTACTTTAAGTGCATTTTTTTGCTTAAAGTCCTTTGCAAGGACATTGTCTCTTAAGAATACAATAATTTGTCACACCATTGGGAACAATTTTACTTACATTTTCTTTCGGGGAAGGTGGAAATAATTATGCTGGTCGTCTAAACGAATTGTGACATGTCCTAAAGTGTGGTTAAGATGTTTTACTTCTTTATTTGGACCGAAATGAAGACCTAAATTGTTTTACTACCGGACCGTATAAAAGATACTTGAGATCAAAAGAGACCAGTGTGGAATGTATTCTTTGTGATTTAATAAGTCTCTAATTGGCAATAAGAGTTCTAGTACGTGACATAAATTGGGTAGAATAGAGATTGTGTAAGAAGGTGTTTGGTAGATACTTCAAAGGTATTCATGAAGCAAGTGTGTGTATAAGGAAAGGAAATTGAAAGGACATTTTCTTAGAAGATTGCGAGGAAGAAGAAAGTACTTACTATGGCTAGAGGTCTGTTTTTACAGGATGATGGTTGTGGGATTATTTCTCTTCGTCATTGTCCTGGATATAGTGGAATTTCGGGCCATAAAAAAGCAAATCCGTAACATCTACATGCAAAATATCCCATGAAATCTGGCGTAGGCTACCTAAGTAGCTAAAGGTTACCTTTCTACGTTGACATTTGTGGAATGTTCCCGTGTGAACATACGGGAACAGACCTTTCTGTTGGTCATATATCGCTGTACAACGCATTGTATAAGGAGACAGATGCCCATGAGTTAATCGACCAAGTATTCTACTGCCATTGTTGAGAGTCAGAGAAGGGTCACAGAGACAACTTTTGTGCAGGTGAGGAGGACGCTTGCGGTTACTCAGCTCAATTCGGCGGACGGATGTAGTTCTTATCAATCCGACCTTGAACCTACTACTCAGCACACACAATTTCGTGCTAATTTAGCTCGCTAGTAGAAGAAGAAGAGCTCCCACAACCCCCCTAAATAGACTTCAGACAGACAGGGAAAAAAGAGGGGAATGGACGGAAATTTGTCCAAGGGCCTATGCCAATGCCCGCTCACTTAAGGACCGTTTACATACCTATATAGGTGGCTCTACAGGACCGCAACTCAGCTCTCCATTCTGTCCTCTCTCTGGCTCTTAGTGGGCACTCCAAGTTGGTTCCTACCAATATGATTCGAAGACTCTGCCGCCTGGTGCGTGGATGTCCACGAACTTCCGTAGCATGGAGGACATCTACTCAAATACAGCAGCCCTCCATCCCTTTGGATCCCGGGAATGCTGTTTTCAGTTATCCCTACCAAACGATCTGTCATCCGTGATACCTTGGTCTATAAAACGAAAGTTCGGTCTTCCTTGTCATCTCAAGAAGGCTGGAGGCTGTGATCATTCACCATCCGCTCGATGTGGCCAAGCCAGTTCATATTTGCTTTCCGCACCTTACAGCAGCATTGGCGGGGTCATTTGGTTTAACGTCGATCTGCAAGGAAGGAAGCTATTCTGTTACGTCTCCATAGGATAGGATAGGTTCTCATAAAAGACATTTAAAAGGGATATGCCTAAATGGTTCTTGCAAAACATAGGACCGCTCTTCCATCCATCCTTGACGAATATTCCTTTGATGCGGATGACAACAAGGCTGCCTGAGCACCACCTACCTTATGATAACCAGCGACTTTTCTCGTCCATCCTAGCTGATCGCGCTGTACAGCTCGTAAGTTTCGACTCATCCATCAAACCTCATCAGCACAAACGAGACCGAATATCTTACAAAAAATTCGAAAAGATCGAGGATGTCTTCATGCCCATACGATAGAGCTCATTCTTCAACACCATAGCAAAAGGGCTTAGTGGTTGGGAATCAAGCCGGGGAACACGCAAATCGCAATTTCAACACAGAAAACAGGAAACAAATGCATCTAATCCTCGAAGTACTTCGAATCCTTTGCTATTGCTCCCAAAGCCCATAATAATAATCCATCCATTAGCATATCAACTCGATTAACTCCACAAAACTTACACCCCAACCCATAACGATAGCATGTCTCTTACTCCATTCCAAATTGAATTCACAAAGTAACCCATACCCACCCAAGACACAAACCATTTGAAAATCATTTAAAGCCATTTACGTCGGCAGTTAGTTCAGTTTATGTCACGCCGTTCGATTACTGTTTACTAGAAATTGCAATGTCGCACGTAACCCGACCAACTTCATTCCCTCGATACGATTGCATTTTTCCGGAAAATCTCATAGCATCCGAGTGGTTGCATCAGGAAGAGACGAATATATTCGCAGAGAAAGGAAGGACAGGAAAAAAATCGCTCGGGAAATTTATGGCGGGCAATAAATTTTATTGGTAAAGAAAACATGTTCCAACGACGACGAGGATATTACGCGAAGTGCTGTATGGTGTTCCTTGTTTTTTTTTTTTTTTAACCTCCCCTCGGTGCATCCTGTTTTGCCTGCTCTACAGCCCCAGCAGTACAACTTCGTTTCGATTTATTTCATCTGTTCATCTGTGGAACGCGGTTTTCCCGGTTTTTCTCCCCCCCAGCTCTCTCTCTCTCTCTCTCTCTCTATCTGAGTTCAGATGGCGCTATGTTGTTGCATTTAATACGCGTACGACATGCACTCAGCGATATCAAAGTCGTTACTTACCGTTTGGAAAAATCGTTGATGACGATGGTAGAACGCAGGAGTGCATCGCGATGAAGTTGACTGGCAAAGAGGGGGTTGTATGGAATTAAATTTGCAATTTCAGTGCATCGATGTGATGGCAAAGGTACAAATGCCGTTGACGGTGGTGTTATGTTTCTGAAATGTGAGTTATTTTTAAGGATTTTTCTCCTCATTGGAGAAGGTAATTGAAAAAATGTTAAAGGGGGTTCCCCCATCAAGATGAAAATAACCATTTTTATTTGGTTTTTGCATAAGCTGTGGTGTAAGAGCTCAACAGTGACAAATGAGTTGGACTGGTTCCAGTCAGTAAAGCAACTAAACAGT
The DNA here is from genome assembly GCA_951813785.1 of Criorhina ranunculi. NCBI lineage: Eukaryota > Metazoa > Arthropoda > Insecta > Diptera > Syrphidae > Criorhina > Criorhina ranunculi. The sequence continues at coordinate 85,954,329 of OX638381.1, read as the reverse complement.
ACCACCTATTGGAGGCAATTACAAACCTCAGGGAGGGTAATCTGTCATGAAAAAGCTTCTCAAGTCTCTGTCCGGAGTTGGCCATAAAAACTGTGGGTTTTCTTCCATTCGTGCGAAAAGTACACACGAATGGTTGCAAGAAGCTGGGCCTTGGTCTTCTAGGGGCTGTCGCACCAAATCTTTGTAAACTCAACGGAACAGGTCTGTATGAAGTACTTTCACAATTCTGGGCCCTGGGCTTCTAGGGGCTGTCGCACCAAATCTTTGTAAACTCAACGGAGCAAGTCTGTATGAGGTACTTTCACAGTAATCTCGAGATTAAGTTTTAGAATCCTGAAAAATGACAGCAAACAACATCTTACTTCCAAAGTTCATGCACCTTCAAGACAACATCCATGAATAACTGAAATGCCTAAGACTATAACTGAGCCTAAGTGCCCTTAAGGCTTTTGCTTGCCTCAGACCATTTTCAGTCCCAAATTTAGCACCATCTACCCTTCCACTTCCGTTCACAACAGCCTTCTCTTTATGACCATGATCGATTTAGTGCGCCATCTATGATATACTTGACAATTGATTAGTCATGACGCTAACCATTCCTCGTTAAATTGTTTTCTATGTCCCCAAAGTGTTGCAACGTAGTCGCCGTTGATACTTGTCCTCTATCTAGACATGTTCCCATTCCCAGGGCTTATACAATAACTCCTTTACAAATGTGATATAATCAACTTAAATTTGCAACCCCCTAACCCTAACACAATGTTTCCAACTAGATCGCATATCAAAACTTCCCCTTAAAACTTTGTAGTACTCTCTCCATTTCCAACGGACATGACATTTTACTTAGATTTCCGCAGGCAAGTTGCAACTTACACATCGCTTAACCCCATCCCAAAAGACAAAATGTATGCAAAAGTCCAGGTAAAAGCTAAGAAGCCATTCCCATGCATTCGTCAAGTTTACTTACTTACATTAAGTCTTCTCGAGTCTACCTGCAAAAAGTTAACCACACCAAAGTTCCATCACCAGCAGGACTACGAAGACAACAACGACGAAGGATGAAGTCCCAACCGAGACTCCGACGATCTAATCAAAAAATTCACTTAAAAGTTTCTCTACCCATTCCGGGTTTGAAAAAAAAAAAAAACACAACGAAATGTTGTTACCTTCCCTCGAAATGACCTGCCAAGACCTAAGGTTCGGCCATTTGTACGTACTACGTGTGTTCTTACTGCACAAATACAGACTATTACGAGTGGAGCACGCTTGCTGGCTGGGACAGACGGACAGTAGTACACCGACGACGATGACAATGGATGCTTTTAATTTTTTATTAAGTTAAATGCATCGTAAGATATTCAACCCTTAACCAGGGACTTACCTTTGTTCGGGTGTCCTCCTCCTTTACCGGTGTGCAGACCAAACTTGTTTCAACTTATAGAGAGGAGTTCTCTCGCTCTCTCTCTCTCTTTCTTTCGGTCGCAAAATGGTTATGGGGTTTGGTTTCGGCTTGAGGTGGATCCACCTTAAGTTTACTTGTGCATCAGATAAATGAGATTTTACTCACTACCGCCGCCGCGCGTCGGCCTCCCGAAAAACTATTAACCTGACTTACTAGAGGGCGGGGAAGCCCCGATAAAAAAAAATGCAATGAGATAGTGCCAGGTGGAGGAGTATGTCTGCAACAAGGTTGCACAACCAAGCGGAAGATAACACAGAACTTGTCCGTCTTTCTAGACAAACAATTTGTTTCAACGTTTCTTTTTTGTTTTACTGTTATTCTCGTCCTTTTTTTTCTCTCTCTCTGTTTAGTTTATGATTTTCATTGCACATTCCTTTGGTTTTTTTTTTTTGTTGTTTTGTTCCATGAGTTCAGGTAGTTCAAGTCGTTGTTAGAGTTGTGTTTGTGCTTGATGAAGCGAACAGACAGGCATGGTTACCTTCTTCTTTTTTTTTTTTTGTTGGCAGCCATGACAGAGATAGTAACTGAGTTTACCGAGTGGTGGTCATAAGCTGATAAAGTGAACTTCAAACAAAAGTAAGAGGTGGGTATGGGGTGGGGGACAGAATAGCTGCAGTACAATGCGAACGGGACGTAGGAATCGTTTTGCACTTTATTGACTGACGTAGGTTAATGCGCACAGACATGGGAGTACATACTTAAGGGTTATGGTCAGTTCATCTGAATGCTTGTCAATGGATGTTGTTTAGAACGGAAGTGGCCTTAAAGATCATGACATTGTTATACTTAAGTTTGAGGGTGTACTTGGGAATTTTTTTTATAGGGCAAGCAGATGGTGAGATGTTACTGCAGTGTTTCTGAGAATGATGCCAACCAACTAAGCCATGAAAGACCATTCTAAAATGCTGACACAGTATCGATTTTTTTATGTAGGCCGGATGCGATTAATGCCAAATATCCTTCACGACTTTGATGATATTTTCGATGACGTTTGCGACTTAATCTCACCCAACGCACCTTGGATCTCGTCCTTCAGTTAGGGAATTGTTTTCGGTTTTCTTGAAAAGATCTGTTTTCTACAAGACCCGTCAAATCTCAACATCCGGGCAATTGATGTCGGCTCTGTGCGAGATGACATGTCCTAGAAATTGTTGTTGCATCAAACCAATTGTTTCTCCCAAGAACTGCATTATCATGGTTTGGTTGCGAATGCCATTCACGGGTACTCTATTTCCAGGACCTCTTCGAAGGCTAATCGGTCTCTCACGTATCACTCCAGGATGGATATAATTATGTGTTTAGAACCACTGTCTACAGCTCTTGACACTGCGGTTTCTCATAAGAATCCTATTGTGTCTTCTCTTATGAGTCCTACATGATTTTTTTTACTCCAAAGGATGTCAGGAAGTCAAGGAATCTCTCTGGGTAGGTAGTAGCTAAACATCTGATCCCTTGGAATGAGTTCGCCATAATAACTTCTCTTCCTGAGTTGAAGGAGGGCTGGTCATTCCATTGGGATGTGAAGGGACAGGGACGTCTCTTTTGCTGCTAAATTATTTCAGTGTAATGCAGCAGTGACTGCTTAAAACTCTAAAGTTGTATCCTGTCGAGGTTCATGATGAAATGAATGATTGACTTTGTGATGGTATAAAGAATAGCAGCTCTGAGCATGCTTGTCCTGGTGTATTAAGCCAGGCTTCTCTAGATTCGTTTGCATATCTTTTGAAGAACGATTCCCTTAACCCATAGAAGGATTCGGGTCCAATGAAGGATTTTGATTCCCACTAAATCAGCTTGCGGATTTTCCGTGCTCTCTATCTGGTAATTCTGAGATTTTACGCAGCCACTCGGTTGAAAGTTCTCCTCATAACTCAAGATGATTTCATCTTTTCTTTTTCTTAGACCTCTTGAAACCAGCTTACGAATTACACACCCTTGTCTGCCGCTTGAGTTCCTGAGTCAACTCAGTTTTGTAAGCATGAAGTTGTGAGTCTTTTGTAAAAAATCACTGAAGGGAGCTTTTCGAAACGTTAAATTGTTGTCAGTGGTGTGGATTGATGGTCGGCTTGGCTCCCCATGGACTGGAAAAGACAACTGGCACACAAGTTCCTGGGTCCATAACTGACTCAGTTTCTAAAAGTTCTCAATCAATCTTACAAAAGTCGTCCATAGCTTGAGGACCGCCAACGTTACGAAATGACAATTATTGAAAGCAATTTAGATTGTGCGTTCCTAATGTGATTCCCTTTATAGTCTTTTCGGACACCTAGTGCTACTTGGGTTCCTTGACGAACCGCCACCTCTACCTACCCAAGCATTATTTTCCCTAACGTTACCAGACCTTTTGACGAATAGATAAATAAATACCAACCATCCTTACAGTGATAATGAACTTCCTTTGATATTTAGCAGAGATTTCCTTGGTTCCACACCACATGCACAATTCGCACCACGTAAAGGATCAAAAAGCATCCTTTTCCCTTTCTTTTCTTTCTCGTAAGTTTTCACACCTCTCGCCTGTTGCAAATCCTTTAATTATTTTATTCCTTCTTTCCTACTCCATTTGACACTGTAATCCATACCGCCATCTGAACCTTTCAACCTAAGTCCTTTTTTTTTGTCGTCTCCTCGTCAAAACTAATTACACAGTAAAGTGGATGCAAAATGCGAATAGAAAGGAAAAACTTGTAGCAAATCCGGTGGAAAACAAAAGGACATCCCTGTCGTCGACATCATCGTGAACTCAGTCAACTAACTACAAGTGTGTCCTTGTCCTTGTCATCATCCCACGAGACAGAAGGAACACCTCACCTCCTAGGAAATTGCTTCTACACTAATATTTTTTTTTTGCATTACATCTGCCTTTCCACAGCTACTACACACTGAGATCCTTGTTAATCTTTCGTCCTGAATCGTTTGGAGTGAGAGAAACAAATGCAAATCCTTGCTGATTTTACTTCTTTTTTTCTTGTGTCTTTGTCATTGTCGTCACAGAAAAGAAAGGGACACGTGCAGTTGGGGACTTATTTTCTGTAAATTTGTATTGTCCTTTCTATGATGGGGTTTTCGCTTTTTCCTTGTCGCGTTGTCCTGCATCCTTTTTCTGTGGAAATTAGTTTTTTAAGTTATTTATTTCTTTTCACCTGTTTTGATCTTCTTTTTTCTTTTTTTGCTTTTGCATGACCATGATCCCGTTTGTCTGAGGTGCCCAGGCCCACCCATCGCTTCATTCAAAAGAGTGAAAGGACTACCAAATATGGAAAGAGTTGAGGAGAGATCCCTATTTAAATGAACGTCACGACGACGATGGTGTGTCTGCAAATGCAGTCCACACTGTGAAGATGGAAAATGTCATCACACGTAATAACACAATGTAGGGTGGGGGAAAGAGTGAAAAGCACGCGAAGGATTCCGCTGGTTACTTTGAATGGAGCTAGCTTTAGCACGGAGCACGTTGGTGAGGTAGATGCTTTGCTAAGTAACCACTTTGTAAGTAAATGTGGTTACAGTTCATGAGTGCGATGTTGAATGCAGTGAGAGTGGAGGCAGCAGGAAGCGCATAAAATTAATCGGGATACTTTTCAGGTATTTTTTTTTGTCCCCTTTTCGCTTCTTGGTGCTTTAGGACAAAAAGGTCCTTTGGTAAGTAAATGGAATTATTTTTGTGGGGATTCGGTGCGCGGTGTTTATTGCTACTGCGACATTGTATGCTTTTTCTTTTCTCATTTACGGAAGCTATTTTGGAAGTCTTAAATGAAGAGATTTGCCGAGATTAGTTACTGTCCGCGTAATAAGGTGGAAAAATTCAAAAAACTGTGAATAATGGGTTTTGTTGACTTAAGTAGCCATGTTTAAGGACTTGCATACACAACGAGTTTGAGAAAATGTAAAATAATAAATTAAGGATGGTAAGCGCGTTACAAATAAAAGGACAGAGTTTGATGGTACTTTTGCTGTTTTATATTTGAGAGTTGAGGGGGGAAATTATAAAAGGACATTCGCTGTACTAGCTGAATAAGTCGACAGATGAACTTATGACGATCGTTGGGGTTATATAGATCCAGTAGCTGAGCTGAGCCGAGCCGAGAAGATCGGATAAAAGAGCTATCTTAACTGTCGGCAGACATGACATGATCAAAGATTGTTCCTATGAACTTAGCGCGACAGTTCTTAGACATTTGAAAATAAAAATTAACCTCAAAGGTTCGGAATTTTTATAATTCAAAGTTTCATTGCCATATACAGGATCTACAAGGGCACTATTGCCTAGTGGAAATTAAGTCAGAACTGGAAATTTCATCATTGATAACGATCGTAGCAGCTATAGGTAGACTTAAGTCTGAAAACGAAGCTATTCTAGTTGGAAGTGTCCTTAGAAGCATTTGGGACGTAAAATTCTTAAAATAGACTCCTTGCCGCTGCCTTCAATGATTACTTGAACCTAAAAGGCATTAGACATCGAATTTGGATTTGAAATTCAAGTCAAGTACAACTCCACAGGCATATCCAATACTTACCAGCTATAGAGTGAATCAGCTTAAATGTAAATAGAAGAAGAGTAGGTTGCTTGAGTCGGCTCTTACGGCACTAAGGTCCAACTTGATGATTTCAAGATTCATAGAGTGTAATTTGAATGCTCTTGAGGACCTGGCTCACTATAACAACGTCTGCTTTCAGTTGGTACCGTTCGAATGTAACGAAATTGCTGATAAGCTAGCCAGAGGGGGTCCTTTGTAAAGTTACATGTGACTTAAACCCTTTTCAAAACAGGTGGGAATGCAACAAGAGATATCAGTCCCTTTCATGATCTTCATCATCTTTGACAGTTGGGTGACCCTCAAAAGGATTGGTTCAGCTACGAACAAGCTAGAGCTAGTCCTCTTTGATCTAGGTGGGAAAACGCTAATCAGTCTGCATTAGATTCGAACTCAGATTCTAAGTTTTATGAACGGTCTTCTGACTTAATCTTTCGCTAAACCTTTCGCTGTTGACAATGCCCAGTGATGACACTTTTTTGGCACAATATGGAGTAAGAAAGCTCCTCCTTCTGCAACGAACTTCATTAAGATTATCTTGCGAAGAACTCATCTCCAAGATGTACAACGATTTGTTGGTATTAGACGAGTTGGTTAAGGCCCACATCCACCTCGTGTTGCAGCGCCATCTATAAAAGTAAGAGAACAAGTAGAACGCTTGAGAAAGGCATTGGGACACATGACAAAGGAACCTAAATTAGATTGCTCAGAAGTTAGACGCTCTAGCCACTGAACCATGACGACCACGAAACCAGAGCTTAGAGATGAACTATTAGATATGGACCAAGCTACAAAGTCTTCAAGACACATGCCAAATGTTTATCTAAACCAAGATACTATCGGGCACAACAGTAGGTAGGTAGGTTGACGGGGTGACTGCATCTTTACAGACACATTCTGTTTCTTGGTCGTGAAATGTCCAGTCTGAAGGCGAAAACAAAGAAGGAAGGTCTATGTCAGCTTGTTGGTGATCGTTTGACATCCCTGAACTATCCCGAATTCGTTATGAATTTTAGAATGGTTCTTGGTGGCTTCTTAGACAGATCTTCCAAGTTGTTGAAATAGGACCGTCTAGGGTATTCGCATTGAAAGTGAGCTGTGCTGTCTTCTATTTATGTCTGTACCACTTCAGCTTCTGTATAGATCGTCTCTTCTTAAATGCTTAAGGTATACCGCCAGAAGGTTGGGGTCCGCGAGAGATCAATTGTGCCTTAGTGTACGCAGGATTAAGAAAGAGGATCTAATCTTAGAGAAGTTCAAATGGTTACACCAAATCTGGACGGACAATATCTCTTCTTAGGCCCCTCCGACAGAGCATGTTCTGTCTAATGTTTTTTTCCCTCATCTAGGTATCATCCCACTGCATGCCCTTTTTTAAGGAAAAATATCAGCTACTTAGCTTGTGTGGGCATTGAACTTCATTTTGCTTACGTAACCCAAAGGTTCTCAATTTACAAGTCACCTTTCCCAACTCTTCTCACCCCTCAACCCCAAACTGCTTTGGTTTTGATAAATATCCATTTCATACAAAAAGATGCCTCTTGAGGGTCCTCTTTTATGCACACATATACGCACACATGCTCCCAAATCCACTAAAGGAAATGAAAAAAAAAACCTTAATCCATTGCTCCTTTCCTTTAGGGAAATTTTCAGAATCACCTCACCTTTGTAAACCAAACCCCATATTGATTCTGTAATCTTTTGGCAATTAAGACTGTACCCACGGCAAGCCCAAGACCAAAACACAGCAACAACAAAGGTAAATCATTAATTGATTCTCCTTTGGCCAAAGGATATAAATCTGTGTCCTCCAAACAATGAATATTGTTATAAAACCACTTGAAGGAAACATGCCTTGTGCAAACGACACTACAGAATTGGAGACCAAAAAGGAAGCACTCTTCAGTATACTCACAGGAATCAGTTGCAGTCTCAGGACGAACATATACACACACACAACGCATAATGGAGGTTATGTCCTAGCAAAATGGAAATTTAGCCTTGCAGCCATTGAGCCATTAATTACTTCTAGAGCAGAGCACTGCAGTGCACACACACACATACGCTCTCGCTTTAGAGAAGTTTAGAGTGCTCGACGTTGGCTGCTGGAAAATGTCAGAAACCATGTTTCTTACAGAAGTCCCTTGTGTAAGTTACCTTACTCCTGACCATTCTGAAAGTGTGGGACATCCTTTTGACAGACACGAACAAGAAAAGGATATTATCATATCTCGTTGCTGGGAATTTTCCTCTGTGTATCCTTTACATATTTTTACCTGAATACCAGCAACAGTAGCAGGAAGTCAAGAGCTTATCCTTTTAAATGCGGATAAGCATGAGAATGCACATCACTGTCTGTAATGCCGTCTTGGTATAAGGATAACATCACGTGCTAGGAAAGGTATGAGGTTTGAGGTATGGTTTTCTTTTGGACAGTTTTGCTTATTAATGGTTTTTGGTTAGTAGGAGTGGTCTTGTCTTGGGATGCGGACCATGTTCAAGTGCGTTATCTTCCAAGGAGTGCTGCTCACTGTGAAGTGGATATTATTCTTACACCAGTTCATGCAAAGTGTCTAGGCATGGTTCAGAATGGAAACTGACACTGGTCAACTGCTAGTGTAGTGTCCGGCTCATGGTAACGATTTATGTGGATCATTGGCTTTGATGAGATGGAGAACTAACGATAAAATGAGCTCAAAGGTGTCCCAAGACTAACATCGTCATCTGACATTCGTCATGATTCTGGCTAGACATGTGGAGTTGAGAACTCGGTCCCGGACAGCGCAGCTTCATAAGAAATCAAGACTTGGTCGGTTGATCTTCTTAGAGAACAGCAAGACATATTTATAGATGCAATCACTGACGCCGTCGCGTACCATATCTGAGCTTTTCCGATATATTTGGAGCTAAAATCTGTAAAGAAACCAAGGAACAGCCAAGAAAAAGAGACGGAAGACCCTTTAGTGGACCAGGAGCCACGCTTGTAGTATTGGATCACGGAGATATCACGTTAGGAGAAGACAGAAGTGTTGAATCTTGAAGGGCTCTAGCTACAAAAGGAGGGAATGTCAAGAATGTCAAAGAGTCTTGCGATTGCAATCAGACCTAGTATTTGTATAGGAAAAAGGCAAAGCAACTGGCCAAAGGCAACCAAAATGGGTTAAACGGTTAATGAGGGCAAAACAAAGTACATACACATATGTTGTCATCCCTGTCCTGCTTTATGCCACAGAGGCACGGCTTTTGTCAAAAATGTTGTCGAGTGGAGGAGACGTAGTCAGAAGAGTCCAACTGCAAGGACTAAGATGGGTGGGATATGTAGAGCGAATGAACACCAACTCTGCGGCCCGCAGTGTCCTCAAATCCACCTCGGAGGAACGACGCAGGGTGTAGGTTGAGGCCCAGTAGAAACAACTATCAAGAAGGACAACACGACCCGAAAGCTTGACAACAGAAATAGAAGTAGGAGTTGACGATTGGGATATCGCTTAAAATGTTCTAATCTCAGCCTACAGGTTCAAGATGACAAGATACCGCACCGGCTTGCTTCAGCTTTTAAAGATCTCTCCAGATTTCGATTGTTTGTTTCCTCATTCTGATTTGCCTACTCATCCCGCAGGTGTTCGTATTTTATGAACCAGTTTTCTGAATCTGAATCTTCTACTCCAAAGGTTGCTGAGTTGGTCCTTGCATTTTAAAAACTGATTCGAAGAAGTTGAGTGCTTCAATGACAGCATGGTTGTCTCATGCAATGTATCTTGCTTTCGGTAGTTCCTGTGGAAGTTAAGTTCGTCGCATCTCCTTATCGCACACAACCAATCCGTAACCACCTTCGTCTTCTCTATTTGAAGTTCAAATACATAATCAAGTGTCAAAATAAAAACGTTGCCTCTATTTGTATAACTGACAAACTTGACAAGACCTCCTTTACATCTCCTTAACGCCTCAATCAAACTTAAGAAAATCCATCTCTGCCCACCAAAAGGAAACCCCAAATACGTATCCTTCCCTCATTTGTCAAAAAAAAGGATGCGTCTTGGAAGATGTTTCACCCCTAACTTTTGAAGTAAATGACTACGATGACACAAAAGTTCATTAGTAAGCTGAACTATCATCAAAAAGCATTTACCCTTATCAACCTTTATAAAGCCTCGCCTATAAGTTTGCATGTTTCCATCCCTTTCTAACGGAATCAATTTGCATCCCTCTCGTAAATCAAATTTAATTAAAATCTGCCGACTGTTGTTTATAATTTCGACAACATAGCAGCGGCTGTTAAGCCACTTAATATTCAAATGAGTCCTTCATAAATCAGAATTTACTATATTCCAAGGATATTCTTAGAAAAGGATAACTAAGAATGACTTTGATGCTCGTGTACAATGTACAAACACCCTTCTTAGGACAAGAACGACCCCTTGTCTAGCAAGTGAAACCCTATAAAAATGATGCTGTTGTTTTGACATCCCAGTCAAATTGTAAGGACACCCTTAGTCTTTATCCTTGCATGCGGTGACAATTTCTTAAAATGAAATAGAAAGTATATTATTTTTAAAAGAAACTAAGGAAAGGAGTGTCGTTTGTCTGGTCCTTTTGTCTAAGGAAGAAGTTGTGTACTAGATTCTCCCCCTGTTCTAGCTAATCATAATAATAACTGCATTTATTTTTTTCTTCCCTTGATACTTTTGGTCCTTTGCTATGAAATTTTAAAAGGGGGATGTGAAAACAAAAACGAACATGAACTACAACAACATGACAAAAAAAAAGGAAAAGGAAAAGCGGTCCAAAGGTAAACAAATCTCGTTAAAAGTATTCACCCTTGATAATGACAATGGCGATGCAAACAACAAATCCTCTTTGCATACAGTAGCGGGTGAAGTTTGTGAAACGATTAGGGCATTCAAGAAAGTTGAATAAATGCAGTTTGTAGGGAATAATGGTCCAAAGGAACAAATCATTCCGGTCATTGATCAAAGGGGAATATAACGAGCTTTACGACGAATAAGAGTTTTTGCTATTCAAAAAAGTTTTGGTGAATTTGATCTTCTTCGAAAGTTGTGGATGGCGCCAGTGATTGTTGAAGGTAAGATAGTTCTAGAATTATAAGCCGGTAAACTATAAAAATATTCTACGGGAACTTACTTTGATAAGGAACACCAGGAAGTAAATGACTTTCAAAAAAGATAAATAGAACAAATGTCCCGATTAACCATGGAATTGGAACATCGTTCAAATGTCCTCTTAAGCGCCTCTGATAGAACACCACCCTTTTGTTGACATTTTCAATCTCCTTTTGACATAATTGGGACCCCATCTCTCTAATACTCCATCTACCATTCCAAAGGTGTACAATTTCACAAGATCTCTGCGGCCATTTGATTCCAGTGTTTTCACCGATAATCCAACCCAACTTCGATCGCAGAAGAATCATTGTGTCACCAGTTGTGGGCCACTTGACCACCTTGTTGGAATCAACGATTGTCCAAGTCCGATTCGAGGCATGAAAATCATCTTGATATGTTTCTATAACGGTCACCATTTACTGCAATAGCGTTAACAAAGATTCAGAGGATAGCCTGCATTAGCACCACTGAAGCAAGAAGAACCACCCCCACAGCGGGACTTAAAACAATACTCAACCTACTCCCGCTCAATTTACTTGTGCAGGAATCAGCAGCAAAAAGCGCCATTCGCATAAGCTAAACTGGAAACTGGGAATCCAGTCAGACAAGGCACGCACAGATCCTGCGCAAATTTGTGGGTAGCACTGTGTGCACAGACTACATGTTGCCTTACTTAGACCTAACGATAGACCTTTCTCAACCTGCCTTCCCAGCAGAGATGAATGGCAGGCAAATCAGATACTGTAAAACGACGCAACAACCTCTGTCGATACGGATGGATCCAAATTGGACAAAGGCGTGGGATTCTTTTCTGAGTCTCTCGGACTGTCTGGATCGATCAGACTCCCAGACCCAGATTGATCAGCGCTGCGGACTGGCTTGATATAGCTTAGGCTTTTGGTTCCTAGTAAGGGGGCTGCAACCCCTAAGGCCATCAGAATGGGTCTAAATTGACCTAAGTGTGATGGGAAAAGGACTTCCTTCCCCGCCAACCCTCCTACCTAACCTAACCTACTGCAACAGCGTTACCGCCATCATCTTCGAAGCAGAATAGTCCAATGACTCCTTCAACTCGAAATCGGTACCAAATTGTCATTTTCTATGGATACACCGGCTTCTCTTCAATCTTCCAATCTTCCGGGACTAGCTGTTTCCGGCTCCACCATCCAATCGTACGAGTTTCAGCAAGGCGTGGACAAAAACATTCAGAGTCCTGCTTCTTCTCTCTGGACAGTTATGAAAGTGGATTGGCCGTGGTTTGGTTATTTAAACTTGAAAGATCAACCTAGCTCTGGACAGCCTTCCGGCATTCATAACGACGTTGTGTGAGCGTTGTTGGAAAACGACTACAATTAAAGAGGTTACTGATTGCGATTGAACACGTTTCCAAGCTCGACATATAGGTGCCACATTCCTCGACGGAACAAATACGACGCCACTGCTAGCCTGTACGTCGCCCAAAAATCGCTACGAAAACTGAAGGAGCTCCAATGGAAAAGTTTGCAACGAAGATTTAAATTTGTTTGTCAAGCAAAATGTACACTACACTCTGGACGATGGGAACCAACTGACTTACAAATACAAATATTTGACGCCACAGCTCATAGACAGCCAGGGCCCAGGTAGGTACTCGCCACCATTCATGTTACGCCTGCCAAAAATTGGTGCCCTGAAGAACAATTTGGTAGTTTTGCTGAGGCTCGTTGCTGTATCCTCTCGTCAAGAAGTCCAACGCATTAACCACCAAGCAAAGCGACTTACACGAATATCTATGTCTAAACTGAGGTCCAATAAAGGTGCTGTAGCTGCCGGATTAGATACAGAAGATGACTAAGTAAGAAGTAAGCACAAACTTATCTGCAAAATGTGGTTAAGCGAAAGCATTCCCGATAAATGAAATCTTAGCATTTTGCGTCTCGATCCTCAAGACAAAAGATGCTCAAAACTGCGCCGACTACCCTTTTTTCAGCAACCTGACCTGTCCATATCAGTGTGGCTCAAAACAGCTCAATTGTTACCCATTTGCCTTCAGACTTTGTGTCAATGTGGTCCAAAGTAAACCTGTGTCTAATAAGCCTCTTCAAATAACACAATTGTTACCCTTTTGCCTTCAGACTTTGCAGGGATACCTAAGAAAAGCTTTACTACTCCAGTTGGGCTAGAGTTGACTATTCCATCGACTTAAGCTCCATGGCCACTCTACAACTGCTGAGTTAGGAAAAATCAAATCAATGGCGGACGGGCTTGCTAAAACCGGTGCATGGTCTCTATCTCTGTGGAGTCCGTAAACGCTCTTTAAAATGCACATAAAGGTCCTTTCTCTGCTTCAATCCAATAGAATGTGGCCAGCTACTCCAAAGCAGAAATAAGTCTCTCTCTATCCAAGTTTCCGGAAGACCTTTCGCATCATCACCAGCGTTAAAAGTGGTGACACTCTCAGTAAACTGAAGTTTTCACCGGATTCTATCCATATACTGTGCCAAGACAGCAATGTGACTTCTCCTGAAAGGGAAAACTTGCAAACTTGTCACTTCGACCACACCCGCTTTTATAGAATTTCTGATCCTATCCGCCCGGATCCTTGCAAGATCTCTTCTGAAAGAGAACTTCTGACAATCTGCTGAGACTTCAAAAGAGTTCATCATTTGTCTCCTGCACTGTCTGGGACCTCATCCGACGCACACTGTCATCACAATGCAAACTTCTCACTCACTCGGTGTAAGCTATCCAAACAAAAACATACCCACCACCACCACCGTTTGACTGGGCCTTGAAAGCTTTTGACATTTCCCACTGCAAGACAGGGACAGATTTGCATATGAACAACGTGGCAATTCGAATTAAACGACAGCAGGAGGCATCAGGATCAGGATCAGTTCCAGCAACCATAGTGGTATACCAATGTATACACGCTGTCTGCAGATGTATGTACATATGTATGTCCTCTTAAATATAATTAGCATAAGAGAGCAGAGGAGTGTGTCCTCTTTTTTTTCTCCAAATGCTGAAATTATATTGAAATAATTTTAACTTGAGTTGCTTTTTAATATAAATTCCCGTTTCAGGACTCCAACCCCATGCCAGTCCTATACTATCACGCTTTGCATAATCTGCATCTACACGGCATAATATAATAACAACAGCGGCATGGTACTGCCACAGCACACTAAAATAAAAGCTGAAATTTTGTTAACGGGAGATCATAAAAGGATAACATTATAATGAGCTTCGTGAGTGTCTATATTTCTGTGTGTGATGATAAATAAAACCAACGACAAGGACTTTGGCAACGGTTATGACGCGGCATGGCGGCAATGGTGGATATAGACACTTGTACGATGTTTCCACTACCCCACGGTTAGTGTGTTGTGTCTCTTTGTGTGCACACATAAGAGCGGATCCTTAATGATAGGGATGGGCGGATGCAGGACGAACACATATTTAGCATATCACAAGAAGGATATGGTTATTTCTGTGTGGATATTATGACAGAAATAGAGTTTAACGGAAAGTTTAAAATTAAAACGAATGGAAAAGCTGGTGGGGGGTTGGGGGTGGTTAATTTTTTTTTTTTTTTTTTGGCAGAGGGTGGTAGAGAATATGCATTTTGTTATGGCTTATGTTCAGATGCGCGAAGCATGTGCCAATGGCAATGGTTGTTTGGATGAACATTTTGCATTTCGAATATTTCAAGAGCACTTAACTTAAATGTTTGAAATAGTATGTGTGTAATTAAATGATTGCGGAAAAGTTATTCCGTTAACTGGGGCACTATATATTGGGGAAAATTGAAAAAGTTGACCATGCCAGCGGAGAGCACTTGCATTTAAATATAAATTCGTGGTGAGGATTGACTGGAGGATGTGGAGTGGTGAAGTTTGAAATTTTGGCAGATGCCACTCTACACATGATTTTGCAAATTTATATTAATTTTCTAGTGATCCTGGAACAGCATCATACTGAAGATGAGACAGTATGGTATTTCCAACAATTTAAAATGCTAGTTAAAGTCTTTATATAACTGGTTGAGTTCGTCCTTGAATATACTTCGCCGCCCATTCATGTCTACAGGCTTCTATTAATGGGCAACTTCTTCACTAGAAAGAGGAGGTTGGCTAGATTGATTCTCTTATTGCTCAGAGGCCTCAGGGTCCCACTCGCCCACAAAGCGAATCCTTGAATAGATAACTCCTTTGGTCGAAACAAGTCGAGTCTTATAAAGCAGCTCGTGCCTGTCAGCTTTCTAGTAGCGAATTGGTGTTTTTTTTTTTTTAGCAAGACGGGGCTTGTCGACGTTTTGTGGCTCTATAAGGTAATTATTGGACCGTCTTTAGTCTGGCGGAACAAACTTTCACACAAGAAACTAACTTCTGTTTTTCCTCGACTCCAAAGAACGGTTTATTTCGGCCTTGCTCTGCTCGAGATGCAATGCTTAATTTATCTCTTCATTTGAAAGAAAATGGTTAAGGTATAGCACTTATTGGAAGAATATCCTTTGACTCCGACCTTATGGATATGCCATCTGATGCTACAGTTGCGGAATAAAGGCAACTTGTTCTCTTCAGACTCTGGGACGAGTCTGTTCCTTAATGCAGTCAAATTTTCATAGATGGCTTCAAAATAAGCGATGGTTCAGCTGCTTTAGTCTTTGTGAAAAGCGACAACTTTTTGACTGTACTTTGGCCCTTGGTATATGTTCATAGGTCTGTCTTCCGAGAGGAGAAACTAATGAAGGGATGCTTCTGCAGCGCTACGCTTAAGGCCTTGCTCAATCCTGCTACTAAAACGAACATAGTTCGCGAAGACATCAGGATTAGTTTGAATTCGATTGGAAAACTCCCGGTTTAGAGGAAATGAGATCTCTGATAAGGTTGATACGCAAGGTTCAAATGAGAACTTCTCCAGCCCTTGTTCTACTTTAAGTTTGCCCATATCCTTGGTAAGAGGTTCTATTGCCCGTTGACTTTCTAGCAAATACTACTGAAGGAAGCTAATACTTACCGACGTCTTAAAGTAGCACATAATTAATTGGCCTTACAACAGGGCTCTAGGCTTTTGCCCAACATCTCAACGTATTTGGGTTAATAACATCGATGAAATCAAAGGGAGAGGGGCATTCTTCTACTGTCCAATGCTTATAAGTCTTATGGAAAAGCTCTTAACACAAATTTTCGATAACGTCACCTTTCTGCACTTGGTATTTATCAAGCGCTCGTTTACATGCCTAAAGCTGAAGACGCTGCTCATGTAGTCTCCTCTTGTTTCACTTCTAAATAGCAGCGTAATATACTTACCAGTCACGTCTTAAATTCCAGAAATCCATAGTTCCATAGTTCCTAAAAATCTGATCTAAAGTTCCTTTCATTGCTTTTGTTAGAGGCCTATCTTTCTGAGGTGCTCACGGTGCTTGCAATGGCTGACAACGAAGCAAGCAAGTTCCTACTTGAACTGATGCAGATTTTAGATCACCTACGACTGAAGTTTCATATAAAAGATGCCTATACCCCCCTCAGTTTTTAATGGCTCCAGAAGGATTTAGCTTTTTTGAAGCCTCCTTTCACCCATTCCTCAGAAGGGTTTCGCCAGTCTATTGTCATACTCGATACCATCCACTTCAAAGTAGCAGTCGCATACCATTTTAGGCACGATTTCTTACGACCTTTATACTTTGTTGGCATCTTCCATAGCTAAAAGGATTACCAGGTCTCTTTTAGGACATGTTAAGCTTGAGTTGGAGACACTTTTCTGTCACTTTTGTCTAGATTAATTCTTGACTGGTCGACTTGTTCATCACCTCGTCCATCGAACAGAGCTAAGAAAAAGGACACAAACGTTTTGCTCGAAACTTTCAAATCCATTCACTTGGTCCCTGTGAGTCTAAAGCGGGCCTTCAATCCACTTTCAGCTACAGAAATCCAACTCAGTTGCATCTTAGCTTAATTTCATTTTAAATTGTTTACTCAAGGACCCTTGCAATAAAGTGCATCCAAGGTGTGTGTTTGGCATTTAAAATCACCATCCAACCGTCAGTCTAACGTATAAATCAAGTGCTCACTTTGAAATCTAATTAAACAAAAAGAAACGTTGCCACGAGCTATTAAAACTGTACAACTACCATGCAGAGCTTGCTACTTCCTCTATAACAACGTGCGGTTACCAGGACACCAGGTACTTAATTGAATGTTTTGTGTGCTCATCGGTGTGCATCAAATAATTCAACCACCACTTTCCCAGAGTAACATTTGAATTCCATTTTTTTGAAACCCTCTGTCTGAAGGGAGGTAACACGCGGCACAAGGACATGCCACATGCGGCAGAAGAATTTGTCAAAAGCTGAGATGATTTGGACAAAAAAAAAAACCGAATAAATTGGACAAACAGCTTAGAGATGCACACACGAAAAGGGATATAATACTGTGCGCAATATAATGCAATGCAATATGATTAAGCAAGCAAGGACTAAATGGAAAAAGGATGTTTTCATTATAATAGCCGAAGCGATGTCGCGTGGCACCACCACCCCTCAGACACCCTTGTAACGACGTCAATACACGCATCTATACACTTCACGATTATTGCTGCGATTATTATGTATGCATTATGTCCTGCGAGGATATTAAAAATATTTAAGGACACAAAAATAAAGGTAATTTCTATATTCATAGGGTTTTTTGGTTGCCATAGCTTAACCCAATCACTGTTGAGAATGCATTCATTAAGTCCCTTCATAGTAATAATCGCCTGACAAAGTGGAAGAGGACAACAAAATGAATGTGAGACAATTATTGCCGAAGGACGTAGGAAGGAAGAGGAGGATCAACTTTTTCGACAATGTTGATTTGATGTTTGCATTTTTTTTTTACTTTTGTTATCGTTAGTTGCATTTTGAACGTTTTTTCTTCGTCCTTTGTCTCATATCCTTGCAAATGGGCAGAACTCTGTGATTTTGACAACAATTGTAAGTTTTTTAATGAAATTAAAAAGTTTTTTTTATATCATTGTCACGAACTCTTGTCGTTTCGACGAATGAAGGAAAGAAGTAGGAAGACAGAATGCAATAGTCGTTCTTTTTTTTCTGTAAAAGTGTGAACTTTGTGCAAGGCATTGTTGTTGAAGTTGCACAGTTTGATCGTTTCAGTTTGCGAAGGAATAACAAGGATAATTTGATTAGCACTTTGAAAGGTTAAAGTGTGAAAGTAAATGTCAGGGAAGGGCTTCGAAATTAAATTTTTTTTTTTTTTTGCTCGTTAAATCCGAGTGAGTAGAGTGGGATGCCGTTAAAATGTTAAATGTTACGCTTCCAATTTGGAGTTTTCACTTTTGATTCCCGAGAGTGGTTTGAAATGTTGGCTGTCAAACTTTGGAAACTTGAAAGTGACGTTTGTCCATGTATTAGCGAAGATTCCGCTTGAGACAACGCCACTTTCTTCCTCGCCGATTCTGTACATGTTAATGCCAAGCTGTCAGGTATCCAATAACACTGTCAAAGAGGATTGCAGCACAGGCTAGTTCACTAGCCATTGTACAATTTTTTGTGTCAAGGAGAGCGATCTGAACATTCTTTAGGAATACATTGTCTGCAGACAGGATCCCTCGAAATATTAGTTTTGAGGAAATGCTTCTTTAGGATCGTCGGTAATGGTTCGAAGGGTGTTCCTGTTCAAGTTCTAAGGAGACTTCGATTTGGTAAAAGAAAGTACATATTCCGTGTTGAAGTTGTCTTCCAAATTTTATTGGATATCAGATTCCACCTAAAGATTCACGGTCCACAAGGGACATTTTGCAGCGTTCTTACCAGCCGCTTTTACAAAGTACTTGATGGTTCTTTGGGGAGTTAAGCTAGACCATCTGTCTTTGTGGAGCAAGATCATAAAGCTTTTGGTGCTCTGATTTCAATTATTGTTTCCGGACTTAAAGGAATAGAAGACGACCCTTCTTTCGTTAAAGCGTCGAAGATTTCGTTCCCTGTGATTCCCAGGTGACCCGGTTCAATTTGTAAAGACTAATTAGTTTGCTTTCAACAATCTTCCAATCATTTTTTGGAGCATAAAGATTCACAGTGCCGCCTAACTATCACTTCAGATGTTGGGGATTCTTTTACTGTGCTATCCCGCTGCAATTCCTAAAACTTCCCTTTGGAAGACAGTCGCTGACTTTCCCAAAGCAATATTTAGTTTTGGCATCCAGATACCAGCCAACTCCAGTACGACTTGCGGTGCTAGAGCCGTCTGTTTAGAAAACATTAGTGAAAGCTCGAATAAGGACATCTGCTAACTTCACAGTTGTTGCCGAACATGGTGACAGACAGGAGAAGATAGGTCACCTTTAAACAGTATTTTATGAACCAGGATAATGCGACTACAGACTTCATCAGCATTCAAGACTTAGCCCAGAGTTTATACTCCTAGATTGGAGATCAAGTGTTCCAAAGCTGGCTCCCTTATCGGCGATGTAGGTGCTGCCCTTGGCTAATTTAATGTTCGTGCGGACACAATATTTCATTCTTACAGACTCAACATGTCATGTCAAAGTGAACACCTATGACGTCCACCAGTTTCAACTGAAACTACAAACGCCATTGTTGAACCCATCTAGGGACTTTTTCTGCTGCCATTTGGATAAATAGAAAACTATCTTAGCCTCTATTGTTTCATGTACCCAACGAGCATCGAAAAGGGATGGAATCTTCTGTTTAGGCACTCGGGCCGCACTCCAACGAAAGAGAAGTTGATAAATAAGACCTCACGTGTCAGATGCCTGTGATTCACAGCAGCAATACATTGTTGGAATGTCCAGTCCTTCAAAAAGTCCGTGTGCTCAAATGCAAAACGACATCTAACAGTTCCTCCTCAAACCAAAATGGCCGCTGAAACAAATCGTTCAGTTTATTTTTTCTCAAGCTGTGTTTTCGTCTCTAACTACACTCCGGGGTGGACCTGGTGATTCTCTTCTTTCAGAGTCTTCTTCTCTAACTAAAGTCTCCAATTATGAGATGTAACTTCTATTCCGTTCCTTGAATAGTTTCTTAAGAGAACTCCTTTCACCCTCCTCTTTGTAGAATCTAAAGAAATATCTTCAAATCCTTGCATACAAAAAGTGAACTCAAAAAAAATCATCATAAACTCAAACAAGTTATTGTCGAACTTGAATAAGCTCCCAATCACCATGATGCAGGTGGATACTCAATAAAACAAGCCCCCCTTCCCCCCCCCCCAAAAGGCAAAGCCATCTTTAAGAAAAAACCTTCATTTCATTTCATTTCTACCGTTTTCCTTTCAAAATCCTTTAATTATAGTCCACAACTTCCTTGAGAGGACCAAACGAAAAAAAAAACATAAACCAAATAAATATCCTTCATTACCGTACAACTTCCTGTCGGTCATAAAAACCAAAACAAACTTCAGTACCAGTTATAAAACATTTCCTTTCCCCAAGAAATGGCAAACTCCTTCTTAGTCGGTATCCCTCCTGTATGTGTGTGTCGGTGGGCAGTATACCATCAATACTCAAACCACATCTTGTATACACCTCCGCATTTAATCCATCATCAAAGTCAACCTAATATTGGCCTCATTTCGGACTCTCTTGCATGCATACGAGTATCCTTTCCACTTGCAAACAAAACAAAAAAAAAGAGGAAAAGAAGTAAAAATCCTTCATTTAATGTCCGTTTTCCTTGCAAGGAAGACCGAAAATTTATTCAACATATACTCGTACATAACGGTGTAGAAAAGTTTCCGCAGTATTCGATAGTAAAAACCGGAAATTGTAGGGATATCAAACTCACAAAAGAAAATCCTTTTTACTAATAAAAAGGACATGCTGCGAATGAACTATGTAGATATGTGTGGAGTGAGTCTATGTGTGTGTGTAACACAACAACAACAGCGAGCGAGTGGTGAAACTAAGCCGACACAGTTTCTCACTTTTGCATAAATGTATCCTAGTGTCACATAAGCGAGGGGGAATGCTGCTGATAGCTGATGTTCCTTCCAGCTGCGGGTGGAGCATATGTGTAAGTGGTGTGGCATAGGATATTGTGCGATTTTACGATGTGGTATCCTTGCGCTTACAATTTATGTTTTCCCAACTCAACGAGGTTTTCGGGGCCGACGACGATTCACATAACATAAACTTCTGGACTTTCGACTGTTGCGGATTAGACGAGTGGGCGGCGGCGTTGGGGTATGGCACACAGTTGGGGTAGGAAATATTCTCTCCAAAAGTGTCTACAAAGTTTTCGAATTATGATCGCAATCGGAAGATATCGAGAAGACAAACGAAAGAGCCTGTGTGCTTTTAAACGTGCGGATGTCCGGAATGAAGACTAACTAAAGGGCTATTCTTGTGTGTGTGTGTGTGTGTGTCCTTGGATATTTTATGGATCAAGATGAATTTAAATCGAAGGAATTTTATCGAAATGGATTTTGTTTGGGGAACTATTGCAAGAATGGACATAATTTGAAGTTTATAGAATGGAGTTGTGACTTTTTGATGGACACTTCGAATGGAAGGAGTTATTTTGACGGGAAGGGGAGTGGAAGTCATCTTTAGACGAGTACGCAGAGTCAGAGGATGGGTTAGCCCCGACGCTCGCTAGACAATTTATAGTTCAACTGGGGGATGGAAGTGGGGGATGGCAGAATGGTAGGTCGGTGTGACACCCTTTGATTTTTGGATGATTTTTTTTTTCTTAAACAGTGACAGAGGCCTACAATGCCCTTCAGCCCACAAGTGAATCCCCAAAACTGTTCTTGATTCTCCAGCATTGACGCAGAATGTTGCTTGTTGCTACTCCTTCGACCTGTAAGTTGCATTCAACTTCTTTACCTTGTTGCATTGTTCATGAATTCCTGGCCCGTTTTCCTACTTACGAGACATGGTTCGGATAGAAAATCCTTAAAATGGGTAGAAGGCAGAACGAGTGGAAGCTCGGAAGTAGCCGCTTGCCAAGTGACGCGCTCTTACAGCGTTATCGGTTCCACAATGGCTTTAGCTTCTCATATTCTGCTCCTCACACCGAGCTTAGTGTCACTATCACACATTCCAGAAAGTTCAAGTGCGGGACTCCACTTTCCGTGCATCTATAGCTGCCTGCAAGCATTTATTTGCATTCACTTCTCACATGGGAGATCTTCATTTCCCAAAACTAACTATTTCTTCAATTAGACGGCGCACAAGACCTACCAATACATTTGGTACCGTTTTAGAACGCTATCCGCGATTTAGGTGGCGCACGCAAGTGGAAAAGGAAACCAGCATGGCTGAAGACGCCTGTTGGTTCAGGCCCAGGTCTACCCTGAACTGTAACGCCATAACAAACATAAGTTACAGAACTTTCCCTAAAGTCTTAAAACTCGAAGTCCCGACCGAATTTTTCCTTCATTTTCTGGAAATGAGCCAACTATGCCCTAAGATGGCTATATCACTTAATGTGAAGCTTTGATCACCTACCAGCTCCAACTTAACACTGCTGGCCTTCCTTCTGTCAGATGTACAATTTGCCTGTCTCTTCCTGTTCTCTGATAGGCACGCCTTATAAGATACATATGGAGCTCAAGTCCAGCATCTTCCAATTCATGTTTTCTTTTTGACCGGTAAGATTTTGATAAACATTTTGAACTTAAAAATATTGAATGAAACTGACTCCAATCCCTAAGTGCATGCGTCCACACCCATATGCCGTGCCCCTATAAGAAACAAAAAACCCCAAACTCAATCCTTATTCATGTCAAAACTGCATAGAGTTCCATTGAACTCCTGTTTTCAACTTGCACCCAGTAGCAGGATACATCATAAAAATATGCAATTTCTGCCCATATGCAGCCCAGAAGCAATTCTCTCCACCAACCCGCTCTCCTTGTCGTCCTTGAATTTCAAATTCAATTCCCTATCATACACACAAAGAGTTGTGCAAAGAAAACTAGAACCCGGCGAACATTGAAAAGGAAGTTCTACCATGGATTTTGTGCCTTCTCACTACCGGTCTGTCTGACCACGCCCTATATTTCCATGGTTCCGTTCCGGTACTATGGCTTTCAATGTTCTGCCTCTTCGTCTGTGTTGAAAGTGGGCTCTGTCTGCAAGGATCTATCCTCTTCAATTTGCACCCAATATTAATATTGACACTCTCAAACTAACAGAACTCAATTTAAGTTTTCTCCTACTCTGGTCTTCCTTAGCTGAATATGTCTTCTAACCTCAAACCCACTCGTGCTGCCGTTTTTTTTTTTTTCTTGTTCCTTAAACAGTCCACTGAAGGAAGTAGAAGAAGAAGAAAAGGAGAAACGACAACAATTCCATTATTTTCTATTCCGTCTATCTGTCTCTGTTGTGTGTCATGAACGTCTATCTGTGGAGAACGTCCTTAGCACACACACACAGAGAGAGAGAGAGAGAGGTTGGTGTGTGCAAAAGGAAATGATCGTCTCAATTTCTTTGCGGGGGGAAACGAGTCGCAGAAAGACCGTCTATTGCCGACACTACCGACTACCGACTAGCGACTCTACCCGAGTCTTGTGCGCTCATCCTGTCGTCAGTTGTTATGGATATCCTTTTTACCTTTGACTGGGTATAATTTGAATACAAAGTAAGGAGTTCAATTTGGTGAGGGAGGACGTGCCATCGGGATGAGTTTCACAGTGGCGTATGCTATACCGCCACTACTGGCTGTCACTGGTGGAACTTAATTCGTCCATTGTCTTTCGGGGTCGTTAAGATGTCTGGAAGGACTTTTTCCTTCTTTTTTTTCGTTCGCTTCTCTTTTTTTTTTTCAATGAATATCCTCTTTCATGATTTTCCTCGCGATATTTTGTTTCAAGTTGGTTGTCGTCTCTTTATTTAGTTCGAAATAGTTCCTTTCAATGGAAATGGTATGGGTGAGTGGATATGGAAGGTTTGAGAGTATGGGTCAAGGATTTTTCCTACTTCAGTGTATATAATGACGTTTCAACTGTGTTTTTCAATTGCCTTACGTCTTGATTATTATTTTTTCTCTTTCTTTTGATAAATTTTTGTTCGTTTGATCCTTGAAAACGTTTCTTTGACATTTAAGGACTGTTTGACGTATGCAAAGTTATAAGGTGGGAGTGGTCATTAAGGAACATTCTGAGAGAGAAGTCAAAGGCTTTATTATAAATGCAAATCGAAGATAGAGGAACGACTTTTTAAGTAAGTATAAGTTAAAGGATGTTGCCAATCCTTTTTCTCTAGTCTGTGTCAGATAACAGGATCCTTTCTTCCGTTGTATATATTCCGTTGTTCATAATTGAGTCTGCCTCTTCTTTCTCGAGAATAATTTGAATGACCCTTCGGACTCTTCTTTATGAGGTTTGGTTTGTGGTTAAATCCTCTTTCTCATGTGCCATCGGCACGAATAGAATCATGGACAGGGTGAAGTCTTGAATGCAACTTTCTGTAGATAGATTGGGATGGTGGTAAAGCGTCACTCAGTTGTGTTTGTAGGCTGCAGAAAGGGCGGTAAGCAAGAGTGATTCTTTGTTTGACCTCCTGTCTGATTCAATCAGAATCCTAGATTTAGAAACTCCTTAACGACGACAAGAGTGACATCTTGGCCAATGTCAGTATTTATGTTAGCACGCGTGCATTGGATATGTATTGCGTTGGTCGGGCATTGTCTGTGTCTTGCACAACCAATATCGACGTTATATATTTCACGCTCTCTTCGGTTCAAGAAACGTTTTCCAATTCGAAGCTAGCGAAAGCGCCTTCGACTGCTTGCTTAGTTCCTCTGAACGATGCTAATGTTGTTCACGAAGTTGTGAACTGCTTGAGGATGAGTTTTTGGCTTTCACCGTCCTTTACCAATCCACAGGAGTGGGCTCTAAATAGTTTTAGCGTCGAAAGCATTTCCATCATAGTCCTCATCTTTGCAGAATCCAATTTGGGTAGCAAGACCCTAGGTGTGGTGGCTCTCCCTGTTTAAAGAACCATTCAACACCTCTAGTCCTTTGCCTATACGCGCTTCAATACAAGACCAGTAGTTTCGGGACGAATGGTGGAGGGAAGCCTAGTACCTTCGTACATCAGATGTGACACTTCTAATGGATAGCTGACAGTTTGGCCACTGGACTTCCGCGCTTGCTACTGTTGCTCTTGAAAGATCTTTCAAGAGCTCTGTTTGACAAAGGCTCCAGAAGCACATGTATGCTGTGTCACTTTGGCAGTTTTTTGTTCTTGAACCAATCTTTCAGCAAAATACAGTCGTGAAATTAAAATCATGAAATGAACGTGGGTCATTACGGAATGAAACAAGGTGTTTTCAGGATTAGCTTCTTTGTAGCCCTTAAAAATTGACCTTGAATGCTTAAAGTGTCATAGAACTTAGGAATGTGTAGATCATTGGAGAGCAGCCAATGTCTCAGTCTTTGAAATTCCTTCCAATCGACCACCCATGCTGGCGAAAAACTAACCGTTTCCATTATTTTTCAGCCGCAGGGTTCAATTTTCAAAGAAAGGATCAGAGAAGATCTCGAAGATTTGACTAAGAACACATTCAGTTTCATTGACTTAAACCACTCAAAGCCAACTCCCACCTCAGTTCTTAATAACCTGTGTTACAGAGCTCGTGACTAAAATCCACAACAAGTTCCAAATGCCAACAAATGCCAAATTGTGAATCAGAAAGATATCCTTCAACTTTCACGGATATTTCCTAATCCTCTTACAATTGACCACCCATCAACTGAAAGTAAACATGCCTCACATTGCATTAATCCTTCATTCAATTCTGATTACTGACGCGTCTTTTAACTGCATCCTCTCCATTTCCCTCATAATGCCAACTAACTGTCATAAGTAAATGCCCCCCATTAACGTCTAAATTAAGCGTTCCAACTCGAAGCATTTAATCACCACACAGTCACCCGTTCAATAGCCACAAAACCACCTTCTCTGACTGTCGGAAAGTCTTAAATCTTCGATCCCTACAATGGCTAAGCACCCCCCCCGCCCCCCCCCCCTCTTTGCCCATCATCATCATCTTGACATCCTTTGAATGTGTCGCCTTCATGCAAATCGCTCGTGCTCACATGTCAAATAATAATCCATGACCAACAAGATGAGAACCAATCTTCCGCCACATGCACAACGGAGGAAACTCACAACTCATTCACGTTCATTCTTGGAGCTGCTGTGCCACTTTGGGATTAACTTTGCACTTGACTCTGACAGAAATCAAAGCAAAAGATGACATATTGACAAGTCGCCTGTCAGTGCGATCGGATTGGTGGAGTGTCCTGTGAATCATCCAACACAAAACATTATAAATTCCTTTGTTTCACTTTGCCATGAACACCCAAAGTGTTAGCGTAAACAATCCTTTCAAGGAGATCAGAGTTTATTTACGCAACGCATTCTCTTACAAAAAACACAAAAGGAAGCGCCGCCGATTTGCTGTGATTAGCGCAATTAACGTCTCATTTTTCGTTCGTTATTTCCCGAATCCTTGTCAAATTCCACACAAAAAAAAACAAAAACGAACTATAAAATGCAGAGCTGCTAACTAGGAGAGAAATTTAGCGCCACCCATGCCCTGTAAACGCTGCTTTGCAACTAAAATTCCAAGCGGAATGAGATACATTTTCCATTTTGAAATCCATTCATGAAATCCCAATTGGATTTGAGCGGAGAACTCTCATTTTGAGGAGTTTTTCTCTCAACAAATTCTTATTGGCATCTTGGATAGTATCTATACATTTGTATGGATACATTTGTATCTATTGGATTCTATTTGAAATTGAAGATACATGAGGAGATACATGGAGATGATTCAGTTAGAAGCAACAAGGTACTTGAAACAACTTGTTGAGGATCTCTTGAAGTTTTTTAACAATGTTGAGCAACTTTAAGGATGTTAAGTTCGTTGTTGCTCTGTTAAAAGTATGTTAGTTA
This sequence comes from Criorhina ranunculi, assembly GCA_951813785.1. Classification (NCBI taxonomy): domain Eukaryota; kingdom Metazoa; phylum Arthropoda; class Insecta; order Diptera; family Syrphidae; genus Criorhina; species Criorhina ranunculi. The sequence continues at coordinate 85,927,297 of OX638381.1, read as the reverse complement.
ACAGATTTTGTTTAAATCCGAGCCAAAGATAGGCGTTTGACTGTTTGATTGCCAAGTTAACGTGAGAGAAGAAGAATTAAAGCATTGTGTAGTAAAAAGAAGCGAATAAGACTCAATTCACGAAGGCACCAGCACTCTCTGAAGCCTCTTTTGGCAACATATGGAGTCTAAAACTTCAATTATATTTAGATTAAGATTGAACCCCTTACGGACACAATTGATGGCAACTAGCGAGAGAAGAAATGAAGCCTCCGATGTTTCCATACAAAAGTTCTAATGCTTGACTTAGATCGTTGAACGAGGGTGGTTTTTATGTGGCTATCGAACTTTTGATTGGAAGAAGAATGTGTCATTCCGACATCTAGACAGAAAGGCTGTAAGGAATACATCATAAGCTGTAAAGTAAAGCGCGTGCTTAAGGCTTTATAACAACCCTTAGACTTAGAGAGAGGGTGAGAGAGTTGATCGTACTAATGTGAATTATAAGCAATGGCAACAGTACCAATAAATTCTCTCCAGTCATTCTGGACACCATCCTAGGAGCAAAAAGACTGAAACCTAATACCACCTGAGTTTTGAAATCACTACACCTACACAAGCGCTGTGTGAATATAAGGGTATTCATAACCCCTTTAGCGCTAGTGAATTATAAAAAAAAAGACCACGAGCATAAGGGAAATAAGTGGAGTTACGGAGAAGATACCGATGCAGGTTGGTTATAAATGCTTGCGGGTTGTAGTGACAATAATCCAGCGAAGAGGAGATCAATTGATGCCATACGTACTCTCCCCTTCCTTGTGAACAGTCAAAGTGACCTTCTCACCTAAATCCGATTGAAAAAAGTCAACAACTTTAGACCTGTAAAACCTTTCGCTTCATAAAAAGCTCCAATTGGTTTAACGAGTAGGTTTGGAGATCTCTTCAGATACATGTGGTATCACAATGAACCTATCACTGACCTTAGTGTGCTGGCTATGGCCGGCACCCACTTCAACCTAACTTACCTAGACCTGTAAATATTCTTGCCCAAAACACTAGTCAAAATGCTTGCATGGATAGTTGTTCTGTGAGCGTACCTTCCATCTGATGTACAATGTGTTTATTAGCTCTTGTAAGACTGCACGCCCTTGACTGGCATTTGACACTGCTCTAGGTTCATTGTTAAATCCACCAAGATGCAAGCATGCATCTGCATGATCCCACACCATATCGGGAAACAAAATGGATCCATTGAGATCCGAGTGAGACTGTGCAGCCACCCCTACAACCTAACCTAACTTACGCATCTGCATAAGACTTGTTCCATTCTACTCCTATTTGCATTTCTAGAACTCAAGACCTTAAGCTCGTTAGTTTGGAGTTGATCTCTAGAAAAAAAGATCCATGTCACATTGAAATCGCATCCAATGAGGACTCCGATGAACTCGCTACCAATTTGTATGCCTTAACTTGAACTTGGATTAGATTAGAGTAGAGTGTGTGTCTACACCTGGTTACAAACACACTTAGTCCAGAAGAGTTTCATTCTGGAATTCTACTACTAATCTAGAAACTATTGAGCGACTGAAGCAAACAGGAACAGCAGTCAATCACTAAATAATCGAAAAATAAAATCCCAAGATGGAGCCGTCTTCTGTTAAATAGGGCAGGAACAGTCCCTGCAGCTTCTACAAAAATCGTTTGAAAAAGGTCTTAATATGTAGGCGTGTGAGGAAACGGCTTAAGATACTGATTTCCAATCAATCAGTCGATTGGATCGATTCTGATCTAGTCAAGGTCACATCTGTTCTGGAGATTTAGCATGTCGTACCTCCCTCCCTTCTACGATTGGTGGTTCTTATTACGTTTGGTTTAAGAACATGTGAACAAGAAGCAAGAGGTTACATCTATCTGACACAATCCTCAGGGGTATTACCGTGTCCGACGAGCTCATCAAAACTGCGGTTTTCTGGAATGTCTTTGTTTCCTACTACCCAGCCCATGTGCATGTTGGATTGCTATGAGAACCAACGCCGAGAACGATTACAGGAACGAAATTGCCGCTTTACTGTTCATTTAAAGGCGAATATCGATGACATTATATTTCAACCAGTAGAGGCTTCCTCAATCGTCAATATTTCCTCTTGCAATACTCGTACGTAAGGTAGACGTTGATGCTGACATTGAGCCCTTCGGTGAAAACATCACCACTTGCCTGTCTTAAGAACTTATATACATACTTACTTACTTATCAGGCCAGCGATCCTGGGAGGGCCTGAGTCAGAACTAATGCCTCGTTTCATCCTTCACGGCCCCGGGCCTGATCTTTAAACCGGAGGTTCGGTCTTCCTTTTCTTCGTGAACCAGGTGGCTGGGTTTCAAAGATCCTCTTAGCTGGAGCATTCTCGTCCATTCGCTCAATTTGGCAGAGCCAGTGCAGTCGACGGATTTTTGCCTTCTGAACTACATCCACATCTTTGTACAGCTCGTAGAGTTTGCGATTATATCTTCTCCTCCATTCGCCCTCCTCACAGACAGGACCAAATATTCGACGTGGAGTTTTTCTTTCGAAGGATCCACAGAACTGTCTTAAGAACAGTCTTTCATAAATGTGTTTGTCAATGATCTATGTTATAGTGAACAATTAACTGCAAAAAAAGGACATGGGACGTATTGGCCTAAAGGCTTTAAGTTTGGACAAATTTCTTCTCCCAGTATTTGCTAGGAAATAGATTCGTTCGAAATTGAATCTAAAAGCTTTCTATACCGTCCCTTGTGACTTCATCTTGCACCTAACTCAAATCAATTTCGGGATCTTCCAGGTTTTTCTTGTATTTTATGAAATTTGTACAACTGTAACTAATTATGCACCCAACTAGTACACACAATTTGTGCAATTTCAAAAAGGCACCTCGAAATGGCCAAAGTCATTACCATGCTTCTTAACTTTTTGCTATCTCCCTGCCGCTCAAACGATTGCCCTGTGCCAACCCAAACTAATTGCCTCAACCACGTGCAATAAAACAGAAAATAAAAAAAAATAAAAAAACCACCACATCATCCTCTTCCTTTCATGCAACTGGCAACCAGTAACCTGCAACACTCATAAGAGTGATGTAGTTCCTCAAGAAAATGAAGACATTAGCAAATTTTTCCTCAGGCGTGCTCCTTAAACGCAGTCAGTTTGAAAGCAAACAAGCAGACTCACAGCACAGCAGAGCCTGTCAATTGGAATTGAAGTCCAAGCACCGAAGTAGGAGTCGTAAATAAATTTGTTCCTTGATAATGAAGCAAAAGAAGAAAGGAAAAAAGGAATTTTTATTGCACTATGCCAATTAAAATGTTGCACCATGCAACATTATAATGAACCGTCCCTCGATTAATTTCGGTTCAAACTCACAGATGGCAGGAGGTTCGCTACGAAAAAAATGCCCAAAAAAAGGGTTCCCTCAAGGAACCCCCCAAATCTGAGATTAGACTGATTTAATTTCCGTAACGACAAACAAACAATCGAGAAAATGAATTCCTTCGTTACCACCTCTTTTGGAATTTTTTATTTATTTTTTTTTCTTCAGCAAGGGTAACAGTCCTCGGCGGCACCTCAGGGCCGGAGAGTTAATTTTACTCAATTCGTAAACTCCTTTGGTTGGAAATTGAAATCGAAAATCAATGGTGAATTGGAATCCTTTCGAGATAACAAATCTTAGGAAAGGAGGATGGGTATCCGAAAAGATGCCTGTTGGGGGGCACATTCGGAAGAAAAAAAATAAATAATAATCGTGAAGTTTCAATTGTTTTATGTGCATGTGCGTTCTCGCCGGTGATTGTTTTACTTTGGTCCTTTCAATCAAGATGTGCAGTGTTTGGAGAAGTAGTCCTTAGGCAGAGGTATGTTCACTTTCTTTGAGGAAAAAAAAAATCGTTTTCACTTCGATGGACTTTGGAATTACTTTTATTTTTTGATTTTGATTTTGATTTCTGTTCTGTGTCCTGGTGGAATGTTCCCTTTTTCCCTTTTACAACTTCATTTTGCAGGCGAACGAACAAATAAGGGTTTAAATTGGTTTGCAAAAGTTCTGATTTGATTTGAACTTATTGCTTCGTTAAGGGGGGACTCGTTAACAGAAAAAAAAGAGAAGGTCTGGGAGACACTTTTGCAAAAGAAGATCATTAGGACTGAATATTTGAAGTCGGAAAACTACCTTGATACCTATACCAAGCGATGATATCTTCCACAGATATACCTATCTTTTCAGACATTCAAGCAGCTATCAGGTCCCTGGAATCAGTCTCTTCAAAATCGTTAGTAGCTCTAGATTGCCGATCATTTCTTATAGAGAGGGGTGGCCATTGTTACATCATCGCTTGTCACACCGAAGGTTCCAGGTTCAAATCCCGATGTCAAAGAAAAAAAAAAGTCGATCAACTGCGAAATAAGCTGACGTCAACTCTACTGGCAATAGGGTGGTCACATGGCTTGAAAGTGTTGATCGTACTTATCCAGATGTTCGAAAGAAATACTGTGAATTATAAGCAATGGCGCAACAGTACCAATAATTCTCTCCAGTATTCTGGACACCACCCTCGGAGCACAAAGACTGAGTTTCAAAATCACTACACCAACACTAGCGCTGTGTGAATAGCATCACAAGTGTATTCATAACTGCTTTAACACTAGTGAATTATATATATAAAAAAAAAAATGGCGGAGTAGTTCAATATTCACCTTCGTTGGGTACGTGAGCATAGAGATATTCCAGGGAACTGTAAGGCAGACGAAGTCGTCAGATGTGGAACACGCCAGAAAAAAGCACCCTGGGTATACCGATCAAACTCAAGATGGATGCTATCGGGAAAACAAATTCTAGGTGGATAAATGGTTTAACGTGTCCAGCGACAAAGCAGATTTGGCCACGACTGGATCTGAAACGCTCTAAGAATTCAATTCCTTTAAACAGATCGCATATCAAATCCGTAGTAGGTGTCATCACGGGACACTGTCTAAAAGGCAAACATGCAACAAGGCTTGGCGTACATTTACACGATTTCTGTAGAAGCTGCATGGACGAAGAGGAGGAGGAAACTATATTCCCCACCTTCTTTGTAAATTCCCAGCTCTCTCCCGTAAAAGAAGACCCCATTTAGGAGACTTTTACTTTAGCGACTTAGGCGATATGATAAACACAGATGTCAGAAACCTCCTGCGCTTCATCAGAAGCTCCAATTTGTTCAACAAGTAGGACACAATGGACCTATCACTGGTCCAAGTGTGCTGACAACAGCTGGCAGCCACTTCAACCTAACCTAACCAATCCACTGACTAAACGCCGCCTAGATCAGATGAATAGACACCTCTCACCTCGTTACAGATGTTAGGATCGTCTAAGACTGCATTTAAAAAGAAGTTCTATACAGAGCCATGTCTAGTTATTGTCATCAATGCCAAATTCGTCGAACTGTACTGGTACAATATGACGATAGGAAAGGACTGTTGCTCCATCAAGATAGACAATGACCTCACTGAGACCTTTTATGTGACTTCCTTAACATCATAAGTAGGTAGGTAGAGGTGGCGATTTAACATGAACTCAAGTAGCACTAGATGTGCCTTTTTGTTACCATGACTCGTATGACCTGGTTGGCGATGTGTGTTGTTGAGGACGTGCGACAGTCAGTGCCTACATCCAGTCGAGATGTCATTAAGATCGTCGAAGAATGATTGGTTTAGTGTGCTCAATCTGGCTCTTTCTAGTGCCGCCCATTTGCAGAGGAAAGGGGAGAGAGTTTCCTTCTCATTTTCGTTCCCGCAACTGCGTAGTCTCCAATTGGCCGATGCCCCATGATTATCGCCGTGATTCTGGCGATACCTGGGCGGACATAGGGTCTTTTGTTCTACTCTTATCGTAGGTCGACCATATCTTCCTTAATATGGCGCAGTTGGTGAACCCCCTCCACTGGGGGTTTGCCTTCTGCAAAAAGTGTGATTGGATGTGTCCTTTAACCGCTCCTAGCGAGATATGGACCCCTCAACCGTGTATGAAGCTCACAAGCCATCACCTGGGTAAGAATCTTTCCAGACTCTGTACAACCGCTGTGCGTTCGTAGAAGCAGCCAAAATGGGTCTACAGTAGGGAACTGTTGGCTCTTACATCGACAGCTCACTAACAATCACACGAAGAATAACTTTTGGCTATGGAGGCAAGACTCCAGCCCCAACAACTCAATAAACTCTGAATGAGACCCTTATTCTTCCAGTCTTACTTTATGGTGTGAAGCATAGGCTCTATCGAAGATGAATGAAGATATCCTGGATCCTTCCGAGAAAAAAATTCTTCGTAATATATTCAGTCCCGTCTAGGATGATGGACTTTGGAGGAGAAGAGCTGTACGGAAGCGTCGACCTAGTTGAAAAACTGCATATTGGAAATTAAACACGGATGAGACGTATAGAGTGAATGGACATGAAAGCTCCGACCCACAGAGTCTTCGATTCCAACTCGGAGGGACCACGCTGTAGAGGATGTCCTCACCTTAGGTAGTGCACATAAGAAGTACGCTGCAACTAAACCTGAAGTTTGAAACTGGTTTCAGTCAGTCAGTAAACGAGCGGACTAATTAAGAGGATTGTTGGTTGAAGCCCAAGTTAACCCCTAACTGTAGCGCCGCCTAGATAAATATGCAGTATCAGATAAAATTTCGTCCTGTATAACTTAAAGGTTGACTATGGCATTCCTTAAAAGTGTACAGGAAGGCTTTACAGGCCTTGAAGCTTCGCTTCGAGTATCGTAAGGACTTCATGACGTGAGCAGTAGGCATCTATCAATTCTACCAAGACTGAGTTGATCCTTTCTGCCAAATGGCTTTTTTTGTGATAGCTCATGTGGAACCACATGTGCACAGATTCCGTAACATGCTTGTGGACGAAAGTGGTTAAAGCAGTTTTCATGAATGACTTTGCAAAGGCTGACAAAACGCAGCTACAACTTCGACTTCTCTTGGATCAGACCATTCGGCATGAATGCGTTCTTGAAAAAAATTTCGCAATAAAATTGTTTGAATTACCTTCATACATTCCAGTTACGACTATCACTCCAATCTAGATGACTAATGTCACCTTCAAAAGTACTCCAACGAAGATGGAACCATGAATCTCATGAATTGCCATCAATTGAATAAGTTTCACAACAACCTGTTGCAAATGTGTTCGTGTTCCCTTAAGGTGGTGTTCTACGACATCGAGAACAACCATTATAAACAATTCAAAGCACCATCTCATTACCTCAAGTCTGTTCGGTCATAAAATGCCTAATGAATAGGAAATAGGACGTAAATATAAAATCATTAAGTTTTAATGTCCGGCAGCAGGTCATACCATGCCAGTGACCAACTTTGCATCAACTGGCTACAATCACAGTGGCATAACCTTTAGCAACAGCACTAGACCGTTGCATGCATTGTGAAAGATGTAAACAACACTGCTCGTGGCAGGTAATTAAGATTTCGCAAGTAGGTACAAGGCGTGAGCAAAGACCATAAATGACAGAAAGATAACTTTAATTAGAAGAATTTATGATTTACCGCTTGTTTTAGAAGGAAATTATTTATACGCCATTTCTGCTGGAAGGGCACGAAGCATTTTAGATGAAGTTGTACTTTGCCATTGAAGAGAGATCGTAGGAAGGTTTAACTTGAGCAAGGGAACTATGAAAGATGTAGAGTAGGAGCATCCAAGTTAAGCAAGTTGGGTTCCAATTTTGAGGCTAAAAGTCCTTAAAAGGTTAGTGGTATCCAATTTGGGCCTTTTACTTTCCCATGTAGTGGGTACAGTTGCTGGTATCCTCACTAGACAGTGCTCCATGGAGAGCCAGTCTTTTGTGCAACAATTAATGTAGAAGCTACACCAGATGATTGCTGTGTGACCTGTACCAGCCCTTAAAAGAAGCACAGTTTTTGACAGTTACAGCTTCTTTTCAAGTATAAAGAGCATACAAAATGTTGAGCTTAACAAACTTCTGGGATTCATGTATCTAAGGGGTTGGGTTCAGACCAAGTTTCGTAGTTTCGAAAAGTGAGCTTCTCGTTGCTCATTGCTAAAAGGACACATGCCTGGTTTTCATGGTTTTGTTTGCCAAAGCCGTAGCCTTAACTGAAGCCTGAGCCGTAGTCATAGTCTTAGCCTTAGCTAGTAGTCGTAGTCGTAGTCGTAGTCGTAGTCGTAGTCGTAGTCGTAGTCGTAGTCGTAGTCGTAGTCGTAGTCGTAGTCGTAGTCGTAGTCGTAGTCGTAGTCGTAGACGTAGTCGTAGCCTGAGGTTGTAGAATGGAGTTTCAAACTCGAGGAAAACCCACTTCCGTCCTCAGATACACAGCCGGGAAGACCCAGGAGCATCGAATGTGGCACGAGGTGGGTCCCAAAAAAAAGAGTTATTTCCCACCGACCCCGGATCTGCTCGGAAAACGTAGATTTTTTTCTCGTCTGTCCTTCAAATTTCTTTGGAAGATGAGTAAAACGGAGCTTCAAACTCGAGGAAAGCCCACTTCCGTCCTCAGATACGCAGCCGGGAAGACCCAGGAGCATCGAATGTGGCACGAGGTGGGTCCCAAAAAAAAGAGTTATTTCCCACCGACCCCGGATCTGCTCGGAAAACGTAGATTTTTTTCTCGTCTGTCCTTCAAATTTCTTTGGAAGATGAGTAAAACGGAGCTTCAAACTCGAGGAAAGCCCACTTCCGTCCTCAGATACGCAGCCGGGAAGACCCAGGAGCATCGAATGTGGCACGAGGTGGGTCCCAAAAAAAAGAGTTCTTTCCCACCCACCCCGGATCTGCTCGGAAAACGTGGATTTTTTTCTCGTCTGTCCTTCAAATTTCTTTGGAAGATGGGTAGAACGGAGTTTCAAACTCGAGTTAAACTCTCTCTTGTCCTCAGATACGTAGCCTGGGGGCCCAAGAGCATCAAATATATCACGAGGTAGCACGGTATAGCCAAAGCCATAGCCGTAGCCATAGCTGTAGTCGAAGCCGCAGCCATAGCTTTAGTCGTAGCCATAGCCGTAGCCATAGTCGCAGCCTTAGCCGAAGCCTGAACCGTGTCCGTAGGTAGAGGTGGCGGTTCAGCATGAACCCAAGTAGCACTAGATGTGTCTTTTTGTTACCACGAGGGGCGTATTCACAGTCGTAGCCTTGAATGTTGCCGTAGCTATAGCCGTAGCCGTAGCCTTAGTCGAAGCCTGAGCCGTGGTCGTAGTCGTAGCCGTAGCCGTAGGCGTAGCCATAGCCATAGCAGTAGCCGTAGCCAAAGCCATAGCCATAGCTGTAGTAATAGTCATATCCGTAGCAATAGCCGTAGCTTTAGTCATAGTCAAAACTTTAATCAGGACAAGGCACCTCACCTAGGCACGTTTCTCCTGTAAAATTCCATTTTTCTTAGCTTGGCTTGGGATCAAAACCATCTGCTTTGGTTGCCTCTAGCCGATAAGAGAGTGTCTCTAGTGACATTCCTAAAGCAAGTCCTGACCAAGCCGAGTCTTACGTGTCAAGTGAGTGTAAACAATTTTTCGACCACCTTCACTTGGGTGGCAACACCAGTTCTGTCCATACTCCGCTTGTACCGCAAACAAGTGTTTTCATTGGTTCACAATTCAATTCCACAGTTATAATCCCCTAAAGGCTCAAAGATGTTGCATCCACTTGGCCAGTAACTAAAGGTTCATGTGCCGTTTCGCACATGTGGTAAAAGTACTGTGAAACCAACAACGGAAACCGGCATGATCGAGCTCTTGGGTGCGCATAGGACAGTGCATCCAACCATAACCGGGACCGGTGCGCATTAATATTTATTGCACTCAATCATGCGAGCGGGTGCAAGTAGTGGTGGTGGTTCAAGGCAAAAACAACAACAATAACTCGAGTTGTACTCATATGTCTTCCGGCTAGGACCTTCGTGATTGTTCAAGTTGGATCACCACTTTGCTCTCCAGTCCATTCCGATGATGATGATGATTAAGTTATCAAAGAGATATGAGCAAGCCCCATACGGACAAGTCAATTAGGTTGGTTCCAGTAAAAAGCCAACTACCAGCTTCAGTATCAACACCGTGAGGCACTGCATTAACGTGAGTGTGCTCGTACCCTTTTCATATGAGTGGGTGTTGCCTTTCATGCCAACAAAAGCCTCATGCTGTAGCTCCTGCACTTTTTTCTTATTCGTCGTCAGAGGTTAGGATTTACCTATTCTTTTGTTCCCAGATTATGATTGCGATTCCTTTTGTGGAGTGCAGTCGAGTAGCTGGCACTAGAACATCATCGTCGTCTTGGTGGGTCTACCTGCTATCGGGGAATGGTTGGGTTCTCCTACCTCATGGTGGTGTAGCTTCATTTGTTCGCTTAAAATGAAATTGTGCGATTGATGGGAGCGATTGTGTGTCTGGCTGTGTGTGGAGAAAGAGGTTGGTACCAGCGGAATTGCACAAGTGAAAGTGGTCTCTAGATGAAGGAAACGTGATTACACATAAATTGCTATTTCGAGGTGGGCACGAGAATTGGCCAGTGTTTTCCCAAATGAAGATGAATCGATGTGCTTATGATAGTAACTTTTGGCCACACACTAAGGATTTTGAAGGATTTGGTGTAGCTACAGTTGGTTTGGAATAAAGTTTGCCGGTTGGAAGAATGTGAATGTACACTGTGTGGTTTATTTCATAGCGAAGGAAATCAATATTTGCATGCAGAGATCCAGGACAACGCGAAAGATGTGTGAGGTCAGGGTGTCCTTTAAAGACGTTTAATGCTTCCCTCATTTGCCCACGAACATTTTTAGCAAAAGGCTTTGGATTTGAAGCACAGATCCACAAGGAGAAAATGGAAGAAAATCCCGGGTAAAAAGAAGGACACCTACATCGTCTCCAAGCTCAAGGAAGTCGAAGAGTTTCTCAAGTGCAACAACATACAGAATTTTGACAAGAAAGCCACGCAACTGGCAATGACCCTGAAGGCAAGCTCTTCGAAAGAGCAACGGAAGACTAGTCCTAAGACCTTGGGAATTGTAAATGTGTTAAGGCAGCGTTCAAACAGAGGGAGTGATAAGGCAATCCCATATCTTGTTACGAAAAGGTTGATGCAGCCATTTAGAAGTCAAAAAACAACAAAGCTGGCGACATTGATGGCTTGCCAGCAAAGCCTTTCAAATATGAAGATGATATCCTGGTCTAGCGACGCATGCACTAAGTATGAGTTCACGTAAGCTCGCCAAATGAAAGGCGATTTACGTCTTGCAGGTACTACCGAAGCATGAAGCATATCCCTACTAAATGTGGCATAAAAGATCCCTTCCAGCGTATGGTGTGAACGTCTTAAGCCTTTCTGCAGCACTCTACCAGTGTACCAGTGTGACCCTTGAAATTGTACGCCAGGCTTCCGAATCGGAAAGAGTTTTTGCCTGAGACACTGGAGTGTGGCTTTCGGTCCAGCACATGTACTTCAGATCAAATCTTCAGAATCAGGCAAATCGTGGATAAGATCAACAAATTTCAATGAAGAAACTCGGGATAGAGCCAGACGGTGGTCCGTACAGATCGATGGCACCACAACTGATCTTTTCCAAACACGAACTAGATTTTGGCAAGGAGTTGCACTGTCATGTGTCTGGGGACCCCATGGATAACAATTTTGATGTAAGCCAGCTCCAGACAATCGTTTCGCTGCACATGAGAAGTCACATGAGACTTCTTCAACCAAACAGTGAAGCAGGGCATCTTTTACAAACCCGTCCAGGTGCTGGGATATGAAAACGATATTGACGTGATCGAACCCGCGCTACCTGTCGTCGTAGGGCCTTCAATCGCAAGTGAAGATCCAGTGAAGCAAGCTGGACTTGAAGTGAATGAGTACAACAAAACCAAGTTCAAGTCATCGACAAAGAAGCAACATCAGTCCACGGCTTCGAAGAAGCTTAGGAGACACCTTCGTGAAGATTCGACAAAGAATAACCGCTGCAACTTCAGTTTGACAACACAAAAAGGTTTAAAACTTCTTACGCGATGGACAAAATTGATGCTTTACAGAACGTTGATCCTTCCTGTTCTATTTTAAAGCCGGATGTTAGGTTCCGTGTGTGAAGAAGGGGAATGGAGGAGAAGATTGAACCGCGAACTCGGTAAGCTGTAGTCCAAAAAGTTAAGACATGTCGATTATATTGGCTCGGTCACATGGAACGAATGGACAACAAGGATCTTTGAATTCCAGTCCCGAAGTTTGAGACAGCAAGGAAGGCCGAACCTCCACCACAAAGACCATCTGATTGTAGATGTCAAAAGGCTTGATCTGAAGAAACCGGAATCAAAGAGGTTAGAGAGCGTCTCAAGCTAAGACTCTTTGCGAGTCGGAAGCCTGGCTTACAATTTCAAGTTCCAATTTGAATGACCATACAATTGCAGTAAAGCCCTCCACCCATTCAACGTCCTTTTTCTGGCAAGGAACCCATTAAATGCATTTCACAAGGAACTTTACATCATCTGCCATCAAACTTATATTTTACTCGACAAATTTATCTTTTCTCATCCTTCCCCGGGATATTCCTTAACTCAGCTCATTACATTCAGATATACACAATCATATCGTCCTGCATTGAAATAAATTTCATCATCTTTTACTTTTGCTACAGATATCCTTGATGAACGGAACGCCAAAAAACTTTGAGTGTTTTATTGCCTCAGCACAAGTTGCTTACTTGGACTCAATGAAAGGAAATCCCAACTTTCACAGGACTAAATTTCCTTAGTAATGTCCTTTTCGCCTGTTAAACTCTTACCGCTCATTTAGCAATCCTTTTTTTTTTCTTTAAATGCAATTAGCTTCGAGGTTGTTTGGTTTCGCAACATTTGAAGTTGAGTATCCTTATCCAAGATTATTCCTTGAAATGAAAGAAAAGGATAACTTTGAGAGGGGGGAGGTGTTTTTTTTTTTTAACTGATACAAGACAAAACACTTCATTCCATTATCCCCACAAGAACTGTTAGTAATTTCTTTTTATCCCGCATGATGAGTCCCTATAGCTCTATGTTCTGGTTTGCATTGCAAGGATGTGCCGCAGGATGTATTGTTGTTGTTTAATTAGATTCAATTCAATTGTTTTCATTCATTCTTGGAATGAGAAGAGTGAAACTACGACAAATAGAGAAAGGAGATAACAATTCCTGACCAAGGACTAACTTAAATGCGCCCGAAATTTTCTTTTACTTCGTCGACTCTTCGTCTTTATCTGTTAGTAAGCCAAGGCAAATGTTGATGGCAAATTGAATGGATTCGGGATCTTCCGGTTTGTATATATTTTGTTTTTCCAAAATGGCGGTTTTTCAATACGGTAAACTGAAATTTATACGTTCGAATGTGTTTTTTCGTATTTTTTTCTTGCATTTGCAACTTATTTTGTGCGGTTCACTGAAAAGTTTCGCATGAAATTGGATGTTTTTCGTTGGTTTTTTCTATCCTTGAGAGGATTTTCATAATGAGATGGAATTTTTCGATTTGCTTCTTCGCTTTTTTCAGCTTTTTCTTGTGCGTCTCCATCTGTCGGCATTCGGCATTTTTTTTTTTTAAAGTTTTTATCTAAATGAGATGGAGGACCAAGAAAAGGATTTCATTTTGTTTCGCCATCGGATAAAGTTTGAAGAAGTGTTTTTTTTTTGTAAGTCCATCGGATACTTTGAAGTAAAATGCAACAAACTTTGAAAAATGCAATCTTCAGACATCTGCGGGAGTTGATGAAATGCAAAGTGATGACAAAGTGGTTATAAGCATCGGAGATTAATAAAGGGTCTTCCAATAGGGACTTCCGAACTTTGACAGTTGATAGCGGCCATATTGTTGAAGCTACATCTGTCAAATTGGCTGTCATTTATTCTGTCTGTTTTGCCAAATCACCATGGACGAATATAGCGTTCAGCAACAGGTGGAAATAATAAAGTTGTTTTATCAAAATAGGTGTTCTGTTCGGGCAACGTTCCGTTCGAAAAATCCTCTTCATCGATGAGGCCCATTTCTGGATGAATGGGTACGTCAGCAAACAAAATTGTCGAATTTGGGACGATACCAATCCACATGAGATCCAAGAGCGTCCAATGCATCCCGAAAAAGTCACTGTTTGTTGTGGATTTGGGCAAGTGGCCATATTTCTTTGAGAACGTCGTTGGCCAGGCCTATAGGTCGATGATTACCAACTTCTTTTGGCCTGAATTGGTTGTTATGGATACCAACGACATGTGGTTTCAACAGGACGGCGCTACGTGCCACATTGGAAAGTCTGCACGAACGATTCGAGGGCATTGTCATCTCACGTGGAGGTGATGTGAACTGGCCACCGAGATCGTGCGATTTGACCCCGTTAAAGTTTATCTTGTGGGGTTTTCTGAAGTCGCAGGTCTATGCGAATAAGCCACAAACTACAGCGGCCTGCAAAGCCAACATAACCCATGCCATCGGTCAAATTCAGCCTGATTTATGCGTCAGAGTCATGGACATTTCGGATGCGCGCCACCCAGAGAAGCCGCGGCGGACATTTGAATGATGTAATATTCCGTACATAATGGCATCGATAGCCCTTTCAAACGAATGAAGAATATCGATGATATCTCACACACACTTTGGTTTATTTAAATTTAAAGATAGGAAGCGCTTAATGAAAGATCCTTTATTTTGGACGTCTGTTTAAATGGAAGTGGGTGTTGTGGAACTTTTTGAGTCCCAAACACGACATTGTATCTTTTCTGATCCCGGGCATACTGTAATACCCTTTGCCATCAACATTTACCACTTGATACTGTTTTGGACAACAATCCCTTCGGCAGGATAATAGAAAAACAAGCGTAACTGAATATGTAAAAGTTAGCAGCAGGAAAGTGCTTCCTTCTTAAACTATACCTCAGGCAAAACTTTTCATCTGCCTCTCAACCCCTAAAAAAACCACTTTCAACTTTTTTTTGCAAGGCAAGCAAAGGCTGCAAGACGATCCATTATAAATAAATATCCACTTCAGCCCATTTACAGGTGAGATTCAATTTCCGTCGACATCGCCCGGAGCTTAGTTTCATTATCCAATTAATTAAGAGTAATTATCCAGTCAGATAAGAGCGCATTAATCACTGTATTCGTTTTTTTTTTCTTTTTCTCTTTCCTCATCTTCTACACTACATGGACATTTTTTCTGTGTAATTCCAATTAATCGATGTTTGAGTAATTAATGACACCATCATACTCTTCCAAACAGAAATCCGATATTACATGCGTAGTCGGAGGAGCACGACCGAAAGGAATAAAATAAACAAAAATTGAATTAGAATTTACAAAAGATCCTTCGTCCATCTGCAGTCCATCTTTCCTGATGTAAGGTGAATACGCAATGGTATTTAATGAATTGAAAATTCCAGAAGGTCAGGTACGAGTTTCATTTCGTAGACCACCTTCGATTACAACAAAACAAAAATAAATTCAAAAAAATAAAAAATGTGTTTGATTTGAAATGAATATACAAAGTATGTATGTGTATGTTTGTATATGTTGGGTCTAACAAGAGTACCAAAGTAATTAATTAAAAAGGAATTTAATTTAAAAAAAAAAACATACAACAGACGCAAAAGGAAATTAAAAGTTGTACAAGTCTGCTTAGTTTTTTTTATTTTAAATGAAGAACGGTGTTATAGATGACTTTGCAGGAATTTAATTGAATTTTTTAGACAAATTTATGTTTGTGAGGGGGAAGGATGGGAAACATACAAAAAGGAACGAGTAAATGATGAATAAGTGCAGCAAGAAGCCTCTTAAATGTCTGTCTGCATATAATGTTTTCTTTTTTTAACCACAAAGTCCGCTTCAGACGTCAAGGAAAAGCAATTAGAAGACGTTTTCTAGTAGACCGGTGTTTGTATTCCAAAATTCAAATACTTGGCTTGGCATTAGGTAAAACCAATCCACCACTTCATTTAACAGTTGACTGGGCCTCAATTGCTAAGGATCTGGGACAAGAACTTTAGCCACAAAAAATTGTCGCCTTACAGAAGCAAAAGCTGGAATGTCGTCCTCGGCACATTTTTTTACATTCGGTGGTGTCACCTTAGCCCGACTCATTGAGGTGTTTGCCGGAACCATAGTGACAAGTATATTCTTAAAGACGAAGATGCCGCAGATACGGCTAGGTTAGGTTAAGTTGTAGGGGTGGTTGCATTAATATACAGCCTCACTCGGATCTCAATGGATCCATTGTGTTCCCCGATGTGGTGTGGGATACCTAAAATAAATGGAATAGATTGTTAAATTTTGTTTTTCAGTTGACCTCCCTGAACCATCCCGAGTTCTGAAGGAATTGTAGGATGTAGGATGTAGGATTATGTTCCGGGATCCAGATGAGTGTGACGTTATGATTAGCGATGAGTGATTTAAGCTCGTCGTTGCAGCGTTTCACAGTTCTTGACCTGATTGTTGTCAATGTGATGGTTTTGATGGCTACTCGACTGTCTACGAAAATGTCGATGTGACTTCTTGGGAGTGACTGCTAGAACTTCCGACTGAAACACGCTGCTGTGATATCCCCAGGATGACCTCGAGTGCTGCGGTTGGTGTTGTTCTAATTGCACTTGTGGTTCCTACTGGATCTTCGTCAGTATGTTTAAGTTTGTGGTTTTCACGGTGGCTAGGCACCGGACGAGGCATGCATACGTAAGTATGGGCCTTATAATGAGGTGGGCTTTAGTCCCTATCACTGTGGCCTATTGTGATGTCATCTTCTTTAGAGCTCCTCCATGATGCGATGTCCTTCCGTGAGCTGGTGGTTATAACTTCCACCATGAGGTAGTATTTACCTAGAAAACGATGATGCGTTCTTATGAGACAGTTACAGTGCTGATTCTTCGTCCTCGTTGCACATCCGATGTACTATTCCCATAGTCGCGAGATATTTTTTTAACTCGGCAGTGTCCAGAATGAAACACCTAACCATACAGGTCGGTGGACACCTAATCGAGTTGAAGCAGTGAATCGAGTACCTGCTGGACCACAAATCAACTTCAGAGACCATCTTACCTACGCAGACGAGAAGGCTGCTATCTGGGCACGCATGGCTGCCTGCAAAGTCAGGAAATGCTTGCTCCACAAAAAATTTCTAACACCGGGGGACATTCGTAACGCCTCGACTGGAGATATTCTCAACTTCATTAGGAAGATAAAGGACCTCCTCGTCTAACCGGCTGCAGGCGCAATAAATCTTTCAAGTCGCAGTACGTCAGTCGCGGAGTCTAAACAATAATTCAATCTTCTATTTCATTTCGTCAATCTTTTGCAGCTTCCCTTCGTTTATAACCATTCTCATCGTACTAGCTACTGGTTCCTTACGAGTTTTACGAAGAACATCCTCGATACAGTGGCTTGTGAGTTTTCGTCACAACTTTCAAGAAGCTTCATGACGACTATAGACTTAAACCTCTAGAACATCATAAAGTTTCGACCTAAATAACACGCATATCCCACTATTAACCACATTCCTATTCAAACTATCATGCACATCATAACCTAACCTCAAACGAATACTAGTAATTTATTCAATCGTTAATTCCACACAACCTGTCCACCCTTTACATCCTCGAAAACAACAAATTAATATGTCACACCGCTAATAAAGACATAGTCACCACAAGGACTGCATTCATTAGCCCATATTTTCCGCACCTTACAAGCCTCTGGGTTGTTACACTTGTTAAAGCGTCCCTCTCGGAGAAACTTGAAACACGCCGCTCCATTAATTCGCCTGTTAACAAAACGAAAGTTGTCAAGCCGGTCACACCGTCTAATAAATATCGAATGCAGCCCCATTTTCAGATTAAACCTTAGGCCGCCCCTCGTGGCTCGTGTCGTGACCTCGTCGCATCATTCCACGCCACTTTTCTGGAATTATGACCAAACGCTTTACCATCATCGAAAAGTGTGGGCCATTCCAGAAAACTGCCTCACTTATCAGCGATGACCATCTGCTGTAAGTTCGGATAGATTACAACCGGAAACAGGGATCGGCTGTTCCTTTTTTTTTCAACTTCCTGTGCCATGACCGTGGCCAGTGAGGGTGTATTAAGTTATCAAAACGAGCGAACAACAAATAGTTGCATCAATGCCCCCCCGGACCCACAGACAGTTCTAAGTTTTGCTATATGTCAGGCGATAATGGGCGGGAAATTAAAAAATTACCACACAAGGGTGGATGTAGCTATGGCTGTGATAGTGGTGGTGGTGAGTTAAGGTTTCGTGTCATTTTGGTTAATTTGTTCTCCCCTTAGAATGGAGGAATTCTTT
Source organism: Criorhina ranunculi (assembly GCA_951813785.1). Lineage (NCBI taxonomy): Eukaryota > Metazoa > Arthropoda > Insecta > Diptera > Syrphidae > Criorhina > Criorhina ranunculi. Next base: position 85,908,992 of record OX638381.1, on the reverse strand, counting down.
TTTTTCCATTTAAGGGGGTGGTTGTGGAAATATGATTTCCAGCGATGGGTGGACTAATCAATTTTTAATTTGCTTTAGGGTGCAGTTCTGGACTTGGACACAATCGAGGATGAAGTAATTCCTAGTGTAAACGTGTTATTAGTTGCTGTGAATGTTTCTTGGAAGCGAGCTTAATCGGGGTGTGAGTTGAAGTTAATTTTGTTTGCATTTTGTGGGTTGGAAATGTACGGGTGAGATTAATGGCATGCAATCAATTTAGTTTTTCTACGAACCGATGGACGCTGTTTTAATGATGAAAAGACGTGTCATGCAATGGGAAATATTGTCTTAAAACAAGGGAATGTCAATCATATTAAGAAAGTAAATGGTCTACTCGGTGACCGAATTGAATCAATCTATCCACTGATGGGACAAAGATGGGACCAAGAGGTGGGTAATCAAAGAAAAATGGAAGACTATTGTCGGAGAAAAAAAATCATTAAAAGGAACGTTCCTAGGCTGTTGGAAAAGACGTGTCAAAAATTAGATCTTCAAAGTAAGCTTGTTCGGTCAGCACACGACTTAGGATACGAATTTACCATGTAAACACACTTGAGATTATCCACCTTAAAAGTGACAACCAAGCCGATAAATAATCGCACATTGAAGGCATCTTTGGCTTTGCATTGTCTGAAGAAACAGCTTTCACAAACCACGACACGACAACAGACAACGACTTTTGATTCACATCTTTTTCCGAAACGCAGTAGAATTTACACAGCAACTTAGCCCTCTTCTGAGGGAGCGAACTCATGCTTTAAGACTCAGATTCAGCATTCTAGTCGAGAGAGTACCTCTCGGTCATAACCTAGTTCAAAAAACTCCATTTCCAACCAAAAGAAGATGTCCTTCGATTAGAAGAAGACTTCTGAGGATACGCTAGAGACTGTTAAGAGCGCCTATGAGAAAAAGTCTCCGGCGTATAAGAAGAAGTCCGACTAGAACCGTTATATCTATATCGGGCTAACAATGCGGACTGAGAGAACGAGAGCACACGGCAGAAGCTTGTACAAAAAAGTCACAACAGCCCAAAACAAGAGCACCAAGGGAAGAGTAGGTACAGAACGAGGGTAAGAAACTAGTAGAGCATTTTGGGACGTTCATCTTCACAGATACCCAAAAGCAAGACGAGTCTCTGCCTTAGACACTGTTGCTTGATCTGGAGAACTAAAAACAGCGCGATTGGAACAACACAGGATAGACATGGAAGGCAACAGTGTCTTAAGCACTCTCTGCGATCCCGATCGCGCTGTTATCAGTTCTCCAGACCAAGTCGTGTGGCATTTGCGATCACTTGGTCTTAACAACAGAGATTCGGTCTTCTTGGTACTCTCGAACCTGGGGGGATTTAAAGATTTTCTTGGCTGAATGTGGCCAAGCCAATAAAGTCCTTGTGTCTTATCTTCTTAAGTTACATCCACATCTCAATGCAACTCATAGAATTCGTGGTTAGATCTCAGAGATCTGACTCCGAGATTGATGTTCCTTTCGACAAGCATCAAACAAAACCGGTCGATTCGACTTCCAATTCTTCTAGAGAAGGACGTACACACATTTTGAAAGCCTTCTTATTCATCGAAGAAAAAAAAACACACTCTTTATGATCTAACAAGCTTACTTCTGAAAAGCATCGAAAAGTCTTTAAAAGATTGACGAGGCCTTGTTTGCACCCAAACATTTCCTTTAGTCTTCCTGGAGCAATGAAAAATCTTCACCCACATTGGAGTAAACATGAATCTCCGGAGTGTGAGGAGATGTAATAGCAGAGAAAGTGGATCTAGAGCTAAGACAGTACGACCATATTATCTCAAACAATAATGCTCTGATAAAGGCAGCACTGCCTCAGCCCACATCGAGCGATTGCACGAGAATGTTCGAGCTAAGAGGATCTCCGAATACCAGCCACCTGATTCACAAAGAAAAGGAAGCCCAAACCTCCGATTTCAAGATCAGGCAATCGCGGACACCAGAAACCTTGGTCTAGTAAATTGGAAGCAGCGTATCCGGGACCGTGAAAGTTGGGACGCGGCATTAGATCACGCTAGCCCGGAAGTAAGTAAATAATGAGAATCTACCAAATCCGATTTTCAATCTCAAGATGGAGAGGTTAGGTTAGGTTCAAGAGGAACTGTTCGCTAGAAAATTCTTGCACAATGGCTAATTGATCCTTTTTCATTTGTGGTACCTAAATTTAATCAATAATGGCCGGTCTTTTGGTAAACCAACTTCGCTCTTCTTAAAACACATCATGTTTGTTAGTGGAATTTGCCGCAGGTCCTCAAGTCTTCCAGGAGTCCATTCCTTATCTAATGGATGAGACGTATCCTAACTGCTTTCCTTAAGAGTCAATTGAAATTATGCCTAGCACAGTATTCTGTCAGTCTTTTGGTTTTTCATTAAATTTAAGCCATAAGCTGTGAGATATAGCCCAGTTACCTGTGCCGGACCAGGCAGAGATCGACTTCAATTCCCTTAAGGTCGATCTTTCCTTGCTATACACCGATAGGAACTGCTACTGATTTACGAGTGCTTATTAGATTCACTGCTGATTCTTTCTTAACTAGCGTCTCCTTTCTTTCATTTCATTCGGGTGTACTCCAGAGACTAACATTGGCGATAGCACCTTCTTTATTTTTTCAGGATAGCAAGGCCCAATTTTCGTTTTACAAACCAAGTAATTGCAATTGTCTCAACGCCTAATCTGCTGAAGAATGAGTAAAGCGAACAGAATAGATGGCGATGAGGCGTGGTGACGATTCTCTCATCGAACTCACTGAAACTAACCTTCAAATGCGTTGAAGGCTCGCATGCAAATTAAGCATCTAAATAGTAGGAAGCAGCTCCATCAGCATCTGTTCTATCATCTCTTACCCATTTAAACTACTCACATCCTAAAAAAAAAGTTCTCCACTGGAAAAGGCATCTCATTTTCAATTGCCCCTATTACCATCTGTTGGTGTGCCCACGGCCAGTCCAAATTCAATTAATTTTAACGGCCCTTACTCGCGCTTCCATTGCTTACCCGCCAGAATATAAATCTCCCATCGAAAAGCCAAAAATTTATGTTCCAGAACTATTTACACAAGTAGCAACATAGTTCCGTTCCGCGCCCCATTTCTCAAGCAATCAAAATGAATAAATGACCTCCCATCATAAGCCATTAACTTCATTGTGAGAGCGAGCAGCATCCGCTCGATATTCCAAGGAAGAAGATCCACGGGCCCACCACCCTCACCAAGTAGTATTGCAATTTCGGGTTGGGCCACACCACTAAGCAATTAAACGTAACCATTATGAGGCATCCTTAAAATTTCTCCACATAATTCCTTCGGGGCGTGCACATGCCCGTCGTCGTCGTCCTGCGTCCTGGTGGTGTAGGAGAGCAAAAGCAAAAATAAGATTACAATTTGCAATGGAGGGAATTACAATCGCCTGGTTATAGTGCAATTGCAAGTAAACTGTTCCTGCTGGTGCTCACTCTTCTTTGCTCCTTGTGGATGCGATCATTGTAAAGGAAAATTTATTTTAATTGCCCGCAATTAATTATCGAGAAAATGGGGCGAAAGTGCTGCCCGTTTATTCTCTCTCTCTCACTTGGCAGGATCTAACTCGTTATCCATTGTAATCCCTTTACAAGGTGTAACAAACAAACACACCCTCAATCAGCACGTGCAATTCGGTGTTTTTGGGATGTTTCTTTCTCCAGTACCCCCATCACCCATCGGAATGAGTGCAATTTAGGGGTGCAAATCCTTTAAAGGAATCGTAATTAAAACTTTTGTGGGAAAAACACAAATTTATAGCTTTTCAATAATAAATTCCCGCTCAGTTCGAGAGTGCAAAAGTTTCAGTTAAATCCATCGAAGGACGAAGGGATAGAACGTGCTTTACGTGATCAGCACACATGTGGATTTTATAGTTTTTTTTTAGTGAGGAAAAGGAATATATTCGTTCCAAACGTTCCATAAGGGGTGAGAGAGAGAGAGAGAGACAGTATAGGTACAACTTTTAACATTTCGATTAGGGATAACGAAAGGATATTTCTCACCTTGAGCACGAAAACAATTATGATTTTGATATCGAAATTAAATTGAAAAGTCCACTTCAACTGGAAAAAGGTAACGAACGGACAGCGAAGGATATATGGTACCATATCGACCTGGAAGTGGGGGTATTAGTTTCAAAACAAATGTGTACCGTGCATACATGTGGCGAAAAAAGGACACGAGTGTTTGTATTAAATTTTGAAAGGTTCCTTGATGGTTTAAGAGAAATATTTGAGTGAACTGATTTGAGGGGTGGATTTGTACAAAATGCAGGCGTTGGAAGCCATCTTATCGAGTCCTTTTTTTAAACCAAGAGATTGCATGAGTGCCTAAACCACAGGAATTCTGGTTTCATGAAGAAGCCATCGTGACTTCTTTTGACACCGTGTAAGGATTCAAATCAGCTAAGTTCCGAAATTACAAAACCATGCAGCGACTAGATCAGACTAGGAGCAATCAACGAAAACCCCACTCTGGGAGTATGCTTGTATTGCAAGCTCGCTCGCTGAGACCAAAGTTCAGCTCATTCCTTCACAGATGGTTCCAAAACTGGAACTGGTGTTGAGCTTACTGGTTCAGATGGAAATAATGGCCAATAAGGAAGCCCTGTTCTGACTCAACTGTAATGTAATATTCATCAAGGGCATTTGCATTTTCACGAACAGCCAAGCAGCAATTAAGTCCTTGGCCGCTTGTATCTCCTGTGTACATGTGCTGAATGCCTGGCCACAGAGACATTCCAGAAAACTGCAAACTCACTAGAATACATCGGCACTACCGTCAGCATTTTGCCTGAGAAGCAACACTTGGGTATGCCCAGCAAGTTGGAAACAATCAGCAACTCCAACAACTGATGCAAGCATCTCAGTATCCAGACAGATCTGGTCTAAGTTAGATCAAACGCGCTGCAATGGATTGGTAATGCCTTACACAAATCAGCGGAAAACCATCCTACAAGTTGACGTGCTGAAAGGTTTCTGTTCTGATTTCTGCAGAAGCTACAGGAACAAGAAGAAGGAAAAAACTGTCATCCTTTGACTTACCCAAAGAAAGACTGCTTCACATGAAAGCTCCCTTTTTCGACATTCGTGGACGGTCCGGCGGACATTGACGTCAGTTCAATTAGCCCACGAATAGCTAGAAGAAAGACAAATCCAGTGGTTTCACAATGGGCCTCTTCTGGTCTAAGAAGGTATATTCTATAGTCCAGGGAGCCACTCTAACCGGACCTAATTCCAATGTTGTCATCTTGCACGAAAACACCAACTTTGACTTTCTCGCAGCCTTAGACCTTTCTCCATTCGATTACATTCGACCTGTAAGCTAACTTCTTTCAAGCTTGGAACTAGTCCTCAAATACTGTCAGTTTCCTGTTAGCCAAATCTCTCTATACACATGCAGAGCTATCCACAACTCCAACATCCACTGTAACCAATCTTTTGAAGCAAAATCAAAAAGTCCTTTTGCCATTCCTATAACCTCTCCAAGTGCCTTAGCCCACAAAAACATTTAGAAAAAAAACGAAAACCTACAATACATCACTTTGGCATAAAAGTTCTTCCAGTTCCAGTACAACAATTCCAGTTTAAGCCACTTCCTATCACTCGATTAACCCTCCATCACAAACGCCTCACAAGGAAGTCCATCATTACTGAAAGCAGCAAGAGGATAGCGTACAAAACTGACCATAATCATTCCACTCACACAACGCGTTTACTTTGATTTATGCTTATTATCCTTGACCGTCTTCGAATCGAATCGACTGAGCTCTTCTTTCCCTTCCCTCCCACCATCTGAAACCTATCACTTGTTCATCCTCTGACATCCGCTCGAATAAGCTTTAATGATTTATAAACTTTTTAACGATCCTTAATGTGTTTCTTGGAACCACCCTCCCTCCCATCACTGCACATCACATATCCTTTTTTTTTTTGTTTTTAGTTAAGATTAATACACGATTCAGTAGTCCTTATTGTCTTATGGAATAGGTAAAAGGGACGCATGTACATCCTTGACAGAGGTTAAAAACGTACACGCCAAGCCAAAAGTAAGAAAAGGAAAATTTGTCTTAATTTGGATTTTATTACTCGTAGGATATCATCTCCGGGACTCGGACCGGATGTGCATTGTGTCCACAAAATGTCAGACGACCACACCGCCCACTTTCTCTTCTGTCATCGGTAAACTCTCGAACCCGAACACTCTGACATTGTTGACGTTTCGACCTCGAACTTGTCGACTCTTGTGTGCTTCCTGCGTCAATGGAGAAGGAAAACTTTTTGTCATTTAATCAAAATTGCAGGAGGATACTCGTAACTTTCTCTTTTTTTTTTCTTTCTTTCTTTCTTGCTTCTCCTTTCGTCCTTTTTTTTTTTTTTGTGTTCAATGTCCTTTTCCGACATAATACCATATTGAGATGAGATAAAAAAAAATAAAAAGAGGACTCACCACAAGAAAGTTATTTAACTTTTAATTGTTCGTCCTGGCGCATTGCACTGATATATAAATACACATCATGGATGAGATGAGTGGGTGGTTGTATGAGTATGTGTTGCTATCAGGTGGTGTAGTCATATAAAATTGATGGAACAAAGTTCTTCGGTCATAAACGGTCAGCTAAAGAAAATACCAAGAAGGAGGCACGTTACGATATTGCGGTATAAAAGGACAAAAAATATACACATACTCGTACATGTGGTATACATAATATATTTTGAGGATAAACTCTCGTCAGGATTCGGTTTTTATTACCTTGTGTTATTTTCCCGTTTGCCGTTTGCCGTTTAACTTGGGATATCTATGGACCGTGTTTTTACTCCTTAAAGTATGCAATAAAAGAGAATTACTGAAAATGGCTTATTGTTTGGGGGCACTTTAGTGAACTTCTTCAAGAGAGCTACAGCTAGAGAGACCTAAAAACCGACCGGTGACCATGGGAACATGGGATAATAAAGTGAAGTGAGCTTTGGTAGTGTGGTGGTAGCAGGGATAAATGAGGGGCGAACAAAACAGAACGCAATGTCGTGTGAAGTTGATTTGGTTTTGAAGTTTATTTAGCTTTGCTTTGGCGTTTACAGGTGTAGAAATGATTTGAATTGGTTCTTGAGAAAGGAAAGAAGCCTAGGTGGTAGCTAAAATGAAACTAAATATGGAGCGGGCTTGAACACGTGGGGATGGAGTTCTCAAACTTCGGACTGAATTTTTTCCGCGGATGGTCGTCGTTTAGTGGAAAGTTTACTTACTACACCGAGGCTCCTTACCTGAGAAGACATGTCTTGTTTCCTGGTTACGATCAAACTGTATTCCGCAGGATGTTTTAAGAGCAAGTCTAGTCGTAAGAAAGAAACGCAACGACAGCTTGTCTTGTTTAGAAAATCTGTCCAGATGCATAGGATAGACTGGAGTAGGCCCATTTTTAGCTCCAAATACGCGCAAACTCTGGTGTAGTGGCAACGAATATTTGTGGCGAGATATAGAACTAGAGTAAGAAGTTTCGTCATCATTCAGTTTAAGCCGATGACCCCAATGACAACAGGGAAGGCGTTGGAACTTCTGTAGCATTAGTTGTCTTTCCACAAGGTCTATTTAGGAGTCAGTTGCGTTCCAACTGGTCCATGGATAGGTCTTTGTGTGGCGATCAGTCGATCCTTCAAAATCTGATACGACATAGAAGTAGAACAAGATGGTGGCTTACATTCACTGTCCTAGTGCAGCGAGCAGAAAATTTGTCTACATCGACTATGGAGGGACCAAGCAAGCAGTACAGAAAGGCTTCATTTAAGGTAAAGAGGACAAAAATTAAAATTGATTTTAGCCAACTTTGTGTACGATATTTAGCTGGGTGGAGAGGCTAGTTGGTTCAGGTCTAAATGTTTCCAGACTCTGATGCCATCTGAGTAAGAAAAGTAAATGAGATCTGTCTTGTCGCTTCCTGGAACTTTGAATCTATCCCCGGCTGTCTATGATGCAGTTCCAGTTTCAGTTTCAGTTAAGGTAGAATGTGATGAAGGAGTGGCCAGTTCGGTGCCTATATCACTGTGATGGGGTCTTGAGGCGATGAAATACTTCGACTCTTCACTGAATCCAAAGTCGTGCTAAACTTAAGCGACACCACAGTCTGTGTCTCTCGTAGAAAGGGTGACGACACTGCGGAGCATTTCATTTGTGAGTGCCCTGCCTTCGTGGTGAGTGCTGACCCTGTAAGCTCCTCAACATAAAAGTGCATTCTCAACCTTTTACGAAAGACAAGTGAATTTCAATGAAATGGACAATGTAGGGCTTGCTCTCCTGGCGGTGCAATGGACCAGTAAACGTCTGAGTGATCCGTAAACGATACTCATTTCCAATTCCTTAGCATTGAACGAAAATCGAATAAATTTGACTTAGTAGCCTCCTCACTTAAACGAAGGAGTACAACTTTGTTGAAGTCACAAGGAACTACTCGTGGAGCCTTAAAGGGAACAAACTTTCGTACCATCTGGGCTACTACTTCTATAAACGACACAGAGGGACAATGGAACGCTGCTTGTACAGTGGAAATCGAATGAATTTGACTAAGAAGCCTGCTCAGTCAGATGACGAAGGACTACAACTTTATTGAAGTCATTAGAAACTACTCGCGTTGCTTTATAGGGTTCAAACTTTCGTACAATCGGAGCTAATACATTTGTAAACGACACAGAGGGACAATGGAACGCTGCTCATACAGTGCCTTAAGGAAACACGTTTTTCTAGGTTTTCTGTGCGAGATTTTGGTATCACAGTGGACGTCTTTTCATCTAAGTATGCTCGCTGCCACTATAATCTTAATTTTCGTTACAACTAACTCCGACACTGGTTTCAGTTTCTTGAGTACAAGTGTACCACTGGAGGCAGCTACCTCAAGATCTGAAAGTAGACCATTGAAGAACACTCCAAACGTAGCTTTCTATCGTCCTCCAATCTTTGTAAAGCAATCCAAAGTTAAGTCGTCCTAAAGCCTAAACCATAACTCTGCAATGCTCTTTGAATGTCTACACAACTGCCACCACCGCCGCCGTAGGGGTGCAAGGCCCATTTTAATGGCCCACTTCATCATCAACTCGAAAACAATCTGAAAAGCGGCACTCCCGGCTCTCCTCCCACCCATTTAACACATTTTACATGATGAATTTTAGGAACTTAGTTCTAGTCAGTACGTTTTATGGTTATCACGTATCACGCATCATGCCCGCCTGCCTGTTCTTCCTGGCGGCCCTCATGCCTCATGCAGAATGCAAATAGCAAAACAAATTTCCTCTCTCCCTCTCCGCCAGTGATTTACGCGACGACAAATAAATAATAAAATTTCCAACAACTCACGAGTCCGTTTCAGGATTTTTACACCATGCACGCATCCTTCACGAGGAGCTGGCACCTTCTCGAATGATATACGAACATGTGAAGTTGCTCGAAGGACGACGACCGACAACAACCGAGACCCCGGGAGAAAGGGAAAGTGATGAAAAGACCCCATTGACTGATGAACATTTCATTTACTCCCACAACCTCACCCTAAGCGAATTATTCAGGTGAGCGTTTCAGGAGGTACATCCAGAGGGGGTATCCTTGATTTTGGGTAATCTGTATTCGTGGGAGTGTTTTTGACAAAATGAAAAGGATTTTTTTTTTTTTTCGTTTTTTTTTCGTCATTGCCTTCCTTCTCCTCGCATGCAATTATTTATTTTTCAAAGTGCGGTGCGTTATGCCTTCCGTGGGGATGAATGAATGACACACACAAGGCGGTAGGAAGGTGCTGATGTTTAGGATAAAAGATGGAGCACTAAACAACAAGGTACAGGAAAACGGAACAAAAAAAGAAGAAAAGCTTCATTTGTAATCCCGAACGCAATTATGTTCGCATTTTGACGATGAAAATTGGAAAAATCGCAGGCAATAAATTTTGCACGAAGACATACGTTAGATGTTGTTATTTGGGGGTGCTCCAGCCAGCGGTAGGAGCGGTAGGACAAGGGTGGGACAAATCACAACAATCAGGATTGTGTAATGGGAAAATGATTGAATTTGTACCACGATGAAATTGATATACGAGTGACAGATGGATTGATGTTTCCTTTCTTGGTCTTTGTTGGAGAAAGGATGTGGGGACATTTTTTTTTTAAATTGAAGGTGTAACATGCAGTTGAGGTGTATTAATGAGCTTTGAGGGGTAAATTTGTTTAGAATACTTCCGGTTGACGTGATGTTTATTTTTAGACTTTATGTGTTGGATCACGTATCATTTCCGATGGCAGGCTGAAATGAATGGTCTTCTTTCTGAAAGAACCTAGAACTGGGAGTTGAAAGGTGCTAGGCCTAGTCTCATTCATTCTTCCATCTGAGATGCTTAGCTGTAAATCTCAACTCGGTCACTTAACCTGGTCGTCCAGACAAGCACTCTTCATGTATTCGTCTCGATTCTTCTCGTGAAGCTAACTAAACTTTTCCGATGTTAACGTAGATCCTTGGTCTTTGGCAATCCCTCTTTGTGTATGTATGTATGTATGTAATTTGACACGTCAGCTCATAGAGAGCAAAGGCCTAGCTTCTCACAACCATTCATGTTGTGCGTGTTATATTCTTCGCACGAATGGAAGGGACCTACAGTTTAATGCCGACTCCGAACGGCGAATTGAGAAGCTTTTTGTGACAGATTGTACTCTTGCAGGTTTGTCATGCCTGCGAAGAGGTGGTGCCGCGAAAAAACTTTTGGTGGTTTTTTCGAGAATCGAACCTGTGTCTCTCGCTTAGCAGTCCAACGCACTAACCACTAAGCCACGGCGACCACGGCAATCCCTCTTTCCAAATTGAAATTCCTGTCAGCTTTGGATCTTCTTGGTGATCCAGGTCTTACTTGGGAAACCCTTTGCTCTGTCTTGACTGTATTCTCAGCGATTTAATATACTGTCTGGCCTCCTGCTTTTGCTAGTTGGTCATTTTATTAACACCTTCGAGACCCGGTAAACATCAATATACGGATAGATTGTGCCATTAACATGGGGAACCATAGAGACAGACCCATTTTGGGCAGTAAAACCAACTTCAGTTGGTGATATATTGGACAGAGTTCGCCTCTGGAGGCGAGGGGTGAGTCTACAGAACTGATTGTGCTCTGCCTAAGCTCTGGAAGGACTCACCATTAGCCTACGAATAGATTTGCATATGTAGTTAGCCAGGGCGACAACCTGTTAAGGACGAACACTAGGTAGAAGTTTATTTGATAGTCAGTATATCCAACAAGGATTGGATGCATACCATGCTATGAAAGGATCATGTCCCTCGCGGGCGCTCAAAAGGATTAAGAAGAACTGTCGATATTTGAAGACTCGACAAGAAATTACATCAAGTTGTGCGTTGAATATGAGCTCACCAAACACATCCTAAACCTGACCTACTCCTACAGATCTAGACAAACAGTGGATCACTTCGGGCCTAACTGAGGCTTAAGTTAAGAGCATCCTACTCCCATTTACGTACTATTCCATAGTGAGGCACTGATAAACGTTGTTCTACATCCAAGCCAAGCCACCAAATGTTGGTCTGGCATCTGTCAGATCCCTCAGCGCATGCAACTTAATTGAGGAATCACAACGAAATATCGATTTTGAGCATCCTGCCAACAATACAACTCTCTGTCCACTCCTCCTACACACCTAATCACAGAAACCATGAAAAGACAAATACACCAGCCAAGCGCCTAATCGAAATGTCAAAGATATATCCCCGCCCTCACATGTATGACCAAAGAATGTCCTTTTTAGGACAAATAACAAAATCAACATCTATCGTCCATAGTTGAATTGTCGTCCTTGGACTACGTTACACCATTTTCCGAAGTAATTGTGTACAAAATTAGTATTGCATACGTGAAATATTGAATGGCATTGTCCTTGGAGAACTTAATTCAACGAAATGTGGCTTAATTATCCTTACAACTTGACATAGTCTATAGAATAAATAAACTTTATTCTCACACACTTGATTCGTTTCCATGAGGTGTACAACGATGTAAAAATTTTGTGGACAATATGCAAGGACACGTTTACAGGTAGATGGATAAAACTTTTTGCTCAACTTTCTCAATAAAAACAATTTTGTGTGTTTTTTTTTTTTGACACAAACGATGTGGCAAGGACTCTCTTTATCATCCTTAACAAATTGTGCACTAAAATAAGCGAAAATCAGGATGAAAAAAATTCTTCGTCACGGACGACCTAATTTTCAAATCTCCCCTCTACGTCCTTTGTGTCATTTTCATGGAGAAGTTTTCACATAAAACAAAATAAATATGCCTCCACAAAAAAAAAATAAGACCGCTCCAAAGGATATTTTCAAAGTTCACCCGTAGGCATTTCCCGTCAATTTTTTTTTCTATTCGTCCTCGAAACTAAATTTTAGAATTCATATCCTAACAGAAAATTCCTCTATGCATGGTGGAATGACTATCCCAGGATTAAAACGGAAATTGTTTCATTTTCAGGTCCTTTTTTATCGCGAGAGTTGATCTAAACGTGTGTGGGTTGCTTCTAATTGAAAAAAAAAAAAAAAAATGAAACAACAGACTGGGCATGGCCTGATAAGAACAAAAGACAACCACTGCCAAGTCCATGGGGTGTATATAAACCACTCCAATGAAAATGTTTGTCAAAGGAAAAGATTCCAGTAGGACACAATCTAGCTAAGGTACGACAGGGCAGGATCTGCTTTGTGTCTCCCGTTCTAGTTGTGGAAAAAATTGATTCTTTTAATCGAATGACATGATTTCCTAGTTGGTCCTTTTTTTTCTCTGTCTGTTTTGCTTGTTTTCTTGGGAGGAACTACGTACCTACTTCTATTTTATGTTCAAAGTCATTTGGGTGGCATATAACTGGGTTGTGCCTGGATACCTGTTAAGTAAAATTTAATAGACCGTTAGGTAAACGTTATCATATCAGCATAAGCGTGCAAAAGAAGGACAAAGTAATTTTTATGTTCGGCTTACTTAAGGGTATACCGTCGATGGTAGATGGGTATAATGGTGTTGATTATGGATCCTGGGGAGCCTTTTGGTGTACTCACGTTTAATTTATGAGATTCCAATTTGGAGATAATGAAACCCCGAGAGAGAGAATACTTTTCGTTTTTTGTTTGTTTGTGTGGGTTTAGGTGTAATATCCGTTGGCCGGATATTTGAAGAAATAATTTAGTTTGGTTAAGAAAAACCAACGGTTGCACAAAAAATAAACAACAACAAAGTGGATTTTATGGTTGGTGGCCTTAAGTGGAATTGGAAAAGATCTAAATGTTCTCAGTTCTGGATTGGGTTTCGTCCTTAGTAGTTTTTCATTCCATTTCAGTTGATTGTGGCTGTCAAGTCGAATGCTGTACGAGCCCGAGACTCAGCTCAACTGAGCACTGGCTATCATTTTCACAAATGAAGACTTCTTTGTAAAAATGTTTCAAAGGAGTTATCAAAGTCCACGAATCCACATCCACGACGTTACAGAGTCTTCCGCACAATCATAGCTTAGTTTCCAAAAAAACATCATCACTCCCAACGAATTCTTTCTCTGAATTCTTTCAAATGGAAATCTAATAAACCGCACAATATCCTTGTATTCCTCGAGGAAGAAAACTTCTATAACTCAAAAAAGGAATCGGAAATTCATTCATCGCAGATAGATTACATTTATTCCCACACGTATTCCCACATACTACTGTTGCTACTACCAGACCAGGTAAGGACGAATGTAATATCCCTCTCAAGTGCAAGAAAAAACCCAATGTCTACATCACTCCTCGTATCTTCATCCAAAGAATAAACCGCACCAATGCACCAAAAGGATTATTCTTCCCAAATCCATAATTTTCTTTTCGGATAAAAATGGAAACCAAAGGAGTTACTCTATTTGTGTGTTCGATTTTCAACCCAAGAAAATCACAGGATCTGAATAAAGGATTATGGTGGAAGGACAAGACGAATTGCAGTGAAAAAAAAATCAAATAAACCTTAGAAAACGAACTCAACAGGATAAATTTTTTGAAGAATGAATCCTTCGTCTTCTTCCTATTTTCCTTCTGAATTATCATGCAGTGATGCATTCGTAAAAGAAAATCTATGCAAGGACATCGAAAACGACGACAACGACAACGATGACTCGAAGAAGGACGTTATAGAAGGCGACATACAATGTGCATACATAGAAACACACATTTGAATTTCTACGAGATGTAAATCCTTTCTTGATCATCGAATTAGAAAAATGAAGGTATACGAAAAGGAGTAAGATGTGAAAGTCCTTTTCTTGTTGATATCAGATTTTGAATCACATTTACGAATGACAGTTTACAGTTGTGAAGTCGAAAAGCTCGTTTTATAAGGATGCAGCATGATATTGAATGCATTTACAGAAGTTGAAATGTATTTAACTTTTCTTTTCTTTTTTTTTCCTTGCAGTTATCGTCCTTTTTAGACACATAAATTGAAAGGACAATTTTGCAGCAGTTTGTGAAGATTTCCATATTGAAAATAAATTGGAATCGTCGTCCGATTAATGGTTAGAATGATCGATTTCTGAATATATGATGTGTGTCCTGCGAGAGGAGTAAACGTTGAACTCGAATGAAGTCTTTACAGTGAAGAGGGGATAAAACACAAATTGATGTACAATGCTCAAGGGTTGGTTCATACTTAAGGTCACGTTTTCGTAGCAGGACTTAATTGATCCTTGACAGTTTAAGATCATGCAATGAGTGATTGTCTGTCAGACAAAGTTGGTGCTGGAATCTTTTCAAAGGAGATCCATACAATCACTCCTTTAACCTCTGCACCATAAGATCTAAGACATTGAGAAGGTATTGATAGCCCAACATCTTGGATGCCAGGTCAATCAGAAAACTTTGAAACAGCTAGACCAGACTCATGCAATGTGAACAGCATAGGTTTGTCCAATATCGATGTTTCCAGCTCATTAGAGCTTAGATACTCGTACTATATCTCGAATCTGAATTATAGGCAGTCATTCCCAGTAACACGCCATCTAGGTTAGGTTAAGTAGGAGTGAAAGCCTGCCGGTTGCAGCCTCACGTAAACCAGATAAGGTCCTTTGTGTTACCACATGGATCTGTACTTCACCCAGAAAATACTACCCGCAGAACCAACCGGAGCTTGCTATGAAGCGCTGGAGGCTGCCTATGCTAAAAGCAGCCAGCTCACTTAGGTTGTGAAAGAAGCTGCCTCTTAAGACTGCTCTTTGCGAGCTGAGAGGACCGGACATACAAAGAAGGTAGAGAAGGTCTCTAACCTTTTATAGAAGCTGTTGAAGCGAGAATAATTATAAGACGTTTCCTTTGAACAAAATGTATCCCAACGAGTGGCTTATAGTGGCATCACACCAAATGCGAGTAGGATGATAAAGTCATGGATTGCTTCCTCTATTACAGCCCTGCAACAGCGAGGTTAAAACAAAAGATCCAGAGGTCGGCAACGATACCAGGTCTAACATACCTTAGACACAAATAAATCGTTGATATAGTGGATTTCGCCAGATGGACAGAAGGCTTTCCCTATCATTACACGTTTGGCAGTCTTTTTACAGCCCAAGTCCCCCAATATGGTTTAGCTACACACATAAAACTCGAACACAACAGGTCCAATAGAGGCCTAAATGAAAAACGAAGGCTCATGTGGCTGTTTCGTTGCTAATGGCAATCAGCACATGGCCTTAAAAACCTACTGACAGATAGGCTCCCTGACCGCTGGAACCCCTACAAAAACTGAAACCAAGCAATATTGACTTGAAAACCATTGGTTGTGTGAAAGGCCTTTCGATCCGCCCCATCAAAACTGTCCTTGCTGGCTTCGTAACAAGGATGAAGATGAATCATGGAAAACTTTGCTCCTATACTGCATATCTGAGAACGGGAGTGAGTTTCCATCGAGTTTCAAGCTTCATTCTACCCATCTAGGAAAGAAAGGTAAATGAAGGACGAGAGAAAAAATGCCCGCTTTCCGAGCAGGTCTGGGAACGGAAAAAAGTTGCCTGCAACCTGCAACCAACAATACAAACCCAAGTGAAAAGAGCTTCAACCAAATCTCACAACTTGACACGGTCAACTAAAGGTTTGTTTGTTGTTTCCCAGCTTTAAACTGGATAGTGCCATCTAGGTATGAGAGCAGGTATCAACGTCGTGGGTGAATAATTCATTTTTAGACACTAGTAGCTCAGTATTTGACAGAAGTTTGTATTTTTCAAAGCAGTCGTGTATAAAACAAGAAAACTTCCATGGATTCTTCCCAATAGACTTCAAACTGCAGGAGGATCACCTCTAAAGGAATAAAATACAAGCGGTTACTGTCATTGATTGTGGCCGAGGAAAAGCAGTCATTTTACCTCGTACAACTCTTATTCCATCTGAATATACCCTTTTGTTTGAGCAACTAGTTTCTAGTGTTCCATCAAAACCACAAATAGAATTTGGTTCAAGTCCTCAAAGAAGATTATGGTTGACTTAATGTCTATACTTTAGGATGCTCCACTCAAAAGAACCTTAAAAACTTAAGCTTTCAAAGGAGTAAAAGAATATCTCGAGACTTCAACATCTTTTCCAAACCGATCCATGATTCCAAGTACTATTCCAAATGACTGGCTCTTTGCATAAAGTTTCTCTTTCATCGGAAAAGGGATACTCCCCAAAGTTAAGTACACATCCTTTTCTTTATTCCCGACAGCGGTAATAAACTCCTCACAACGTTGTAATTAAGAAAAATAACTGAATTTACATAAATTGTATCTTCCTCTGCGTTGTTTTCAAAAGATAAAACACAAAAAAGTGTTTATTTCTGTTTGCATCCCCTTAATCCCAGCACACCAACACAACCAATTGAATTACACCGAGAAAGAGTTTTGGGGTTAACTTAACAGGAAGCAGGTACTTAGAAAGTACATATCCCCAAAAGGACTTTCTATAACAAAATGCTTTTTCATTTTCTTTAAAATCCAAAAAAAGAAAAAGAAACAAAAATGAATAAAAATATATGTGTGTGAATGGATGTGTATCCTTGTATATCTTCTTAACCCCAAACTTTTCCACTCGCCAAAAAGTTTTTCCACTCTAGCCCCCGTCTGTTTGTGGATAGAGTTTCGTGTCGAGGAGAAAAATGTTTTTAATTTAAAATATCACCGCGACCCTTTCACGGGACCACTCTTCGCCGTGTCCAACATGCCGGACAGTCCAACATGGAAGTTAACTCACTTAAGGATACTTAAGGAGTTAAATAGGCAACATTTCCCATTTGGGAAATTTGTTTATATTTTTTTTTTTTTGTTCCTTTCTTCTCATTCCCGTTTTGTTTTACGAGAGTCTTGCTGTGTGCATTTCATTTTGCGCTCCTTTACCTGCCAGTTAATAATTTTTGTTTCTTAAGTAGACAGGCAAAGTCTTGCAAACAGGACTAGGACATTTCGTATTTTTCTTTTCTTTTTTTTTTGTAATTAAAAATGCAAAGGACCTTTTGCAGTAGGCAGCGCTGCGGATGGTGAAGAATGTACGCGTAAATCAGACAGGAAACGGGCGAAGAAGCGTTTACGACAGAAATTAAATCGGATTAACTGTTAAGTACAGCAACAGTGCTGAAGGATGTGAAATGATAAAAAAAAAAAACTGAAATAGAATCCACAAACTTTGGGTATATAAAACGAACAACTGTCTACGTAGTTTGAAGTGGTTTGGAGTGGCCCGACTTTGTGGTCACTTCCTACAGAGTAGACACTGTCTTTTCTATCACTTTTGCATTCAAATTTAAGGGACAACGTTTAAACTTACTTTAGAGTGCTTCAGACTTTGAGTAAACATTTCGTTTCATGTCACCACCTGCCTGTCAAAAAAGAAGCTCTAATTTGGAGATGAAAAACTTATCTGCTGGCCCTAGAAAAGCCGTGACAGATAAGCCCAAGTTTGCCTCTTACAGCCAATGCGAAAAGGATGTCCCATAAAACGGAATCAAGAGCAATCATTTTGTCAAGACAAGCTCGAGATAGGCGGACAAGTAGTCAAGAGTCAACAAAAAGGTAAGATTTGTGTTTTGATCGTCTTCACTTTCTTAGAGTACCTACAGTGCTTTAGTGAGAAGTTCCAAAAGGACAAACATCCGAGCCTCGATATTTAAGACGTTCACGACCCGTAGTATTACAATGTTTCCAGACTCATGGCATCTAAGCCTGATACATCGTATATCCTCATCCTCGCTGGTCTTGGGAGTTCTGATTCATCAGTCCTAGGTTGTGTCACTTGGTCAGGAAAACTCGGCCTTGCTTCTTGGAACCATTCATGTTGTGCGGGTCAAATTTGTTAAAGAATGGAACAGACCAACTTCGAATGTTAGATTGAGAAACATGTTCATGACAGATAACACCCTCTGAGATTTGTCATTGCCAGCCGACAGGTAGTTCCACGAAAGACTCCGATGGGCTGCACTTTAAAGTCAACGACTAGATTGAAGAATTCGACTAATAAATGTTTGGTCTGACTTAGTGTTGCTACCAGTCCAGAACTCACACTGGTAGCTGCCGACTTGTGTGATGCAAGGTCTTCTTTGGCACATTTACCAGGGATATGTCTCGGTATTTGAGCTTTGGATGCCTAAGAAATAGGGAGGCATTGACTGGGACTGGCTGACATCAACATAGATAGCCTTCAGCTGGTTCTGCGGGTAGTATCCCTGGAGAAAGACAGATCCTGGTGGTAACACAAAGGACCTTATCTGGTCTAAGTGAGGTTGCACCTGCAGCCTGCCATTCCTACCTAACCTACCTGGGACACCTAAATTGTGTTCATTTTACCCCCAAACGACAGTAGCGTTAAAAAAAAAACCTTCTCCAAACCTCCAAAGAACCTTATATGGGCTACTTCGACATATTCAAAGCCTAGACCGATAAAAACGTGCAAGAATAAGTCAAGTCTATTGAAAGGAGGTTGTGGCAAATGAGCTCTTCATGGGTCAACAGCAGCATTTTTTGCAATGAAACTGGTTCTCCAGGTTGAAGATTTTACCGTCGTTGTAACTTTCAAGCTTTGGATAACATTTAAGATCACGACCCGAAAAGTTCACAGACTATCAGCGTGCCCAAGCTCGAAGGAGGTCGGAAGGCTGCAGTGTCTCAGGCAGAGACTGTTCACTAGTCGGGAACCCATTAAGTTAACTAAGGAAGTATGTCTAGGTAGCTTTACCAGCAAATAATTGTCCTTTTGAGTATAAGGGTTGCATTCTACTGTGGCATCAAGCCATAGTCCCCTTAGCTCGGCGTTAAGATGATGGAAGTACTATGTTCGGTACAGTGCTTGGCTGGGAAGGCTCCTCCTTTTTATCTCGTTTGCTACTAACTAACGACCATCCAATGGAGCTTGAGGTTGCTTACGCTGATAAATGTTATTCTGCTTGTCAAGGGCAAACATGGATCCAAAGAATCTGTCCATTTTGAGTCCATGGTGTCCTGACTAACTAAGGTATTAGGTAAGTTTAGGTTGGGCCGCTGTTCCCTCTGAGCAGGGACCCACATAGGCCAGAAGAAAGGCCCGCGTATAGAAACCGGAAACTAGCCTCAGAAACCTCACGTGTGGAATTTCCTATAGGAGAGGAGGCGCTAAGGCATACAGTTTTGCATTTAATACAAAGGCCACCTTTAGAAAGTCACACAACTCGAGGAGAAGTAATCATAAGGTTTGAGTAGGCTTGTGGATGGCTAAAACCAAGACGACAAGGCTAGCTGATAGGTTACACATCTCAGTGACGAGTCGATTGCTTAAGAAACGTACTACAAGTCTCTATTTTTACGCAAATCTAACGAAGAACAATCCTTAAATGATGCCATATCCTTCGTTATAAATAATTCCTCGTCAGCCACTATACACATTCAAAAAACCCTCTCTTACAATGCCAAGTCCAACTAAAGCCGATAAATTGTTTAAATTTATGTTTAGCAACCCACACGTGTCGTCCAGCACCGCACAAATCTTTAAAAAACCACCCACAGCCGATAGTTATTCACCCACTATCATTTCCAGTCCCCATCAAGGAGAAAAAAAAAGACAAAATCCTTACCCAACAAGACAGCCGGCCGACTTGCCGGTGAATTCAATCAGCAGCACCCAGCCAGCCACAGTTTAAATGATCCGGAAAATTCAATGTACTCGTCAAATCACACGCCCCAAGAGCGCATCGAAATTGTGCCTAAGGGCCATCATAACCATCATTCAGAGTCTGCTACTGCAAAGCCAATACGTACACATAACCGGTGATCCTTGCTTTTTTTTTTGTTCCCCCTTTTCCTTTTGTCCAGCTTTAGACACAATTTTTCTGCATTTCAATGATAAACCTATTTTTTGTACAGGCTTTCGTCGAACAGGAGGGAGGCATGCATGGGAAGGTCCCAAATCACTCAATGCTAAAGGTCAATATATTCGTCCTTATGCCACTTTTCCAAATTGCGAATGTACCGTCAATGTGTGAGTGTGTGTGTATGCTCTAGAAGCCCAATGAAGTGCAAATGCCGCTCCATTGAACTACTTGTGTTGGAATTGGCACTGGGACTGCGGTCAAAATGTGAATTTTCAAGTCTCGTGTTGTCGTGTTCCAACACTGGACATGCGACACTTTCCTTCCAGTTGTGTGATTCCTTCAAACACACACGTTTGGGGAACTACAAGAAACCAAACTGAAGGAGGAAAATTTATGGTTTTTCATTTGAGTGCCATTACTTTGCGGTTATCCGTCGTCGTCAGATGGAGTGGGGGAATTTTTTTTTTTACACTTTAAGGATCAGAATCAGGATAAGGAGACTTTGGCACATCGAAGCAGACGGTTTCATGTTTATTTACCCACCCATGTGGATGGCTAAACATTTCGATATTAAATTTTGTGGTTTGTGATTGAAGGCGAGGTCGGGGTTGATTCCTTCAACTGCCAGACATTTGATATCCTTTAGTACCACGTGTGGCATGTGACCAGCTGAGATTATAAAATATTGCTTAAGTTATTGGAATGATAAGGTGATAGTTTGACTAGAAGTCTGATAGGTGGCATCATGACTAAGTGGAAAATGATGGCAAACTTGAGGAAGAGGATGATCATTAGTTGCTAGTTGGTGAAGCAGCTATCAGTTCAACAAATGGTGTTGCCGGGCTACCAAAACCATTCGTCATAACACAACTTTTTGACACAAGATAACTATTCTGCCAGTTGCTATCTAGAGAACAATCTTGAGGCAGTGTTTCTCAATATAAAGCCTACAGACTACTTCATAGAAGCTATCTTTACAACAAGTCTTCCAAAACCTTTAAGACCTTAAAAGTTTGTCAATAGCAGACCTACATTGAGCTAAAATGTACCTTCTGATGGAGTCTGGTAGATCACCCTTTGGATAAGATGGACAGCTGTTCTTCAACGCAACAAGACTCTTAAAACGACCAAACCTTGATAAAGCCTCCCGTACCACATGTCTAACGTGCTGTTGGCAATCAAGGAATCCGTTCTTAGATATCCATGACTCGGATATCAACTTCAATGCATTTGAGACAAAATTCCGTCCGTTTAGTCTGAGAGCCGTTAGGAGACGACAAAAAAGTTCGAATCTCTCTTACAAAGACCAAGTTGACCACAGATGCAAGGGGCCTTGGTCTAGAAGATTGAAAAGAGTTCGTATGGAATCGAAGACAGTGGAATACTGGAATTTCTCAAACAGAGATCCCCCATGGGTGGGAGGTAAGAAGGTTAGGCTAGGTAAAGTTCCAGTGACCAGATTAATCGCTTGTGATACCACATTGATCAGGAACTTAGTTCAGAAACTACTCGCAGAATCAGCCGGAGTTTACTACGAAGCACTGGAGGCTAACTATACTGGTATCAGCCAGTTTGTTAAGATTGTGGAAGAAGCTCGCTTCTAAGTAGGCTTTACTTTCAGCTGAAAGGGCTGGACACGTACAGAGAAGATGAAGAATTGTTTCTTCATCCTCCTTATTGAAGCAGATTCTGCCAAAATGATTAAAAAGGAGGAAGAGCAGTGTAAACTCCACAAATGACACCCTAGTGGAGATTCGACGAAGGATAACCTTAAGAAACCGCTGCTACTTTGGTTTGCCCAAACAACTTCTAACTCGAAGGTCCAAAATCATGCTCGACAAAACCCTGATCTTACCAGTCCTACTTTATGGAGCTGAATGCTGGACGATAAGTAAGACAACGGAGCAGATCTTGGGATCCTTCGAAAGAAAAATTCTACGTTGAATATTTGGTCCTGTCTGCGAGGAGGACGAATGAGGGAGAAAATATAACCGCGAACTCTACGAGCTGTACAAAGATGTGGATGTAGTCCGGAAGGCAAAAGTCTGTCGACTGCACTGGCTTGGTCAAATCGAGCGAATGGACGAGAAGGCTCCAGCTAAGAGGATCTTTGAATCCCAGCCATCTGGTTCAAGAAGAAAAGGAAGACCGCACTCGCGGACGCCAGAAACCTTGGTCTAGTAAACTGGAAGCAGCGTGCCCGGGACCGTGAAGGATGGAAAGCGGCATTAGTTCAGGCTCAAGCCCTCCAAGGGTCGCTGGCCTGATAAGTAAGTTAGTAAGAGCAGTGTCCCGTGTTTACACGGTTCAGGTTTTCCAAGTTAAGCCAAATCTGTTTAGTGATGAGGCAAGTGGATCCATCCGTACCGTTGTAGCAGCCAGCAAGTGACGGGAGGTACATAAAGTAGGTTATGGACATTTCCAGCGACATAGAAACAAACCACAGTTGTTGAGCTTGTTTTCGTCTATCTTTCTACGGCGGTGCTGCGTTCTCTTCTAGTTTGGACAGTCTAATGTTCTTACCACTGAACTACGGGCTTAGAAATGGAACTGTGTCCACCCTGTGCCAATGCTCTGACAAATGGACAAATTAAAATGAATTTCAAGGCTCCGACATTAATCCCTGAAAACAGGCAACAACAAGCCTATGAGACTACAATTTGTCACAAGAAGCCATCCTCCCTTCATCATTAACTACATCAGTGATACTATCTCGTCCAGGATAATATTTGAAACATTCTTCCTAGCCATCAGGATATCGTTCTCCTCCTTTGATCTTTGAAATTTTATGAAAATCCAATTCGTCCTCATTTTGCAATCAATCCTATCCGTCCAGCGCAGCTACTCATCTGAGCATAAGCAGTTCCCATCAATCGTTTACAATTCATCATCATCTCTCTTCCCCTCCCTCGGTTCGAGATATGAAATCATTTCAATTTTGGCAATTTACCTTCTGCCCAATGAAATTTCCAAATTGGTTCTCTCCTTCATGGACGAACTACTGAAAGGTCCTTTTCTCGGTTTCGTCTTCACTTTTTTTTTTTTGACTCTCTTTCTCTCTTTGATTCTCTTTAGTAATTCCAATTCAATTGTGATTTATTGATGAAGAGCCATGAAGGTCCTCCCCTCAAAAAAAAATCTCCAGCTTTACGGGACGAAAAATGATGAAAATCCTTCGGACCGGTGTTGGCATGTTCTACGTGCCCACCACTCAATATATGTGAGAGTAGTACGTGCCATCAAAATATCCAAAAAAATAAAAAATCTAAAACTACCTAGATACTCAAAGACTGGTCGCCTCACATTGACACAGAGGGATATCCGTTGAATCCCTCTGTGCCATTCAAAGTCAGCCACCCGATTGAAAACTGAAAAAACCCAGAGTGAAACCGGTGTGCCACTTGATTTATGTTTGAATTTTAATGAAAGGATATCTCATAGGATTCCAAAACGAATTGGCAAGACGAAGATTTTATATTCCCTCCTGGATGGTACATATACTGCTAGATCTACTGCTCTGATGGTTGGGGCCAGAATATTCGAAATTCCTATCCTGGCCAACTCAAAACTATGATTGGCTATGGAGATTATTTTCCAATGATGGCTTTGGGAGATCCCTTCTGTTCTGTGGAGGGGCGGGTGGATTTTGTGTGCTCTGGTGGAGCTTCAAAATAGGTTATTGAGTAAACTGTACGTTTCTTTTTTTTTTTTACTCAAGGATATCCGGAAGTTCCTATACGTCTGTATTGACTAATGAATGCCTTTTTGAATGTTTGATTTTAAATTAGATTTATTGATTCTTCAATGGATCGAGGCAAGTTGGAAAATTGTTGTGTCCTTACTTGTTAGACTTCGCCTTATCTTTTAAAGCAGCTAACATTTATTGTATAAAGTATCATCTTCGACTTTATATCTCCAAAGACCCTTCTGGATCAGGAATTGTTGTCACTGCCGGCATTACAACCCAGACAATGATGACAATTCAACTCAACAATCTGAAAACTTAACCAGAAATCACCGTCATCCTTCTGACAGTCTTATTCGGCGGTTTTGACATCTGATTCATGGAAGCAGCAAGTGGCTCAATCAACCTTAATAAGTCCTGAGCAGAATCTGTAAAGCATTTCTTAATCTTCTTAAGAACATTCATTTTCTTGGCTGTCTTTCACCGTTCACAGTCCTATTCAGGTACCGAAAATGTTGATCACAAATATACCCTTGAGCTGAAGGTTTAACAGTTTAACAAGGGCAAACAGCATCTTCAAGCTTTTTAAATTTACAGTCAGGGTGGTCCTGAGCCTCAATTTATAAGCGTCTCAAGCCAGCAGTTTCGCATGCCAAATTAGTTGAAGATCACTTTCAATTGCGCGTGCCACCTGAGTCGCGGTCTTCCTCTACTTAAAAAGCCTCTTTAGTCATTAAAAATATTCGCAAGGGCTATCTGGCTATTGAATACGTCAGCAATCTCCGCTTTATAGATCTCAACTTGTCTATCCGTGAGGTAAATCGTTTCTAGCTACCTTAGTTTAAATGTGAAACCTACTAGAATAGCCTGGTGGACTTCTTTGAAAAACAGGAAGTTTCAAGCAAGATTTAAGCAGAATTAAGCAGCCCTAGGGAAACCTTAACATATATGGATTCGTCTGCAATATCGTAGAAGACATCTTCAAGTGTCGAAGATAAGCATACCGCTCTGGACCCTTAACAAACTTACATCAGCATCACTGAGATTATCTCCGACAGAGTATACTACTAGACTGAGTTCCTTAACCACGATTCCATTGGACATCCTGGAACTCTTAGCAAGTTCAAGGATGAAGTCGGTACCAGAGTTTTCTCATCCTCTTCTGGGAACTTTGTCCTAGTGGTGTTCTATGGAACAATTCCTCATCCATTGTGGACAAGACTTATCTGTAATGGCACCTTTTCCAGGATCTCGAAGAACTGTCCAGCAAGTCCGTGCGTGACATACACAGATTCATCAGCGCTGCAGGCTGGCTTGATAGAGTTTAGAGCTGCAACTCCTAGGGCTCACATTCACCTAAGTGTGACGGTGGAAGGACTTCCTTCCCCGTCAAACCTTCGACCCAACCTAACCTATCTCTAATGGAAATATCACAAGGTTTGTAAAGACCTTGAAGATACGAAACCAACTGTCTTCGTGTTCCGAGACTCGAGTCAACTTCCTTCGATCTGCCGTCAGCACCTTTCTGGCGGAATAATAAATTTTCAACGATCTCATCAAACCCTTTACTAAACACAAAAAGATTTCCAGGTGGTGGAGAATCTTCCCGTGTCCAATAGAGAGATCACTACATCTATACTCAAAGGGCGCTCCACATCCATTCATAACACCGTCACTGAAGCCTCCACACTGTTGTAGTTAATGGCAGCCTTTGTAGGTACTCTCAATGCAGCGCATTTCATGTGGAAATAATGGCGATTCACATTTTAAAAAACCGCCAAGCAGCCTTTAAATTTTAAGAGTCCCTCCGGATACCTTGAAAATTTGCTATAGACTGCCGCCCATCTCTTGACAAGATGGTTGAGCGATTCAATATTCACCTACACTGGGCACCATAAAGACGTACAGTGATGTCGACGAAGTCACCAGGGGTTGTACTACAAGACCAATTTCTCCACATATGAGGAAACAAAGTATCTCAGCAATCAGCAGGACTAACCTTTAAATGGTCCAATAGTACCACATGCCAGACTATCAAGCAGATTTGGACCAAACTAGATTTAAAATGCTCTAAAAGTTCTAAGATTACCTGGTTTGCAAGTTCATTGACTCCGAGTAGATTCTGAAGTCTTCACCCTTCATCTTTGAATTTCTTGTGAACCCTACTTTAGTTAAGTTTTCCCCTGAAAAAAGCTCTACTTAAAGATTTAAGTCGTGTATAAGCCAAGCGATGTCAGACTGTTCCTTACATCACTGATTATACCAACTCCTGCTATTTGTCGGACTTTTGTAAGTGCTTTCTAGTCTGCGGACCCTTCTATAGCTCGCCACCTTAATACTTACTTACTATTCAGGCCAGTGACCCTAAGAGGATCTGAGCCTGAACTAATGCCGCTTTGTATCTTTCATGGATGGACCTTAATAGACCCTCGTACATAAGAGCTAGGTCTAAGTTACAACCTTTAAAGGTGATAGTTGCTTTCATTGCTCTTTTCGCTTGACAACATTGTCGGCTTACTCTACCAATCTTCCATTGTGCACCAGGTTTCGTCATAGTAGCGCAGATAATACATCGCCTTGAGGGATACCTCTGCTTAGATGGTAGAGATAAATAAAAACAATCACGACCAGGTGACATACAAAGTCAACAAAAAGTTTAAAAAAAAAAAATCTTTAGAAAATCGAAAAACAATAACCTCTCTCTCTCTCCGGAACTCCATACAATTCCCCGTGTAAGTACCCAGATTTTCTAACCATCATTCCCTATCTCAAAAGCTTATGCAAATATTAAATTTTTTTTAGTAAACATAAACATTTAGGTGCGAATTAATTGCAAAAACACACCAATATTCATGTTTTTTAATTGCAAAACAATATTTCTCGCAATTTGTGTGATAAATTTTTGAATTTAATTTAAAAAAAAAATTAAAAGCCATCACTTTGGCTACACAACACGAATGTGTGTTGAATGAATATTCATTGAAAAGAGGGCCACAGTGTTGGAATCCAATCAAAAAGGGGTCATTGCAATGCCTAGACTCGTAAATATAACAAAAAACAAAAAACAAAAACGAAACAATACGCTGTTTATTGCATGAATAATTTATTTTATTTTATTTTTTTGAATGTTTTTTTTTTTTTTTTTTAAATTTTAAATATATTTTACTTTAAACAATTGAATTGAGTTCAAATGAAGTGGAGAGTGAGTAAAATCAACAAATGAATTTAATTTCAATTCTCTTCTTCTTGTTTCGGTTAATAACTGAAAACTCGTTATTACATAAAAGTAGGTTTTTTATATATATTTGCATTTGTCAACTTTTATTTGCATTTAATTTGTTTTTAAAAAAATTAAATTACTGCGGAAATGAGTGTACAAGCCGTTGATGTTTATGCTGTGTGACGTCAAATATTTATACATATTGCGGTTTGATTATAATAAATTTAAATTTATATTTATAAAGACGAAAAATGCAAAACGCCTTAGGGGCATTCTGACCGCTTTATGTCCTAAATGAGGATGAGAATTCTTGTATAATTTGTATAATTTTATGATGCAACAAATTGGTGTGAATCATGATGTTTTGATAGACTGGCAGCACTCTTTAGGAAGAGTTTGGCTTTGGGTCTTGCTTAAAACTTGTTAAGAGCTAGTTATGTATCATTTGCAACCCTTGAGAAGAATGCCGGAGACGGAATCTAGAAAACTGAACTAAAAGCATTGAAACGTAAAATTCGTCAGAGAATGACCTATAGACTGTACGTCGGCTATCTACCGCCGAGACCGAGCCGTACCACACGAATGTGGAATGATCTACATAGCGCTGTGTTCCTTCATCACTACAACCCACAAGCATTTGAAGCCAACGTGCATCGGTACATCCTTCGCCATCCCGTTTAAGGGTCGTCATAATCCCTTTAGCGCGCGCTTATTATAAAAAAAAAAAAAAAAAGAATAACATTCCAGCTGTCAGATCCTTAGACAAGACTAATCTGCTTGCTGCCTACTTTGCAATAAGATCCTAGCCTCCAAATTGTCCCTTGTTTCTGCCAGTATCCAAGGGCGTCGATTTCTTCACAGGACAAATCCACTTTAGCACTCGCACCTGGAGGTCTCAAAGTTGAAAAATCCCCTTGACAAGATGGCATCCTAATCTAAGTCCCTAAGAGGTGTACTTCCACGCTTGCACAACCACTGCGTAAGCTGTTCCATCTGTTCTACTTCTCTAGTCTCTTTCAGAGTAGATGGAAACAAAATTTTACCAGTCCATCCCCAAAGAGGGCGAATCTTTTCCTCCCTCCAATTACCGACCCATTGCACGTCCTTTCTTTCCAAGGTCATCTCCATTTACGAAAACTCTTAAGTGACCGCAAATGTGGTTTTTTGACAACAGGTCCACGAACATATCTCACAGAGAATCTCTTCATCTCTTGTAAGAAGCGAAGATTGCTGCGCTTGATATTTCAGAGGCATTTGACAGACTTTGACATCAAGCTCTTCAATTCAAGTCTTTAGTTCACAAAGAAATGCCGGCTCCGGCTGTCTTCCTCATTTTTTTTTTACAAATTATCCCTTGTCGGCAACTTCTTATCCAATCCATTCTTTCACTGACACAGACTCAGTTTCTTTTTTTAATTTCCTAACTCACGTCCCTCATGGCAAACTCATTAAATTTTAACCTTATTGGATTTATGGCTTCCAAAACCCAAAGCTGTCTTGGTTTCTTCATCGTCGAAGTCGAAAAACTCTCCATCTTCGGTGTGTTAACAACGATCTTCGTTAAAACGATCACTTTTTCACGAAAAGTGTAACGAAATGTCTAAGCTTCAAACTTTAAAGCGTTCAGGCGCTAAAGCTTGAGTACTTTGTCCACATATAGTCTGGTGCGCTAAAAACCGTGCTGCGTAGGTAGGTAGGTAGAAGTGGTTGAAACTAGTGAACCTGCCAGGGACACAAGAAGCGCGGACACGCTGTTTTGATACCACAACTCACGTGACATGGATGTTGCTGGGGGTAGCTGAGAGTGCAGTTTTCAGATCCATCCTGTGAAGTTAAGAAAATTGATAATGTTGCAGAATTGTATGTTAGAAATCTCAGAAAGGGGTTTCCGAGAGTGCGCTGTCTGACTCTGGCAAGTGCCGGGCAGTCACAAAGAAAGTGTAATAACATTTCCTTTTCGTGTGAATTGTTGCAATTATGGCAGCGGGGGTTGAACGGGATGCCTTACTTAGCAGTATGTACAAACCGTGCTGCATATTCGAGACAGAATTCAAAAATGTCCTTGAAGACTTATAGCTGAGAGAAATTATATCAACTCGCTTAGTGAACGACTCCTTCTTAGTAGGAATCACTGCTGTACGTACAAATCCATGCATCGTTTAGCCGGTTGGATGTAACGAGATATGACCAAAATTCAATCCAATCTCTATCGAATGATCGAACGGATGTTAAGGGATTTAGGTGGAGCTTCGTCAAACAGCATTTTCCAGCGATATATGCTCTTGAACCCATGACACCAATGGCATTGCGGCTGTCGAATTACTACACCTCGATAGAGACATAGCCTCCGACATTCATGAACATGCGTAACCAAGCCGACTATTGACTAATACTGAACAACAAATCTTACCTCTTCCCATTTTAATTGCTGTTATTGAATGTCAAACATTTTGTAAACTCGTCGAATAAAAATTCCCACTTCTCCGCCCAATCACTGATCTAAACAATCACTACCAACGCTGTACTTAAGTCCGATCGCAATCTTAAGGTGATGCTTTACAAAAGCCAATACCTTTCACTTAAACTCAAGAGCGTTGATAGAACAATGGATACTAAAACTTCAAAGCATACAGCCGTCACGGTGTGTGTCGAAACTGTCGGGGTCATTAAAGTTCAATTAGAGTCACTCTTCATTCTAGAGGAATGTCTTACTAAACAATGTGACTAACACCATAACCTTAATGAAAGTAAAATTTATAAAAAAAAAAATTAATAAAACCCTTTGTGTTAAAATTTAAATTTTTTAAAACTCACCTACTGCACTAATTCCCATGCAAATTTTATTAATTTTAAATATATTAGCTTGGAATAATAAAACAATTTTTTTTTAGACACACAACCATAGATGGATGTATAACCTTTCAGCTAAAATCTGCCGTTGAAATCTAAAATGATGAATTATTATTGTGATTTCTTTCTAAAAATAGATGGAACTACACAAGAAACAAAAATTGTATCTTAGCAGTGAGAATGGACTATGACTAACACACTAACGAGCTATTCATCGAGGAGCTATTTATCCATCATTTGTGATCCAGTTCAAATGTAAATAAGCAAATTTCAAGTTTATTAATAAATTTTTTCATTAATTTATAAATCTATACAAAGATTGTCTTTTTTTTTTTTAATTTATCAACATTTGTCTATTGAACTGTTTGTGGTTTTACATATTTTGTTTGAAATTCATGTAAAAGTTTCAAGTGTTGATTGGGCAATTTCCTCTTCCTATGTCAACCATTTTGAGATGAAATGCATTACGATGGCTTTCAACTTGAAGATTGTTAATTTAAACTCTACGTCACGATCTATGGTAAACCTTGGTGATATCTAGGCCTACTGACCTCAATTTATCATGTTGATGAGAGCATTGCTTCCTTTCTTCAGACAGGTAGCCGGTTAAAATTCACGTCGGACGCTGTTGAATGACGGTCACATAGAAAGGTTTTTTTTTTCTTTCATAAGGCACTTTCATAAAAGCTATAAGTCGGTAGTAGATGTCGCTATGTTAATCGAGACAGACCACTTGATTTGGTGCCCTCTGGATTTATCTACATCTCTTCCCTGACCACGATCCCTTTATGATGGAATCTACTGAGAGCCTAAAATATCATTTCTTTTGCTAGTCAGTGGCGGAATTTCACACAATATATGTGCAGCTGTGTCCCTTTTCTCTAGAAGGGGGTCCATCTCTTTAGAAGCGGTTTCCATGCAATGTGGGCAACGCTTCTACGCATTAGACAGTTTTTCCTGACATACTTAGAACTTCTGTACTGGTGCAGTCGGCAGACGTTTTAACCACAATTTTGGCTTGCCTGCATTCCCGCACCCTTTCCAAATTTCTCCGATGTTCATCCGAGCCCACTTTTCGATCATGTCTTCCACCATTCCTCTATCTAGGACAGCGTAAGGTCTAGGACCAAAAACCTGCTTCGAAAGAGTGTCCCGCCTTTTCATTCTGTTACATGGCTGCAGTTTAAAGATCACGCAAGCGCGGACGCCAGAAATCTTGGTCTAGTAAAGGCGAAGCAGCGTACCCGGGATCGTGAAGGATAGATAGGAAGCATGCATTAGTTCAGGCTCAGACCCTTCAAGGGTCGCTGACCTGATAAGGAAGTAAGAACATGCCTGCGTTTGAACACATTCCATTGCCAGTGATGTGTCTTTTCCATGCTCCTGATTGCTACTTAGATGTCCAATACGATTATGTCCACCGCGCATGAGACTATCACGAAACAGCGTGCGTAACAGTGCCAACATTTGGGCTTGGTATACTGATGTAGATTCTTTGAAAGATACCTGCTCCCGCTCTACCATCTTTCATTGACCCATCCATAAAGATGGTTAAGTCTCTAAATCCTCTGTTCAGAAGCAATTTATTCCTCAATAGTGCTGTGGTGCCCTTCGGTAACCCTAACGCTCTCTTTCTGTCAAGATTCAGCTGTCAGTTTAGACGCTCTGTTTGAAAAATCAAAAACTGACCAAAACTTCACCACAAATCCTGGAGAAGACTCAAGAAATCTCTTGGGAAGATCTGAACAACTTGGACAGAGGCATTATCATTACACCATCGCCATCTATAGGACGCCACCTCTAGGATGCTGTTACCCACGGTTAAGCTTGGAAAAGAATAACGCAATGCTCCTGGTGTTGGTGATGCTACGTGATACCACAATAGACCTACATTTTTGACTAAGTGTGTCTCATCCTAGGCCCAGGTCCACCCCGGACTGTTGCGCCATCTTAAGTCAGAAAGTTAGTGTCTCTACCTAAGCGATGACAGCTACCTAACCCAACAAAACCTAACCGTGGAGCAGTTTACACGCTGGAGGCACCATCGGACTTTATTACGAAATTAACCTGGACCCTAAGTTACCGTCAGAGGCACATAGATCTCAAAGGGATGTGGTTCCAACAGGATGGTGCAACGTACCGAAGCAATCGAATTATTGAAACAAAAATTCGATGATGAGGTTATTTCAAGGCTGGTCTTCAAAATCGTGTTACTTAATGCCTTCAGATCCTTTTCTTATACACGCCCTCACTGGTTTATGCATCGACATTTGCCGCATTGAAAGCCAACATTAGTCGTGTCTCTGATGGCATAAAGCCACATTTCCCACAATTGTTTGCATTTATCGATCAAAGAACATCTTGAACATCATCGACTTCCAGTTTAACGCTCTAAAATCATCCTCAAGTACATCAAACAAGGGCCTCTTCACATCAACGTACACCCACTGTAACACTCCCAAGAGAACTACTTCACAACGGATGTTGATGATTGAAGTTCTTTATTAAAAATTCCTCACCACACTTCACCACTCACTTATGCGGTGTTAATTAATTTTCCACAATATGTTCTTACACCCAACCAACCCCACACCTTCGCTGGCTTACACTATAATTCCTTGTTAACTGTTGTTACAATGTGTATACTTATACAAATCGCTCCCCTTTGAGTACGTAAATAATTCGTAGAAATCGTGATCCACTTACCGTTGCCGCCCTATAGCATCCTCCCACACATCCCCAGGCAGGCCCTATACACCCGTTTACATATTTTAAGGGCAAAACAAACGAAAAAATAAAAATAAAAGGAGAATCCAAAGGAATCGATTTTGATTAGGTTTCTTAATTTTGAGGTGGTCCTGCCTTTTGCATGTATATAGGGTACCTAGTACCTACTTCTGCAAGCTTCAAGGATGTGCGTAGATTAACCACGTGCGCAAATAATATTTCCGTGTCTGTTGAAATAATAAATTTCCCAGCAGAGAATTTTCATGAAAATTTTTCATCACACACATGTATACACACATGTGTACGAATTTTTTGTCCTATATGGTGCGTACTCACTAGGCACAGGATGTGTCTTTATTGAGTCACACAAGTTGAGGGGGATGTCTCGTGACAAGGTGGGTAGTAAACAAATGACTTGCGATTTTCCATTTTCTTCGAAGAAAATTTTCAAGAATAAGTTCGGCAGACACAGCATGCATGCGAAGTCTCTTGAGTGGAAGAGGTTGAAGGTGGAAACACAAAAAAAACCCGGAAAATTATTTCCACGTACATACGTTACGTACGTATATCATACGTTGAGCTTCCTTTGTTTTTATTTTCTTTTGAGGTGAAAATAAATTTAATAAAAATGTGAATTGCTTGCTTGTGGGCACTTGGTGGGTTTCTCAGAGGCTACCACTTAGATGAGGCGCATGTTTTTAGCATAAAGTTACTTAACGACGCAAAAACCTACGAGAAGTCCTTGAAATGTAAAACAATCACAACGAAAATGTTAGAGAATCACAGGACTTGCATAATTTCCTGTTTCACAAGTTAGTTGAGGTCGCCATCTTCCTCCATTGTGGCGTACACCCGCTCTACATGTCTCAGCTATCTTAGGACTCCTGGACTAGGTCGATGTCGTAGAACGGCTCATACCACTCCCATCTCTATGCAGACGTGATCGTCTATCATCCTGAAAATTTTTCTCTCAAAACTACCGAGAGCAACCTCGTCCAGTTTTGACAAAGTCCATGTCCCTGCTCCATAGAGATAGAGAACTGGTATGGATGAGGATCTTGGTCTTGCATGGAGCCACTTTTGTCATTCGAGAGAGGTCTTTACCACTTAATCGTCTTCTTAGTCTAAAAAAACAGTGATTGGCAAGAACGTTTGATCTCAGCGCTGGAGTCTCTTATAGCAGAGCCTAGATAGACAAAGTCCCCAACTGCATCGAAGTCTGAGACGTCGGTGTTGGTTGTTCTCTGCATGTATGCACTTTGTTTTGCCCCTGTTGACCCTAAAACACATCTTTGCCGCTTCCATTGTAATGCTCACGAACACATCTTCTCTCGATTATGTCAATAAATACGGTAACGTATGCGGGTAACTTGGCAGTCTTTTGAAAGATTGTGCCTCTGTTGTTGGCGTGAAAACTCTGCACAAGTCTTTCAAGAACGATGTTGAAGAAGGTCCTTACCGACCTTTATGAAACAGTGCGCATTCACCATCGTCGTACATCCATCCTGTACAGGCGGACAGGATTGGCAACTCGTCTCTATAAATGCAGTCTTCTACGCACTTAAAGTCGATAAAAAGGTCTTCCCTAGCCTGAAGTCGCAATTAGATTGTTGACAAATTGCTTAAGGCGCTCACACAATACAGTAGAAATGATCGAACTTTTGAGAAGACTTATGCCTCTACGTTTGACGAAGTTTCGAGGGTTTTCCTCTTCATCGGACAAGCTTCCATCGGACCATATTTTACAGACGACTTGGACTTGGTAAGGAGCATACACCAACTCCTTACCAAGTCCGCACCAGCTACTATAAAATAACTTGGCAGCTAGGCCGTCAGCATTTTCCATCTTTATTGAACTTCAATTTAGATGAAGCTCTCTTTACTTCATCCAAGCCGGTTGGATGTAATTGTTGGCTTCCATCGTTCATATTGAATGCTTCATCCTGCCAGTCCTCGCCGGTATACAGTCCACAGAATTGATTCTTTCAAATACTCCTGACAAGTCCGAAACCAATGAAAATCATCTTAAGTCCACAGGGTATCATGGTTGATTCAGAAAGACTCACAGTAGAAGCAGCTTTGTTTGGCTTCGAAAGTTGACTCCAACTGTTCTTCGATTCGCTTCAACATTACTCTAGCCTTCATAGAATGAGCCTCTTTCGAGCTTCCAAAGACTTAATTTCTTGCCTCACGAGTCGGTGCAGCCGAAGATTTTTGCTCCGAAGAAGACGGTCTTAATGTTGCTTCGTTGCGAAGTCTTGTCGCTTCGAATAGATCATTTGAACTCAGAACAGAGACAGTATGACCTAAAGGATTCAACAGCTTTCGTAGAGCTTCAACTGCCTTTTTTCTGCTTCTCCAACGAAGATATTGCTTTTTCATGTTCTCCAGGACGCTTCAAAAGACAAACTGAACACATTGAATCTCTAGACATACACTCGTTCAATAGTTTTCTATGTCCCGTCTCATTAGCCTTCCGTATCATGATGCTCTTGGAGGTTTGCTAACAAATTACTCAACGTCTCCATTTCTTTTGTTTTGAACGGAAAATAAAAATTACTAATATCAACTTTCTAATGATTATTTCAAAGTTTCCCCTCCCCCCACAGTCTTCAGTTCACAGTCCACAGTCCACAGTCCACAGCCACTATCACAAAGGCCGAGTACCCTCCAACTTTTGCCACTAACGAGCTATATTAAGCAAATGACCAATTCTCTGTTTCTTTTCTGTTTGCCTTTGGCCCCAGCCTCATCCGCGATTCAGACGATATCCTAATTTATTCATCCTGATTAATATCCTTCGTCTTCTTTTCTCGCTCCTTTCCATGTCTGCACATGACTCACAAGGACCATCTAACAAGGGTGAGCTTCCGAAAAAAAAAAAAACTTTTTTAATCAAATTTAATTGATTCGATTTTTTTTCCGTTTGCATCTCTCCTCCATCACCGGGACGAACTTTACTTTAATTTATCTTTAACGGTTTCATACACAACTGTCATCTTCTCATACCCAAAGGAATTGTATAATTACAACCCAATGTCACGGTGTCCTGAGTCTGATGCGCGACGGAAATCAAAATTATGCGGTTGTAATCCTGTAATTGACTGAACGTGAAAATATTTCAAAAAAAAGAGTTTGCTGTGCCCGCTCCGACTCCATTATCATTCATTGTCCTGTGCATTGTAGGAGTCCTGTGAATTGCACACATTCTTATTAATTAGATTGCACCCAACTGATTAACCCACGTATAATCAGATTAATTCCGCACTTGTTTATTTGTTTTTCAATTTTAATTTTTTTTTTTTAGCTGTCTGGCGGCGGATCTTTTCGTCCTTTGGTCCTTTTAGCCAATCAGTGGTTAGCTCGATGGGGCTCGAAAATTATTCAATTAAAATTCGACATGAAAATGCCATTCATTGGCATTATGTGTGCGAGTATACTCACTTTATCCATTCAGGTGCAGGACGGAAAATGTCCCGTCGTTTTCGAATGGGGATTCTGCAACATTTCAAGTTCTTTGTTTTCACAAGGGCGGTTACGACCAACTGTCAGAGGGATGCATATGAGTATTTGGCTATAGCTCCATGATGATGATAATACAGATCGGATGAATCCATCAGGAGAACAAGGACACACTCAGTAAGGGACTTTTTTTGTTTTCGTCATCAATGCAAACACTTTTTTTTTTTTGGAAAACGATGAGAAATGTGAGAAGCTTTGACGTTCCGTTGGTGTAGTGTGGATAACGTCCCTTTATTAATTGATTAATTAAAATCAAGGATTAAAGTACTAGAGCTGTGGATGGCCACAGGAATCCGCCAGCTGATTGAGTGCGGACGGAAGCGTTGAGTGCAAATGCGATCCAAATTTGATTATGGGAAAAAATATAAATATTTGCAACAGTGATGGAGGAGATTATTGAAGAGCTTTTGCTGTTTCAGAAGCTGGGGGCAAGGTGGATTTATCTGGTGAAATAGGACGATGAGAGTTTGATTAAATGGTATCAAGGTAAGGTACGAGCAGTACCTTTCAAAGATCGACTCTTCAACAAAAGGAAGCTTCTACTCGATCTGAAAACAAAATTCATCGTTAAGGGTCTTACGTCATTGAGACTAGCCAGAGACTGCAAAGAGCGTCTATGTCATCACAAGCGACCAAAATTGATAATGAATGAGGAAGCAGAGATCACTCTGGTCTATAAGCGACTCTTTAGAAAAGACTCGTGCGACGGAAATGGTAGTTGAAGTGAAATACTGCTACGCACAACAAGGACAGCTAAGAAGAGCCTACACAGTGAACTTAAATATTTAAGAGTCTCGCATCCACAACCAGATCCAGCTTTAAGGATCACCAACGCCTGGAGTCCATGCATATTATGTCTTGAAACACTCGTCTTACAGGAACAGTTGGACCGAACAGTTGATTGAGCCAAGTCGTAGAGAGGCACGAGCTGTTTCTGGCGTCCATACTAAGCAATGTGTCATTGGTATTCACGCGAAGTGGGTCGAAGTACCTCACAATGACAAAGAAGATATAAAATGCTGTCCTAGGCTGGCTTATTGAAGAATGAAGACATTTCCTTCCGCAAATTCGGTCTCTAACCTCTAGGCTAGACACCCACATACACCCTGGCTCAAAGAAAGCCAAGATCTAGCTTCTCACAGCCATCCATGTTGTGTTTGTTACATTTTTCGCGCGAACGAAAGGGACCTACAGTTAAACTTGCGACTCCGAAGGACGGATTGAGAAGCTTTCTCATGGCAGACTACACCTTTGGTGGTTTGTCGTTGCCCGCCGAGGGGCAAAGCGACGAGAAGCGTTTAGTTAGTTTTCTGACTCGAACCTATGTCCAATGCACTTACACAAGCAACCACTCCGACCTAATCGAACCAGGCCTACCGGAACCCTCAGAACCACTTCGAAGACTTCAAAGCTGCATATGACTGCATTCATCCTTTTGAGGTCTACAAAACTCGGGATCGACTTGTCTAGCTATGCAGCATAAGGAGAAGTATTGAGAAACTCCTCAAAACTAGTCATCTCGTCACAAAACAGGTAGTGCTTAGGACTGTCATCAACGCAGATGACCCTATCTTCCCAGCAAGCCGTCATTGTCATCGACAGTCGAAAAAAGACGACTGAAGTTGGTCTTCACCTCAACGAGATCAACTGTCGACCAACAAAGAATCTTCTTCCAATGTCACTTGCTTGAGGGTGTTTAGGCAGCTCCAGGGAAGCTTTGGCTCGAGAAGGTAAATAGGTGCTGAGGGCTATTATCGCTGCCTAGGTGTCGAAAAGATGGCAATCTGTTCTTTAAGGAAGTTATATCTAATGCATTCTCTAACTGATTGCAAATTCATACATACCTCTGTTTGAAAAAGAGAAGTGGAGCGC
This sequence comes from Criorhina ranunculi, assembly GCA_951813785.1. NCBI lineage: Eukaryota > Metazoa > Arthropoda > Insecta > Diptera > Syrphidae > Criorhina > Criorhina ranunculi. The sequence goes on along the minus strand of OX638381.1, from coordinate 85,870,698 downwards.
TCATAAGGCATTGCTAGCTTGAAGTTCGAGCTTTAGACAACCGCGCCAGCTCTGTTGTGGTTTAAGATATGTCAGTGAACCATAAAAACTGGGAATAGCTTGCAACTGAATCACCATTATTCCATTCGAGGATGATCGCAGTAAAAAGGCTTTTGAAACTGATTTTCAGGGACATAAAGTCCTAAATTCTTGCATCGAGAATAGTTCACCCACTTTCCGGTTGCAAAACGGTCCATCTGTCAAAACCCGCTCAACAGTTTCCAATGACATACACACCTACCGCGCTCCCTAGCTAATTATTCCGAATTTTATTGGACGATTTGAACTTTATGAACATGATCCATTGCAATTTGCATTTTAATTTTCTCATTACCGCTATCAAATTACCAAACCCCATCACTACGTGTTGTAAGTGTCAACAAACGTCAACAAACAATTTGAATATTTTATTGATCCTCTGGACGACCGGATGTGAAATAACTTCTATGAGTACCTATCCACCCCACCCATCCAAGGTGCGTTGCAATTGAAATAAAATTATGAAAACAAAATAATTTTAATGGAAGTCATTGTTTGTTTATTTTTTTGACAGCACCTACAGTTACGATATCACTTTCACTGACAGCCGCCATTTAAACGAACAGAGAATTTAATTTCCTTAGAATTTTAATTGTACAGAGTGTGGTGGTGGTGATGGTGTCAATGATTTTGTTGGGTGCGTGCATGGACTTAGGTAATTAGACGCAACACACGTCTCAGCCGTTTTGACACCGATTGTCAAATTGTTGTTGGATTGGTCAAATACGTTCCCTTGGTCGTAAATAAAAATTCAATGGAAATTAATTTTGCTTTTCTTTTTTTGTTTCGTCGTTTAAATCGATTGTCCTTTCGATATTTGACAGGACATTAGGAATGGAGGATATTTTATGGGTAACTCCTGCGCGTGTTATGAATTAAATTTATCGAAGGCGGGGGTTATTTGACGACACAATCGAAACGTAATATCGAAATGAAATATCGAAAGTCTGACGGAAGAATTTTGAAATTAATTATTGTTTTCGGAAAGGCGTGTTGGGAATTTATTGGAATTTTATTTAAAGGATCTCAGGACATTGGTTTTGTGTCATAATTTATGTGATTTTACGAGGAGGATTGGAAGGTGTATTTTTTTTTTTTTTTTTTTAGAGGACTATGCACATTGACGTCAGACATGAGGGTTTATCTGATGATCAAGGAGTTCTCCAATTCTTTCGGATCCCACCAAGTGTCTTGATACAACCAAAAGGAATAAAATTGCGTTTTGTGCTGGAAACTTTGGACGTTAGATTTTCTGACAGCTGACAGTCTGACATCAACGTTGAGTTCAATGCCATTTCTTACCGTTTCCTCGGCACCAGCGCTGAGATCAAACGAAGAAAAACTCTTGCCAATCGCTGCTTCTTTGGGCTAAGAAGGCCATACGAAGGACTAGCAAAGACCTTGACTTGACGAGAAGAGTGAAAGTCCAACGACTGAGGTGGCTGGGTCAGGTAGAGCGGATGGACACCGAAAAATCTTCGAATCCACCCTTGAGGGACAGCGCAGTAGAGGAAGATCGCGACTCAGGTGGCGCACACATCTCAAAGGGGACCTCAACCAACTTAGCGTGCGAAACTGGAGGCAGCTAGCTAAAGATCGAGCTGGCTGGAGACGTTTGTTGGCTGAGGCCTAGGTCCACCCCGGACTGTAGCGCCACCTGAAGTAAGTATGTAAGTCAGTCCACAATCGACTAAATGTTCACATTTCGACAGTGACCGAGAGATGGATGGCGCACTCACGACACGCACCTCAAGGCCGCTCTGGACAGAACTTAACAAGAAGAAAACAACAGAAATCATCGCACTGAACAGAAGGCACGTATCACTCCTTTCAGACAGTATGACGGGCCACAACTTGCTGAATACAATGCGTTTGAGTACAATGGACCTATGTCGGGGATGTGGCAACGCAGGTGGTGATTGATTCGACGTTTTACGTATGTGAATGCCCAAGCCTCAGCAGAAATAGAAAGGTAGCCCTCGGAGAATGCTTCTCAATTTATCAAACCGGAAACCACCCTAAAACTTGGTCCCGATTAAAAGTAAATGATTCCCCACCGAGAAGCACAATGGATCCTCTGAAATCCAAGCGAAGCTGTACATTAAAATGTGCCTGTCAAAAGCGGACGTAAGTAGCCTCACGTTTACACATCTATCCCGTATGCCGCCTCTGTTACCGACACAACTACCCAATTTCCGTATCCGAATTTCCCAATCGATGCTAATTCATCTTCAATGATAGGTTCATTAGGCACAACAAATTTGCCAAAAAAAAAAATCATAAAATCCAAACCGATTAGTTGATGATCTTCACCTCACGTCCCCTGGGGCGTATATTTTTGTCACACACGAGCCTTCGTGCTTTCATCGCAGACGCGTCTGATCACATTAACCTTCCAAACAAAAACCCCATCAACATATTTCTACTTCCTCATTGCGAAAATGTTCCTGGCCGAGAATCTTTACACACTTCTCTGTCTCCATCTGTTCATCTGTTCCAGCAAAAATGTCCAAAAGCCTCGTGGCGCACCGCCTAATCACGCACATTCTGCAACCAAATTCATTCATTGATTCGGCAATTAATTGATTTTATTTGCAAATTTATTTAATCACCTGTACACGGATCACTTATGGAAAAGATACAAACGAAAACAGATACAACAAAACAACGGCGACCTTGAGGTCTATCAAACGATTATCTAAGACGTTGTAGATACAACAGCAGCTGATCTGTTGTGACCTGCTATGTGCGTCGCATGACCCTCCGATGTTCCCACAAACTCACATCGAATCCATCAAAGCAACGTAAACGATTTTTGACAGACACGTGCGCCAACGTTTGAGACGATTCCACAGCCTGTCAATCACAGCCGCGTAGGCTTTGATCTCAATCTCTAATTGGGCCTCTTCAGAGGCTTCACTTCCGAAAAAAATTGAAATTTAAACAAAATAATCGGCGTAATTAATTAATTCATCAACTCTCTCGGTGTCGAGTGGCTCTCGATGGTCAATCGTGGGTCTTCTTTCTTCGCTGGTACTTCATTTGACAGCCTCTGGTGTGGAATTAATTGTGTTGGTCCGCGGGGCTCATCTAATGGCCGTGGGCCGTGGAGAAGCGTTAGCCCGTATAAATTGCTTGGTTGGCTGCGACTAATCATCATTCGATCGCTTGCTTCTGATACGAACAGAAGAGGATTGCGATCACGTTGAGTGGAAACAAAATGGTAAGGCGTGTGAAAATAGAAAGATCGGGCTGTAACCGCTGTCTTTTTTGCAGAAAGTGTTCCTTGTTGGATTAGCCTTCGTGGCTGTAGCTGCCGCTGGATATTTACCACCGCAGGGGGATAGTTTAGCTGTTCTCGAGGAGATCGAGACGATTCAGCCGTCCGGGGTGTTGGATCAAGATGGATATCGTTACAGGACGGTCAAGCGTTTGAGGCATCGTCGTGATGTTGGTGAGGCACAGTACCTTCCACCAGTGCAGGAGTTGGCTTTGCCAGAGCCCAGCAACCAGTACTTGGCTCCAATTGAAGCCGTTGAGCCGATCGAGCAGTTGGCTGATGATGGATACCGATACAAGACTGTGAAACGTCTGCGTCACAGGAACCGTCGTGATGTCAGTGAATTATCATCTGCTCAGTACTTGCCTCCAGTTCAACAGGAGGAAGGTTACTCGTATCAAGGTCCAGCTGCAGTAGAAGTTGCTGCTCCAGTTGAAATTGCAGCACCAGTTGAGGTTGTTGCTGTTCCAGAGTCAGCTGAGTTGGCAAATGATGGATACCGCTATAAGACTGTGAGGCGCATTCGTTACAGGCATCGTCGTGATGTCAGTGAGCTCCCGTCCAGTGAATATCTTCCAGCAGCTGAAATCTCTGTTCCAGCACCAGTCAATGAGTACCTCGCTCCAGTTGAGGTTTCTCAACCCATTGAGCAGGTGGCCGAGGATGGCTATCGTTACAAGACCGTGAAACGTCTCCGCCATCGAATCCGTCGTGATGTGAGTGAATTGCCATCAAATGATTACTTGCCACCAGTCCAAGCCAGGCCTGGATACTCCTATCCCGCTCCAGTTCCAGTAGAAATAGCCGCTCCAGCTCCAGTTGCTGTTGAAATCGCTGCTCCCGTCGAAATCCAAGCTCCAGCCCCAGTTGAACAAAGTGCAGAACTAGCCAATGATGGATACCGCTACAAGACTGTCCGTCGTATTCGCTACAGACACCGTCGTGATGTCAGTGAACTACCTGCTGAATATCTGCCGCCTGTCCAAGAGTTGGCTCTCCCAGAACCCAACAACCAGTACTTGGCTCCAATTGAAGCTGTTGAACCCATTGAGCAGTTGGGCGCTGATGGATATCGATACAAAACTGTTAAGCGTCTCCGCCACAGAAATCGTCGTGATGTTAGCGAACTTGCATCTGCCGAATACTTGCCGCCAGTTCAAGAACAGTCCGGTTACTCATACCGCGCTCCAGCACTTGTAGAAATTGCAGCTCCCGTCGAAGTCGCAGCTCCAGTTGAGATCCCAGCTCCAGCTCCAGTCTTGCCGAGCGCTGAATTGGCTAGCGATGGATACCGCTACAAGACAGTTCGCCGTATTCGCTACAGGCATCGTCGTGACGTAAACGAACTTCCCTCAAACGACTACTTGCCACCAGTTGTCGCAGCTCAAGCACCAGTTCAGTCGGGCTATTCCTACCCTGCCCCAGCTCCAGTTGAAATCTCAGCACCAGTCGAAATCGCAGCTCCCGTTGAAGAATCCGCTGCATTAGCTGATGATGGCTATCGCTACAAGACCGTTCGTCGCATCCGCTACAGACATCGTCGTGATGTCAGCGAACTCCCTGCTGAATATCTGCCGCCAGCTCAAGAATTGGCTCTCCCAGAACCCAACAACCAGTACTTGGCTCCAATTGAAGCCGTTGAACCCGTCGAACAGTTGGCCGCTGATGGATACCGATACAAGACTGTAAAGCGTCTCCGCCACAGACTCCGTCGTGATGTCAGCGAACTGCCATCAGCTGAATACTTGCCACCAGGTCAGCTTCAACAATCAGAACCCGGTTACTCATATCCAGCTCCAGCTCCCGTCGAAGTTCTAGCTTCAGCTCCAGTACCAGCTCCAATTGAAGTTTCAGCTCCAATTGAAATCCCCGCTCCAGTTGAACCAACCGTTGAACTTGCCAATGACGGATACCGTTACAAGACAGTAAAACGTATCCGCTACCGACATCGTCGTGATGTCAACGAACTTCTAAGCGGTGAATACCTACCACCCGGTCAAGAAGTTGCCCTTCCCGAACCCAGCAATGAATACCTAGCTCCAGCAGTCGCTATCGAAGAGCCCATCGAACAAATAGCTGCAGATGGCTACCGCTACAAGACTGTCAAGAAATACAAAATCAAACGTCACTAGACAGTCCAAGTGACGATTTAGACTAGTAACATGTACCTCAGCCCATGTGAATCGAAGCGAAACAAGTGATTGAATTATAGAAAATATATAGAAAATTTATTTAACAAAAAAAAAAACAAGTCTTCTCTTAAGAAAGCTCCAAGAACTGTACTCACAGTGAGGACCGCTTACAAATTTAGCAAGTAAGCTTCTGAAAATCGTAAGTTTTGTTCACGTGAACTGATGGTTGGGGATTGCTTTCCTAGCTTCGGTACTCCCCATCCCCATCCTTGTTATTCAAACAGACCTCCCTGCAAAGTTACCTTCAAGACTGATCATACATACTCCAGCTTTGACTAACTCAATACTTTTCCTTAATTGAACATAAGCCTCTAACAGTATCATCACCCTTGAAACAATCTTTCCTTAGATTAGATAAACAAATACATTTTGATCCATAAGGATAATCGTATCCTCAACATCGATATATCTTCTAACCTCAAATCCAAGCGGATAATATCACAGAAACGTAAACATCTTTGATTATCCTTTTTTGGTTCTTTGTCCCCAAAAAAGAAATAGAAACGTTCTCCAAAAAAAGAAGTGAACAATCAAAAAAGGGACGACAACAACATTTGTACACCTAACGCCGCAAGGAATATTCATAAACCTAAACCGCTTTGATCCTTTAAAGCTCGTAATTTCACACAAACACACACGCACACATCCAACTCACACCACACCTCCTCCGTAGCCAAGAACATGAACATCAAATTGAATTTGCTCTTCAATAAGAGAAAGAGGACGAGCACAAAAAAAAAGAAAAAACTCTTCAAGAAATAACATACGGGCAAGTTGGTGTAGGTCTACAACAAACGGTATGATGCCCTACAATTGGTATTCGAATAGAAGTCGTCATGTCTAACGTGAGGTTTTAGGATGATGTAGGGGAGTAGATGGTTGAATGGATGTCCTGTCTTACTCCGGGAAGCTTCATACGAAGAATCAGAAGTCTTGTTGTTAAGGTAACCAATAGATTCAACTTCTTCCAAGTCCCTGTAGCAGCTACCGTGTGACGACGAATGACGCAGTCTTTAATGAAGATGTCCGAGATAGTTCATGCCTCCTCAACTTTTTGACGAATAGTTGCGAGTCTTTCAAAATACATTTAGCAAGGCTGAGTTGAATTTCCTATTGAAGGCTCTTCTTGATTAAGAAGCCCTTCAAAGCAAGTTCATCCCTTGTGCGATATCAAGCCTTCTTTGCGATCTTAGCTTGAAGATTTTTGCAATCTCTGACATCCATATTCCAGCTGTCGAGGAATACATGTTCTGTTCTACTTCCCTTGAGACTAGCGATCCACCTGACGTCCAACTTATCGCACGGTAAGTAGGTATAGGACTTTCTCTTTAAAGGAGCGACGCAAGCCTTGTTTTGAGACTCCTTTGATCATTGATGTAATTTTTTTCTTTTTTAACTTTTCGACCTCCTGTCAGCTCAAGGACATTTGGCCAAGAACCAAGAAATCAGGTAAGGTAGTCCGACAAGTTAGTTAGTTCGAAGTGATCATCCGAAAAGATGGACACTTAGACCAAAAGTAGGTTCATTGTGTTAAGTTGAACCATATTCTACTTCCGAAACCATTAAGATTTCCTGCCGCAGCAATTAAAATCGGATGTGCTGGCGGTGTTAAGAAGGTGGTTTTCCTGACGTTAGCTAGGGTGGGACACGTGGAGAGGAAGTCTACAATAGATTCTTACACTTCTCGCCTCTGCAGCTTCTACAGAAATCGATGCTAATAATACCCAAACCCCGAGCATGTCTGCCTAGGATGCAATGCCCTGTAAGGGCATAAGTATGTTTCGAGAGCTGTCGTCCTTTTAGTCGAATTAATTCTTTCAATCTCTTAGCATCGAGAGCGGGCTAGATTAGCCTTGCATTGTTGCAACTGTCATGATGTTGCCATCTATGATTTGTTTCCGACAAAGCATCAGTCGTGATGTTCCAAAAGAACGGACAAAATTGGAAAGCCCTGTCTCAAGGATATAGGCTAACATAACATTGAATAACCTCTAAAGCGTGATTGTGGTCTTGTTTGTGTTTAGGCTGATTCTGGAATTCCGGATCTCAGAGATTCAGAAACTGTAACAAAAGATAGAGCAAGACTCAATTATTAGGAACCAATGGCCAAGCTGCTGAAGGTGTGTCCAACTTTGAGTTGATGTGAAGCGATAAGGTTAGTTTACACCAAACACTTAAATACATGGTAGTCCATGTATTCAACAATCCTTCCTCTTAGTTTAGTAGCGTTTTTGGAAAACATTTGATGGTTCTACAGAAAGTTCAAGCTAGACCACCTTTCTTTACGGAACAAGACCAACTGAGAGTCGATCCAGTGTATAACTTTTACAAGAACAATTGCAAGCAAGATAAAGCTTCTATGTCAGATGGCCAAGCTGTTATTGAAGCACTGGCTATAATAGAATCAGTGCAAGAGTGATGCGACAATACCTAGACGAAGTCAATAATCTAAGAACGTTCAATAGCAATATCAAAAAGTCAATGAAAAGGACTGGAAGTTGGCGAAGAATACGGCAATAGAATGGGCAGATACGACACCCGACAAAGAGTAGAAAACTCAAAGGCCTAGGGAGAGCTTACTAGAGCAAGCAAAGGCACTTCTGAGGAATTTATGCCGAACAAATTCAAAGCTTACACAAGTCTTACGGAAAAATAGACTTAACATACTAAAAAGCCTAGAGATCATCTCAAGAAGGCGACAAGATATACAATCTTCCCGGATGAAAGGCTCTGTTGGGTCGTCCTACACATTCTGACAAGAACCAAGAACAATTTGTTAGGCCAATCAAAGTTCTTGTTCAACTAGGGAATGTTGAGATCCCAAAGAAGACGTAGGCCAGTTAGAAACATCAGGGCTGTGCTTGCGAATGAATGGTTGATTATGGGAAGTGTGTTTGTCTCCTTCTAGCTATGACGGGACATTCTCACAAAATCTCAGCAGTCTCTTGCTTTTCCAAATAAAGTCGGCACATATCCGAGGCACTTGTGTCCAGTTTGTTGAGATGTTACTTGAATTTGAATGAGTGAAGAAAACCGTAAGAAGCCTAGCATCACCTTAACTTTATGGGAGCATTTCTTTCACTCTCTTATTGCTTAAGGGCGCTTTATACTTTTTAGCTTGTCAAAGTCCAAAAGTTGAGTTCCATTTGGTGCTCAAAAGAGTTAAATTCCAATTTTATAAAGGAAATTCCAAATCTAGGACCCTGCGAGGTACTCACTAGAGAGAGAGATAGAGAGTAAGCTGTCTGATGAGTAAGGCTTACCCTGAGTCAGCAGCAAAATAAGATAGACGGAGTTCTTTCGTCAGAACACAAACTCAACTAACAGCAGAAAGGAGCACCTTAAAGATTGCAGTGGGCTAAGCGCTAGGAATTCAAAAAGGGATGTCTGCTCGTCATTAGGTAGCTTCAACCATCGGATAACAATGCCTACGCCAATAAATTGAAGCTTAAGGATAGGTTAGGTAAGACTTGTACCAAGTATAGACTAAGATCGGGTTGAGGCTCAAACTTTACATAGGACGGAGTCCAGAATAGAACCTGGAGTTGTTGATCTCGACTCTAGTTACTCTTAGCGGTGAGGACACGATTTTTTGATGTGATTGTCGAATGTTTCCCTCTAAGATCTTTAGGTCGTCATCCTCAATGCAGCTGGACTTTATATTTTCCATATAAAGAGTATGACTTTGGTCTTTACGGAGCTGACTCCCAGTAGTGCTTGAAAGTCCTTAGATCAAACAATCCACTCAACCAATCATTCTCTGAGCTACAATTCACCCACCAAAACCAATATACCCTACCAAACGGAGAGCAAAAAAGCACTTGTCCTTTTTTTTTTTTCGTCCACCATTCTCCAGCTCTAGTTTCAGCTCCAGAAAAATGCCAGAAAATCATTATCCTGAACACATGTGTGATTTTGTGTTGCATTGTTGAGTGTCAAAAAACAAATCACATGTAACCGGGCGGTCCTTGGACAAAGGAAAAAAAAAACTGCAAAACCATACTCGTACTCGTACAAGATTTCCCCATTTCTTGTCAGGGACTCTATTATCCTTGCGGTTTACCTAAAGAGGAAGAAAAATCATTGACCTAAGGTCATGCAGGATATCCTTAGGAGCATAATAAAGATGTGTCAAATGGATGAATAAAGAAAATTGTATTGTCCGAGTTTCGTGTGTCCTGAAATCGATGGGAATACTTCTACAACCGGCAGTGTATGTACACGGTATGTTAAGAAGGACATCCTATAATACATCCATGCATGTGCTCCTCTTGTCCATTTTTAGGGGGGGTAATGTAATAAAGTTGATTTTTATAGACACATTAGGGACCATTATTCAGGAACGCACGAAGGGAGCAACAACAACAAAAAAAATAAAGTGAACATTGTCCTTTATTGAATCGACACACAACAAAAGATTCGCTCCAAGAAGGATTTACGATTTTTTTTTTCCTCTACTGGCTCGGACGAAGGAAAAATATACTCAGGACATGATTATGATTGAGAATGGGATTTTACATTTTCCATCCTTGAAATCTAAGGAAGTCGTTGCAAAGTTAATTTAAAAAAAAAAAAAAAAAAAGGAAAATTGAACGAGATTTTCGAGATTATACTCTCAGGACCTTTATTCTAAATAATAGTCGATTGTAAATCATAAGAAAGGACATGCGGGATATAAGTGGACATTTGGTGGTATTTCTCTTCTTTTTTTGGATGGATGAGTGGAGAGAGGATAAATGTATTATCCTTCAGATAAATGGTTTTATAATTTATGGTAAATGGATTTTTTATTTTTTTTTTATCAATCGAAGATGAAGCTTAGAAGGAAGTCCTTTTAAACTTTCAGGTGCATACTGACAAGTAAGACCATTTGCAGTTTGAGAAACTGGGTGGTTTTGGTAAAGGATGTCTTGGATCATTCTTTGAGAAGAACCTTATGTAGGTAGAGGTGATGGTTCAACATGAACCCAAGGAACACTAGATGTGACTTTTTGTTACCACGACTTGTGTGACTTGGTTGGTGATGGGTGTATGAGACAGTCAGTGCCTAGATCTAGCCTGTGGATTAGATCCCGTATCCCTTTACCAGAGATGTCATTAAGGTTGTCGAAGAAAGGTTGGTTTAGTGTGCTCAGTCTAGCTCTTGCTAGTGCCGCCCATTTGCAGAGAGAGAGAGAGAGTTTCCTTCTCATTTTCGTTCCTGCAACTGCATGTTTGGCCGCATAGTCTCAAAAGGCCAGTGCCCCGTGATTCTGGCGATATAAACCCTTTTGCTCTACTCTTATCGTAAGTCGGGCATATCTTCCTCGAGATGGCGAAGTTGGTTAACCCCCTCCATTGGAGGTTTGCCTTCTGCAGGAAGTGTGAATGGATTTGTCCCTTATTCGCTCCTAGCGGGATATAGACTTTTGCCGCGAGTGAGCCGTGTAGAGCTGAGCTCCGCCTGGCCAATTCATCTTCACGCTCGTTTCCTTCTATGTCACTGTGCCCTGAAACTGAAAACCAAATCAATGTGAACCTGAAGCGTTCACCCAAACGGGCAAGCTCGTTCCGGCACTCTTGCACCAGTTTGCAGGACATGGTAGCCGAGTCAATAGCTTTGATAGCGGCTTGGCTATCTATGAGGAAAGCAATGTTTTGTTTGTGCGTTGTGTCACGCCCAAGTTGCGTGCAAGCCTCTCGAATTGCCAGTAGTTCCGGCTGGAAAACGCTTTCAAAATCCGGCAAATTGATAATTTCAGTAATTCAGCGAGTAGACACCGGTCTCCACGCCACAGTTCATCTTTGATCCGTAGGTTTAAATGACCGTGTCGAAGTTCCTTACAACTTCATCTTTCTTCCACTGAGCTCTGGTAGGAAGGAAGGAGGAAGAAGAACCTTAATCTGAATAAATGCATGAAAAAAGTTTTAAAAAAAGACTTGTCTCCCACGACTTACTTAAGGTGGGGCTACAGTCCGGGATGGACCTGGGTCTCCCATGACATTTCTTTTAAATTTGACAGTAGATTACCTAAGATTCGACTCGTCGACAGTTTGAGCAGGTTGAATGGAACAAGGTAAAGCATCGAAACCTCCAACTTACTTACAACGAAATTTGAAATTTAAGGAGCTCCACCTTAACCACCGCCGATGCCGCAACATGGTGGTGCTATAGTTCGTAGCAAATCTATGACTCAACCAACAATCCCCTTCAGTTAGCCCCGTCCTTAGCTAACCGCCTCCAGTTAGTTACGCACTCCAAGTTGGTTGAGGTTTTTTTTCTACTTGTGCGAGCCACCTTAGACGAGGTCTTCCTTTGCTGCGCTGTCCGTCCGGGTGAGATTCGAAGACTCTCCAGGCCGAAGCATTGGTGTCCTTTTTGCCCTACATGCCCTAACCATCTCAAACTTTCATTGCGAGTGGCCGACGTCGCTGTACAGCTCGTAGAATTCATCGCTGAATCTCCTTCTTTAGAGCCCATCCAACACAAACGGGACCGAATCAAAGCGACCAAGGGTATCTCCATCCACCTTCGATAGCGTCCATGCTTCAGTGCCAAAGAGTAGGACTAGAATTCGTAATAGAGCCTCAGGATATAGCCTTTTCTGTCCAAAGAAACAGCGATTGGGAAGACTTATTCTTCGTTAGACTTTTGATGAGATGTAATTTTTAGAAGCGATAGCAGAGCCAAGGTAGACAAAGTCCCTTACTACCTCGAAGTTATAGCTGCCACCTGTGATATTCTATCCGATTCGTCAATGTTAAATGTCCCTTCTTGTTGACAACAAGTTCTACCCTCGTTAACCGCCGAACCTAGTCTTTAGTGACTCCACAAACTCTTACACGTGTGTGTATTCTCGATTCTCATTCCTCATTGATCCTTTGTGCACTCAAAATCTTAGTAAGCGACTGTCACTGTGCTTCAAAAACTTCTCACGTATCTGACCTTCATGAGCTTCAATAATTACAAAGCTACGCGTATGCATATTCACTTTTACAATTTAATTGAATTTCTTTACAACTCTCGTCACATGTAGCTAATGTCTATCGTCCTTTTTTGCAAATGGCCAAGCATAACTTCCGTTCATGGTAACACATTAAAATTATCCCTTAAATAGAGTTGTGTCACACACACACACACTCATATACACTCCCACACACATGATCCCTAAATTAAAGTCCTTCCCTCGAATGACACCCACCATGATGGCATCTCTGAACAATTACACTCTGATGGCATAGCCGTGAGTGGAATTAATTTGAATATCCTTGACTGGGCGCACATATGTTTGACAGCGGCTGGTGCGGTGGGGTAATTAATTTGAGTTTGCATGCGTCTAACGTAGACAGAACCTTCAGATGGGATTAAAATTCGAAAATCCCTTATTACAGTTGATTTACCTATCACCTGTGTGTGTGAAAGGATTTCAGTAAACCAATTAGGCAAAGCTCGGTGTAATTTCATCAATTTCCCGGAAGAAAAAAAAGGATAATTGCGCGAGCACTTCACGTCGTGTCGGTACTCAGCCCTAATTGATTCAATCGCACACTTCAGACGCGAATATCCCTAGGAATTGCGAACGAGCATTGTGAACACACAACAAATTAAATTCAAAGGATCAGCAGAATACTCTTGTCAATTGTCACCGTGTGCGCCCAGTGGCAGAGGGCAACCCACCCAATCGATTCAATTTCCTCTGGGAATTGAAGAGGGTCCTCTTCAGGCACACGCTGCTGGATGGCTGTGGGCAAAATGCAATTACCCCAACCATCAAGAAAGACCTACGCCAGCAATACCTATTGAATCATCATTTCGTCGCCGGTGATAAGGTATCCTTTCAGACGACACAGCTCTACCTGCTTCCTTTTTTGGCAAAAGAATTACGCTTATGCAAATCCCCATTATCCCCAGGAAACGTTCCCTTCGACGCCTTCTTCTTATTCATTCTGGAATTCCCATGGTTGCGCCACAGCCGCACACATGAGTGCAGGTGGCAAATTGATGATGCTCTCCATTTCATTGTCAAATGTGCGAGCGTCACAGATTCTCCCCAAGAAAGACACGCCACTCGACATTCAAGAGCGCACCGGATCCCCTCTATGTCTATGTTCAAGTGGCATCGGGGTTCAATTAGATTCCGGGGGCCAAAACTTTTGTTATCTCTGGCATCTGTATTAGTTCGCATCCATGTGTGCGCCTCTGGATGAATAACTTTCTATCGATTGTGGTACACAGCACACGCACTCGAAGCCACCAAAACCATCAGGACTGACGGGTGGCGGTGTGGCGCACAAGAATGTGTGTGAGCACTTGTAAAGGTCGCCGGAGGGCTTTTCCCTGTTGTTGAGTTAATCAGTGGCAATGATTTGCATTAGACATGAATGGAAGCTGGTTTTGTTTGCAAATAAAAATGGGAAATCGATTAACGCAGGAGCACGATGAGGTGAGGATGGGGGGGAACGTGTTTTCGAATTGATATGTCAATTAAATTATTGTTCTGCCAGCAGTGTGGGTAATTGAAGAGCGGATATAGAGTTGAAAACGTTCACATGGAACAGTTCGACGGTAGTTTTTGGGGGGAAGACAGTCAAACCCGAAACTGCAATTACTTGTTGAGTTTTGGGTTATGTCGTTGTTGCAGACGATGCTGGAGGGTTCGAAAGAGATTTCTGCAAACACTTGGGAAACTTGTGGTTTCATGTTACAAGGTTTTGGATTGAGTGCATCGACACTTAAGCTTTCAATTAAGGCAAGGAAGGTTCTGCATGGGTGCTTCTTTGGATGGTAACTGCATCTGTAGTTGGCATTGAAGTGGTGCGACGTCGTCTACTTGTCTATTTTTTACGACGTGGCGATTGGATGGAGACCTTTGTCCAAAATAGACTGTATGACATATGAACACAACTAGTATGTTGACCCACCTCTGGTTTCCCACGTATGAACTGGGATACCTTCTTCTATGTAGCGGTCATTTGGTAGCAACTTAACAACTAGGTAAGGTCTTCTTTAAAGCGGGTCTCGTTTGCGCGACAAACCAGTTGCCATTGCTCCGTTTTCAATCAAGACGAGATCATTCACTTTGTAGAGCGATAGCTTATAATGATTCTTATCAAAGCAAGGCTTCTGTTGCTGTTGACATTTCACGCTGGTCCACCCTCGGGACATTGATCTTAACACCGGGATAAGAGAATAACAATTCATGCTTGCTCGCCATGTCCTTGAACTCTTATCGACTTTAAATGAATCACAAGTCCTTACCCTTCTCTGCCGTTTGTGCACACCTCAAACCCGATACGATCGTGTGGTTGCACCACTCTATCTACCCGTTCGCCCTCGACGTTGTATCCCATTTTTGAAGGAGAACTCCTCGAACTCCTTAACTGTGATCGTTAACCAACCCTCAAGGCATTGAGGACCGCACGACTATTGGTTGTCTTCACAGCTCGCAATACAACGTTCTTTGTAAAGTTATCAATAACCACAAGGACGGACTTAGTTCCTCCTTCCATTGAGGATGGGTCCGAGATGTTACAGATGGATGGTGTCGAGAGGCAAGGGATCTTGTTCGTGAGAATGAAGATATCCTTTAGACGACGAGCTACCTTTCCTCTTTACATTCATATGCGGAGACCACGCATGACTTAAATGTACGTTCCCGTGAAGTCCCTCATCTTGGGAAAACCAATGGACGTCGCTTAATCGCAGTAGTATCCCTAAAAAGCTGAATAAGGAAGGGTTAAGTTTCACAACTGGTCTCTTCGAAGGTCGAGCGCAAACTGCTCAGTGTGACGTTTGAACGCAGTTGATGTTACAGCCCGACCATCATATCACTGATCATGTCCTCAGGTTTAGATTTCTCTTACTAAGTCATCTCGGAATGGATTTGAAGACTCATGAGGCTCTATATGACCTTACACCACAGATTTAAGTATTTAAGGAGCTTTGGTGTTCATCGTGGCTTTAGTCGGCAGAAGTACTCTTTTCAGATTCTTGCATCTAAATTTTCTAATTTCCTCCTAAAAACTTCTGTTCACCCTAGTTACTTACTTATCAGGCCAGTGACCCTTATAGGATCAGAGCATGAACTAATTCCGCCTGCCATCCTTTAAGGTCCAGAGCACGCTGCTTCCAATCAACTTAACCAAGGTTTCTAACGTCAGCGATTCTTTAATGTTTAAACTGGAGGTTCGATCTCCCTTTCCTAAGTGAACCAGGTGGCTGGAGAATCGAAAACCCTCTTCGCTGGAGTGTACTCGTCCATTCACTCGATGTGGCCGAGCAAGTGTAGTCGACAGGTTTCTCCTTTCCGGACTCCATCTTCATCTTTATACAACTCGTAGAGTTCGCAGTTGTATCTTCTCCCCCATTCGCTCTCCTCGCAGACAGGACCTAAGGTTCGACGTAGAATTGTTCTTCCGAAGTATCCCAAGCTCTTCTCCGCGGTCTAACTTTTCGTCCACCATTCATCTCCCTAAAGCAAGACTAGCAAGATTTGACCACAATCCGGTACATCTTTGGAATAATTCAGAGGTTCCGTGTCCAAGCTGCACGGTGCATTGCGAATTCTCAAGTGTGGCACCACGAAACCGGATCCCGAATTCGGCCATCGCTCAGTGCGATGAATGCTGTCGTATGCGGCCTTGAAGTCGATGAAGAGTTGGTGAGTATCGACGTGGAACTCGTTGATCTTTTCCAGAATTTGCCGTAGTGTAAAGATTTGGTCTATCCTCGATTTGTCGGACCGAAAGCCACACTGGTGTGTTTGTTGACACTCCACATCAAATCGAAAGCTTTATTGTACTAACAGGAGGAGTCTTCCTCAACTTGTGGACCTTTTTGCCTTTGTAATGCCACTTCCCTGCTTCGGCATCTTACTGAATTTCATCTCTGTAAGCCTGATGACTACACCTAATCCATTCCAAGTCAGCTACCAAAACAATTTCTTACAGAGTATCCTAGCAAAAGGACTGCTCTTGAATTTCACTCTCGAAAAGATACACACACACACTTTTTGGTTCCATCCATCCATTCCCACTTGTATTCTCCATCGAGTCACGATCACTTGGGAATCGAAAAACTGAACAATTATTCGATAAAATCCAATCTACGTCGTCTAAAGTACTTCTATCTTCGGTACTCGGATGCTCAATTTGCAATTCTCTCCCCAGCAATCGGATAAACTCCTTATGGCCAACAACGCGTATGCACACATCCATATCCAAATTGAAATCAAATCCAAAGAACACCAAGAATCCTTTCGGTATTTTCTGTGGAGAACAAGGTTTTCCATCATCAATTCGATCAAAGGGAAATTTCCTGTTTGGATTTTCCGCAAATTTCCCAACGAGTCTAAATAACCGAAAACACCAGGAAGAGAAAATATCCTCTATAGCCACTGGTGCCACTACAACAGCACACACTTTCGAATTGAATTTATCCTGAAACGGGTTGTAGTGGTGGAATGCAATAACCATCCTCCAGCACGTTGTCCCTCTTTCTGTGTGTACATGTGTGTGCGACTTGAGGACTTATGCAAGCAAGTATTGCTAACCAAATTCGATATCTTGTCCTCGTTGCCGTTGTTCCCTTGGCCGATTTTGGAAATCCTTTCATTGAAAATTGACTCAAGTTGCGGAATGTTAAGAGGTTTTGACTTTTTGGCTAAAAACAAGATCCAAAGGATTCTCTTCACTTTCTCGAGCGCACATCCTTACGATTTCCCTTACACGAAACGCTGCACTTTTGCTATTACTTAACCGGACGTGGGACCAGGTCATATCGAAAGGATGCTGACAAATCGCTGTTTCGATTTTGAAAATGGTTTCTACTATCACCATGAACAGTAGACGATTTGAAACGAGGTCACTTGTTCGTCCTGGCACAGGACGTGGATGACTATTTTGCACACTAGTTTGTCTGTCGGAAGTATCGAAGCAGTGTCATAATCTCGGAATGTACGCGACACGGACACAGGACACATCGGTGATGCAGTGGATATTTCGTATGCGAAAGGAGTTGCACAGCACATATCTCATCTCAAAATGATGGTGCAAGGCGGGGGCGGTGGGATAGATAGTAGATGCGCTTAACGGTGATTGATACTACTTAATGGCTATGTACGTGCGATGTTTTAAAACCGGCAAAAAGGTTACGAATCCAAGGAGATGGACGGCCGGCGGTGTGACTGTTTGACACAATTGGGTTAGGGAGTGCAGAAATCTGTACGGATTATGTGGAATTATGTTGAGTGGCTTAAAGGGTTCACGAAGAATTTGTGGGCAAATGTGTGGAACAGAATCGCAAAAAATGATTTTACATGGTGGTGGTCAGCAATTAGATGTATTCACGTGACTCCAGCGACGAGGTAGTTCATGTTCAAGGGAATTTTACTTGAGAGGTATCATTCTACGAAGAAGTTCTATGTAACTCAATTAATAACCAGACACGGCAGCAACTAAAGAGCTCGATTCATATCCGAATCATGGTCCGAATTATGTCTAACCATCAATCCCAAGGCAATGTAACAACAGAATCTACACACAGCTTCAGGAACCACTGCATCTGCAACTCCAGCTATCCTTTAAGATCTAGGGATAGCTGCCTTAAGAAGCCTCAGAACTTCTTCCATTCCACAACAACAGAACAACATCCAACTACAGCCGATTCAACGCCATCACTGCTGCACTGAAGCCAGAGATCTTGAGTGAAATGTCGGACTTCGTTCAAAAGCCACCCGGATTCAGATAAATCCTAGCAATTAAGACACAAATCTTTAGGTTCACTGAGTCCAAGGATACCCAACTGAACAGTCCTATGACAGGTTTTGGACTTGATGACAGGCATCTGTCGAGTCTTCTTAGAGAAGTGCGAATGTTGGCTGGATAAAATGTTCTTGACATGAAATACCATCTGTCAGTCATTGATGGAAAAATCGTCGACAATACATCCACCCATGTAGTCTTCTCAACGGAAGCCCATAATCAGAATCAGAACTTGCACCCAAAATACCATCGAAACCTCCCTGTCACAGCATTAAGTCACAGCAGAGCCAGATCTCAATCTAAACTAAGAAGCAATACCTCAACCGACAGATCATCTACACAGACATCATCGCGGCAGTGATCACCGCACAACACAGACGGCTTAACCAAACCATGAGATGCGTTCCATACTAGATGCTAGACCATGAACTTAGCCTAGCAACTGAGGAGACAGAAATAACTAGGAGGCAGATCCCCACCATCTTTAAGGGTACAGGAAGGCCATGAGTCAATAGCCACTTAAGACGGAGTCAACTACTTGGGAGTGAGGTTGGCCAAATAGCTCCCATATTGACAGCAGTTCAAGTCTGCGACCGAAAGCGCTGCAAAGATACAAACAGCATTGAGCAGGATCAAGGACAAGTCGGCGAAAACTTCTTATGACTTCTTATGATCCGCTCAGCCAAGATGAAAACAGAAAGCAAATAGCAGCGGTACAACGAAAGGGAGATTTCCAAATGGCGAGCTCCTACCGAACAGTCTCAGAACCATCCGTTCTCATGGTCGCTGGAATAATCCACATCGATCTCCTGGCGACAGAGAGGATGTTTCTACGAGAGGAAAGCTGGAATTAGGAAGGAAGGAAGGAAAGAAACGATAACAGCGGATGCCAAAGAGAAGCAAGAACGCTGAAGACTAGACTGCAAAACTGATCGGAAACATCGCGGATTGGACGGAATGGAGGCACGAAGCGGTGAATTTTACAATTCCTTGCCGGATACGGGTACTTCAACAGCGAGTCCAGTATCTCATTATGGCGACTTGACTTAAGACAACACATTGTTCCAATGCACCAGATGGCATGCAGAGACTAGAAGTAGGAGGATCACACCGGACACGAATTAGGAGAATTGGAACCGAATGTGCTCCTACATCGACGAAGTCCTGAAGATAAAGAGAAGAAAAGAGAACAGCACATAAATCCTTCGAGACCATAGAAGATACTAGCCCATAGAGGCTAGGGAAACAGAACGTCTCCCTCGACAGATATACCTTTGAGGTAGTTAAGGACTTTGTCTACCTAGGCTCCGCTATCAATTCAGACAACGACACCAGCGCTGAGATCAGGCGAAGAATAACTCTTGCCAATCAAAGTGACCCTATACAAGACCTAAATAATCCCAGTCCCGCTCTACGGCATAGGGGCAAGGACTTTATCAAAAATGGGTGAGGGTGCTCTTGGCTGCTTCGAGAGGAAAATTCTTCGGGCGATTTTCGGTCCCGTCTGCATAAACGGTGAGTCGAGGAGGAGATACAACGACAAACTGTAAGGGCTATACAGCGACATCGATTTAGCCAGAAGAATGAAGGTCCAACGACTGAGGTTGTTAAACGACTGAGCGGATGGACACCAATGCTCCGGTCCGAAAAATCTTCAAATCCGCCCCCGAAAGACAGCGCAGTAGAGGAAAACCGCGACTCAGATGGCGCACGCAAGTTAAAGGGGACACTAGCTAGCTGGAGACACTTGTTGGTTGAGGTCCAGGTCCACACCGGACTGTAGGGCCACCTTAAGTAAGTAAGTAGAGGCTAGGGAAATTGGTACCAGCCTGCAAGAAATAGTTCCAGGGTTGGTTTGCTTGAAAATGGAGAAGTCCGACATATTGGAGGAGCTTGGTTACCCGTGATGGTGCATACAGCTTTTTGTCTTAAAAAACAAAAAAAAAACGCCCTACCCGCAGCCCAGAGTGTGCTGTTCCCACAAGACGTTCGATAAAGAGGCCCGAAAAAGTATACAACCTTGCAGCCACTGAGGTGTTAGACAACCGATTGAGACACCAATGCCTTGTAGGAACTGTCACATCACAAACTTTCGCTGGTAGCTGACTTTTTTTTAAATCGAAAGGGTCTCCATCTAAATTACAACGCCTACTTCAACCCTTTACCTTCAAATGTAGCTCATGGTTCAAAAACGGACTAAAACACAATAAAAGTTCAAAATTTGGCTATCAAAATGAGTTTAAACGATTTGGATACCCCTGTTCCGTTTTGTTTTCTAGTCCTTAGCCACTTTGCTCTTTAAAACGAAACCGCCTTCGACTTATCTTTACCCTTTTCCAAATCAAAAATGTCACAAAGCCTGCAGAACATTTTACGCCGCCGTCCATCTTAAGCACTTCTTTTAACAAAAGCTCATACCGTGTTGGACATACATATCTCTGTATGGCCCAAGTCAATGATGGACTTCCTGTGAATAGTTCCAGTCCCATTCTCAACCCTCTGCTTTCAGAATTCATTTCGTGGTCAGCAACCATATTGCAGACTTCTCTTTTTGGCAACAAATTTTCCGGTAATTTACCCAAACAAAATCCATTTTATTATATCCTCGGCCGAGATGGACTCGCATCCTTAAGTGAATGAAATTGGTACCACATCGAGAATTTCGCTTTAGGCGTGTGGCCCATACACAAAATTTCAATTAAACTTTGATGGGAATTTGTTTTAACGACTTACATCCTTTCTGAGTGCGTGCATCAGAGATATACGTAATCAACTGCCGCCAATAGGCCTCCATCTACTACCACAACCACAACAAAAAAAAAAAAAAAAAACACCACACCGGCGACAACTTAACAAATATTATGAAGGCTTTCTTGCCTGACTGTCTGTGTACTGGCGAGATCCTGCCGCAAGGAGGTATCAATTTATTTCATGTTATCAAAGTGCCTAATGAGTTTTCCTCTCTCGTATAGTCCGCACTGGTATTGGTATTGGTAGAGGTGGGGTGGGGGTGGGGGTGGTCATACAGTCTTGGACGGTAGAATTTATGTGTGTCCTTTATTTATTGGTTCCCATATCCTGCTTAATGTCCTATTGCCGCTGGAATTTGGTCAATAAATTCTCCGTTTACACTGTGAACAAACATTTTGGTTCGGCCTTAGACATGTCCATCCGGGCCATTGAGGTGGTGCCATTGCACACACTACTACTATTCTCTCTACCAACACCGCCCTCTATTTAATGTGGGTCAATGTGGGGTCGGTCATTATTGTCATGACATTGAAGATGCTCTCTGTCTCTGTGTGTGTGTGTGTGTGTGTGTGTAAGAGAAGTGAGCGTGTAACAGGGTAATTTGATGGTTGCTCTATTTTCTCACTCGACAGGACAAGACGGACAACGGTGTTCAGTAGGATACTTTGTTTTGTTTCGTGTTCACATAAAATATTTTATTTGGTTATGCAGGAGTTTTTCTTAAAGAAAATGGCCGCAAGGACTGGGAAGAGGAAAGGATAAAGTGATGAGTCCTTAAATGGTCCGGAAATATTTTCAAAGTTAGAGTTGACAAGTTGACAATAAATATCGCACTTAATGTGGTGGACCCGGTTATGGTGTCAGAGGATGATGGTTGGGGCTTTGTTTATTTAAGGAAAGGCTTCATAACTGTGAAAGCTATTAAAATGGAGTGCGAAATATTATGTTGACTCACATTAGCATTGACGATGAATGAGAGAGTTTCAAGTGAATTGGCAGAAGGAGTCAACAGTGGGATAAAAGCTTTCATTAGAGTGGGCGGAGACAAAAGGACATTTGACTTTATTTAGGGTGGCCTTAACCAACAAGCGTTTCCAGATAGTTCAATCTTCAGCTTACTGCCTCCAGTTTCGCAGGATAAGTTGATTGAGTTCCTTTTCCATCTTCGCGTCACTTGAGTTGAAATCTTCGTCTCTCACACCGCATGCGAGTAGTTGAAATGATTTTTGAAAGATTGCGTCTCTGGTGTTCACGTTTGGCGTAACAGCGCGTAGCCTTGTCTTAATCGTTTTTGACATCGAAGGTCTCCGTGAGGTCTTTACCGATCTTTTCGAAAGATTGTGGCTCTGGTGTTGGCGTTTGGGATTTGGCGCTGTAACGCATCGCCTTGTCTAAATCGTTTTTGACATCGAAGGTCTCCGTGCGGTCTTTACCGATCTTTTCGAA
Source organism: Criorhina ranunculi (assembly GCA_951813785.1). Classification (NCBI taxonomy): domain Eukaryota; kingdom Metazoa; phylum Arthropoda; class Insecta; order Diptera; family Syrphidae; genus Criorhina; species Criorhina ranunculi. The sequence continues at coordinate 85,848,210 of OX638381.1, read as the reverse complement.
AGATTGTGTCTCTGGTGTTGACGTTTGGGATTTGGCGTTACAACGCATCGCCTTGTCTAAATCGTTTTTGACATCGAAGGTCTACGTGAGGTCTTTACCGATCTTTTCGAAAGATTGTGGCGTTTGGCGTAACAGCGCGTCGCCTTGTCTTAATCGTTTTTCACATCGAAGGTCTCCGTGAGGCCTTTACCGATCTTGATGTTACCACACGCATTCTCAATCCTCATCCTGCATAGACGAACGAGCTTGGGAGGAATGCCAAAACGGGACATGGCTCTGTATGACCTTAAAATCGATATAAAGGTGGTTGGTATCAATTTGGAATTCTTGAGGATCGCACAAGCAGTGCTGAGATTTTGAGGAATTGGTGCATGCTCCTAACCAAGTCATCACTTGGTTGCTTTAAACAGCTCTGTTCGGCTTAAGTTTAGTTCAAGTTAGGGTCGGGTGGATGGAATTGTTGACTTCCATTGTCCATATTGAATGGTTCATTCTGCCTGATAGCGGAATTTGAATGTTCATTGACGTTGTTCAAACTAGTTTAAGCATTGACTGTGATTCTACCATTGTGTGCCCTTGTTCGTCCTTGCAAGTTTCGGTTCGTGTTTTGTGTGTGGGGTTCCTGTGAACCTCATTCTTGCAATAGCATCCCTTTATTCCGTCGATCGCGTGCCTTCTAAGAAGTTGGTATTCATTCCTTCTTTTCTGGAAGTGGAGTTCGTAAGCAGCTTTGGTCCTTCTATGCAGCACCGTTCCGTATACCTCCTGTTTCGCTGCATGTGTCAAAAAAATATGTCAAGAGTGTCTGATTGGAAGGTCTTCTTCATTTGAAGCTCGCTGTAAACTGAAATAAGGAAAAGCTTTATTTGAAGTCGGGACATATCACACAAAGACCTGCATTTTTAGACTCGACGGTCGTCAAATAGCCGTTTGGAGGTACCGTGTCTGTGATATTTTTGGATCATCGCATGACTCCTTCCAAAGAATTACTGCTTTCTGCTCTTGTAAGATCGTTGGCTTTTCCAATTTCCAAACCATTTGAGTGGCCAAATAGCTCTGATGGTCCGTCGAAAATCACTTCAAATTTTGAATCATTCCTTCACGATAGACGGCTGAATCCTCCGTCTCCAAATTGGAAATCCTCTGAAATTCAATTAAATCTCCGTAATCCCATGAAATTCATTCAACACAATCATCTCCATGACTGCCAACCTCCCTGCCACCTGCATCACACGGCTCTCTCACATAAGTGAACTGAAAATTTTTAATTTGTTCAAACGGACGGATTCCATTTGTATACCCACACCGGATGCCGCCTGCAGTAAGGACACAATAGAATAATTCAATTCTGCAAATCAAAACGCTGGAAGTAATACACGATTGGGTAGCACGCGAATCCTGTTTTTTTTTTTTTTGCCGTCGCTCCTCTAGTTGTCAGACGTCAGTAACACTCTATGGTTTTCGATTTGAAAATTGTTGTCTAGCTACTGTTGCCACCTTTTCTCTGACCACAAATGGCAATTTTCAAATATTTGCCGCTCACACATATGTATCCTGAATGCGCTTTCCATGCGTCTGCATCGGAATGCGGGCACAAAAATTTAGTTTATCGCCAACGGGAAGGGGCTTAATCGTTGAGCTCACCGACACGGACATAAAATTTTGCAAAATCCACGAAATTCATTCGGATATTCGGCGTTTGATTGCGACAGTCAGTGGTTGGAGGAAGGATACCTTCTTCCTGTCTGTGACTGCAATTGAAATATTTTTTGAACGTTTCTGTTGCATTTGTAGAAGGTTTTTAGGAAAATAGAACTCCCTCTTGTGAATATTCTTAAGATGAAATCTGAAAGATTCGCCAGTGGAAGGTTAATTAAAACACTAAAAGCACAAGACTTGTTGAAGTACACCTCTTACCCAACGTTGGAATGAATGCGGCGAATTGACAGAGATGTACTTCATTTATTCAACTCAAATTTGCATATTACTTGACGTCCTGTTCATTTCATTTGCTCTGGTAAGGACCTTTTGGTGGAAGAGGTTGGCTCCGTGATTTCATGAATTCTAAAAGGAAACACTTAAGATCTCTTATTGTGGAACGAATATTAATTAAAATGTAGTTAGTGGAAACGGCTTTAAACTATCTTAACTGAGGTTTTTGAGCCTCGTAATTTCTTCGGGTTGGAGTTTGCTGAATGGAAATGGAATTTTCAGGGATTTTTGACATAAAAGGATGTTTTCTTCGCCCCAATTAGGGGGTGAACTAAGGATGAAATGAAAATATGTCACAATTTGAATGCCTACGGAGTCCTATTAACAATCCACTGAAGGGTGTTCGAAGTGGAGACAAATGCATTCAAGAGGTTTTTCCAAAGCAACCAAACGGTGAACAGCGGCTGCCTGGTACCTTAAGATTGAGTTCGAATCAGCTAACGAGAGATGGCAAGGTATTCTTCCGTCGACCCATGCACCAGCGGAGGAATTCTCTAGACAAAATCAATGGAAGAGTATTCAGTTCCAGTCAGATATTACTTTGGCTTCATACATACTTCAACTTTTTCGGGTGTCAGACCTATAAGGACCGATTTATCCGGCTTCTCATCCTAGGACTATGCATACAGATCAGGCCCTGTTCTACAGCCTGTCGCACCAAATATTGCGTTTAATTGTCTGCAGATTTATCCTTGAAGACAGATTTAGGCAAGAAGTCTCGATACCAGAGATCGACGTAAAGCACTCTTTCAAAACAATGGATGTCTGAACGGTCTGAGGGCGAACATTGACTCGGACCACTTCAATATTGCAGCAACGTAAGTTTCTTAAGTTAGCGCTACAGTCCGGGGTGGACCTGGGCCTCAACCAACAAGCGTCTCCAACCATCTCGATCTTCAGCTAGCTGCCTCCAGTTTCACTTGCAAAGTTGGTTGAAGACCCCTTCAACTTGCGTGCGCCACCTGAGTCGCGGTTTTCTTCTACTGCGCTGGATTCGAAAATTTTTCAGAACGGCAAAGTTACTTACTGATAACTTATGATAGTGCTACACACCAGAGCAGACCAGGGCCTAAAGTTGCCAAGGTACGGCTACGGATATCTTGAACATCGGAAAGACAAGGAAATAGTGTGAGAAAGTTTGACATCGGACATTGCCAGAGAGCAAAGCCTTTTCCCATCGAGTTAAGATGTCCTTCACCGCCGACATAATTTACCAAAAGTCAGTGGCAGCACTACCAAAAAATCATCAGAGATGCCGTTTCTCCCAACGACCAAAACGAAACCCATTATTTGAAGAAAAATGACTGGAAGGACATGCAGCAATACAGATGACATACAGAGCAGCGCTGCAAAAATGAGAGTTAGTCAGGAGCTGTACATGCAGAAGAGAAGGAAGGAAAAAGAACGAGAATGAGAAGAATACGATTGAGGAAATATAGGGATGCTACTGTAGGAATGAGATTCGGAACGCTGATCATCGTTTGATCGAACGTATTGTCATCGTTTGATCTAGACTCTTCCGACTAAAGTAGGTGGTACACGTTGAGCGGGTACACTGCACACCAGCGCTCCAGGTCGGAAAGTCTTTGTGAGGGACGGTATAGCAGAGGAGAACCGCGACTTAGGTGGCGTAGGCAACTGGATTATGGTTTTCGTATACAAATTCTTCCGTTTCAGACGTCATTATCAACAAATGCCTTCAGGCTAGGTTAGGTTGAAGGAGTGGCTGCATCACTCACTCCTCACTCGGATCTCAATAGATCCATAAATAGATAGATCCCCGTGCCTTCAGGCTAAAATTTACTTTCTATACAAGAATAACCCGCTACGATGCATTTTTAAACTCAAAACACCCTGTCACATGATTTATTTGCACCACTAACTGAATTGAAAATCAAAATTCAATCAAACGCACCAATAAAACCAAAAAAAATAACAACTCCATCACCATTTACCGTTAAATTAACATAATTCCACAGCAATTGTGCCCGTAACGACTTTCTAATTATACGTGCAAACACAAAACCAATCGAGCGTGGTTCAATCCATTACTTTGGATTTAATTTACATTTATTGTCACAACGCCTTTTCGCAATTACTTGTCCAACCCCCACCCTTGAAAAGGACAACAAAAGTGCATTCCAACTCTCAATTCAATTCGTTTTGTTCAAAATTATGAATAACTAATTCGAGGAAATCTATTTTAATTTATTTCGATTAAATAAAACCTTTACCGGTGCCGAGAATAGAAGGAGGAGGACTGTCAAACTGTTCTAATGTAATTGGATGCTATTTCACATTTGGGTTGTGTGACAAGGACACTGCATACGGTATGTTTTAATCAACTCCTGTCGCAATTAATTAATTAATTCGAAATATACGCCATCTGTTGGTTAGCTTAAGTAAATCTGGCAAGCGGACACGTCCCGTTGCTAATGTATAAATTGCATCCGCTGTCCATTGCAATTTTTATTTTTCAAAATTCAAACAGTTTTTCTGGGCCTTAGGGTATGCAAAATTCGTTGGATTATTGAAAATTTTGATTGCATAGGCTTAGGCGGTTTGATTTACACGAAAATGATTGCATTCAATGGGGCGCAACGACTTGAAATTTATTTGGTGTTGCCATTGTCATAAACAAATTATATCCCATCCAACTAAATCCGCGTGTTAAAGGGAGGAGAGTGTGAGAAAGATAATAATGAATGGGACTTGTTGGACAAGCAGTTCTGGATTCGAAGCGAATGAAACTATTTCATGTTTTATTCGATAGCAATTATCCTCCTAGTCTATGCGGCTTGTGGTTTGCATTCAACACTCTGACTAGTTGTTATTTGCAAAAGCAAGTCCTGTAATAAGTGCACATCAATTTGAATTAATTTCGGTGCCTGTTTGATGCAATTTAATGCCCAAAATTGTGTTGGACAAGTACTAATTAGTCTCATTTGATTAGAGGGTGTGATTCGAAAAGACTGTGTAGCTAGGGGTTCAAAAGTGATGAGGTGGATGCTTCATAAAAGAAACCCAATTGGCGTTGAGGCGCCGTTTTGGTTCCACATCGTACGTGACCTGATTGATCCCGTCAAGTTAAGGAAAAGCATCAGTTTTCCAATATTCTTACCCGTGATCTCCGTAAGGTTATCGAGAAATGGTTTGCTAAAGCCGGGCAAAGAGTTTATTTTTCCCTCTGACAGTGCCGTCGAATTGGCCATTTCTGCTTAGGAGCTCGTCGGTTCCGTTCCTGTGGTAGGCTTATCGCATCGTTCTGGATAGAAAGCTGTTGTTTAGCCTACTCCACCTGCATTCAATGGCACTAAATGGAATATCGACTTGTTCGACGAGTGAACTATCCAGAGCTGAACTCCGCCTGTCCAGTTTATCAGCATGTTCCTTTCCAGCTAAGTCCCTATGCCCAGGAACCCTGAATCTACCACTTAAGTATTCAAATTCTTTCCGGCATTGCTCTTCAAGTTTTGAAGTCGAATAAGTGACTTTGACAGCAGCTAGGCTAGTGATGTTTGGTTATTGCATTATTTTCAATCCAAAATACCAGGAGCTCCACCTGGAAGACGAAAGCTTTCTACCACTGCTCCATCCTTTCTTTCAGTTTTGGCGGTAAGAACCTACCAATTTAGTTCGAAGGTAATGTAGTATGTTTAGAACGTTACTGTAGCTGTAGGGTTTTGGCAGTCCAACGCAGCTTGTAAGATTGTCAGAGCGGGCCACCAATCTTGTAATTGGCGGCAGTGTACATTCATAGGGTTATCTTTGGCTAGATTTTGCATTTCTTGTCAAAGGTTCTCCTGCGGATATAGCAGGCTTAACAGGCTTCCTTGTTCCACTTTTCTATGTTTTCAGCCCAGCGTTGGGTCAAAAATGGCATCATGATACAAAGTTTGACCATTCAGACGTGGAAGGGTGAAGTCCAGTATTTTAGTTTTTGTTGTGAAAAACATTAGCTCCGTTTTGTCCGAATCTTGAATTTAAAGCCCATGTTCTACCTTTTTTAAGGACAGCTTCCAAGACGAGAATTTCTTTTGCAACTAGTAACACTACATCATCCACATACGTGACCACTTTGACCTTTAGAATGATGCTCATGACCATAAGCCAGATTAACACGGATACAATCCAACGGTTACGATGATCCTCTATCCCTAGCTCAGTGAGAGATTCATGAACAACTTCAATGTACGAAGCTCTCCTATGTCTAAGAAGGTTGGCTGAAGTAAATTCTTTCTTTGTTCGATCAAGCGTACCAACTCATGCTGAGCTGTCTCCGAGGGTTTGCCATTAAGGTAAACGTCCGTGGATTTTGAGATTACTATTCGTCTGAAAGACATTGGCCTGGACTTTCTGTTTCCAAAAAATCAGTGTCGTCATCTGTCACTTAAGCGAAACCCAAGCCTCGAACCTTTTTTTTTCCATGAATGACTTCGGTATGTGTGCCACTGATGATCTTCGTTGGAACGACCACATATTCGTCGAAAATGCTGCGAAATGTCTGTTTCCCCTTCCGATCTGACTTCAATCTATAAAACGTTCATAGGCCCAAAACTCGAGTACAACATTCAAAAGCATCCTGCACCTTCTAGACAGAATGCAAAAAAGCACGTTTTCCTTTTTCTCTGTTTTTTTATAATTCACTAACGCTAAAGGGGTTATGAATACCCTTATGATGTTATTTACACAGCGCTAGCGTTGGTGTAGTGATTTTGAAACTCAGGTGGTATTAGATTTCAGTTTTTTCCTCCGAGGGTGGTGCCCAGAATGAATGGGGAGATTTATTAGTACTGTTGCCATTTGCTTATAATTCACAGTATTTCTTTCGAACGTTAAGACTTATAGTTGACAGGGGCACTGTAAAGTCAATCGACGAAGGAATGGGTCCTGCCTCTCACTGTTTTATCGATTCTTCGACAAACAGTGGTCCAATCTTCATGAAATCCTCAAGACTTCACATGAAATACGCATCATACTTCGAATGCACATCAGTTTACCCTTAAGCTCACCTTTGGGTATATTGTCAAATATGGTGAATTGATCTTCCTAGCTCGGTACCTCCTTTAACTCACAGCTAACCCTGAATCGAACTGCCTTAGTAGGCTAAGCATAGCACATCACACACTTACCTTACATCATCCTTTCTCAAGACTTGCGACAAAAAATATTTTCGAATGCATAATCCCGTGCTAATAAGTCTTTTTAAAGCTTAAAGACCTTCTTCACTTTAACGATTAGCTTACATAACTCAAACTTGATAATGATTTAATTGATTGAAATAATTATTCCGTTCGAAACTCAGTCCCAGGCTTCCTCTTTGTTAATCGAAAACAAAACAAATTTCTAGCAAAAAAAATTAAAAATTTGTAGAACAAGTTCTAAATTCAAATGAATCGCGTCGTTGCCGTTGTCGTCATTTTTGTTCACAAAAAAAAAACAGCAACTCCGCCTGAGATAGCCATGAGAAGATCAAACCTCCGCCATTACCTTTCACCAAATAACCGCATATCAATTCGATCCGATGGCTTCTCAAGCCAAACAAACAAAACGTTGACGTTATACAAATGTATTCCCATGACCTCCAAAAATTATCTAACCATCGTGACTCTAAAAAATTCAAAAGACTCTCTATAAACAATTATTTTGTTTTCTTAATTATTTTAGGGCTCTCTTGGAGGGGGGGAGCACAGAAATACAAATTTACGGCATTCCCCCGTGTATAAAAGTGTCAACCAGAGAAACGTCAACACTTTTGTTTTGATTAATGACAATCGTCGGCCATATTTAACTCAGCTGGCGCTGAATGGTGACCTCCCTGTCACCCGTGTTGTGACCTGCAATGAGATCAAAGCCCATCTGCTGAATGGTTGTTGGTGAATAAATTTAAAGATGCTGCCGCGCCGCCGCCGCCGCGTCGTTTCGAATTAAAAAAAAAAAAAACTTCCGCACGGCAGGAGACCAATGCGTGGTGAATTTATCGATGCATCCGAACGAAACCTTTGTGTTCACAATTTGAATGGCAAATGAAGGCGGATATTATTGTATCTTTGCATCCGAGAGCCCAGTGGCTGAGGTCAAGTACAATTTTATTGACTCATATGGGCAAGATCACGCGGCTCAAATTGTTTATCTAGACCATAAACGGTGAAAGACTATACAAAAAGTGTATCTAAGCTATAATTGAAGAATTATGATAATGCCGTGACGGGGAAACTCGCCGGACCTGATTCGTTGAGTCTTGACACATGAGGTTGGCTGGCTTTAGAATAACAAAAGTCCGAATACATGTGGGAGGTGTTGGTTAGTAAAGTTCGGGGACTGGTTTTACGGGATAAACAACACGTAAGTGTTGTTGGTGGCTTGAACGGATTGTAAAACAACCTAAGGGAGGTCAGTTCTGAGAGCATTGTCTTAAGTTGGCATTGATGCTTTTATTGCCTTGACCGTTAACTGCCCTGCGTATGACGTTTCATGTCAAAGATTCAATTTAAGCATGTGTGTACCCTTGTTTCATATCCAGGGCCACATCCGTCCTATAGTGCCACCCCATTCGGATCTTCATGGATCCATTGGTGGTTTGTCCATCAATTGTTCGTCTGCCTAAGTCAGCCTGAATCCAATTTAAAACAGCCGTTGGTGGCCCGAATCGCTAAAAATCCAAACACGGCTCTGTAAAGCTCGTCTCTATAAATGCTGTCAGAAGCAGCCTTAAAGAGATGGTGGGGATCGATTTGGACTCATATTCCGAAGACCAATGGCTCTGTAGTTGGACACAGTTGACACCCTCGGTAAACAATGCCGAGATTCCATTCATCAGGCATACATACACTCCCCCGACCAAATCTTAGAAACGAGTTGGTGTATGCTCAACACCAAGTCAACTCTAGCTGCTTTGAATCGCTCGCTCAGTAAGCCGAACCGACAGTGGCTCTACTATAAGGTTTTCTTCTTCATCCGTTCTTATCCTTTGGCTTAAACGTCCGTACATTGTTCCTGGAGTAGCATTTATCAATATTGTGGACTTCTCATGCAGTTTCTTCTTTTGGAGAAGACAATGTCCTGCTCGTCTCTTTTGCTTAAAGAGCTTAAGAACAGCATTCGTCCTTCTTTGCAGCGCCGCTTTACTTTACTGTTCAGCACTTTACGGCAAGCCCGGCACATCAGTTGTGGCGTTTCTAATGACATGTTGGCAGTGTTGCCACTCATCTTCGGTACCTGACGCTGTCACTTCGGGAAATGCCTATCAACTCTGCATCTTTGCATAGAAGTTCTTCTTTGCCAAAGCGTTTAATAAATCCACATTCGTACCTTTTGCTGCAGCTAGGTAGTGACTCAAGTCAATGTTAACAGCTTGAAGAGCTTCCTTGTCTCGGCTTTCAGTTTGGCGAGTTTTTATTCCACGCTAAGTTGGTTGAGGTCCTCTTCAACTTGCGTGCGCCACCTGACTCGCGGTCTTCCTCTAATGCGCTGTCCCTCGGGGGCGGATTCGAAGATTTTTCGGCCCGGAGCATTGGTGTCCATCCGCTCTACATGACCCAGCCACCTCAGTCGTTGGACCTTCACTCTTCTGGCTAAGTCGATGTCGCTGTACAGCCCGTACAGTTCGTCGTTGTATCTCCTCCTCCAATGCAATGGCATGAAATGATCTTCATTAAACCCCGATCAAGCCGATACAACCACAAGAATCCCCCTGTAACCTTAAACTGGGCGCAAAATTAAAAAGACTGCTAACGATAGATGGAATGCGCTCAGCCCCTACGTTATAACTAGAAAACTATGGTCGACAACAAAGAATTCTGCAAATGGATAAAAAAAAATCCCTATCTTCCCTAATAGGCTAGGCATAACATGCTGAAGTACCATCCAAGAAGACTGGCATTGAAGACGGATGGCCTATGCAAGGGATGTGGCGATGAAGAAGTACAATGTTCCCCGGATAGCTGCCTTGAGTGTTTTTCTGATTTGTCTGGGCACTTAAGAGGGGAAGTTATCATCGGTACCCGCTTACATTCCTGACAAGTTTTGAAGCCTTAAATTGTTGGTTAGCAATGCGGGTAATGCAGCTAAGCGAGGGAGTACATATCCGGGTATTACTGTAGATGAGGACACTTCACATTTTCTCTGCCACTGTCCAGCACACTGCCAAATAAAGTTCAAGGTCCTAGAAAGACACTTCTTCCAGGAGATAGAAGAAGTATCCGACAAGTCTGCGTTCGCTATACACAGATTTATCAGCGCCTCGGCCTGCCTTGCATGCTCCGTGAGGATTTACATTGACCTAAGTGTGACGGGGAAAGTACTTCCTTTCCCTTTCAACCCTATAACTTAACCTAACCTAACCTCTTTGGAATCCTGTAGGTTCTTCTTGTTAAGGTTGAATCTTTTCCAGTTGTAGTTCCTTAGGAGTTTCTTAGCTTGCTTCAGACCTTCGAGGTTATTCCAGGCTCTGATTTTGTTCTAGTTCTCCATTTTCCCGAACTCTTTCTTTTGGGGGTTATAGAGGGCCTCCATTCTTTCTCAAAGTCCCCTTCAAGGGTGTTATCTCTTCAGCCAAGGCACGAGGTAGGCTCGAATTATAGAGACTTAGTAAACTCCACCAAGTTCAAGTCAAGCATATGAACATTGACGAAGAAAAAAAATGTTCCATGCCTACGATTATGGTTATCACATTAAACCCGAATGTCATTTGACACATCCTGTTTTTTCTGGCACAACAATAGGGAAATCCCCATTAGGAAATTGCCTCCCCTCCCCTTCCCCTCAAAACAATGTTATCTCAGCGAGCATTCAATTTAAAACCACATTCCCTGCCAACAACCGCATTTAACCCTTTTATGTTGTGGACTGGAAAAAATAAAAAAAAAAACAATTTTTCACAAGGCAAAGTGATTTTGCTCTTTCACAACTCAAAAGGCGACAAGCCCCCCCACACAGCACAAAAGACTCGAATCAACTTATACGAGTATGTATAGCGAAGAGAGCCCCATTTTGCACGAATTATAAATCTTAATGCACGCATTTATATTGTGTCATCACTTTTTGAAAAGTAATTCTGACAGTCTTAAGACGCTTGACTGACAGCGCACAGATAAGGAGCAACAATGAGATGTCAAAGGCTTCACAGGGAGAGAAAGAGTGATGATTTGTTAAAATGTCATCACATCACACATGACAATCACAATCACAATCACACACTCATGAACTAAGCCTTTCTTACCAATACATAGGCGAGATGTCTTTTATATTTTTTTGGGCATAATTCACTGAACCGTCACCCAAAAATTATGGATTCCCAATGACATTAACCATTGACGGACAGTTGTGGGGATCTTCGTTTGGAAAATTTGACATTCTCTGGCCACGGGCTGAATTTTTTGACTCAAAAGCAATTTGCAAGAATTAGCAATTTCAAAACGTAATTATGCACTCTCATGTGATTTAGTAGATGATGGACGAGACAGATGTCTTCAAGTTTGGAAGATGATTTGTGATGTGTTTGCATAGTTAAATCAAGGAAACGGTAGAGGTTCCATTCAAGTTTGTTTTCAACAGAGGTTCACAGTAGTCATGGCAGGGAGGCGACCGAACTCGAAGCTCTATGTTGAGAGCTGGCAAAGAAGAGGCAAAAGGCAACTACAGATGCAGCATCTGCTTTGAAGACACAGGCAATGAGTGATAAGCGAGAGGCTTAAACCGTTTCTAGGAACGACTACATGGTACAAAACGTTTCTAAGTTTCACCCAAAGAACAGATCGGGATCATTGACGTGGATCAGTTCACAATTTGAAAGGCATACTCATAAATATTTGGTGTGCCAACTCATAGAGAACCGAGGTATAGGTTCTCATAACCATTCATGTTGTCCGTGTTCTATTTTTCGCACGAATGGAAGGGACCTACAGTTTTATTTCCGAATCCGAACGGTAGATTGAGAATCTTTTTCATGACAAATTACGCGCCCGCAGGTTTGTCGTGCCTATGTTTGGTGGTTTTGAGGATCGAACCTGTGTCGTCGCGCTTTAGAGTCCAACGCAGTTAACCACTTAGACACCCAAGACAAGTTCCTTTTAATGGCAACGACGACGGCAAGGATCACTGGAGCTACAAAAGGGTTATTACACGAATCCCTTGAAGAGTTCCTCGAAGACCTTTTGGTAAATTTCCCTGTGAATGACGGACGATGCTGTAGAAGTCCGCAAGCTGTTACGGAAAAGGCGATAGAAACACCAAGAGGACATTGAATAATATATCTTGCGTCACGCGGTCGTTTGGAAGAGTCAGTCGTTCTTGAGTACATCGAGGCGTTTACATCCATTTTCGAATCCAGTTATGCCACGCGCCTAGATACTGAATCACACCTTTGCACTCTTCTACCACTCTCCCCCCGAGACTAGGTAGGTAGATAGAGGTGGCGGTTCAGCATGAACCTAAGTAGCTCTAGATGTGCCTTTTTTGTAACCATGACTTGTGTGACCTACTTAGTGATGTCTGTTGTTGAAAATGTGGGACAGTCGTCCCCACGGGACTGGTAAGCAACTTTTGCCAAATCATCTGCATCTGCTTTTTTGTTATTCTTTCGACTCCTCCCAGTTCGTTCTGTACGCTCATTAGAAGGACGAGATCTTCACCAGCCCCCCACTGACCAATTAGAAGCTGCAAGGTTGCTAGCTTCACTCTTCGTAGTCATGTGGACTTTTTGGTCAGAATGGCAAGCAATCATTTCCAAATCTGTGAAGATATTTTCGATAGCAGTCGCCTTCGGACAGACCTTGATAATGGTGATCAGTTTCTGACTTTATCTGCCTTCTCCCGAGTTGTCTCAGCTGTCAACGATGGCCTCTTGCTGGTTCTCGATTTGCCTAAGGTAAACCCTTTGCATCTCGTTGGCGACAATGTTTGTCCGAAATTGTTCGGAAACCGCTTATTGTTCTGATTACGTAAAGTCTGTATGCCGACGAGAGCTTCCTTCTTGTTTCTTTCGTTGCAGACCGGAGCGGCATAAAGGAGAATTGGCGTATTTAGATCCAATTTTTGGAAGCATCCGTTGCTTGGATTTGTGACACTTTTTTACTAGAAAACTCGACGTGCTTTTTAAAGCTCAGTCTCCTGTCGAGGTTTACTCCTAGGTGCCAGATGGTTTGGTTCCCAACCCGAAAATTTACGTATTTCACAGTCTTTCGGCAGATTATTAGGACAACCTTGATCTTGGGGTCAACTAGTTCTAGGCCAACAGACTGTAGCCAATTTTTGAGATCCTGGTGACTGCTTCATCCGCATCGGACTCCATATCGTGTATGTGATTGGCCACAGTATCGTCAGTAAGGCCGACATTGACCTAAGTGTGGCGGGGATAGGACTTCCTTTCCCGTCAACCCTATTACCTAACCTAACCTTACCTAGACCGACCACCCTAACTTCTTGTAGCAGTAGCAGCATTAGTCGCAGAACTTTGTCATACATCATGTTTCACAGGAGAGATCCAAGTACCGACCCTTGTGGAACTAACTAGCTTTAAATTGTAATTCCCTTTCCGGTTCTTTATTCTCGCTATAGGGACTGGTTCAATGACTAGAGGTTATCTTACTCCTTTTTGCATCTGTCCTGTCTTTTTTGAAACTCTCTTCTTTCTTTCTGTCTAAGCTGGTAGTGATTAGGAAAGACAAGAACTACCCCTGTCCCACGAGTTAAGTCGTGCAACCATAAACTTGCCTTTGCCGTCGTCAACCCAATATGCCGTCTTGATTCGTAAAAACTTTGTTGAGAAGAATACTCCATCCGTCCCAAATGAAGGTACCCATCCCATGGTTCCTTCTCTTCTAAACATAGTCGGCAATTCGGCATACTGTCTTCCTGGACTGGTTTGTTTTGTTGAAATGGTTTCTGACGCAGCAATGGCCTGAAAGGGAACCCATTAGCTTCCTAATGTAGGTTTATGACTTGATTAATCTTTTAGATTGCTTGAGCCCCGGAACACTTTCCCACCACGCTAGGCACTGTTCTGGATACCTCATCCATATTCTTGATTCCCTTAACAGCCTTATGTCCGAGCACCCACAAAATGTGGACTCTTCGGTGGAGAGAAACGATTTTAAGGCATTAAAGCTGACTTCGAGACTTGAATCGAGTATTTCAAGGTTAGGTCTCCTGGTTTATACTGGTGCTCCGGTAGCTGGAGCTGGGCCTTAACCAACAAGCCACCTTTGCAAGCTGGACCACTAATGGCTGCATTGTCTGCCATCTATTTGCCCACAATATCCACTAGTGAAATAGACTGTCAAACAAGCCACCGAAAACCATCCTACAATTCCATCGGAACTCAAGCTGGTTCAGAGAGCCTAAGTGATATGAATAATCCGTGTTTCTTAAACCGGGAAACACAATGGATCCTATGAGATCCGAGTGAAACCACCCCTATAACCTAACCTAACCTATGTCGAAAGTAGCTGAAGGGGTTGTTCTGAGAGTCCCAACAATACAAACAAAAGGTGCTACAAAAAGTTCAAAGATTGATAGATTGGCATGAAGGCCAAAGTATAAAAGACTGCGCTAAAGTTATTTAGCAAAATCAATTAAAATTCTTCGGCTAATGCAAGTTCAATGCAAATCTGGTTCCGTTCCTCGTCTTAACAACTTGAAAACTGAAATTCTCAAGAAATTCAACAATAGTCTATCAAATTACCAATTGAGATTTGTGCCTGAAATAGTCTTCTATTGAGGTGTTCTCCGAATCGAAATCTTCACTTCCATAATCTCACTAGCGTGTTTTTCTAGTTCTACCCGCTTTTGTGAACTTAATCTTGCAAAGTTCGTCACAAAAATACGCATGTAACCAAGATTCACACAGCACTCGCAGCACAAACATCCCCCTCATCGAACCAAGATTCTAAATCGATCACAACAAAATGAAATTCCGGTCATTCCGGTCGCCTTCGCCTCCGCTTTCAGTGGACATCAATTACTGTTTGAGACTTTTTTTTTTTTTTGTTTTCTATTCTTTCGAAGACAAAAAGAATTTTTTTTTTTTTTGATGCTTGACGCTCTGCGTCTTGGCCAATAGCAGAAAGCAGTTCTATCGGATCCAGTCAAGGCAAAGTCTATAAATATAGAAATGAACTGCAATTGCGATTCATTCCTTGGCGTGGAATATAGCTTGGAGAAATGGTAAACGGAATAAGTCACCAAGTGGGATCATAAAACAGTGCTCTTCTCATTTGCAGGAGATCGTTTCGATTGGATTATTATTAGCTGTTGTGGTTCCTGCGGCCTTGGGACTGGAAAATAAGTATATTCCTCCAGCACTACCGGAATACACACTGCAATCGTTGGAGGAATACCCCGATACAAGTTCGTCGTCGCCTGCGCATACATTTGATCAGGATGGCTATCGGTATAGAGTTGGCAGGATCATACGACACAAACGGGAAGCACTACAATCGGCTGATAATATCTACGCAGACTACAGGCATGGCTCACAAAATCTTCCAGATTCGAATTTCATAGGACCATCGCCCGATGAAATTGCTGTACCATCGTTTGGAGGTGCCAGAGAAGATAGCTATCAAGGACCATCGCCCGAAGCAATAGCTCGTCCCTCTACAGCTTCTTTGTCAATCCTGCAACCATTTCAGCAAGCATTTATCGAGTCTACTGTCCTCACCGCCAATGGATATCAGTATAGGACGGTTCCGCAGTACGTCTGATACAAGAGTGTTGTGTGTGGACACGTTTACCAATTTAGTGAATAAAATTTATGTTAACTTAGTCGCGTTGCATATTTGATGCGACATTCCTCTGTGGTTCCGGTTCGATAGGAACAACTTAATTAATTGTGATAACGAAAAAACTTTGCAAAACGCTAATTGGCCTAATAAAGCGGCCTCTTGTTCCATAAAATCGTGTTCGCGGTTAAATTTTGATTGGATCAAGTTGCACTACAAATAAAAACAACAAAAAGCTTGTGGTCGTCATGGTTGTGGTTGGAAGTGTGTGTATAATGAAGTGGTGTTCCAATGGCTTTGGTTTTTTTTTTTTTGTCTGGCCTTGGAATCTTGATAATGTAGGCATTAGTGAGAGTCAAGACCACCCACTGTCAAGAACTACATCTTTAAGGAGTTTGAACACACTTTGTCTGTCTGGTTTTAACTTGAGAACCAGTGGACCGAGTTAGTCCGGTTGTTTTGTTTTATGAAGCGCGTCTAACGGGGTTTTTTCGGGCAGGTTGTCAAATGAAATGACGCTTGAAAGTCATGTTGCCGAAAGGTCATCTATGACGAAAGTTTTCGAGGCAGTGTTGTCTCTGTCGGAAGCCCCCTTCTACCTTGACTTTGAAAGAGTTGCTGAGAACCTCCGAAACGTCTAATGGGTGAAGGCTCTGATAGTTGCTTAATATCACAGCGCTTCTACGTTAAATTGTTGATTTTAGTCGTTGGAGGAGTTGCTGGAAGCTTCAGAGAGATCCGATAGGCAGGTAAGGAGTCAGGTAGGTAGGAGAGGTGATTCCATCCAAGCCAATGCAACCTTCACTCAGAACTCGAAGGATCCATTGTTTGTTTGTTTTCATTAGGCCAGTCATCTCTTGAGGGGATGACTGTTTTGAAGCTAAGGCTGAACTGAGGACAAGTCTATTAAAATCCGTGCGAGTATAGTTTCAAGGGCTGCAATTGGAGCCAGTGATGCCCATGCATGCAAGTCGGTGGATCTGGGTAAGTTCCTTGAGGTTTGTGACCTTTTCTGCCGTTGGCCACAAGACTTAGCAGCCGGAATGGATCTGACAATGGCTGTATATATCCAGGTAAAGGCTGTGGCAGTTGCCTTAGATCGCCGCCCTTCTAAGTTGAGACATTTTTGACTTCGAGAATGGCAGTTTTTTTTTTTTTTTTCTTTTTATAATTCACTAGCGCTAAAGGGGTTATGAATACCCTTATGATGCTATTAACACATCCCTTCTACGTAAAAGGTTTGGTTTTGCCTGACTCCAATGTCAGATCTGTTCCAAGGAGAGAACCACTGGAACTATCTTTCCTTCCGATTTTGCCTTTAAACAGGTCCTCTACAAATCTCCCCAGTGGCGTATGCCTAGATGAATGCATGGAGATAGTTATGATTGAGAGGGCTGGCCAAACTGATGCCATAGACATCCAGCGTGTCTGTGAAAAGAGTTGAACCAGAACAAAGGATCGAAAACCGAAAAGTACGGTTAGTTTTAAGTCGAATGGATCTAGGGTAGAGTTTAAGTTAGTTTAGGTTAAGATTAGGCTTCGTTATCCTCGTCATAGGCACCGTTTTGTTGATTAGAAGTTTGTTCTTCCTACTTTCTGGATCTGTCCAGTGTTTTCTGAAGTCCGTTCGTGGTCAGAGTAGGGTCTTCTCTTCTTTCTACAAGAACAACCTCCCTTCGATGAGTTAGCCATGCAATCGCAAGCGAGCCTCTGTCGTCCTCACTTACAGCAAAGATGCCTCCATGAAATGGCCTTTACTCATACCAACTTCTTTGTGAAGAAGCAGACGGGATCTTACATAACCCGATGAAATTTAAGGATCTTTTGACACTCGGAAGAGTGGATGTGTTTCATGTTCATACTATGCGACCAGTGCAACACATCTCTTTTGAATCTTTACTTCGCGACATCATCAGGACCAATACGATGCTCGCATTACATGGCAACTTTAACGGCAACTCACAGTACATGTCTTGGACTGATTTTCTCACACATACATGTGTTTTCCGCCTGAAAGTTCTTTTTTTTGGCATTTAAAGTCTTCACCTATCCTTTTACAACATCCTTTTCTGTAAATCAAGTTTAAAATATTCAATTCCCTTTGAGTGCATAGGGTTCAAGAAGATACATTTCCTATGAATTGACTATTGACCTTCAAGATCCATCCGTTCAATTCGTTAAGAAAGCTAAAACGCCCGAGCTATCCATAAATCCTGAGCACATCGTATGATACCCTATTTCAATGGTGAACTGGATGGTGAGTGTCAAATGGTAACGTAAGAACTGTCATTGAAAAGTCAATCAGTGTAGAACACCAGTACTCACAAAGGACGAGGTCTCTTCTTTTTTTCTATTATAAGCGCGTGCTTAAGGAGTTGCGACTATACTTCAACTAGAGGAGAGACAAATGATGCATCCGAAGCATAAAGGATGCTTATTGCGTGTGAAGAGTCGTCCTTTGGCCGGCTGAAGGCCTTATAGATGGAAACCAGATCAGAAGTGACACAAGACAGCATTGAGCTTTGGACGGATCAAATTTCATTTAAGTACTTGAATCTCATGCTGTCAAGATCGTTCCTCTTCTACCTCCAAAGAGCAAAGGAATGGCAAGAGACTAAGCGTACTGTCATCGGCAAAGGAATAGATAAGATGAGAAGTTGCACACAAGAGACCTCTAGTAAAACTCGGAGACAAAACAGAGCCTTGGCGAGCACCCTTATTTACATGATGAATTGCAAACTTGGAACCGTCCAAAACAACTTGAAAGAAGAGATGCATCGATGCCCTCATTTTCGACAAAAGAACTTGATGCCGAACTATGTCAATCTAGGTAGATCCAATCTGTATTAGCTCCGTTTAGGGCTTAACGGTCGATTTTCTTCTTTATAGTTCCGATTGGAAAGGAGAACAGAGGAAGACCGCTCTTCGTTCACAGGTTCCCTATCTGTGGAGAATCTCTGCCTAAGACTCAGCAGCTTTCCTTTTTTTTCAATTCTGGACGCGCTGTTTCTAAGCCTCCAAACCAAGTTCTCTAGGATCTTTGATAGCTTGGTCCTCAAAGGAGAGATTCAGTCTTCCCTGTCGCCTGGAACCTGGGAACTCCAATTAAAAAATCGTATTTGTGTCCATTCGCTCATTGTGACTGAAACAGTGTCTTGATACAGCTCACGGAGCTCGCGGTTGTATCTTCACCTCCATTCTCTCGAAAGTATTCAGTGTCTGATCTGCTTTCCCGCTTATCGTCCAGCACAGGATCTGTGTGTTTTCATCTGCCAAGTAAAGAGCCTTGAACCAATTTATTCTGCAAAATTGAGACAGCAACGGTTCCCTAGGGTAAGTCTTCATCGAACCTGCAATAAGGTGTCATTCGTAGAATTAATGTTTACTCCGGATACATAGGTGAACTCCTTGGCTTCGGGGTTGTAGATGTCGTGGACTGATGCTACTTCGGTGTTGACTTCGTTTTGTCCTCATTCACTTCAAGACCAACTTACTTCGCTTCATCTTCGATTGGGCAAAAGCCTCTATGGCAGCACACTGGGAGCGACTGGTGATGTCAATGTCGTCTGCGTATCCCAGCAGCTGGAAAGATTAACCTTAGACAGGTTCATCACATTGAAAGTCGTTTAGATCTCGCTTACAGAGTTTTACGGGCCTTAATGGCTGCCTGGTTGTCAATGTGCCAACCTGGATAACAGCTATGACTTTAAACGAAGGAAGTATAAAAAATATCTCTTTCTTCGTCAAAAGCCTTCTAAGGACAAAGGACATTCACAAATCCCATTTGAAATTGTCTCTCTCTGTTCCAAACTATGTATGCATATGAAGACACCCTATAGAGACCAAACCACCCCTCCAGTGAACTAAAGAAATTCAAAACTAAAATTCACATTTCAATGGATACCCCCAGCTAACACTTACGCTTGACATCCTTCGTCGGTCACTGTGATCCTCCCAAACCAACGCATTCTTAATGAATTTATCGTAATGCTTGCCTTTTCACTGGAAATCAGTATTTTCATGTTTCCACTGACCGCTCCCGCTCCCCAAAAAGGAAGTCCATTTGCTTTTATGACTTTTGATCCTTTTCACCCCAAAAGTAAACGAACAAGAACAGGGAGAAGGACACAAAATAAAAGTCAAAAATGTTTGAATCAAATTGCCGGAGAAGTACCATTTTGAACCCTTCACCACACCAAACGGAAATGTCATATCGTCCATATTCGTTGCGGGCATAAAGGAGTTTTCATGAATTTTCCTCATGTTTTCCAACCGACTTGGTTATTAGAATGTAACTGGGTTGGAGGTGTCTCTCAATTGGAAGACACATTCACATGATAGAAGCAACAAGCTTCTGGACATAATTTTAGAATTTTTAATGCTTGTGACACGCAGTTGGTTATAGACTTGTAATGGCGTGGAAGCAACAAATGGTGAGGTTTCTGCTTGAGTTTGTCCAAGTGTCACCCTAAATGAAAGAGAGTTGACTTTTCCTGAATGCCATCCCTGCAAACTAAAGCGGGTTACGAAAGTGCTAAGCATTTACATGTTTTTCAACAGTGAAACGGAGGACAGTCGGAATGGTGTCTGGGATGGGATGTGGGATAGGAAATAATTCCGAATATGGATTGACGACGTACAATCCCCCGCTACCAAATCAGGATCCGAATCTTACGAGAAAACTTGGAACAGCATTGAACAGGTGTACCACTGTTTCAGGAAGAGAGGGAACTGAAGAGGCTTGACTTAAGGAATAGGTTCGTAACAGAGTTGAACGGTGACCAACAAGAAGCTCATAAATCTATAGACGTCCTGATTGGAGTCCTTGAAGGCAATAAGAATCCTACGTAGTCTGTCAAGAATGACAGCTTCATTTCCTGTAGTAGACAAAAAATAGGAAAAATTGTTTCCTGACAATGAACAGAAAGATAATGGGTCTCCTAATGGAAGTGCTGGCAGGACACTACGTCATAAGCAGGATTAAGCGAAGTTAGATGGTTAAATGCTGGAGAGAACCAATTCCCAATGCGTAACACCGTGTTGCTCAATTCCAAAAACCCAAAGAAACATGGTGCGAGACTACTAATGACACAAGAGGCGCGGGGAGGTCGTCTAGCAACCTCACAGACGTCACGATAATACTTAGGACGTCCTTTCATCTGAAGATGAAGAGGCAGATTTCTACAACCAGCTAGTTGCCGTCTGCAATAAGAAAGTTGTCACTTTGACGTCAGAAATAGGCTTGGAGATGTGAGCTTGCACGAGATCATCATCTAAAAGTAGCTACAATCCAATAACGTACAACATCCGTTCGAAGACTGTGCTTGAGCATGCGGGTTTAACATCGACTTAAGGATCATCAAACGGACCATCCTTCACAAGAGGTGGAAACAATCAACAGTTGACTACCCGCGACCATTCAAAACCATTGCAGACCTGAAGCAGAACACATTCTCGGTGAAGCGCAAGGAAGGTTTACTTCAGATACGTCGAAGCGGATTGATGAACCTTAACAACTTAAAGTTCACATTGTAGCTGGAGTCCCAATACCCTATGAAAATGGATGAAGTGCAGCCACGTGACAAGCAAAACTACAGCAACGGTGTGACCACAGAAGCAAAAGAAGCAGCCAGTGGGTTTGACAACCATACCATTTACAGAATCACCAAGGACCTAGCGAATGATCAAAACTCGAGTCAACAAACGGTGAAAGGATGAGATCGTTCACTTCTTGTTTTCAACGAGGACCAACTTAATCGACGGAAGGCGCAGTTTGTCTCAACCAATGGTGGGACCGAACAAGCCAAATCCAATTGTCCAAGACATGACGAAGCAATGCGTTCAGCTTCATGAAAAAATTACCATCACTACGAAACATTTCTAAGATTTCCCTACCAGAAATCCATCCAGAACTTATTCAACGACAGAAGTGGCCATACACTTTGGAGAGATGACAAATCCAAAGCAAACTTCCCGATTCTATGGGGACTCCTTTCAGAGCTGACCATCCAAAAAGTCAACATGACACAGCATAGTTAAAGAAGAATCAAGGCTTGGCGAAGACATAAGAACATACCAAATAGTAATTAAGACCTACAAAGTCTCATTCCATTTCGGCACTCTTCCTTCCGATGACAGAACTTTCAAAATGTACCGACCTTCGCGGTTTAATCTCGTTCGTGATACAAACAGAAACGTCAAATGAATTTATTTTCGGAGAACAAAAATTCAAAATTAAAATCAAAATCACCCCAAAAATAGATTTATTTTAACCAGTTCCCACCTTCAGAACACAACCGATAAATCTTTCACAATACCACACTATTTTTCCGCTATGATAACGCTTCTCAAACTGTCAGTACAGATACCATTGACGTCAAACTCGACCACAACTAGTTCCATTTTTAATGTCGGCCTGTCAAACACAAATTACCCACTCATTATGGAATAACTAATGAACGTACCTTTAAAACAAAAAGAAAAAAACCGCTCAACATACAATACCTCCATAACTGCAATTATCATAATTAATTTTTTTTTTTTTTGAAATATTTCGGTCAGATTAATGACTAAATAGACGATAGAACGCGACATACAACACTTTCATCATCATCAAGCTTGAGCTACACAGAACACATTGAACTTGACCGTCACCTGTTACATCATCGGCCTAAATGATCATTTGATTCGGTTCGTTTATCATGGAACCGGTTCAAACAATTTTGTTCCAAAACTTATCCGATTTTCTGAGAAGAACCGCTTTTCGTGAGACTAATTTCCGAAGTTAATCACAATGTTACCGGGTTTTAAGGCTCATTAACGCCGAAAAAAGAAGAAAAAGAACCAACCAAAGCTCGCTAAGCTGTAAACAATTTAATATTCTGATCGATAAAAGAAGATTAACTTATATAACTGTATAATGTTTGTCAATTTTTAGGTCTTAAAAAGAAGTCGAATCAATTTAATTTTTTTATTTTTAGCAACGTTGTTGAGATAGGTCCATCGTCCACGTGTGGAAGTTTTTGTGTCACACGTTGCTAGACTGAAGACTAACTTGAAACTTGTTTCGGTATTTATGACATTTTGACAAATGACACTTTGATGACGTTTTGAAAAATGACATTTACTACTGAATTATGATGACAGTGACAAATGCGAGTCGTTAAAAATGCTAAACACTGGTTGATTTATCCAATTAAAAACCGTCGTCGTCCTGCTGTGAGCTTTGGGTTTTTTTTTTTGCTTAATGTTTAATTAATTTAAGACGTATAATTATGATTTGGGAAACACGAACAAATGATAACGGTGAGCTAATACCATGAAATCATATTTTGAACATATTCAAGCGGATTAATTGGTGAATGATGAAATGACATGCGGAAAGCTTCACTGTCATGGCTGTGACGTAGACCAAATGTCAAAAAATACAAATGGATGGAACGTCAGACATTTTTTTTAAAATCCCAATAGAACTCAAAAGATTGAGAACTTGTAGATTGTTAAAAACTGTCAAAAATGACAGATCCTTCAATGTTTGTTTGAAAGCATGTTCTTGGTTGTATCCTCGTTAAAACTTCTACAATGGATCGCTGGTAATCCAGTAGCTTGACAGGCTTGTGTTAGGTTTCTCCCGACCACTACAACGATACCGCTGTTTTGACGAAAACCCCGGCAAGCACATGCAGCGGTACAGAATGCGTACAGAGCGTCGCTACATAGGAGGATCAGAGCTGCGCGAGAGCTCTACAAGCAGAAAATAAGGGAAGCTAGGTTGGTGGCTTGGCATTCTAGCTCCATAATTTGTCCCCTATTACTGTCAGATGCACCCACGTACACACTACACAGCATAGTCACAATAGGAACCCACTCTTGAGAGTTCTTGAAATAGATTGAAGGTGGTTCGATATGTTTTTGACGGTGTTTCGCTGGGCTTGGCTAAAGCCACCGCTGTCCCGCTGATAAAGTCTTCTTTGTGCGTCGCACCTGGTCTAGAAGTCATACAATCTGTGTGCGTCTTCATCGATGGTGAAGCACGACCAATGCGATTCATAGCTTCGACAAGAAGTTTAGTGCTATTGACATCTGTGACCAACGGTATCGAACGTCGAGTTCGATAGCCATCTGTTATGATGAACCGCTGTAAAAATCGAAAAGGGAAAGATGACTTTAAATCTTGAAACTGATTTTTAAGTTTACTTACCGTCTTGCACCTCCTCCTCGCTTAGGAAGATTGACAACCACCTTCAGAAAGAAAACGAAAGAGTGTGAACAGCAACTGAAAGAACAAGTAGAGAGAGACCATAAAACTCCAACCGAAAGCCTGCAAAGACGAACAAGGGAGTACAATAGTGAAGTCCCAATCGGTACTGAAGATATGAAAAGACGGATTTTCCAGGCTGTAAAACAGCGACGATGATTTAAATTCCGAAGTCAGGCTGTATTAACCATTCAATATGGACGATGTGATCCAACTATTCCATCCACCTAACCAGGACACAATAACGATAAGTATATCTTAACTTAAGTCCAACACAGCTGCTGGAGTTGAAAACCTCCTCAATGTTGCTTGCAAGGTCCTCACTGCTGTATTGTGTGTGCACCTTGGGCCCTTTGTCACGAAGGCCAGAAAAGTCCTCCAGGTCCCACCATTAACGACACCAGCGTTGAGATCAAATGCAGCTCAACAACTCTTGCTTATCGTTGTTTCCTTAGGCTTAGAAGACAATTGAGTAGCAAAGCTCTCTATCGAACCACAAAAGTTCCCTGCTTATCCCAGTCCTATTCTATGGTGCGAAGGTATGGACTTTGTCAAAATTCGATGAGGTTGCCCTCGGTGATTTTGAGAAAAAAATAATTTAGTTGATCTAGGGTCCTGTCTGCATAGATGATGGGTGGAGATGGAGATGGAGATACAACGATGAATTGAACGGGCTGTTCACCGAATCGACCTAGTCACAAGTGTCCAGATACACCGGCTAAAATGACTAGGCTAGGACATGTAAAGCAAATCTTAAAATTCACACCAAAGGACCGACATAGATGAGGAAGACTTCGTCGACTCGGAAAGGGACTACAGCCAACTTGATGTGCAGAATTGAAGGCAGCTAGCTGAAAATCGAGCTAGCTAGATTTTGACAACCACCTTCAGAAAGAAAACGAAAGAGTGTGAACAGCAACTGGAAGAACAAGTAGAGAGAGACCATAAAACTCCAACCGAAAGCCTGCAAAGACGAACAAGGGAGTACAATAGTGAAGTCCCAATCGGTACTGAAGATATGAAAAGACGGATTTTCCAGGCTGTAAAACAGCGACGATGATTTAAATTCCGAAGTCAGGCTGTATTAACCATTCAATATGGACGATGTGATCCAACAATTCCATCCACCTAACCAGGACACAATAACGATAAGTATATCTTAACTTAAGTCCAACACAGCTGCTGGAGTTGAAAACCTCCTCAATGTTGCTTGCAAGGTCCTCACTGCTGTATTGTGTGTGCACCTTGGGCCCTTTGTCACGAAGGCCAGAAAAGTCCTCCAGGTCCCACCATTAACGACACCAGCGTTGAGATCAAATGCAGCTCAACAACTCTTGCTTATCGTTGTTTCCTTAGGCTTAGAAGACAATTGAGTAGCAAAGCTCTCTATCGAACCACAAAAGTTCCCTGCTTATCCCAGTCCTATTCTATGGTGCGAAGGTATGGACTTTGTCAAAATTCGATGAGGTTGCCCTCGGTGATTTTGAGAAAAACATAATTTAGTTGATCTAGGGTCCTGTCTGCATAGATGATGAGTGGAGATGGAGATGGAGATACAACGATGAATTGAACGGGCTGTTCACCGAATCGACCTAGTCACAAGTGTCCAGATACACCGGCTAAAATGACTAGGCTAGGACATGTAAAGCAAATCTTTAAATTCACACCAAAGGACCGACATAGATGAGGAAGACTTCGTCGACTCGGAAAGGGACTACAGCCAACTTGATGTGCAGAATTGAAGGCAGCTAGCTGAAAATCGAGCTAGCTAGAGAGGCTTGTTGGACAAAGGACTGAAATAGATAAGGAAGACTCCATCGACTCGGAAAGAGACTACAACCAACTTGATATGCAAAATTGAAGGCAACTGGCTGAAGATCGAGCTGGCTAGAGACACTTGTTGACTGAGGGTCAAGTCCACCAGGGAATGCAGTCCCTTCATAGGTTAGTAAGTCAATAAAAAAGGGCTTGTTTAAGCTTCTTTTCAGTTCCGCTATATGTTTGGAACACCTCACCGTTGACAACAAGACGCCAACAACAGGCCTACAAAACATAGTCTTTTGTTCTTTCGCTGTAGTCCGATATGGAGACATGAACATAGCTACTGCCCAACGATGGATCCATCTACAAGCAACCTTTTTTTCAAAAACCGTAGTTTCGAATATTCCAGAGAAGCTAACATCAACCACACACCAAGTAGCTCAGCCTAACTGAATCTGAAGACGGCCATTGATTCATTTTGAAGAACGAATTCCTTAGTTAAAACGGTCTTTCTCAGCCTCTTTGTCTCACTTTCATAAGAACACATGTCGTATACAAATGTCAAAGCTTTGGAAAAACAGTTGATTGCATAAGACTTACGAGCGTGTAGACAATATTAAATTCGTTCCTCATAACTTAAGCCACAATTCTTAAGACAGTGGGCTGGTAATCCCATGACTATTAAGCATGTCTTTCAACAAAAAAAACGTTTAAAAGATTAAAATGCCCATTCCCTGATACTAAGAATGTTATTAGCTTAGCGACCACCTGTTGAAGAAGAAGAGTCGGCTCGATAATTTATGTAAATCCAAACGCTTGTCACTTTCAGTGGAAACTTGCATAATTGGTTTACATTAGGGAATATCTCGAAACATCTTTCGATTCGGTTGCTATCGCTGTCTTGAGACTTTCGGGGTTTTTTTCAAGTACGAATGCAAAAAAAGAAGTAATGAATGGAAACTAAGGACGTTACAATGGAGCATCAGGCGTCTTTCAAGTAACCTGCCTGAAGTACTAAGCTCAAGGATTTTATCAACAAAGCCGACGCGTTTATACCGAAGTGGATAATTATCCCTGTTCTCTTCAAAAAAAAGGTTAAGGCCCCCCCATTTCTTGAGATTGTTGAGACAACGCAACAAACAAATGCTTCACCTGACCTTGTCCGGATCTAAACATATGTCTGGACAACCTTTGATTCTCTAAGTTCATTATGAATCTATGTTTTCAATTACTAGACGACAAAAAGCTGTACACCTACCTCCCAACAGCCAACTTTAAAACGATGCTTTTAGCTACAACGAAAGTCTACAAAGATACCTCAGGCCTTAGAAGAAGCTTTTTGAGGTGAATTTTCGACGTGACATTCTAAAACTGACGGAAGATGCCATGGACAGGAACTTAAACCACAACTGACCATTCCATTCTTCTT
The DNA here is from genome assembly GCA_951813785.1 of Criorhina ranunculi. Taxonomy (NCBI): domain Eukaryota; kingdom Metazoa; phylum Arthropoda; class Insecta; order Diptera; family Syrphidae; genus Criorhina; species Criorhina ranunculi. Next base: position 85,821,050 of record OX638381.1, on the reverse strand, counting down.
CCAATTATCTAGACCAAGGGCTATGGCATCAGCAATTATTTGGCCTTTGAACTAGAAGTTCCGTCCTCATTTTTGTCTTAAACCTGGAGGTTCAGACTCAAAGTTGCTTTTTGCAGTAAAAACGACGTGATTTGGCTCTTTGGACCACATTCACTTTTATTTGCCTTCCTCGCAGACAAGACTAAATATTCCACGAAGAACTTTTTGTTTAGAAAGTCAATAATGCTTTCCTGCTTATCGTCCAGGACCTAGAGCTTTATCAAAAAACTGGCACCATCAGGGCCCGGAAGACCATACATTTAGTCTTTCAAGTCATTTAAGAAGTTGGTGTTGAATCCAAAGTAGATGAACTCCTTAACTGAGGCAAAGTTAAAGCTATCAGCAGTGAGATTTTGTCCTAGGCAGGTGGACCGATGGTGCTTTGTTTTATCTTCGTTCTGTTCCAGATCAACTCATTTTGCCTGTTTGTCTCTAAAACGAAACGCTGGAAGCGCCCCATGATGTAATGTCATCTCCATACCACCGCAGCTGGCCAGATTTGTGAAAAGTAGTGCCTTCCGTTCTGGAACCTGCTACAGTCCGGAGTGGACATAGGTCTCTCAACCAACAAGCGTCTCCAACCAGCTCGATCTTTATCTAGCTGCCTTCAGTTTCGCACGCTAAGTTCGTTGAAGTCCCTGTCAACTTATGTGCGCCACCTGAGTCGAGGTCTTCCTCTACTACTCGAAGATTTTCCGCTTGTCCATCCGCTCTACATGACCTAGTCACCTCAGTCGTTGAAATCGAGTGGATATTTGAAAAATATAGGAGAGCTGCTTCCAAAAAATGCACAAAGTTGGATCAGTTTTGCCAAGATCCCCAAGCCATCGCCCTGTAGAGCTCCATACGATGATGGCTATCGTATGCGACTTTGAAATCGATAAAAAGGTGTCGAATCTCCACTTGGAATTCATTGGTCTTTCCCAGAATTTACTTTCGTGTGAAAATTTAGTCTGATACTTTCAGAGAGGCTCCAGACCTACTAACAGTACGTGTAGGCTAGGATCTTATATGCGAAATCTGGCATAAATACACCTACAAGGCATAGACTCCCCTTTCTTGTAGATGAGGCAAATGGAGCTGATACTCTGGCCACTGTGTATACTTTCGTCCACCCATACTCGGTTGATCATTTGATGTACGAAAGCCACCATTAGGACATGTAGCCTTTCTGTAAGCTGCGCCCACCTTTTCTATACTTGGAGAAGGGATTACTTCTTCGTTGACTGTTCCTGCCCCATCACTCTCTCAACACTATCTCCATTCAGGAACTGCTGAGAGTGCTGCTCAAACACATTTGCTATTCCCTGTTCAGCGTTGACTATAGTCCCTTCAGCATTTTGAAGGGGCTGTGTACAGCACTTCAATTTTCTTGATCGGGGAAACTGACTGTATCCTCTTTTTCCTACGCACGATTTTGCTTCTCCTTTATTCCCATGCTTCTCCTGTTTTACCCTGTAGGAACTCAAGATGTGCATCTTCTGTCACCCCTTTCCGGTATCATCATACCATGGGCATCTTTTCGTGGGATGGCTGCTATCTCAAAGGGGATTCAACTACCTCCTTGATAATGTAGCGAGACTAGATCAGTAGAAGACGAGTGCACAGCGGAGAGTTTCTCACTCCTTTCCATTTTGTAGCCTTTGTTGTCAAGTCTTTGGACAGTCGGACTCTGAACTGTACAAGTACAGTAATACCCGGATACGTACTCCCTCGCTTAGCTGCGTTACCCGCATTGCTAACCAACAATTTGAGGCTTCAAAACTTATCAGGAATATAAGCGGGTAAGGATAGGTAACTTCCCCTCTTAAGTGCCTAAATAAATCAATAAAACTCGCAAGGCAGCTATCCGGGGGCCACTGTATTCCCTTCCTTTTTTTTATGACAACTATCCCTATCAACAGATTGAAGTGACTTTCCATATTAAAATATTAAATCACCTGTCATCTGTCATTTAACACAAAGCCTACAAGTCACATTTTAAATGAAGGTCTCCCCATTAACCCCACCAAGAATAAAACAAGATAAATTCACTTAAAGCTTCGCTTACAACTTCCTCTTATCTAACATCTGGTTCTTGACTAAACTTATTTCCTGTAAATGGTAGCTTACCTTCAAATACCTCGACACCCTTTGCTCTAAACATGTTTCCTAACATCTGTCATCGGAGATAAGTAATTCTAAGACAAAAGTTTGAAATTTACACATGCAGCCCTTCAAAGGGGCAATGTACCTTCTCGTCTCTAAAATGATATCATGAACTTGTCAACTTTCAAAGACTCTATCTACTCTTAAATGACATACGTCAAAGTAAACGTCAATTTCAAGGACGTTAACCTACACTTTAACAATTTAACCCCCGTTTACATCACTTTTTTTACCCATTCAACCGGGGGTGTCATCAGTTTGCATGTATTAACCTTTACCATAATTGGATAATTATGTTTCGCCAAAATTGAAAGCTAACCGTCTTCGTAAAACCAATAAAAATATCTAAAAAAAAAACTATCTACGAGTATCTTTTACACTGTTGTGCATATTAAATGAACCCGTAGGGCGGCATTCGGGAATTGGTTTTTTTCGGTTTTTTTTTTCTTTCGCATTTTAGATAGATTCTACTGAAGTCAACTTCCGTATGTGTGTGCACGGGTTCTATTCACACGGAAAAGCGAACAAATTGAAAGCCTTCTTCTTCCATTTTAGTCTCGAAGTCACGCAAGTTAGCCATCGAAAACCAGTTGGTAATTTGGTTTGTTTCCGAACTTATATAAGTTTTATTATTTATTTCGGTTTTTTTTTTTTTGAATTTAAATTAAGAAGTCTAAGCATTAGAGTAGTTTTTGTTTGTTTTTTTTTTTTTGGGAAAAAAGAAACTTATTCTTGAGATAGAACGTTATAGGAGGGATCAATCTTTGACTTTGGTGACTGGTGGTGGCATTAAATCAGCCCGGGGAGTGGAGAAGCCTGCCACCGTTTTTTCGCGACTATAAATGTTGTGATCGAAAATTTAGAAGCGTCATTCGATTCTTTTATACCAAACGAGGAGTAGGGAAACTGAATTGCAAAAAAAATAAAAAAATGGTAAGGGTTCGAGTTGGAAGGATTCAAATATTTTAATTGACGTTTTGTTGCATCCTTTAGAAAATCTTAATTGTTGCATTGGCAATTGTTGCCGCAGTGAGCGCTGGAGCGCCATCTGTTGAGTACCTGCCGCCTGCTGACGATGTCGTGGGTAGTAATTTGTTGGAGGCTGAGCCAGCTCATACTCTGGTTGAGGATGGTTATCGTTATAGGACCGTGAAGAGATTCCGTCATCGTCGTGATGTCAATGAATTGCCATCGAACGAGTACTTGCCACCACAACAGAATGTGGCAGCACCTGTAAGCGGCTATGTACCACCAGCATCGCACAGTGTTCAAACCCTTTCACAGGGTCCAGCTTATACCCAAACTGCAATTTCCCAGGGACCAGGCTTCAGTGGAATCTCGACGGTTAGTGCAGCAGGTCATGGACAAGAACTCATTGAAGCTGAACCAGCTCATACTTTGTCGGCTGATGGTTACCGTTACAAGACAGTGAGGAGGAGGTACCGTCATCGTCGTGACGTTAACGAGCTCCCAGCCTATGAATATTTGCCACCAACAGGCAATCCCTTCAACCCTGCACCACAACCTTTGAGAGCACAGGCCCAAGCCCCAGTTCATATTGCAGCTCCAGTCAGACAACAAAGTGTTCAGGTTCAAGCTCCAATCAGTGAATATATTCCACCACAAGCACCAGTTCAGGCTCCAATTAGGTATCAAGCACCAGTTGCAGTACAAGCTCCAATTAGGCAACAGGCTCCAATTAGGCAACAAGCTCCAATCCGGGTACAGGCTCCGGCTCCAGTTCATATTGCTGCTCCAGTCAACGAATATATTCCCCCACAAGCACCAGTGAGGCATCAAGCTCCAATAAGGGTACAAGCTCCAGCACCAGTTCATGTTCAAGCTCCGGTACATGTTCAAGCTCCAGTTCATGTTCAAACTCCAATTAGGCACCAAGCTCCAGCTCCAGTTCATGTTCAAGCTCCAGTAAACCAATATATTCCTCCTCAAGCACCTTTGAGGGTTCAGGCACCAGTTAGACAACAAATCCGAGTTCAGGCCCCAATTAGGCAACAAGCTCCAATCCGAGTACAGGCTCCAGTCCATGTTCAAGCTCCAGCTCCAGTTCACATTCCAGCTCCAGTCCATGTACAAGCTCCAGTTCATGTTCATGCTCCAGTACATGTTCAGGCTCCAGTTCATGTTCAAGCCCCAGTTAACGAATACATTCCTCCTCAAGCACCTGTGCACGTTCAGGCTCCAATTAGGCACCAAGCTCCAGTTCAAGTACAACTTCTGTCATCCGGTGGTCAATCCTCCCATGGTATCCAATCTGCATCCATTGGTGGATTCTCCAACCTCGGTGGTATCTCTGAACCTGAGCCAGCACACACCTTGCAAGCCGATGGTTACCACTACAAGACCTCAAGACGTTTCTAGATAAAAATCCGTCCAAAGGATAAGAACGATGACGTTAAACCTTGTGATATAAGCAAGTAGGCTATCTTATGACCAGAGAAAAACAGTTAATAAATTATTTATGCAAAAATTTAACCCGAAGAGTTTTCAATTTTTTTATGACACTAATGACAGCTGTCAAATAATTTTTCTGTCAAATTGACACGTATGTAGATGTCAATTGTCTTAGACTTTTCATTGACCACGAGCTACAAAGTGGGCAAAACGAATTCTTGACGTCGCTTCCAAAAGCCTTACTACCGCCTTTTGACAGGAATGATAAATTATCCCAATCTTGGCGGTTCATCTTTTCATCTTGCGAATAATCGTTTTCGGGGTGACGCTCGTGAAGCATGGCTTGTGTGTGTAAAAATACACGATGATGCACGCTGGGTAAATATTTGTTTGAAGTTTTAACGTAACCTGATGTGGTTAGGCTGGCGCACGTTGCTCTGCCGGTGGTATATACCAGCGCTAAAGTGATTAATTATCCACCCGGATATTGGGGATCTGTGACGGAGTGATTTCTTGAGGTGTTCTGATTGACTTAATGAATTTATGATGAGATAATCATTTTAATTAAGTGTGGCGAAGAAAATTAATGAATGGAAAATGAGTGGATTTTTGCTTCTTCGGGGAGTCTAGCCCGGTCAGGGAGTGGTTTAATTTTTGACATGTGGATCCGGTTCGAGTATGGGAAAATTTATTGTTCGCTAAAGTTCCGTGGGAGTTCTCATCAAGATTGCTTAGATCATATTCATTCTAAGGATGGGTCATGGAGAGACCACAGTTTATACATAATCGAGTCAAGATTGATGTTCCTACCGACCAGTGTCTCTTTGTTTCTGAGGGTGATGGTGGTCACATGTTCGTTTTTGTGACATATCCCATAAAGTTTCTAAAATCCACTAGTGGCGTCCAGCATAAATCAAGATCTGTTTGGCGATGGTGTCTCCTGTTATCATGAACTTAGTCATGTCGGACTGGTAGCAGTTAAGTCATGCTTAAGGAATGCTTGATACACCGTCAGAGGTGACCTAACTCTTGCTGACTAAACCCTCTCGATCTTTTGGCAAACAAACCCCGGAAACTGCATCTTGCATTGCTTCAGGGTGGTGCCACTTTTTATAGCCTTTATGGGCTGTAATCTTTGGTCTTCTCTTTAGCTTCAGCACTATCTGGACGCAGGCGCACACTCGCTTCCAATTCTGCCCACTCGCGCACATTACCGTAACGATATTGTTCGGTGTGGTACCGCCGACTTTCGTTTCTAGTCTTCATCTCTCTACAAGCCATCTGATGCATTTGAAGTCGCATCGGTACACTCACATGCTGGACCCACTGTTTCTCCTTCGTACATAATCGTTGAAGTATCCGTGCCTCCGCCCCGTCCAGTCTACGATGTTTTAAATCAATCTTGCAGTCCATCAACCCCTATATGCGTCTTTGGCTTCTGCTGTTGCCGTCTGCTTTCCAACCGCCGATTTTCTCTCGTATATGTACAAAACTTCTGTCTTTCGCCAGGAGATAGACGAGGATCACTCCCGCCACCACGAAAACAACTGGTTCTGACATTGTTCGGTAGGAGCTATCTACCCGGGGAGTTTTCCAGAATTAGTAGGTCTAGGTTTCTCTAATCAGGGATGTGGCAATCAACTGGTTGAGTATGAGAGCAACTAGAATCTGGCTTCAAGCTCGGAACGCACGGTCTTCAAAATAGTGAAGGGAACCTTATAGTAACACTTTCACTTGTTGTCCCGCTCTTAGTATAGACTAGATTTACGCTGCTATCAAACAGCAGAAGAACAACAAGGCCGCCGGTCCTGATGGTGGGTTGCGAGCACCAAATCAACAACTAAGGATGCGTACCCGATGACTGTAATGTCAGTTCCATATGCCCTATCTACCCACCCATCTTGCACCAACTATCGAGGCACATCCCTGTTAAATGTCCCTTTCAAGATACTATCCAACGTTCACACCTAGTGCTACTTGGGTTCATGTTGAACTGCCTACCTACCTATCCAACGTACTTTGTGAACCAGTATGGCTTCCAGCTTGGGCCAAATCTTCACACTAAGGCAAATCCTAGCACAATGGGTCTTAGAGACCTGAGTGTGGCGCAGAGGAACTACTCTTCGCCGGCCCACATACCTAAACTAGGCAAATCCTGGATAATACCAACGAATTTCATGTTGAGACTCACCACCGTTTTATCAAGTTTTAAGCTATGTCTTGAGCTCTACACGATAGGAGTCCTGTCAACGCTGATTTGTCCAGCTGCTGTTATATGTGAACGATATTGATATCATCGGACGCTCTAAACTTGCCGTCATAAAGGCTTTCACGGCAATTGAAGATGAAGCGAACCGAGTTGGTCTTGAACTTGATGAGGACAAAAAGGAACGATGCCCTCGCGCTGCTACGTCGCGACTTCAACACAGAAGAAGCAGAATTGATGCTCTCCCTAAGGCAGTCCTAAAGGTAAGTCTACGGAGACGGCCTTGCATGAGGTGGTGCAGACGATTGAGAAATCGATAAGCCACCTTCCTAGACGGTGCCGTCAATAATATGCACACTGAATCCTTTCTGGAATCTCTTACCAAGCTTGGCATGGAGGCTTTTGGCAACAACTGGATTATGAAAACCAGGATCATTCAGTCACAATTGGGGAACAGCTTCATAACTAAATCCGTAGGTAGATTTACCCCGCAAGGCGGAGCAATCTCGCCTATTCTATGGCTCCTAGCCATAAGCAATATCTTAACGAAGTTCGACATCATTGGAATCAAGGCAGTCGTGTACGCGGACTGTGAGTATCAGGGATGTTCCTCTCAGTGATTAGCTCTGACTAAGCTAAGCGCTTGGGCCACAAGTTGTGGACTTGGCTTTGATCCGAGTAAAACTGAGCTGAACAAGTACAAAATACCGACTTTCAAGCTTCCACGTCCTAACAATCAAACACTTTCTCTATCCTCCACTGCAAGGTATCTTGGCGTCCTACTTGACCCAAAGCTGAACTCAAAACTAAACATAGAACACAGAGAAAGGAAAGCATGCGTCACTTCTTTCTACGCCTGCAGCAAGATCCTTGGCAAAAGGTGGGGACTCCAGCCTAAGATAGTCCTCTGGATGTACACTGCCGTCGTTCGTCCCGTCCTTACTTATGATTCGAACGAACGGCATGGAACTTCAGTTCGCAGGGTACTTTGGGGCCATTCTTGACAGTAGACTGAGCTGGAAGCTCAATATCTTGGAGCGTGTCAAGAAGGCTTCTGTTGCCCTGTATTCCAGCCGTAGGGCTCTAGGCCCGAAATGGAGTCTTCAGGCTAAAATAGTTTAGGTACTGGATTTATACAGCCATAGTGAGACTCATCCTAAAGTACGGTGTACTAGTCTGGTGGACAGCATTGGACAACAAGAGTAACCTGGATCTTCTTACGAATAGCCAGGGACAATCATGCCCTAAGAACAACACCTATTGTTTCCCTCCAGACAATGCTCCATCTACGGGAAGGGAATGGCAGCTAGAGCGGCTTTAAGGCTAAGGGAATCCTCTCAGTTGGTCACTTATAATCCGGGCCACAGGGGGATCCTTTACAACAACATAACCATCCCTAGTAGTACGACCTATATTGTCCCCTATATAGACTTCAACGTCAAATTCAAGGCAAAAAGTGCCTGAGAATCTGGTGGGGTCTCAAAGGGATCTAAAACAGCGTATGGTCCAGGGGCAGGAGTCTTCTCCAGTGCACCTGACTTAAGTATTGCCAAACGAATGCCAGATCACTGTAGTGTGTTTCAGTCTGAAATTTCGGCAGTCCGAGAAGCAGCGGATTTGCTTTCGATTAACGCGGAAGATGGTGGCAGCGATAAAAGCCTCGGAATTACCGACAGTAAGATCCAAGTTGGTGAAGAAAGGCCGCAGGTCTCTGAATGAGATCGCTGACAGATGCGACATCTCCCTGTGCTGGGTTCCAGGACACAGGGACGTTCCGGCCAACTGGAGAATGGACGAACAAGCAAAGGAAGGCGCGGGTCGGATCCTCTCTGAAAATGGAGAGGAACTGCTTGCCACTCTAGAATCGATAGAGTCTCACCTTGATAGTGAAGCTAGAAGAATAGGAATCAATACTTGTCTTCTGTCGCAACAGATCTGGCATAACCTGGATTTGAGGAGAATATGAAGACTTCTGTCGTCCGTGAACAGGAAACCTATAAGAATTATAGTGGGAGCCCTAACAGAGCTCCGTCTTCTTGGCAGGCATTCCATCAGAATGGGCGTCCCTTCTAACGATTTCTGTAGAAGCTGCAGAGACGAGGAGGAAAAAGAACCGACTACACACCTTCCTTGCACATGCCCTGCTCTATCAAGGCTGAGGAGGTAGTCACTAGGAGAATACTTCTTCAATGACCTCAACGACCTAACCAGGCTCTAGAATTAAGAGTTTTGTATGCGGGTCTAATTGGGTCCGCCCTTAGTGCGGCACAGGATAGGGTTAACACCGGTACGGTGACTCAGAGCTTATACTCCTTTTTCTTTCCTAAAGGAAAGTTCACATGTGAGGCTTCTGTGGCTGGTTTCCGGTTTCTACACGAGATATCACAATGGGTCTTCGTTTTGGCCTTAGTGGGTCCCTTCTCAGTGGGGACAGCCACCCAACCTTACTCAACTTATGGTTCCAACGAACAGCTGATATTGGGACCACAGGAATGCTACGATCGAACCCGACAGAAGCTCTCAACGTGCTCCTCCATATCCTGCCCCTAGACTTGCACATCAAATACATCGTTCCGTATGGTGCTATCAGACTCAGAAAATCTAGGTTACGGTCCAGGTCACGTGAGTTGCTGTATCAAAACGGCTCACCCGCGCTACTTGTGTCTTGATAGGATTTTACCAGACAACCACTCCTACCTGCCTAACTAAGGCAGTCCCAGTTTGAGATATAAATTCTTCTTCTGATCCCTGCTAGACTAAAGACAAGTGGACCAAAGAATAAACTCACCCAACTGTAAGTCCCTGGTAACACCTTCAAACAACTCCAAAACTTGAAGAACCTTAAACCTACACACTAACACAGCTTCTCAAACAGCTTCCCCTGTCCACAATGCCACTAAAACAACCGAAAAAAAACAAAAATTTAGATTAATTACCATTTAACCGCTCCATAGAGTTCAATAAATCAAGAGGAGGTAACCAACAAAATATCTAACCACGTAAGCCCACTCTGGTTTGATCATAACCTTGATCTACTGCTACGGATTTGATCTTTTCACTTCATTTTGGGCTCGTGATGATGCCGATAATTGTGTGTGAAATAATTTGGAGCACCTCAGAACCTCATCTGCACCTGATGCATAAATTAAAAATCACCACCAAAATGTGTGCGTGTGAAACTTCCAAAAGCCCATATAAGGAAATGCCGGCTGGTTTATAATAAATTATAAGCTAGGACAAGCCATTAGGGGATACGTACTAATTAGCACAACCGGTAAGACGGCACACAACACAGAGAACTATGTTGGATTCACCATCAGGGAGCATAATCTATCTCGAATCAGAATGCAATGTGCTAACACCGATCCAAGCCAGCACCAGCACTAGGTGGACTATCGAGAACCACAGCCGGAGTACTAAAAGCACCCCAATGGCCTTCGGTCTTTCATAAAATATTCTCCGAACGACTTTTTGTGCTATTTGTAGTTTTCCGCAAGTTGAAATGACAAATATGCCGAATTTTTAATCAAGCAATCGGATTTGGAAGACGGGTGCGTCTCTCGCGGTGCTTCAGTATAAATAGGATGAATGGAAGTGGGATGGACATCACTAAACTTTTGGCTTGATTGGAATATAGTCGAACTTTGAGATGGTAGGTTCGGAATAACTTCTTTGAAACATTGGCTTGCTAAGACGGGTTTATTTTGATTTCAGAAAATATTTGTGTTGGGATTCGTTTTGCTGGCTGCAGCTTGCGTTGTTGCAGTGGTGCCGTCTACTGAGTACTTGCCTCCAGTGCAGGAACTTTCTGCAGTTGAACCAGATGTATCGATCCTTTCTGGAGGTTTGGCTGATGATGGATATCGCTACAAGACTGTACGTCGTTTCCGCATTCGTCGTCGACGTGATGTGAATGAGCTGCCATCTACTGAGTACTTGCCACCAGTTCAGCAACAAGTGTCACTTCCACAAGTTTCATATTCTCAACTTCCGGTTCAACAACTTGGATCAGTCTCCAGCATTGGAGTCCCATCCAACGAATATTTGGCTCCAATTGGACCATCTGCACAAGTTTCTCAAGTCGCTTCCGGAGTTCTTGCCGATGATGGATACCGCTACAAGACCGTGAAACGTTACCGTTCCAGACATCGTCGTGATGTAAATGAGCTGCCATCTTCTGAGTACTTGCCTCCAGTTCAACAACAAGTGTCTATCCCACAAGTGTCCATCCCACAAGTTTCATATTCTCCACGCCCTGTTCAACAATATGCATCAGTCTCCAGCATTGGATCAGGCTCCGGCATTGGATTAGGCTCCGGTATTGGTTCAGGCTCCGGCATTGGATTAGGCTCCGGCATTGGATTAGGCTCCGGCATTGGATTAGGCTCTGGCATTGGATCAGTTTCCGGCCTTGGATCAGTCTCCAACATCGGAGTCCCATCCAACGAATATTTGGCTCCAGTTGGTCCAGCTCCTCAAGTTTCTCAAGTCGCTTCCGGAGTTCTTGCCGATGATGGTTACCGCTACAAGACAGTGAAACGTTACCGTGTCAGGCATCGTCGTGATGTGAACGAGCTGCCATCTTCTGAGTACTTGCCTCCAGTTCAACAACAAGTGTCTATCCCACAAGTGTCCATCCCACAAGTTTCATATTCTCCACGCCCTGTTCAACAATATGCATCAGTCTCCAGCGTTGGATCAGGCTCCGGCATTGGATTAGGCTCCGGCATTGGATTAGGCTCCGGCATTGGTTCAGGCTCCGGCATTGGCTTAGGCTCCGGCATTGGATTAGGCTCCGGCATTGGATCAGTTTCCGGCCTTGGGTCAGTCTCCAACATCGGAGTCCCATCCAACGAATATTTGGCTCCAGTTGGTCCATCTCCTCAAGTTTCTCAAGTCGCTTCCGGAGTTCTTGCCGATGATGGTTACCGCTACAAGACAGTGAAACGTTACCGTGTCAGGCATCGTCGTGATGTGAACGAGCTGCCATCTTCTGAATACTTGCCACCAGTTCAACAACAAGTATCTGTCCCACAAGTTTCATACTCCCAACTTCCTGTTCAACAATATGGATCAGTTTCCGGCATTGGTTCAGGCTCCGGCATTGGATTAGGCTCCGGCATTGGACTAGGCTCCGGTATTGGATCAGTTTCCAACATCGGTGTCCCATCCAACGAATATTTGGCTCCAGTTGGTCCATCTCCCCAAGTTTCTCAAGTCGCCTCTGGAGTTCTTGCCGATGATGGTTACCGCTACAAGACCGTGAAACGTTACCGTGTCAGGCATCGTCGTGATGTGAATGAGCTGCCATCTTCTGAGTACTTGCCACCAGTCCAACAGCAAGTCTCCCTTCAGCAACTTCCAATTCAGCAAATTTCAGCCATTCCATCGACACAGTACTTATCTCCAATTGATGTCGCCCCATTGACTTCAAATGTTTTGTCTGGAGTTCTAGCTGATGATGGCTACCGCTACAAGACCGTCAAGAAGTTCAAGCGTCGTCATTAAGCTGCTCTCAGTCAATTGTCTATGAAATAAACTTGCACAAACAGAATTTATTGTTGATGAAATAAGCCTTTTACTTTTTATAAATAGCTTGCGTGAGACCTATCTGTTATCCTAGATGGTCACTCCATTCCACTCAAAGACGCGTACGATTTTAAACAGTCCCCTGGTTAACTCCGACAAAAAATGTGAGAAGGAGCCTATATTCTTCTGCACAAACGAATGACTTCCAAGACCAAAGATGGCGTACAATGGAGTGTTTTCCCTAATAAGCTAAAACTCTCCTTCCGCCTTCCTAACCACAGAAGCCAGTCTCGTTAACTTCAAAAGAAGCTCTAGTTGACGACATGACAGAGCAATTCAAGCTACATGCTAAACGCAATCACCAGAACGAAGCTTAGATAGTCCAACGGTACCTCGTGCCAGACTTCCAACCAAATTTGGCCCCAGATGTATCTGAAAAGCCCTTAGATTTAGATTCCGCTTAGAAGACTGCGCATCAGCACAACAATAGTTGTCATCACCAGGTACAGCATGAAACAAGACTAAGCATCTTATCTAATGATTGCTGTAGGAGTCGTACAGGCAAAAAGGAAGCTTCGTCTGCGATGTGTTGACGAAACAAAGACCAACGAGGACCCTAGACTGCTGTATCTACACCAAATCTTACAGACCTCACACGCCAACAACAGAAGCACAATCTTGCAAAAGTCCGTGCAATTAATTACAAACGCTGTTGACCGACGCGACGTCTTAGACAGAATGTCAATCTAGAAGGCTAAAGTTTTGAGATAGTTAGGGACTACCAGGGCTCTGTTAACTCGGACACCAAAATAAGCGCTTAGATCAAACTCAAAATACCCCCTGCCGACCGTCGTTTCTTTAGGCTTAGAAGGCAATTGAGTTCCAAAGCCCTTAAGTGACTCTATACAAGATCCAGAGTCATCGACTGAGAAAAAAATCCTTTGGGTCATCTACGGTCCCGTCTACATAAATGGAGAGTGAAGGAAGAGATACAAGGACAAAGTGTATGGGCTGTCTTTAATTTCATTAGGTTAGGTTAGGTAAATTCATTAACAGAGACCTCAACCAACTTGTCGTTCGTAACTGAAGGTAGCCAATCGAAAATCGCGTTGACTGGAGACAGTTTGGATCGGCGGTGTTCTGATCTTTAAAAAGGTTTTCCCCGATGTTTTCAAGAACGAGACATGTGCAGAGGAAGTCATCCCTGCAGCTCCTGCAGAAATCGTTGCGTAGAATATCCAAAAGTTGAGCAAGCCTGCCTTGAATAAAATGCCGTATAAGGACGTTAGTTACATTAAAGACCTGCTCTCTTTCGATCTTTTACGGTCGAGGACAGGCCAGACTAGCTATGGTACAATAATCAAGATGTGCTGCCATCTATGATGTTTAATAACAAACAACATAGGTGGCGCAATTTTCAACTACGTGTACCTTGAGAGGTTTGCCTGGCTATGTCGTCAGCCGCAGAGTTCTCTGGAAAGTCGATGGGACATTCTGGGACCCAACAAAAGTTTGACGTTAGGCCAGTTAACGATTTCGTTTAGAGACATGCGGCAGGCCTTTCCTTTTTTTTTTTTGATAATTCGCTAGCGCTAAAGGAGTTATGAATACCCTTATGATGCCATTCACACAGCGCTAGGATTGGTGTAGCGATTTTGAAACTCTGCCCTAGAATTTGTTGCGTTAAAAATTAAAGATGTGATCGCAGCTTACCTGTCAACATAAGTCACAATATTTTACCTTGATACTGGGTAAGTCTTCAGCCAGGTCTCACTGATAGCCCTGACTTTAGCTTGAAAGACCCTAAAGTGACAGAAGGAGTGGTGAATGACAAGATCTTCTAAAAAGACACCGGTACCGACTCCTTAAAAACAGAGACGGATTCATTCAAAAGGAGTTCACGCTTCTGTCAGATATTGTCATTTTCACTGGTCTAGTCTCATGGGCACGTGTCAAAATCTTGACATTTGTTGAAGTTTCTAAAAGAAAAATGGCTAATCCGCTTAACTGACCTTGACACTGGGTAAGTCTTCAGCCAGGTCTCACTGATAGCCCTGCCTTGAGCTTGAAATACCCTAAAGTGACAGAAGGACTGGTGAATGTCAAGGTCTTCTAAAAATACGCCGACAGCGACTCCTAAACAACACAGAGATAGATTCATTAAAAAGGAGTTCACGCTTCTGTCAGATATTCTGTCATCTTCACTGGTCTAGTCTCATGGGCACGTGTCAAAATCTTGACATTTGTTGGCGTTTCTAAAAGAAAAATGGCTAATCCGCAATATCTGACCTTGACACTGGGTAAGTCTTCAGCCAGGTCTCACTGATAGCCCTGCCTTGAGCTTGAAAGACCCTAAAATGACAGAAGGACTGGTGAATGTCAAGGTCTTCTAAAAATACGCCGACAGCGACTCCTAAACAACACAGAGATAGACTCATTAAAAAGGAGTTCACGCTTCTGTCAGATATTCTGTCATCTTCACTGGTCTATTCTCATGGGCACGTGTCAAAATCTTAACATTTGTTGACATTTTAAAAGAAAAATGGCTAATCCGCAATATCTGACCTTGACACTGGGTAAGTCTTCAGCCAGGTCTCACTGATAGCCCTGCCTTGAGCTTGAAAGACCCTAAAATGACAGAAGGACTGGTGAATGTCAAGGTCTTCTAAAAATACGCCGACAGCGACTCCTAAACAACACAGAGATAGACTCATTAAAAAGGAGTTCACGCTTCTGTCAGATATTCTGTCATCTTCACTGGTCTAGTCTCATGGGCACGTGTCAAAATCTTAACATTTGTTGACATTTTAAAAGAAAAATGGCTGATCCGCTTAAAAGACGTCATTGGTCTCATTCTCATGTCATTGACCAAATCTTACTGTCATGTCAGTCAATGCTAATCGAAATAAGTTTTGATTTAAGGAGTCGCAACCTAAACCCAAATTGGTGTTGCCTTTGCCTATGATGATGAGGCCATTACCCCCACGGAAAAACTTAAATTCCAAATGAGGACCATAAAACATGAGATCATGCTCCATATCTTCTGCTAGATCTCTCGCTCCAAAATTTAGTTTTTAAATTTTGTTAAGTAAAATTTATTGTTTCAGCACTTATTAGGCAAATAGAACTCCATTAGGGTTCCAGGAATCGATATTCGCGCTCACGATCTTGAATCTTATCTTAATGTCATGTCACTCAAGTCACTTGAGAATCCTTAATTTTATGGCCCACACCTGTTTTAATGACGGCGATGATTTGATTGCCTCCACACTTGGAGATTCATTGATCCATTCGATCGAATTAATTATGCGCTTGTCTGTGTGTGTCTCATTTCCATGATGAATTGCCGCCAAAAAAATTCAAGTTTGACGCCGAGAGAAAAACAATCAAACAATGGAGACGCATTCGGATTATTGGATCGGAGTGTGGTCCATTGCAACGCTTAAGTCACGTCACACGCTTATAATTTTTCCGTATGGAAATGTTGCTTTTTTTGGAATTCAATGTGATTTACATTCGGCACTGGCTACAGCGGTGCTGTTGCTTGGGGACGTTGAGACTTACAAGACAAAAGGCACGCATATCTTAAAACTAATATCGTTCGCGCGGAAGTATATGCCAGTGCCAGAGCTTCGGCGGCGGCCTACTCAATCGGGTGTTTGCTTCGTTTCATTTGTTTCTTCTTTCTTCTTCTTAAGTCGCACAAATTAGATGATGGCATTGACCACACGTCGAGGTGTGATGCTGGGAGGCCGAGAATTGTATAAATATGATGGTTTCGTAAGAATTGGGCATCATTCGATCGCTTGCTTTACTGATGCGATTAAATAAGTTCACAGAGATGGTAACGAGCGAGTTAGAGAAGGATTAAGGTACACAAGGATTAACCCGATCTTGTTCTTTTTCGTTTGCAGAAACTCTTTTTTCTTGGATTAGCCTTTTTGGCAACAGCTTGTGGGCAGTACTCGAGCGAGTATCAAGTACCTCAAGATAGCTTGGCTGCTATTGAAGAGATTGAGACTCTGGAAGAGCCATCAAACTTGTTGGCGGACAATGGATATCGTTATAAGACGGTGAAGCGATTCCGGTCTCGTCATCGCCGTGATGTTAGTGAACTTGCATCACCGGAATACTTGCCACCGGTTCAGGAACTCGCCGTTGAAGGACCATCCAGTGAATACTTGGCTCCAATTGCACCAGTTGCTGAAATTGCTTCGGGAGTTCTTGCCGATGATGGATACCGTTACAAAACTGTCCGTCGTCTTCGTCTTCGTCATCGTCGTGATGTGAACGAACTTGCATCCGCTGAATACTTGCCACCAGTTCAGGATATCGCCGTTGAGGGACCATCCAATGAGTACTTGGCTCCAATTGCACCAGTTGCTCCAGTTGCGGAAATCGCTTCCGGAGTTCTTGCCGATGATGGATACCGTTACAAGACTGTTCGTCGTCTACGTCTTCGTCATCGTCGTGATGTCAGTGAACTCGCTTCACCCGAATACTTGCCACCAGTTCAGGAACTCGCCGTTGAGGGACCATCCAGTGAATACTTAGCTCCCATTGCACCAGTTGCTCCAGTTGCTGAAATCGCTTCCGGAGTTCTTGCCGATGATGGATACCGTTACAAGACTGTTCGTCGTCTACGTCTTCGTCATCGTCGTGATGTCAGTGAACTCGCTTCACCCGAATACTTGCCACCAGTTCAGGAACTCGCCGTTGAGGGACCATCCAGTGAATACTTAGCTCCCATTGCACCAGTTGCTCCAGTTGCTGAAATCGCTTCCGGAGTTCTTGCCGATGATGGATACCGTTACAAGACTGTTCGTCGTCTACGTCTTCGTCATCGTCGTGATGTCAGTGAACTCGCTTCACCCGAATACTTGCCACCAGTTCAGGAACTCGCCATTGAGGGACCATCCAATGAGTACTTGGCTCCAGTCGCACCAATTGCTTCAGTTGCCGAAATCGCTTCCGGAGTTCTTGCCGATGATGGATACCGTTACAAGACTGTCCGTCGTCTGCGTCTTCGTCATCGTCGTGATGTTAGTGAACTCCCAACTGCTGACTACCTTCCACCTGTAGCTGCACCAGCACCACCAGTTGCTGACATTCCAGTCATTAGCAGCGAATACTTGGCTCCAATCGAGCAGAATGAGAATATTTTGGCCGCCGATGGCTACCGTTACAAGACTGTTAAAAGGTACAAGATTCGTCGTCATTAAATCATTTCGCGTGGTGGACCTATCCAAGAGAAGAGTAACATGTACAAAACTATTAATAATAAAAAAAAATGCAAAATAAATTAAATACAAACATTTTGGACTCATTAAATGCTCTGCGGGAGCTAGGCTTCATGAGGTCCTTAACTTGTAAAGGGCTACCAGCAGAGTTTCTGATTTTCACTGAAGAAAGTAAGTCTTTCTCAAAGCCTTCGCCATCCTAGCCAGAGATGGACATTCACAGTGAATGTGCTCGCAGCTTTTCTCGACAAATTTATCTTTTTAAGATTACAAGGCACTCAAGGCCAATGAGCAGGACATCAGTGCTTTAAGACCTTAATACCTTTCTCAATGTTAGGTGTAGATCTCAATGGCACGGATTTAAGGCTGGAACACTCTGATTTGTTCCTGTTGGGTCCAAAGACTCCAACTTCAACCCTAGATTTCGTTTTTAATCTATCGGTGAACTGGACAGAACTTCTCACGTCCAGTATTAGGACAGTCTTCACGGTCTATAACCTTCCAAAACATGTCCCTTCTTGAAATTGAATCAAACTAGTCTGCCTGTACTATACAGCAGTTTAAACGCACATCTACCAGCCGTCTTCCTAAAGAAGATTTGTAGAAGAAAACAGCTTCAAGCACTGACTAAGGGGACGTGCGCATAAGACCTTTGATACAGGCAAGACAGGAAGTTCTTTGTAGTATCTCCAGCTTCATTGTCGTTGTTGTCGTTGCTCTTCATTGTCATAATGGACTAAAAGAATGTCGACGACTAAAGGCAGTCTTCTCCAGCAAAAGACTCAATCTGCAGCGTTACCTTTATCCATTAGTTGGTCAAATCTTCGACCCATCTACTATTGGTTGCCCTTGTCATGGAGTCGTAGCTCACATTATTGAATACCTCCTCGAAGTCTAAAAAGATTTTCGATTTGCTTTTATATTTTTAACTAGATACTAAGAGATCCCTCCCGTAGAAGGAGAAGCAATTCTCAAAGACCTTCATCCAGACATTTCCAGGTTAAAGGAGGTTAGTCGCTGAGGCTAAGAGAATCTAAGCAATTGGCTAACGAAAGGTTAGATAACTTTTGGATTCTAGACTATCCCGTATGTATACTGACTCCAAAGTCAAATACAAGACTAGAGTCCCCTGTAGAAACAGTTGCGAATCTAGTGCTGTTCTGGATGATCCTGCGATGAAGATCTGTACTGATGGATCTAAAGCTGTTTTTGGCATTGATCCAGAGGTCTTCTCCGCATCACCTAGGATATAAATCTCCCCCAGACTCCCAGACCAGAAATCATGGCAGTCTGGGAAGAATAAACCAAGCTCTTGAAGTATAGACAGTCAGGCAGCTAAAGAAGCCTAAAGTTGGTAATACCTATACATTGCCACAGATCAGTTAACGAGATCATAGACAGATGCGCGATTTCTCCTTAAGCTGGGTTCGAAGGAATAAGGACTTTCCAGTCAATTGCAGGGCAGATGAGCTGGCAACAGATGAAAAACGTCGGAAGCTCACTGATAACAGAGATGTACTACATTCTATTTGGCCAATGTTGGATCTGAAAAAAGGGTGAACGCCTGGAATACGACCATTTTCAATGCGATGATGAGCTTCAAGAATACATTGAACTAGAGTCTGCCGTACATATCGCAGCAATATCCGAACGTGCATGTCAGTGTGCTTGTGTGCTTGTGCTTGTAATAAGACTCGTAATCAACGTCACTTATAACGGCCTTGTTGCCCAAACACACCCGGCACAGATATTTACCCGGTGTTTGCTTTGCCAACATCCATAAGCTCGTGTTGCATAACGACATCGGGTGCCCGAGATGTAAATGATTGTGGCTCTGAGGATGTCTGAGTCGAAATTGCGGCATTTTCTGCCGTCTTCTCTCGGGTACGTCGTTCACGTTTTCGTTTCGCTGGTGTCTTGATCTTGGTTGGTCCTTTTGATTTCACTTTCTTTCTAAGCTCAGCTTGTCAGTCTCTGTGATATGTTGAGTTTGTACTAATGATGATCCACTTCAAGCCCTGTAGCGAAATTCAAGTTCATTTTTAACGTAACACGCAAACACCCATTTGATATCGCGTCTTTCTAGCTGTAAACTGAACCACTGAACTCAATGTTAGCACAATCTGTTCAGACGCAGTGGCACTCCGAGCAACGCGTGGGGACTCAAGAAACAACCAAATCTCGTTCACTTTCGCGAATTTTTTTTTCTGTCGAGGTGTTGGACCGCCACACTGGAGCACTCAGACACATAAACAGGTCCATTGTACTACCAGCAGATATAACCCTTTTACTGTGTTTTCTTCGTCTTTCTAAGAAAGTCGAGTAAGAGCTTCAGTGATATGGAGCTTAGGTTACCAGCACTCATCACATCAGCCTCAAACATCTGCCGCCTGATACGAACGAAGGCAGGACATAGGAAATGTTCGTCGCCTTCACCACAAGCGTCACAGACAGTGGTGTCACTTAAACCTAACACGTTGAGATGTTTGGCAAAGGAGAAATGTCCCGTAATAACGCCAATAAGTTGTCTGCAGTCTTTTCTGCTAAGAGACAGCAAGAATGTCGCGGATTTCTTACAGACGTCGGGAAGGATCTGTTTAGTCTGCCTGCATCCTGGAGAGTCATGCCATCTTCAGTTGTATTTGCTGGAAACCCAACCATCGATAGAAGCCCTAACCGAAGATACGAGCGAACCTAACGTGGGTTCATGGCCGGAGAACACCTCATTTCTGATAATCCCGCTGTCCAGGGACCCAGACAAGTTTTCAACCAAAGACCTGCTTTCTCAAACAATTTTGGATCTAGTGAGCCAGGCCTTAAGCGTTTTTTAAAATACACATAGTTCGCAGCCATAAGTATTGCAAAAATCTTCGCTTGAAAGACAGGTGCATAAATATCTAGGGGAAAGCGCAGTCTAATGTTGTCGCTTTCCACAAAGACTCCAGCACCATAGCCTTCACTGGTCTTGGAGCCATCTGTAAAAATTCGAATACATTCCTTGCCCCGCCTCAAAAAGTGGTGAAAACCACTCCTGTGCACAGGGAAAGTCGATCGTAAATCTACAATCGCTTTATAGAGCCATAGGACTCTTTTCGGTGATAGACCCCATGTCTTGCCAAAAGCGCCCTTACACAATTCTAGAAAGCTGATAATGCTCGAGCCGCTTTTGACTTGACGTGTTTCGACCAAAAAAGTCCCTCATCATTCGCTTCGTTGGCGAGTGGGATTCTGATGCATTTAAGCACTGGTACAGTCAGTACAGTCATCTTCCACTTCCTAGTGAAAAAGAAGTTACGGAGTTTTCATCTCTGTCTAACGCTGTTTAAATCATTTCTCTATCCCCCGAGTGGGTTTCACTTCCCCCCGTTCGAGTGGGTTTCACTTTTTTGTGACGTTCCATTCTCAAACTAGTGCCTCGCTAAAGAAAAGGTTACATAAAGGTGTAAGGTTACTTAAAAAATACTTTACGGTATTCACAGACATTTTCTACTCACTTAAGAACTTCTAATAAAATAAAAAAAAAATAATTAATATTCATATTTCAAAACTTTCAAAACTGAAATTAATTAGTTTCTAAATTGACGCTTAATAACCAGCTGACGTCAATGATAAACAGGGTAAGCTTCAACTACCAAACCTGCCTACTGTCCAGAACCAGTTGAACTTCATTCTGTTTTCTACTTTCCCTTTCATAGAGACCAATGTAGATAGCACTACATTATTCCTGAAACGTCAAAACCGCTCAGTCAAAGTGAACAAAATTTAGAAAAATGCAATCAAAAACTGTCAAGTCACCTAAACAAATGAAACCAGCTCAGGTTTTATTTTGCGTCTTGTACGGCGCTTGGACTTTAGGCCTTTTGTTTCTAGTATAAAAATATATGACTTTAACTGATGATCAGGGATTTTAATTTGGACTATCGTGCTTCCTTGATGATCGTATGGAGTACACAGTACACATGTCCCTTCCAAGGTGTCAGAAGCGGACATTTTTTAATCGTAAGTCAACGAGTTCTCTGTTTCATGTGATCAGTAACAGAGAAGAGATTCATTTCGTACAAGAAAACGTTTCGAGCTAGACCGGAACCAGAAGGTTGTCTTGGATATCGGTACAGAACATTCCGAAGAGATAACCAGGTATGGTTGAAAGATCTTCCGAAGAAAGACCACATTGAAGGCTGCTGCTGTACGAAACTGACTTAGGCACAACGGTTTGTAAGACAATTTTGGACGAAACGGAAGGATCCTTACAGACATTTTAGGTGATGAAGCAGGAAGAATCGAAAGCATGCAAACTAATCTCGGTGCGACTATCGCCGATACCTCCATCACTTTAAACTAGACCACTCGCCAGAATGCCTAGCATGTCCTAGATCAAGGCTGTCCAACCCGCAGCCTGCGGGCCGCATGCCGCAGAAGATCGCATGCCTTGCAATCTTCACGTTTATTAACAATATAACTTCAAACATCGAATAGAGGCTTCTGTAAGGCTCCCTCTCTTGACCGGCATCGTTCAAGCTTCATTCCTAAAGCTTCTCGTTTTCCCGTCGTCCTACAGCAGATCTTTTCTTTGCAAGATAAATGTGGGAATCTTGCGTTTTTTGGAACAGGTGCATGTGCAACCATCGAAGGATATAGGGAAGGGATCATGCGACCTTTGTTTTATAACCAAAGATAACCTCATCGGGAGCATCCAGTTCGCATTTGTTTGTTTCTCGGGTTGGTGGGATTCTTGCAGTTGGTGGTGGCCATGTGATAACGATTCTTTCTGACGAATCTGGTGAAGGATTGAGTGTAGGTGGTTCTGTTATTACAATAGGCCTGTGCGTAGTTGTTGTCGGTGGCCTCGTTGTTGTCCTATGTGTGGTTGAAGGCGCGGTTGTAGATCTGGTTGTCAAAGGAGTGGTTGTAGGTGTGGTTGTCCAAGGTGTGGTTGCAGTTATGGTTGGCCAAGGTGTAGTTGTAGATCTGATTGTCGAAGGAGAGGTTGTAGATCTGGTTGTCCAAGGTGTAGATGTAGATCTAGGAGTCGTTGTACTAGGCGTTAGTCTCGAATTTGTATTCGAACAATCCTCTCGTCAGTTGTGCTGCGCGTCGTTGTCGTTGTCCTACGAGTGGTTGTCGTAGCTCTGGTGATGCAAGGTGGGACTGGTCCAGTCGGGTTAATGACTGAAGGCGTTGGTTCTGGGACCCTGTAGTCAGTTGTGCGCGTTGGTATCGTGAGCCAGGTGGTCCTTCGTGTGGTCGTCGTAGGTCTGGTGGTGCTTGGAATGCGCGTCGGTATTGAGGGTCGGTATTCTCCGCGTGGTTGTTCTAGACGTGGGTGTCATAGATGGCTCGACGAAAACCGTAATTCGATTTGAAGGCTCTATTGAAGGGTTGAAGGGGGGTTGCACTGGAGGACTTACAGCACGTAGAATCCAATAATCGCGACACACCGGCAAGATCTCTGAGAATACCAGTGTGAAGCGTACACCACTGTCTGGTGTTACGGGATTGGGCTTGTCTAGATCAAAGAAGGGATGATAACCATGTCTTTGGGGCGACACGTAGTCTGTTGTTATCCATCCTCCATAGGTTTGATAGTGGCCATAGCAGCCGATCATTGTATTTGTCCTTTGTGGCCTCGTTGTAATGAATTTTGTACTTGCCTGTTTTAGGGTCTAGTTTCCTGGCTTGCTCCGGTGTAAGGGAGTTCCTTATTACAAATAACGCCTATGTGGCAGCCTCATAATTAATGAAGTCAGTACGAGAAGGGAGGGCGGGGGAGTAGAGTCTTCTGTCTAATGTCCTCTGTGTCTTAAAGGCTCTACAACGCCTACCCTCCATAGCGTTCGGTTTCTGGAAACATGTCGCAGTTTTGCCCAATTTCGTCCTAGCTGCCATGACTTTTCTTTCGACTGTCCTTTGCCATATATGTCTCGAATCGACCCGCTCTTCTTCCATCAGATTCCATTGCAACGCTTGGCAAGCAATGGAGAGGTATCGCATTTTCTAAAAGTTTGTCCGATTCACTGCCACCTCCTTATTTGAATTCTGATGCCTATGGGATTTTGACTCGTTCTCTGAAGAAGCTCCAGAAAATCCCCGAAAAATGTTTTGTAGACATCGATTCCAGAACATTTGCAAGTTTTTCTAGCTGATGCACCCATGCAGTAGCACGGATTCAACAGTCTTTAAGCTAATACCATTGCTAATCCATGTTTTAGACAACATACCAGATGCAGCATTAGCCTTGTTTATACGGTTGGCTATATCTTGTTCGGTCACGCCTTCGGTCGGAACGATACTCTCTGCAATGCTTGCTTGTTAGAATGAGGTACTTCCAAGCCTGATGTTTTTGTTTTGAACATGTTGATCTTCAGCCCAACGACGACGTTTGCTTCCTTATCCACGTCAGTTGTCATTTGGTGAAGGTCAAGTATTTCATGCGAAAGTCTACACTTTCAAACGTCGTCAGTGGAGTCGAGATCTTTGAGAACGGTATGAATGAAGGCATACATCCTTGTCCACGCAACTTTGGATATCAAATTCCTCTGATTGACATTGAACGTACGAAAGTGTTCTCAAGGTGAAGGTTATGACGGTAAGGTAGCCATCCCATTTTATTTTTTTTTTTGTAGTTCACCAGCGGTTAAGGGGTTATGTAAGGCTTCAGTTATTGCTCCAGATTACCCATTTTGGGTCAGAGATTGGACTAGATTACAAACGATTAAGGCACTTATGGTGGACATTCACTGAATTCAGCGAATTTGTTATGCCAGAGTAGTCGAAAGATTTAAGATAGGTGAGCCGAAGTTTGTTTCTTTTGTTCAAAGGGAGCCGAGCTTATTGAGAAACGAAGAAAGCAATGCCTTTGCTGAAAATGGTTCCTGAAAGAATTATTCTCCTTCTCTACGCCTATAGCAGTTTGTCTTAAGGTGCCAAACTATCCTGTACAGTCTGCATTTTGACAACTCCGGGCCAGTCGACAGTCTGCTTTGTATTTCTTTGCTATCGTCAATTGCAAGAAGTAGCCACCATCCAATGTCTCGTACGCATCCGTCTGACACAAATTTAAAAAAAAAAAAACCCAACGACTTAATTTTTTTTCTAAATGGCAAGGTTAATTAATTTGGTGATACAACTTTATTTAGGCTTTGAATTTTATGCTTTTATCTTGTATTTAATTAAAAGACCGTTTCTTTGTTTTGTTTTGTTTTTGCTTTACCTTATGAATGAATATTTAAGACACAACGTGCTTCATTTAAATTTGTTTTTTTTTTTGTTTTTAACTAGAAGCAACAGAAAAAAGACTAGGAAATATATAGATACATGTATAAATAAACGACCATCACGTTTGTATATGTATTTATGACAAAAGACTTCATTAAGAAAATCTAAAAGTTAAAATGTTTATAAATTACCCAAAGCCGCTCTTAAAGTTCTAATTCTTGTTCGACCCGTTCACGCTGCAATTTCGAAGCTTACTTCGTTAATCGATGATCCTTTTAATTCTAATTTAAAAGCATTCACTCTGACATCTTGAATTGTTCCATTAAACTGAATATTATTCATTGCAGACTGCACAATCATACAGTCACCACCATACATCGTCAATATTCATTTTTTTGATGCACATAAAATCCCTGGAATCTGTACCTAGCCTTTAATTCAAAAACATCCCTCAATTGTCGCTTGTCTCTTAACGAGATGACTGGGCAATTCATCATTCACCTTATATGGGTGCCGGGGCACAGAGACATTCCGGGCAACTGCATGGCGGATAAGCTCGCCAAAGAGGGCACAACTCTACCAATTCTTCTGGAAAAGGGGAATTTAAGCATGCTTCTCGTCACCTGCAAATTGCTACTCAATAGAAACGCGATCGACATCGCCAATCACAGATAGATAGCAGGTAGTACCTGGCTCATAACCAAGCAAATTTGGCTAAAGCTAGATCTCAAACCCTCTCACTGTCTCATCAGATGGAAAAGATTGCTAAAAAGGACATAAGTGGGTGTCATAACGGGACACCATCGGCAAACATGCCTTTACAACGACTTCTGCAGAAGCTGCATTGACGAGGAGGAGGAGGCGACGATTCTCCACCTTCTCTGCACATGTCCACCCCCTCTCAGCTCGAAGAAGAGCACACTTAGGAGCCAGCTTCTTTAACAACCTTAGCGATCTGGCTGACATCAATATAGGTAGCCTCTAACGCTTCATAGCAAGCTCCGGCTGGTTCTGCGGGTAGTATTTCTGGTAAAATACAGATCCTGGTGATAGCACAAAGGACCTTATCTGGTCTAAGTGAGGCTGCATCTGCACCCTGCCACTCCTACCTAACCTAACCTGCATAGAGGTGAAAAACCTTTATGGATCCCGACTCCATGCTTCTGCATGGCCATGAGAATAAAAAACCCTCCTCCTGTTGATCAAAGCTGTTTGTCAAGGCATTCGCTACTTTCCGAAATTGCTTCTCATCTCCATATGTAAGGTAGTCCCTGAAGCTAAGTCTGTGATCTAGCAACACCCCACGGTACATAATGTACGGCTTTAACTCGTTCATGTGTTGACTCACCGACTTTTAGACCTAAGACTTCCATTTTGCTTTCGTCTGCTAATGTGAACGGTCTCGGTTTTGTGATCCACAAGCTCTAAATATAGTGTCCGTAGCCATAGCTTCACGTTCGTAATTGTTTGCAATTTCACATCACTTCCTCTAAAGTTTTGGCCATTATTACAACTGCTCCACTCGGCCTCTGTGTTCTTAGTATGTCATCGTATTGGTCCCAGAACTGACCCTTGTGAAACTCTTCCCGTAATCTTGTACTTCTTCGACTCCTCTTTCGTGTCATCTTCAAATTAGTTGACTGTTATACGCAGGAGTTAGTTTGGCAGCTACAGGTCGGTTACTGCTCTTGCTACACAGCTCCAGTCGGCTGAATTGAAAGCGTTCTTGACGTCGAGAGTTAGGACAGCACAATACTGTTGGATCCCCAGAGACATCTTCCTCATTTTGTATATCCGAATTGTTGACTACAAAGCTCCAAGTCCCCTTCCGTAGAAAGCTCTTATCTTGCCCGTATAATTTTCCCGAGCACTTTCCTCAGCGTATGTTGCATGCACAAAGGCCTATACGACCACGATTGGTCAGATGGTTAGTCAACCCTTAATATTAGGGCAAGTCGTTGCCATTTCCACTACGTTAGGAAGCTTGGCATACTGTGTAGAGGTGTGTGAAGACACCATCAATCCCTGACGTCTTGTTGCTTTTGACAAATGCGACAGCTTTTGTGACTTCCTCAACTGTGACTTGTGGTATGGGCCCCGTTTCATCTGGTGGTTCTCTATACATGCTTACACTTGTGTACATTTTGGTCTTGGGTTTGACAAGGTTAAGAAAAAAAGTACCTCTATGAGAAAAAATAAATGTTTCACTTTTCGTTACGCTTCCATTTTGAAACAACCAAATAGTGGCAAACAAAGTTTCATTTCAAAAACGTGTTAAGGTTTGAGAAGCTCTCCATTGCATGATGTCACCAAAGGTTTCCTTCAACCATCCAGTACTAACTGACATTTAATACCAAAATTACAGTTCACGTTCGGGCTCATATGACACTGCAGCATGTGTGGGACGCATTAGACACGTTCCGGTTCCGTTCTTCTTTGACAGACTGATCAACATAATCTCAACACAAAAGCTGCCAAAATGTCAAAAATAAAAAATTTGCATTAAATCAATCTGCAAAAGCTAAAAAAATCAAAATTAATTCAAATTAATAAATATGGCCAACATTAAAACAAAATTAACATAACAAACAACTAAATACTTATAGTATGTGTTAATTATATTCATAAAAATGTATAAAATACTATTTTGGGTTTCCTTTTGCTGGTTAAATATGCTTACTTTCGAAAAAATTATGAATTCTTCTTCGGTTATACACGGGCTCGGTTAGATGTGGAAGCGGGCTTCATCGGTCTTAAAATCTTACTAATAAGGAAGTCCCCATGCCAATAAAGTTGTTTATTTGGTGAAATTTTAATTCATTTTCGATTTTTGAAAAAAAAAAAAAAAACTTTTAGAACATACAAATGGATTAAGGCTAAAACTTGATATGGAAACAAGTTTCAAGTTCACCGTGGGACAATTAGATTTTTGATTGGAATTTCTTTGCAAAATGCTATTAGGGATTTTTTTTAGATTTTACCGTCGGCGTATACGTGTCCTTGTAGTTTATTTATATAAAAATTAAAAAATTTATTGCTCGTTGCGGCTAGTCTGAATATATACGTGTTTTTTTGAGCTGAGTTTTGGCAACACAACTGCTTTTGATGACCTGAATTTTGAATGGTTGGTGGTTCACAATGAGATGGATGATTTTATGGAAATTTTCAAGATACGTATACACGTGCTCACGTGCTTAATGCTTAGTAGGATTTAACAGTCATCATCAATAAATCATCATTAAGTGATGAGAATGTTGTTATTTTTAGATTGAATTGCCTGAGACTTTAAATTTTCTTCTTTAAAACGTGCCAAACGTAAAAAGTGATTCTACATGTGTTTTATCTAATTTTGGAGTCGCCATCTGTTGGATAAATTCTATAACTTATATCAAATTTTGTCTTTGAACGTTCTGACTTTTTTGTGGGACATTGTTGATCCTTTAAGTAGGTACGTAGGGGGTTCGAAACCACCCAGTAGTAGTAGAAACAACCCACTTATTCCACTCTTAGAATAAAGGTAAGTCGCCCGAAACAACTCTGCATAAGCTTACTCAAACCATCGAGAGGTCCATTGAAAACAAGAAATACACCCTAGCTGCTTTCCACACTATTTTGGGAGCTTTCAATAACATCAAACCGAAGTGGGACACTGGCAAGGCTTAGAAGTAAGTGAGTCACTAATTGCGCTTATTACGCAACTCCTCTGCGAAGAAGTCGTCAACGCTAAGAAGGGTGACACTACAGCTCAACGCATTATCAGGGGTGTTCATTTTGATAAAGACCAAAGCCCCCATTTATTCGACTTAATACAAGCTCAACAATCTAAAACTTAAAATAAGAATTAAACTTAAACTAAAAACTAAGATTAATGGGGGGGGGGGGTGAAGGAGATCGGATTTAAGGCAAGAAGTGGTGCGGTTGAAGTCAAAAAAGGTAAGGTTCGAGGTAATCTTTCGTAGCGTCTTACCTTTCCTCTGAAAGTCGTTTTAAACGGTGGAATAGCGTTTGCATAGGTGGGTGACGTCTCAGGAAAACACCCTTAAGTTCTCAACGAGCTGAGACCATCTTGAACCTCACACCTATGCATTTTCTGACTAGACAAGTTGCAGCAAATATAGTAGCCTGTTCGAAAGCATCTTCATTATAGATCCAATTACCATATAGCCACTCCCGTAGATTCAGTCCTCGATTGCCTATCACCTCTCAACGAAATGACTGAACAATTCCATATTTACCTGGTAACTGCAAAGTCAACGAACTAGCCAAATCTGGAAACACTCTAGAAACTATCTCATACCCGCTCGGACCGCTTTTTCGATGTTGGGTGTCCATTTTTGTTGACAGAAAATACTGGCTTTGCCTTAACACCTGACTGCACGATGAATCCTGCCAGGTTTGTAAAATATCGTCAGCATAAGCACAGACTTTTGAAAGTTCAAGGTCCGTCTTAAAAAAGTCCCAGTACAAGGCATCACCTTATCTTACTCCTTTTTCGACATCAAAAGTCTCGGTGAGGTTTTTACCGACCTTGATGGAGCAGGTAATCCTGCACAGATGGACGAGTTTGACCGGGATGTCAAAACTGGACATGGCTCTATAAAGCTCGTCCTTATAAATGCTGTCATACTTACTTACTTAGGTGGCGCTACAGTTCGGGGTCAACCTGGGCCTCAACCAACAAGCTTCTCCAATTAGCCCGGTCCTTAGCTAACCGCCTCCAGTTACGCACTCCAAGTTGGTTGAGGTCCCCTTCTACTTGTGCGCGCCACCTTAGGCGAGGTCTTCCTCTAAATGCTGTCACAGGCGACCTTAAAATCGATAAAGAGATCGTGGGTATTAGTTTAGACTTCTTGGGTTTACTCTAGTGGTGACGAAAGGTATTAAGCGTTCACACAATTTAGTAGATAAGATCCTGAGGAGACTAATGCCTCTATACACAGTTAAGAGGATCACCTTTCTTGTGGATCAAGCAAACGATGCTGAGGTTCTATTCATCAGATATACACTCGTCTAACCAAATCCTAAAAATTTGTTGGTCTATTCTCTCTAACAAGTCATCTGAAGCTGCCTTCAATAGCTCGACCAGTAAGCCATCAGATCCAGCCGTCTTGTACAACTTTAGCTTAGATATTGTTATCCTAATTTCATTTTGATCATGTGGACTGTAACCTTGGCTATCGTCGTCTAAGTTGATAGTCTTTTCTGCCTAACACTATGCAATGGAAGTCGTTTACCAAAAATCGTAGAAGACCTTACCCATCGAGAAGTAAATGTCACAGAAAAGTTGGAAGAAACTTAAGCACTTTCGCGATGAAGTTGAACCCGTAAAACCGATGAAGAGATACAGGACATTAGTAGGTTCCACTTCCCCTTCTTGCTTGTTGTCTCATTACTCCAGCTGTCCAATGCGCCCCTAATAATCAAGTGCTTCCAAAAGACACAAGTGCCCCTAAAAATTCCATTCCAAGCCTCGTTTCCATCATAAATAAATCAAAAGAATAATTTTTATTCTACCGACCAAATTAGGCTGAAAACATAAACCCTCAACACTCTTGTTTATGTCATTTTGCTTACACAAGTCCAACACTCACGTTTAATAGCAATCCAATCCATCAACAACATCAACACGACCTACCTTATGCGTTCAAGCAGATATATAAGCTCGCAAAAGTCAGACTCATGCTGACTTTATCCCCACGCTTCTACATAAAATCTAGTATTGATGTCTACTTAAGACCGTCCACATGCCCCACGTGGTAACACATCTTTAACGACGTTCCCTTTCGCATCGAATCTTTTAATTACGAATTTGAATATCTAACCCAGAACCAGAATATTCCGCACGTGGTGTGGTCTGGTCTCCCCTGTCTACCTGACAAAATACACCTCAAAAAAATAACACGAATCATCATTTGGTCCATTAAGAGAGCATAAACACTTCAACCCCTCATATGTAGATTCTTCGCATTCAGCCAGACAGACTCTGGCTGTTTTTGTTTTGCAGCCAAGACCCGTCCAAGAGCTCCTCACCAAGAAGCTAGTTCCAAGTGGCTTGTACGTAATCTAGTGCTTGACTCAAGTAGATTTCCCAAAACAATAAATAATGGTATGCCATCGCAGACAAATCGTCGAAGAGCACTTAAGCTATCCGACGCGTATCTCTGTTCGATTTTTTTTTTTTTGAGGATTCTTCTTGTAGATACTTTTGTTGCGATGCGGCGAATTGTGATAGATGCGAGTGTACCTTGTTTGGAATGTATATAGTTCATCATTTCTATTTTTGTAGTTAGATACGCCGTTTTGGATTCAATTGATTTGTGTATGCGGAAGTCACGGACGGACGAACAATACGGCGCGCGTTTTTCGAAGACGAACATAGATTTTCTTTGACTTAAATTGTAGTAGATCGCTGGGGGTAGATCACTGACAGGTTAGCATGATGTGCGTTGATGTTTCGATGATGGATGGACATCAGTAGCTGTTTGAGATAAACGGCGAGATGACTATTTCTTGGAAATTAATACTTTTGATTATATGTATCGTGTGTCCATCACAAGATGATTAACGAATCGTGGGAAGATGGAACATGGCTTTGGGCAGTTTTGAATTATTCAGCTTAAGCCGACTCTGGAGACTATGAGGAGCCTGAACTTTTAGTGGTAGTGTCATCATTTGTTTATTTTTAGGCATTAACTCAGTGAGAGGAATAAGTTTTTTATGCCCTAGAGGTTCTGAAAGATCTAAGCAATCTTAAGCTATTGACTTATGGGACATTTTTTGAGGATCAGTGTTCGCAACTTTAGACCGAAAGTTCGCTGCGGTATTTCTTTTATTTGATTTCTTTGAGAAGTGCTTATAACTTATGCAAGTCTTTCTTCACTCTCGTTGTCTATCCAGGGCTTCAAAACTGTCGCTAGTGACTCTATGTATTCGGCAGCATTCACGCGGAAGGCATAACATGACCCTTCACTTTTTACTACTCCAAGGACCATCATACAGGTAAGAAGCTTAATGTGCATAACATGGAGGACACCTAAGGAGTCTGCTCATAGCTATCCGTAGTAACAAAGCAACAACAAGCCTCGGATACGGACCGATTTAATGTTGCCAATCCCTGCAAATGAACCAAGGGCGACGACGAGACTCAGATCCGCACGTAGTATGTCAAAGCCCTTAACAGATCACATGCAGCTGAAAAACCATCGCAAGCCCTAGACTGCTCTTAAATGGAAACACAAATATTCACACCACGGCTGATCTTGGTGACAATAGAGAGTACGTGCTGCTCCATCGAGGGCATTAAAGACTTAAGGGACACCTTTCATTTCAAAAAAAGACTTTAGACAAGGTGACGCACTGTGCCATCCGATTATGCAGAGCTCACCAGAGGTATAATCTTTCAAAAGTCTGTGCATTGCTCGCACAGGCTGATTTTGACATAAACGATCAGTAACGCGTCCATGCGTACTGAGATGGAAGCAGCCATAATGGGTTGGACGTTCAACGCACCTACAATCTGTCAACAACAAAAAATGACACCCAACACAAACATCTCATACAGAACATCACCAACTGATATAACTTTGAGGTAGTTAGGGACTTTGTCTATCTAGCCTCCCCTGCTAACTCAGACTCGCTGTTTTTTTTAGGCTAAGAATAACCAAAAACACTCTAAACAAGACCATAATCATCTCAGTCCAGCTTTAAGGCTCAAAAGTATGGTTGTTGTGCGGAAAAAAAAACCTTCAACTGATGTAGGATCCTGTCTGCAAGAACGATAAGAAAAGGGGGAGATACAACGACAAACTGTAAGCAGGATAAACTTATTAATCAGAAGAGTTCAGATACGATGAATAAGACGACTGGGGCTTGAAGATCAGATGCACATTAACGATTGGAAAGTCTTCGAATCTACCCCGGAGGTACGACGCAGTAGAGGAAGAGGCGACTTAGCTGGTAAGTTCACTTCCAATAATGGCTTCGTGTTTACGTATCCCCAATAAAAATTATCCAAAGGCATGAAATCTTGGAGGGAGGTCTTGAAGGAACCGGATTTTTTTTTTCAATAACTCGATTGTTTCGGTCGCAGTGTGTCGCTTAGCGCTATCCCGTTGGAGCAACTTGTCTTCGAAATCAAATGGACTGTGACCTGAAAGATCTATTGTGCCTGAAGCCAATTAGACAAGAAGATCATCTATCTTCCTAACGAAGTTGAGAATATCTCCCGTCGAGGCATTACGAATGTCTTCGGGTGTTAGAAATTCTTTGTGGAAAAAGCGTTGTCTAAGTCCCTGAATATTGTTCCAATAGGATAAAAAGGTCAGTTGCGAAAGTAGGGATACCGCAGAAAGTTTCTGAAGCACCTTTTCTGACAAGTTGGTCTGCAATTTCATTGCCTTCAATGCCTCTATGTACTGGTACCCACCAGAGCTTGACTTAAGTCCCCTTTGAGGTGTCTTGGAGAGCATTGAAGCAGCCTGAAACGGTTTTTCAGTTGATGAAATCTCAATGCTTTGACCGCTGCTTGACTATCGGTGCATCTGTTGTTATCCCCTTTATGCCGGAGTCAAAAATAATATTGACGCAGGTATCAATGGCATTTAGTTCTGCCTGAAAGACGGAAGGATACATCCCAAGTGCCTTTGAGACTTTGTGATTAGGGCCATAGATACCGGCACCAACACCGAAGTCCATCTTTGAACCATCGGAATACCACACTTGTCCTTTTATCTTCAGCACCAGATCAACAGATTCCCAAGAATTACCGTTCGGGATCTCAATCTTGAACTTGTTGAGCATTAAGTCGGATACCGTACTGATCGTTTTAAGCTCGAGAAAGTCAAAAAGGATACCCATGAGAACCCGTAAATCGGCTTACCTGGATTCCTTTAGAGTGTTGAAGGTTAGCTACACTGTGTATTGCCACTTATTTGACAAAGATGTGCAATGGAGTAAGGCCAACAATTGATTCTAGGGCTGCCGTTAGACAGTCTCGCATAGTCCCGGTGATGCCGAGACGAGCTAATCATTGTAGTCGTTGTAACTTTTAGATGGTGAATTTTTCCTTGGAAGAACAACATTTCTAATAAACAAATTGCACTTATCCGAGTGTTTTTGGTGCACTTCCAAGAAATTTGCACTTATCCTAACACTAGCTTTTACCCGCGGCTTCGCCATCCTATAATTCGCGAAGTTATATTTTTTTAACCAAAAGTAGCCTATACTGTGACCCGAGGTATAGCCACTCTGTGTGCAAAATTTTAAGTTGGTTGGTTCCGTTGTTTTCGTAGTTCAGAGAAACAAACAAACAAACGAACAACGTTTCACTTTTATAATACTAGTAGGATAGTAGGATTATTGTATGAAAAATGTGTGAATTGGCAAGGGGTTTTTGAAGGGATTGCACTGAGACAGTTCTTGCACTTATCCGTTTCCGACAGTATTTCGATCACGAAGTGCTCAAATGTGGTCAAATGTAGCGACCAAGTGACAGTGACAG
This sequence comes from Criorhina ranunculi, assembly GCA_951813785.1. Taxonomy (NCBI): domain Eukaryota; kingdom Metazoa; phylum Arthropoda; class Insecta; order Diptera; family Syrphidae; genus Criorhina; species Criorhina ranunculi. The sequence continues at coordinate 85,786,762 of OX638381.1, read as the reverse complement.
CCGTCAGTAGGCTCAGGAAAGTTGTTAATCGCTTTCAAAAAACCACACCCTTTAATATAAAATGATGATTCAAATATTTTAGTTTTATTCTGTTTCACATTATTTATCGATAATCGATCCTTCATGGCTAAGTGTAAATAATTTGACTTACCTAGGCACCTTTTGTTTTCTTTTTTTTTGTTTTTTTTGTTGCAATTTTTGCGGCACAACTTAAAGAGTTTAATTACTCATTAGACGGGGATTTCTTGGAATTTTCAAGAATTCTTCACAGCATGGGGGAGTTCAATTTGAGTTTAACAAGTATTTGGTTATTTAATTGTGGTTTAGCAAAACTATAAAAGAAGAAAAAAATAAACAATAAGACGTAGAATTTTAAAATTTTAAATGAATTTTGAAATTTTACAATTATGATATGCGGAACTTTTATTATTTTCCATGAGAATAACATTTTAGAGATCAGCTGACTCTGCTTTGCCAAATAGTTCCTTGAACCTAGATAATAATTATATTTTTAAGAAAAAACAAAAGAACAAACTCTATTGTGTACGTTAAATTGGTGATTTGTATTCTATTGTTTTTACTTGATATGATTTCGCCCCGATAACGTTATAAGAACTTTATGAAAGTGAAATGAGGAAATATTAGATAAAGTAGACAAGTCTTTGTCCCGAAAGGAAGGGTATTTTTTTCAGCTGTGGTATAACGCATAACGTGACTTTTTTCTGTTTTTGTGACGTGGAGAGAAATTTCTACGTTCGTATAGTGACTTGAGAGTTTTAAATTTATGACGCTGAAGGTTCCAGGTTCGAATCCCGATCTAAAAAAAAAAGTCGATCAACTGCGAAAAAAGCTGATGTCAACTCTACTGTATAGGGTATAACACTTGCAATAGGGTGGTCATATGGCTTGAAAGTGTTGATCGTGCTAATGACATCGGGATGTTCGAAAGAAATGCTGTGAATTATAAGCAATGACAACAGTACTAATAATTCTCCCCAGTCATTCTGGACCCCACCCTCGGAGCAAAAAGAATGAAACCTAGTACCGCCTGAGTTTCAGATTCACTACACCAACACAAGCGCTGTGTGAATAGCATCATAAGGGTATTCATAATCCTTTTAGCGTAGGTGGATGTCTCCTTCTATGATACCTGTGTCTGGCAGCTTAGCCGAGCTCTTCCTCTGTTAGGTTGTCGCCCTGGGTTAGAATCGAAGACTGGGTGTCCATTCACTCTAAATGTACCAGCCATCTCAAACGACCGATGTGTAGCTTTTTGAGGTCTATGGCGCTGAACCGCTCGTATAATTTGCCGTTAAATCTCCTCCTCCAAAGCCCTTCAAAGCACAAAGGAACCCAATATCTTACGAACAAGTTTTCACCCGAAGTGACCAAGGGTAACATCCTTCAGCTCCATAGAGTAGGACTGGGATGATGAAGGTTTTGTATAGAGAGCAGGGAACTAAGGGATAGGGTCCTACTGTTGAATTGCCTTCTTAGTCCAAAAAAGGACCGTTTGGCAAGAGTTATTTTTCCTTCCTTAGCTATCGTTGTCGAAAGTGAAAGCGGAGCCAAGGAAGACCCTTTGCCCTTTCCTATTTCGAAGTTACATCTGTCCAATGTTATAACTGTCAGTGTTGGGTGCCTTTTGTTGTTGAGAGAAAGTTCTTGATTTTGCTCGCTTTTACCTCACACAGCTCTTTGAGTTCTGTTGTCAATATCGTGTGCGGAAGACCTTTGAAAGATCAAGCTGCATCTTAAAGAAGTCACATGACAGGGCGTCAGCTTATCTAAATCCTTTTTCGACATCGAATATCTCAGTGAAGTCATAGTTAATGTTGAGAGAGCTGGGAGCATTCTCCATCGTCTTTTTGCGTAGACGGACGAGTTTGACAGGCATGCAAGGCTCTGCGACCTTAAAATCGATAAAAAAAAAAGGTGGTGGGTATCGATTTGGCACTCCTAGGTTTTCTTCAAGATCTGCCCTAGCAGGTCGATGTTGGATTATTCTGCCCTAAAGCCGCACTGATATGAAACAATCAGGTTTTTGACACAAGGCCTAAGGCGCTCACACATTAAGGCAGATAAATAGAACGGGCCAGACTACTAACTTACTTATCAGGCCAGCGACCCTTGGAGGATCTGAACCTGAACTAATGCCACTTTCCAGACTTCACGGTCCCGGGCACGCTGCTTCCAGTTTACTAGACCAAGGTTTCTGACGTCCGCGATTGCCTGATCTTTAAACCGAAAGTTCGGTCTTCCTTTTCTTCATGAACCAGATGGCTGGGACTCAAAGATCCTCTTAGCTGGAGCATTCTCGTTCATTCGCTCGATGTGGCCGAGCCAGTGCAGTCGACAGATTTTTGCCTTCCGGACTACATCCACATCTTTGTGAAACTCGTAGAGATTGCGGTTATATCTTCTCCTCCATTCGCCCTCCTCGCAGACAAGACCAAATATTCGACGTTGAACGGGCCACACTGCCTCACTGTAAAAGGCGCGAATCCTGCGCACTACGTTAAGCCGAGGTAGCTACCAGAGATTAAAACGATTCGAGTAGTTCGTACGAACACCGATTCAATACTCTTTTGGAACGCGTACGAACAGAGTAGGCTAGCTACACGTTCATCTTATTTTACACAAATTCTAAGGCTCTAGGTCCAAGACCAAGTCTTAAACATCAGTTTAATGTTTCTTCGAAACCCACTTAAAAGCGGATCTTCGAAGGTCCTTAGCATTTCTCCCCTAGCAACACAAAAGTCATTCACACCACTAGCTCTGCGATTACATCAGCCGCTCTTAGGAGAAAATTAATTCAATCCTAACCACCAAATGTCAATCAAATAAGGTTCCACCTGCTGGGCTAATGACCTCACCTCTACATGCATTCGATTTAGGCAAAATTCTGAATAAGCATACGATTATCACCTCCGATCACCACTTTTAGTGAGAGGCAACCATCTCATCCCCACTTAGATACTTTTACTTTTTCGAATGGACACCTCACTTTGGACTTGGACTTCCAATTATTTTTTTTTATTGTTTTTGTGTACGCCTCCTATAATCTTTTGATTTATTCTAATTGAAGATTAAAGATTTCATTTGATTGGTCTTTTTGTTTGGGGCGCGTGAACTAACACGCGACATGATGCTAAATTGAAGCCTTTCTTAGGGAGAACGTCTCAAAATCAAAACTTTGATTTGCATAAAAATAAAAAAAATAAATTTAATTAATCTACAAATCGTCTGTTGTTGGAGTCTATGTGTGTTTGTGTGTGTAGGCTTGAAAGATCTAGATCGCAAAAGCCCACCCTGAGTTGATTTAGCAATTAGAATTCGTTTTTTTTTTTTTGGTTTTTTAGACGATCCGGCCAAAAATTGCGTGATCATACACCATTCGAAGCGATAGATAGAAGATACACGACTAAAGAGTTGTCGTTTAACTACGAATATTTGTATCTATACAAACGAATCTTTGGCCGCAGAGAAGGTTTCCGTGAACTTGAAGCGATTTCGGAAACCTTGAGAGTTTCGAATTCCGTCGATAATGCGATGTGCGATGTGCGACGTAAGAGAAGGGAAGTGCGCGCTTCTCCATCAAATTTCGAATCACTCTTCTTTTGCTTATTGTTAACATCAATGCAAAAAATAAGATACAAATCTGCGTCAAAGTGAAGGGGCATAAGGAAGGCGGACAGCAACAGTAATATCATGGCAAACAATCACTCATAACCATAACAGATGTATCCGATATGGCCTATCTGTCTGATCTTTTCCATCTGGTGGGTAGAAATGGATACGGAAAATCTTTGGACAAACCTTCGGTTTGTTCAGATGGATAAATCATTGCAGAGCTTGTGCATGTGTGTGACGAAGTTGGACCTAACAATTGGACCATATCACGGGTGGGAAACCACCACCGATATCTGTGGCTTAATTATGCATGTGCACAGAGCGGATGTGGATTTTTTTTTTTTGCCATTCGTTGCATAAAGCTAATAATAAGCTCGTTAGATACTCTTCCGGTGTGTGTTGGGCCAACGATGTACCATATGTACAAGTTGCTGATTCTTCACACACACTCACAAACGATGGCTATTACACATTTTTTTTCACACACACACACACGCGCTCACCGCGGGAAGCAGATGAAAAATTTTAATAAGAAAACGATCTCATTGTCCAAAATTTATTTGCAATCCATTGGAGTAGCGAGAACCGAAAGGTGATGATCATAGGCGGGCGGGTGGGAGATATGAGGGAAGTTGTGCTTCTAAACATCATTACCACAAGCTTACTCTCCGACATGGCTGAGTATTATTGACGGCGGCGGCGGCGACGCGTTAAAATATTCATGACTTGTTGTAGCCTAGAACTAATGTAGTAGATTGGAACTTATCGATGATTGGTTAGAAGTTGAGAAGTTAGACGATTCGTGTATAAATACGAAGCGATGGTTGGGGCAGATCATCAATCGTTTCTCACTTTTCTAAGGAGAGTGACCAACAGCCAAAGCGATGGTGAGTTATAAGGGATGCTGTTAACCCTACCTCAGTGTTGATAAAGGATTTTTGCAAGAAATTTTGGATTATTATTTGCTAACTTTTGGAACTCTGTGTGTGTGTGTGTATTTGCAGAAACTTTTCCTTGTTGGATTGGCAATTATTGCCACGGCTTATGCCGCTCTGCCATCAAATGATTACCTGCCACCTCTTGAGGATGCTTCTGCAGCTAGTCCTTTGGATCTCCAGACATTGTCAGACAGCAGTGTATTAGCTGATGATGGCTACCGGTATAAAACTCAGAGAAGAATCAGGTATAGACATCGACGTGATGTGAACGAATTGCCATCCAATGAGTACTTGCCACCAGTTGAAGCTGCTGCTCCACTTGTTGCTGAAGCACCAATTGCTGTTGAAGAGCCAGCTCAAGACTCAGCTGTTTTGGCTGATGATGGATACCGTTACAAGACTGTCCGTAGGATAAGATACCGTCGTCGTCGTGATGTCAACGAACTCCCATCCAACGATTACCTGCCACCAGTAGAAGCTGCTGCTCCACTTGTTGCTGAAGCACCAATTGCTATCGAAGAGCCAGCCCAAGACTCAGCTGTTTTGGCTGATGATGGATACCGTTACAAGACTGTTCGAAGGATCAGATATCGTCGTCGTCGTGATGTCAACGAACTCCCATCCAACGAGTATTTGCCACCAGTAGAAGCTGCTGCTCCACTTGTTGCTGAAGCACCAATTGCTATCGAAGAGCCAGCCCAAGACTCAGCTGTTTTGGCTGATGATGGATACCGTTACAAGACTGTTCGAAGGATCAGATATCGTCGTCGTCGTGATGTCAACGAACTCCCATCCAACGAATACCTGCCACCAGTGGAAGCTGTTGCTCCAGTTGTTGCAGAAGCACCAATTGCTGTTGAAGAACCAGCTCAAGACTCAGCTGTTTTGGCTGATGATGGATACCGTTACAAGACTGTCCGAAGGATCAGATATCGTCGTCGTCGTGATGTAAACGAACTCCCATCCAACGAATACCTGCCACCAGTAGAAGCTGCTGCTCCACTTGTTGCTGAAGCACCAATTGCTATCGAAGAGCCAGCCCAAGACTCAGCTGTTCTGGCTGATGATGGATACCGTTACAAGACTGTCCGAAGGATCAGATATCGTCGTCGTCGTGATGTCAACGAACTCCCATCCAACGAGTACTTGCCACCAGTAGAAGCTGCTGCTCCACTTGTTGCTGAAGCACCAATCGCTGTCGAAGAGCCAGCTCAAGACTCAGCCGTTTTGGCTGATGACGGATACCGTTACAAGACTGTCCGAAGGATCAGATATCGTCGTCGTCGTGATGTCAACGAACTCCCATCCAACGAGTACTTGCCACCAGTAGAAGCTGCTGCTCCACTTGTTGCTGAAGCACCAATTGCTGTCGAAGAGCCAGCCCAAGACTCAGCTGTTTTGGCTGATGACGGATACCGTTACAAGACTGTCCGAAGGATCAGATACCGTCGTCGTCGTGATGTCAACGAACTCCCATCCAACGATTACCTGCCACCAGTAGAAGCTGCTGCTCCACTTGTTGCTGAAGCACCAATTGCTATCGAAGAGCCAGCCCAAGACTCAGCTGTTTTGGCTGATGATGGATACCGTTACAAGACTGTTCGAAGGATCAGATATCGTCGTCGTCGTGATGTCAACGAACTCCCATCCAACGAATACTTGCCACCAGTAGAAGCTGCTGCTCCCCTTGTTGCTGAAGCACCAATTGCTGTCGAAGAGCCAGCTCAAGACTCAGCTGTTTTGGCTGATGATGGATACCGTTACAAGACTGTTCGAAGGATCAGATATCGTCGTCGTCGTGATGTCAACGAACTCCCATCCAACGAATACTTGCCACCAGTAGAAGCTGCTGCTCCACTTGTTGCTGAAGCACCAATCGCTGTCGAAGAGCCAGCCCAAGACTCAGCTGTTTTGGCTGATGATGGATACCGTTACAAGACTGTCCGTAGGATCAGATACCGTCGTCGTCGTGATGTCAACGAACTCCCATCCAACGATTACCTGCCACCAGTTGAGGCTCCAGTTGAAGCCCCAGTTGCCATTGAAGCTCCAGTTGAAGATTCAGCTGTTCTAGCTAACGATGGTTACCGTTACAAGACCCTGAGACGAATCAGGTATAGGTACCGCCATTAGAGTGCATCTACTCTTCCCCCATGTAACTAGAAACCTTTTGTATTGCCACGATTCATAAACTAAATATAAAACAACGAACAAATTTTAAATTTCTTGTGTTTCTCTTTAAATCTTTTTGAACAATAACCGTTATTTACTGCTTTCAACAGCGCAGACGCAACCGCAGAATTTATGTTATGATCTGCCCCGCAACATAGTCAAAAAGATTTACGGCCAATTGACTTTTGACATATAGCTCTGTTTGTTTTGAAATTTTTTCAAAATGCATTTCTTATGCAAATTCACTAAAGTTTTTTGGAAAATAAATTCTCTTTAACTAAATTAAACTCAATAAAATCATGTTCTATGAAAAATCAGGCCTTGACTAAGCTCATACTCGTTGTTTAGTATTCAAGAACTAAATCTAGTTTATCAGGAACGAGAATGGATGTAAAGAGAAATCTATTTTTGGTAGACATATTCATGAATAGGTATGCAAAGTATTTTTTCAAAATAGATATGCTAATCTGTGACCAAAGGGTTAAACTTTTATATTTAAGACTAGTTAATGAATTTAATTATTAAATTAATTCGAAATAAGTTTTGTAGAAGTAAGAACCTTCAAGCTGAGTTTAGATGTTATTTCATCATGGACAAATGTCGAATTAAAGTCTAAGCTTTGACTCTAATCGCAGCATTTCTTATAACAGATCGACCAAGCTCTACTACAATTAGTCCAGTTGGACTAGTTTGGATTGCTTCTTTCATCAATCGTTTAATAAAATTCCAAGACACTGTTCGCTATCCTTTTAAATGGAGCTCTAGTGACACATAGAGTGCATTGGAAACCACCATCACCTCCAATTTGTTTACGTTTACTTCCGTTCCAGCATCAAGAGAGACACTACTACAAATCACTGATCCTTGAGTCTTCCCATAAGAAATACTATCGGCCACAACTGCTCTGTAACATCCAGTCCAATGTTCACTGTGAAAGGCATTGATTTAGCGCCGTTTACCCGAACACTGTTTCTGCAGCTCATTTATAAAGACCGCTAGATAAGGAGCTATCAATCCTATACTCCCGCAGAACACGCCCGAGTTTGCCTCGAGGTATCCGATCGTATGCCTCATTCAAATCCACGAAATAGCTTTAGGTATTGCTCATCCCCTAAACGATGGTACAACCCTTATGATGCTACAAAACGCCAAGAAGTATACCATCCTATGATTTATAGATATTCTTCGAGGGTGCCTACCATAAACCCGGAGATAAGTCAGAGTAAGGTTCATACCCAAAGCAGGCATGCTCAGCGAAACGAACCCCAAAGATTTCAGGCCCATAAGCCCAATACACACAGATGTAAGTATTCGCCCCAAACTAAGTCCTAAACCTAAAGACAGTCCCGAGCCCAACACGCCTACAGTCGGTCGATCGATTGAGACAGCCCTACTATCGAAAGATCAATCGAACATGAAGAATTCACACTTGCGGTCTTCCTGGACATAGAAGAAGCCTTCAATAATGGGAAATCAAAAGATAAACAACTGGACTGAATGACAACCCCCACATAGTCCAAAGGTAATTCGTTCGGGCCCTTAAGACTTAATGAAGTTTCACTCCAAATCTCAAAAAACTCGAGATAACTCGGGTGAATATTCGACCGAAAACAGACATGGAGACATAATACCTCAAAAATAATAAGGAAAGCGTTAATCTCCTGAGGATCTTAACCCGCCATCATTTAATGTCTAGTCTGATGACCAGCGGCAGGAAAGATCACAAATTTCTAGAAATTTACAAAGATCTAACGACTAGGATGCATAACGCCATTAGAACCCCTCCAACTTTTTACCTGCTTCCACTGGAAAATTGGCATGCGGACATGGTTTCCGTGCCACTAACGCTTTTATGTAACAAAAAAATTAAGATGGCGCCTTCAAGATGGCGGACCAATATGCTATTTATGGTTCGATTTGATTCAAAATAAATATCTGGGAGCTGTAAGGGTCGCTGATTATGAAGTTTTGGTCGATAGTCGGAAATTCAAGATGCAGGACGAATTTATTTATTGAAATTTGCAGAAAAATTTGAGGCACACGATTTGCTTTCTTTTCAGACTGGACATTCCACACCAAGGGAATACGATAGAGATCCTAAGAGAACCGATTGAATGCTCCATTCTCAGTTGCATTCAACACTCTTTCAACCCCAACCATTTTCAATTAATTCCCTAATTTTTCAACTCAAATACTCCTAGGTGCGTCCTTAAAACTCAATAAAAGAAATTACTTTTCACATTTGTGGAGATAAACTGTGACCAAAGCTTATTTGTAACTAAAATCCAATAAAAAACAAATCACTTAACTTTTTCGTAAGTTAAAAACCACACATACGAGAGTTAAAAGAAAAAAAAAAAAAATTCAATTAAGCGACAAAAGGATCATTGAACACACGTCCCACCAAACATTCCTTTGGCGACTTCATCCCTATTTCATGCTTTAGAAAGGACATCAGAGTTTTTTTTTTTTTCTTCTTCGCAACTTGAAAACGAAAACTGCTTTCTTTCGCTCGAATGGAATCGAAAAGGCTCTTGGCTATCGAAAGACAATAGAACCAGCTCTCATCCTTCGAACAATACATTGAAACATTTAATTGCTACTCAATGGCAACAATTTCTTTGTAAGTAGTTCGATTTCAAAGCGTTAAAAGATCCTTTTTCTTTGACTTTTCAATTAACTCTATCCAATTTGGGATTAATTTTCTTTAATTAAAATTGATGGCAGGACTACAGAATTAACGGTAATGTCTAGGTCAGTGAGCTTTCTAATCATAAATTGTGACATAGTTTCGTTTAGTTTTCAATTTGAAATGCTTTTTGAAACTTTTTTTTTAACTTTTTAACCTTCCCCGGGTTTTATTTCAAAACAAAGACCATCCCCATGAAGTGAGACATTTGTCTCTGTTCGTAAACTGATAAGAAATGTCTAAACAAGCAGAATTATGTTGGAATTGCACTTGGATAAGGGTTGGCAATGTAGTCAACCTCCGAACAAACTAACCGACACACCAGATGACAGTTATTTTGAAGAGAAACGTTGCAGCAGAGTCATCTTAGGGAATAGCCCGCAGGATGATGGTGACGTTTTTAAGCAAAAACCGAGATTTATCCAAGTGTCTCTCTGCAGGAATATGGATGAGGCAGACAAGATTGCCCTGATGACGATTGCTGCTAATACCATTAAAAGCGGGACGTAGTCGGTAGGTTAGGTACGTCAGATATGACAAGAACTTTTATTTGCTTGCCCAAGGAGACGAGATGTACTCCTTGTTTGAGAGGGAAAAATGAAATCCCAGGATAATGTACCAGCCCGTGGGGCACGAATTATATCTGGCATTGGATTTGAAAGTTTCCCATCTTCGGAAGAGGTATAGGTTAAGTCGTCTTGTGATTTTGATTAAATGTTTGAATTAGTTTTGGAAAGTATCTCAGAAAAGTGAGGTTCTGAATGTTATCTGGCTGTCCGTCGGAGATGGAAACAAGTAGAAGTGTGAATTCACACACTCTGATGAGGATAAAGACACGGGAGTAAACGGAAGTAAATCATTGATCTATGCAAAGGGGTTGACTAAAACCCTTTAGGCATTGGCGCCACCAAATTCTACTTACACAACATAGTCATAGGACCGAACCCACCCTTGAAACACCAAATATTCCCACGGTCACGATGAAGATGAAAGTGAAGATTAAATAGGCTTATTGGGCCTTCCTTAGGCAGATTGCTAAGATGATTCAATGGTATATGTCTTTCTGGTTCTGCATAGGCTGGGTCATTCGCAAATGATGTCGGCTGTGCTTTCTTTTATATCTGAAGCTTCTGACCAAAAAAAAGTTGTGTCCCGTGATAATTTCTAAGAAAAGCTTGAAGTGTGATCTGTCTAGCGCAAGAATATGTTCACTCCATCTTCTGTCAGCGGTTTTTTTTGGAAGGCTACCCCTGTGCCTGATTTAATAAGTGCTAAGTGGAACAGAAGTGAATTATCTAGCATTGAAGGATCCTGTTTAGATCCCTTTCCTGCTAGTTCATCCGGCATTTTGTTTCTATGGATATCATTGTGCCTCAGGGCCCATTAGGGTGTTGTGGTTCGGTAATTTTTCACCAGCTATGACTTTTATAACGACTGGACTGTCTTCCGTAAATTTCGAAATGTCTTTCGCTTGAAACAAGCTACCGAATGCCTTATTGACCGGTCATGGTCAGTTCCAGTAGATTCCGGAGCTCACTCCGCCTTCTGTGAAAATCTAAATTTGATTAGGGTTGCCCAGTCATCCCCTTAAGTGGTGACGCTTAGGTTGAAGTCAAGATATTGTGTGAAGCAGTCCGTGTCAGTTTCTAGTTTTGCCCTACTTGGGATCTTACGGTGGCCCATGTCGTCCGTTTTCCAGAAGTTTTTGCCGCTGTTTCCTTTAGGTACAGGTCCATTGGAGTTAATAGAGCTCTTCAACGAATTCGGAGTCAAAAAACCAGTTGGACCCGAAGGCATTCCAAACCTCACGACAGTCATAAAAACGCATTTTATACTTTAAGGAAGGAGTTCTTCTGAACCAATAAAATCGACAGGGAATAGCTTCTTCCCAAAGCGGAATAAACCTCCTGACGAGTCCGTATCGTATCGCTGGCAAAGTCTTAGAACGCATCACCTGTAACAGGCTGGAAGGAGCTATCGACTAAGAACACTGGAGACCTATTGAAACGTCAATAATGCTTCCAGAAGAAGCTCTCAACAACAGATGCCCAAGAGGCTATACAGGATGGAAATATGGTTCTAAGAAATGCTACGTCATGACTAACATACCCCTCTTACAAGTACTGAAAGACATGCGAGTACCAAGGTATCTTATCGAAATTGTGAAAGGCTATTTCAGGCGCTGGAGTACAAGGCCGCCAATGGCTTACCACAAGGCTCTGTACGTGGTCCACTGCTGTGGAATATTAGGTAACATGGCATCCTACAGATTTTAATACACGAGGCGAGTATTACTATTGTCGTAACCTCTAAATGTCCTTTAAGCGATCCTGGCCTACTGTCAACCATGCCCCGGAAGGCCATTCCAAAATTCGTACTAGATTCGGGGTGGTTTAGGGAGGCAACCAATAGATAACACTAACCCTTTCTTACTTGGGGATTCATACTGCACTCCCTTAGGGCAATGACAGTGCCATGGTTCATTGTCAAAATAATATTAAGCTATTTCGAGAACCGGTTTCTACTCTTCGATACCGAGGATGGAGTAAGGCAATACCACATATCTGGCGGAGTTCCACAAGGATCGGTACTAGGACCGATCCTATGGAACATTATGTACGATAGGGTTCTAAGGCTCGGAATCCCAAGCGAGGCAAAAATCATAGGCTTTGGCGATGATATTGCAATCGTTGTAGTAGCGAAACATCTGGAAGAAATAGAGGACATTGGCAATGAATGTATCCGAAAAGTGAGGCAATGGATGGCAGCAGTTGGATTAGAGCTCGCAGAACATAAAACAGAAGCAGTACTAGTAAGTAGTCGCAAAAAAAGAGAAACAATTACCATCAGGGTAGGCTAGCATAATATAACATCAAAACCGGTTATCAGATACCTAGGTGTGATGATCGACGCTTGACTCGCATACAAGGATCACCTTGAAAAAACGTGCGAAAAAGCTGCTCGGGCGAGTGGTGCCTTAGCCAGAATAATGACAAATATTGGAGGACCTAGACAGCAAAGGAGACTAATACTTTCAAGGGTGGTTAAGTCCATCACAATGTATGCGGCACCAATATGGGCCAAAGCAGTGAAGGTTAAGTGCTACGCAAGAAAGATTAACACCGTCAACCGACTATGTGCGCTGAGGGTGTGCTGTGCATATCGGACAGTGTCAGATGATGCAATCTGTGTCATAGCGGGAATGCTACCAGCAGATATCTTGGCTAGCGAATTACAGAGGACCTACGATGCCAAAATTCGGGAACCTCAAGCCTCAGTCCAAGGTATCAAGCTAGGAGAAAGACAGCGAAGCATGAGAGCATGGCAGGATAGATGGAACCAATCTTCAAAGGGAAGGTGGACCCACCGACTTATACCGGATGTCAACAAATGGGTAGACCGCCACCACGGAGAAGTAGATTTCTACCTCAGCCAGTTCCTAACCGGACATGGCTGCTTTCGAGCGTACCTGCATAAGTTTGGACTCAAAGATTCTCCTAACTGCCTGAATTGTGGAGATGCCAGAGAAGATGCGCACCACGTATTTTTCCAGTGCCCCTGTTTTTGTTCAGAACGCAGAGAATTGGAGGAACAAATTGGAGAAACACCAACTCCCGAGAACATCGTGAACCTCATGATAACGTCAAGCGCAATATGGGATGCTGTGAAGCAGGTTGCAGCGACCATCATGAAGGAACTTCCACGGTTGGAAAGGGTAAGGGAGAGCACCAATGAAAATCAAGCCGGGACGGCACGTCTGCATCACAGATAGAGCATAAATTGCTAACCAGCCCCGCGAAGTAATGCCTAGCGGTAGTCCCGCGGGGAGAGTGGTTGAAGAGTGTAGGGTGTGGGTTAGTACGTAGGCGCACTCCTGATCAGGTTTGCGAATCGTGCATGCAAGTGGCCCGGGCTACTTGTATCTTTAGAAGATTCCACATCCGTTGGCGCAACCAAAAAAAAAAAAAAAAAACCCTTTCTTACTTCCAAACAGGTACACGCATGTAGATCCGAGTAACTTCAAGCCCCAAGCGTGAGTCGGGCACTTACCACAGTGTCGTTGTCACTCTAAAAATAAAGCGGATTCACATCAGCACTCCGAAGGGGCGGCTCAGTAGAGAAAGACTGTGCACGACCTAAACCAACGTGGCATTACAAAACTGGAAGCAGCTAGCTAAAGATCGAGCTGATTAGAGACGCTTGTTGGTTGAGGCCCAGGTCCACCCCGGACTGTAGCACTCTACCATTGATTCTAAATACTTTTGGAACTATTTAATTAGATAACATGCCCGACACGTTACATTCATAAAACTCTTCCAAACTACGTTACCCACTCTAGTTGTGGGAATCTTTAAAGCACACATGCATGACACCCTCTCAAGACCAATTTAAATCGTTTAGACATGGCAATGCCTCTCACTGTCCAGTAGTTAAAATGTTCGCTAGGAAAATTAAATTTCACGTCAATTTCATTCCTCCTCCTCCTGGGAGACCACAAACTGCAAACCTACTTTAGCTGTGAATTCCATTTGCACACATTTCCTCCGAAAAACTTATTTTCGAAACTCACCCAGCAAATCTCCTGAGCTCTTCAACTTCAAATCAACTTCAGCATTGTTTATGTTTTAACTTCAATTCCAATCCGTCCTCCCCTCACCACATGGCACATAAACTATGAAACAACAGAGGAGCCTTGAGTATTTTCAGCTTAAATTAAACGAAACTTTTCAAAGTTCCTTTGGTTTAATCAGTTCTCGCCCATTTATACGTTCCCGTCTACGTATATATGTATATATGTGGTCGTCAGGATCTCAGGTTTGTTTGGATAGTGTGAAAGAAGTATGAGTATAGAGTTGTACATGGGGTGGACATGGATCTGAAACCGGTAACATTACCATTATCTTCATAGCCATCATCATTGACGGCGACGACGACGGTATAGCAATGTCAGTCAGTAGGAATCTACACATCCAGAAGCTGAGGAGCAGCAACCAAACAACCAACGACCGATAAAAAGTTCCAAACGAATCTTTTATAGCTCTCCGAAGTGTTAAGGAAAATATTTCGTTTTTGTGGAAAAGTTTCTTCGTTATTCCGAAGGAATATATCCTGAATGGGCATGCAATGCAGCAAAAGGATATTATGTGTGGAAGTGTATGGTTTAGGTATGGAAAGGAAGTGCCAGAAGTTATGTGCTAAGAGTATTGTTTTTGGTAAAGTTTTTGCCATTTTATTTGGTTCATTGCATTGATGCTTCTTTGTTTAGCTATAACACATATTAACGCGTTCATCAATCGGAAGTTAAGTTTGAATTTTGTCGTTAAAAGGGATTCAAGCAACATATGTATGTGTGTACAGTGTGTACAGTGCGGGACAGAATGCCGATCAATATCCTGATCACGCATGGGACGCCTTCAGTATTCTTGATGTTCGAACCCTTCAAGTCGCCAATATAGACTCCGATCTCTCCCTTGTTGCAACCGAGGTACGAATGGGGATATCACAAATGTCACAAGAATAGACAGTAAGAAGATACAACGTCAGCAGGAACCTTGCGAAATCCCTCAAGAATTCCTGTGCCACCTGTATCAAGTCCCAAAGACCAGTGGCAACGATGCCAACATGACATTAGAAGCGTTGCAACTTGTTGTGCTGGGTTTTACCCGACAGCCACCACAAAAAAAACCCCTGGTTTGGCAAAGAACGCCGGCAAACATATGCACCACAAGAAGAGGCGCTGCAATGAAGGACAAGGGCTGCTCCTGACCTCTTCGAAAAGAAGTGACGGAAATAACGTTTGCATTGACAGGCTTTTAGAAGATTCAACGACGAGCTATATAGCTCTATGGCATTGATGTGGTTAAAAAAAAACTGTGTATTGGACATTTGAGGTGGCTAAGACCGTTCTGACCCTCAGAATCTTCGAATCTAGCCCTTAGTGACAAAGAAGGAGAGAAAGATTTTAACTTACCTAACCTCAATCAACCAACCAACCAAGTGCACGACTGAAGGCAGTTTGCTAACTGTAGTGTCTTAAGCTGAAGCCAATTGGCAGAAAGAATTTTAGTTGTCCAATGGTACCACGTGCCAGACTATCAAACAAATTTGGCCAAAGCTGGATCTGAAACGTTGTTAGAGTTCGATCTCGCTCAGCAGACTGCGCATCAGCACAACACTAGGTGTCATCACCGGATACTGCACGCAACAAGGCTAGGCCTCTTCTCAAATGATTTCTGTAGAAGTTGTAGAGACATGGCATGCATTCTGCCATCTCCCCCCCTAAAGGAAGCTTCATTTGGGAGCCAACATCAACTTGGATCTGACAAAATGCCAATTGTCTCCTACTCTTCATTTAAAGCTCCAAGTGGCTTGACCTGTAGGTTGGAACTCCTTTGCTTTAAGTGTACTGGCACATGCTGGCTGTCACTATAACTTAACCTTACCTGGTAGTGAGCTTCCTTATCTCCTGTCACGCCTTGTGAAGCATAGGGCGTCAACAACGCCTGTTTTTTTAAACGTGCTTCGATTCTATTCAACTCATTCCCGAAGCTCTAGATTCCTTTTCAGCCTGATTGGACTGAGATTCTATTGCATGGCATGGTTGGTAACTTGTCCTGGCCAAAAGTCTTCGTCCCGTTCTCCCATAGAGCTGTTTATTCGAGATTCCGCAAGTCACGATAGTCCTTAAAATGGTGTGTAGGCATCTATTTCCGAAAGACTACAACTAAGGAATGACAATAACCTTCATTTTTGAAGTACTACAACTGTAAAGCATCAAACTCTGACTCTACATCGGAAGAGAACGGTCCCAGCTTGATGCGAGTACTGTAAACATTCCTCCTTCAGATTTTTGATAACATTCCGCACGAAGCTTAAGCTTTTCCAATTCTCAACCTGCTGTCCAGCACTGCTCTCTTAAACATCTTGTTCGAATCCCCTCCTCACTTGACAAACTGGCCACCGCCTAAGGTTATAAAACCCGTCCTCATCAGCATTTTCATCACAACACAATCCATTAACTAAGCTACAAAGCAAAATACAACTTTTACAAGCTCTCTCTCTGTGTGTCACTCTCTCCATTTGTCAGATTCGTCAACATTTCCATCGCAAATTAAGCAAAAAGTACAAGAACTCCCCGAAACATCCCTCAAAACTAATTGAATTCATTCGCCCGCTTGACACAATGACAAACGCAACCAACAAATCATTACAAACCGTACGACAGAGGATACGCAATAAAACCAAGAAGTAGCTGCATATTCAACATATCCATCCCATCCAAGGATGTCACAGATCAACTCTGAACTCAATAAATCATTTATGCCGAGCACTTGGATGAGCAAAGTTAATTTTCCGCTCACTCCAGGACACACCAACATCTCTATACCTGTTTCAAAAGTCTTCTTGAATTCCATATCAGGGAACAACAACAAAAAAATAAAAATAAAAATGACATCTTCACCGATTCCTGACATGGGTCTTGCGTTTTCGCTCAAGAAAACAAATCACGAACTTCATATCATTCTGGCATCAAGGTTTGATTCCAATTTCCCTAGCAGCAGGCACACACAGAGTGCCGAAGAGTCAGAGGAAGATCAACGCATGTGCTTGGGAGTAGGTGTACCATAAATTTACAAAAAAAAAAAAATTGCTTCTGGAACTCACACCATTTTTAAAGATGACAATTCGTAAGGGCGTACCTTTTTCCCGGGTCATGATCCACCATGGCACTTTCCAAAAAAAAAAAAAAAAACCAAAACCCCGGTTAAGTTAAGCAGAACAAAGGTCTCCGCTATTCGGGAAAATGTTTTTTTGATTTATGAAGTCTCGTCCTTTTTTGAATAATTTGCGTGATATGGGTTCTTCTGGCTAGAGTAGCGGCAAATGGCTGAGTCCGTGGGCACCTTTTTTAATTGTTTATCAGAGACGTCATGGCTTATGTTGTGTTTCTCTTTGGCTTGTGTCCCCTTTACTTGGAAACCATTTACGGTATTTTTTTTTTTGTAACCGGAAGGCTCTTTCCGAAATCCAATGTTGTTGTGCTAATTGAATTTGACAAAAAGTGGCGTCTGTCACGTGGTTTTTTATTGAAATTGAATGCATCTGCATGCGATGTGACCCGATAAAAGATATAAATGCCATTTTTCCCTGTTCAAGTCTGGAACAGTAATCGACAAAAGATTTTGGAAGTGGTTCCAGGAGAATGCCATTTCAAGTGAAAGAGTAGAAGTAGCTTTGACAATGCCTGGAGCGGGGTGGTTCTGGGCCTCAAACAACAAATGTCTCCAGTCAGTTCAATCTTCAGCTAGCATGCTCTACTTTCGACCGCCAAGTTGGTCGAAGTCCACTAAAGTCACAGTCTTTCTCTACTGGGACGTCCCTTCGGAGTGGGCTCGAAGATTCTCCGAGCGCTGATGTGAATCCGCTTTATTCTTAGAGTGACAACGACACTAGGGAAAGTGCCCGACTCACGCTCGCTAATAGGTTGAAGATCTTTGGAACTGCCATGATGAATAGTTACACCCTAAGCACTTTATCACTGAAGCGACAATTAGTCAAATGTTCAAGTGATTACAATTCCGTTGATCTGTTGAATGTTCAGGTTTGAATCCCACCACCGCTCCCCTACTCGACAGGCAGTGACAAACTTTCGTTTTTCTGCGACGTTTCTCTAGCAGGCGTTCGGATTCAGCAACAAAATTGTAGGTCCCTTCCATTATATTCGTGTAGAATAATTCATTTGTGGTTTTCTTCTTGAGATATTTGTTTGCCAATAACCGTCAAAATTTAAAAATTATACCCTTGTCCCTTTTTCTTTGACAGTGCGCCATCTTTACCAAAGAAAAAGAAACTTCGTATTCGTTTTCATTTTTACTGCATATCTTGTGGCTGCAAAAATGTATTTCAAAGTTTGAGATGGACTGATAATTTAGAATTGTAGACATAAACCAATTGGTAGGTTCTACTTTCAACACAAGATGACAGGGCGAGTAATAGAGAGAAATAATTGATGCGTACTTTTTTTAAAGGAATTCTAGGTCGTCTTCTCTCGACATAACACTCTTTACACGCTTCCATATAGAAACAGTTCCTATTAAACCAATTGAAGGGATATACATAGGTACTTAGTGGGTGTACATAAATGTAGCCCACCCAAAAACCAATTACAACCGATAACACTGAGCCGATGTTTAACTTTGTCGTACAAGAGGTCATTGGCATACAAGGTGTTTTGTTTGAGAAACCGGAGTTACGAGTGCTTTCTCTACGTCCCCCCACCCCTCTCGAAGGAATTGAATTCGAATAATGAAAGTTGTTCTGTCAGTTTTGAGTTGTCTTTTGCGTCATACACAACTGGACTTAGTAAGTTGTCAAAGAAGATAACAAAGGAAAATGTGAAGTTATCACGGTGAAGCATTGTCAGAGTCAGAACTTAATGTGAAGATATGATATGATATTTCTCTTAAAAATCTGTTAAAAGAGAAGTGCATGCGTATAATAATAAAGAGATAGAGCACGCACTTTTGTGCGTATACAGTATGGGCCTTAAAAGTGGACTTTATTTGTGAAAGTTTTTGCATTGAACAAAAACAAGAATCCTAAAACTCCAGCTCTCATTTTGGTGGAACAAGGAGAGTAAAACCTCCGATCACAGATGACAGGATGTTTGGTAAAACGTGCTGGAAGCAACTTCCGCGGGATCGATGAGAATGAAAGGCATTAATAACTCGTTAGCCAAAGAACTATGGTCCGATGATGCATTCGATCAGGATTCTCCAAAATCTCCTGTGGATTCTTTGTAGTCATTATACATTCGTTCACAAGGCCGTTCAGGTATGAATTAGTTTCGTCACTGAAGACGATTTTTGGTTAAATTATGAGTCAACTTCAAGCTACGCGAAAAAACAG
The DNA here is from genome assembly GCA_951813785.1 of Criorhina ranunculi. Taxonomy (NCBI): domain Eukaryota; kingdom Metazoa; phylum Arthropoda; class Insecta; order Diptera; family Syrphidae; genus Criorhina; species Criorhina ranunculi. Next base: position 85,767,421 of record OX638381.1, on the reverse strand, counting down.
CGCAACAAATGGTCGTTTGTCTTGAGCTCCTGTACTAGTTAGTTCGATTTTCTTCTGTCAACATTGGCCATACGTTACCAGCAGTGTTCGGTTTATTAAGATGCTGGCAAGGGTGGGGCACGTACAGAGAAACTGTGTGATGGATTCTTCCTCTTTCCCGTTTTGGCAGTTCCTGCAGAAATCTTTGCATACAATGCGGAGCATACCTGACTAGGAAGCCCTATCCACTCAAATGAGATCTAGGAGCATTATCTTTGCGTGGAATTCACCAAGTCGAGGTCTCTGCACTTCTTGTGCACGTCGAGGTTTTGACGGGTGCCACAACATTGTACAAACGTTGGTTAATCGATTCAAACTCCTTTGGACGATCTTATATTATGTATGTACGTGTCCAGAGAGATATCGAAACATAGCACAATTGTTGGGTTGATGTTTTTTTTTTTGTTTAAAACTTGAAGCAAACATCATTTGAAACCTCTACTGTCATCATACCTACACAAGAAGAAAGAAAGAAAGCAAGAACATCAATTGAGCAGAGACACTGTCTCACCTAAGAGAAATTTATATTAGTAAACAAATTAGAACAATACCGCTTGATCCACTAACACTAAGCCCACTACAACAGATTCTTCTCTCTGTGGTCTTCTTGCGGTTATTCCCTCCCAGTTTGGATGCTCCCCCCCATTTTGCATCATCTGTTCTCGGTGGAGAAAAACCGGCGCTCAGACCCAACAACAATACCGGAGCGTGGCAGGCAGCTGGCAGCTGGCAACCGGCATCTGAGAGATAACATCGACCACCAGCAGAATCTACCATTGGGTGTCGTGGACGGATTCGATCGTGATCTAGTGCAAGATAAACGTCAGTCATCTTGTGGTAACTTTTGTGGTGTGATTTTATAAAAAAGCACAACGAATAAATGTTAAAAGAGAATCACAAAGAGCACAAGGAAATGCGTAAAAATTAATTGAAGATACTTGATACGCCAAGATAGGATACAAAAAAGTTCCAGAGAAGACGCACGTTTTTGAAGAGAATTTCGGCATCTATCCCCCATTTCGTGGTTCGACTCTGTACAGTGTTGCAGTGGTGTTGGTTGGTACGGTGCGTCTGTACAAAAGAGAGCAGTTTTACGGGGCGAAAATACAACAAAAAAATAAAAGAAAATATATAAAACTCAGTGAATGTTTCACCGCCGTGTGTGATAGTGATTGCCGCGGAAAAGAATCCCACCGAGTGGTTGACATCCTCATTTCTTTTTGCCATTGCCATCGCCGGTGATCCAATTTTATATACCACAGAGGATTCCGAGACAGATACACGGATTTATTTTTGAAATTAAATTCTCTTCTTTAATTTTTATTGAACAGTTCAATTGATAAGGCGTATCGCTTCGTACGGTGTGTGATAAAATAAAATTTATTTTCGTTCCTCGTTGTGTCGTCGTCGTTGTCCCCCCTCATACTTTCGTGTGTGAGAGACGGAACTTTACTAGCATTGACCTCTATTTGACATTTGCAATCGTTCAGTGAAATATAAGAGAAGAGAACAACACAACGAAACAAGGTTTGTAGTTTGTATGCATTTTAATTCACAAAAAAAAAATAAAAAAAATTAATTTATAAATTTAAAATTAAATTTGACAGTTGTGTTTGTTGGCATCAAGTGAGTTTTAGCGGTGCATTCAAGTGCAACGGTATTTCATTTCCTTTAAACAGCTGTCAGCTTTATGTCATTGTCATGGGAACAACTTTCACTGTCAGTTGACCCACCCATTCTAATAAAAGAAAACTACATACTTCCCGCACGCGAGGGAGACGATTCAAATTTTCAAAGGACTCGACTCTATTTATGAATAATTTTAGGGAGAGCAAAGTTACGACACAAAATAGAAGTTAAAAATAAAAAAAGATAAAAATGTTTCCTTTTGGTGCGCGTGTGTGCGCTTTCTCGTGACCATGATATTGATGACGGGGGTAGTCGCAGAGGGTGACATTCAATTTTTGGGCAACGACCTTGGAAATGACACACGAATTAGCTTCACGTGAGGCCGGCAGTTAAGGTTAACAATTGTTGTTGAACAGAGACAGGGTATGTTGTCTGTTTTTGTCTAGATGACAGATTGAATAATGAACTATAACCACTGACGTATTCTGGTTAATTAAAACTATTATCAATTGGTGGTCTCGTTTGTTTATATAAATGTCTCAGATGTGAAAGACTAAGTGTGAATCAAGAAAGGAAATGGCTTTATTGTTATGACAACGATTTTTCACTTTAATCGAGCAGAATACCTACCAAATTCAAATGTGTTTTACACAATTTGTTTACAGCGGTTAGATGGATAAGCAGAGTAATGGGGTGGGACTTTGTCCCTTAACACTGCGGCCACTTGTGGGCCTATTGTGATGTCCTTTTTTTTTAAAGCCGGAGTGAGTGATGAATCCGGTGATGTCTTTGGGTGAACTGGTGGAACCTTCCGCTTTAACGATGACGTGTACTTATGAGGCAGTTACAGTGACACAGTATAGGTTCGTCTTCGTTGAATATTTTGCATGTGTTATCCTGTGCCATTCCCATAGTCATGAGATGGTTTTTTTTTTTCCAGACTTCTAGTTAGTTGTAGAAGTTGCTTCGTAGGTTTCCTGGAAAGAGATTGGTAACAATATTTTTGCTTGTCCGTCCAGTAGTCTATAGCGTCATCTGCACTTACCACAGAGTCTACTAATTTGTGTCGACTTGGTCGTGGCCACTTTATGGCTTCTCCTGGATGTCTTGAAGGGTTCATTACCCCCTTTATGGCACACAGTGCTCTTATCCCAAACAATTAGCTTGATATGTCGTAGCACTGGGCTAGGCGTTGATAGATCAGTCTCTCAGTCAATCAATGAAGAAGTGACCCAGATCCGACTTTGTTGCTCCTCAACATACAAACTTCGATTTTATTTCGATGACAGAAATAGCTCTTATTCCCTCCTGGTGCCCTCATTGCCAGGACCTCAGCTTGAAAGACACTGAAATTCTAATTGATCCGAACAGTCCAAGAACCTCGTAAATGAACTCAGCACCCTTGCTATGTACATTGTGAATCAATTGTGGTTACCTGCCATTCAGCTTTGCAACGTAAGCAGGTGCAGAATGATCTGTCAAAGTCTAAACAGGGGGTTATGTAGTCTGTGTTCAGACGGGATTCCCAGTTTTCAGATTGGCTTATGCCAAGGGCGCTTTTTGCTGCAGATATGACTAAATCAAAAGCCAGTAGTCTCTAGAAATGGCTTAAGCACACCCTGTAATGTACAACTTTGTCTAAGTTTTTGCCCAGACAACAGAGATGTAAATTGTTTTTCTAATTGATCGTCAGAGTTAATTTGCGTTCTTGTTTCATAAAAAATAATTGAGAGCTTGAGAAATTAATGAAATTAAATTGTATCAAGAAGACTTTAGACTTCAAACGGCCTTGTCGAATTTAACCCTTAACTGAGGCGCATGTCATTAATCAAATAAAAGAGTGACAGATCGATGAACATTGTGTTTTAAGACTTTCACTTTGTGGTACGTCGAGGAAACAAAAATCTGGTTCTAGTTGCTAAAGCTGTTTCTAGTCTTATCTAAGACTAATTACGGGCTAGGAAACCTTGTCCAGCTTAGTTTTCCTCAAGAAATTGTGATACAGAGAGAGAAGGTTTTTGTGCATCTGGCTGGCGTCGCTTATTGGTTGAGGCCCAGGTCCACCTCGGACTGTAGCGCCACCTTAAGAATCTTTGTCGGCTTTGTCGTACGCAAGAAGTAGCACCACAGACTTTTGATGGTACCTCTGGTGTTGGCTTACGATTTTTGCATAATGCGTTCATGAAGTCGCATGTCTAGATCCTTTTTTGACATCAAGAGTCCTTGTAAGATCACAATATCAGCGACCTAGATAAAATAGCAAGCAATCATCCTGCACAATCGGATGAATTTGGGAGGGATGTCAAAACTGGACATGACTCTTTATAGCTCGTCTCTAAAAACGCTATCATAGGCTCCCTTAAAAACAATAAAGAGATGATGTGTATCGATGTGGACTTCTTACGTTTTCTCCAGGATCCCCCACTGGCCTGAAACCACACCGACAAGATTGTTGACAGGGGGTTTCAAGCATTCACACACCATGAGACTGTTGCTTCTATGAGTGGGTCTTCTTTCGCGTGGATCGGACAACCGATGCTGAGATTCCATTCATCAGGCATGCACTCGTCTGACTAAATCTTAGAAATCAGTTGGTGTGAGACATCTCCTGATGCTTTGAATAACTCAGTCAGTAAACTGTCAGCTCAGACAGCCTTGTTAGATGTGAACTTCGATATTGCTATCCCTTCTTCGATTTGATCAGATAGACGGGAGTCTTGGTTCGTTTTGCCTTACAGAGGGATCTTTGTCTTCGTCGCCGCTATACTGTCTAGAGATGTAGTTTCCATCCATCGTTTCTCTACTCTACTGCAAGGTTCCCTCCTTCATCTCTACAGGTTTCTGCACATTGTTTCTGAAGTATCATTGTTCCAAACCCATTATAGAGGTTGTAGTCCATACCTCTCTTAAGCCTTCTCTCATCCAGAAGATAAGATTCGTCTTTTAATCTCTACACCATGTTTGACAGCAGCTTGCGCATTGATTCCAAGTGATATTTTGTGGACTTAAATGCCTACTCCTGCTCCAGTTCACTCTACGGTTCTTGATTTGAAGGTAAGCCTGTGAATTCTTTAGGTCATTCATTTCTATGACCTACTTTCGGTTCGAAATTCTTAACAAGGCTGTGTTTCCTGATCATTTAATCTCTAAGGATTCTAACAAGATGTGCCAGAGATGTTATATTGAATACACGGTCTTGGTCCCTAAGCCCGTTTTTTTTTTTTTTTTTTTCTCTCAAGCCATTGTAGTACATGATCAAATAGAATAGTATCGGCTCGAGAAGCCAATCTCTACAATTCCCTGCATAGACTCCGCGTTTCGATTTCGAAGCCAGCTGTCAGTTGCTTGACACTTGGAACTTTTCAAGTAATAGAGCGATTGTTTTGACACTTTTATGACACATAGCTCCGTCTTGTTGAGAAAACGTCTATAATTAGCCAAATAAATGTCAAAACAGACGAGAGTAAACATTGGAGTAGTTTCAACTCGTCTTAAGTTTTCAAATTCAACTCTAGGTTTAAACCGAATTCCAGGTTTCAATATACAAACTTCCTCCTACCAGTGTATCCCAAATCTTTCCTCGATTTTGGCATTGTGGTTGATTAGGCTGAAAAAGAATTTCTAAAACGTGCACTTTTTGATAATGTTCCCAAGAAAATTTCTTATCATATCGTCAAACAAAATAAATTTAAGCAGGTGGAACGTGGAAAGGAACCTTATGAAATTAGTTTCTACTTATCTTTACCTTGAAATAGACCGTTAAAATGCCGTGTCCGCTTAAAAATGCCAGTGTTACCGAACAAAATGGTGTTTTTAAATTTTTATTATCCGAAGGATTACGACCACCGAAAATTTTTCGTAGAATGTTCACGCAATATGGTTTCAGTTGCATGCAACGCGTAAGTGATTGAAGTTCTTTTTTATAAAAGCTAAGTCCAAGGTCAGATAATCTGTGAATAATTGTCAAGATGTTCATTACAAAGTGTTGTCGGGCTTCGGAAAATTCTGTTTTCGGTTTCCTTAAAATTTGTTTTTAATTTTGCTGTCCAAACGTTGTTATGAAACACCAGTGGTGATGCAATTTTCAGTCATTTAAGTGCGCGTTTATTGATGTGACTTAAACTGTCATGATAAAATTCACATTAAATTTCGTGAACCATTGGACTTGTGAAGTAAATTTTTTTGCTGAAACTTTCGCGTTTTAAGAACCATAACTTTGTGCTTAACTTGGTTAGCGCAACCTTTGTAAAACAAACCTTTTTCTCTTTATCTTTGTCAGCGCATGCTATCAGTAATTTTTTTTAAGGCATACCCCGATTTAGTTGCCGAATTTTATCAATTGTTGACGTATGTTTATTGCATTCGTTAAGTTTGATCACTCTTAAGATAGTACCAGAACTTTTTTTGCTGTCAGCTAGAGGTTTTGCGGTCATTTTGACACTTGTATCCAGTGCACTTTGACAAATTTTCATTTAACGTTTTACGCTTTAGCAACGCCTACTAATCAGTGCTCTGTTCTCCAAACAAGCACAGTTATAAACTTGGACAGACCGGGTGACAGTAAACTAGATTTTCTTAAACACGTAGAGTCCCTAAGTCTCCAACTTATCGACATTAAAGGGCTAAGAAACGATAATGCTCTGGTGCTCGAGCTACATTCAAGCTGTTCCTCGTCTTGTCGAAGGAGTTTGACCAGAAGGCTTAGCACAACCGTTTTCGTTAAGCCGTTCGTAATCTTTTTTGTTCCCCTTCCATGAGGTTCGTCGTACCGGCAGTCCCGACGACTACATCATGAATGGATGACGACGATGAGAGGGAACTGTGACTGCTGTTATAGTTCCCGAATTTCGACGGTATACCTTGGATTTACCTTTCTGGCCTATGGCTACCAAAATTGATTCCACTTGTTGACTGATTGTCGATATGTTATCCTGGGATGGATTCACCTTCAGTTAAGCCTCCGTAGAGCGACAGTGAGTTCTTGAAACAGACGAATTCTCCCCAGCTGTTTCTTCGAGGGTTTAGCCGGAGCTCGCCGCCACCCTCAGGAAAATTGACTTCGTCAGTCGTATTCATCGGAAACACTTGAAAGACCTATTACTGTTGAATCATTTCGATTTCAATCTTTACGGGTGCCACATACCCAAGAAGGCCCAGAACGAAACGCGGATTAGCGATGACAAACTTCTCGAAGGTCTGGAAGTCGTTTTTGGCGAGATCTGTTGGGGTTGTGCCAGCGATTTTCGGCAGCAAATCAGTCAAGTTGGATTGTGATTGAATAGCAACAACTTTGCAGTCCCGAATAACAGACAAAAATTGCTTCGTTGCCAACCTGAAGGATCATCATGTCCTTCGAGGGAAGAAAAATTACCCACCACTAGATCGGTTCGAGAAGTCAAAGTGATCAAAGATTTCCTTTGATGTTTCAAAATGTCTGCATTCCTGACAGTTGCTTGGCGTTCCTAGAACTTCTCAAGTAATAGAGCGATTGTTTCGCCACTTATATATGGCACGTAGCTCCGTCTTGGTCAGAAAACTTATTTTAATCATACCTCCTCCCATTGACAGCTAATGCTTGTCCTTAATTGTTCTCGATGAAGAAGGCATCGAAGGAAACAAAAAGGCGGATAACCGGTTAGCCTGTGATAGGTAGAGAAATCGATAAGTAGGCCACGAATGAACGTTTAAGAAGATGGAAAAAGGTGGCCATTAAAATGTCTGCCAAGGAAAAAGTGCTTAGTATGGCACAAGGAACTCTTAAATAGAAAGTTGTAAATACTTACTGCCGAGGACATTGAGATCGCTGCACATTTGCCGTGTGAATATCCGATACTGGCTTACAGAAGTAATGTTTTTTTCGAACTGACAACAGACTCAAACTGCGGAGAAATCCGGAGAGCACCTCTGACTAAAACAACTCGTGCAAAAGGGACTAGATAAGGTAAGGTGGTCTCTTTCGAATACGTGTTTGAAGTAGGTACTTAACACATTTCATAGACTCCTTTACTTTCAGTGGTGCCATTAAGAGGTTTTGAATTCAAAAAGGTTTCAGGAAACCTCTTAAAAGATCACCACTTAACAATTCACACACACACACACTTCAGTGAACAAACATAAAGGCATGTCCTCAACATTGTTAGTCATTTCAATGCCATTCCCATCGTTCGTGTTTGAGAACTCATTTCCCTTACACAAAACAAACAAAACTAATTCAATCCTCCCTGCTGCAGCAAGCCCCCAAACCTAAAAATAAATTACAATTCACTTCTCTGCACTTGTGCCAAAATGTACACGAACATAAACAGAAAACAGCGTCTTTCCTCGCATTGTTTTTGAATCATTGAGGGATGATCTTTCGAAAATAGCGAAAACTGATGTCAAGGTCAATTATAACTACTGAGGCTGAAGCGCAGTTGCATATTGTAATTTAAAAATAAATGTATCTACATTTCTACAAACAGATGTACGAAGTTCCTTATAAATTTATAATTTTTCAAAATTCTCCTCAAAACTCATTCACAAGTTGAAAAGATATTTTCAGTTTCCTTTCACCGATGTTTCAGTCAGGTTTACTTTCTCTTGATTCAATAATGGATGCTGGAATGAAACAAAAAAAATCTGTGATCTGGCAAAATACTAAACAGAATGAAGACAGAAAAAGGTACACAAAGGTCAAGGTCAGAAGCCAAAACAGAAGTAGCTAAAGCTAAATCACGAACACAAGGCAAATCCTGGAAAAGACCAACGAGTTCCAAGTTTGCATTGACTTACATACGACAGCATTCATCGCACCGAACTATATAACGTGATAGCCGAATTCGGAAACTGATCCGGTTGTGTCACATCACTCTAGAGACCACGGAATGCACCATGCAGCTTGGAAGCAGAACCTCCGAATTATTCCAAACATGCACCAGATTGCGGCAAGAAGGCGGCCTGTCGTGCGATTTATTTAATCTTGTGCTGGAGCAGATAGTGCGAAAGGCCGGTGTAAACACAGAAGGCACTATATTTAACAAATCCATCCAGCTGCTGGGATACGAAGACGATATCGACATCATCGCCCGTTCCCAGCGTGCCATTATTGAGGCTTTTACGGCAAAAGTCAAACGAGTTGGAGGATAAAACAAAGTACATGCTGTCTACCAAAAACCGATCCGTCGAACACCATCTAGGTCAAAACCTAACAATTGACAGCTATAACTTTGTGAAGGAGTTTATCTACCTCGGGGCAAATATAAACTCCACAAATGACACCCTAGTGGAGACTCGACGAAGGATAACCTTAAGCAACCGCTGCTACTTCGGTTTGTCCAAACAACATTGGGGTCATACTCCTAACTCGAAGGTCCAAAATCATGCTCTACAAAGCAAAATCATGCTCTAAAAAACCCTGATCTCGCCAGTCTTGCTTAATGGAGCTGAATGCTAGACGATAAGTAAGACAGCCGAGTAGATCTTGAGATCCTTCAAAAGAAAAATTCTACGCCCTGTCTGCGAGAAGGGCGAATTTAGGAAAGATATAACTGCGAACTCTACGAGCTGTATAAAGATATAGATGTAGTCCAGAAGACAAAAATCCGTCGACTGCACTGGCTCGGCCACATCGAGCGAAGTTCAGGAGCAGATCCTCCAAAGATCGATGGCCTGATAAAGAAAGACTTTAGGCAAGTTAAATTCTTCTATCGACTTTTCAACGAAGGATTTCAAAAAGAAAGCGAAAATATAGTGGAAGGATCCCTCCACCAAATGAAATCTTAACAGAAAAACAACAAGGCAGTAGGTCCGAACGATGTCCCGTCTGAAGTGTAGAAGTACTCCCGTAAAGAAGGGGTGAAATAATTTACCTCATTTTCGAACAAAGTCTTGAAGTCGGAAAAGTGCATGAAGAATGGAAGTCGAGCTGCCTATCAAGAGAAAGATGAAATCCATAACAAAATCATAAATGAAGCAAGCTTATGTCTCAAGCTATGAAGCTCTCGGAGCGAATTATTGCAGCTAAGCTCAATGAACTGTGATAGATAACCTCAAATCAGGGTGGATTCGTACGAAACGTCGTGGAGAATTATAGGGCCCAACAACAAAACCTGCATATTGCCTGCATTGACCTGGAAAAGCATTCGATTATGTCTCAGAAGACTTATGTCAAATGCTCAACTCATATCGGAGTATTACCTACAATTGGAACAAAGCCTATACGCCACAGATGACATCGTTCCAATGTAGGAATCAAAGAAAGAACTAGAGAAGAACTTTGAAATGAAGCCTTTGGTAAACGAACTACACATATGTTCTTGGCGAAGGTATGCCTACCGGCCTAACGAATACTGTCTTTGTTGCAGAACAACCACTGCCAATCACATATTGTTGACAAAGGTCTAAACATAACAGAACCAGTAAGGTGAAGAGGAAGACCCCTAACAACATGGCTTAGAGCTGTTGAAAACGTTCTAAGAAGGAATGACATCGAAGCAAGGACAACCTAGAGCAGCCTGGCGATTAACAATTACGACAGCCGACCCTAAAGGAAACATGGCATAAGTCCGTCGATACTAGCTTTATCGAATATAGGCTATAACTTCCTCGGGGGGATTTTAGAGGGACACAAATGTCTGGTATGTGTCTACTGATGATTTTCTTAGCAAATTGTATCTCGAACGATGAACACTAAGTGAGAACGGGTCAGAAATCAATAGGCACAACCATTCGGCGAAAAAAGTGACAGTGGATCGGTCATACCTTATTGCGTGGGGACAATTCAGTTTTGAAATATACCGTACAATGGAAACCTCTCACCAGGTCAAGCGGTTCGCCCAAGGAAAACGTGGCGTGAATTAAGGCCATTGGAGATGATCCTAATGCGTTGCTGAACTCTGAACACCATAACGCTAGGCGTAGTTCAATAGGGGTGTCATAGGGCTTGAGTAAGTAAAGTAAGCTTTTTGTGTTAAGGAACGACATCATTTCTGTGTGCAGCACATTTTTCAAACACAGAATGTTTTAACATTTATGTTTACAAAAAAAAAAAAAAAAAACAACCCCCCTCCCTTCATCTATAGGTTCAAAGGGTCGAACAAATATTTATTTACAACTCGACCATACCTCCAATCTCTTGATAGCTATTTTTAATTCGCTCCATATATTGCATTACACGCTGATGGGGGATTGTGGGAAGAGGAGAAAATCATTCTACCTCATCACGTCCGGGATGATAAATACAACGTAACGTCCCAAAACAGATAGGTACTGGACAGACGACTCAAAATCAGACGTGCTTATCGGCAACTTTACGAGATGTTCAGTCGTAAATCTGTAGTTCCTTGGCATAGTTCTGCTTTGAAGCAAGGCTCTAGAATAATAGAAAGCTATGCTGAGACGTTCTCTTTCATTTCGTTTGGAGGACAGGGACGATGGCGACGAATACAGGGTTATATTTCTTGCACCCTTAATGGAAAAGCTCAAAGCTAAAGGAGTTACATTTTTAATTTTTTTTTTTTTTAGATGATGCGAAGATTCTCACGTGTTGAGTCCGGTGCGGACCTCAAGGACTACTTTGATCGTGGTGACATTGCATCGCGCGAAAATCGATGGAATTTTGAAATTGCATGGGAAGTTGCTAATAAAGTTGGTGGAATCTATACCGTTATTCGATCAAAAGCATACGTGTCCACAGAGGAAATGGGTGAGCAATTGTGCATGATGGGACCGTACAAAGAAGCCTGTGCCCGCACAGAGATGGAAGAAATGGAATTTCCACGTGGTAGTCCACTCTTGAAGGCCGTCAATGCGTTAAGATCACGAGGATATAAGCTACATACAGGACGTTGGTTGGTAGATGGAAATCCCCAGTTGGTCTTATTCGATATTGGATCGGGCGCATGGAAGATTGATAATTTCAAGACAGAATTATGGGAGAAGTGTCATGTTGGTGAGTCGATTCATTTTAACCCCCTTCGATTCGTTAATTGTTCTCAATATCATCTAACTAGGTGTCCCCCATATGGATGTTGAGACCAACGATGCTATCATTCTGGGCTACATGATCGCTGAGTTCCTGGAAGAGGTTCGTACTGATGTTGCAAACAAAAAAAAAACAAGATCACGCTTCATATTCCTTTGATCACTTAGTTTAGAACTTGTGCCATTGACTATTCGGAGGATAATGACTTGAATAGTCCGCGCATTGTAGCGCATTTCCATGAATGGCAAGCTGGAGTTGGACTAATTGCTTTACGCACACGGCACGTGGAAATTGCAACTGTGTTCACTACACATGCCACACTTCTGGGGCGATATTTGTGTGCCGGCAACACAGACTTTTATAACAACCTAAGTACTTTTGCGGTTGACGATGAAGCGGGCAAACGTCAAATTTACCACCGATACTGTCTGGAACGTGCCGCAACCCACCTCTCTCACGTGTTCACCACAGTATCCGAGATTACTGGCTACGAAGCAGAGCATCTATTGAAACGAAAGCCAGATATAATCACACCGAATGGATTGAATGTGAAAAAGTTTTCGGCCATTCATGAGTTCCAGAATCTGCACGCCATGGCCAAGGAGAAGATAAACGAGTTCGTACGTGGACACTTCTACGGGTGAGTTATATTCGATGTTGTATTATAAATGTAACACCTCTTGCTTCCCTTAGACATATGAACTTTGATTTGGAGAAGACACTGTACTTCTTTATCGCTGGTCGATATGAATTTGGAAATAAGGGCGCAGATATTTTCATCGAATCCCTAGCCCGGCTGAATGCAATGCTCAAGCATGAGAAACCGGATACCACAGTGGTGGCTTTCCTAATTTTCCCAACGAAAACCAATAACTTTAATGTAGACTCATTGCGAGGACATGCGGTCATAAAACAACTGCGTGACACCATTAATAATGTTCAAACTTTGGTCGGCAAACGTATGTTTGATACGTGCCTAACCGGACGCATTCCGGAACCCGACGAACTGTTAACAAAGGAAGATTTAGTGAAAATCAAAAGGTGTTTGTTCTCAATGCAAAGGGACAGTATGCCACCGGTGACAACACATAATATCGTAAGTATAACTTTGCGTAGTTTTCTTTCAGTTTCTTCATGCAGCTTAGATACATTTCTAATCATTTCTATCAACTGTGCCGTATCATCCCCATTCAGTTCCTAAGTCTACCCTTTCACATGCTATAGAGTTTCAGAAAGCACATATTGTCTTCAGTTTTTTTCGGTTTTTTTTTTTAGGTCGACGATTGGAATGATCCTGTTCTCAATGCCATTCGACGTTGTCAACTTTTTAACACAGTCAACGATCGTGTCAAAATTGTGTTCCATCCAGAGTTCCTTACATCAACGAATCCACTCTTTGGTATTGACTATGAAGAGTTTGTTCGCGGCTGCCATTTGGGTGTCTTCCCATCATACTACGAACCCTGGGGCTATACACCCGCCGAGTGCACAGTTATGGGTATACCCAGTGTCACCACTAATCTCTCAGGTTTCGGATGTTTCATGCAAGAGCACATCTCTGATCCGAAATCATATGGCATCTACATTGTCGATCGTCGTTACATTGGTCTTGAAAATAGTGTTCAACAGTTGTCCACTTTTATGATGGAGTTCTCTCGTTTAAATCGCCGTCAACGTATCATTCAGCGAAATCGTACAGAACGTTTGAGTGATCTACTCGACTGGAGAGTACTGGGCATTGTAAGTGTCGTATCCATTTCAAAGTTAAATTTCTTAAACAATTGTCCATCCCACTTTCAGTACTATAGACAAGCGCGAGTAAAGGCTCTGCAGGCAGTTTATCCAGATTACATAGACGAAGGTTCCCTCTATGGATCACGTAGTAATTTGAACTTTTCACGGCCATACAGTGAACCACCAAGTCCGGCATCTTCAAGTAAGTATTTTCTCTTTCTTCACCATAATCGAAATGAAATCTAACAATAAATACACCACCTAGGACATACAACGCCAGCACCATCTGTACATGGTTCCGACGATGAGGAGGACTCTGTCGATGAGGAGCATGAGTTAAAGGAGCTCGGAATAACTAACTAAATGCCAATTTGCCATTTGTTGTCCATCATTTTTCATATAAAATGCCTAATAACTTTTATGTTTGTCCACCAAATGTGACATTTTACAATTGTATTACAAGAGTGTTCCTCAAACTATAAATCATGTTCTGTAAAATTAAGGATACTTTGTTTGGAGAACAATGTATGTATGTAGGACCTGACTACAAACTGAAAACAAATATTTAAAACAAATTTAGTACATAAAAGTTAATCCACAAAAACATTATAGAGAAATTATTTTGTTTTTTTTTTAGAAACTCAAGCAACGTGTTTAGCACGAAATATTGAATATTTTTTTTTACAAAAAACAAAAGTATAAACTTACAAAGTCACACTATTAGCCGTATAAAATTGTTTAAAAAAACGTTAATTACATGTTGCATGCGTACATTTTAATTAGCAAAATTATAAAACAGAAAAATATTTTGATCAAGATCTAAATTTAGTAAGAAATAAATTGTACTCGAACCCGAACAAAGCAAATTAAATTATTTAAAAAGATACAAGTTCGTATTTTAATTATAAATATGGCGCCCCCAAATGGAGGCATGTGTTAGGCTTAATAAAGGGATTTCCGTACTTTGACAGTTGATATCGGCCATATTGTTGAAGCTACATCTGTCAAACTGTCATTTATTCAGTCTGTTTTGCCAAATCACCATGGATGGATATAGCGTTCAACAACACGTGCAAATAATAAAATTGTTTTATTAAAATGGGTGTTCTGTTCGGGCAACGTTCCGCGCGCTCCGCCCATTTTACGGTCGCCATAATCGTCCTTCCGATAGGACTATTCGCAGTGTGGTGGATAAATTTGAGTCCAGTGGTTCAGTAAACGATCAACCAACACCCGACGTCGACGAAACGCAAGAACTGCTGAAAACATCGCAGCTGTCCGTGAGAGGGTTCAGGACAATCCGAGGCAGTCGATTACGCGTCGCTCACAAGAACTCAGCCTTTCGCAGACCACAACTTGGCGAATTTTGCGTCGTGACTTGGGCCTGCACCCGTACAAAATTCAACTGACCCAGGAGCTAAAGGTAAACGACGTGTGTTCGCTGAATGGGCTCTGGAGCAGTTGGAAACTGACCCTAATTTTCATCGAAAAATCATCTTCAGCGACGAGGCCCATTTCTGGATGAATGGGTACGTCAACAAACAAAATTGTCGAATTTGGGACGATTCCAATCCACATCAGATCCAAGAGCGTCAACTGCATCCCGAAAAAGTCGCTGTTTGGTGTGGATCGGTCCATATTTCTTTGAGAACGACGTTGGCGAGCGCTATAGGTCGATGCTTACCAACTTCTTTTGGCCTGAATTGGATGATATGGACACCAACGACATGTGGTTTCAACAGCACGGCGCTACGTGCCACATTGGAAATTCTGCACGAGTTCGAGGGCATGGTCATCTTACGTGGAGGTGATGTGAACTGGCCACCGAGATCGTGCGATTTGACCCCGTTAGACTTTTTCTTGTGGGGTTTTCTGAAGTCGCAGGTCTATGCGAATAAAGCACAAACCACAGCGGCCCTCAAAGCCAACATAACCCATATGCCATCGGTCAAATTAAGCCTGATTTATGCGTCAGAGTAATGGAAAATTGGTCATTTCGGATGCGCGCCACCCAGAGAAGTCGCGGCGGACATTTGGCATCGATAGGCCTTGCAAACGAATAAAAAATCTCGATGATGTCTCACACGCACTTTGTTTTATTTAAATTTAAAGATCGGTGCGTTTAATGAAAGACCCTATACAACTTAAAACAGTAGTGTTATTCTTATCGAAAGCGTGTGTTCGGGTGTAGCGGTGCGAGGCATTGGCGACTTGGGCCACCGCCTAATGCCTCGAGCTAGGTGAGACATCGCGCCTCGAAAGTTCATATAGATTTCGTTTCAAATCACTTGTCAGTTGGGAAAGCTGCGCCAGTGAGCAAGTGGTGCTGCTCTCTCTTCGCAGGATCATTAAAAGCCGAGATATTTGAGAACAAGTTCAATACTTTACCGATTTTTATGTCGGTTACTTTTTCTACAACTGGCCATCAAACCATTATGCCATACGTAAGGATCGATCTTACGACTGCCGTGTACATCCAGTGCATGATTTTCCACTATAGGCCCCATCTGGTACCTTCCGGTTTTTTTTTTTAACGAGCAAAGGGCAACCAGGAATTTCCTGGCGTGTTCGTTTTCTCTCCACGAAAGTTTCCTGTATACAATGGGTTCTAGATATTTGGAACTAACTGTAAAGCTCCAAATAGAATAACGATTGGAATTTGGAATCGTTTTCCTAAGTGAAAAGAATCATTTCCGTTTTAGAGGAATTGACACTTAGGCCACAACTGTTTGCCCACGAAGTCAGGTTGTTTAGAAATGATTGAAAAATATTTGTCAGAGGGGATTACACGACACGGAGATGGTGACATCGGTTGTACATGATGGTTGTACACCTAGTTGAGGTGTACCTTAGTGGCACAATCGACTGAAGGGCCGTTTCAACAGATTTGACACTTTGATAGGCGTGCTGTGATTTGGAAAGACATTGCAACAGTCTCCACGGTATCCTTCTCTCCAACTTACCTTGATTCACTTTGTATGGTTATAGTTAAGAGCATGACCATATTTGGCAAGCATATTCAAGGAACGACCTAAACAAAAGACTGAGACTGTCCTAAGAACCACCCGAAGGATTGTGAAATATACAAATTCCATGGTTGAGAACCATACCATCTGCCCCAAGATGCATTCAAATACGTAGGAGTAATGCTCGACAGCAGACTAAACTTCAAAATGCGCGTCGAGTACTCTAAAAACGTCTCAGAAGTGTGATTTAGTACGAATGCTCGTGTCACCGGAGAATAGGTTAGTTTTGGTTGCAGGGGTGGCTGCACTTATGTACAGTCTCACTCAGACCTCAAAGGATCCATTGTGTTCCTCAATCTGATGTGGGATACCTAAAATAGATAGAACAGATTATAATTCATATCAGTTGGCCTCCTTGAACCAACCTGAGTTCCGAAGAAATTGTAGGATGGTTCTCGGTAGCTTGCTTGGCAGTTCGCCCCGATTATTGATAAAATGTTCTCCAGAGGTTGTCTTCCTGTTTCTGCTAAGACTTGGGCATTCGCATAGGAGGTGGAATGTGTCCTCCTCAGCATCTATGCCGCCACATCTTCTGCATAGTTCCGTTGTACTCAAACGCATTCTCTTTAAGTATGCCTCTAAGCAGGCTATGACCTGTCATAATACCTATAAGAAGTGATAGGCGACTTCTGTTGAGTGCGATGATTTCCTTTGTTTAGCCTCTTATTTTGTTCTGTCCAGAGTATTCTCGAGGTGCGACTCTCGTTCGCGAGTTTTATGGAATTCATGGTGATGCTGGACTTTTGAAGTTCTAATGGGGTTAGGATTGAGTCATTGGGCATTATCAGAGCTTATTCTTGCAGCTCGTCCGCCTTTTCATTCCCAAGTGAAGAATATATGCCCGCGAATCGTGTATGCCAGTTAGTACCTACAGACTACTCGTATCTTTGAAGATTGCACATCCATTGGCACAACCAGAAAAAAACAAAAAAACCAACCTGGTTGATAGGTATTCGTAATTGTCCTGATCTAGTAAAGTAAAGTTCCTTCTGACAACGCAATATTAGTAAAGCTATTGCGAAGCCCTCGTGACAAAATCAAAAAAGATTAATTCGCACACTAACGCTTCTTATGTTGACCGCAATAAATTATGTATATTGACCCTGCAAATATTTTAGATTGTTTAATCTTTTGTAATTTATGATGTTTATAAGTACATATGTACTTTAGCATACTTTACGAAAGATAAGTGTTTATTTTTCTAACAAATTAATCGCATACATAGTTCCCGATTACTTAACTTTGCAAAGCACAAGTTAAATAAAAATTATAATTCCGAATGGTCTTAGGGTAAGCAGGTAAGCCTACATAAGGATCTTCTCCAGTAAAAAAAATATAATAGTTGTACATATATAGTTCTAAGCAAAGCTTGGGTATGATGAGTCCAAGGAAGTCGGTGTATTAAAAGTAAAAAATTGTATTTCAAGTGCTTTTTCTTCCTTTCATCCCAGACCTTGATTACCTTGGTTATCTTATCAAGATTCTTAATCAACCCATTCAACAGTGACACGACATATGCACATCCATTCCCTGAGTAACAATTAAGACGCATCTTCCAGTATAATAGTTCGCTGTATCTAGCCCTAAGGTGCCACCACAATGCATTTTTGAATATTGTGTGAATGTCTGACACCTTTTTCCAACAGCCTGGTTGTTTTCAATCAATGTGGCATCTTTGATGACTTTTTTGCCAGTCCTCCTACTAGTCTTCCGTTCTTGATGCTGGCGGATTAGGATCTGTTGAAAGATTAAGGGGCACTCTGGACATCTCTTATGATTGTAACCGTTCAACGTCAAACGTCAGCATTTCCCTGGTGTTCGGGTTATCCTCAGCCGTACCTTGGCTACAATAAGGAATAAGTCCGAATCAATGTTCGCCCTTGGAACATTCGGACAACTATTATACTCGAGGAGTGACTTGCTACATACTAGCTACGACCACGTTCCAGCACAAAGTTGATAAGCTTAAATCCGCTATCGGAGGTTGTCTCATCCAGGCTATATTTTCCGACAGTACTATCAAAGATGACCTCTTTTCCTAGCTCATACGTAGTGCCTAAGACCTCGTGTCATAATCTTTCTCCTCTGTAGCTGCGTGTGCGCAGGGTTATGCTGGCGAAACCCAAGAATACTTACCTAAGTCTACCCTCAATTGTCAGTAGTAATCGCCAGAGTATTTGTCGCAGTTTTTCATCGTCTTTTCGCTGGACTCTTCTGCTTGACAACAGTCTCGAGCATCCGCTTCTTGTTCAGCTCTACGCGTTGTATAAAAGCACCTAACATTCCACGTGCAGATTCAAAAGTTGTCATCAACCGTAAATCCATCCATATCCGAGTCTTGCGGTTGCTTCATAACTTTTTGATTTTTCCATGCAAAATTACCAAACTGAAGAACCAGATCCTTGGATGAATCCCTAGAACAAGGAGGCGGATAAATCGATAGGAAACAGAGAAAAAACACATGTTCCGCTTCTTCTCACGTTTGGATGAAAAGCAGACAGTTGGAGAAGTCCACTTCATCATGCTTGAGGGTTGTCCATGTTTCAATTTGCAGGATGAAACGATAAGTCCATCGGCCTTTGCTTTTGCACGTTTCATCGTTGCTGCCATTTCGTCATACATATTGTCCTTTCTCATGGATTTGCTTCGTTAATGGTTGTCTCAGTTTCCCGGTTCCTCGTTTCATATAATATAAGTATATCAATTGGAAGGAGTCCTGAAATTGTAAAATGCACTCCACACTCTACGCCTAAATCACTTTATTTTGATAGCGTCAGCCCAGATTGGGGACCGGTAAGGCACCATCGATGTAACCTTCTCTTCCTTCGACACTATCTCGAGCCTTCATGATTTGCATGGTTTAACCGTGAGACTTTGACAATAAAGATAGTATTGAACGGTCAACGTAATGAGTAATCACGCTGACTCTCTGACGTCAAAATGACGTACAAATTTGTCCCGTGTAATCGAAGCTTTGAGTTTTTTACGTTATTTGACGTTATTACACTGACCGTGTAATAGTAGCTTAATATACTCGAGATTTTCATTGAAAGAGTGCCGTGGGTCAATCACGATGCCTATGATACTCGATAACATGCTTCAATGTTATCTTGTGTCCTCCTATTGTAAGATACGCCGTGTGTCAATCATGACGCCTGGGTACTCGAAGGCATGCTTCAATGTTATTTTGTGTCCTCCTATCGTAAGATTGATTGTTTCTCTCTTCTTTCTGCTGCTGAGTATGCTCTGTTAATTTTAAGTCAACGGATTCAAGCCACAGTTGGACAGTCGCGATTGTATCCTTAGACCACTTCTTCCAATAGCTTGGCGGCCACGACTATCGCAATATCATCCCCAAATCCTCTGATCTTCTTACTTCCTTCTGTATAGGTAGATTGAGTATCCCATTATACGTTATGGACCCAAAACTGATCCCTGTGGCACCCCTCCTGTGACAGTATACTTCTTTGGACCGTCGGTTGTGTCATATACATTGTCACAAGTATTCCATTCTTCCAAGATATGTTTCCAGTTCGCTGAGTTGAATGCGTTTTTATGTCCAACGTTATAGACCCTATGAGACTACAGTCACTGAAAACTACACTCCTTGTCATTCCATGAATGTACAATCTCCATATAAGTCGCTTGTCACTTTCACTGATTTCAATTTTACATTCGAGAATTGCACTAAGGAATTTTTACAACGTAGGTACTGTCTGATCCCAGTTCAAGTGTATTAGTACAATTTTTAATGACAACCCTGGCCTAAAAGAAATGCATGCCGCAAAGAATTGCATAGATAAGAAATAATCGATTTAACTATTGATAAGTACTTTAATGTGAAGGCCTATGACAAGCTTGAAGTCCTTCCTATATTATCTCTGTTAACGAGACAATTTCCAGTGGACTTCAATCCAATGCGTCAAACTATAAACACACGCAAATCGTTATCACTTTATGGCCAAACGTTAAGTATATAAAGTGGAACATGTGCCAGCGAACTTCTTCCGTATTTAAATAACACATACATGCATACATATGATTGAGTTATGTAATTTATTTATTGAACTACTCGTTGAAAAATTAATAATATTTAACTGCTGGCGAGACACCAGTCGTCTAGACATCCATCAGCATTGCTGCATCCAGAACTTCCCGGATAACTAGTGCAATATTCCGATTGATCGATAAATCTGCAAGTATTCTGGGGGCAACGATAACGGTAACAATATGATGAACAAGCTTTTCTATCATTTCGAACACAACCCGAACAGTCTGGGAGATCTAATTAGACAAGAAAAATAATAAATTTCGTTACTTAAATTTCAAAAAGTGTTCATATTACCTTTAGTTGTACAATTGTCATCTGGGCATGCTGCCAATGGTGGATTGGGTGGCATCAGCAAGACCGGAGGTTGGTCAATAACTTTTGGAATTCGTAAATAAATCAAAGTATTATTGCCACAAACATCATCACAACGACGATATTGCCGATTGAAACAAATCCACTTGAGTTTATATCGTTTGCAAATTCTGGGCGTAATAATTGTACAACAGTTCTTTGTTTCACCCAAAGATGGACCTTCTGTTGTTATTACATCCGTATCCGAACAGGGTGTTGTTTCCGCAGTTTCCTCAGTTGAATATTCATAATTCTCTGTATGATAAACAACATTATTGATAACTTCAGGTTGATGGAATACCGGTCCGGTTTGATTGAATTCAGTGACAATAGTGTTTTCAATTTCTAAAATGGTTGTAATAACTTCCGGTTTTGCACATGTACTACCGGTCCATACTAGACCATGAGAGCAAACAGGTTCAAGGCATCGTCCTTTGTGGACTGTACCCTTGGGACAGTAGATAAGGCGACACTTTCCATCAATAAATACTGAATCTAGAGGGCAACCTCTTATGTCTTCAGGTGGCAAAGTTGTTGTTGTTGTAGTTGGTACTTCAGTTGTTGTTGTTGTTGTTGTTGGTGGTGTTGTTGTTGTAGTTGTTGTTGTTGTTGTTGGTAATGGAGTTATTATTGCTATTTGAGTTGTTGTGATTTCGATTATTGGTATACAAGTTGTAGGACATGTATTTATTTGACAAGACGACAGAGGGCACGGCATTGGAACTGTTTCTTTATTTTGATAACACATTCCTTGGTAAAGAGTATATCCTAGTAGAAAAAGATTTAAATTTATTAAATAAATCAAAAATTAAAAAAATAAAAACAACACTCACCATGGGGGCAATAAGACGTCGGTGGTATTGCAATTTGAGTGTTCGACTGACATATTCCATTCAATAGAATCTGATTATTTGGACAACTCTGTTGTACACAAATTCCACCAATAAAATCAAATCCATCGTCGCAAGAAGGATTTGTAGGAATTGAAGGAGACGTGGGTTTCAATTGGCATTCACCATTCACTAGGACGTGAGTATTAGGGCAACTTTGTAGAACACAAATGCCACCAAGATGGTCATATCCTATAGGGCAAACAGCCTAAAAGTAGAAAATTAAATTAAGAATAATCGCAATGAGGACTTAATAGTTATCAAAGAGAGCCTATTACACCTTTTAGACAGGTTGCAAGCAAAGTCTGGCGCGATGCAATCTACTCTAACTGAGGGCTTTGAAATCGTTTTTAATCTTCTCCTATTGAGTTGAGCTTTAAAATCTAAGCTCAAAGTCGGCCGATGAACTGTTAAGAGGAGGATCAAAACTGAACCAAACTATGGTTGACCACTTAGTTCTGACACCTATATTTGCTGATGCGAGATGTCCCATATCAGTCCGCAGGGACATTGGGACCGTACAGTTTCAGCCACTTTTGGAGAAGTCTTAATGAGAATGAGGGCTACCCAAAAGGTGGCATCACCTCGCCCCTATAATGGTCCATCGTCATTGATGACATGCTCAATAGATTCAGCATGAAACTTAAGTCTACGAAAACATGTCAAACATGATCGGTGTGTCAGGATGTCAGGGTTGATGTTCACTATGATAGCAAGACCTAGAGAAAATGACTACAAAGGTAAGCATGCCTCGGTTTTGCTAAAACTATGCAATCTTGCCCCGAAGCGTCTCTAGACCCACTTTTTGGACTTACACATCTGTACATCTTTGTCAAAAAAAAATCACATCATGCTGTACCTACAGTACACCTCAAATGCTCGATAGGAAACCTACCAAGCAGATCATTGGGTCACCTGGCGATTCTTTCCGACTTTCCTGAGCTAGAAACGATCAACTTGGGTTTCGTTTTGCGAGAAGATTTCAAATTTCTGAATTTTTCAGCCTGGGAAACTGGGGATTAAAGGTCTGATGGTTGGACCAAACTGCAACGTCTCGAAAGCACTTGGAATGTGTCCTAGGGTCTTCCAGGCTGAATTGCATGCCATCGAAACCGGCGCCAATATCACTCTCGATACTGGGATTAAGGGGACACACATCAATATACTCACGAATAGTCTAGTGGTGCTCAAAGTACTGAGTTCCCACTCTTTTAACTCAAAAGCCATCGAAAACTGCTTTGATGCTTTCCAAGACTTATCTAAGCGAAATAAAGTCAAATTCTGATGGGTATCCCCAAGGTTTGTCATGCCTGCGAAAAGGTGGTACCGCGAAAAAACTTTTGGTAGTTTTTGAGAATCGAACCTGTGTCTCTCGCTAAGTAGTCCAACACACTAACCACTAAGCCACGGCGACCACTGAAGACGTCTTGAAAACATCAAAAATGTCTCAAAAGATGATATCTTCAGCTTGACTAGAAAGATTGAGAATCTCCTAGTGTAACTTACTCCTCAACAGATCTTAGAAAGGTCACAGTATGCTAAGACTTAGGGTAGTTTAGTGAGACGAGCAATAGGCAAACGTCAACCCACAACAGGGAATGCCATGGATCCAAGAAGACCCGGCAACCTATATCATGCTCTCATCCCTTTTACCGAACCTTCTCCTGTTGGACTTATTCATACAAAAGATTGCAGCTGAAAGTGAACTAAAAGATTGGGTGTCAGGTCTGACAGAACACACTCAAATCATAATGCAATGAAAGAACTAAAGACTAAACAACACCCTATCTAGAAAATATACCGTTCTTTAACCATTTTCCGAGTAAAAGTGAATGGGAAACCAAGGAGACAGTAATAGTTAGATCCATCTAGTTCTATACTGCTGAAGGTGTTTTTTCCGCTAAATTTGCCAAAAACCTAAAAAGATCGTGCGACAAAGCTGCTCAGGTAAGTGCAGCCTTATCCAGAATAATGCTGAATACTGGTGGACCCAAACAATACGGGAAGCTTCTTTTGCCAACAGTGGTACACAGATGACCTGTCCTGGGGATGTGGTGAAGAAGGAATATAAAAGATGTCACTGTCCAGCACCAAATTAAAATCCTAGGAAGACACTTCTTTCAGGATCTAGAAGAACTGTTCAACAAATCTGTATATGATATTCATAGGTTTATCAGAGCCTCAGGCTGTTTTGATGATCTATAGGCTTCCATAGGTTCCACATTGTGGGAATTGCAACCTCAGATACAACACAATGGATCTACATTGATCTAAGTTTGACCACGGAAGGATTTTCTTGTTCTGTCAACCCTACTACCTAACCTAAGAAGTTGCTTTTTAAGTCACCACCGACTATGAATTTTGGATAACATATCGACACCAGGAGTTTGAAAACGGAATTAGAATCGATATACCCAATGAGATGACAAAAACATTTCGGATAAAATCTCAATCCTTCTTCTTCTTTTCTCACGTATATTACAGCATCACCACTCACTCTTCCTATTCTATCACCACAAAATAGTCTGAAACTTTTCACTTTGTATAATCAACGGTTCCGCAACACAGGCCACATTAACCCTAGGACCATCAAACAGATCTCTGAACTCGTCAAGTTTTAAAAACAAACT
The DNA here is from genome assembly GCA_951813785.1 of Criorhina ranunculi. NCBI lineage: Eukaryota > Metazoa > Arthropoda > Insecta > Diptera > Syrphidae > Criorhina > Criorhina ranunculi. The sequence goes on along the minus strand of OX638381.1, from coordinate 85,743,110 downwards.
TTGACCATTCGTTTGGTCACGAAACATAAGAATTATATAAATTAAAAAAAAAAAACATAATATGTTTACAAATACCAAGTGAAGTAAAAAAAAAGAAAGAGACAATAATTAAAAATAGAAAAACAATCTTTTGATTATTTTTAGTTAAAAAGAGATTGTTCCTCCCGGAACGTGTTGAAAAAAAAAAAAACATTAATTGCAACGTCACGTTTCCTGTGCTTTATAACAATGTATATACGGTACAACAAACTTGTACGATCTTTCGGTTAATCCCCTAAAATTCTGGGAAAATCGAATAAAATCACGCGGGTTAACCTTTAACAGTAGATGTATGTAGATATCGCGAATTCCAATCTTATATTAACAATATATTAACTTACAACATCTTGCTGAACACTCAATTTAATGAATTGTATTAAAAAACATGCAAATATAATATGTAATTTCATATTTTTTGCTTAGTTAAAACTTTTTCAACGTTTTCAACTTCCAATATTAAATACCTAATTCGAAGAATAACTCACGATCAACTGAAATACTTGAGGGTTTTTATAAATAATTTAAACATAATTTTAAAATACATCCATATATATGCAAACTAATATGTAGTTCGGGGTTAAGTTCAATTATGAATTAAGTTTGCAAATAAGTACTGTAGGGTGCTGCATTTGATGTTTTATAAAAATATTAAGGAGTATGCTTGTATTTAAAACAATATTCATATGCAAACTAGCTATAGTTAGATATATGAAGTCCTCTTCCCCCACAGAGTAAAAAACAAATTTAAAACTAGACTTCATTTAGGGTAGGTTAGAGTGACAGGTTGCATTGTTGGAACCACACTTAGGCCAGAGAAAGTCCCTTGTGATACCACATGGATCTATAGTTAAACTAGACTTAAAATAAAACACGAACCATAAGGTCATCCCTTTTATGACGGCACAAAACATTCCGAAAGAATACCAAGCTTTACAGATCGTATGATTCTGTTCTATTAATTTGAAGATTTTACGGAAGATCTCGGCTAACGAAAGTCTCTTGCATTTAGAACGACAATCCATCAACTATTTGTTAAAAAGTTATTAAATCTATCTTCTACCTAATGTCAAAGCTTTGAACTGTCATGTATTTGACAGTTGTAAACTTTCAAACGACCACGAAACTTAAATTTTTTAGTTGCCACACTTCTAAGCCACTCAGTCCAGGCTCAAATCTCAGTTTATTCATAGTAAACTTTTTATATTTCAAATTCTTACTAAATCTTAAAGCTTTTGTGTACTTTTACTTCGGACAGTTTTGTGAAACTTGACGTTTAATAAGTGTACAGTTAAAACCCCCTGTCAGCCCTGTAATAACCGTCACCAGTGGAGACACAGGTTCGAGCCTCAGCAAGACAATCAAACAGTCTTTCGTGGAACCACCTCTCGACCGACAAAGACAAACCTTCGAGAGTATAATCTGTCATAAAAAAGCTTATCAATCCACCGTTTGGAGTCTATAGGTCGCTTCAATCTTGCGTGAAAACTTTTCGAACACGAACAACATAAATAGTTGCAAGAAGATAGGCCCTAACGGTCTATGAGATCTAGTGCCAAACATTTGTATTTGTAATAGAAATATCATTCCAATTTGAATAGTTGTCAAGTTGTTACTATCTTCCATTAGGTTTCCTTATAAATTAATTTTAAAAAAAAATACTATTTATTACTAATTAATTCATTGAGCGTCCCTGTATGATTTGAAAGAATAAAAAGAATCTGATAAGGATTCTTCTATCAGACATCCGTATTCACCCCAAAGGTGACTGTTTTATTCAAAGCTAAACTTACTTAAATAGCGTTTTATTGTACATTGAAACATTTAACGGAGAAAATCGGTGCGATTAAGTGATGTGTTTGCCGTTATATGCGACTTTTGTCGCTACAGTTTTTATAACATTTTGTGCTTCAACTCCAATTCCACAAGCTCTGGTAAGTTTTGTATTTTTTTTATTAAAATTTTTTCTTAACAAACATAATGTATGGTACATAGCTTATCTTTTTGTTTGTTTGTCATTTTAAAGGCTCCATATGTATGTCCAGAAGGAAATTATATGGTCAATGGAGTGTGCACTAATAGCATTTGCCCGCACACACACTATCTATTAAATGGTGCCTGTCACTTAAGAGCTGTAGTTGGGCAATCAGTGATACCACAATTGCGTCCAGCAGCAAGTGTGTCATATCAAACAGCAGTGTCACAACCGCCGTGTCCATTCCAAACAATTGGGTCACAACCGTGTCCACTAGTAGCAAGTGCTCCAGTAACAGCAGTGTCACAACCGTGTCCATTCCAAACAGCTGTGTCACAACCGTGTCCATTAGCAAGTGCTCCAGCAACAGCAATAGCTTTGCCAATCCCTCAGCCGTGTCCTGCTGTCATCCAACCTCCGTGTCCAACTGTCGTTCAACCTCCGTGCCCAACTGTCGTTCAACCTCCATGTCCTGCTGTGGTTCAACCGTCAAATCCAACTGTGGTTCAACCTCCGTGTCCTACAGTCGTCCAACCTCCATGTCCTGCTGTGGTTCAACCGTCAAATCCAACTGTGGTTCAACCTCCGTGTCCTACAGTCGTTCAACCTCCATGTCCTGCTGTGGTTCAACCGTCAAATCCAACTGTGGTTCAACGTCCTTGTCCTACAGTCGTTCAGCTGCCATGTCCAAACGTCGTCCAACCTCCGTGGCCTCCTATTATCATTCAACCTCCACCTCCACCTCCACCACCATCACAACCGCCACCACCGCCACCACCACCACCACCTACCCCCACTCCTGTCATTATAACTGTTGTAACTCCACCAACAACCACTGAGCGACCTAGACCCGAACCTATCATTCGATGCCCCACAGGTACCATTCTCATCAATCGCATTTGCCATCTTATATATTGCGGTACCGGTATTTATAGGGATGGCAAATGTATTCAGACAATTTGTCCAGAGGGTACAATTTGGGACGGAAGACGTTGCAAAATAGAAGAAGTGCATAATCATACAACTGTGCACATTTCAAATGCCATTAACACAAGTGTCATTCAAACAGATGTCAATCGCGGAATTAACTACACAAACAATGTGGTCATTTACATAACTGAATCGCCGCCGCCGCCAGCAGAAATATGTAAAACGCAACCTTGTCCTTCAACAACAACAACCACAACAACAACAACAGAAAGAACAATAACAACAAGACCTAGTCCTCGACCAATTTGTTGTATTATCGTCCTGCCTAATACATGCCATTGGGGGCAAGATCAATATAAATGCGGAAGTCGTAAAGTACGACGATGTGGACCAATATGTACTCAAGACTATATTCATTTGACTCCGCCAATTTTCGAACCTCCACCAATGCCGCCACCACAGCCTTCTTGTGTTGAAAATGATTGCAATTATAATCCTAGTAAGAGAACTCAAAAAAAACACAAAACTACATATTTATTTATAACATCTCTGGTTTATTTTCTGTCTCTCTCTCTCTTCACAGGACCATTTTATCCTGATTGTTCTCGGTGCGATAATATGATAGGTGACAGCTGCTCAAGCCATTGCCAAAGATCGGTTTGCGAATCAAGGCATTGCGAATCAATGGAACTAAGAAGCTATTGTGGCATTTATCCAGGGTCTGAGGGATGCAGACAACGAGATGGATGTTCCTACGATTGGTGTGGTCAATATTAATTCTGACAACTATAGTCAAATATTACACAATATAATCAAATGTAAAAAAAGTAAATAAATAAATCAAATAAATATATTACCAAGCACTAAAAGTCTAAGAGTAAAGGCCTTAGAGCGTGCTTCAATTCATAAAACTGTCCACTGACTAAATTTAAGACGTTTCTGTTAAGCTGTGTCAACTTTTACTTTAGGTTTGTTCGATGTTTTCAGACCTAGGGTACTCTGACTAGTGTCATGCATTCCAACCAAAATTGTAACCTCCATTAATCGGAAGGAACTGCTTTCAGGAATTTTCAACAACACATCACATGAGCCCACATATCTTCCACAGTTTATAAATGGATTAGGTCCATGTCGAATGGTAGAATAAAACAGAACAGCATCGAAGCTGTGGAAATCTCGACATCAAGTAAGACTGCTCGCAGAGAAGTGTTCTGTCACCCCTCTTCTGGTGTCTTGTAGTTAACAACCTTCTGCAATTCCTGAACATTTAGGGTAGAGAGGTCTCTGTAAACCTTTAATAGACAGTATTACAGTGTTCCCCGCTTAATTGAAGATCGCTTAATTGATTTTCACCGTTTAATTGAACGAAAAAAGCTGTATTTGTACGGTTAATTGAATAACACGGATAATTAATCGGAAAAATCTGACAAAATGGTCGGTTCAATTAAGCGGGGAAGACTGTATTCCTTTTTCCAGAAGAAGAAGACTCAATCTTGTCATTCGCCCTTTTGCTGAATAGCTCAAAACTATGCCATTCTCTCAGGAAGCCCCAAATTCATGGGAATCATCCTTGTTTTGGAACCCACAAATTGACAAAATTATTAACAGAACAACCATATCACTACCGACCTGTTGCCAAATTTGCAGGAAAAAGCTGTGAAGTAAAACCCAAGATGATACTCTGGCTATACACATTGATTGTCAGACCGATAATGACAAACGCAACCGTGGACAAAGATTATGGGAATAACTACAATCCAACGTCTAGCCAAAAAGTGCATGAAAGTAAGCCTCCGCACAACTTCTATTACAAAACTTTGTACGAATGGAAGCCTTATTCGACTTGTTCATTCATTCAATTTTGACTCAAAGTTCTACAAAGACGGCCACTTATCTTTGCTTGGAACGTTGCTACCCAAATACCGTTTCAACAACAACTTCTGAACTGGGAGAAACTCAAATCCCAACCGTTACCTTCTGACCTCGTCTGACTGAAACTGGTTCCGGAATTTTTGAGGAATCACCATAAAAATACGTCCACTTTTCAGTTAGCCTTGGTAAAATACTCATCCATATTCCAAGCCAAGGTCTTTGCCATCAATCAGTGTACGAGTCCTAATCAAGCCTTACACACCTTGAGAAAAACTATTTTTACCTTCTCAGGCAATCGCCTGTCATCAAATCTAAGCTAGTCCTAGAAATCAACAAGGCGATCTCTGATCTACATAGTTAGGAACAACATAGTCATCCTTCCATAGCGGGAGAAAACAAACTAACTGGCAAAAGATGGCGCATCAATAATATTCGTTGGACTCGAACCCTTTTGTGGGGTAAGGAACTTTTTTTTTGCAAAGGCTTGCAAAAGGTGTTTGTTTTGCAAGCAAAGCCTAGCTTAACACACCACCCTTTGTTGCATAAAAATATGAAATTATTTGTGGTAATTTTTGGGGACTTTCAGCAACATTGGCCTCATTGTGCATCGTGCTCACGACAACCGTATATTTATTTTTGTGGCTCATATATGAGACAAGACATGTATCCTCAATAAAGGCAAAGGTGGATTCGTACTGTGAAACATTCTTGCAGATCAAAAGCCTCGGTGGAATACTTCTTTTGTTTCGACGCATTGTTCCAACTATTATTCCAGAAATGGAAAGCTTTTGCGCTAAACTGAGAATCCGAGGCAGTCGATTTCGCGTCGCTCACAAGAACTCAGCCTTTCGCAGACTACAACTTGGCGAATTTTACGTCGTGACTTGGGCCTCCACCCGTACAAAATTCAACTGACCCAGGAGCTAAAGGTAAACGACGTGTGTTCGCTGAATGGGCTCTGGAGCAGTTGGAAACTCACCCTAATTTTCATCGAAAAATCATCTTCAGCGATGAGGCCCATTTGTGGATAAATGGGTACGTCAACAAACAAAATTGTCGAATTTGGGTCGATACCAATCGAGCGTCCAATGCATCCCGAAAAAGTCACTGTTTGGTGTGGATTTTGGCATGAATTGGATTATATGGACACCAACGACATGTGGTTTCAACAGCACGGCGCTACGTGCCACACAGTTCATGCCACATTGGAAATTCTGCACGAACGTTTCGAGGGCATGGTCATCTCACGTGGAGGTGATGTGAACTGGTCACCGAGATCGTGCTATTTGACCCCGTTAGACTTTTTCTTGTGGGGTTTTCTGAAGTCGCAGGTCTATGCGAATAAGCCACAAACCACAGCGGCCCTCAAAGCCAACATAACCCATGCCATCGGTCAAATTCAGCCTGATTTATACGCCAGAGTTATGGAAAATTAGACATTTCGGATGCGCGCCACCCAGAAAAGTCGCGGCGGACATTTGAAAGATGTTGTATTCCATACATAATGGCATCGATAGGCCTTACAAACGAATAAAAAATGTCGATGATATCTCACACACACTTTGTTTTATTCAAATTTAAAGATAGGAAGCGCTTAACGAAAGACCCTTTATTTTCTAAACGTTACAGGTTTGAGTGCAATCAAGAAGCCAGAATTTTATAACATATCTTAGATGGCATGTACTGACGAAATTTGCATCGACCATGAAAGCCAAGAAGCTGTTTATTTGCTGTAACGCACTCATGTGGGTTTGTTTTCCCAAAAAAACTCTAATTGTTGCAAATTTATCATCACTTTGTTGCCCACGTCGAGTTAGTACGTCATCGATTCGAATAATTTTGTGGGTGGAAAAAAACGTCCTCTCTGACATTATTGCACGAAATATTGGTCGTCCATAGTTAGCATCGAAAAAGTCGTGTATCATTTCATTTTTAGATCTAAAAACGCAAATAAATGCAACAACAACTCAGCCCAAGTATCGAGATGAAACATATCCATAAACTCCAGCCAATATCACAACAGCTAAGTAAGCATGAAGCAAATTAACATCGATTTCAATGCGACTGCTTCCATTTAAATGCTTGCCATAGTTATTTGAGTTCTCAATTATATTGGCTGTGGAAAAAAACATCAAAAACGAGTCCAATATGCTGTCAACTCGACACGATGCATATCTGGTCACACCTAACATAAATCTGTCACTTTACACTGAATGAGTTACAAACAACCTAGTTGCAAGGTGGCAAGCGACGACCAAACCATTATGCCAAAAGGATCAATCCGACGACTACAGTACACAGCTAGTGTATGATTTTAGGCTTTAGGCCCCATTTGGTAGGTTTCTATTACTTTTTTACACGGGTCAAGGGCTATCAGGGATTTCCTGGCGTTTTCGACAGGGTTTTCTTCAAAATAACATTATTACTTACTTACTTATCAGGCCAGTGACCCTTAGAGGGTTTGAGCCTGAACTAATGCCGCTTTCCATCCTTCACGGTCCCGGGCACGCTGCTTCCAAGGTTTCTGTCGTCCGCGATTGCCTGATCTTTAAACAGGTCAAAGATTCTCTTAGTACCATTATTCATGTAAAGTGCAACAACAGAGTGACAGTTCAGTGCTGAATCAGTGTCCACATCAAACACAGTGCAGCAGAATTAGGGCGTTTTTAAGTACAGCACAGGTGGACATCGAACACATCAGTGCGAAACCAGTGGGCGTTCTAGGGTGGACATCGAACAAACCTACATATATTATTTCATTGAATACACACTATAATGTGGTGAATAAAGTTTGACATTTAATAATTTTCATTTATTCACCACAATAGTGTCAAAATTTAGTCATAAAAGAAAAATAAAGTACAATATACAGCGCTGTGCAAATTTATTGGAGCAAAAACTTATTCAATCATAATCGTAAGTAGATTTCGGTTGATGTTTCAACCGTAAATGCAAAACCACTTTAATTAAGTTAAGGTAGAATCATTGCCCTGCGAAGCATGAAATTCATCTCATAAGTCAAACTGCGGAGGCATTTCCCAAGGGAAACAGCACGACACGGTGCATTCTGTCAAAAAAGATCGTGCGATTTGACGTAGAATCCTCTACATTTATGAAGGTACCTATAAAAGCGCTAAATAGAGGAAGAATTCCACCGATCATACTTGTGGACGAACCATTCAATCAACTGAAACTAACAGTAAAAGTTAATAGACCAAAACAACGCCATTTTGAATTGCTTTACAAACAAATTTTATTAATACTTTGAAACTAATTTGATTCTTCTAAGAACGAACACATACTTAGTTATAAACAACAAACAAAATGTTCTTTTACTTTTTACTTGCCGCACGTCTACCTCGGACTCGGACGTTGCTCCTATAAACCGTATCTTCTTCCCCGTAATCATAGTCTACACCCTCTGCATTGTCGAAGTCGCCATCTTCGTATTCATCATTTGACTGAGGACCGGAGTTGCGTGAATTATTATCGTCTGTCGTACAGTTTTCTATGATTGCGCCGTGTTCATCTATACATTTGCGTTCCTCTAGTTCCCAACCGTTACCATTGCCAGACACTTCAAGATTATCAATACTTCCATCATCAATACTGTCACCATCATCAATATAAGAAATATAAGGCCTTGCTTGATAATAAGGCTGATAGGATGGATACATGGGCGGGTACTGATTGTAGCCGCCATAATACATTGGAGCCGGAGACGGTTGGTAAAAGGATCGCATGGACATACCTTGTTGACCACCTGTACGACCGTAGCACGATAGGCAATACCTAGGCACCTGACCTCTCATAACATACATATAGGGTATCGAATAACATCGGGAACAACCGCCTCTTGAACTAACAGATCGTGATGTTTTCCTACAGTTTATGAACGGATATGTTGAAGTGTATTGGCAACCTGGACGTCTCGGTTGAGGTTGGTATTCAATCGCTTGGCTGCAATCTTCTGAATTCAATTCGTTACATTGGACAACACGGTTTGCACGCATCACCCTGGAAATACAATGCGGCCCACAGGTGCGCTGATGTCTTGGCAAACAATGCCGACCAGTAGCGCTGCGTTTACATTTTCGTGGCTCGATAATATGGCAGCATGGACCCTTGTCGTCATAACCAAGACCGTATTTTCCACCCGTTATCGATGTCCTGTTTTGATGGATGACTATATTATTTTGATTGTGCGCAGTTATATTTCCAAGGCTAGTTTCAATAATGTTTCTTATTTCGTTCGTCAATCGAATGATGTTAGTTTGATTAACTTTCGTACCGGCCATTGGCAAACGATAGAGTGTGTCGTTAATACCCTGCACGAGGATATCTTGATCGATCAATATGGGACAGATGGGGCATGCATCTCGGCAAGTGTCGTCTCTGTAACCACATTTGCCTACACAATCATCACGAGCTTTAGTGCAGAGTTCGTACTGCCCGATTGTTGGATTTTCGTAGTGCTGCGCTACTGTGTTGATTATAATTGGCTTCTCCTTGATGATCTTAGTTGGCTTTGAGCTATCGATAGTTTGATCGGCAACCGAAACCGCAACTGTTGTCACTAGCAGGACTGCCCATATTAGTGCGACCTAAAGATAAAGATAAATCATAACAATGAGTGTCATTCAAATTAAGATTGGATACATTTATGTTTAACGAAGATACTCTATTTTAAGCGGACACCGATGGTTATTTATCAGTTAATCAGGGATGTCCGCTTAAAAGCCAAAAAACTGTGCAGAAAACATTAATTGGTTACAAAATTCAATGTCCTTGTTCGATTGAAAGAGAGCCTGCTCTAAAGAAAGTGGCAGTTATCGAAAAATGAACTACTCAACATGAAACAATTTGTCTATGTTTTTGTCAAAACGTGGTCGCCGGGGCTCAGTGATTAGTGCTTAGTGAACTGCTAGCGATCAAAAGTCTTTTCCGCTAGCGTTCCCACTAAGACGTTCTCTACAGATGAGGCGACAGCAAAACAATTCTCTAGATGGAACCAACTGTAATGTATCTTGTTCCAATTAGAACGAACTACTTGGTGAACATCTAATTTGGATTACTAGGATTTATTCAGAGCCTCAGGCCAATAAGAATCGGTATACCCGACCTCTTATGTCTGAGGTGTTTAACAAAGAATCTGGCCCTCCAGATTGTGTCGATTGTGTCGTCAGTACAACCTCCCTAATACGATAGAAAAAAACTGGTTCCGATACAACCAAAAACCTCGCATGTGGATAATTTCAACGTTGACGACCGAACCGAACGAAATAAGGACAAGGAAACAAATGACGTGATGCCAAATAACTTGCTAAGACCCTGGAATGCTACAAAGCAGGCATTACAGCCATCGAGAAAGTGCAATGCGATGGAGAAGGCACAAGGAAGATGAAGAACTGTGACATCAAAATCAGCTGTTATTTGGATTTGGATTTGTTATCAGATGAAGACTTAGGCAAGAACTCCTCGAGAAAGTTAACAAAAAGTGGACCAAGTAAGTTGTCATAATCGATCTTGCCGACTTCAACACCAAAATCGGAAAGGAAATCATCTTAAGTTCGAAAACCTCAGCCTGCACAAAAACACCTTGGAAAATGGACACTGGCTAATCACAGTGGAGTGAAACATCATTATTACAAGCACACTACTCCAGTCAGTAAAATTGTCAACCAAATTGGTTATTTTGCAATCGACCCCAAGGATTCCTTCAGTATCCTGGATGTCCGAACGTTCCATAAGCCCAACATAGACTCGGACATTACTTGGTTGTAGCCAAACCCTTGGAGCAAAAAAAGACTGAAACATAATTATCATCTGTGTTACGGAATAACAACACCAATATGAATAGCATCATAAGGATATTCATAACCCCTTTAGCACTAGTGAATTATAAAAAAAAAAGTACCGATACGGATAGAAGATTTGACGTAAAACTACTATCGGAAGAGACTGCCAGAACTTTTGTTTCGCCTCTATAGAACTTTGAATGAAAAAGTTTTGTAATGGTGGTTATCCCAAGATGTCATTGTGGGCAGTAGTTGGAGTCGTAGAAAGGGATCCTGTCATGTAGGTTTCGACTAGGTTATGGACCCATTTTTGTCCACCAAATCACACTTGCATATGAGTTGCATATGCATTGTACTTTCCAATTTTTCCCGCAGATTCAATTTTGTCAACCAATGGGTTCCAGGACATTTTGCTGTCCAAGATTATTCCGAAATATTTGGCTTCCTGAGAAAATAGGATAGTTTCGCCGAATGAGAAGATTGAGTCTTCTTCTTCTTGAAAAAGAAACAATTGCTAGGATTTGCACAGAGGCCTTCGCAAATGCACCATCTCTACACTTTGGAAAGTGGATATTGTACAGTAACTACCGAAACGGTGATTTAACTTTTTCCACTGACGATGATTGCTATATTGTCACCATAGCCTACAGCCTCTTTATATCCTGTATGTTCAGGGATTGAAGAATGTTATTATTGACTACAAGTAACCAGAGGAAAAGTAAGAGAAATCCTCCCACCAGTTCAGTAAAAACTGACATTTTCATTCGATTATGACATAATTGACAGAAGCTTAAGTTGCTATAAGTCTATGGGACTTTTAAGTCTTAAATTCCGGTCCGATGTGATTTATTGCTTAACCTTGTCAAACGACACATAATCGCTTCAAAAGGTAGGCAGTCATATCTTTTAAATTCACTTAAAAAAAAAAGAATAAAAGACCGTTTGCGATACTGAATCCAAAATTCAAGAGAAAAAGGAGCAAATAAATCACTTAAAACATGCCAAAAGGACACCAACATAAGTTCTGTTTAAATTATCATCCTCCCTTTCACTATATAAGGATTTATTTGCGAGCAGTCCTTTTTGTGTTATTGCACCAAAATCACTTTAAAATTGTATGCGTAAGTAAGAACTTTGAAACCAATTCTTAGGTAACCGATTAAAACTGAAATTGATTATATTATCCCGTGTTTTAGTTAATAAAATGTTTTATTGATTATATAAGCGATACATTCCAAACGAATTTCTCAGATTATGAAGTTAGTTATCAGGAATACCTTTTCTATCATATCGCGGCGTTTATTTTTTACTTTTGCAACCGAATAAACTAACTTCCAGATACTCGTTAAAGTCCTTCTACCGACAACTAATTTACCAATAAACGACAGGTACACCTTTATCGTAACAAGAGCGAGCACCAAATAATTAGATGAACGATCTGTTGGCAGTGTTTTATAGGTTTGCACAATGCACTGTATCGTTCTAGATAACGATAAAAATACCCATGTATGCACATATGCGATTCGTCTACCCCACTCTTAATTTTGGAAAGCACAGTATCGTTCAGCTACATTATTTATAACTCAAATAAATAACATAAGTACGTGGAACTATTGATTATGAACAAATAATATCAGTATTAGTGTTTTTTTTTTTTATTTCTAAGAATTACCAGCTATAACACCCTTAATGTCGAATCTTTTTGAGTATTTTTTTCTTAAATTGTTCTAATCGTGGTCCCAAAAATTTCATCCACCTTAAGTGTATATGTAGGAATTATATGAACTTTTCGTGGGTAGTTCCCCCAATTATTTTTCTTGACAATTATTCATTTTATGGGATATTTGCACATTCCTCTGATTAGAATTAAGGTCTTAAATAAAACAAAAAAAAACTCTTTTTATTGTACGCATTTAAGATCTAGAGACTTAATAAGCTATGTTAGCAACGTCAGTTCCTAAACACACTTACTAAGCTGATCAAGTGTGTAGTGAAAGTGAAACCTCTGCTCGCAGTCATTGGTGTCTTCAAAAAACACATCGGTTCACAAAATAAGTTGAAAGATAACAACAAAATTATGCGTATATAACACAGTAGCAGTACCTTCCTATAGCTGGAAGCATTTTCTTAGAATCGCTTTGGTTTTCCATTATACAGCTTAAGAAGTTTTATTTGAACAAATTTTCAAACACTCACTGCTTGCGTGCGCAACATTGTTGTTTCGTAGCATTTGGCTTATGCCACGGTTACAGGATGAAAGAAATCTTTAGAGGATTTGATATACGACTAGCTTCGCCCACCTATAATTTGCGAAGCTACACTTTAATAACCAAAAGTAGCCTATACTGTAACCCGAGGTACAGCCACTCTGTGTGCAAAATTTGAAGTTGATTGGTTACATAGTCTTCGTGTTACAGAGGAACAAACAAACAAACGGACAACGTTTCACTTTTATAATATTAGTAGGATAAAGACTTGTAGGCTCTTCTATCGATGTCTGTAGGTCTACCGACATATGTCATGTTCCCAAAACATCACCCTTAAATATTGTCTAACTCTTTTTAGAAATGGTTTTCACAGTTTGTGATCGGAGAAGGGTTAAACCTGTCTTCTACAACCTGATAAGCTACCTTTAGTTTCCATGTCCAGTCGGAAGACATTTGAATAGTCATTTTAGAAGGCTTGTGATTTTTTCCACAAGATCCATGCTTTTTCTATGTCACTAGATCCGAACTTGAAGAGGGCATTGTTTATAAGGAAATCGGTTGTGCTATCTAGAATATCTTACACTGCAGCTCAATATAGAGTGAGTCTTCCACCACTTTGTAGAATTGACTGTCAAGAGTCCTCGTTCTTCTATTAGTCAATGTATCGCATTCACAAAACAGGTGACAACGCTGTTGTGAGGTATCTCGAGCTGCTCCGCGTGATAGCTTTTCTGTCTAAGACTCTACGACTGAGACTTATCAAAGCAAGATCCTTCTTCTTATAGAGGATTGACCAACATTTTTCCAGCGTATATGTTAGCTTTTTCTGAGATGTCGACCAATTTTTTAAATTTTAGAATAAATACTGCTAAATGGGAAGGAAAGGATGGACTTAGCTTTGACTTCATCGCAAGTTCATCAGCTCCATTCATAGTCCATCTTTGGCTTAAGCTGCATCCCAAATGCTCTCTTTGTCTTCAGACAGAAAAGGTGGCTAGTCACACAGGTTGATTTATAATGATTCTTGTAGAAGCTGTATGAACTAGAAGATGGAAGAAAGGATACTCCACTTTTTCTGTATGTGCCCAGCTCGAAGAAGAGCCTACCAAGGAGTCAGCTTCTTTCACAGTCTCAACGAACTGGCTAGCTGCCAGCGCTTCAAAGTAAGCTCCGGCTGATTCTGCGGGTAGTTTTCTGGAAGAAATTACAGATCCATGTGGTATCACAAAGGATATTCTTTTGTCTAAGTACCACTCTAACCTAACCTTACCTAACCTAGTCTAACTTAACCCGTGACACCTCATTTCTAACATATTTGCAGAGTCACCGTGTTGCCTGATGATATCGTTCATTGGCCATTTGGCTGTCAACGTCAACATACAAGGTGATGGGTTTTCCTGATTAGCTTTGCTGCTCATAAGAGAAAAGATGAAACGTGGACGCTATGTTAAAAATGTTAAGACAATTAGCATAGCTCACAGATCATGTGAACAGGGTTTAGAATGGTGGAAAGCATCGAACGCCTTAGTAGGGGACTTTAACCCGAACTAAAACCTCTGCCTCCAACACATGTTCCCCACGGTACTACTCTCTCTCTCTCTCTCTCTCTCTCTCTCTCTCTCTCTACACGTCTGGGTATGAACATGTGTTTTTAAAAATACGGAAATGTGTGTATGTGTGTCCCAGCGTGTTCCTTTTGGGAGTGTAAATACATTTAAGCTGTATGTGTTCTTTGTCGATTCTTGTTAGGTTGGCATTATCTACTCGCCATTTCGTTCTATTGCCTATCACGGGTTTCTCTTCTTTCCCTTTCCCGTCACATGAGTTGTGGTAACAAAACGGCGCTACTACTTACCTACCTCTACTACGTATGTCTGCGTAGCAAGGGCGAGTCATCGTGATTGTACCGATCGATTTGATCGGAAGTAGCAATATTCCGTCAAGACTTATGTAACATAGAAGTCTACTTCACCATGCTTTTGCCTTGCCCAAGGGATAAGACTATATGTCCATCGGTCTTTGGTTGACAGGTTCTAACTCTGCTGCCATGCTCTCAGGCTCTTTGTTGTTTCGTCGTGCGCTACTTCACCTTTCCTGTCCACTCTGTAAAGAGGATGAGATCTACTATCTCAAGGTTTATCATAAAATTGCAACTTTATTTCCCTCGTCTGACCCTTTGTACTTTATTGGAGTACATCCCGATTCACTACATTACGTTAAGTTGAGTAAAAACTTGCATTTTCGATCACTCGATACTCGAGAGCGGACAATGCAGGTACAATTGTCCGTGAGAAAAGCATGGAGTTCCCCTAATGTAATTCAGCAACTTTTAATGTTTACCCGTGTAACTTATTAACCGCCATTTAAAATGTAGCTTTCAGAGAAACATGTCATCTTTTAAAATTGAAAGTGCAAATTTTTAGGTATTATAGAGATGCACGGAATTAGTGCGCTCTCTCCTTTGGCCGCTCCGGTAATAATTGAGGCCTTGATCCCATTTCGTTCCAAATCTGAGTTGCACAGCTTGGTACTATTGTATAGTCTTGGAGCATCAAGGTTACGCATCAGCAGAACTGGCATATCAACATTTAGCTCCATCATTGTCATCTAGGCATTGATACATATCTTTACTTATCAAACCAACGCACTAAGCGCTTAGTCACAGCGATCGCATAGCATATTTATCATTACTTTACCTTAACCGACCAAGTATAGCTGACTATTCGAGCGGAGGCTGTGGCGATTTGGATGAACACGGCCAGTTTTCTCTCTGATTCCCCAAGCCTCAGCAAAAAGAGAAAGATGAACCTCAGATAATACTCGTACTTCCTACTACTACGCTAATATTCAACTAATATCCTTAACAAGGGTCTTAAACAAAACCAAACTGAAACTTATCCACGTCCTTACGAATTCCTTCCACAGCGTGGAACACTATGGACCCATCAAAATACCTAACAAAGGCATAAAAAAAAAGATTAGTAAAACCCTACGTAATTTTTTATTCCTGCAGTGGGATACTTCTTTTCTACCTAGGTACTCGAAAAGCTGCAGATATTGCAAGCTACAAAAGTTTACGATGTACCGCTGGCTGAGTGCTGCGCAGGTCGCTAAATGGCTGTTTCGTAAGGAAATATGGATCAGCCAATGTGCTAATCCTGGACATAGACCATCTACTCACGAAATTTCATCCAAATCCGTTCAGCCGTTTAGGCGTTACGAAGTAACAAACATCCAATCCTGCTAATCCTAAACATAGACTATCTACTCACGAAGTTTCATCCAAATCCGTTCAGCCGTTTATGCGTTACGAAGTAAAAAAAAACATGCAAACATCCAAACTTTCACATTTATAATATTAGTAGGATGTTAATATTTATTTTACTTGTATGATTAGCGCGTGCTAAAAGGTTTATGACTGCTCTTAAACTACCACAAATTAACGTTATTATTAACTATGTGAAATTCAAGGTTTATCTCAAAGAATTCTTGCTCAAATTTTAGACTTTTGTTTTGAGAAACTAATCTATAAGATTATAGCTTTCTTTATAGCTCACCCAAAAGATAACAAAACATATTAGGAAGTTATTTTTTAATCAAAACTTCTTGAAAAGCATTTAACTATACACACGTTGTAATTTTTTGGCAACGATTGTCATTTAAAGTTAAAGAAAGTCGGGTATTCACCAATTTTCCATTTGTTAAAGATAGTTTCAACAATCTATCTTGCATGTTCACTTTCTTGTTGCGTGATACAGAAACTATGGTTTATGTGGAAAATCGCTTTGTGTACAATGGTTATTGTTTCGTGGTATTGGCCATTGATAGCATACAAGACAAGCATGTTAACTTATCTTTTCGATCAGTGTGGAATGGAAAAACTGTTGAAGTAATTAAAGAGCTAGACTTAGCAACAGTTCAGTACAAGAAGTCGTGGACAAAATGCATTCCATTAGAACAGAGAAAGTCCATGGGATCTTTAGTTTTTCTACCGACAGGTCTCCTCGTCTCTGCAGCTGCCGCAGAAATCATTAGATAAGAGGCCTACCCTTTTAGAATGTTAGCCTTTAGGGCAATGACACGTAATGATACCGAAGCCGAAGCTGATTTGCGATTCTTAAAGTATTCACTGAACTATTTTTGATACAACTTAAGCCCAATTTGTCTAAATACTTCCCATGGCATGCAATGCTCTCAACCGTTGTTGACTTTGTAGGTAGTACCTCTTCCGGCATGCTCTTCATGTCATCCTCGCACTTTCCTGGAATACCTCTGTTCGGGATAATGTAGGAAATGTATGATATGCAGTCTCCTTTAAAGCTTTATTTGAGCTAAGAAAGCAATCGAATAGCAAAGCCCTCTCTCAAACGACTAAAATTACTCTTGTTATCCTATCCTAGTTCTAATCTATGGTGTAGAAGCATAAACTTTGTCACCTTTGATTAGAAGAAAAATCCTTAAGGCGATGCATACTCCCGTCGGTATAGATGGTGTTCAACGACATCGACCTTGTCTAAAGGAGCCAGATACTACCACCTAAGATGGCTGGGACGTGTAGAACGGGTGCACACCAGACCTCCGATCTAGACAGTTTTTGTATCGATACCGGAGCAACAATGCAGTACAGGAAGACTACAACTCAAAACAGCACACTTTCGTCTTAATACCTCCCATTAATTATATTTCGATTGCGCAACTAACTACACTGGAACAACACACTCAGGGACTCAGACAGGCCAAAAGGGCCATCCGACCCCTGAACAAAACCACTAAAAATATTCTCAACCATAAAAGGGACGATATCAGAAGACTTGCCGGCTTCCTCACAGGAATCTGAAGGCAGACTCTGCTTAGAGGAAGACGAATCAGCGGAACACCTACTATGTGAGTGCGTGGCTGTCTGCAGAGTCAGGAAACGCCTTCTCGACACCGGAGGCCATTGGTAATGGAGATATCATCAACTTCATTAGGAAGATTGAGAATCTCCAGGCTCCAGGCACAATAGATCTTTTAGGTCGCAGTGCCATATGCGTCTGTCGAGACAGATATGGCCCACCTATAATAAAAGTAGAACGAATGACCTCATTAATAGGAACCGCATTGAGACTGCAAGTATCACAGCAATTAGCACGGGTCACTGGCCAATCGATCCACACGCTGCCAAGTTAGGCATCCCGTCCAACCCCCACTGCCGAAGTTGCGGCAATTCTCACGAAATGGAAACCATATTTCACTTCCTCTGTGACTGCCCAGCACTAGCCAGAGCTAGGCAGCGCACACTCGGCAAATCTTTTTTCAAGGAACTATTCAAGATCTCTAACACCAAATTCTGTAACATCAATAATTTTCTTGACTCCACAGAATGGATTTGAAAACCACACTCTTAGCCACGCCCATCAACATCCAAGTCACGTGAATTGTGGTATCAAAACTACTTGTGTCTCTGGCAGATTCACCAGATTCAACCACTTCTACCTACCCTACCTACCTACACATTTCACATCTCATGAAATACATTTCCTTTCCATCTCCAAACAAATCTTGCATATAACAAGGAAATTCCGGAATTCTTCTACTTTTCACCGCCAATCGGGGCTGTTCTTCTCTTACTTAAAAGCACTTACTAATAGTACATTTTGCTGTTACCACACTTACTAATGGCCCGATAGTGTAGCGGAGAGTCATAGGAGTGTATTAACTTCATGATTATCCATAGTCCTATCCCATATTTTTTGGAAAGAGCTCCCTGAAAAACGACAAAAACCTGAGGGAATCGTCCAAATGTAATTCCATCGAAACAGGTGGTTGGTATCTTTACTACGTACATATATCAGCTGTGTCATAAAACTATTTCCGACAAATAGATGTCACTAGGTACACATTCAATCTGTCAAACTCAAGAAAAAAAAAATTGACTTTGGACTTTCAGCTTGTCGGAGGGGTGTAGTGTATGTGTATTATAAAATAATTTATTTCTTAACCTTAACACGTTATCACTACTGTTAAATAATAATTTACAAAATTTACAATCATATTTCCTGTTTTGTATAAAGATGTTTTCCAGCACAAGAACTTTTGTTCGTTCCAACGTCGTAAGAACTTTTGCCAAACCACTGTGCAAGTAAATAGACCCTCTAGTTATTTTTTTTTTCTTCTTCTTTCAGTTGCATCGTTGCAAGAGCACCCTTGTCGTTGCCGAACACAACAATGAGGCTCTTAACCCTATCACTTTGAACACGATTAGTGCTGCCAAGAAAATCGGTGGAGATATTACTGTCTTGGTCGCCGGAACTAAATGTGGTCCAGTAAGTGTTATAAGAATAGAAACCAGTAGTTTTGTTGTAACTTATTACTTTCTTCCAACTGTTTAGGCCTCTGAAGCTGTATCGAAAATTCAGGGTGTCGGTAAAGTGATTGTTGCCGAAAATGCTGCGTTCAAAGGATTAACTGCAGAATCTATAACTCCTTTGGTATTAGCCGCACAGAATCAATTCAAATTTACGCATATTTTGGCCGGAGCTACGGCATTCGGAAAGAATGTTCTGCCACGAATTGCTGCCAAGTTGGATGTATCACCAATTTCGGAAATTATCGATGTCAAGTCAGAAGATACATTTGTTAGGACCATTTATGCAGGTAATTAGCAAGAAATCATTTGTTATCTCTAATCATAGGACTTGCAGACAAAATGAAAAGATGGTGGAATGATCAATGTATGGTTATGTAACAAAAGTTTGATCAAATTAGAATTAATTGAAGGCTGTATGGAAAATTTTCATATATGCTTTTGAAGTTGTTTCATCTTAACAACCGTCGAGAATAGAATTCATTACATCAACGTTACATAGTGAACATTCTGCATACATTGGTCGTCGGTTCAATAGAATGACCCATGCATTTCATTTGGTGCAATGAATTTTCAAGGTCAAGGCTATTTAATATTTGTCTGGCCTTGCGCCAGAGAACTGCTACTTTGTTGCACTCAATTCATGAGATCATTGTTTAGGTGTACCTAGGTAGCGTGTCGAGTCGAAATATGTGGTTTATTTTCGATGAATCCGTGATTCCAATGCCTTATGCTAAAGGATGTGACGGTAAACGAGACGTGAGAATTGCATATTTTTCAAAGTTCTTGTACAAGTGTGTACTGTATGATTACTCAAATCATATGGTAATACGTGCCATCGCATAAGTTTGATTAGGTATGCAATAATGCCCTTTCTTGCTTAATTTAAACTAGCAGCACATTGTGGAAGGAAACGAAACACACGCCGCAGTAAAGCAAGGGTCATTGTATCAAATCGAAACCACAAGGTCGTGGAATAACAGGTGTTACGACTTTCAGACCTACTGTGTTATGTAGAGTAATCTGTATAGAAAATGTGAAACGCGGCAAAGAGGCCCAAAAGGTACTAAATTAGATATTCACTTGGCAGACTCTCACAGGAGATGTCAAGGTATAAAGGAAACAGACCGATCTAAAGGGTTCCTCGCTAGTACCACTGATGAACATGAAACGCCTCATTAGAAGCACAAGCTTGTTCGACCAAGGATCAACCGTCTGAGATCAATGTTGAATTTTGTACCAATCAACTAAGGAGGTCGCAAATAACAACTGCATGCTAGGCTAATAGGTTATCTACCTCACAGATCATCCAATATCTTTGTGTATTCTAGGCAAATATATCTGCAGGCATAAGCTATACGTACTATTGCCACTAAAATCCTGTCATGGGATGTAGAGTATCATCCTTTCTCGTCAAATAATTTTTTCAAATCTTGTGACATGTTGATCTTTATGTTCTCCACACCGGTATCCGATTTAAACAAAACTTTTATTTTTGTTCAGGCAACGCCATCCTAACTCTTAAATCAAAGGACGCAGTCAAAGTTATCACTGTTCGTGGAACCAATTTCGAAGCTGCTGCCGCCGGCGGTAGTGCTGCCGTTGAACAAGCTCCAGCTGGTGAATACAAAACCGACTTGTCCGAATTTGTCTCACAAGAGTTAACCAAGTCGGACCGCCCCGAATTGACTGGCGCCAAAGTTATTGTGTCTGGTGGACGTGGCTTGAAATCTGGTGATAACTTTAAACTTTTGTACGATCTGGCTGATAAGTTCTCAGCAGCTGTTGGTGCATCACGTGCTGCTGTCGATGCTGGTTATGTACCCAATGATTTGCAAATTGGACAAACTGGAAAGATTGTTGCTCCTGTAAGTATAAAAAGGAAATACATATAAAGAAACAGCAAGATAATAATGAGCTCTATGTTTGTTTTCCGTAGGACCTATACATTGCTGTTGGAATCTCTGGTGCAATTCAACATTTGGCCGGCATGAAGGACTCAAAGACTATTGTCGCTATAAACAAGGATCCTGAGGCACCGATTTTCCAAGTCGCTGATATTGGTCTAGTCGCTGATCTTTTCAAAGCTGTGCCAGAGCTGACACAAAAATTGTAAAAATTTAAGAAATCTGTTTTTTTTTTTTGTCTTACTACACAGTTGCCTTTCAATTTTATATACAATTCCCCCCTCCCAAGAGAGTTGAATGCATTTATATCCGTTAGTAATTTTATATTTTGTATGCGATTTTTTTTTTTTTATTGAATAAAGTGTCCAGAATTTCTATCATTGGTAATTTCTAGATGGTTGTGATTGTACACCTATAATTTGGTTGTAGAAAGAAGCGGAATGTTCAACTCTTTTTCATTTACATCGTTTTAGCGGTCTCCTAACCTGTGAAAGCCTTCGCCCGAGACATGGTTTTTTCATCCTCCACTCACCGTCTATACAGATTTTTCTCTCCGCGTCAAATTTATTGACATTTTCTTCGCCGTATTGTGATGTCTTCGTTCCTTATCTGATCTCATGTGAAGCTGTCCGTTCAAATTGTGTATCCTAGACACATATTCATGAAATTATACGAATCACCGTAGTCGTCACCATGTCCTATAGCAGAAAAGAAGTACTGGCTCAACGTTGAAGCGGAACAGTTTAGCTTCATAAAATTTAGATAAAATTTAGAAGGCAGCTTTTGTTTTGCCGATTCTGCTGCCCACATCCAATTCGCTGTTAGCACCGGCCAAATTTATACTTCTAAATGAAGAAAGTAGTCGACTTTCTCTGCGTCCTGTCCAGGTCTAATGTTTAGTTGGGCGTTCAAGCTTTCCAAGCTTAGCATCTTTAGTTTTCGACGCGTTTATCTTCAGTCTATCGGAATCCACCTTCAAGGGAAGACCGCGACTCAGGTGGCGCACGCAAATGAAACAGGACCTCATCCAACTTTGCTAGGCAGCTAGCTTAAGGTCGAGCTGGCCGAAGACGGTTGTCAGTTGAGGTCCAAGTTCACCTCAGAATTAAGCGCCACCTTAAGCATAACCCTACGTGAAAGCAGAAAGATATCGTCAGCGTTACTCACACGTTTCAAATAAGATGTCATTGTCCCTTCTTGACTTCCACCAGGAATGGTATTGCTGAAATATGCAGTATGAAGTTGTTAACGTAGTCGCCGCTGAAGCCAACTTGTTGAACTTAAGAGTTATCTTAGCTATTTGCATGGTTGCTGTCAGAAGAACACAAAGACCTTCGCGAGTTTAAATCCTTTTTTCCACTGTTCTGGAAATCGTTCAATTTTCCATACACATTTCTATAGACCAAAATAACAGGGAAAGTTCAATCTTTAACAAATGATATGTTGCAACTGATTGTGTGTTTAGGATTATCAAATATTGAGCTCAGTAACTGAAGAGTTCAAACTCGGTAACGTTCCTTTGTGCAGTCTGGGATATTCCTATCTTTGTTAGCGACAATTGGTATTGCCAATGAAGCAATAGACCAGTTTGACTACCTTTAAGACTTTGCAGTATTTGTTGTGTGCGGTAAAAGTCTCTCAACAATTTAAAACACTTTAAGGTGGCAATCACTTCGTTAATAATTTGTAAGCAACCACGGTACAATGGAGGTTTGTTTGTAATTTGTATCCACATAAGCGTTACCGAGGAAAATGATGATTTCCGTTACTATGCAAATTTGTTTATTTAGATAAGACTTGAGTTCATTGTCAATCTGAATAGTTTCAGCATAAATATATTTCATTTATCTTATAAATAATCTGAAGAAACAAAAAACATACAAATGGCAGAGAAATCTGTTGATGCATTCCAAACACTCGTTCGGTATGAAAATCCAGTTCTTGTCATTAAGCATCCAGAAAAGAAGGGGGCCGGAGATACAGTAAGTTGATATATTTTAAGATCAAATGCTTTAAGATTTAAAGTAAACTTTTATTTCTACAGGAAGTACCAAGACCTCAGACAGCTGCAGTGATTTTCGATACAAAACGTGAAACCGAAGAGATCTTAAACTCAATACTTCCGCCACGATGTTGGGAAGAAGATGGTCAATTATGGACACAAACTGTAAGTTTGAAACTGCTATGGATTTTTCTTTTCGTTTTGCAAGGAATTTTTTTTGTTTACGTCGGTTTCTGCTAACTCAGTTCTCTTATTATTTTAATCGTTATTCTGCAAGCATCAAATGCTCGGATATATCAGCTTCACATATCTCAACTATTATAACGGAGATCTGGTCTAGCCCGAAATACAGTACTCCTTGTCATAACCGAGATAATTTTTGAATCCAAGCACTCCCTTCGCTTAGGTTTTTTTTATAAAATGGAGTAGCTCAACAGAGGATGTCTCTCTTATCTCCAGACGACTGTGTTCATTTTATGAACCAACAGATTTATCCGCCTTCTGCCTATCCCGTCTATGTATCCGCATGTTGTCCTGTTTGCAATTGTGATATAAAACCACATTCCTCTTCTCTAAACCATATCAACATCGAAATTGATGAACTACTTATATTTCTTATTCTTAGGTATCCAGCACACCGGCTACCCGCCAAGATGTTATAAATCTCCAGGAAATGTTAGACACACGACTTCAACAAACTCAGGCTCGTGAGACCGGAATTTGTCCCATTCGTCGCGAACTCTATTCGCAGTGCTTTGGTAAGTTCACCCACTAACCCAAGTTGCTCACTTACTTATTATAGCGCTACATACTGAGGTGGACCTGGATCTCAACCAAAAAGTATCTTCAGCCAGCTCAATCCTCAGCTAGCTGCCTCAATTTTGACACGCCAAATTGGTTGTGGTCCCTTTCCACTTGCGCACTCCATCTGAGTCGAACGGTGGAGCCAACTCCGAGCCAGAACGACGAATTCCATCCGCTCTACAAGATTGCTAACTTCTAACTACAATTTACAGATGAACTTATTCGCGAAGTGACAATAAACTGCTCTGAAAGAGGCCTATTGCTTCTTCGCATTCGTGACGAAATTGCCATGTCAATGGAGGCCTATGAAACCTTATACTGCAGTTCTGTAGCATTCGGTATGCGAAAAGCCCTTCAGGCTCACGAAGAAAAGGAACGTCTTCGAGATAAAGTCAAACAACTCGAAACAGACAGAGAGAATCTAGAGGAAATAATTGCCGATATGAAAATTAAGGCCGAACAAAGCGAGCGACGTAATGCCGAGCTACGTGCTTCTGAAGAGAAGAAATACTCCGAAGAAATCGCGTTCCTTAAGAAGACAAATGCTCAGCTCAAGGCACAACTGGAAGGAATCACGGCACCAAAGAAATAAATAAAAAAAAAACTATTTTTTTCAGAAGTTGTAAAATGTATTTGAAAATTATTTATCTGGTTCCAGTTCATCGATTTCATTGACGATTGGTGTTTGTTTAAATTGTTTTGCTGATTCCTTTGTATCAGCATTCTTTGTTTTCTTCTGGACAATCGGTGGCTCCAAAACTTCCAGAACAGTGGTATTACTAGGGGAATCACCTGCCGTTGGGGTTTGTTCACTTACAACCTCTTCTTCGTGAGGAAGATCTTCATAGATTTGAACAACTTCGGTCATTTGCTCTTTCAGGGTCTCGACTTTACTCATGTAGAGATTGTATACGTATTCCGCCATTTCGGACATGGAGGTGATGTTCTTAAACTCGACATCAATAGAATCACCGATAGCCCTACTACCGGGGAAGGTTTCTTCAGTAAGAATTTGCAAAGTTTGGGGACGTTTCGTCAGCTAGGGGCACAAAAAAATGTTTACTGACTAGGTGTCGGGAGAGATTTTCATTTCAAACTTACCAACTCAAAAGTCGGACGCAATTCAAAACAGTTTTTGAAGAGTGACACCCGACCAAAGACATACAGCCCAAGACGCGCACGACTCATGGCGACAACCAAACGACGAACATCGCGCAAATGTCCTACAGCCTTTGTGCGCACCAAGGAGATAAGAATATAGTCGTTCTGTTGACCCTGGTACTTGTCCACAGTTGTGATTTTATGAGGCCATCCTATGAGTGGATTCTTACCGCAGCGGAGATTGATGACATCACGAATTAGATGTTTTTGGCCATTATACGTTGTGAGGATGGAGATCTTTTCAGCTGGATAACCCAAAAGTCGCATGTACATAAAGACAGCTACGATGAATTCAGCTTCAGCTAGATTCTGTCCAAATACAGATGATCACTCATGACTTCAAAAGAAAGAAAGTTCAGTTAGCTCACCTGATAGAAAAATGGATTTGGCTCTGACTCGCCAACGTTGTTGAAGTCCTCAACATTTATCAGCTGATAGTCATGAACGAAGCCTGCATTGGCCCGCTTATACTCATCCCGTTTAAATATATGGTCCAGGTCATCCAGTTTCTTATAGCGCCACTTGTACAGCGAACAAATGCTCGATCTAGCACGACCCTGTCCATCCAGGTCGACCGTTGGCACGCCAAGTCGCACCAGCCTTGTGAACAAACTTTGTTCCATATTCGAATACTTTTGAAAGGCCATATTTTTGATAACCGGTGGCAACTGATGGTGATCACCGATCATTATCCATCGTTTTAAGCGATTGAAACCATCCATTGGATTCTGCAGCAGGAGTGGAATGAATGTCTCAATCTCAAGAATCTGGGCGGATTCTTCCATCAAAATGTTGTCGTATTTGAAACCAAGATTAACCAACTCCTTGCGTTTGAGTGCTGCATGGGTACATGTCATAGCAATTATCTTAGCCTCTTTCACCAGCAAATACTTCGACCTATCTAGACCGCTTCGCAGTAACTCAAATGCTCGAAATTCCTCGAGCTCTGTAAAAATCCTTGAAACATACCGAAAGCATCCCTCTGCGATTGCAAGGTAATCATTGAAGGTATCACCTTTAAACAGTGGTTGTGGGGCGTCCGAGAAAAATTTACCAAATGGAAAATGTTCTTCGAAGACAGTTCTCCATGCGGCTTCTTCTTTTGTGCTGGCTGCAGTCGCAATATTAAGGAATTTCTCCCATCGGGCCATAACGTTGTAGAGATAAAAGTAACCGGCCGTCTCACACGTGTACGCATTATCACCGGGAACTTTCATCGATTCCTGCAGCTTCTGCACTTGATTGAGCAAATCTAACCGTTTGGCGAGAACATAGTTCACACGTCCGTATCGACTGAAATCCTTTTCCGTCTCGAGGGCCTCCTCACCATGACCCAAACGCAACAGATGGCGTTCGTCAATATCCAAAGCCATGATTTTCTCAAAAAGCTGATTGAGAGCCTGATTGGAATGGGTCACGATGAGTGTACGTTGGTTTGGATGATTATGATAGAGGTTCGAGATAATTTGAACTGCGACGTCAGTTTTACCCGTGCCAGGAGGACCAACGACAAGTGTTAAACCAGGTTGCATTCCGGCCCGAATAGCTTCAGTTTGAGTGGGTGTGAAACGGACTGTATTTCTATAAATTAAATTAAATTACCCGTGTATATTCAACTTGGGATGTTACTCACTTTTTAGGAGCATTCGACATATAAGGTCCTCTGCACTCAAAAACATATGGCTCCACCGTTATTGTTTTTGCAAGTTCATCTACGGCTTCCTCTTGTTCGTCTTCACTGCCGTCGTTCGGATAGGCTATATCACCAAAGGTAAGTCGGAATGGAGCCTTCAGTAGTTCAGGGTTTGTCTCTAGACAAACAATTTCATACTGAGGAAAGCTACACCGAAGATGGTCAATATCAAGAAATGTATCATTAAAATCCAAAGATCTCTCCTGATTCGACATGCGAGAGTAATGTGCGGCGCTGGGATCACCATATCCCAAAAGAATGTCATGCAACCATGGCGGAACCACACACTCTGTGTTCATAAGATGACGAATTGTCTCCAAAACCGCCTTGAAATTGTTCTCTTTTGGCTTTCGACGCATAATAATGTTAAAGCCTTCATACACATCATCAGCGCCCTGAAAAAACACCCAATTTGAAATTGACTACATTCATTCTTCCTTACCGATCGGTCTTACCTCTTGCAAAGCATCCATATCCAAGCGGTACTGATTTGAATCCAACCAAACACGATAGGTTCTCTGCTCTCCCGACAAGATAGGTCGCGGATCGGGTCCATCTTCGATCACACGCCCGTTCGCATCCAACATTCCTTCGATTTCACAACCTCGAACACTCATCAAGCCTACCTGTGGGATGAATGGCTCTCGGGGGTTGTATTTTGTGCCTAGAAAATACATTTTCATATTTCAATGACCGTGATAATAAATACTTAACTTACCATAAGGTTGCGTTGGTTTTACTGTGATCAAAAAGCAAACATCATGCTTCCTTAGATTCTCCCATTCATCTTTGATTTCTCGACGAACACTTAGTGTCACAGATATATCAGCTCTTACTCTTGAAGGTTTCTTTTCGCCAATGTGTGGCTTAGAAACCTCGACCACTGCAAACGATGCTATTGGCAGGGCCATCCTAGCCCATCCGCCAAATACAACATCACCGTCCTCTGATTGCCAAGGTAACATACGACTAACAGCATCTTCAATGTCCTGACGAATTTCATATGTCGACTCCAAACGGAACAAATTAAAATTTCTCAACAGATAATCGTGCAGAGTTAGAAACTGCAAATTTAACTTCGGCAACGCAAGGCATCCATCTCCTGAATAGTATTCTGTCGGAACGATATTTTCATCCCAAATGATGTCCTCAGTCGGATAGAGTGGCATTTCATTCAACGCCTCCAACTGAGAAGAGTGCCTTTCATGACGAGAAATTAACAATTCCTTAAGGAATCCCTCATCCAAACGGTGCCAGTCAAATGGTTTCTGCAATTCGTCCGGTACCAGATTCAAAAATGAAGCAATCTCCTTTAGATTATGTGCGTCAAGAGCTCCAAAGTGTTTTTCTAGCGCATCGCGACTGTCAACGGTTGCAACGTTCGAAAGAGCAAATGTCTTTAAGTCCGGAAATTTGGCAAACGCTGCACGCTGAAGGGATGTTATTTTCTTATAGTGAAGCTGGGTCATGTCATGATCAGTCAGCGGGTCTCCGGTGACATCGTTGATTTCAAAACGCGTATAGAATTTCAGCATGTCAAGCAACTGCAAATGGAAAAGTGTATAGTTATCTTATCAGGTATGAATAGTGGTAAGACAAAAACAACGTCTAGAAGTATCGGGAATTCCCGACTAAGGCCAAAGAAACAACCAAAACAGACTGATGAGCACTACTCAGCTTTCCAAATTTAGAGTTCGTAAACAGAGGGATGATGAACATAAGAGATCCTTAAACAAAAAGGGTAAATCGCATGTAGCAGGACTAGAGGTTATTCTCAATTTGGTTCCATTTGAAGTGTCCTGAGAATGAGTCAAACAAATAGCCAGCAGTCAAGCACGATGGGAAATACCCAGATTCTAAATAAATACCTGGGCAATATAGCACCACAGACGGTGCCCTACCCAGACTTCAAAAACCCTGCTCCTGTTCATTCCCAGCAAAGAGGAACGGATAAATGGAACAATGTCAAGCACGCAAACCCACGCTATCTATACTGACGGATCCAAATGGACATTGACGTAGGTGCAGGAATATTTTCTGACAAACTTCGTACACCTCCGTACCATAGCAGGGTTTTCTAGGCGGAAGCCATGACAGTGACAATGACTGCGATGAAGGCAATACCACGCGATGATATCTTCGAAAACCGAAGCTTGTGAAGTCTTGTCGCGAAGAGCTAAGAACACAAAGCTAAGATAAAACAATGCTGGGTTCCTGGACATAAAGGCATATCAAGGAACAAGAGCTGATGAATTGGCAAAGAAAGGAACTGCGCTAGTCCTTGAACAAGCTGATAACTCAGTTAAAGCAATGTCCCGCCATGTAAACTTAAACATGAAGTAGGGAACAGGTCTCTCGCGAAAGTGAACAGAAGATGAAGCTCTTTGGACTCATTAAAAATAACAAGAAAACTATGGTCAATGTACAACAAGATCAGAACTAATACACCACCCTCGTAGGAGGTGGCATAATACTCTGCGCTATACTATGAAAAAGCTAAGGCTAAATGAGGATGCAGGTGCTGTGAAGACGAGGAAGTTAATGAGGACACAACTCACTTCCTCTGCCGCTGTCTAAGCCTCTGCTATCTCTAAAAAAAAATAAACGCTTCTTCCTAGGATGCCAAAGAAACTATGCGGCGTACCTATCAAGGAGATCTGTAGGTTTATTAAAGCTTCAAGGTGATTTGAAACTCTGGCTTCAAGATGATTTGAACTTTAGGGACTGCACCACGAGCAAGAGACACCTTCCTTGCAATGGGCCTCTACAGACCTGAGTGTGGTGTAGACAGTTCTTCCTCCTCTCGCCAACCCATATACCTAACCTAACCTAGATTTGTTTCCGTCTTTGTAACCTTAGGTTCCCTTCTAAAATGCACTCGTTGTAAGAAGCCTGTTGTGTGTTCTCCATAAAGAAGATAACTCCTTTAGCAATGATAGCATTAAAACACTTTCTCTCTTTCGGTTTAAGACCTCCACAAGTGTAAGAGCTTCAGTCAGAACTCTTCAGGTTTCGCTTAAATCTTCAAAGAGAAACTACAACAATTCTTTCTCTTTTTCTACAAAAAAAGAAACCAAAATCCTACCTCAATTAATTTACAGCCAACATAGAAGTTCAAATACACACACACAGAACCCATCAGATAGCGGCGAGATACAACCATGTGTTCTAGAACATAATAGGTGTGGTAACTGAAAATATACAAACTGAGGTAACATTTCCCCAACTAAAGTAAGCATAGGTCTCAGCTAGTAATAAATAACCGGTCTCATACCCACCACTGCGTCCACCAGGTAAGCCTCGTGTGGTGGTTTCCCAATGGTCTATAAAGATGGGATTTCGATTTTGAAGTGTACCTGCAACTCCTGCCGATGTGCTGGTTTTTCTTTTTTTGTACATACTTCGGGATATACTGGGTATAGGTATACAAAACGAAAAGCAGCAACTAGAACAGATGTAATTTGACGCACGCACGCAGTCGTTTCTTTTTTTAGGTTAGGTATGTATTATTTACCTTAATAAATAAATTTAGGGAGTCTTACCTGTGAGGGTATTTACCTTATAATTTTACTACCTACGCAAGAACCTAGGGAAGGGATAAGTTAAAAATCAGATTGGAATCCATGGCGACAAACAAACAGAGAAATGTACAATCACATGTTGGGAGAAGGGCAATTGCACGGGCGGATGTCACTCCATGGCACTTCCTTGCCACAATTAATGACGCACATACGACAAATGACAGCATATGTTTGTATATATTCCGGCAATTATGTTGCCTCAACGTTGTATTGTATTTATTTTGTACATGTAGTTGGTTTTGAACCAGGACTGAGTACCTTTATTAAATTGATAATGCAATGCATTATGTTGTGATTATAACCACAGTGGGGTCAAAAAAATACGAACTAAATTTAATTTCAACCCGGAAGCGATTGTAGAGGTGGTTTTTTAAGTCATGTGTCAGTAGAGTCTGATCATTCTCTAACGTATAATAGTATTTCCCGTACTATTCTCCTACATCGAGTCGGGAAGCATTGGTTGAAGCCTTTATGACAAGGCAGATGCACTAGCTTCACTAGCACTAGTTGAGGGACCTCAACCAACTTGGCGGGCGGAACTGGAGGTATCTATCTAACGATTGTGCTGGCTGGAGACGCTTGTTGATTGTGGCCCAGATCCAACCCGGACCAAAGCGCCATCATAAGTAAGTTAGTAAGATGCACTAGCCTTATACTTCGGTAGTCAGGTCCATAATTACCTATAGTACACCAGCATCATGGAAAACTCAGATAAAGAATTCCATACCACAAAAACTTTTTTATCTAAGCCAACTTTTGTGATACCAACACCAAAAAATCTGACAGAACGTCGCAGTAGACAGCTTTGTCTAACTTGGCGCCGCTATCACTTCTGACAATGACTGCCCATCAAAATTTTAACAAAGAATACATAACTCTGGCCAAATGCTATTTTCTTTGAACTGAAAAGGCAATCGAGCAGTTAGGCCCTTTCCTGAACTATTTTATGGCGCTGAAGCATGTACTCTTGGTCGGTTCCCTGGCGGGCTTTGGAAAAGAAGGTTCAACGACGAACTATATAAGCTCTACAACGATATAGATGTGGCCAAAACACTGTGTATTGGACGTTTGAGAAGGTTAGGAGAAGTATAGCGTATGGACACCAACGAATCTAGCTCAGAGTGACAATGCAATAGAGGAAGACCTTGCCAAAGGTGGCGCTCTCACGTAAAAGGAGAGCTTAACTGAAGCAGTTATCTAAGCTAGGTAGGTTAAAGAGGTGGATGCATCGCGTGGTGCAGCCTTCACTCGGATCTCTAATGGATCCATTGTGTTCCTAAGTTATCTAAGCTAACTGAAGGAACTTGTTACCCATATAACCCACTATAACCCATTCCAACAAAGAATTTATCAAGTGAATTACATTTTCCTGCAACGACTGTTAACTATTTGATGTAGAACTTAACAAGTTAAATCAATTCAACATTACCGGTTTCCACTTGTGCCAAAGTCTATAAAACCACTTAAAGAGAACCATAAGGGTCTCTACTACTTCGTATACCTAAGAGAATATTACCCTCCCCGCTTGCCCATAAACATAAATTTCTCCACAATACATCCAAACACTTTGACTTCGGCTTAATATATCTGTGTATCTACAAAATACAAATTCACCTCAACTCTCAATCGCATTGAAAACGTGCTTGAAAGAGGGTCGTGTCGGTTTATCGCTCGCGTCATATCGTGCTATTTAGGGTCTCAGTCTTAGCAACGACAGAGGCTTACACACTCCGCGGATTTTATTAGTGTTGTGCTGCTCTTGGTGATAGTGGTGGTAAAAGTGGAAATGCGATGATACGGTCTACACTCTGATGATGAGTTTTTAATTCACACAATAAAAAGAAAGAAAAATATTCAAAAATAAAAATTGAAACAAGGAAGTGAGCTAGTCACTCGAAGAGCAACCCAGTGCTGGGGGAAACAAAGAGCAGCCGTGTGAAGGAATTCCAATTTCAGTTCGTATTTCGTTTTGTGGGTAAACGAGCGCGGCCAAAGTACACGAAGTAAATACTACAAATTCAAAAGGGAACCTCAGTTAATAAATAAATCGCGGGATTTTATATCTTTTCCCTTGTTTACCCCGTCTTGTCTTGCGGCGGCGGGTGGAGAAATACTCAAATTTCATTTGAAATACAATTTCGAATGCAAACCAAATAGCTTTTCCGCGTGTGATGTTATGATTGCTATAATTGCACCTCAGTAGTACATAATTGCATGAGTGTGTGTGTATGGTGCACGCAATTTTTTTTTTATTTTTTTTACAAAATGATGACTCAACAAAGTAAACAGCAACTACCTCAGGCACTACATCATAGATGGACAGGTCTAGTGCTTTTGGTTGTGAGTTTGTCTCAATTGAGTGAAATAAGCGGTGAGACACTCCCGCAACAACAGACAGATCGTGATGATGTTAACCTGGTGCAGGTGAATAAATGTTGCGAGAAGTTCGAAATACATTTAGATACACTTTGCACTCAAGTGAATGAAACAGGTAAGCATTTGTAGCCCGAGGGCAGTACAAAGTTGTAGATGAATTCGCTAGTCATGATGTAAACTATTTCTAGTCACCGAGGAATCAGATCAGCATGATTAGACAGAAATTAACAATGAGTAGGGTGATATCGGCGGAAGTAACTTTGATTTATGTAACCACAAATAAAATAAAAAGGAATAACCCGATTGCTAATACAAATAGACTCTGAATTTTCGGAGAAATAAGCAGATTTCCTAAAATCTGACCAAGGATTCATAGAAATGCGTCGTTCTATCACTATCGATGGCGTTGTCTTTCAATATATGTGGAACAAAAAATTTGATCGCACACTTGGAAGTATACGTGACCATAGTTGCTAGCGGTTCGACAATGTGGTAACCTGCATGAATAAATTTAACTTCAGAGAAGGTTTCGCTATTTGTTTGCCGATTAAAACGTTATGAAAGGCGATGAAAGACAGAAGTTTTCTCTGCCAGCTCCAAGATGAGCTACGAAATAGTCATAAAACAAAACAAACTCCTAAATATGAAGCGTGAAAAGATCGCTCTGAACAAGCATCCGCCGCCAAATATTTCTCATTTCACCATAGTGCTAGAATTTAATGATCGTTCTAGGATTTGATGCATTTTAAAATCCCATATGAGGGAGAGTTCCACCTGTAGAATCATTCAAAGTTGTTAATGAAGAATAGGAGGATAGGGGATTCGGCTAAGGTCACTGTAATCATTGAAGCGATAGTGACCTAGAAGTCTTCTTCTGTTGTGAGAAAGCGCTGGACAGTGGCAAGGGAAATGTGTTCTAGTTTCTTCTTCCTCTTCGTCTCTACAGCTCCGGCAAAAGTTATTGAATCAAGCCCCTTGTCACCTAGCATCTTGTCCTATTAGGAAATGGGCGGCACGGATACTTGCTTTCATCATAAGTAATATCGTTAGCTTTTCTGATCCTGTTCAGCGTATTTCCGTTGAAACAGCTTTTGGTGCACATTCCAATAACACGTGCGTGTGTCGAACCCCATGTAAGCTCTAACTTGTGTGTCTATTTCCAATCTAGAATCCTCAACTCCATGTAAGAATTTCTCGAAAATTAAAAGACGAATTTCTTAAACAATTTCAGACTTAAGTTGACAAACATATCCCTCTGAAACGGAAATAAATAAACAATTCTCCTACATCTCTACACCCTCACTATCAAGTGAAACTCAAAATTTATTTATGAATTAAGGTACCAACAACGACACAGCAAAAAAAAAAAAACCGCAACTCTTTCGAATCTAAACCACAATCTTGAATCGCCTCCAAGTTTCAAGCGAAAACGAAACAAAAAACGACAAAAGAAATAAAAGGAAATCGAAAACATTTTGATTGGGTGCCCTAATTCGCAATTTCTCGTTTGCGAGCCGTTACACTCTGCGTCCAGTCGTCCACACACTCGTCTCTCGTAAATTTAATTGATGCATTATTTGCCTTTTTATTTATTTACTCGACTAATTTATGGCAACGACGCGCGGGGTCACAATTCATCTCTGGCTACATCATCGTTTCATCCCATCTGCATATCAGTCCCATCGCTGTTAGTGGTTAAACAAGTTGCATTGTGTCATTTAGTTGATTCAATTTACACAACACAAACATTCAATTTGTTGGCAGTTCGCCTCCTGTGCTATTCTGTGTGTCCAATGGTATTTTCTATACTTGTACCTACTCACGACTGCAGGTGGACAGTGGAATGAGTGGCAGCAGGCAATTGATGACTCTTGGGAGTCCATTGAACTCTACTGGTCTGGTATGGGCTAATAAAGAAAAAAACAAAAAGTCCATCTTTTTGTTTGATACGAGGAGTAGCAAACTTGACGTAAATGGCTATTTAATTAAAACTCGTTACACAGTGAATAACAGGGCTTCCGGTGATTTATACCTTTTTGAATTATCGTCCTTTTACTGCAGGAGGCGGTATCCATTGTCTCAGTTTGGTCATTTTGTTTTGAAAGTACATATCATACAGAGACGGGGGGGACACGTTTGGGGAAATCCTTACATAATTTATAGCATGTCGTGATTTATTGTTGTTGCATTGACAGTTTGACATAATTTAAAAAGGGAGCGACGGTGATAAGGAATTTATATGGAAAATTCCTAAAATACATGCAGCTGGTGGTTCATTTAATTTTTTAACAACACATCGACTTGATGGAGGCATAATTTGGGAATATATTCATATTAAACAATCGATTTATACTCAAGGCCAACTAGAGCTCTTCTTCAAATAAACTGTTTTCCATATGGCGTAAAGGGCAGGTTTTTAGATTCGGGCATTCACATAGCTAATGATGAATAATTTTTAGCTCCCCTATGCCCTGACTGCAGCATGGGTCCAGCATATTAATACCTAATCTAGTAGTCAATCAATCGAGCCTCAAAACCACTAAACGTTTTATCGCGGCACCACCTCTCCGCAGGGATGACAAACCTCCAAGAGTATAATCCATCATAATAAAGCTCCTCAGTCCACCGTTCGGGCGCAAGATCCTTTCATTCGTTCGAAAAATTTAACACGCGTAGCGTGAATGATTGCAAGAAGAAAGGCCTGGTCCTGAACACCACAAAAAGGCTGCTCACACAGCAAAAAACTGCTCTCACATGGGTCTTCCGACACAAAGGTGTTAAAAGAAATGAGATTGCAGATAAACTTGCTATCACTTAACAATTTCGCAATCTGCCTTTACCAGTTCTATAAAAATTGTGTGTTATCTGTGTGGCTCAAGTAGTTAATACGTTCAACTGCTGGGTATGCCGACAAACTCGAGTTCGGGTTGAAATCTCCAGAATATGACCAACAAAACCACTTCTCTGCAGGCAACGACTAAAAAGTTTTTCTATTCTCGACAGGCTTGTTGCCTTTTTTTCTCATGAGAAGTTTTTTAGGCAGTAAAACAGCCTTATTCGTGCGATAAAAACAACACGCACAGCACGAATCATTACGATGAGCTAGGCCTTGGCCATCGATTAGTTGCCGACGACAAATATCTGTTTATTTTTGCTATAAAGGTAAGAGAAAAGATTTTAATGAATAACTTCCATAATGAGCTACTGAAACCATGCAAGCGAAACACAAAGCTATTTATAGACTTTGTCTCTTGTCGTTGGTTATGATAATACAATCAAAAAGATCAGCTAAGTTATGCAGGCAAATACTGGCTGTGCCTCAAAGATATCCTTATACAGGTGTTGAATTCAAAATCAGCCTTTCGCATTCAATCATAGACTTCATAAACAAAACGAAGGTAACAACTTCAAGAAAACCCATTATGGCACGCTATCAATCACAATTGAATTTAGCTGTGATTGGTAGCTTTCACAATAGCCCAGCACTGTCTTATTCACCCTCGCATACTGCTGATGTTCCTTATCAAATGTAGTCCAATCAATTGATTCATTGGAGTTCTAAGAAATCTTTTGAGACAACTGATTATCAATCTTTTTTGTTTTATTTTACGAATAGGTATTGTGTTATTTTCAGAGTTCTTCCAGCCGATGTTCACTAGCTACAGTGGCGAACATAACATTCCGGTGAAGTACAAATTTGTAATCGGCATTCCAGGATGCGGATCAATGCAAACGTGGCCGATATACCATTACCCAGGCGTAAGTTAACACATAATTCGAAAAATTCAATTGACCACATGTAATTTTCTTTTGTTTCTTTAAGAGCGCTGATAAATTGGTTCTTCTGAGCGATGGTAAACTACGTCATTATACAAACACCGATGAGGATCAATATGAACACGCTGACTACCAGGATGAAGATGATGATGGACGGAAACCATTATTCCATGATTATAGACAAGGACAGTACTGCATAGATAAGGTGGGTTTCTTCCATAAACAACCCAAAGAATCAATATCATTCATTTCTCTTTGTAGGCCATTTCAACAAGTGGTGATCATCGAACAATCCTATTTGCGAACATTTGTTTAGCAAAAAGAGAAATCAAATGGACTGACACGAACTTCCTGTTGAGGAAAATACTAAATCCCATTTTCCATGGGATCTCTTTAATCATACTCCTAATGGTTGCGGTTGTTTACTTTATTTTACCAACTTTGAGGTTAGCATAGGCATTATTAGTGTGCAAATGTGTTTTTACAGCAAAACAATTTATTCTTTGTAGAGATCTAGTGGGGAATATCATAACAACGATTGCGGTGTGCTTAATGGTTAGTCAAGCGGCAGATCTCGTTAGGATCTTCACCGAACTGAGTAGTCATGTCAGTTTTATCATAGCCGGTAAGTTTTCTTTCAAAAACACCAACACCTTCATACTAACTGACTTTATTTGCAGATACAATTTTGTACATAAGTCTCCTGGGTGCATTTTTCTGGCTAAATAGTTTCGGGTACTACATATGGAAGACCTTCAGGTACCCACATATCCTCTCTATTCTTGCTTTTATGAATGTCCAACTTTTTTTCAGATCAAGAAATGTTTTTCTGCGTGTAACTGATGGTCGTAAGTACTGCTACTATTCAGCATACGCATGGGGAGCTACAGGACTTATGGCAGCGATGGCCGTTTTTTCTCATTGCTTCCTCGATGCAGAGTCATATAAGAAACAAAATGTCATCGAAGAGCAAGAGACCATCGGTTGGCTGGGAATAGCGATCTTTTTCTCGCCAATTGGTTGCACGATTTTAATTGATATTTTCTTTTATGTGACAACGTTGAAGTTGATCAATCGTAGAAATGTTTACGGACGAATTCAGCATAAACTGAAGGCGAAGTATGTGTGAGATTTTACATTAATTTGCTTCAAACTAAAAAAAAAAACCTAATTTGCTTTCCTTTTTGTTAGCTTTGTAATGTACGCGCTGATGCTGCTAGTGATGGTGATATCATGGCTATTCCTAATCCTATCCTGGTTAAAGTACGATGGACTTCTTTATGCACATATAATAGTGAACGCTATTCAGGCGCCGTTGATTCTGTACATTTGCGTTCTCAGACAGAAACATGTTACATTTCTATTAAAGAAGTCATGCTGCTATAATGAGCCACCATCATCGAATGACTGGGGTGACGAAATGAATTACATGAATGGCAACGATTACTAAAACAAAACCTCGGCGTCCACGATAGTGATAATTGAATCTCTCGAATGTGAAAACCTTGTTAGACTACCACGATTAATGTATTTTAAGAAGAAATAGCACTTAAGTGTACTTAATAAAATTATTTATTATATTTTGAATAAAAACGAAATAAGAACGAGAGTGTTAACTTTCGAAGATATCAGAAATTAAGACGGCCTATTAGGACACAAATTTGGGCAGAATGACGACTAGACAAAGTAATGATACAACGACGACAGCAAAGAGGCATCCAGGCCTGTATTAGAAGCACCGAACACAAGTGATCATCAAGGCAATCATTCCTGAATGAGAAGACCTTAGTGAAGATCCGAAGGAGAGCAAGTCTACTTTAGCTCAGCGAAATAGCTGTGGTCAAAACTTCTAATACAAAAGACAAAGGTATGCTCTAACGAACACTGATTTTGCCAGTTCTGCTGTATGGTACCAAGTGCTGGACGATAAGCAGGAAAACAGAACAGAAAGCAGTGTACTTTGTCGGATAATCACTT
Organism: Criorhina ranunculi; assembly: GCA_951813785.1. Taxonomy (NCBI): domain Eukaryota; kingdom Metazoa; phylum Arthropoda; class Insecta; order Diptera; family Syrphidae; genus Criorhina; species Criorhina ranunculi. The sequence goes on along the minus strand of OX638381.1, from coordinate 85,704,668 downwards.
CTTTTTTCGAGGATGGCAAACAGAGGAGGAGATACAACCGCGAGCTCTATGAGCTGCACGAAAATATGGATGTAGTTTTAAAAAACGAGATCATTACATCGTGCGAACGAACAGCAGTGCTTCAGTCAAGAAAAACTTCGAATACCAGCTGTCAGGTTTGAGGCGACCAAGAGTACTGAAAGTCAGTTACAAGGATCAAGCTACCATTTATGGCAGGTTGCTTGGCCTGACAAACTGGTAGCAACATGACAAGGATCGAAGAGAACGGTAGGTTGCGGTGTCTCAAGCAGAGTATCTTCAAAGATTGGGAGCCCTTTTAAATAGGTAAGTAAAATTCCCACAATTGGAATTGTCTCACATTTTGTGCTCACCGGCTAGATAGTCTCCCTCCCTGACATAGAAACATGTCATTTGCAGCATATTCTGGAGGCTTCCAATGAATATACATCCAAACAACAATAATTATACGGGGAATCTTTGCTAACAGCGATATAATTGAGTTTTCGGAGCAGGAGACACATTGTGCAGAAACGGCGGCGTCTCTCTTTCACGAGTCATCCCAATCAGAGTTTCTCCAGTGTTTATTCTAGAATACTACCGAACGTGTCAAGACAAAATGAAAACCCAGCCTCTCTAGTCGATAAGGATAAGTATTCGACTCAGTGGTGAGCTGCTGCCAATTGATTTTTTTTTTATCTTAATGACAAGTTGAACTATAGGAATTTAATTTGTTAAGGAATGCCACTGCTGACGTTGCGTTTATGAAGGAGAAATATAATAAAATCATTCCAACTCACCTGTCCAAATAATTTGCCTTCTTCTCTCTTGATCAGATTACAAATTTGACATCTCACCAACAAGTGACAATCATCCAAAACAGTGTTGAAGAACCGTCTTGTCGGCAACAACGCTTCCAAGTCAATAATGAATTCAAGAAAACGTTCGCAATAGTGAACTGTATCATGATCGACTCGTCCCTCGGCTGGTATCAGCTCCAAAATATTGAGGAAGTTCACCATTAAATTCTAGAAAAACAAAAAAGTCATCAATGAGTGCATTCTAAACAGAAACCAATGCAAACCTGAAGAAAATGTCGCTCCCATTCGATTTCAACTTTCTTCTCGGACTTCTCTTTCTTTTGAATCTTTTTCCAAAACTTCTTCCACTCAGGTATTTCTCTCAGTTCTTGTTCACGACGTCCTAGTGATATCATAAAATTAGTCACTCTACGTTTCTGATGTACAAACCATTTGAAACTTACTAGGCTGCAAACTAGTCCACATGGACAACGAAACCAAACGCTTTGCTTGTTCCCGACACAATTCAATTTCCATACTATTGAAACAATGATTAACAAAAATCAGTAAAGCAGTTTGTTCACGCATTTGTAAAGCGCTCATGTTTGCTCGTGGCAGGGAGGACTCAAGCACTTGACGGAAAAAAGCTGGAAATTCTTGGGATTTCTTCTCAAATATTGGCCAAACTTCGACACGTTCTCGAAATTTCTCATTTACCATCACCACAATGGACATTATATGAGCATGACTCGACTGGCCACCTTTATAATTTGGCCAAAGATAATTCTCCAGATATTGACTGAACTCAAGCATCATAATGCGACGAATTGCATGCTTGGAATCTTGAATTTCTTTTGCGTAAATCTCCTCGATAACATTGCGATCGTATGGTTGGTGATCTGCTTGTGTTTCGGCTGACCAATATTTTGCTGCAAGCTATTCAAATAAATTTAAATACCAATTTGTAAACCAAATGCCCTTTGTAAACGTTTTGCATACCAATGAGATAACATCAGCGTTAATTTGTGATATTGTCACCACGGGAACTTTAAACTTTGTCTGACCCTCTGTTGATTGTTTTTCTTTCATTTTGATATAATTTATTCAATTATGTGCACACAGAGATTATAATAATTCACAAATTACAACACAAATTTTCAATACTTTAGCAAATGAAGCAGCTGCAACAGTTCTGTTTGACACATGCACGTTTGTTTACCGGCAAATAAGTGACAGCGAGTGTCATTTTAAATGGAAAACGTAATAGAATAATGGATGTAGTCAAAGATCAATGCGAAGAGAGTGTGCTCAGTGAAATGTTGGAAGGCATTTCACCAGATACTATACATTTATGCGTTCAAAATCCAAGAAAGGACAACAGGGAAAAATAGTCTTTTTTCCAATTTCTGTACAAATGTCCAGCCCTGGTGAGGGTCAAACAACGCACTCTAAACAAACTCTTCTCCGACGGCCTTTAAGTGATGTCCAAGAAAAAGGTAGGATATCAAATTTTTTTTCTCAAATCCACAAGTTGGAATTATCCTTAGCGCATCCTATCGGTAATTGAGTTCCACAAAGCTGCTTCCAAACAGCCGCTTTTTCAGCTCGCAACAGCAGTCACCGTAGTTGACGTCGTTGTTTGTTGTTTATCAGACACCCGTCCCATCCCAACGGGCTTTCTGTAGACCGGTTATATCCCTTTTGTAGCGTCCGATGATCTCTTTTGGTTCAGTAGCTGCAGAGATTAGTTATAACTTATCTCTGATTAGCTGCGTGTGGTCTACTCAGATAGTCCTTTCATTCGATATTCCTTTTAATTTCTTTCTCGATCGGCAAGTGATACCCAAAAGTCAGGTTAATGAAATAGTAAGACACTCATTTCTACATAAATAACTTAAACATTTATTGGCAATTTTTGTTTGTTCAATCTTTCAATTATTTTTATTTTTTTATAATGTTATGCTTACTATAAAACTATATGCATAGTATTACATTTCGTTTCTAGACAAATATTCGAGTTTAAATATATTTATTTAAATATATATATATTTATATATAAAAGGAAGTAGACTATGCTATCGCTCCTATCACCGTTAGTTTGTAGTAACCGTCCACTCTTTTAATACATATAGTACGCTAGCAAGATGCAATTTTGTTTTTTTTTTTTTTCTTTTGCAGTAAATATACATTTTTTATCCCAATAAATATCTACACTTAAAGTTGTATAAGTTCATATTGTTATAAATTTATATATATATATAGATTCGTTATAAAATACAAGCGAATAATTGTAAAAAAAAAAATTATAATTACAAAAAAAAAAACTAAAATGAGATGCTTTCGGTATATACTAGCAAATATTATGTATTCTTCTCTATCAATAATCCTCTCATAGTCTATGTATAATTAGAGTTCTAATCTAAACATTTATATATGTAAAGTTAGGTAAATAATCTAAGTTTATGCTTTAAAAAATAAATTTGTATCATTTGATGTTTTTTTTTGAAAAAACAAAAAAGTTTAACCAAAATTATTTTAAAAGAAAATACAAGCGATAGAAACATATTTTATGATGTTATAGATTCGTTTTCTTTTTGTATATAACGGTTATAACTAAGCTTATTGTCATTATAGAAATACTTTCATTTAAATATCATTTGTTGATGTATGTTTATAATTTGATTTTGACTCAAATAGTACGTCCGTTCATTAGCGGCTGCAATTACTTGTTAATGAACATGTCTATTATGTATATATTTATGTAAACATTTGTATAGCAATACAGTAGTCTATAAATTATCAGGAGTATAGCTTAATAAAAATATTTATATTAGTTCAGCGACAGCATCATCGCCTTCCCTAATCGGAGCTTGGAATGTTGAGCCTGTAAATTCGTACATCTGTAGGATGAAAATGAAGTGAAATTTATTTCTGTGTATTACAATCAAGCTTAGAATTGTATTTGATTTAATAAATATTATTTTTCGCTTAGAAGTTGTGCATTTAATTGTAAATTACATTACAGTTGCATTCCGCCGCTTGAAAATTTCACATGCATCACGCGTCATGCTTCAAATGCTCATCAGCTCAGGCTAAAGCCTACTTTCAAACGTACTGTTAAATAAACAAATTATTTCCTAAGCCATACAACATGAAGGTGGAATGATCTATAATACATAGCCCTGTGTTGTCTCGTCACTACAACCGACAAGGATTTAAAACCAATGTACATTGTTATCTCCTTCGTTTCCATTCTTACTTTCCTAATGCCTGTGCTTTAGTTGAAGGGTATTTGCCCATAAAGTTGTAGTTTCCACAACTTCCACATAGATTTGTCTTAAAATCCGGCAAACTTTTTGTTTGGACCCCAACTAACAAACGTTTTCAGATAGCTTTATTCATTTATTGCGTTTAAGAGCGTGATGTCGATAATCAGGGTTTAATCTGAAGTCACATTAGCTATTTGGGAAAATGCTTTGCTACTTAGTGAGCAATTGACAAGAATTATTCTTCTAGATATCTAGGAAAAACCTCGCAGATATGCAGCAATCAACTTGTTGACAAAAACAACGGCATGCCCGCAAAATATCGTAGAAGCCATTTTGGATGTGATTTGATAATCGTTACAAGAAGGTAGGCCTCGGCTCTATGTAGGCTGCTGCGTCAAACATTCACCTGTTTTCCTTCTTTCGAACACTGCCGGAACATTAAAGACTTAGTACTTCTGTATCGATATTTCAGTAATCTAAAAGCCAATCTCTCAAGAGAACTTTCAATGTTGGGACAGTTGAATACAGTTATCGGGAACAACTTACACATAACTAAAACAGTTTAAACAAAAACATACTAAACTAACATACTAAACTGGATGAAGTTTGTTGGAAGGAATTAGCACAAAAATTTTGTCTGATCCCAAAACTGCCTTTGTGGTATCTCTTTTGAACACATGACGTCTGAATCTGAAATATCCTTCCCAGTCGCCCCGCCCCATTTCTCTGATGATTAGCAAGTGCAACCCGATTTCATACACATACATAGTTAAGAATTCTTTTTCTTAAAATTAACAAAAACAAAAAAAAATATATTACCGAAGGTGCTCTGTTATTTCTAAGCGTTGCATAGTCAGCAAAATCATTCATTGGATGGTTATCCGCATTTCTAGGCTGTATAGTTGCATAAGTATTGTCTATTGGGTGATGTGCGTGCTCAATGGAATTCCGTCTGTCCAATTGTGCCTACAAATATGTTGTTAAACACAGGGAATAGGGAAACATGGTGTGATTTTGGTTCTAAGTTAGTTGCAAAATAAATCTCTTCATTCATTCATTCATGTTAAACAAAATTCAAAATAAAAGCTTTGTGCTGTTATAATTAGCTATGATTTGTACGACTAAGATTTAAGATAGCTTACCGGTGCACCATCAGAATTGGAACTATGATCGGGCTCTGAAAACACTTGCATTGTGAGCTCTTGCTCTTCGTAAAGCTTTAGTTTTCTAAAGTAAGACAAAAGCAAAATCATGTAAAAATAAAATGATAGTGGGAATCTATCAGCTTACTGCTCAATCCAAAGGGGATTTTCTGTAGTATTAAGATCCTCGATGATTTGCTTTTTGATCAGAGCTTCCTTACGTCGATTCTCAACCGGAACAGAGAGATTCCTAAAAATAAAAGAACTTTTATTGAATACAGTTTCGGTGGTTGATGATAACCTACCAATGTTTGAGGCAACAGCATAAAACGATGAAACTAATGACACCAACGAATAATACAATTATTAAAGCCACTAAGCCAGCAAGCGCCAAATCAAACTCTTCCTGTACAATGGTAATGTAAGCGGGCACCACATTTTCTATCGCAAAACCAGCGTAGTAGTCCTAGATGGAGACATTTTTCCTTATAAAAACCAAACATACAAGGTAAGTCTGTAATACTCACTCTCAAATAATCATAGTTAGCGTCAATCACTCTCAATATATCATCAACTGGAGCGATCTGTTGATTATTGTTGTCCACCGCATGGAAGAAAAGATCGCACCAATCCATACGAATACGACCCATCGAATCAACATGGAACCGAATCTCGTCTACAATGATTCTATGCTGAGTGGCATTTCGAAGTTCAGCTATGATCTCATCTTGTTCCTGATAGACTTCTTCAGGAGGCCGAGAAAGTATCACTCGAATCAGTTGAGAGGAATCAAATATCCAAACCTGGAATGATTATCTAACGATCAGGCGGTGTTTACAAAACAATGACAAAGCACACCTACATTAACTTTAACCTTAGCAGATCTCTCTGGTGGTTCCACTTCTTTTGCAATTATCTCTAGTTCAAAACGATCTTGGTTATATTCCGCCATAAATGCAGAGGTTGTTATGCGACCTTCAGGGGAGATATCTACAACGAAACAGGATTAGATAACGAACAAAACAAGAACCTTCCATAACTCACTGAATGGGCTTGGAACAATTGATCCTGTTGATTTGCTTGACCCATACTTATACAAATTCGACACCACTATCATGTATTCGATCTTTGCATTCTTTCCATAGTCCTTATCGGTTGCATTAACTATCGTGACAAAGCCATTCAGAGAAGACTTTGCATTAATTCCAGCATAGTACACCTAGACGGAGTTTCCAAGATTTAGTACATCCAAAAAAGGGAAATACAGTACAACTTACAGATTTTTCAAAAACAGGTTCATTGTCGTTTACGTCGAGCACCGTGATCAACACTTTAGCAACAGTATTATCTCTCTCAAGTGTCTTAATCGAGAATGATGCTCGCTCTTCCTCTGAGATGTGAAGATCTGATTTTGTACTCGCCAAAATGTACAATGTATAGAAGTCAGTCACTTCTCTGAAATTCAAATTGGTTAGAAAGTTCCTTAGCAATTCTATGACGCATTTAACTAACCTATCAAGTGACTTGTTGGTAAATATATCCCCAGTAGTCTTGTCCACAAAAAAGGCTCCGTCTTCATTGCCCAACAGCATGTAATAATAAATATCTTTATTATGTTTACTTCTAGCTGATGCTTGGATTCGTCCAACTTTTACTTCTCGACCGCTATTCTCATTGATGGAGACTTTATATGGATTAGCTGAATCGGGAAATTCTGGACGATTCTCATTGGCATCCACAATGCTGATACTTAGAAAACGAAGTGTTTCGAAAGGTTTTGGTGTACCGTGATCTTGTGCGACGAGGATTAAATCGTAGCTACAAAAAAAATCCTGTTACGTTACATTCAATAGATTTGTAAGTAATCCTACTTTGCTCTATCTTTTCGGTGAAGTTCTCGTTTTGTTTTCAATTCACCCCTCGCCTCATCTATGAAGAACTCTTCAGTTTCTTGTACGTTTTGATTATTTGTTTGTAAGTGATATGAAATCCGTCCATCTTCACCGGTATCATTATCAGTGGCTTTCACAGTCATTATCAAGTAGTCCCCTTTAATCACATCCTAAAAAGAAAAATCTTCATCAGTCCCAGCAACATGGTTATTCTTTATCAATCTACTTACCCCTGGAATTTCGATTGTTGCATTAGACAACGCTGGTATCACAAACAGAGGGCGATGTTGATTTACACCCAAAACATTTATCACCACCATTGCAGTGCTCTCAAACGTACCAGCACCTTGGGTATCACGAGCAGATACTGTCAAATTATAGATTCCTATCGAAAAAAGAAAACAAGAACTTGTTTCTATAAATTCTGATGATCCATCTGTTATGGAAACCCACCCTTTTTGCCCTGTAGACTCTGCGCTGGATAAATAATTCCCGAATGTGAGTCCAACTTAAAGAGTTCCTTTTCATTTCCTCCGATGATAAAGTAGCGAACCTCTCCAAATAATCCCGAATCTAGATCATCTGCTTTTACCTGTAACAGTTTAGCTGGTGGATTTAACGCAGCATTCTCTGCCACAGTTGATGTGTACTCATTCTGAGTGAACACCGGTGGATTATCGTTCACATCCAAGACATTGATAAAGATCTACAACAAGAATAAAATTACAAACTTTCTGATTGAAAAAAAACATAGAGACTCCATTGAAACTCACCAAAGCTGTTGCAGACTTTTGTAATGTCGGTGGTGCCTTGTCCTGTGCTACTGCAGTCAAAGTTATCTGACTTATCTTCTCCCTATCCAAAATACTTGAATCTGCTACCATAATACTTCCAGTGTAGGCATCAATCAAGAAGTATTTATTATTTTCACCAATCAGCGAGTATGTGATCTCTCCAAAAGCACCAATGTCACCATCAAAAGCCTCTACCTTACCGGCAACAGTTCCACGTGGGGAATTCTCAGTAACGTTGAAATAATATTCCGATTTAGTAAAGTGTGGTTCATTATCGTTGAGATTGATAATGTCCACGATAACATCAGCGGTGGATGTCAACTGTGGAACTCCAGTATCTGTTACCGTTGCCATAAAGCGTACTTCCTTCACGACCTCATAGTCAATTCGTGCCGTTGAGGTTATTACTCCCGTTGTTTTATTTATCTCGAAATATGGATTTTGTGAGATATTGTATTCGCTTATTGTTGAGTCCTCATCGATAGCTTGTAATGTCGTGAGAATGGATCCTTTTGGCTGTTCTTCAACCATTTGAAGCTTAATAATTGGATTCTCTGGTGTCCAAGGAAGATTGAATTTCTGAAAATATATATAAATATAGTTATAGTGTTATAAGAGGGTGATTAAATGAGTAATCCAGGAAAAATGTATCCTTTTGTGTTACAGTGACTCTGAACATTCAACTGGGAATGATAGTTAAAAAAAAAACACCGCTAGGTAAAGCCATAAACCGATATTATCCAAGCAAGGTCCAATGATCAGCTTGTTTGTGCGTAAGCAAAGCAATTCGTACGACACCGTCAACACCACTGGACAACATTCTGTTTCATATGACACCCCTCGACATCTTTGGCAACCAAACAGCCGTTCGCCGTAAATCAGTTTCAGAGTGGTTCAGTAAAGATTTTGGCCACGCCTCCATTCTGAACGATTTCATAATCTCGCCTGAAAACACGCTGGCCTGTTGCTGATGTCGCCGTCGAAAAACGACAGGCGACGACGTTTGTCGAGTCGTGTCGTTCCAGGCTGACTTCCTAGTTACCATTTCCTTTAAGTCATTTTGGGAGGAAGATGTATTCCTGGAAGATAAATCGATCTCCTTCTACAATTCACCCTTGTTGGGTGCCGAGGCATAGAGATATTCCAGGAAATTGTAAGGCAGACGAACTCGTCAGTTATGGAACAAATTCACCCACCTGCACCTCGGGCATACCGATTGTTACATGTAAACTTAAATTCAAGCTAGCTGCCATCGAGGGAACAATTTTAAGGTGAAGAAATGGTACAACGTGTCGAGCGACTAAACAAATTTGACCAAAGCTGGATCTGTAATGCTCTGATAATTTAATTTCTCGCAACAGATTGCATATCAACACCATAATAGGTGTCATCACGGGATACTGTCTGATAGGCAAACATGCAACAAAGTTTGACGTATATTCAAACGGTTTTTGTAGAAGCTGCATGAACGAAGTGAAGGAGGAGACTATTCCCCACCTTCTTTGTAGTTGCCCAGCATTCCCCCGCAAAAGAACACTTGACCTCGGAGAATTCTACTATACCTTAGCGATCTGATAAACACAGATATCAGAAACCTCCCACGCTTCATCAGAATCTCCAATTGGTTCAACGAGAAGGTAAAAAGAATTTCTTCAAAATCCCGTGCTGTCTTAAGCTGACAACCACTTCAACCTTATCTTACCTAAAATGAAGTCTTGCACGTTTAAAACTGCCAACATAAACTTCGAGCTCAACCTAGGTGCAAATGTGTACGCCTCGAACAGCAAGACTAGTGCCTTATCTCAGTGACATATCAGTTCTTGTCAATTAAAATGCTGTCACCTGTGTAAATTTTTTTTTTTTTTTTTTAATTTTCTCCAAACCAAAAAAATATGGAAAATTCGAATTTAACTATTTTGTTCGTGAATACATATTTTATCCTTTCCACTGCTGGAACAGTATCGCCTCAACGACTTCTATTGGACTTATCTGAGGTAAAAATAACTTCGTCCATTGCCACTTAATATGAACTTCCAATTCCATACCTATAGATCGAAACAACGCTAACGTATATAAGTACAAGTATCCCATTGCTTCCGGAAGTGTTAACCTTAATCATTTCTTCATTTCTAATAGTGAAATTTTTGTTCAACTATATCAGCTTAGCTGGTCATGTAATAGCTTTGTAAGTCTTATTTAATATTCATGATTCTCTTTAACAAAAATTCGTCTCTTTAGATATCCAATTTTAAACTATGACCTAAGTGATTTGTTAATACCAACGATTATCATTCAAACACTACAGAATATCATTCTAAATTTAGGAGAATTTTTCCTTGGATACTTCACATGTCGTTATTACTTGACCTCTACAAAGGTGGCTTGCAGATTTTTCTACATCAGAATGATATCGAAAACAATTTTGGGAGCGATGCTAATGTAAGATTTGAATATAATATGTTTTCGGTGTCGACCTTTATGACCAGCTATGCTCTAGAGATCTTTATTGGGGATTTTACAACCATTTAAGATACCCTCTTATAAAGTCAATACCGACAAGGACATTTTTGAAACAAATTACAAAGAGCGACCGTTTATTAAACTTTCAAAGATATGCAACTCAAATTATATTCTCAGAAGCTACCAACCACAGTAATACCTCATTTGAAATCGTTCCGCCGATAGCTGATTGATGAGCTTAAGATGATTGGAGAGGTACTGGGTACAAAACAATGCAATTTTTTTTAAAAGAATATCGTTTTGATACTATGTGGTTACATTTTAGGAACTTGTAAGAACATTGAATTCATTCCTGCAACATTTTATGAGGAATAAAAACGGTACCAAGTGACAACAGGGACCTTCAATATCGAAGAAAAATAAGCTCCCCTACGTAGAGAGTTTATTATAAACGCACTGAACTCTTTTTTCAAACAAATAGCAACATTAAGGATCGAGAAGAGCAAACAAGAAACACAAATTATCAAAACCGTGGGATCCAAAGACAAATCGAGATCAACACTCGAGACGCAGCTCTTCTCCGCAAAGTGAATACAATCCAATTTGTTGGCTATTTTCATGCAATAAATTATAATATTGCAATCGCCGTGTACTGCTAAACAAGCAGATACAGGTTCAAGCCTCATAAAAACAACCAAACGTTTTTTTACGGTACCACCTATAAGCAAGCAATGAAAAACCTCAATTCGCCTTTCGGTTCCTTCTAGTCGTGCGAAATATATAACACCCACAATATGTACTCTTGGTACATAATTTCGCCTTGGAAACCTATAAAAACAATAAAATACTCTGATTCAAGTTCACATACATCAAGATATGTGGGCTAACCCAAGCCAGCCACCATAGTGCCAGATGAAAATACATGAAACAGCCAGTGCATCTCTACAACTAAAATACATTTATAAACTACTGCTTGTTAGCTCTGTTTATGGCATCAGCTTTGATTTTTATATTTATAACCCTAATCGGAATTTAAGAATAAAAAGGTCTATTATCCCTGCAAGTTCATCCACATTCCTATTGCTTGGAATATCAGTGTGATTGATATCCAGCATGCAGTCAACTCCTTTGCCTGACTGCTGTCTTGGTCACAGTAATGACATTTGCTACTGTTACTTGCTCTAATATCGATAATCTTTCTGACTGAACAAATTCATGGGAAACCGGGCACGCGAAAATTTACTCTGTCTTGTCTCGCGGACAAACGTTGGTTTTTTATGATTTGTTTAAAACCGAATTGAAGTAGTGAGATCTAGCATATTCTCCAGTGCCGCTGCGGATGTAAATCTAATCGATTCTGTTACCACGATGTTCTTTGCATTTTAGATAACCAAATCAAAGATAGCCCTCCATCCAATCGTTAATCGATTTCAGGCAAAGCAAAGCCATAACTCAGGCAAGACATAGCATTGACTATTTATTCTATTTATTCATCCTTAATATTGTACGATCAATATTAATACGTACGAGTAGCAATACAAATAAGTTGGCCGATTAAAGACGATTATCCAAGTAGTCGAAGTAATTAAAACAGACAAGAACGCCTTATGTTAAAAAACAGTTTAACAAATCCAATAACTTACCGGCGGAACCTCATTGACCTCAATAATAGAGATTATTAACAAGCCTTTGCCCTGTTGAGTGGTTGGAGCTGTACTATCTGTTACCAGAACTGTTATACGAATAACCTACAAAAAAAAAACATTTGAACATTCAAATAACAACAGTTTATCAATTTTGTTTTATGAATTTCTTACCGAAAATAGATTCCTCTCCAATTTTTTGTTGACAACCACCTTGCCGTTACGATTCACGGCAAAGAATTCTTTAAACTCATCGGCATTCTCTACTTCTTTACCATCTTTATCAATTGCAGTTATCGGATCAGTTGCAGCAAATTCCAAAGCAGTATGAGTATCAACATCGGGATCAATTGCCACCAATGTGTAAACCACTGTACCAACAGAAGCATCTTCTCGAACCTAAAAAAATAAAACAAAAATGCATGTTTAACGGATCTTCTAATGCGTCAAACAAAATGTAATACCTCAGCACGTTGTGTCGCTGGAGTGAAATAAGGATCCTTATCATTGCTATTGATGACTGTTACTGTCAAGGTTGCTGTTCCCGATAGACTAGGAGTTCCTAAGAAAAACAAAAATTAATGAATACTTTCGTTAAGAACAACAACTAACAATCTTTACCCAAATCAGTTGCTAAAACTTCAATTTGATACGTATTCCTACGATCATAGTCCAATTTCCTTGAAACGAATATTTCTCCAGAGTTCTCA